>OY987288.1:2067220-4467220 GCA_963920785.1 Sphagnum contortum
AGTAGTTCAGATCACAAGTGAATTTTGTAGTTTTCGAGACCACTATGCCCACAATCTGCAGTAGCTCGGATTCTGATTTGTCATCATATGTGAAATGTGAGCTTTTCTAAACCATCATCATCATCATCACCATGTTGATCATGTTGCATTTTGTTTCTGGAAGAATTTTTGTTTTTGACTGAAGAGTTCCAGTTTTTGTTGGCGGAACCATGCAGGCAGACTTTGAGGATTCACTTGCACCCACATGGGACAACCTGATGCGGGGTCAGATAAATCTACGGGATGCCGTGAACAGGACCATCTCCTTTGAAGACAAAGTCCGCAACAAGCTGTACAAGCTCAATCCCAAGACTGCGACTCTTCTCGTTCGACCAAGAGGCTGGCATCTGCAGGAGGCACATATTGAGATCGATGGTGAGCCTGCTACTGGTGCTTTGGTTGATTTCGGTCTCTACTTCTTCCACAACCATGTCAACTTCCGATCCAAGTATGCTTCTTGCCACAACTCTCAAAACCCTTGAATTGAAATTTCCTTTAAAACAATCCATCTGAGTTGCAAAGCTCACACAGGACTACAGTTCTTCAACTTTGCACATCATGGCAACATGTTTTTCCCCCTCACCAGAATCAAAGCACACCGGCTTCTGGAAGATTGAAGAGTATAATCCTGGTAGATTGAATTCTGGTGGAGTCTGAGGTTTTGAAAATTTTCTCATGCATATGTACCTGTGCATGTGTTTTGTGACAGGCATGGAGGATTTGGCCCTTTCTTCTATCTTCCAAAGATGCAGCACTCAAGGGAGGCGGCAGTGTGGAATTCAGTGTTTGATCGAGCAGAGGATGTTACTGGAGTACCTCGTGGCAGCATCCGAGGAACTGTGCTGATTGAAACACTGCCTGCTGTGTTCCAGATGCATGAGATTCTGTACGAGTTGCGAGAGCATTCAGCAGGCTTGAATTGTGGTCGATGGGACTACATCTTCAGTTTCATCAAGACCGTTCGTGCACATCCTGACAGGCTGCTTCCTGATCGTGTGCAGGTAGGTTACTTCCATTCTCATCAGCCTCAAACCCCAAGTGTAAAAGCCCTGAAGATACTATGGCAGAGGACAGTTGAAGAAGCTAGGGTTGATTGTTGGGAGATGGTTTTGGAAATTCAGAAGCTATGATGGAGGTCAGGAGATGGTTATATTGTCCAAATTCCAGATTTAGATTTTGTGGGGAGTCTAGAACAAGAAAACAGTGTTTAAATTTCATGCTTTGTCTGAGTGGTCCTGGTGCAGGTGGGTATGAAACAACATTTTCTGAAGAGCTACACAGAGTTGTTGATTCAGACTTGTCACAGACGTGGTGTTCATGCCATGGGTGGAATGGTATGTAACCTCACTTCCCCTCTCTATCTTGATTAGAACATAGACACCAAGCACAATAAGTGGTTTCACATTCAGGATCAGTTTTGTGGATATCAGATGTAATTCTTTGGATAATGCACCAGTTGCTGAGACGGCCTCCTCTGAGAGTGGCACTAAACCTGGTTGTGATTGTGATTGACAGGCAGCACAGATTCCCATCAGGGATGATCCTGCAGCAAATGAAGCTGCATCAGCACTGGTGAGGGCTGACAAACTGCGTGAAGTGAAGGCAGGCCATGATGGCACCTGGGCTGCACATCCAGGACTCATTTCATTGGTTGTGGAAGTGTTTGATTCTAACATGCCTCGTGCAAATCAGCTTGATGTTAAGCGTGAGGATGTCCAGGTACTGTCCATCTGTTGCAGAAATCCTGTAAAAATTTCCAGTGATCTTCAAGCTGCCACAAATTGTTAGAATGTCAGTTCTCTTGTCCATGGCTGGCAGCTACAAATTCAGCCCGGCTGGTACTCATGTGTACTGTGGAGAAACCCTTGATCTGGTGCAGGTTATGGAGGATGATTTGCTTCAGATGCCCAAGGGAAAGCGTACACTGGAGGGTCTGCGACTGAATACCCGTGTGGGAGTCCAATACTTGGCAGCTTGGATGGCAGGAACAGGCTCTGTGCCTTTGTACAATTTGATGGAGGATGCAGCAACAGCTGAAATCAGTCGTGTTCAGAACTGGCAATGGATCAAGTATGGAGCTGTTCTTGATGGTGGCTTGGTTCCAGGTGTGCACTGATCCACCGACCACCAATATTCTTTGATCTGGAGACCTAATTTTCATTCATTTCATTCAGGATTGTGCCTTTCTTGCGGCCTTTTATCTTCCAGTTGTCTTTGGTATTCTGGTAATGTTACATCATTAGTCCTAGATCTTCTAGCAGGTCTGTGTGTGGCCAAGTGTTACAATTGATATAGTTCTGTTGCTGAACTGCAGTTGAACTTCTAGCCCAATCTTGGGTTCTGAGTTTGCTTTGGGTGAATGGTAGGTGTGCGGGTGACAAAGGAGTTGTTTGCCAGGGTGCTGGATGAAGAGATGGTACGCATTGAGAGGGAGGTAGGACCTGCCAAGTTTGCAAATGGGCGTTACCGAGAAGCTGCAAAGCTGTTTGCCAAACAATGCACATCAGAGATATTGGATGACTTTTTGACTCTTGATGCATACCGCAACATTGTGCAGTTTGCACCCACTGCTCGCATGTAGATGGGAAGGATTAAAAAACACAGCAAGTCAGCAAATGAAAATTGCAGCATGAAAGGAGTTTCCAAAGGTAAGTCTGGAGAAACAGAAAAGGTAGATGGTGGGAGAAAGAAAAATCTCTGTATTCTGTGTGTAGATCAGATCACATGTAATCTGAATGTGCATTAAGGACAATAAAGCGACAGTTTCCACTCATGTGAACAGACTTGAAATCCCCCTGTAGATCTTTCTACTTAGTGCTCTCAGAATGCCAGCCCAGTCCTACAAATCACACTGGTTCTGGGGATTCTACAGTGCAGATGTATGTATGTACCTACCTGCTGTGTTTGTGCTGTTCAAGACCATGTTTAGAGAAGGTTTTCCATTTCCAGTACAGTGCTTTGTGTACTGGAAACTATATGAAAGAACTGCATGGCAGTGGGGAGCTGTTGTTGCATGTCATGATGATGGTCTCCCTCACCTTCTATTCAAGCTGAGTTTTACTCTGAATTGCATTGCATTGTGTGCAAACTCCCTTCTCCGATTCTGCAATAGTCTCTCAAGGAATTACTCACCTCACTGTTAAATAGGGTTTTCTTGAGTGTGATTGAGAATGCCAAATGGTTCCCAAGGCATCCAGTAGTGAGTACATGTGGGTTTGTGTATCATGTAACTTCTTTTAGGGGCCACCAGATTACTTCCCTTGATTCTCATGAGACAATGGCATGTTCTGGAAGTGAAGATAATGAGTACATCCAACTGAATAGGCAAGTAACCTTCACTTCCAGGTTGTATACAGGAAGAGTGAATGCTGTTTCACTGCAGTCCTAAAGTTCTTCATACGGCCACACAGATAACAGATGCATTGGTTAACCGGGCCAGATTATGCCAGATCAATCCCAAGTATCAAACCTGATTAACTCCTGAGCTGTGGAAAAAAAGGCAGTCTTTTGCTGATAGAAATCTTAAGCCACCAAATTCCTTACCTAATAATAAATCATGTGTTCCATGGTTTGGCAACCAGGTTTTTGATTACTTTGCCAATGGTTGTAGAACGAAGAGATCCACTACTGCAGAACTGCATCTAGGGTGAGCAGCTAGCAGTCTTGGGCAGGAGACACTGATCTGGTGCAGAAGGATCAGGAATTAATATACACTTAGAAAACATGAAAACAGTTCGCTTGCGCTAAGATGTGAGTTGCTGAATTTGACATTGTAAACCTCATGCTTATGACTTGTGGGTGAGAATTTTGCAGAATCCACACAATGCAAATCATTTTGACAGACTCCATATTCTTCACATGAAAGATCATCCTTGCAGAAAGAAAGAAAGACAACAACAGGCTCCAGTATTGCATTGCATTCTTAACAGAGCATTGTACATGTACAGCATATCAGGACCCCTGAGGTAAATCTATGGGAAGATCTTGTACTAACTCCTCATAGTTAGTCTAGCTTGACTGTATTGAACAAGTTCCTCACAGGATCAAATTCATGGCTGCTTTGACATCAGTTCCAAATCTCAGAGAGTAACAAACAGCGTAGCACAGAACAGAACAAAACAGAATAAATGAGGAGCAGATTTGCTGATGCCATATGTACCTGTGGAAAACCTGCAAGATTTTGTTACATGGTATCATGCCATCCCAACTAATCCACATTTATTGTAGGGAAAGCTTTTGCTTCAGGACTTCCATCACTGAACTAAAATCAGCACCTACTTGCACAGGAGGATTTGCAAACCGGCTGGAAATGTCAGGAAGCTCACTCGAGTGATACGCCACTTTTGATTGTGTGAATTTCAGACCATGTGCAGTGCTTACAACCACTGTTCGGTCTGATGGCTTAATGATGTTGCGTTTTCTCAGCTTCAGCAAAGCAGTAAGGGCAACTCCTGTGTGGGGGCAAGTGAACATCCCTCTGCTATCTGCCTGAGCACAAACATCCATGATCTCCTCTTCTGATGCCTCCTCAACAATCCCATCTGAATTTTGCAGCGCATATATTGCCCTGTCAATAGAAACAGGGTCTCCAATCTGGATTGCAGATGCAAAAGTGGGGAGAGCTGTAACTGGTTTGAAATTCTCATACCCATCTTTGTAAGCTCTGTACAGAGGGTTGGCATTTGCTGCCTGTGCACAAACAAGCCGTGGCATCTTGTCGACAAGGCCCAACTCTTTACACATCTGAAACCCCTTGTAAAAAGCATAGATGTTGCCTAAGTTGCCACCAGGTACAATCACCCAGTCTGGAACCTCCCAATCAAACTGCTGGAGTATTTCAATGGCAGCTGTCTTCTGTCCCTCCAGGCGGAGACTATTCAGAGAGTTTGCAAGATAGATTGGAAGCTCTGTCGTGACTTCTTTGATCAGCCGCATGCAACCATCAAAATCAGTATCCATACTCAAGACAAGAGCTCCATTTGCGATTGGCTGCACAAGTTGGGCAATCGAAATGCGATTTGCTGGAAGAAAAACAATTGCTGGAATTCCAGCTGCAGCGCAGTAGGCCGAAAGAGCTGCAGAAGTATCACCTGTAGAAGCACATCCAACACCAAGCAATGGCTTCCCAAGCCGCCGCAACCTGTTCACTTGCGAAACAAGCACTGTCATCCCCAGATCTTTGAAGGATCCTGTGTGGCTGATGCCACAATGCTTCACCCACAGATCGTTCATCCCCACAATCTGCCATAAACAACCAGTGTTAAGACATGCATTGATCTAACAAAATCATGTCGTGTGTGCATACACTCTGCTGCAAAACACTGGAAGTGCAACTGTGTTTGTGTATGGAGAAAGCACTTACCTCCTTCCCAAATCGCTCTGCCCAAAACAGATTTGAATTACCCTCAAAGACACTGACAATATCATCATCATCGATCTCTGGCAGCACCCATTCCTTCTTGCTCCAGACACCTGAACCATAAGGCCAGGTAGTCTTTCCAACTCTAGAATCAAACAGATCTCGCCAGTATGCTCCATCAAATTTCTTCAGAGCTGCCATGTCATGCTGCACATCCAGCAATGCGCCAGACTTGCTTCTGTAAACCACCTCATCAATTGAGTACTCCTCATCAGTTTCTATACCTGGAGAGAACGGCACATACTTGGCTGAGAATGTGTTGGGAGGATTGGCAAGCCCCTGCCGTCGAGCTTCATCTCTGATATTCTCATCTGCATGCCGTTTTGCTGAATTCGGTGAGAGGGGAGTGGCGGAGTTGTTGGCCACAGACTCCAGCGTAACTGTCTTGGCACTCGGGGGTAGCCCTCCATTCAATCCCGGATTCGTCTCGATGGTAGCCTCCACTCTCAAGCTTGGATTCGTTGCCCGCATATCACCCCGCCGCCGACCCTTCTTGCACTTGATGTGCAGAGGAAGACGAGCATTCGTCTTCAAGCCCTCGAAATGCGATACACGTTGTACTAGGCTATCTCTTGTGCCAGCAACATCTGTGCCCACACCTCGAAGCAAAGTTGTTCCTATCATCACACTCTACAGATTTTCCTCTTGCTCCCAAGCTCCAGAAAACCTCGAAGCTCCGAGCTCCCGAAGTGTTTTCAACTTCAGGGATGATTTTTTTGCACAAAGAGAAGAAGAAGAAGAATCCACAAGAATTCAATACACCCACTCCCTCTTTTTTCCTTCTCTCTGCTTCCTCACAACAAAATTTCCAACGAAATTTTCTTACTTCTGAGTCTTATGAGCCTCTCTATCTCGCAAGCGCCAAGCTCCAAAAAAACACTCCCAACGCTCCGAACTCCTTAGGCTTGAAAGCTCCAATCTCCTCCAAACTCTCAAAAAATAAAATAGAAGGAAGAAACCACAAACAGCCTACAAATCTCCGTCGTCTATCTTCTCGCAACAGCTGCAAAAATTCAAGTATGGATCGAAAACGCTAGTTCCACTCTACCCCAGGATTTCCTGAACCCCACTTTTCTTTATCCTTTTAGGTTTCCTGCAAAAGATTTGTTAACACAAGATGACTATCCCTTGCCAAAATCGAGTGCAACAGTTCCTCCTCCCTGTTGAAGCTGCTAAAACACACTAACTTACTGTAGCGCGTCGACGACTCGTGGAAGAAGGCGATGGTCCCCACTTAGCTACGATCGATTGGTCATCTGTTTACCATCTCAGATTTGCAGATAGCATTTTAGGTCAACTTTTTTTCGTCTTCTCTCCCTGATAGTTTCTTCATAAGATCATCTTCTCTTATTATTGCGCATGTGGTTGTTGCTCGTTCTTTTGCATCAGTCACTGCATCTTCTCTTTGCACGTGGTTGTTGATGGTTCATTGACCAATGCATGCTGTTTTGCGTTTTATATGTCTCCTTTCCTAGCATCTCTTACTGTACATATGGTTCTAGCTGTTATTTTGCATCACTGCATCCTCTTTTGCTTCTTCTTATGTATCTGCTGGTTTTGTTGATGATCAATCTGCATTCTTAGCTTGTTTACATTTGCAAAACATGGAGTTTTTGTGATTGATCAATGTTGGTCCTCCCCTGTATGGGTGTCTTTAAGGATAGCTCAAAACTCAGCATGAGAAAGCAATGTTAGGCCCTGTCATGTGTGAGTTGAAGGATAGCTCAAAACTCAGCATGAGAAAGCAATGGCGGGTCCTGTATTGGTGACTTCAAGAACAGCTCAAAACTCAGCATGAGAAAGCAATGGCAGACCCAACAAAAGCCATGCCTGAAACAGGATGACTTTCAGGGTAACTCTAATGTCACAACAAATGTTGGGTTTGTTGTGGCCTTGATGTGAGTGCAGGAATATCATCTATGCTTGGGTGCCTTCACAGTTGACAACTCTGCATACCTATACTAGAAAACTTCAGAGTCACAGATGAATTGTTGTGATTTTTGGCCTTAAGTTCCTCATGCTCTCTTGAGGAGTTTTGATCTTCATGTTGACAGACTGTTGAACTACTGTAAACTCTTCTTCAGAAGAGGAGTTTCAGAATGCTGCTTGTTATCTATCTGCTCAGATGACAGAAACCACCATGCCGTTGAACTTTCGTTCTTGGTGCCTTGATGGAGCAAATCTAGAGAGGTAAGTATTGTCAAAGCTGGCTACAACAGCAGGTCATATCTACTCACAAAAGCCAACACTCTCCCGAAATCTTCAAACCCAAACATTGTTGCTCTCCAGATACCTACTCAATTTGCACAAGGTTCATGCCACAATCCTCTTGGTGCTGGAAAGCCTTGATAGATTTCAGAGTCTAAGAAGAAGAAGAAGAAGAAGAAGAAGAAGAGAAGAAACTCAAACTCAAACATACAACGGTGTACAAGAACGCAAGCGATTCTCACCTTGCTCTGGTTGCAATTGTGACAAGAAGCTCCTTAATTCAAAAGCTGGTGAGCAACAACAGTGAGCTGCTACTACTTATCACGGCCATTTCTCCAAAGGATTCGATCATAGAAATATTCTGGAATCATCCCTCAAAAGACCACAACAAAAGAAAATTTCGCATACGAAGAACACAAAAGATTTGTCTCTACACAACATGAGGGAGGGACAATCTTATCTAATTTGCAAGCAAAATTTCATCAATGTCGATATGAATGTACTCTCCGTCTTCGAACTCGTCTTTCTTCTTCGGCCTCGGAGGCATCGGCGTCACTGCCAGACCTCGGCTTTTGGTGGAGTCTTTGGGTCGAGAATTCCCAAAAGAGCCTCGGAATCTCTTCCCTTTAGCCGTTCTCTTGTCGCCCCTGCCACACATCACCAACGGGTACCCCCCTTTGAAGCTCACACCGCCTACTACTGCTCCTGCTGAGGCTGGAGATATCCTGAATGCTTGCAACTGCAAGCCTCCTCCTGTTGCACCAACCAAGACAACGGAAGACGCCAATCCTGCTGCAGCTTGAACATATGCCATTTCTGCAGCTACGTTCTCCAACAAACTCCCCGACAAACTCCTTTGTGCAAAATCGTTGAAGAGCCTTGGTGCCACAAACCTTGACCCTATGGCGCAGAAGAGGAAGATAAGATCCTCACAACAACAAAGCGCTGCCGTGAAAGGAACTGGTGAGAACCTATTGACCGTAGGGTTTCATTTTGAAGCATCAGCGAGCATGAGGCGAACGACGTTATCATGAACCTGATCACCAGGCTTAACAGGACGATGTTACGGCCGCTCCTTAAGACTACTAGAACGGATCTTACACCTACTCTTTCAGGCTCACTCTTAAGGCGTAGGAGCTTAAGGAGGAGCAGTAAAGACCTTTTGTGAATCACTTTGTTCCAAACATCAGTCACAGGTAAGGTATCCATGGACAAATGGTGCCCTCCAAATACACTAGGAACTTTATCGCAGTGCTTTACTAAGCCCTTGACCAAGTAAAGCCCATTGCCATGGGCTTTAGTAGGAATTTTTTTGAAGTGCTTTACATGGTAGGCAAAGCCCTTGGCTATGGGCTTTACCAGAATAAGGGCTTTGCATGGGCTTGGTTCTGGTAATACTTGCAGCCGATGTGACCAAGAGCTTTGCTGTACATAAAAGACTTGCAAAAACAATATTATTATTATTTTTATTTTTTTTCCAGTGATGCCCTCATGGAGAAAAATTTACAGCGAGGAACATGCCCTCCAACTATACAAAAATAATCCTCTGAGGTCTTTACAGTGATGAAGGAGGATGGGTTGAGAAATGAAGTTGGGGACACAGATGATGAGAGGAGAG
This sequence comes from Sphagnum contortum, assembly GCA_963920785.1. Lineage (NCBI taxonomy): Eukaryota > Viridiplantae > Streptophyta > Sphagnopsida > Sphagnales > Sphagnaceae > Sphagnum > Sphagnum contortum. The sequence goes on from OY987288.1 coordinate 2,076,505, forward strand.
GAAGGAGGAGAAGGACGATGTTTTGGAGTTGCAAATTGAGATGAGGAGAGGATAGGAGCTGAAGGACAAGAGGAAGGGGAGAATCCTTTGTGCTATCACTTCGTATTCAGTGAATGCTTCAATTTATGCTCATCCTCCTCGTGATTTCTTTCATTTCAGTCATTCTGGAACTTCAGTCTCAAACATTATTGATATTTAGAATTCCACAATTGGAAGCAACACCAGATTTCTTGATTGTCCCACTTTCAACAGCTTTTTTGATTGCATTTCACAATTAGACAGCAAGAGATGTCAATGTAAAAATGCCTCAGCATAATGCCTTTTGCATTTGCTTCAATAACTAAGCTTGATCCAGATTGTACTCTGAAGGATCCTATCTGCTTGCCCCTGAGTTGAACAATCCATTGGTTTCACAGATTTCCTTTCCCTACAACCAGAAATCACAATCAGAGATTAATCACGATGGTGCCATTGGCATCATATTCACATCTCTTCCGAGACAATTTGATGCACAAGACTCTCGACCATAACACCTATGCATCATCAATTGAGTGAGGATGTAAGTGGGAAAGTTATACACACCTCAGGGTTCCAAGGATTTCAGGATTTCCTTCAGGGTGAGCTTTGAAGTCAGCACTGCTGGCCCAGGGTGCTGTCCATCAACACCTTCACATCTGCAGGAGAGCTATGTGACTCTTTTGACAATCTTGGCAATGAAAAGACCACTTGTGTTTGATGTCACTGGATCAAATCGCAGTGTGTGAGGCAGATCCCCAGGTCTGCATGGCCAATGTTTTGCAGGGCCCACCTCCTGTAGTTCTGCAACAGGTTGACAAGCAATCAAGCACCGTTGATGTCATTCTTTTGCTGTCCAGTTCTGGAAGTCTGAGCTAACCCAATGCTTACTTGGAACTCCCACCCAAGGCATGTCTGGAGCTTTGAATCTATTCAAGAAAGATGGATTGAGGAACAACTCACAAAATGGATACATACCTGCATTAGCTTGATTGGTAAGGAACCTCTCAACTACCCCTTCATTTTGGGTTTTGGTGAAGCTGCACAAAGGAAACACAAAGAAATTAAACAAATAACTGACAGGAAGCTCTGTCAAACAGCAATAGTCTTGCACCAGCCTCTCATATACATCTATGAAACTGCAGAGAAATCTCTGCAACAGTGATTGCAAGATAACATGATAATGAGTGCAGCAAGAACTTTATGAAAGTCACTCATAAAGTGTCAGACCATCACCTTCATCACAAACAGCAGTGACAAACTGCCATGACTACCCACTAACTTCATCAGCTCCTGATGGTGGGTAAATAACACTCCACAACAAAATTTGTTGCACCAGCCTCTCATATACAATACAATGCCAGTAGTATATATGTGTGAAGGAGTGTAAAGGACTGCATTGTTGTCAGGATTACCTACCATCATCCTGTATGTATTAAGACCTCTGATTTCACACCAAAACACCTAATCATGCAGGAAAGAAATGCACCTGCAGGTGCTGTATACAAGTGTGCCACCAAGCTTCAATAATCGAAATCCATTTGTCAATAGCTGCAACTGTTCGCAACAAGGAATGAAATTGATGTTAGAATAGGTGATATAGTGACCAATCTAGGGTTTTCAAGTACACAAACTTTGTTCATTGATCAACCTTATACTCTTACAAAGTTTGCCGGAAATGGTTGGCCCCACGAGTGCAGCTAGCATAGGTTCTGCAAGAAGTCAATCTCTTTTCATTACTCAAAGTTTGTTTATTGAAATTCATGTCACTTGGGGTGATCAATACAGGATTTGCAGAAGGTGATTCAATTAAGAGGCATTTAGAGTTATTTCCATGGTTAGCTTTATACCATATACTCCTGCTCAACACAAGGGCTGACCTTAACACCCTTCACACACAGAAAGATTGAGTATGAGCAACAGCTTGCCTGAAGCAGGGTGATGGAAGCAACACGGTCTGCATCTAGAAATCGTCTTTCAAAAGTATCCCAACCCCATTGCTCATACTTGATAATGTGTTTCAGTGATCCATCATGAGTACATTCAGCGTCCACCAGCACCTGCTTAAAGCCACAATTTTACTATATTGAAACATATGCAGATCACAGCACACACATGGCAAGAGACAGCCATGATGACCAATCTTCACTAGTGCAGTCTTACCTTGTCATATCCATCTTGCAAAGTAGCCTCAGAATGCATGTATTTGCTCTGAGGCAAATCCACAACTTTCATGCCAACCACACCTGACTCTTTCCCATAGAAGAACAGCTCAGGCTCATCCCCTCTTTGTACAGGGATTCCCAAATGCTTTGCCAATTTGGTTGCTCGCTTTTGTTTCCGTGATTTCCCTGGCCTCCACTCCCCATAATACTTTAAAACTTCAAGCCTCGAATCAGTTGAGATCTCACCTGTGTATAACTGACAGGAATCAGTGAATTTATTTTTCCTTCATAAATCAACCAACTCTTCCAATCCACCTACACTGGATAGTAGTCCACAGAACAAAGTGCTAATGGTACATCCATTTCTTCAGGTGTTCACTCCTCTACAATGAAGTGCAAAGACAAACAAACTAAGTCATTCAAGGTAACTGAAAAATGTCACTCAGACAAAGACCAAGAACCACATTTCAATTCACTGATATGCAGATACATTCCCAAAGACCACAGGGAGAAGGTATGCAGGCTTTCTTCTCCATACCTTCAGCTCCTAAATGAAAGTCTGGGAGTTTGGTGGTCTCCTTCAAGGGCAAAAGAGAGAAGGTTGTTCCATCTCCTAGGTACAGGCGAATCCGACTACCAAGACCATACTTCTGAAGCATGGTGCGGCAGGCAGCCAGGCGAGGCTGAGCAATGTCAACAGCTGTTAAAGAGCCAGAAGCTCCAAGAAGTTCAGCCACCATGCACAGCTTTGCACCTGCACACTTAACCCCCATTCTGTTTCAGATCTTACAAACTCTGCAAATCAGATTCATCTCTCACATATCTCTATTAAATTGCAGAGAAATCTCCCAAAATAAACAATTTGAAAGTAACACAACAATGAGTGCAGTTATTACACTCATGCAAGTTGCTCACATATGTGTCGGATCATCACCTTCATCTCTTGCACACCTATTGTGTTCACTGGCAGAGAAGAGGAATTACCAGGAGCAGCACAGAGATCAAGAACATGGTCACAGTGTGACACCTCCAATGCCGCCACAGCTGCACCTGAGGCTGCATCTATCCCATAGAGCTGTGTGCACCACATTCAACATATATAATCTGGAAAATTGTTTGCATGCCATGAAAACCAACAAGCATATAGAAAGATCGAGATCAAGCATATCAGATACAAACTTCCTTCCTGTGGCAATGGACAAACAAATCACCTTTCCCTGCTGATATGCACAGGATCCTGCAATCTGTGCATCAGGTGGCAAGCTGAAAAATCCAGGGAGCCATGCCACCCTTGTAAGCTTGACTCCTAGTTCCTCTTCAATCTCCACAAGCTCCAAAACTGCTTGCTCTTTCAATCTGGACCTCCCAAACAGTTCCTCAAACCCTTTCACTTCCCTAAACCCTAACCTGTGAACCGCAATCCAGAAGGAAGCGGATACTGAGTGCAATTGCGTTCCGCACGCAAACACCGATTGCAAGACCAACAATCCTTGCTGATGGTATTATTGGAAATCAGAACACACAAGCTGCTTTGGCTCCCATTTCGAATCCCTGCTTCATCATGGATCCTAAAACCCTAAGGGGAAAAGACTCTAAGAGCCTCGTTGAGAATACCTGACATATCGAGGCAGCGCGTGTGCGGCAGAGTAGACGGCAGCGTCGATCTGGTTCTGTTCCAAAAACCGAAGAAAAGCTGCAGGTAAAGGCGGCATAGAGGGATCTGCCATAGGTAGGAGGTGTGCAGGAGCTGCGGCAACGAGGGACGTTGCCTTCTTGACTGCATCCGCAGAGCGTCGCATTAGCAGCAACATGAAGAAAAGAAACCCCAAGGGAGACAGGACTGGTGAGTGAATGGAAAGTTGCCATTTTGAAGCCGACGACGCTAGGATCAAAGAATCGAATTTGATTGCAGTTTTCAGGGCTCCATCACCGGACAAATCGCCTCCTCCTCTGTAGACTCTTATGAGGGTGAAGACTCGAGCCTCATCGATGGCTGCTGCTCTAGGATCTTGAGAGAGAATTCGTGTAGTGGCAAAGCAAGCGAATGTATCCCCTCCTGTATGTTTTGAATGCAGATTTGAGTGCATTATTTTCTAATCTAGTGTTCTTGTTGCATGCCACTCTCTTGCACATGGTAACAACCACCTGCAGGTTGGAGCATCATTTGGAGATCCCGATGGTAATTGTTTTCTGGGCATTCAAGCTTCCATGTTTGTGTTTATATCATATGCCAGTTGCATCTGGAAGTTGGGGGAGGGAATCATGTCTTTTTTCCTTAGAATACAGAATGGCTGTAGTAGTATTATTAGCACATTTGGTGGATGTGAAGCTCTTGGCTGTTGTGAAACTAAAGTTTGCTGTGTAAGAGTAATGTGTAAGTTATGCATAATACGACCTCTTTGAAAGAGAAGCAACATGAAGAACCTGCCGAAACTAGTTTGCTGCTTACAAGCAATGTGTATGCTATGTATCATAAGTTCTCCTTGGTAGAAGAGTAACATGAAGGGCCTACTGAACAGTGTTATCTGGATTTTGGGTGATGCAAATGGCAGGTGCTATGGTTGCATTTGCAACCAGTGTGATACGTGACAAAGTCTATGTGTGACAGTGGCTCATGGACATCATATACCTTGTCTACTACTACACCCTTGGCAAGCCTATGGGTGGGTAGCATGTCTAACTCTCTAATAGTCTTTCTTTGCCTCACATATATGACTCTAGTTCTGTTTCTCAATTTTTATCAAAAGAATTTGTCAACTGATTGTTGTCCTACCAAAATGTTATCAGACCAAAATGATGTCAGTTTTGATAATGCAGAGCAAGATCTTCTCAAAGCATTTGGAGGTGCATATGTAATGCATCTCTTGGCATCATCACCAAACTGGGCGGTGCAAGTGCTGGTGAAGTACTTCATATCCCCCCATTTTGCAGAATTCACAAAAGATGTTGTTTGGCAGCAGGAACACTGAAACCAATTTTACATAAGACACAACAGATTTGTGGAAGGGTGGCACTATAAGATAAACTCTCTTGTGTCTGTTGGTCACATAACACAGGTGATGACAAGGAGCTACAATTTTTGAGCTTGCAGATTTCTGTGTCTGTTGTGGATTCTTTCATTCTAATCCACTTTATAAACTTTCTGGGCATGTTTTGATTCTGGAATTAGTGTTAAGGAGAATTGGCCTCACAAATGTGTAAAATCCTACACAAATGCAGTAATAAATTTCACCAGCCAACCTACTACACTGATTCAAGCTACAATGTATTGGGTAATGGCCAATGGGTGACTCTGTTAGCATTTTGTCTGTAAATCCCCTTTCACAAACTGCATTACTTGAAGGATTCATGAGAATTTTTCATTTTTTATCAAAGTTCGATGAAATGTGGCCAACTGATGTATAACTCATTGATGCCTACATATAATCAGCTTGCCTCAACCAACAATTTGTTTTCACATTCATACTTCAAAGCTTCCACAAAGACAAAGTAATTATACCATGTTTGCAACACTTGCAGCTTCTATTAATTTGAATTTTAAAGTCAATTTCTCCAACCATTTTTCCACCATATTGAGGAGCCCTTTCATCACTTTGACCTAAAATGCTTGAATATGCATTGATAATGTGAAGGTTAGTAGGAAACCTTTCATTCAAGTTGTCCAAAACCACTTTGCATGTACTCAACTCCCATGATCTTGCATTCTTGTGACATGACCTCTCAATTGAAAATAGGACCATGGTGCATAGTATGACATTGTAGCTACTACCAACAATGTCAATGTTTGCCATCCATTTCAATACACCATCGACCCAAGCTCCAAACATAAGTACGCATAAATACACCCAATTTCTTGATCAATTGTTCAATGTTGTTAAATTATTTGCTAAGTTGTTGAGAGGGGCTAGAAACTTAGATTAATAATATTCCATCCATAAAGGGAGTTGTATCTTAAAGAAAGGCCTATATATTTCAAGATACAACAAGACCCAACAATTTATGTACCAAATTTGATGATAAAAAACCTAGAAAAACATTCAAGAAAAGAAGGTTGCACACAACCACATTAACCATGTCCTACAACTCAAAATTAAATGAATATATTTTCTGACTATAGTAATACATTAAAAAAATGCATTTTGCTATTTCAAGATTCTATTCATTATATCTTGAGGTTGCAATGTCATGTGACATCATTAGGAAAGTGAATGTGGAACATACTAATTATTCATGAGTAGAAAATGAAATCAACTCCAAATATTAAAACCTTTTCACAAACAAGAGGCTTGAGATACAATTTTATTGTGAGCTTGATTCATGTCCATTCTTAAAATTACTAAGCATTGAGGTGTGAAGAATTAAATTGTCATGGGTTATTACAAGTTCATAGATATCTTCAATATGAATCTTTCAAATGGAAAACTATGTGGCAAGCTTACTAAAAGGTAATGTTGAAAATGAGATTGTGGACCATGGTAATGAAACTCATCTTATACGATTACACAAAAGTGAAAACAATGAATGCCAATACATATGTACATATATGATTTGGCATTGAATATGGATGAAAAATGATTGCAAGCAAGGACATGAATGTGATAATTAACTTATGATACAAGATTGAACATGGATAGGAACATCATTCATTATATAGTCAATTGGAAAATGTGAAGTAGTGCCAAAGTTAGTGGACACTTTTCTAGGTTGGAAAATAAGATAAGAACATTATTGCCTATTGAAGTTTGATGGATGACATCATTTGTATAAAAGGAATATCATGTCACATAAGTTGCAAAATAAGATGTGTATGAGCATTTTCTACAAAGTAAATTGATGTGAAAATTGTTGGGAAAATTAGTAAATGTGCCCAAATTTTCTTTGATGTAATGTTAATTAGATGCCAAACTTGTTATAAACGACAAAATGAATCCATAATAAGACAAGAAAATTGAACTCACTAACATTCAAATTTGAGGTTACATTGCACTCAAATGAAAATGCATTTAAAAATGTGATAACAAACCACGGCCTTCTATTCAACAAGCTTTTCAAATATAGTTGTAGGCAATTAAAAAAACCCTCATACCATGCTATTTGGGCCAATTCGACAATTCATTGTCAAGCATTTTAATTGATTTTCAAAAACTCAATTTGATATTTTTATTTTTTCTATATTCAATAAAATTTAAATTACTAATTAGCAAATCAACAAAGGATATAAAAAAATTAATTAACTAAAAATTGGTACAAATTTCACTTTCACAATGTTAAAGGGGTTTGAGCAGTGTACTTTAAGAACAATGAAAGAATAATATTATTATTTCTCCCTCATCAAGAGTTGTTGATTTTCTCATTTGCACATATTAGACAATGGCTTGATTTCTCAAGGAAAATGTTACATGACTCATTAAATGGGGGAAAAAAACACAAGGAAAAAGCATAATATTTTTAATATTTGTAAAATTTTTGACAAAAATATTGGGTTTTTTTTTAATGAAATTTTCACAAATAATTTAATTAAAATCAAATTGGCCCACACTTGTATGCCTCCAATGGGCCGGAGGAGAAGTGTACCCAGAACTGGGTGGAGCCCCTAGGGTTCCCTCACAGATCGGATCCCCAGATACAAATCAGACGACGAGAGCTGTGCGGAAGAACTTTTCTCCTTCTCGATTTGCCAAACGCCGATGCGCATTTTCTGATGCGTCGTAGCGGTTTCTTTGGAAGGAAAAGCTGTTTGAAGAAGGGAGATAACCATCTATTGGATCTCTCTGTTTTCTCCTCGTTCTCGTTCTCGTCCTCGTGCTCCTTCCGCTATGGAGACAACTACTACAGTCTTCGGGCCTGCCTTGGAGACAATGAAAACTGTGAAATCGGCTGACGGCGAGATGCTCACCAAGCCATTCCTCAATGTCTGCCGCAATGTGCTTCCTGTCATCGGTAATTGGTTTTTCCAAGAATCTTCTTCTTCTTCTTTTTGCTTCCAGGAATCTCTTTCTCTTTCTGTTGTTTGTTTCTCCTGTTTTGTTTTGGATGATGTCGATGCCTCCGATTTTGTTTACCAGTTGCTTGGAGAGGTTTTCTGTCGGAAGATTTTGGAGTGAGAGGACGGAGAGATGAGGGAAGTAGGAAGAGTAACGGAGACTGTCGGTGACTTCATTTTTTCTGCGTCTTTTGGAGTTGTGTTGCAGAAAAATTCGGAGCTTCAATGGCGATTGTTAAGTCCGACGTTGGTGGCAACATCGCGGTATTCTTCTCCCCAGATCCTTTGTATATGGAATACGGTGCGGGGACCAAGATGTGAAGGAGGATCAGGAAAATGTGCACTGTTGAGTTTTGCAACAGTTGAGTAGTGAATTTCCTGGCTCTCCCTCACATCTGATCCTTGTGCTGATCATTTCATTTTGTCATCTATGCAGAATGCTGCTCAAGGATATAGGCAGATGCTATCTTGGAAACATGGGAAATCATGAGATCAGAACTTCTGCAAGTGCTTGATTGCAGATCTGATTCACAGATATGGCAGAATTGATTTATTTCTCAGTGTAGTTCCTGATTCAGAGATTTGCAGAGAGCTTCTCATAATCTTCTACATAAGATTTGGATTTTTCTTTTCTTTTCCATCGCTGATCAATCAATGCATGTGTGTACCTGAAAGTTACTATGATTCCTTGGCAGAGATTGGATGCCAAGTATGATGCGGATCCCACAGCATTCAATGTGTTGTATGAGATTGTGAGGAAAGAAATTGCAGCAAAGACAGCCAGGGGTTCATCAAGTAGTACCAATGGTCTCCTCTGGTTGACAAGGTTAGGGTTTCTCACTTTTGTTCCCTTGGCTTCTGGCTCCCTCTCCTTGTTAGCTATATCTAGGGGACTTCTTGTCCTCCATATTCTTGGCTTCCTTCAAGTGTTATAAATCTGCACAATCTCTATTGCATGTGGGTGGCTTCCTGTGAATGAGTACTAGGAAGAAAAGGGTAATCAATCTTTGGAGCATTTTGACGGGTTTAGTGCTGCAATTTCAGGGCTATGGACTTCCTTGTGGAGCTATTTCGTAATCTGCTTGCGCATGCTGATTGGACTATGGGACAATGTGCCACTGCAGCATACACTTGCACACTCAAAGAATATCATGGATGGATTGCGAGTACTGCCTTCACGGTAATGATACTGCTACACCAGAAGAACATCTTGGAAGGAAGCTGCAAGAATGTGTTCATTTGATAACTACTGACTTGAACTAGAATTGAGCCATCCAATTCCTTGTCTTCCTTCCATGATGATGTCATGCTCCGAGAGAGGTAACAAGGCAGTCCCTCCTGCAGGTGGCCATGAAGCTGATCCCAGATAGGAAAAAATTTCTGGAGCTACTGGGATCCGGGAATTTGGATGAGGATATGCAGAGTTTTGTCTCAAACTTCTCACCACTTCTGGCAGAGAATCATGCTTTTCTGGTAAGTTCACAATTTCATACTTCACAGCATCTCCAGTTCTTTGCCACTGCATGGTTTGTGAAGTTATCTTTGTCTTGTTATGTGCTTATGCTGGAGTGAATTTTCTTTGCTTCTTTTTTGGTGGTAAGGATGGAAGTGAGCTTTTGCTGTTCGTTTCAGATCTTCACAATGGTAGTCCATGAGGATGGCTATAGCCTGCTACCCATTAATTGCGTGTCTGCTTTGGTCATACACAATTGTTTGAGCAAGAAAAATTATGGTTGGATGATGCAGAAAAGTGTTGGTCTGGATGACATGAAGGCATCATGAAGGGGTCTTGTCCTGGTTTCAACATCATCAGGCAGATGGTGCCGCATATGCCTTTCTGTTTCATGTTACCACTCAATAACTACAAGTGACTGATTCATCCCTGTATTAGTTTGGTTGTCAATTTTTTGTGTTAATGATAGTTGATTTGAATCACAAATGCATACAAGGCAAGATGTCACACAAGGAAGTAGAGGCCTCAAGCAAATTAAGAAGAGAGGATATGTTGAGTCCTCCAATCTATCCCTTAGATACAATTTGAGTTTGTAATTTACTGGAGCACTTCATTCGGTTGTTTCTATTGATGGTCAACATCAAGTAGGAACTAGAACAATTGTTCCTGATTGCCATGAAAGTAGTGTCCTTATTTATGGATGGCCAATGACAAGCACCGTTTTGGTAGGTGCCAAGATCTGTTGTTTGTTTGTTTGGAGTTTTCATATGAACTTTTTGATTTCATCCCAAGCAAGTGCATGAGGGAATACTAAGCACTATTTCTGGTTTAAGCAAAGACAATCTTCTACTTTGGCACAGCCTTTCTGTGTCACATATGTGGAGTCTGTAGTTTCTAGCAATTTCAACATCAGTTTGGTTGTTTTTTTATGTCAGTGTTGGGACTTGCCGGTGTGTTATTGCAGTGGTTCTGGGTACTCATTCAACACTCATTTAAAAGAATTCTTCAACTTTGCCCTTCACTCCAACACGTGGTCTACATATGATTAGGCCCATCATAATGTTTGCCTTGCACTTTACAATGGGTAAGGTCCCCGACAGCTGGGAAACATTCCGGGCATAATGCTCACCTTGTGCTTTACAATGAGTAAGTCCAACAGTTGGGAGACATTCTGGGCAGACTTGGCTACCACCTTGTCCTACTACTAGGCCCCTTATGTCCAGAATGCCTTCACATTAAGTTTTACTCTACATTGAAGATATTATGTCTTCTTACCATATTTTCAGAAGACTTTCATGTGAAAGGTTGTTTTGTAATTTTTATCACATGTGGCTGTCCTGGGATTGTCTATATCTCATGCATAATGATGAAGACACTTTAACATGTATTAACACAAAAAGGGAAAATCACCTTCAACAATTTGGTATTGAGTTTTTTTACCTTACATGTGACTTTGATAAATTTTAAATTATATATACCCTTCAGATAATATGTATATAACTTTAAAGAGTCTAATAAGAGGCTGTAATCAAGCAAATAGAATACAGTAAACAATTAGCCTACATTGTTAGGTATCAAGAATTTAAACCATTTAGATTTAAATATTAAACCTGGAATTGTTGATCATAATAAAACCAGGGTAAAACCCAAAACCTTTTATTTGCCTATTTTCTATGGAGGAAAAACTCAAGAACCTTTGTGAGTTTGATGTCTTAGATGATATTATTAAGGTTTATGATTTCTCTCATCACTATGAAAAAAAAATCATATCATGTATGATCATAGGATGCTAAGATATTGAGCTACAGATCAAAAAAGTTATATCATTTTTTGTTGCAAACATTCATTGCATTATGCACAAATGTAATAAATAATTTAATGCATTTTTATTATTTTAAAAAAATAATTGTGACAATGTGTAATGTGGAGGAAAGTTAGAGGATAGAATCCATGTCAATTTGAATTAAATAAGAATCTTCGAACTCATAACCCTAAATTTTAATCTTACTTGAAATCGTATTCAATTGAACAATTGTAAACTTTATACCCAATAATCACCATGAATTCAAAAAAATTAAAATTAAACCATACTTGAAGGTTCTAGAATTTTTTTTTTTTTTTAAATTCAAAACCTTACAGCATCCACTTCAACAACCTTAACTTGTGAAAAATATATTGAATTTTCAAATTTCTTTTTAAAAAGAAATTCTCAAAATTACCCATTTTCAAAAATTGAATAATTGTCCAAGCTAAACCCATTTTCAATGTCCAAGCCACCGAGGTAGTAGGTTAATTAGATTAAGATGGGTGAAATAAATGAAATATCAAATCATTTGCTTCCTCTTCTTGATACGTCTAAAGCTTTAAGTTCAAGGCTTTTAAGCTAGTTTTATTACATTAAGTACATTTCACAGGTGTGAAAGGCCTCATATAGGCATAAAAACTATTAAATAACAAAAAGGCTAAGGTTGTGCTAAGGCCTGGCCCAACCATGTTGGTCCAACAAATATTCGTAGGAAAATGATATGTAGGCTAAGGAAAATTTAGCCAACCTCAGACGAGCTTGGCCTTTTTGTTATTCACTGCCTGGATTTTCCTTTACTTGCCTGTTCTCAGCAAGGGGGATCTTCTGCTGTGGAAGGTACCAGCCAGCCTTTCACTATTTCTAAAAAGTGAAAAAATCTCAGCTGTGCTTTACATAGGAAAAGTGTCTGAGTAGAGAGGCCCTTCCCTGATTTGAGATCTGTGCCCGAGGCCAGTTGGTCAAGGGAACAAGTTTCAAATCACAGAAGGGCCTCTACTCAGACCCTTCTCCTATACATAAAAACCTGGGGTCAAAAAACACAGTGTAGTTTGGGGAAGTTTGGGAAACCTCCCCAAAATACAATTTCCAGATCCGAATGAATCTGACATAATTTCCCTGGTGCAGGGGGAGATTACATGTAATGAAGAGATTTTCTTCAAGGACATCTGTCACATTTGTTCTAATGCACCTGAACAGCTCAAATCATTGTGGGCTTGAATTCTATGCAGGGGAAAGCACAAATGTCACCTCTTTTTCTCACGATACTCAACAGGTGTCATGGGAAAACAAAATTTCCAGTGGTGATTTACAAAGGGTAATGCCCTTGGAGTGGGACATTCATGAAATAAGCACCTGCACAAAGTGAAATGAAACAAGGGGTGTGTCACACTGTGGCCTTGCCATTTTACACGAAAAAGTAACTCGAGGCAAAAGAAGAATTATAAAAACTCAAATATTTCACCATGCAAAAATACGTAATCTTCAAAAAAAAATTCTAAAAGAAACCAAAATCCTTCAAGATATTATAACTCTGTAACTAATCTCAAGTGTCAACACAAGCCAAAAATATCATCTTTCCAAAATCCTCATATAAAAATAGACCTAAGTACTACTACCTAGGGACCAAAAGCTCTTAAGGCACTATACTCTAATAGTGAATCTAAACAGAATATCCTTGCCTTGGGTAGGCAAGCCCAATGAACATCCCTCAACTCCACTTTCACGCAAGCCCTTATTTTAGGCACGCCCCTGTACTCCTATTTTAGGATCAGCCGTGTCTATTTTCAACCCTTAATACATGGCATAACACAAACTGCCAATGGAGTAGACTCAGTTCTAGAGAACTTGCCTTTTTCATTAGGCACCTACAATCCTTTATGCTAGGGAGCCATGCTCTTGCGAGCTCTTCCTTTCCTCTTAGGGTGTATTGATGGTTATAAAAAAGATTTAACTCTATTTAAGTTTTTCTGTATCAACCCTGAAAAACTAAATTTCAGATTTTTTTTGGTTTTATTAGTTGGACTTGAAGGTCACAAACATGTTTTCAATTTAATTTGGCTAGTGCATTTACCTACCTAGTAAAACTAGTTATACATGTGTCCCTTGCATTTCATGCTTGCCAAAAAACAACTCAACTCATCATCTTGTGGGGACAATCCAAATTATGGACATTGTTAGCTTATATTAATCTAAGTCGGTTGGGCAGCAAGGTGGCTAAGTAATTATTAAAAAATTGGTTAGTTATGTTCCGCAATAAATATAACAATATTTCGCAATTTAACATTATACTAATAAAATGAAGCTATTGTGCTTGAGAGCTTCATTCTTATTTTTGGCATTTGCAGGCACTTATTTTTCAGAGTTTTGACAAATTTCAAAGAAAATAATCAATTATAACTAACCAGGCTAAGTACTCAGATATTGTAGAACTCCTTGAGTTAGAGCATCTCCACCCCCCAAACTGTAAACAACTCCATTAGTTTAGAATAGAATACCCGTTTAAGGATCACTCTCGCGACCCACAGAAGTCATAAAAATTCCCTTTAAACACTCAAAGATCATTTTATGTCTTTACGTCTGGACAAGCAATAAAATAGTCACTGTCCAAATCCATAGTAGAAAAAGATTTCAAAGGGGTTAAAATGACCACTGCAAAATGGACCATCGCTACATAAGCGCATCTGGATTTCCCTCTCCAAGGGGTGTTTGCCGTTGTGGGGTGGAGATGCTCATAGTTTATAATGAACCCTTAGCCCACTCTTCATTCATTTTGGGCTTGTCTTAACCCAAACCTTCAAGAAACAATGCAAAAAAAATTTAAATCAATTTAAGCTGTAAAAAATTAGGGTTTACAATACTAATGACCTAAGCCAAAAAAGTGACCAAAAAAAAATCAATTTAAGCTTTTAAAAATTAGGGTTTACAATACTAATGACCAAAGCCAAAAAAAGTGACCCAAAAAATAAATCAATTTAAGCTTTTAAAAATTAGGGTTTACAATACTAATGACCAAAGCCAAAAAAAGTGACCCAAAAAATAAATCAATTTAAGCTTTTAAAAATTAGGGTTTACAATACTAATTACCTAAGCCAAAAAAAGTGCGTCTATTTGTGTGTGTTTTTAAAATTTGTTTGCAAAAAACATGGAAAGCATACCTATGCTGTCTCTAAACGGCCAATAAATGGCCTTTTTTGACTTGACTTAATAAATGGCCTTAATTTCCCCCATTTAACAGCCTACGGGACCTCTCCAAAAGACACCGGACCGCTTATAGGCCCCATCGTTCGGTATCCGGCTTTAATTTTGTAACGGAAAACGGGAAAAAAAAGGTCACCGGAACAGGCCCAAATTGAAGCATGACAGTTACGTGTTCGGTCACTCATTCGTCAAAAATTGGACCGTAATAAGAACGTTCAGTTGTAGGTGATCAGCATCTAACGGTCAATTCTCGATCAGACGTCAGATAAAAGGAACAATTACGAAGTGGTGAGTCCCTTGACAGTTTGCATAATAACTTTCGTTTTCAGTCACTAGTAACTTTCGCTTTCAGTCACTCAACAGTCAGAGATCGAACGGTGATGTGAACGTATCTAACGATTGATTTCCGACCGGACGTAAGATTTAAATAGTAACTTGTTAGTAGTCGTGACAGTTGCGTAGTAAGTGACTAAAACTAGGGTTAGTTACTACCGAGTTACTAATAAGTTACTAATACGTTACCAAGCTGCCGTTCAGCTTCTGGAGGAAAAGAGCAAAGCACACACACACACACAGTTCGAACTTTTGTCTTGTCGCTCGCACTTTGTCTCCTCTGTTTTGCATTTCTCGCAGATTTCCGATTCTTCATGGATTGGAGTTCATTTCACGGGAATGTGAGAATGAGGAAGAGTTCTCTGCTGAATGTAATGTGACGAAGAAGAATATGGCCCAAGGAAAGGAAATGAGAGCAATGTGAGGAAGGAGTTTGGAGAAGGAACAACCCACTTGAGGAGGAGAGGTAGCAGAAGAAGGAATTCGAGAGTGAACTTTCCCCCCTCCCCCCAAGACATTGTAAACTGGATAGTGTTAAGATTAAGGACCTGAAGAGTTGGTGTGCTTTGTTGCTTGCTTCCCCCTGTGAAATTCTTTTGCATGAAAAGTGAAAAAACTTCATACACACACGAAGAAGAAGAAGAAGAAGCGAAATTGTTTTCAGTAGCACAACGGGAATTGGGAAGAATCGGCTGAGTGAGTCCTCCTTCTTAGGCAGCTGCATTAACAAGGAGAACACATAAGGTGAACATCCGCGACTTCTTCCCCTGTGTCCTCCTTTAGCTCTTGATTATCTCCCAGCCGATTGTTGCTTCTGTAAAGAGGTCATTCTGACATAGTTTTGTGCATTGGGTGCTTCTTGTTTAGACTAATTCAGATTCTGGGAAGTGGGCAGGGCATGACGTAGAGCTTGAGAAGGGTTTTTCTTTTTTTCTTTTCTGGGCCCATATACTTATACATGGAAATGAATGTGCAGGATGTCAGGAGTCTCACCAAAGGTCACTCCGAAGCAGTCAGGTCGGCATAAGGCAAGACCTGTGGGTTCACAAGTGTCAGAGAGCTCCATAGGAGGACCGGAACGAGGGATTGTTGTTTTTCCATCACAAGGGCTTGGAAACTCTTCTGTCTCCCAGTGTTCACCTTGCCCTACTACTAAGAAGAAGCGTGGTCGATCACAAGATGTGGGGGGGAACCTGACAGATGCAGAATTCTCTTCGGAGCCATCTCCGAGCTCACGAGTGTATTCAGAGTCCAAGAAGCGGTTCAAGGAGCTGCTGCCACCGCTGCCTCCAGCAGTAAGGAGTGGGAAGCATGTGCAAGTGCTGCTCCCAAACCAGAGAACAATCTCAATTCTCCTGGTGACTGGATTGGGTTGCTTTGAGCAGTTCATGGCAGATGTTGAAACTGTGGAGAAAGGTGCTGAGTGGGACACATCAAGGAAAGTTGAATGGGGTGTGAATGTCAGGCTCTTGGATTTGAATGGAAACACAATTGCAGATGATGCTTCCCTGCTTCTGGCAATTAAAGGGCGCAAGCCAACAGTGCTGCTCGAGGTGAATATATTTGTGCATTGAAAGCATCCCAACCTTGCACACCACATCACACTTTATGTGAATTTTCTGCATCAATGTATTCATCTAACTGACTCCGTTGGGTTTGGTGGTATGGGTCCAGGATGGCCATCGTGATTCCAAGCATCATGACTCGGTACATGCTCTCCACTGCAAATGCGAACAAAGTAATGCAGGAGTTTGTATCTTTGCACCTCAATGGGATCCCCTTCTTGATGATAGCTGGCAATGAATTGATTTCTGCATGGTCTTCTTGCCTTGCTGCTGCTGCAGAGTATGTGGAACGTTACACCAGAGCCAATGATGCTTGGGAGGCTTCCACAGGGCTACAACATGGAAACTGCCTTGGCAGATGAAGTGGTATATAATCCTTTAACCACTGCAGGAAAATTATGGTGGAGTCAGTAAACTCTTTCTTCTTTCTCTTGCATGTGTAAGTTATTGAAGCAGACATTCAATTGCAAAAATTAGTTTCTGGATCAAAGTTCTGAAGTTGAACTTTTCCTGAGTGCAGGACAATGCTTTGCAGGCAGTTTGGGCCGTGCAAAATCAGAAGCGCTTAGTCAGGTAGAACACAGTCCTTGCACCATACATATTTCTGGGCAGGAGCCCATCTACTGTTCCTCTTGTGTTTCTTTCTCTAGCACCAAAGAATTCTTTATCTCTATTTGTAACATTTTGTAAGACAGTAGAAAAAGTGCCAAAAAAAATACCCCAGGCAGTTCTCATACTAAAAAGAGTTTGGCTGCAGCGTGGACATTGAAAAGGATAAGATCTCCATCTTTGACACAGGAACAGGCATGGATGGAAACTCTATATGCAAATGGTAGGTTCTTGCTTTTCTTTTGGTGGACTTCAGAGGGTTCACTTCCCAAGGGTTTACATACTGTTATATGTAGTTCCCTAGGGTTTAAGTCCTTTACTGCCATTGAATTTCTGCATGATTGGTGAATGTTTTGTCAACATCTGTACCTTCTTTCCTGTACTTTATTCAGCACTCATGAGGATTTTGCTATTGAGTGATATGCTTTAATTGGGATTCTGGTATTGCACTAATGCCATATGGTGAATTGTTTGTGTGTTAACTTGAGCTTAATGCATCTGAATATCAGGGGTACTGTTGGAAGCTCATCCCACCGGGATGTCCATAAGCAGGGTGTAGGAGGAAATCCTCCTTTTCTGAAGGTGCAATCCTTTCCACATTCTCCTCCTTTCAACCTCTCCGGTGTGGTGGCGGTCTTTTGTTGTTTCCTTGTTGCAATTACACACTAACATTCCCTTCATGCTTTTAGTAGATTTACTGAATCTTATCTTTTTTTTTTAGTTAGCTTGTCTTTGTAACAGATACAAGTGGAATGTCATTTGTAGAATTGGGCAGTTGTGCTGCTGTTTGTTTTGGCTAGGTGCATACACTCTTTTCTGAAGAATATCTGTTTGTTACTGAGGAATCTGCTGTCATGCATTTTAAATCTGTTTGTTGAGGTGGATTCAAATCACCCATTTTCAAATTTAGTTTCTCAAATGTTTTGATGGTGAAGTTATTTGGAGAGTTGGTTTCAGCCTTTTCTTGGGAAGTATGGAGCTGGAGGAGTTGCAGCAGCTCTGCACCTTGGCAAGTAAGGCCCAATGACTCATATGCCTTGCTACAAAAAAATACCCCGAATGGGAAATGAAAGAATCTCACTAATGCATGTGAATCTGATGATGGTAGATTTGTAACGGTGTCATCCAAGACAAGAGAGTCAAGAAAGGTGGTGAAGCTTGTGATAGAGCAGGAGGCCCTGCAGAATAGACACAATGCAGATCCAGACCTTAATGGGCAGTGGCAGGTGGGCCCCTTTTTTGCTGTTATCGGTGTTTTCTGGTTTTTACAATTGTTCTTCCAGCTCTCCTTCTCACACAGACATCATCCATGTGACCTTTTCACCAACTAAGTTGTTTCAGTTTTGTGATGCAGACTGAAGGGGAAGTCAGGGACATGACCGAGGAGGAGAAAAAGAAGGCACCAGATGGAAGCTTCACTTTGGCAAGTCTCCGGTTCTTCATGCTCCTTTCTTCTTCCTTTTTGTCTTTCTATGTTCCTTCGTCCAACTGGTGGTTTGGATGAAATGTGCATTGTGTTCCTTCAGCTCTGCTCTCTCAGTTCTGGCTTCTTGGTACATTCATTATTCCTGCTTTCATAAAAATTGTATTGACATGCATAATTGCACAAAAATCAAATGAGGAGATCTGAAGTTTTGAAGGTCTGTTTCTGGTGTATAGTGTTTCATTCATGTGGGGGAGTTGCCTATTGAACTGGAAGTGGATGATCATGCCATTGAGTAATGTTACTGTGATATGTGCAGGTTGAGATAACAAAGTTGAAGAAACAGTACTCTGGTGCACAGGGATGGAAAACCATCAGGATCAAACAGTTGCTTGCTGACATTTACTATCCCTACATACATGTGAGTTGTTCTCTGCCAAGGTTACAATGTTCCTCTAAGAGATGAGATTTTGTGACATACTTTGGGGTCTTGGGTTTGGGGTTTTTCTTGTTAATTCAGACTCATGGGTTTACTATTTGTATATACATGCGAGTGTTCTCTGGCAAGGTTATGACATCTCTGAGAGGTTTTGTGTCATACTTTGCGGGTCTTGGGTTTTGGGTTTTTCTGCTAATTTCAGGCTCACCCGGTTACTCAGAAGCAAATAATGTTTTGCTTCTGGTTCTGAAGTATTGATATAGTTACTGCTGTTGTTGGGATTTGGCAGCTGGACTATGGGATAGCAAACAGCAGTCTAAGCTTCCCAATTCAATTTGAGGTGAGCTCTATTTAATTGGTGGCTTTTTTATTGTTGAACCTGGAAATGGTACATAACTTGCCCTGCTTTCCTCTCATTGTGCTGATGTGTGAGTGTCAGATGTCATGATTGCAACAATATGCTATAGGATCATGCAAGGTTTCAGTTGAGTAAAAAGAGCATAATACAAAGAGCATCTTCCTGTGTCAGCCCTCAATGGGCTGTCCAGGTTGAAATATTTGTTTGCTGACAGTTAACCTCGGGATTTTGGATAAATAAGGCACAGAGTGTCATTCAGCTAATTACAGTTCACATGCAAGTACACAGGTGAATGGTCAAAACTTGGTGGAAGTCATGGATTGTGAATTTGGGATAACCAACTTGCACTCTGGAAATGGGGATCCATTTTTAATCAATCTTGAGCTAACAGCATTCACAGATGGTAAAGCTTGTCACCAAATTTCTGTTTGGTCTGGTCTACTACTGCTGTATGAATAGTTGATGAGCAGCAACTAGAGAAGATGATATAGGATTGTATTGGTGATACTCAACAACTCCTATCCTAGGTCTTTTTCTGCAGTTACTCCTCAATGCATATTGCACTGGTCTGTGGTGCCAATGTGATTCTATGATTTTGGGCTGCTGCTATCCTTTGTGAGCTGCAGTCATGTGTGAGTGATATATCACTGCAAATTCTTGTTTTGGGGCAAACCCAGACCCTGCTGTTGGAGCTCGGAGTCGAGCACAGAACAAGGAGAAGGCACATGCCCAAATACAGTGCCAGTACTTTCCAAACCAAAAGGTCATTCTTGTCTCCTCTAGCCAAATGACAAGAAATGAAGAATGGAAAGGAGTGCATATGTTTGGCTTTCCAAAGTTCAAAACCAACAAACCATTGGAACACTGTATGTACCTTTGTTGTGGGACTAGTGGGGAATCTTAGCATTTGGTTGAATTGTCTTGAAGCTTTCAGTGGCATCTTAGGTTGTTTGTGCTCTTGTATTGGGTGTCAGCAATCTTGCACTATTTTATACCTTCTTTTCTTGTGTGTGTTTTTTTCCTTTGATTCTCTTATTGTAGAGACTCTTTGCTCTCAGTGTGTTTATATTGATCACCTCTGGATTTGATTAGGTACTACATGTGCTGTAGCTCCCACCTGACTCAATTTTATTGTACAGGGAAAGGAGATGCTTGACACCATATTAGAGGAGCTTGCAGCTCGAGGACTGGCAAGTAAGACATTTGAGAACATGCCTCGGGTTGCCGTGCGGTGGTTGGGCCGGCTTCTCCCCGACAACAATTGGGTATGCTTTTCTGTAGATTCTTGAAAGAGAAGTTAGCTTTTGTTCACAGGCAGAGTAAACTACCCAACGCAATTCCAGTGAGTGAGGAAATGACAACTGATAGGTCCTGATACAACTGTTGCAGGGAACTCTTCCCTTCATGAAAATTTCTCCTAAGAAGATCCGGGATGGCTGGAAATTACACTGGGGCAAGCGAGTCAAAGCTACAATTTGTAAGTGCTTTTTAATTCCATGGCAAATGGGTGGACACTTTTCTCCTTCATTGTATAGTTCTTGTTTGCTTTTGAAAATCTTCCAATATTTTATTAGAGCTCTGCATTCAAAAGAAGGGAGGTTTTAGGAGTCAAGGAGACTTGGGTCCTTCAGCAATTTGTGCAAGAATGGGCGGACACTTTTCTCCTTCATTGTAGTATTCTTGTTCACTTTAAGTATGACTTCAAATCTTCTGATATTACATGAGAGCTCTGCCTTTGAAGGGAGGTTTTAGAAGTCAAGGAGACTTGGGAATAGATGATGTTATAAGAGGGACTATCTAATGTCAACTCTATTGCCAGAAGTAGCCATTGTTGACCAAGTGCTTTTTAAGCATTCACATTTTTAAGCATGAAGGTGATGGTCTGTCACTTTGTGAGCGACTCTCATGAGGTTATGACTGCACTCATTGTCGTGTTACCTTTAATTGTTGTTGTGGAGATTTCTCTGCAACTTCATCAATCTCTTTAAGCATTCCCAATGGGCTCCAGACATCTTGAGCTTGGCTAATTTTTTTCTTTTTCAGAGAATTCACTAGACCTCAAGAGAGAACTGACTGTCTTCCTGATCCAGTTTTAGATGACATTGAGTTTGATGACCTTTGGGGTGGCTGTGCAGATGTGGATGCAGGCTTTCATCCTACACAATCCAAGGTGAGTATTTCACTGTTTTCTTTTCTTGTTTTCATGGGTATATATGTATGGCAGTTGAAATGCTATGTTGAACTAGTCATAGTTCGGGTTCCCCCAGCCACCAATAGTTGCTACTGCCTAGCTTTCAGACTGTTGTTTCCTCCAACATTGTTTTTGGGGGCTGCCCAGAGAGGTATTCCATAGTTGATTCTCGTGTAGAAGCCTCATAGGATTCAGAAACTGATACATCCAATCAAAAGACATTATTGTGGGCAAGTGCATGACATGTTTCTGAGTATGGGATTTGGGTGGCAGACATTATTGGAACGCGATAATCCATTTACTGTTGCATTAGAAAAACTTGGGGATACTGATGAAATTGCAAGATCATCCGCTGCTGGTATGTTGGTTTTGCTATCTGCTGTGAAATGACATTCCCTACTGTAGTTCTGGTTCCCCAAGGGAAGCCAGGCTTCTGCTATTAGAAGGAAGATGGTATTCATGCACTGCTAAAAAAGTGTTCTGGTTGATTCCACAGGGGTGGAAATTGTTCTGAAGGTGAAAGGCAAAGTCATAAAAATGCCAGAGTTAGTGGAGGAGTACATGTGTTGGTTGAAAGAGATGCATGAAGAGTATGATGAAGAAGTGGAATTTCTTGATCAAGGAACCTACATCATAGGCCACCCAAGATTGGAGGAACTAGGCTTAAACAAGGATTCCACAAACTGTAAGTCTGCACCTTGCCTTTTTTCAACCTTTGATGTTTTCCTTTCCATGCCTTTGCCTTAGATGTGTGCTTGACCAAGGTGAGCTGAAATGAAATGATCTGCAATCATGTTGATATTTCTTCATCAAACATATCTGAAAGTCCATTTCTTAATTTACTCTGCAATCCCATAATAGTTGTCTTCTGGACTTGATTTCAAACCAACTTTGAATGATTTGGGTTTCCTTGAAAATGCTTGAAGCATTTGGGCTGAGAAACCTTTTTGTTTTGTTTTGTACCTGTGGCAGTAGCAATCATGTTCTTTAAGCACATGAAGGATGATAAAGGGGAATGGAATGCCAGTGGTTTGACACCTATACACATTAAGCTCCAGAAAGGTGCCTTTAAGGGGTTAAAGAATGACCTATATGCCACCATTGAATGGTTCTATTTCCATGGAACAGGAGAGGAGCATGGTAAGTCAACCCAACCAAATGCAAGAATAACCTCAAGTATCTGCACTGTCAGGCTGGAGTTTAAATTGACCCATGATCTTGACTACTGTTCTTTTCTTTGTCATGTAATGCCTGCATAACCCTTTTGGCCAGGATGGGTGTCTCTTGCAGATCAATATAATTAGGGTTAACCAAATTGGGCTAGGTTTTCCCTTGATTAGACAATGTGCAAAAACTATTAGCTTCTGAGTGCAGGTACCAAATTGCATGTCTTTATTGCCGCCTAGTGTTGGATTCTATCTCTGGATTAGCCCAGTTGGTCATATGGCAACAACAAGCAAGTATGTTTCTACATTTCTGGTGAATTAGACCTGATGTTTTAAAGAAGAGCTCACAGTTTTGCGTTTTTGCTTACTTGTATTCAGGTGAAGTGAGGATGATTTGCAGGTTAAGTCTACATTCCTTTCTTTTATCCTCTTGCAATGTTTTCTACTCTCTTTCAGCCCTCGAATCACTATTGCCAAGAATAGAATCATCTTGTTGTTTTGATGGAGCCATTCTGGTCCTTGTGTCTTTTAGAGGCCTTTGGATAATTTGGGTCTGTTTTATTCGAAATCCGTTAATCACACTGTGCAGTCCCAGAGTAAGCTGAACAGAACACGTGGTATTTGTATTAGTGGTTGAAGAACTCTAACAAATTGGGAGATCACAATGTGTTCATGGATCTTGGCACTTGGGAGTTTTGGTAGGTGAAGGGGTAACTCACATTCTGTGTGAGAATTGAACTGTTGGAATGTCCATGCATACAGACCCATTGACATTGCGGAAGAAGAAGGAAGCAAAATGAAGACATCACAAGGAGACATAATCTTTCTTCTTAACAAATCAATTCCTATATCTGTCACAACCCTCACAAACTCTGACAAGGTGGGCACAAAACACTTAATTTCCTTTCAATGGAAATGGATCAGTCTGCATGGTTTTGCCTCTTGACAAATGGGTGTCCTACTGTCTTTGAGAATGCTAGTTGTCATATTCAATCTCACAAATGTATTGTGGTGGTGTCCTTCCTTGGATGAAGGACCGAATGAAACCTTAAGCTGACAACATTGGGTCCTGCTTACATCTCATGGGAGTTCTCATGTGACTTTGTCCTATGTGCAGTGTAAACGGTTGTCACCTCATGAGTGGCAAAAAAAGGAAAGTGAGCTTTCCAGCAAGGTTCCAGCTAAAATCGATGTACTTAATGTAGCAGACAGCAAAACCTTCCAGTGTGACAAGGTATGGGCAATGTCAGTCTGTTAGAAAGGTGTAATTACTCTTCTGGAGAAGGTGTTGGGTTCAAGGTTTAGGGTTGGAGAGACACATGAACAAATGGGATTTTATTGTTATCATTTCTGGCATCTGGACATTGAAGTTCTGGATTCCACATGGGCGGAAGTAGGTATGGATATATGAAGATGGTAATTGAAGGATCGAGTTTTGATGCTGACAGCTATAGATGTGTCCTGTCTCTCGAGATTCTTTTCCAATAGTAGGTCTGTTTGAGGATGTCATTTGCACTCTTCTAGCTGTTTCAGAAAGACCATAGGTACTCTGAATGGAGTATATAATCTGATGTAAGGAAATGGGTTTGATTTGCTTTTGGGGATTTAGGGCTTAGGGTTTAGATTTAGATTTTGGCTGCACAGCTCTTGCTGAGACACAACATTTGGATCTTTGAGGATATGCAGAGAGATTTTTTGGCATGTCAAAGCTTTTTCTTCTGTCTGCAGGCTTTTCCGTCCAAGTTACAGGCTGGTTCAGAGTTGCCACCACAATTTCTGGCTGTTGTTCGTCCAAAACAGGGAACTGGTGCTTCATGTAAACAGGGGATGATTGTTGCAGAAGCTCTAGAAATTCGACTACAAGTAACCTTCTCTCCAGTACAAATCATTACAGAGCCCATCCCCACGAAAACCCGAAGTATTGTCACCAAGTCTAGTGGCAATGAAGTAATCTGTGAGGTTATGGTCAAGGGTGGTGATGTTATAAATGGTGTGAAAGGGTTGTATCTTTTTGACACCAAGGCTCTGGGGCTGGAGGGCAAATTGGTCAAGCAAGGAACATATACATTCACATGGAGTATGGTAAACCATAAACCCTAAACCTTGTTCCTTAATTTTGTTCCATGAAATCATAGGTTTAGGGTTGTTCAAGCAAGTCATTGATTCTGTTTTGTGATTTTTTCTCTTTGCTTGAAGGTGGGGTTTCCTCTTTCTCTTCTTTTGAGTCAGATCTGAGATATGCAGTTCCTCATTATATGGTCTTTTTGAATCATGCATACTGAGAAATTCTCAGTACTTTTAAAGATAATTTATTTCTGTAAGAATATGCACCACCACTGGCTTTGAAGATTTGATCTGTCCAGGTGACTCCAAAGTATGAATCAGTTGCACCAGCAGTGCGCAAAGTCAATGTGTCAGCTGCTACTCAGACAAAGAGGTGGACTATCTGCAATCACATGGGGAGCTGTGCAGCTGAACACCCAGATAATCCTATTTGTATTATAACTAGGTTGGTTTCTACAGCCTCTTCAGGTCCACTGCATAGCTACTGTGTATTAACTCCTGGACATTCCCTTACTTTAGTATGCCACACTTCAGCATACCCCTGTTCTTGTAAGAGCATTGCAGATTCTTTTTTTGGGTTCACTTCCACAGAATATTTGTTAGAGAACCTTGTGTGAAACTCAGTGATGAATTGTGTGCCAGGTTAAAGAAACAGTTGGTGGATGATTATATCTGGCAAAGTTCGACACATTTGGGAACCAGCAGGTGTTTGGAAGAATGCTGCCATCTTTAGAAGTTTCAGCTCAGACTCCAGATGGAAGGACTGTTCTTAAAGGTTGTACAATTGGTTCAGACACATTGAAGCTTTCAGAGGACAAGCTGCATGTGTGTATACAGAAGGTGAATACCCAATTCTCTGGTGGTGCCTGAACCTGACCCACAATGTTCCTTCACTTCTGCTATGGGCTTCCTATTTGTTTCTAAGCATTTCTACAGAATCAAACCAGACCTAGGCTGTCAAGGACTGGGTGAGACAAACTTCCAATCCCCAGAGTAGAATTGTTTGTGCCTAACATTGAATAAAATGAGCTAGTCTCCAGTGTGTTGTTTGAAAAGAAGAGGCACCTGTTTTTCTCCTTAGAATGTCTTCTTTTTCTCTGTTCTTGCAGAAGGTCCTTTTCAGCAAGGGAAATCTTGACCCAATAGCACCTAGTTATGATGCAGAGTTGCTCTTTGTCATCAAGGACAAAAGCATAGGAGAAACAAAGCCAGTCATGACAGAGTTTCCTAAACTCAAGTGCCAGGGTATGTTGTCTCATCTTTCCACCTGGGTTGTGAGTTTTGCTGTTTGTTCCTTTCCTGATCCTTTTGCAATGTTGTTACATCTTTGTGTCCTAGAATACTCTAACCTCGTAGATATGTGTTTTTTTATATGTGCAGTCTATCCAGGAGAACTAGTATCATTCACCATAAAAACCAGCCCTCCGTTGGAGACAGGACCTCCTCTGTGCTTCACAGATCCCTTTCAACCCAATGATGTTATTGAAGCACTCTCCATCCAGGGCAAGGATGAATTTGGAAACAATGTTGGGAATGGTCCAAAAGTTAGGGTAGCAATGGATGGACTTGCGTTCCAAGACAAAAATGGGCCCATCAGGGAGGTAAGATTGGGCTTCTTTGCAAACTCTTTTTATTTTCTTCATGTAGTTGCTTCATAGTTACAACAAAGTCAAGTAGGATTCCCCAGCCATAATACAGTGCAAAGCCCTAGTTGGTATGTCCTAGTGTTATGAATGGACTTGATTGCAGTTCATGTTGGTTCAATCCAACCATATGACATATGTTGTCATGTTGCTTCACAGGTCAACAAACATGGATGTGTTGAACTTGGAGGGTTGTTAAGAGTGACTGCTTTCTACAACTGCACAGGTTTCTTAGTTTCTTCTTTTGTTTCAACTACACTACATTCTGAATCTGTGTTGATTGTTTGCTTACATAGCACATGGTTCCATCAACACAGAAGGAGGTTCTGACCAATCTGGACATTGCTTTCCACTTTTTTTGTGTACAGGCTCCATCACCTTTAGCAGTGAAAGCCAAATATGTGGCAGACAGTCTCTTGAGATTTGTTTCAAAGTTGTTGACCGTCATCTGCAGTTTGGCCTGGAGGTAAAATCATCAAACAGGACTCAGGAACTTAGGATCCGAAACAGTGGGTGGTCTCAGTTTGAGAATTTTGGAAAACTTGCATGCATGGAAGCTTCTGTTATGAAGATTTTGTCAAGGGTTCAAACACCACAAGGTGGTGGAAATTTTGTAACAAATAGTTGAAAGAGCTTCAATGGGGATAATTGCATGAGCAGATTATCTGAGGTGTTGGGAATTCATGGCCTTCCAAGTCCTTGGACCTGCAAGATTTACATCCTTTCATACTTCTTGTTGATCTGATAGAAAACTGAAGTTTGATTGCTACAGGTTCCTACAAACTGGCTGGTAGCAAGTACGGTGGATGGTATCCTTCTGGAAGTTGTTGACAGTGCTGGAGTTGTCGACACAAGGGTTGATGGACCCTATCACACCTTGACCCTCAACTGGATGAAGAACATAATTTGTCCCATAGTAAAAGGTCGATGTGAGCTGCCCTCCTTTGAGCTACCAGGGAGGCAGGGTCTGTGGGTTGGCACAGTTTCACACAGTACCTTTGACTCTATGAAACTGGAGCTCAAGGTTGGTTCTTTTTGCATGATCCTTTAAGCTGTCATGTCAGTGCATTTGCTTCTGCAGGTTGGCCCACTTCCTGTGAAGTCATGAGATTGGAGCTCAAGGTTTGTTTTTGTTAGTGTGATCATTTAAGCTTTAATGTCAATTCATTTCCTTCTGAAACTTTAAATGTATACAGAGTTGGTGATGAATCTAAAGTGGGTACCTTACTGGAGTATTGCAGCTGCAGCTTGGGCTAGGATCTGCCCACCATCTAGCCTTACCAGCTGAGGAGCAGGACCTCAATGTGCAGTGCGGTGAGAGCAAGGTGATGAAGTTTACTGCTCTTGATGCCCGTGGCCAACCAGCAAGACTCAGTGAAGACATGATCAAGAATGTAAGCACCACCCTCTTCTTTAGTTTCTTTAATTTTGCTAGATTATCTTAAAATCACTTTCCATTTTCTTGCTTTGTTATGTGGGTCCACCTAGCAATGACAAATAAAGGTGTCTTGCTGGCCATCATCATGAATCCATGCTCAAGTCTTCACGTAGGTCTTGTTGGTCTCATGTGCTTGAGTGAGTCCGTCTCACGTACCCTTTTGGTTCTCTTCAGGTGTTCTACTTTACATTTTATTTTTTTGGGTTTCATTGTAAGATCTTGCCAATCCTAGGATTGTCAATCTTTAGTCGTCATTCTATGGATCTGGATGTCCATAAAAAATGCATTCTTTCCGAGGTCCCAAATACATTTTGGAATCTATCACTGGAATGTAAGTTCATTAATCACACAACTTTCTCTGAATCACGTGTTGTCAACATCATGCCCAAAACATGCAGCTGGAAGTGGACATTCAACCTGAACTGGAGTTGGAGAAGACTGCTCAAGTAGCAAAGCTGCTCAATGACATAGAGATTAATGAACTAAACTCCAACCCCATTCACTATGCGGTTTCCTTGTTGATTGGAGGTCAAGTTGGAGCTTACAAGATTCTACTTAAAGATAGCTCCGGGACATTACAGCAACAGCCAGGCTCAACAGCAATTTTGACCTGGAGGGTCAACTTGGAACATGGTAGACTGGCCAGGATCAAACCTGTTGTGTTAACAAGCACAAGCAATGACTGGCCAACTCTATCTGAGAGTGATCCAGTCCTCCTGGAGACTGCTACAATGTCTCTGATTGTTGCCCAGTTGTCCATGTTTCCTGCAATTCAGATCCATATGTTGGACACCTACAATAATCTGTGTCCGTACTATGATAGGCAAATCCTTGATCTTGTCCTTGTACCAGAGGACTGCAAGGATAGCAGGGCAGATACGCAAAAGCATCAATGTGAGATTTCAAAAGGCATTGGCTTGTTCACGCCCTTCAAGCTAGAGGCGAAGGCTGGAAGGTATGATGTTATGGTTCACATATCGAGCATGGTCTTTCGCAAGGGGTTTCCTAGACCAGCTGAGGCACATATGTCACTTGATGTGCTACCTGGGAACTATCCCTCCACTATGAGATTCTTGGATGTGTGCTCATCAACCATGGAGTGTACAACTGACATGCAAGTTCTGCCAGAGATCATTGTCGAAGTGGTATCTGCAGACGGAAAGCCTGTTCGGGGTTTGACATCTCCGGTGATGATACTTCAGAGTGATGGTATGGAGCCATCACAGAACAAGGAGTATCATGGGGAGCCTCTGGAAACAAAGCCCATATTGGAGGCCATATCGGGAGCCATGGGTCCAATGCACTTTAGGTTTTCTCGCATCTATGTTCCCCCTAGTGCAGGGGTCTACAGTCTGCAGGTCTTTCTACCTGGATATGACATACCCTCCCTTTCTCATGAGTTGGATGTAAGGCATGGGAGACCAACAGAAATACAAGTTTCTCTGGAAGGGCCAGGAAAAACTGGCCAGGTGGTTGAAGTCAAGGTAGTGGATTCACATGGGAATGTGTGCAGTGCAGTCTCTGGCCTCTCACTTAGCTTGGATCTAGAGGTATCAGAGGAGGACAGTGAAAGCTCTGTGCTTGCAGGGGGTGTTGTTAGATCATGTGTACTAATGAGCAACAAGTTTGCAAGCTTGAAAAATGGACTGGCAAGGTTCCAAGAGCTGCAGCTGAGTGCGGGGAAGCCAGGACCTTATATTTTGACAGTAAGTGTTGTGGAAGAGGAATGCCCTGCTTTTTCCTTGCCATCAACTAGAACCCAGATGATGGTCATACATGGCCATACTGAACAGAGACTACAAGAGGAGATGACTGCTCTTGCTTCCAAAATAAAGGTGTTGATACTCTTTCTATGACCATCTTAATGTTGCATATATTTTTGTGTTTGTGACTATGGGTATGGGAGGAAGCCCGGCCTTACAGATGTTGGTGCAGGAAACCAAAATGGAACAAGCACATCTTCGGAGGAGTAAGGTGGTGCTGGAGAAGGAAATAGCTCACCAGAAAGGTATGCACTCCAGTTTCCTCCTCCATATTTTCCTTCACAGATGGAGTAGCATCACAGGACAAATTGCTCAGGAGAAAACATTGAAGAAAAACAGTGAAAAAGTATGATTACCTGAGAGACAGATGAGAAAGATTGAGTCTCAGTTCAGTGTGTAGTCATGAAATCTTCAGAGCAAAAGGGCATAGATGTTTCAGAACTACCAAGGAAGCATTAAATTGTTAGGTCCCTAGCATCTGCCTATGATTCTTACTTGTCATTTATTGTGGGAGTGGGCACAGATGTGACAGAGGAGCTTTTGAGGGAGCAAGACATGATCCGGCGAGGCTGTGTAGAAGCACAAGATCAAATCATTCTGAGTCGAGAACATAATCAACCAGTCCGAACGGATCAACATGTTCGTGCAGAATTAAGACAGCATGGTGGCCATCTTGCTGCCAGGGTCTTCCAAGAACTATGTGATAGAGATAGGCATGGGTCTGCCAGCTTTTTGAAAGGTGAAGGAATTGGGGTGCCTGCCACTCTTGCTCGTGTTGAAAATCAAGATTTGAACACATTGGTTTCCTCTTCCCCTTGATTTGGCACATCACTCTCATTTTTCTGTCACGTCCTAAGGTTTCTAGACAGGTTTGATCAGATGCAAAAATAGGATCTATGATAGATATGAGTGATATCTTGATGTTCAATGAATTTCTGGATGTCATCAAGCTTTCCCTGTAAAATTTATCCTGGGTTTCTTTCAGACTAATGGTAGGAGTTTTCATTTATTGCTTGTTTCTTCTATTGAGTTCACTGGCATGACTGA
The DNA here is from genome assembly GCA_963920785.1 of Sphagnum contortum. NCBI lineage: Eukaryota > Viridiplantae > Streptophyta > Sphagnopsida > Sphagnales > Sphagnaceae > Sphagnum > Sphagnum contortum. The sequence continues at coordinate 2,107,162 of OY987288.1, forward strand.
TTCTGAAGACAAGTTTTGATGAGCAGCTAGAAGCTCAACATCCTCAATATCTGTAAGTAACAGAGTCAGTAAATTCTGGAGACTCAGTTCAATGTCGTGTGTGCTGCCTTGAACAATGAGCTACTAAAACTGCAACTGGTCTTTGCAGAACTCTTTCTGAATACATAGGAGTGAAAAAATTGCTTACACTTGTGTGCAAGACACAAAGAGGAGTGAATTCACTGGAGGTCAAGGATGCACATGGAAATGTAGATCAAAGAGTTGGCATCCATGCTGCTGCAGCTCCCTTACAAATCACAGGCAGATTTGAGGCCCTTGCCCTGGAAGATCTTAAGATTGTTCCTTCCAAGATATTGGATGTTTAATAAAATGGGTAGTTCGTATTGTGTTCATTATACACTCAACCAAAGTGACCAGAATCTGATAATTAGCATGACCAGAGTATAGGGTCACAATATGTAATGTGGGAGATTCTCCAATGATTTAATACTCAATCCTGGCCGCTAATGATTTGTTGTTGTTTTGTTTCTCCTGTTCAGACCATTTTCCGGAGGAGTGATCAGGAATCACCCACAGTTGCTATTGGATATGAGACCAGTAGAATCCACTGGATTTTTAGGTTTTGCTGCCAACCTGCTGCACATGAATGAGGAACAGCTCAGTATTAGGGTCAGATTGAGATCAAAAGGAGATCAACAATTTGGGCTTCGAGAGACTCTATTTTATGACCTTTTCAGACACTTGCAGGTTTATGACACAAAGGAGAATATGCTACAAGCAAAACAGAGACACTTGCTCCAAAGTGGTGCAGTCTCCTTGGATGGGGGTGTGATCACGAGTAACATGCGACAAAGACTTGGCCCAAGGAGGTTTGTATCTACCTCACTGTGTTCTTGTTGAGGAGGTTTTGTTCAGATCAAAGCTTATGATTTTTGTACAGCAGATTGCCAACTAGGGTCCTCTGACCCACCACCCTGAGAAAGAATGCTGCTGTGTATTTGCTGGTGACAATCCTGACTGTCAACTATTTTGAAGTTGGCACTTTGAAACCCTGAGTGAGGTGCTGTTGCCTATGTCTTCTCGAGAAGGCCCTAGGTTTTGACCTTTTTAATGACTAGTACAGTCTCCCTAGATCCCTGAAATTTGTACTGAAGTTTCTGCTGTTGAATTTGTGGTGATGTTCCAGAGCCAGCCCTGTGAGCTTTGCATTAGTTTCATACGAGGAGCGATGTGCAACTTCTGGTCTTATCCCCCCTGCCTCTGATGCATTTGAACGGAGACAGGCATTGCAGAAAGTCTGCAGCTCAGTTGAGAGACACAAACAGCAGCTGGCACAAAGAGAGGACGAGCTTCTTAAGAAGACCCATGAGATTGCAGCATTGGAAAAGAGCCTTCGTGAACACGAGATCAAGGAGAGGAACCTATTTGCAGCTGCTCGGAATCAACGAGAAGACAATGCTATTCATAAGAATGACAAATTATATATCTATATGTAACTTAGTCACAGTTGCATTGGATTTGAATCAACATCTTGAAGACTCCAAGTCTCATGGTAGATTTTGTTTTGGGTGCAATCTCCAACTCCATCCATGGTTGTACATTCGGCTGAAAGTTCTGAAGCATTTTCTGATTAGTTTTACAAACTGCAATGTTCAGCTTTTCAGCAATTCACTTCATGCCATTGCTTTTGCTTCTGAAAGTCAAATGTCAATAAGTTGCCGGTTGGTGTATATAATATTTTTCCTGCATGTGAAGCCCAGGTGACTTGTTCCTTGCCATTCATTTTCACTCCATGCAAAGTAAATAAAAACACATCTATTCTGAAACGTCGTTGCAAACAGTGTTGGTCCATCAGGCTGTGCGATGAGTGAAACAGGAATCCTGCTTTGTTCTGTTCTGTTTCCTGCCTAAAGATTATGTGGATCTTGAAGAAATGTACAAATGGCAGCAGATCCTGACAGATTGCAACAAAGCAAAATCCCAACAATCGTGCATCAACGAAATGCATGCTGTATTAAAAATGTATTAGATAGGTAAACAGGCTGAGACACCCATGTGCAGCACTGTAATCCCTTCTTCATTTGTTCCAGTGAGACTTGTGACATTATCTAGAAGTTATAGGGCTATAATCAAACTTCTATACCACACATGTAAGAAATACTGCAACCAACTGGCCACATGAGAAATATCAATGACAAATTGATGTAAACAAAAATGGAAAATTCAACAAAACTCATAAGAGGTCTTATTATTATGAAAGGGATTCCAAAGATTCCACCCAAAACTAAATCTACCCATATTTACAAGGGAAAGGATGAGGAGGGAGATCCAAAAAATGTAATGAATAATTAATAATAGTGAAATCACTTAGTGTGCAACCCAGTAAGTCTTGATGATTGGTTCAATTCATAGCACTGTGCCAGTAAATGTCAATTCTAAACAAAAGTATTTCCAGTGTCCAAATCCAACCAGTGATGGGTCGGATTTTGGCACATTTTATGAATTTTCTCTTTGATTTCTTGAAGGGCACTTCAAGCATATAGCTATGTCAATCAAAATTCCTTTGTAGCAATCAAACAGAGCCACTTACAACAGAGCAATACCCAGCAAGCAGCACCCCAAGTTTTCTGTTCACATGGGATGTCCTGTACTAAATTAGCAAGGTTTGAGTACCTGGTTTTGATGCTATGCATTGGAATCCAGGATGACAAACCTCACTCATTCTGAAATTATACCCAAAACTAAGCCTGAACCATCCAGAGCCTGGACCCTAAACCCCATCAAAGTCACTGAACAAATTGATCTTAGTTTCTATGACGTATCATTGATACTCGAACTATATTAAAAGAAAATTTTAAACAAATATTGATCACACAGCTCACCTTGTCATTGTCTATGTCTTTTTTGTTCCACGTCCTTGCTCAATATGATTCAACAACAGGGGCAGGATGTGAGGTACAAGTTGAACCTGTGAAAGAACAGCACAAGCACATATTGCTACAATGTTATTGCCAGTCTAAAGTAGCCTGATCAAAGAACCCCCCCTTTCATATCTCATCCTGTCCATGACGTATAGATCATGATAAACGTGCTTCACTCTCTTTGGGGGGGCATCAGTCTCACTTCTAACAAACTGCTAAGGTGCTCTAATGCTAACACATGAAGAGAGCATCATCATGCATCATTTCAGTTGCTCCAATGCTAACACGTGAAGAGAGCATCATCATGGCATAATTCAGTGTTAACACATGAAGAGAGCATCATCATGCATAATTCATAGCAATGGCAACAAAGAGGAGGTTCAGAGCAATGGAAGAAGGGGTGAAACAATAACCTTCGAAGTTGCTGGTTGATGTCATCTGCTGTTACTAGGGAATAAATGGCTTCCTTCCCAGCCTGCTTTACAGTAAAGCTGCAACAGCAGCTGGAGCAAAACAATCACCAGTAGTACTTTCAGGGTCAAGATCTCTCAGGAATTTGGTGCCTCCTCAGATGATGCTCTACTAGGTGATTATGATGATGATGATCGGGCCCCCCCATCCATGAACATCTCCTTCAAAACCACTTGCTCCTCAATGACAACAAAGGACAGTTTTGAGGTCCATTTGCAGCTGCAAATCTCTGAATTTGGAGTTTTCTCTGTGTCTCTCTCTATATCTCTCTGTCTCTCTGTGCAATCATGATCTGCGAAAAAGCCCCAAAAGGACACAGCCACCATCACCGCTAGAAGAGGTGAGAAATTGTCAAGAACAAATTAGGATTGACATATGGGGTCTTCAATCCTCTCTAGGGTTTGTGAGTTCGATGCTCTAGGGTTTGTCATGCCACGTCGTTTTCGTCCACGAACGGATCTTTGCGCAACAATTTCATGGGTCCAGCCCAAATAGTTCTTTCTTTGCGGGATCACAGTCGTGGGTGGGTTTCTCAAGAATTGCAAGAGTGCGGTCGAGGAGTGGTACTAAACCCTAAAGGTCACACAGCGGAGGCACCTCGTTCTTGTTTGCTGGATTCTTTGGAATCCTGGGGTTTGTTTACGTCCAAGGAGTGAGTGCTTGCTTGCTTCGGGAGTGCTGCTGGGACCACCCCACCCCAAGTTCTGGAAACTCTGGGCGGCAGTCGAGGAACATATATCAAGAGAGTGGGCTTTCGTGAACCAGAGAGATTTAAGCCATGGATTGGCAAGGACAGAAGCTTTCGGAGCACTTGATGCAGTACCTGCTCTTGGGGTCTGCAATCATAGCTTTCCTTGCAGGCTATCTGACATCGTCTTACAGCACCATGCTTCTCACTTACTTGGCGGGAGTGATTGTCACCTTCTTGGTCACAGTTCCAGATTGGCCCTTCTACAACCGCAAGCCGTTGCACTGGCTGGAGCCCATGTATGCGGACATGCCCAGCACGAGGCAGATCAACAAGTCAAAGCAACAGCCACTACCATCATCCGGAAAGAAAGCTGCAAAGCCTCAAGGCAAAAGATAGGAGGGGCAGCCACTGCTACTGTTGTAGGCAATCCTACTACTTTTGTTGTTGCAAACAGAAGATGGATCTCTGTTTCCTCTCTCTCTCTCTCTCTCTCTCTCTCTCTCTCTCTCGTTTGTAATCATGAACAGGGTTACTACATACTTTCTATCTTCTTGTTCTTCTGCTGTAAGAAGTCCTAGTTGTTGTTGTGCTGCAGTGGGGACGATGGAATCTGAGGTCAAGAACAGTTGCAAAGCCATAAGGTCGAAGATATTGCAAGAAGAGGGTCGCAATTGGCAATAAAAGGATTTTGGTTCAATCTGTTTCTGCTTATGACTAGGACTATTCTCTCTGTGGAACATATTCTTTTGCGTTTAGACTTTATTGCTGTGCAGTGGGGATGTATTGGGATTTGAGATCTGTTTTGCTAAGAAAGTTACAATGCCTTCAATGTTACACATGCTTTGATTCGTATTACACATTTGGAATATATTGCTGCTTGCAGTTGGATAAATCCCCACTTTGCAGCTTCTTGTTTGTTGGCTGGGAGGCTATGGGGGCTGGAAGTCTATGGTTCTGGTCCGGAGGAGAAGAAGATGGGTGGAGTGGCTGCAAAGTGGTGGGCCATGACTTCACAAAGCACAGACTTGAGTTTGAATGCAGATCAGCAGTGTTAGTCGAGAGGAAAATGCAATTTCAATCCACAATGAAAGAGGGACTGGATCATGGACCTGATTGCAACACAAATACATTGAAAAAAAAATGCATATTGACAAACTGTGTATTGTTGCAGCTATGAAATCAAGCATTCAATATGGATGGCATGGGCACATGGGGAAGAAAACTGCTTGCACTTCATCAGCTGAATCAGGCATGCACATTGTACACTTTGGAGTTGTATCCTGAGCTTCTACTTCCATTGGTGGCATTCACACTGCTAGCTCATTCCATATCATCATTCACTTCTTTTTGGATGGCAATCATATTTGGAGTCCACACAACAGTATGTGTTCCATTGCTACTGGATCCTTTAATATCTCCAGATTTTGCAAATGGGTATATGATGTTTTTCTTTCCTGCACTGAAACACTCTCCAAAACCCATGAGTGGCTTGTTGCAAATGCTGCACAAAGGCCTTGTGTAGATCATGGTAGAAGTGCTTTTGGCATGAACCTGCAATCTTTTTCCTCCATGAACATTGAGGAGCTGCTGCTGCTGCTGTGCTGAGGGATTGATCACAGAATAAATGATGAACTAGAGAAATGGGTATGGTAGGAATGCATTGGTATATGTTTCCAAGTAATTGCAAGATGTTGGAGCTGTAAAAAGGAGAGAGAAATCAGAGTGGAGGGAAGGAATGTTGGATTCTTCTGCTTGTGAAAGACTTCCTTCCTCTCTCTCTCCCAATGCCCAGTTAGGTTTTCACGACTGTACTGTAGGGTGTTATGTTTCCAGTTACAGCTTTTGCAACCCTAGGGGCTTCCAAGTGCTTTTAAGTCACTTTTGTGGGGAAGGGGCACTTTTTGTTTGGCCAAGTTCTCAGGGCTGGGTGAAACAACATCCATCAGTGCACCAATGGATGGGAACCTTTGAATTTTGAATGAATGTTGGATGATAAATCCCATTCACCATTGCATACTGCTCCACTGGATGGAACCCTTCAATTTAGCTTTTGTTGGATGAATATTCTGATGAATATGTCACTCAACGCTTGCTGTTGGATGGAAACCTTTGATGTGGATCATATTGGTGATGAACCTCACTCACCAGTGCACCCCTCGATGGAACCTTAAGTACTTATATTGTTTGGTTTTGTGCAATGGAAATAATTGATGGGCTTCTATTAACGAAGCATCATGCCATTTTTGCATCTTGAAGCTCTTTCTACTTGAACCCAGTAGCAAAGAGCTAGGAGTATCCACAACCTTTTGTTTTTCTTTGCCATTTGGTTTAAAAGGCCATGCAATACAAGGTGAAAACTCAAAAGTCAACCAACTTATGTATGGTTTAAGAGTCAAAAATGGGCCTTTATGGTTCCAAACGCCATGGAAGATTTATTTATTTTGTGGAGAAAATTTAGCCATTTTCCTACAAAAAAAAGTCCCAAGAAACATGGTCAAGGGAATTTTTCACAAATTTTCCAAAAAACATCAAGGCTTGGAGTGAACCAGCAACCACAAGTGCACTGATTTAGGATGAGGCCATTCAAGCCATTTTGGGGTTGAACCAAAAACACATCTTCTTCCCCCACCCAAGGTTTTTCCAGTTTTCTTCTTTGCCCTAAAGTTTTCCCCTCCTACCTACCTCACTTCATTTTGCGCTCACTCATTGCCAAAGCCCAAAAGAACTTGAAACTTGAAGCTTGAAGTGGGAGCTTGAAGCAAGAGGCCAAAAGTGGGAGCCAATGGCATGTGCTTAAAGTGAGAGGGCAGAAGTGCGAGCGAAAAGCAAGAGGGCAGCAAAAGGGTAGAAGCAAGAGCTTGAAGGTAAGCTCCCTCCCTTCTCTTCATTTTTTTTCTATTGTTTTGCTAGATGATTTGCTACGAAGAAGGCAAAGGCAGCTTGTTGTCGTCCCCTTTTTTCTTCTTTTCTACTTGAGAAGCTTGAAAAGAAAATGATGGCACATTGTTATCATTGCCTTCTTCATATCAACACCACCACATAAGAAGGTGATAGCAATTGCCGCAAGCCTTCTTCAATGGCTTTGCTGCAAAGAATTTGCTACGAAGAAAGCGATGGCAACTTGCCATCGCCTTCTTTCTTCTTCTCTACTTGAGAAGAAACTTGAGAAAAAGAGGATATCACATTGTTGTCATCGTCTTCATCTATAGTGGTGTTATTGTGAAGAAGGTGATGGCAACTTGCTATCGTCGCCTTCTTCATTTTTCTTTTTCCTCAGAAAGAAGAAAAGGACAACAATGGCCATCATCTTCTTCTTTGGTGTGTTGTTACGAAGAAGAAGATGGCAACTACGGTTGTCATCATTTTTTTCTTTTCTTATTTTTTGAGAAAAAAAAGAAGACAATGGTAAGCTACCATGGCCTTTTTTCTTTTCTTTTCTCTATTTGAGAGGAAGAAGAAGACAATAGCAATTGCCATTGCCTTCTTCATAAATGTCTTACTATGAAAAAGGTGATGATAGCTACCATCACCTTCTTCAATGGTTTTGTTGCAAAAAAGGCGACAATAGTTGTTGTCGCCTTCTTCGGTGGTGTTGTTACAAAGAAGGCGATCACTTGCTACCACCACCTTCTTTCTTTTTTTTCTTGCCTTCTATGGCGGTTTTGCTACAAAAAAAACAATGGCATCAAGTTGTCACATTCTTTCTTTCTTTTTTCTTGCCTTTTTTCTTTTTTTATTTTTCTTCTTCTCTAATCATTTTGTTGCAAAGAAGGTTAGTTCATTAGAATTGATAATTAACAACGATATGGTGATTTTTTAAAATGTTTTAGGTTGTAATGGCTAGAGGAAGGAGATGAAAAAAGTTGGTGGTGATTTGGAAGTTCAAAAAAAAATGTTGTTTCGTTAAACCAATAGTTGGGAAGCAAAATGTTACTCCATCAAAATCGGTACTTGGGGAGCAAAATGTTGCTTCATCATAATCGATGATTCAAACAATATATGTGACTTAGAGTTGGCAATGGTGATTGTCTACAATTCAAATGTTGAGATCCCTCCCAATATAAATTGGGAATTTTGATCAAAAAGTGATGGGTTAAATTGTTTTAGAATTTACATATATTAATTAAATCTAGAAAATAATATTGTACAAAAAGATTTAAGTATAATTATACCCACACCTTCCATCATTTGATGGAAGGTGAGAGAATTTTTTTCAAAATTTTTTTAATGCAATACCTGAAAGAAGTTAGAGTTATGTGATTTGATGTTTTACAATACCTACATTATGTTGTGTGGTCTTTTTACATCTAAGGTTTTAAGGTTAGGTTTTTTTATTACAAAATAAATATTTACTTCTTTTATAGTTTTTGGTTTAAGTCTAGAGCTTGAAACTTACTAGACCTCTCAGCCATCAGTACCCCTTGTCCATCCATTGTGGTTTGGAAGGACAAATAATGGATGAAGATTGGGTCAAAATGGAAGTCTAGAGCTTGACACTTACATTGTCATGTATACTGTGAAATGGTTGTTGACCAAACATTTGAAGGAGGTGCATGGTTTAGTGCCAAAAAAAGGCCAAATTTGAGAGGCCTTCAACTTTGAAAAAAATCCTTGACATCAAGACCGTGTTAAATGAATGTTTACATCTTGGGAGATGCCATGACCATGCAAAGGTGCAATGATCAAAAGGTTGATAGTTACATTCGTGCCAAAACCTAGCATGAATGAGGTCAGCTAATAATTGTTGCAAAACAATGTCCACGATTACCAAAACTAACTTTGGTCAAATTAGCTTCAGAACAACTATTATTAGTGTTGGGTCTATGTTCGGGGCATGGGAAACATGCCTCAAGATTTTATATCATGGATGGAGAAGGATGAAAATTTACAAGAAATGATCCAATCCACCCATTTTGCATATGCACGACAATTGAAAATGGCATGGGATGTCAAAAATAAAGATTGAAAGTCCACTAAATGGAATTGAACATAAAAGTTGATCATTGTATTGGATTTCCATGAATCTATAATGATTCATGAAATGTAACAAAAAATTAATAATCAATGTTTGTTGTTTTTTTATAATTTCGTTTTATCAAAGGTGTGTTAAGGTTTAATTTGGTGGTTTTTGGGTATTTTGTAAGGTTTAAGGCACAACATAAATAAATTACGTAAACAAATTTTAATAAAATATGCATTACTTAAACCAAAATGATTGTAATTATGACATTGTTTTCACTATAAATTGTTTGTAATGTTTACATATGGGAACCTATGTTCATCATCCATGATCTAGGGTGAACATTAATAAATTGATAAGTAGGAGTGGGGGGTGGGGAAGGTAGTTAGTTAGTTAGGTATTTGGTTATGTGAAAAACATAGATAGGTAGGTAAGCATAATGGTAGGTAGGAAGGTGGGTGACATGTAGGAATGGGGGGGTTGGAAAAAAATGAGTAATTAGTTAGTTAGGTATTTGACTATGTAAAAAACATGTATAGGTAGGTAAACATAATGGTAGGTAGGAAGGTTGGTGCATAGGCAAGTAGTTGGGTTAGTAGGCAAGGTAATAAGTAGAAAAAAAGTTCAAGGAGCAAGATAGATAGGTTATTAGGATAGGTAAGCATGTAGGTAAGCAAGTTACTAGGTAGGAAAAAAATTACACTAACAAGTTATTCCATAGGAAACAAGCGACCTTATCAAGGTGGCCAGGTTTGTAGCATATTTATGTCAATAGGTGATTATGTATATAGGGTTGTTAGTTACACGACCGTGCCATTTGGAGCTTGAAGGGGATAAAAGGCCCTCATCTTTTTACCTTGGTCATTTTTTTTCATCAAAATTTTTTTATCACATTTCAAAGGATGCAAGCATCTTCCATTTTAAGTTGGGCGTTAGCTATAGGCTTAGTTATTTCCCAACTTCCACCCTTTCAAGACACACCACCCATCACCTATTGCAAGCCATTGATTTTTCACATGTAAATATGGCTGACCTTCCACAAATGGTCAATTATGAGCCAACTTGATGTCTTGTCACTTCTCCCTTTTCCTTTATTTTACTTTTTTATACGTTTCCCTAATCTATGATGTGTTTTTTAATGAAGATTTAAAGGTTTTCAATATTAAAAAAATTATGTCTCATGTCACTTCACTTCTAACATAAAGGGACATGCTAACATGTCTGGTCATAATCACCAACTAATTGTTGTTCAAAAAATTTAACAAAATAATTATTTGTCCAATCACCAAATCTTTATTTATCTACATGTAAAATGAACCTAAACCTTATCATTTGGGGGAAAAAAAAAGGTTTGAAATATTGGACCTCCCAAACCTCCTTGTCCTAAAATTTGTCCGAAGCACTCAAACCTACAAAATAAGTTAAACTTCCAAGGTCTAAAGAAAATACAAAAAAATTCAATGCACAACAATGATGGCAATATAATTCTCCCATTGCCACTTCCTTTTGGTGAACCCCTCCTTTGCTTGTTACGCTATTGCTATTGTTGTTTTTCTGTTGGGCATGTGGAATTGGTTTCAACAAAGATAATGAACAAAAACATGGAAAAAAATCTAGTGACAAGTAATCAAAACTAGTATATGGGAGATTTTTTGGAATCCTTCATATGGTCATCCATGGACCATTCCAAAGACAATTTCGAAAATAACTACCTCATTTTCAAACCTAACTACTTCATTTTTTTAAAATAATTATTTCCTTTCTTATTAAATGTTTAATAACTATTTCACATTTTTCTTAACAAATACATTTTTTTTCCCTATCGCATCAACATAGACTAATGTGGCTTGTGCAATTGGCCCAAGTGTTACCACGTTTTCAACCAATTTTTCCTTTTGAAACTTGGTTTTGTGAAATTTATTTGAATTTTTAGTGGCAAAAATCACTTGAAAATAAATATCTCCCACATTTTGAATCCAAATCTTACCAAATAAATTCCATTAAATCTTGCTCATCAAGGTCTTTCCAATGACACCAAAGGCATATTCCAACTCCTCCAAATTTCAGCTCAATTTAATTTAATTTTCAGTGAAAAAATCATCAATATTCCAGAACTTTTGCATCACAAGTCCAAACGCCATGAAATTAAGCCAAAATGAACTAACACCCACCAGTGCACTAATTGGTCATTTTGTCCATAGGTTGGGCTATGTTTCTTCATCTAGTTCCTAACCATGTGTTAACCCAACATTATACCACAGTGAACCTTTTTGGGTTGCTGACTTTTGACCCTTTTTATTTTTTGGGTGTTTTTTACCCAACCTTGACCATATTACCCTCCAACCTAATCACCCTAGTTCCCTATCTACCCTATTGACCTAACTACATTATTGAGTTGCATTTTGGTTCTACTTACGAACCCAGTATGTACCTACCTTCTATTTTTTCATGGCTAAACCTATATTTCTTGGTTAAATCTTTTCCTTTCGGCACAACTTTTAACTCTTCTTGGCTAAACCTATATCTCTTGGCTAAACCTTTTCCTTTCGGCACAACTTTTTAACTTTTTTGGGCTAAACCTATATCTCTTGCTTAAACCTTTTCTTTTTTGCACAACTTTTAATTCTTTTTTGCTATACTTATATTTCTTGGTTAAACCTCCATATCTTCATGGTTAAACATTTACATGTTTACAAAATCTTTATATCTTTTTAACTAAACTTTCATTTTTCAACAAAACCTATATATATTTTTAGTTAAATGACCCCTTGATGACAATAAATGATAATCCTAAATGCGGGTATTGCACATTTCATCAACTTTTGTGACCCACACATAAGTATTGCATATTTCGGTAGTTATTGTTAAAAGTTGAAATAGTTGAAATCCAATCACAAAATACAATACCCACATATGAAAACAATTTCATTTCAAATACAATACACCTCAATAATTATTACATATTTTGTGACTAATGTAAACATTCCTTTTTTTCTTTTAGATTTTTTCTTTTTAAAATTATTTCTATTCATTTCTATGTCCTTTAAATATTTTTTCATTTTAAATTATTTATTTATTTCTCTTTTTTAAAAGTATTTTCTTCTATTATTTGTCACAATTAGTTTATTTCTTCTATTTTTTTTTAAAAAAATTATCATCATCACTTTTTTCATTGAAGATGCATATTTTATGCCCAACATTTGGGTATTGCACAAACCATCCAAAAAAACCAACCAACATTTTATGCTTCAAATGTGGATATTGCAAAATCACTCTAACAAAATTAATGTTTATTTTGTGACCTTTATGCAAAAAAATCAATTAATGCAATAATGCAACATTGCAATATATTTCGAACTTGTATTTTTAGGGAAAATTTCAACAAAACATTAATGCAATGTTCACATTCAAAACATGTAAAACTAATACAAATGTGAGGTTACAATTGCAATAAGACAAAATTTGTATGTATTGATGCAAGTAGCACATTTATCAAATATTTTAAAACTGTCCAAAAAATGGAAAACATGAACTCCATGCCATTGTTTATGCCAAAAAAACATAAGTAAGATATGCATGCTACTTTCTAACCTCAAGAGACACCTTTCTAAACCTATTTTCATTAGCCACCATGTCATTTGTTCATCGATAAGTTCTTGTTATTGTAACCACATTAATAACATGTTGATGAATGTAAAGTTGATAGTCATACAATTGGAGTTGAATGGCACTGGTTACAAATTGGTATTTCACAATTATTCAAAGTATGCATCACATTAATATGCAAATTAAAAATATATAAACCAAACCCCCAAAAATTCCATGAGCATGAACATATATAATCTATTAGATTTTTTTAAAAGGAAAAAGATTGAAAATTAAAAATTAAAGGAATTTTAAAAAAATCATCTTTTGGAATTTTGAAGACAAAAAAAAGGAAAAATAGGGGGAAACAAAAGAAATATTTAGGACAAACATAGTAAAAGAAAAAAAATCTTCTAGCATATAGAAAACATAAAAAGTAGAAAAATAGAGCAAAACAACCCCAAAAATATTTTTATTCTTAAAAAAAGGAAAAAAAGAAAACAAAGCAATGAATTCTTCTTCTTGAATTAACAATAAGAATAAAAAAAACTTCAAGAAAAAAACAAACAAAAAGGGAAAGAAAACAAACTTCTTCTTTTATAATTTTAAAAGTAGAAAAAATTAGAAAAACAAAAAAAACCAAAAGCTATCTTTATCTCCTTTTTTTTTCCTTTTCATCTTCTTTATCTCATTTTATTTTATTTCCTTTTCTTTTATTATTTTGTCTTTTTACTTCTACTTTCAAATTGAAACAAAAAAAGACAAGGAAAAAGATAAAGGCATACCTTGCATGATGTGTATAATTAATGATGATGCAATAAGAAATGGTAGCAAGTACAATGATGTGATGAAAAAAAAGAAAATGCTTGAAGAGGGAAAAGGAAAACAAAAAAAAGGAATGAAATGATGAAAAAGTTGTAACAATAGAGGGAAAGAAAGAAACAAAAGATGAAAAAAAAAAACTAAAAAAACTAAAAAAATGAAAGAAAATCTATAGCATAAACAAAAGAGGAAAAAAAAAATAGTAGTAAAAAAATAGGAAAAAAATGATGAAAAAAACTACATCAACAATGGATGAGAAAGAGAGGAAGATGATGGTGGAAGAGAAGAAGAACAAAGAAGTAACAAATAGAAGAAGAACAAAGAAAGAACAAAAGAGGATAAGAAGAAGGAAAAAAAGGGAAAAAATGGAGGAATTTGTTTTGAAATCCTAGCAAAGAGTGGTGGGCCAGTGAAAAGAAAAAAATAACCCACCTCAATGTTTGGTTTGGGTTCATCCCAAAACGGCCACATCAGTCTCATCCACAACTAGTGCATTGGTGGGTGCTGGTTCATTTAAGCCATGAAACTAGGTTGATGCACCCCTTCTCTTCAAGAGCTTTTCAAAAAGACCAAGAATGCTATCTGAAGCATACTAGATCGGTGGATATCATCAGTACAAACAAAACAAAACAAACAAACAACCTTCCTTCATAGATAGATATGCAAAAACATAAATAACATGTGTCTTTTCATGTCCATGTATATTAATTTAATTTAATTTTAACATTAACATTAACATAAACAAGGAAAATTTATTGATAATCATATGAAAACATAAAAAAAAAGTTGATTGTCACTAGTACTACATAACAATGCAGAACTCAAATAGATAAGGAGGAAAAAAAGAAAGAAGGAAGGGGGCCTCTATGACAAAAGAACGGTTTTTTCTCTTATGGTTTTCTTTTTCTTCATCTCATGTACAAACTCCAAGGTCCAGACCCTCATGAGTCATTAACATTCAACTCCTCATGAATTTTTGAACCAAAAAATACACAAAATGACCAAAAAAATTATTCAATTTTCTTTAATTAATTATTTTTAAAAAACACCAGTAGCTATAACTCATACTGGTTGCAATTCCACAAACAAAAACATCATTAACATTTCACACAACATTCAAGCAAAGCTCCCAAACAAATGATCATTTTGCAAGACACAAAATTACAAATGCAATGCATAAAAACGATTAGCCTAGTTGCAACACAACACAAAACTAAACCAACCAACAAGACTAAAACAAACTCATGTCACACAACATTGAAAATAAAACTTAGTGCACACCACTTACTGCAAGAAATCTTGTGCAAGCAACTAAACTTTTAGAGTTACACAAAACTCAAGAAATCTAACTTTTTGTGATTCAACTCACTTACAACAACATAGGAATTCAAGGCCATAAAACACAAAACAAAGACCAATGAAATTTGCAAAAAAAAATTACATAACACAAAAAAATTATAACAATAAACAAACATGTGCTTTGAAATTTCAAATCACCAAAAATGATTTGAAATCACATAAACTAGGATTATATCCCATCCACAAAATATCTCAAACCCCATTCACAAATAAATTGGTTCAAAACAAAAAACCCAAACAACTAAATTAACCAAATTAAATGTAATTAATTAGGACCTAACCGAACAACTAAGGTAACACACTTAACACACTAAGCAAGGATGAAAATTCAAGGGCTTGTAAAGAACAAAGTGGTGGAACTTGTCACTACAAGTTTGCGAGTGTGGAGAAGGCATTGTTGATCACTCACACCCATGTGGTTCAACCTACCTTTAAAGGTGAAAACGGTGATGAAGTATGCATGGTGCAAAACCAACATGTTAGTGTCATTTGTAAAGTTTAAGCCCCCTTCATTGAATATACATGTTGTGCTTATGAATGGGCATTGTGCAATAATTTGTGCGAACACTAGGTTATTATTATTTTAACATGTGCAAACCTTATGAAAGAAAATATCATTGAATATTGTGGGACATAGTATGGGATAGATCATGATGGTTTCAAGCAAATGTATCCAAATCCAACATATTTGCAACTTGATGATGGCTATTTGGAAGATGAGGATTGTGTCAAAGATTTGTGTGAGGACGATGTTGTCATTGAAAGGTAGTATTGGGCTTGCATAATTTTTTTAAAAAAAGATTAAATACTAGTATTAAGAAATGTGTTTTTTAATCCAATTTTCTCATCTTGCTCCAAAAGTGGCTATCAACCACAAGAAGATTCAGCCAAGTCCAACTACAAGACAAATAGAAAAATAAAAAATCTAGGAATCCTATTACATGTTGGCAAACCACTAGAACCTATTAGAAAAATATCGCAATTCAAAAGAAAAAAAGCTAAAAAAAAATGTCCAAATCCTCCAAAAATCTTGCCAATTTCACAACTATCTTCCTTAAAATATGAAAAAAAAATTGGAAAATTTTCAAAAAAAATTCCCTTGAAAATATTGCTTGGGATTTTTTAAAAATGAAAAATAATGAATTTTCGTCACCAAATTTTTTTTAATAAAAAATCACTGGTAAATAGGCTAGTATGAATTTTTGAAAAAAAATCAAATACCAGCTGGTATGCTGAAAAGCTGATACCAGCCCAACACTAAAGACATTATTATTCCATTCTCAGCAGCACATTTGAAACAGTTTGCTTTTCAATGACGGAACCTTATAGCGACCAAATTTCAGTCACTGCCGCTGAATATGGGTTACACATGCTTGTTGGCCAACAATTTCAAACACAACTAGGTGTATCCGAAAGACCGTCTGAAACATCGGCCAATTGCTTTAGAGGACATGTTAACATGTGGAAGAATGAATTAAATGGTAACAGGCTTTTAAAACATATTTAGAGAATTAGAATTTTTTTTTTAATGTTACTAAATTAAAATCAGAGTCCAAATTGATGATTTTTTTCCTCTGAGAAGACAATATTTTCCTACATATATCCACATACATTTTGGCAAAATTTCCCCTCAAAAAAAATCACTCTTGCCACTACTGAATACAACTAATGTAAATGTGCTTTTGAATCACATAGACTTTTTTATTATAGGTACTATAATAATGTGTCTTGCCCTGCACTGAAGTCATAAAACTCTTAAACTAACATTTGGCGCTGATTTCTGTCCCACGTTTCTTGCCGTTGAGATTGTATGTTAAAAAATAATTTGGTTTCATGTTGAAAATTTGAATATTCCTGACTTTTCCAAAACATTCTGTACTTTCCTTCACGAATTTGTCTTCTCTAAAAACACGAGATGAGACTCTTCTCTTCTACACACCCCCTTCTTTTGCACTTAGACATCTAAGTTCCTTCTCTCTCTTTTTATATCTATATCAGTGCTTTTTTTATTGGCAAATTTTCGCAAAAATTTGACATGAAAAATGTGATTTCGACCAATACAAAGGATTTTTCATGGGAAAAATGGTCAAAAATCACATTGATTCAACTGCTCATTACTAGAAGCAGAAAGAAGCATGAGTGGGGAGTTCATGCAGAATCAGTGTTAATCTCGCACAACATCCATTTGTGGTAGGCTATTGTTGGGAGGTGCCTAGATGACATTTTCATTGCTGTAATTTTATTTTATTTTGATGGACAATTGAAATCTATGGTTAATCTAAATTTTAGATGATGAAATTGGTTATTTGCTAGATCGAAAACATGTTAATTATAGAGATGAGAAGGTCACCATGTAGACAATCCCATAGGTCCCTTGACCCAACTTCATATTTGGGCAAAAATCTTTGGTTGCAACTTTGAGCTTAGAATATGTAAAGATTGTAGGTTGCATATCAAATTTTGCACATTCTATACAAAGAAATAAAATGATAATGTTTAAAGTCAGTAACTTGATCATCATGTGGATCTATATTTCTACAACATAAAATATTCTCATTTACATGTTTTGTGCAAAAAGGTGATTGACAACATTAATTCATATTTGAAGCTTTCATTGAGGATGATCAATGTCTATAAAGACTTGAAACATGACATCTTGATAATAGAATTTAAATAATTATAATTTGAACTTAATATTTAGATACATAATTTAAATCACAAATTATAAATCTCAACCAAATACTACAACTAATGTTTTAAACAATTTGGGCCCAAAGGCTTATAACATAACTATTTATCATAATTAATATGTGAAATAAGGAACTCAAATATTTCAATGCCAACATCATCATATATATCCACTACCAAATTATGTACTACATATAATTAATTATATGATTGGTTCAACAACTTGGAAAGTAAAATCCATTGATAGTGCAATTAAAATTTACCAATCTTTGGTGTTTCACAAATGTGATTGCAATAACATTTTTGCCCAATATTTGAAATTTGTTGATGTAAACAATAGGGATTCTTTTCAAGCTTGTAAACATGGGTGATTATTTCATTGAAGACAAAATTTGCTTCATAAACAACATGAACACTTCATGTCTCATACATGAATAAGTAGCATTTTATAGGCCATTATGCTAAATATGAAAATTTCAAAACCAAAAAAAACTTTTAAATATATATTATGATAAATAAAGGACATTTTTAAATTCACACCTTTTTTGGTTAAATTCACACCCTTTCTTTGCGCGCCCGATTATATGCAGATTAAATTTGAGTGGTCTGTGGTCAATCAGGGCACAACTCGAGAACTTGCCCGCAAAAGTAATTGAACTGATAAAGGAACATACTTTTAAAGTTTAATTTGCATAAAATTGGACATGCGAAGGGTGTGAATTTAACCAAAAAAGGTGTGAATTTAAAATTTTCCTAAATAGATAAATTTGCAATATTGCAATTGAAGGCAATGTATGAATTGAACCACTTATGTGATGATGCTAATGACATAAATTTGATGTCAAAAAAGGTCATTAATAGCCATGATGTTGTTGGATGCACGATGTTTAGTATTTGTATATGCTTGATATATATATCAATTCAAATTAAAATTCACCTTCCTTTTCAAGCTTGCAATTTGATCTATGTATAGCATTCCATTGAAATTATTATTGCCAAGGTTCCTACAAAAGAAAATATACAAAATTATGGTCAATAATGTCAAATATGATTTTGATATTATTTACATAAAACATATAAATAAATAATGTAGTCATGATATTTGATACAACCATATTTTGAGTTAATTCATATTTTATTTTTAAAATGCATTAAACCGCAAGAAGTTGGACTGATCTATTTATTACGCATTCAGTATATTATGTGTAATGTTTTTCATTTATATATATTCATTCATTCTCACCAAATTACACAATTACTCATTTGTGTTGGTTAATAAAATCACTTTAATGGGCATTGGGCTCTTCTATAAGGTACCCTATAAAGAACATACAAATAATCCGCAACAATGTTCCATTTAAACCATAGATATGAAAAGACCTTGTTTCCACAAATTTAATCTTGATTAATAGATATCTAATTGTTGGGGTCAATGCTACAGGATAAACACCTTTTAATCTTTGAATTAGATTTTCATCTATTAAATGAAGCTATTTAATAGTATTGAGATTAAAACTTACAATTGTTGTGGATCTATTGGAATAAGTCGTAGTTAAGAAAAGAGCAATTGAAATTGTTGTGTGATAAATCCAACATTGCCAACTTTTGATGCATTGTTGAAAAACACAGGATCTATAGGACCATTGAATTGAATCCTACTCAAGCTGTCGAAGACAACCAAAATACATATTTAAAATTTAGTCGAAAATTGTGTTGACAACAAAATCAATTAAATGAACATAGAATCAAGAATTGACTTTTTAAAGTACTTTTCAAAGAAGCTTTACAAAACCAAAAAAAATTCAAAAAATGATTTTCAAAACTTGGAAAAGCAAATAATTGATAGATAATAATCCAAGTTCAAAAATTGGAGAATGATACTTTCTACAAACACATTCAATTATAATATAGAAGGAGCTCATTAGGAAAAATGATCATGTGAAGGACAGGAGGGAGAGGCCAGTGGCAGTATGGATGAGAGGCTATGGTGTGACTTGCAAGAGGAACTGTAGACAGAGTCTTGGCCCGTATGCCTATGGACAGCTAGCTTCGTTAGATTACGTGTTGTCTTCAAAAGATGGAATTCTATTATGTTCTCTCTTGGCTTTCTTGCAGATTGTTCACATGTCAGTTCTCTTGTTTCTTCTTTTAGTCTCCTCCCAACGTCAGCAAGAAGGCCTACCTTTTACCGCTTGAGTGACCCAGCACCTATTCAAAAATATCTCGTTCTGGGATTTCCCCAAGGGGTCAATTTCTTTGGTCAGCACGTTTTTTTAAATTTTTTCCTGTGCCTTTTTCTTGGTTCTTATTATTATTTTCCCAGCGTACTTTTTCTTTTGTTCTGGACCTTCTTGGTGATTTTTTTTTCCCACCACACCTGATCCCCTCCCCCCGCCCCCCCCGACCTACAAGACCAAGCTGCTACAAAACCTACCTAGTTTTTGGGATTAAAAATTAGTTTTAGTTTTTGGGTTTAGCTTGGATTAGGATTTGAATTTCATTCATTTTGAGTTTGCAGAGCTTGAGGAGTGTGAGTTGCGTGAAGAGAGGAAGACCTTAAGGAATATGAAAAGGGGAGGAGCAAGAGCTTGAAGGTAAGGAGTGTGAGTTGCATGAAGAGAGGAAGACCTTAAGGACTATGAAAAGGGGAGGAGCAAGAGCTTGAAGGTAAGCCTCCTTTTGTCTTTTTTTTTTTGCCTATGTCCTACCTTGAAGGAGACACCGAGCTACAAGCTTGTTGTTAGGTGTTGCTATTGTTTATTTTTCTTTGTGTAGTGCAGCTCTGCAAAGAGGACAACAATGATGCCTAACACATTGTTGTCTTTGTGCAGTTTGCAAGTGAAAGGGAGGAAGACAACAACAACGCCTAGTATGTCATTTTTTTTTCTTATTGTGGTGCAGTTTGCAAGCGAAGAGGAGGAAGAGGATACTCCTAGCACATCATCGTCGTTTTTTTTTGGCTATAGCATTCCATGAAAAGGATGATGACAACACTTAACACATTATTGTTTTTCTTTTTTTCTTACTTCAATGCAATTCGCAAGCAAAAAACATGATGATGATGACAACGCTCCCAACGCATTATCATTTTTTTTCTTGCCTGCAACACAACTTTGTGAAAAGGAAGAAGATGCACACCTTGTGCATTGTCTTTTTTTTGCTACAACACAACCTTATGAAAAGGAGGAGGCGTGCTTGCTTGCTTCTTTTGTTTTATTTTGTTATTGCTTTTAACCCAAGTCACATCAACAAAACACAACAAGATTTTATGCTCTTGTGTGTTGTTTATGCTTTTGGTAAATGCAAACACAAAAGAAGGGAAGGAATGATGCCTCCAATTAACAAGCTTTGGTTGATTTTGCAGATGGCATGGGAGGTGCAATGAATGAAGAAGATTTGGAAACAAGGGTGATCAGATAGCAAACACAAGTTGGTGTTGAAGATGTGGGTGCATTGACTTTGAGTGGGAATATTGAAAAGCAAGTGCAAGTTGGTGTTGATACTGGGGAAACATTTGCAATGGATGTTAATAGAATTGAGGTTGAGTTGCACAAAATTATTGACATGATAGAGGAACAAAAAGTTGTAGTTCCTAGTGCAATGTCGGAGTAAAAGAATGCAAATGGGGATGTTGAACTTCATGCTAAAATTGATGGAGGATACATATTGAACCTTATTTATTATAATTAATTGTCCCACCCATCTTTTCAAGTAGACAGGATGGGTGGGGTTTTTCTGTCAAAATTTTGGTTATAATACTTTCATTAATTGTGGTCCTTAAACCTTCACCCACTTTCTTTTTCCATGCGAGAAGGTGGGTGAGGCATTTTTTTTTGTTTAAGTCTTTAAGCAATGCCTCAAGGCTTTGTAGGTGATATTTTCTTTTTTAAAGGTTAACTTCATTTCTTACAAATTTGAACATTGGGTTCTAACAATGTCCTCATCTTTTCTTTTTGATTTTTTATATTTCTATGCAATACCTTCATTGTGTGTTTTTATTTTTTGTCTTTTTATGCAATACCCTCATATTTAGTTTTTGATTTTTTATCTATTTATGCAATACCTTCATCATGTAAGGGTTAAACTTCATCCATAATGTTAATTTTCAGATTAGGTTTTTTGCTTTTGTTATTTTGGTTTTAGATGTGTTTGCCCTTCCCCTAGTTACCCTATAAAGTGTACATTGGGCAAGGGATAGTACCAAGTTTGTTTCTAGGGTTGATAAATGCAATGTGACCTACACCCCCAAGTACAACTTAGTACACCATTTGTAGGCATGTCAAAATGTTACTTTGGAGCTTGGCAAGCCCAAATGCCCATTTATTCGGGAAGAGGGCTCAAGGCATCAAGACCATGTGGCCATGAATGCGTAGTTTTTGAATAACCGAGTGCCTTGATTTCACTGCAACAAACATAATGCAATTGTTAAGGCTAGGAAGCATGCAAATTTGGAATGGGAAAGACTCCAAGTTGTCATGGGGGACACACTTGAAGTTCCTAAGCCCACACTTGTCAAATTACCCTTTAATGCCATCCTTGATGTTTTTAGCATGATTGCATGGAGTATGGGGTTCATCCCATTCAATGTGAAAACCAAGGTGGAACATTATGAAGACTTGGCAATTGATTCAAGCGACTCGAACTAGGTATGCAAAGGCATTCAAAGGTGCCTAGAATGAATGTGATTAAAAGAGTGCATCCAGTAAAACAATGCAATAGAAGGAGATTGGCCTTATTATGCAATACCATGAACAAGAAATGATTCACAGTTGGTAAGTTCTAATAATGCCATACTTGATTTTATTTTAGGTTTTAGGTCACATATGCCATAGTTTTTTTTTTGTTGGTTGTTTTAGGGTTCGAGGCACCACTAGGGAGGTGTTTGTGGCCAATGTTGTGCATGTAACATTGGCCAATCGAAGGTTATTTAGGTGTCGGCACATCCAAGATGCATAGGTTGTTGCAACATGCTACAAGAAAGTGAATGGGATCCCATTCCTTTCTAATAATGACACAGATAGCCCATGTTTTATTTCCATTTTGGTTAAGCTACCATTTTGGACTTCAAGATGTTAGGGTAGCATTTTATGTTTGAGTCGACTGCATATTTACCATTATGACATGTTTCCCATTTTACTTAGGGTTTGGTTTTGATTTGAACATTTTTGTAACACATGCTACTCAACTTTGTTATTTGTGGCATTTTAGTTTCTTTTTGCACCATCTTGTGTTAATGGCTATAAATATATTTGAACGTATGAAAAAAAAATCATACTTGATGAAATTATCAAATAAAATATTCTAGTATTGCATTCAAACTAAAAAACCTTTATTTACTCCCAAAACTTTAAAGTTCAAACATAGAAGGAAAACAATACCCGCACCATACTATGACAATATCTTAAACCATGATACAAGTGAATATATTTCAAAATATTTATTCCATGTTCAATATATCATGGCATTACATAACGATTAAAATAACCAAGGATATCACATAGTTGGTCACATTGATCATACAAAGTATAACTTCAACAGAGTTATGAAGTTCAAATGTAATACCCACATCTTATTGTGATAGTTTCAAATAAGAATTTTAAATATGTGATTCCCACCCAATATATAATGAAATTGATGTTTTCAAAATATTTGTTCACCTTAATATGAATTAATATATATAAGATGATGGTAATGCAAAATTGATCACATTATGGTAAAGGGGTTTAGGCTTTAAGGTTTAACGTGAAATTTACGACTTAATGTTAAGATTCAAATTTTGTTGAAATCAAAAAATGAAAAGATAATTCTTAACATTTTTTCAATTATGTACATATTTAGGTTTTTCCCCTCTTAAAGTTGTAAACTCATTTCAAGAAACAACAACCCAAAACACATGATTTTATATTGATTTAATGGTTCACATAATAAAAAATAAAAATATCCATCCTATATATTAATCGTATGTATGATTGAAATGTTATTTTATAGTTTTTTGAGACATAATAAAGAATTTCTCACCTAAAATGATTATATAATACATCATTAATATTTTATATTATATAATATATAACATAAATTCTTATGTACATTTCATTTTTTATGATATATATAAACCCGTGGTTATGTATAGTGCAATTTGTTTATGATGTATTTTATTTTCAAAGAGAATTAATTTTTTTCAGAAAAAGTTGTTAAGATTATGTATTTTACTAATCCATGTAATTGAATATCATTTCAATGTAATATGAAATTTAGTTTATAACATATCAAATAATGCCATATATGATCCATAATTTTTTGAGGGTTTAATGTCCATTCCCTTTTGTATTATAACATATTAAATTTGTAATTTTCTTAAATTTCTATTAAAAAGAAAATACATGTAAAGTTTCTTTGAATAAGAGAATGGTTACTTATGATTCCAAAAATATAAATGTTGCATAAATATCAAATTTTAATTTAAAAATCTTTTAATTGAACTTTGAAATATAAGTACCTAATATTATGTATGTTTAGTCAATTAAATTTATATAAAATTTAGTTTATGATATATTAACTAATGATATACTTAATTAATTAATGCATGAAATTATATTTATATATATTTTTTCATTCTTATACATTTATTATCTCAATATTTATTTTTAGTTTAAAGTTTTTTACATAAACATTAAGTATCGTTAAAAGACATTTTCAAATTCATAACAAAAGAATATTTTTTAAAATATTTATTCCATGCCCAATATATCATGTTACACATATCGTTTCAAGTAAATGACAATATTTTCAAGTTGGTCACATTGATGGTAAAAGATAATGAATTATCATGTATGAGTTTGAAAATGTCTTTCAACTATATTTTATTTTTACGTAAACTTTATAACATAAAATAATTATTAAGATATTATATGTATAAGAATGAAAAAAATGAAAATCAATCCACAAATTAATTTATCAAAATTTATCATTATTTGTTATATTGTAAACTAAAATTTACATAATGTTAATGAATTACATTGACTAAACATATATAATATTAGGTATTTATATTTCAAAATTCAAATAAAATATTTTTAATTTAAAATTGATATTTATGCAACATTTATATTTTTAAAATCATAAATAACCATTCATTTATTCAAAGGGTATTCATATTTTTTCTTTTTAATAAAAATGAAGAAAATTGAAATTTTAATATGTTACAATACAAAAGGGAATGGACATTGAACTATGAAAAAATTATCAATCATATATGGCATTATTTGATACTAGTGGGTGCCCGTGCCCTTCGAACACTGTGAAGTCCCCCGATTTCTTTAAACCAAGAGAGACACACAATGGAAGAACAGTAACTGGTGAGAAAGTAATTGGTAAAATAATAAATGGTAAAAAGGTAATTGGTGAAAAAAGCAAGTGGCCAAAAAGGAAACTTATAAATTAAAAAAAAATGGTAAAAAGATCAATGGTGAAAAAGTAGTGGTAGAAGAAAGTAAATGTGATAAGGTTCTTACTGGAAAGTAAATAATAAATAGTAAATATAACAGTCAACTACTTTTTACTGAAATGTATACGATAAAAAGGTAACTGTTAAAAAAAGCAAGTGGCCAGCCCGTGCTGCACCCCCCCCCCCCCCCCCTACCCCCCCGCTAGTCCCCCCCCCCAGCGGCTGCCCTGGCCGCCCTACCCTGCTCAGTACAAAGTTACTTAAGTAAATCTCTGTGGCCGATTCCGCCACAGAAAACGCTGCCAGAACGTCGTCGGACGGACGGACGGACACACAGTTTGTATTCATATATAAGATGTTATAAGCTAAATTTCATATTACATTGAAATGATATTCAATTACATGCATTAATAAAATACACAATCTTAATAACTTTTTTTTTGGAAATTTTTAATTCTCTTTGAAAATAAGAAATATGATATAAATAATTACACTATACATAATAGTGGGTTTATATAGATTAAATTTCAATTTAGTATAATTTTAAATAAATTATTGTCCTATTTTAGATAAATATTAAGATATTATATATTAAAATGAATCAGTATTATAATATTATTAAAGATATATAATGTATTACTCAATATGTTTTAAACAACACTACATGTAGACCAATATTAGAGCCAATATTATACATCATAAAGAACAAACTTTACATAAGAATTTGTTTTATATATTTAGAAATATATAATATCAGTGATGTAATATATAATTATTTTAGCTGAAATTTTATTTATTATATCTTTGAAAATTACAAAATAAAATTTCAATCATACATAGGATTAATATATGGGAGAAATATCATTTATTATTATTATGTGAACCATTCGAAAAGCTAGAATATCATGTGTTTCAAACTTTTAAAAAAAACAGCCATCAAAATCTTATTAAATAATAAACTTTAAGTTTTTTTTTCTTGAAATAAGTTTACAACTTTAAGATTGAAAAATAAAATGAAAAATGTACATCATTGAAAAAATGTTAAGAATTAACTTTTAATTTTTTTGATTTCTATAAAATCTGAATTCTAACATTAAGTAATAAATTTCACCCTAAACACCTCTCCCATCAATATGACTAATAATTTGCATTACCTTCATTATATATATATAATCATATTGTAACAAATAATTTTGAAAACATGAGTTTCATGATAATTGGGGGGGGGATCAAATAATTTAAAATATCACTATGTTTTGGTCAATGGAATTATGACAATAAGATACAAGTAGTACATTTAAACTTTGAAACTTTGTTCAAGTAACCTTACACCATCAACACGACCAATTTTGCCATACCCACATTGACATAAATTAACCATCTTGCATGGTAACCCCATTATTATGCCAACATAAGGATAATGCACTACCTTCCATATTGTAACAATGCAATACCCCAAAGGTAGTCATGCCACAAACATTTTCAATCTCAAAAATTAGGGTATTGCAAATGTAATCAATCATTTTGGACACACACAATACCCTTCTTATAGCCTACACCAAAATGGCGGATCCCATGGTGTTTACAAAATACCCTAGCTAAACTATTACAAGGCAATTGAAACTTTCTAAACATGAGCAATACCGCAATACCCATCCCACCACCTATGCCAAAATGATGGTTTTCATGTTCAAAACACCCAATGTGGGTATTGTTTTCCCCCTAAGTTTTAGTAAGGTCATGCAATACCTTTCGTAATGTCAAAAGGTGTGATCAAGTTCAAAACACTTTTGGGATACTCGAAGGGGGGTATTGCAAGTTCATTTCATCTTTCTGGTCATGAGCAATAGACCTCAGATAATGTAGCCCAAAATGATTTAGCCCATGGTGTATTATAGAGTATTTGAATGAGGGTGTTGCTTTCCCTCTAGGTTTTGATAGGGTTACGCAATACCTTTCGAAATGTTCACGCATTTTTTCAATGTAAGCTTGAGGCTTGGGGCCCAAGCGTTTCAAGCTCTGTTTGGTTTTTGGGGTTGTGGAAACCATGGGAAGAGAGCTAAAATTTTGATTTTTTAAAAAAAAATCAAAATATTTATAAACAAATGTGTTTTTTTTGTGTTTTGCAAGTGTTTCTACTTAACGCCTAAATTTATTTTTTTTCGATGTGCTTTTGTCAGCAAAAAAAATTCTAGTTTGCCATTATCAATATCTTTTACCATGATATTGCCAATTTTCGGGTTCATATTCAGAATGGAAAAAAAATTCCATTGACTATGAAAGACTTTTTTATTTCTGCGAAGACTCTTTGGAAGGAAAGTTATATGACCTGCAATTGCTATGGCATAACCTCCTTTGATCAAATTCAAAAGAAAGCCTTTGACCAAATTTTGGTTAGTTCAATCCGAATTAATTTACTTTCACATTTCCTCTCTAACGGTTTTGGCAAAAACATTTTTAGTTCACCAAACACTTCCACATCTTCAATTCGCAAAATAAACCTTGCTTGCTTGGTGATTGGCACTCTCTTTAGCTCGTGTTGGAAACAAATTATTAGAGTTTTCAGTCATGAATCCACCAATACCATGTTTTGTTGTAATTTATATATCGAACATTGTATAACACTTCCACATAATGGATTCAAACTATAATTATATTTGGGAAATAATTGAGTAAAACTCATTTTGCTTTTTTTTTTTTTTTAGTACTTACTTTTTCATATTATTTTTTTGCTTATAGAGGAATCTAGACCATGCTACGCCCTCATAATAAGTTTATAAGAAATACAATTACATAGTAATTACTAGAGAGTAGAGCAAGACTTAGGCTGCAAAAAAAATCGGGGCTTTGCCCTTTGCCTTGATGGGCAAGAAGTCACGTCTTCTCATAAAACCATACATGATAGTTTTACATCATATGGCTTTCTGCTCAAAGTCAACATGGATGTCAATAAAAAAAACAATAGACCCTAAATAATTCCAATGATGGATGCCATGAACCATGATAATTTTAAACAACCAACTACACCTTAGAAAAAAATACATAACCACTATTGAAGCCAAATATTCAAACACAAATTAAATGAAAAGCTTAAATAGATCAACATGGATACCATCAAACAAATAAATATTAACCTTAAACCCTAAATAATTACAATGGTAAATGCCAAACACCCTAATAATTATAGGATCATTTACAAATGCCCAAAAATTATAATTACTAATAAAGCCTTATTTAAAAACCTTAGTTAAATGAAACAAACAAATGAATGGAAACCATGGTGTGTTTTTTGCATATTTGTTTAGTCTATCAAAGTGAACCTTTTTCCACTCTCCTTAACAATAAAAGAAAAAGAATGAATGTGTCTTGTGCCATATATCTACAAATACCAAATTTTCCCCAAAATCCATGTTAGGTTTGATTTTAATTAGGCTTAAAACGTGTAAAAAACTAAAAATGTTTGTTTTTTCCATAATCAAAAATCTTAAAACCTCAGTGCTAAATAACATCAATAATTATAGAAACATAATATTAATTTAATCCACATTGCTTAAATACACCATTAAAACAAACAAACCAAATTGTTCAATCTAAGCCTAATTGTCGCAACCCTAGCCTTTGGCTTGCGACCAAGGCAAGGGGGTTGCAAGGTTGCGGGCCTATAAGTAGACCCGGGAGTCATATCACATACTCCCGGGAGTGCAAAGAGTGTGAGGGAGTGAACCCTCGCACTCCCAAGTGAACTCCCATGTTGGGAGTTGGTGAGAGTTGGAGTCCCAAAAGGACTCCCAAAACTTCAGAGAGCGTTTTGAGGGGTCAAAACCCCATGGCTTGTTGCGCTCTTTATATCAATGGAAAGCTCTTGAAGTGTAGATGTCTAAAATGGGCTCGCATTGCTCATTTGGACATCTGAAACACAAGTTATGGCCAAAAGAAGGCCCGGGAGTCGAACTCCCGGGAGTCCGCCGGTTTTGACTCCCGACCACTAAAAGTCGGGAATCAACCCGAAATACTTGGGTGCAGAAAATGTGCGACATACCGTTGGAAAGGTCTCGACGAGACCTACCACTTTGCTTGATGAACCTAAATACAACATCCATTGAATGCACATCAACTAGAGCTCCATATTCCTTGGACATATGTGCTAGGTTTGCAATACCCCCATCACATTGCAAATCATTTTTGTTGCAATACCTTCATTGGGGTGTTTCACATATTTTGCATTTTCAAAAATGTTTGCAATACCCTCATAACACACTAAAACATCATTTTTGAAACCAACATCTATTTGCAATACCTTTATATAGGTGGCGAAAAATATTTTAATTATGCATTTAGTTATTTGACTAAGTGAATAAGACCAAGTTCCATGCAATACCTTCATCTTATTCTTTCCTCATCATTTTCAACCATTAGGGGTTTATTGAACTCATGATTTTTTTTGTGGTGAGTTTTCGCCACCTGGCAACAAAAAAAAAGGGGGCTAACGAATTCGACAAAAGAATTTTTGAGAAGTTTAAAAAAATAATAATCCATATCATGAAGAAAAAAAGTTAGAAGTCGCTAGATTTAAACAATGTGTTCCATTAGGTCGCCAGAACTAGGCAAGATTCCAAAAGAGATCTATTAGTCCACAAGGATAGTTGCCATTTTATTGTTAATTAATGTTGAGGATCCTTGCCAATACACCTACTTGAGGAATTTGAAAAAAACCTTGACTAGAATGGCAATTAGGTAGGTAGGTGTCGCCAGGTTGGTGGGGTTTGATAGGTACCTACCTAAAGAGTTGGTAAGAAAGTAGAAGGATAGGTAGGTAGATAAGTAGATGTGTGAGGATGAGAGTATCCATTTTAAATTTATAGGTGAGTAGGTAGATGGGGAAGAGTCTACGTTTAATTTACATATATAGGTGAGTAGGGGACATGGGGGCAGGTTGGGCGGGGGGGCGGAGTTTCAAAAGAAAAAAAAACTGGATGGGGGCGGGGAGAAAATAAAGTTTTGATAAAAACTGAGGTCAGAGCTGAAAAAGGGCAACGTAAAAAGGTCAACCTGGGATGGTACAGGGATAGGGGGTGAACTAGCACCCACAAGTGCACCAACGTGGATGGATGGTGCACGTCTTTGGGCCTCCTTTCACCCCCTATCCCCTCTTTTAGTGGTATCCGCAAAGGAAGGACGTTTTATTAAATCTGAGTATGAAATGCTATGAAATGCTGCAACTCACTACGAAATGCTGAAACTCAGTATTTAATGCACAAGGTTCGAGACTAATTATAGTAGTTGTACAGACAAGAGGAGGCAGCACAGGAAAATGGAAAGACAGGATGAAACTCAGTTGACCACCAAAATTGATGGTGAACATTAGAGAAGTAGAAAAAATTCAGAATCGTGCTACAGTTTGGCGACCTGTTGTAACCTTTTGTATAAATCTGACAATAGGCTAGGCCTGCATTTCTGGCGAGAATTTTACAAGAAGTTTGAGTTTTCCGTTTGCACGTGTCATAGAAGGTCTCCTGGAAATCGCAACAGTGCCCAAAAAAAACGCTACTACACACAAAGCCGCCCATAAATAGCAAGTGACCGATATGGCCATCCGTCGTCTGTATAGGCGGCGGGATTCTCCAGGCCTAACCTCATTGTTTCATTCTTCTTTACCTCTGTAGGATAGTTAGGCCCAACACCACACACATGCCTGCGAATGAACGCCCCCATTAGTAGTTCAGGGGAGGACCTTGTTTGTTGCAAACAACCCTAATTTGTTTTGTTGCACAGTTGACTGTCTATGACTGAACGTCTGGTGTGAAATTGATGCGTTCAATTTTTTTGGGATAAACAGTGGCCCAAAATAGTGGCTTTAATGCTTGGTGTCAAACTGAAGGGCATGGATAATTCTCATTCTCACCCACGTCATGGTCTCGTAATGTTTAGTAAATGGAAGTTTTGTAAACACAATCAAGAATTAAAATAATGATAAATCATGGACACATGGGAAGGGGGGGGGGGTAGTATTGGGGCTGTTGGGAGTTCAAATTTTAAAAAAGCATTGGACATTTGCAAAGTTTTTGTGTGATATTAGGGGGTTGGGTGTTCATTAAATCAGAGAAAGGTCATAAGGGGGGCGTTTTTGTTGTTTGGTGTTGGGGGTGTTTTGGGGCAATTTTATTGATGGAACATTGGCAAAAACTTTTGTTTAGTATTGGACACATGGGTTCTCCCATCAGGAAAGGAAACTGACCCCAAATCTGAAGAAGAACTTAATAATGTTTCAAAGCTTAAATCTGGGCTCATTGGATTACCATCACGTGGTTCTTACAAAGAAAGAAAATCTGATACCTTTATTGAACTGGTTATTCCAGCAATTTGATACCAAGTGGGTCTCAAAAATCTTTTTAAATCTTGATATTTGATACTCTATTTGTAAGTCAAATTTTCAATTAACTGACCTGATGAATGTTGAGAAAAAATCAATATCTGGACAACACTGGTATATAGCAATGTTGGTCAGTTAATGAAAAATCATTCAGTTAGATTGATTATTGACAAAACATTCGATTATCAACCCAATTATTGATAACCTATCAGTTAGTTATTGATTTTTTTAGAACTTGATAAATAAGCTACTCACCTGGCATTGAATTTTCAAATTTTTGATACCTTACCTAGATGACTTGATAATCATCCAAGTAGTTTATCAGTCCTAAAACAATAAACATGTTTCTGGTAGAATACATAAAAATAAGATTATATTTATAGAAATTTTAAAAATCTTATAACCCTAGGCATAGTCAATAGCATAGGCAATGATTTTCAACTAGGTATTTGAGAACCAAACCTTACAGACCTTCTACCACTAAAAATCTAAACCCACTAAAACGCCACTAACTACTTCTAGTGGTGACAACCTTGGGTCACCACTAGAGGATGAAAAAAAATAGTTAATTTAGAGGTTGTCACAACTTGAGGATGAAAAAAAATAGTTAACTTACAGGTTGTCACAACCCGAGGATGAAAAAAAATAGTTAACTTACAGGTTGTCACAACCCGAGGATGAAAAAAAATAGTTAACTTACAGGTTGTCACAACCCGAGGATGAAAAAAAATAGTTAACTTACAGGTTGTCACAACCCGAGGATGAAAAAAAATAGTTAACTTAGAGGTTGTCACAACCTGAAGATGAAAAAAAATAGTTAACTTAGAGGTTGTCACAACCCAAGGATGAAAAAAAAATAGTTAACTTAGTTAATTACTGTAGTTAACTAATGTAGTGGAAGAAGTCTGAAAAATTTCTGCTAGTAACCTTGCAGACCTTCTACCAAAAAAAAATTGGCACTAAAAACGTCACTAACTACACTAAGTGGTGACCCGAGGTTGTCACCACTAGAGGATGAAAAAAAATAGTTAACTTAGAGATTGTCACAACCCGAGGATGAAAAAAAATAGTTAACTTAAAGGTTGTCACAACCCGAGGATGAAAAAAAATAGTTAACTTAAAGGTTGTCACAACTCGAGAATGAAAAAAAATAGTTAACTTAGAGGTTGTGACAACCCAAGAATGAAAAAAAATAGTTAACTTAGAGGTTATCACAACCTGAGGATGAAAAAAAATAGTTAACTTAGAGGTTGTCACAACCCGAATATGAAAAAAAATAGTGAAAGTAGTTAACTTTGTAGTGGTAGAAGGTCTGAAACCTTATGCATAGCTGAGTTCTTACCCCAAGAATAACTGGCTAAATTGATAACTGAAGGTACTACTTTGACAATGAAATTGACTACCGACAGGTATAAATATTTTTAAAAATTCTTCGATAACATACTTGGCTCATTGTTGCCAAAAATAAATAACCACCCAACACTGGTGTATAGCTGCCTTATAACATCCCAAAACTAGCCTTTGATCCAGCCCAACACTGAAGACATTTTTATTCCATTCTCAGCAGCACATTTAAAGCATTCTACTTTTAAATGATGGCACCTTATAGCGACCAAATTTCAGTCACGGCCGCTGAATATGCCCCCCAAACATATTAAGTGGGTCACACACGCTTGTTGCCAACAATTTCAAACACGTATGTGCCAAAAAGGTCTAGTTATATGCGTAACACCCTCAGAAACATTGGCCGAGTTGATTTAGAGGGCATGTTTGCATGTGGAAGAATGAAAACATTTGCTGCCCCCTTACATAGGCTCTTCCACTAGCACAGAGGGCATTATGAAAATGTGTTGAGGACTAGCTTCCAGCTCCTTTTGTTTTAAACCTGATTTTTGTTTGTTATTTGACTAGTCTTGTCAGGCAGAATATTTCAAGACAAGCTTCTGGTCTATAAATTGTTTCCCCTATCAGCTTTCTTATTGCCTGTTTTTCTTCCCAACTCTTTTTTCACTGTGGTTGCCACAAGGGATATGTTTTTTTTAAAAATTGATGTTGGGTCAATGGCTAGCATCATCCCAAGAAGGATTTAGCATTAAATGCTAACAGGTTTTAAGAACTTATGTGAATAGTTTAAAAACTAGTTAAAAAAATGTTACTAAACTAAAGTCAGAATCCGAATTTCATGATTCTCATAAAAAAGTTGAGGATTTTTTCCTCCAAGAAGGGATTTTTTTTCAGAATTAAAAAAAAAAAACTTTCACATTTTGGCAAATTTTCACCAAAGCAAAAACCACTCTTGTTACTAATGAATACAACTAATTTCAACGTGCTACTGAATCACCATAAACTCTTTATTGTACATACTATAATAATGTGCCTTACTCTGCACTGAAGTTACAAAACTCTAAAACAGCTTATTTCTGTCCCACGCTTCTTGCCCATGAGATTATTGACCATGGAGGCAGATACAACATAGCACAAGGGCAGCTTCTGTTAAATAATTCATTAATTTCGAGATTTTCATGTTGAAAATTGGATATTCCTGAATATTCCTGACTATTCTCTATTTTTCTTCACAAAATTTTCATCTTTGAAAAAAAAGAATTTGAAAATTTCAGCATTTCTACCAATATATAGTTAGTGTTCAAGCTGCCAAGGCACCTCAAAACAGAGAAGTCAGGGCCTAGAGGGTTACCATTCTCCTCTATGTACAGCACTCAAAGAAATGTTCTAGTGTGTTTGGAGGGGACCTTATATCCATGAATATCCTTCTCACTCCCAACACCACTTGACCTGTGTTATAGACTTATTATAAGTTTCACTTGGTAAACTTTTCCTCGGTTAAGGCCCATGGGGGGGTGGGGAGGGAAACATTTCTAAACGTACTTTAAAATGCTGTACTTAAGGATTACTTGCCCATTCACATTATTGGATGATTGGAGTAAAGGCACGTTTACCTTTTGGTTCCATAAAAAACAAAATATTGCATATGATACTAGTTCATTGACTAAGGAGGTTCCTATTCAAAAGTTGACCAAAGTTAGATAGTAGATGAAAAAAGAGTCAAGTCAAGACGTGTTCAGAGAAATATTCACAGCCACTTGGGCAAATTGTCTGTAAAGAATTGGTAGAATTTTTAAAAGTGTATGTGAAGGGCTCTAGTACTTTACAGTAAGTATGATCTCTGACTCAACAGAGGATGGCGACTTGCAAATAAATAAGGTTCTGCAAAGACATATATAGTGCCCAGATTTACATCATTTGCTAAATTTTGAGTGAATCATCTTCTTTCTCTTTGATCTGCAGGAGCCTGATTGATACTTCTTCTTTCGCTTCAATTTGCAGGGGCCTGATTGATACACCTTCTTTCTCTTCAATCCGCAGGGGCCTGATTGATACACTGCGGTTGCAGGTAGTTTGTACTTTGTACACCAATTAAAGGCTGTTGTCACATATAATGTCATGAGGATCCTCTACTGCAAGCTGCATCTTGTTTTGCTCCTTTTGCTCTCTACCAGCCAGTGCATCTTCAGTGACTACTGTTCTTCTGTACCGACCTTCTTCTATCCAGATGAATGTAAGAAAAATTGTCACATAGCACCCTTCCATTTCTGTACTAATTTTTCAGAGCTAATTTCTCATATATGTATATACAAGGTGTAATCCAGGCAAGTTCAGATCACCAGCTCCCAGTCACTGTTGCTCAAGATTCAAATTGGTTTTACTCTTGCTTAGAGTTTATGAACTAGTCTGGCAGCCAAAATTATCATCATGTTTCAGGTTATATGGTTTTGTCCAGAATTATTGTTAACATATAGGCTCTCTAGATGGTGGCCCGGGAATTACCTGCACAAAATTATACCCTACTAGGATGAATGATCCCATTGATCTCTACAATAAAATTTTCAGAGCACCATGGAATGACCTCCAGAAGTATAATTCCCTTGGCTGACTTTTGTGTGTACACCCCCTGTTTGCAGTGGCAGCACTACAAGGCATTCTACAAGCATGGAACCAAACTCCTGACATGAGTACAAATTTAGCAGGATGGAATTCCTCGCAACTCACACCTTGCTTCTATTCTACTGCTAATTGGAAGGGGGTAACATGCTATAGATTTCGAAACAGAAACAGTGAGGGCAAAGTCACAAACTGTACTGCCTACATCACAGGCTTGTAAGACTCCTTATTCCCACAACAACAATGGTTGTTGAGACGATCAGAAACATGAGTTCCCCATTCATAGATTACCATAATCCTTCATGTACTATGGAATTGTCGATCACCAAGCCCATTATGCTGGGTAAGGTGCCAGGTGAGCCTACTAGGGTCATGAGCTAGGTGATGCATCCAACATAACGGGGAATTAGGTTGAGGCCATTCCATGATATTAGGGTCTTGGGTCTAGGGTGGCGTATTCTATAATTTTAAAGGGAAAAAATTATGTTCAGTATAGACACATTTTTTGTCACAATTAGAATGTACTATTGTTATCAGAAGACATGTATCAAATGATGTGGTCAAGAAATGACTCAATTTACCACCCCTGACGTTAATGTACTATGGGTAATGCCTGTTCCACCCAGGAATGTGGTGAGCCTGGTAGGGTGAGCCACCTGTTCGGTGGTAATGAGTTCTTCCAAGGCCTGTTCAAAAGTATAACTGATTTTTGACCATTGATTCACATTTCAAGCACCTTTATTTGTATTAGAATTGACACCATTAGCACCAAAAGTAGAGCCGATAAATAACTGCCTGTCCTGCCTAGGAAAACACCTGTAAAAACTTGCATGAATATACAGGACATACAGGTCAGTTACTTCATTGTAATGGACTAAGTTACTGAACTGAGTTCGGTGTTCCAATTCTTTGAACATGTCGATTACTTCTCATTTTGTGGATCATGGATTTTGCAGGAGCTTACCTGACGCATCTATTGTAGGCACTTTGCCTGAACAGATTCGAAACCTTTCCAACCTCTTTGACCTGTAAGATACCATATACCACACACCAGTTTTTATGAGACTTTCATAGCTTTATTCTCTCCACAACAGGCTCAGCATCTTGCCCTTGCAAATGTTTGTGGACTCAATTCTATGTTATGCCAATCTAGATGTGTAAGATATGAGCCACACCTAGGGAGTTATGTACTATGGAATGGTCAAGCCTGCCCATTATGTTGGGTCAGGTGCCAGGTGAGCTAGTTAAGGCAGCTTGCCCTCATGGGCTTGTATGAAGCATTACCAAACATAGTGGTTAGGGAAAGGCCATTCTATGACATTAAGGTCTGGGTTGGCAGATTTAATGTTTAACTATGAGTGTATGATCATCACCAGCAGATTATGTCGCATAATGTGATCAAGAAAATGACAATTAGAGTGAAAGTCATAGTTTGGACTAATAGGTCTTATGACCTATTTGATCTGTTGTTACTTGTGTTGTAAATGACAATTAGTGTGGGAAGTCATAGTTTGAAGGAATGGATATCATAACCTACTAGCAACAGTTAAAATACATGACGTTTCATGAAGTCTCTTCAAAATGATCTCACAGATGACTGTAATACCTAGTGAATGTTTCCTCAAATTCTGCATTAATCTGTAGTGTCTCCTTATGAGAGGACAAAGACAACAAGGACCCTTGGTTAGGTTGAGTACTTTCAAAACGCCCGTGCTTCTTATCCCTTTCCATAATACCTTATTCAAAATACCTTAGGCTCTCTTGGCCCTGGCCATGAGAATATAATATGCACACGGCTGCCAGGATCAAGAGAGCCCAAGCTTCACAACTAGGGTCCTGGCTGGTACTAGATTAAATTGTGTAAGATACTTGTAAAAACTCATTTAGATGGGGGCTTTTAATGAAAAAATAGGTCAGTTTTGTATGTAATGATAATCAGTTCCCAGTCAAAGTCAGTGACTGGGTGATTCTGGGTGCAACCTTGCAACTCATCCCCGCCTCTCAGGAAGATGTTAGTGCATGTTCTCCCTCATTTACTAGTTGGCAAACAAGTTTGTCAAACATTGTTTGTTAATGGGGTAGAGATTATCCCGTATATTGTTTGTTGTACATTCAACTACCTATTTTAGTTAGTGGCCATCATGTGGATGCTTCATATCAGCAGCTCAATCACCTAATGTGGAAATCTTGTGCAGAACCTTGGCCAACAATCCGGGGCTTTCTGGTCTGCTACCGAGTGGGCTTTTGGAACTTCCTTTCTTGAGTATTTTGTAAGCAACTCCAAACTTATTCATTTTGGTAATGCAATAATTTGTTCTTACAAACTGTTGGGACTTTGCCCAGCTTTAAGTCAGTGTGGATTTAATTCATTCTTAGGTCATGCGAGACGTTGCCAGTATATAGCTCCAACCCAAGTATAATATAACCAATCACTTAAAAAGTGGCAACATTATTCTTCTTACATTACAGTAAGTAGAAATTAGTGTCACCTTCAAGGAGGACATGGTTGATAGGTTATTTAAAAATACATTTAATCATACTTGGTTTTCAAACCTTTTTATCATTTATACTAGTGCATGTAGCCTGTGCTGCTTGCCCCAGTATGAACTGTTTACCCAACTTAATTTTACATTCCAAAACCTTTTTGTAGTTTAATTGAATTTATAATCCATAAAAATACTCAATTCAGTATCTCTCACACCTTAGGTCTCAAAAATTTCAAATCATCTTCATTTAATCCTACTCCGTAAGTGTTTTCCCAACAATATCAGCAGTGCACCCGAATTCCATTATAATTTTCAGATTTGATTTGAATAAAAATTCAGTGAAATTTTTGAATGTTCAATAACTTCTCCACAAATAGGTTGAAACATTATGAAACCGACTTGGTGCACACCCAAGAGTGCAGCAAGAGGTAGTATGATTTGGGAGATCTCAAAGTGACAAACAAAACAGACAACCTTCCTTCATAGATAGACTATTCTTGTTAAGTCAACAAACTTGTTCATTTTAGTTTCCAATTTCCTATTTGACATTTAGCCCATTTATAAAAGTACTGAATTCAAGTATTATTTTCTTGAATTAAGTTGTGAATTAACTACTTTGCAAGTATGCCACTAATAATGTGGGGTGTGGGAATCACTTATCTCCAGGAATCTTCAAAATTGTAGTTTTAATGGAAGCATTGGTGATGAGCTCTTTTTTGCTTCACAACTTGTGGAAGTGTAAGTTATCATTTTTCCTTTTACTCAAACAATGTTTATCTCTGTGGATGCTTTTAATCATGAATACCTTACTTTGAACATGACTTCCCACACAGGCTAATACTCAAAAAATGCATTGACAACTTATCCAAGGTGATATTGTGGCTCATGCACATGTGCATTTGCAAAATACATAGGTAAAATTTCTAGTTTATTTGGATGGCACCTTGTTTTCATGAATATTCCTCTTTTATAAGAGGAAGAACCTTATACCTACTCATATTGATTGGTATGCTTCAAAAGAATTTAAAAGAAAATGACCTCGAAGAAAATTGCATTGTGACACCAACTTCGAGCCACTCATTCATGCACTTCACCATGTAGTTGAACTAGTAGGTGCTAGGAAACTCATGACTACCTAATAAATGATAGCATTGTCATTGTTTTGGGTTTTAGGGATTTAAGTGCAAACCAATTTACTAGGCAACTTCCAAATTTTGGTGGAGCAATTTACTTGCAAACATTGAACATTTCTCACAACCAACTATGGGGGCCAAGTCCACCATTTTATGATAATACCACAGATTATGGTCTTGTAAACTTGACATTCTTGACGACAGTGTAAGGCAAATTCTCACCATGTTCTATGTTTTTTTTAAAAAAACTAACGTTGTTATTTTGCCATGTGCCCATCTATAAATAGTGTTTGTTAGTTGTTACCACATTGTTTCATTTAATGGCTAAACAATATTCATTCCACACAACTTGGATCTTATTATTTCACTCAACTTGTTCTTGCTTCAATTTGTTGTGGAACTCAACCTTGAAAAGTTACACAAGAAGAACTAGGGGCTTCTTATTAAAGTCAAATAATAATGTTATTTAGCTTGGAATTTGTTTTTTTGAAAGTAGTTTCTTGGTTGTTATTTACTAGTTCAAACAACCATAATGTTCAATATTTTGTTGTTGTTAATCATATGTCCTAATCATTTTTATTTGACTTTAAACAGTGATTTTTCAGGAAATAAGTTGGTCGGACCGCCACCTAATTTTTCTGCAAGTTTGACACTCCAATTTGTGTAAGGAATACATTTCATATCATGAAGGTCCTAATATTTGAAAATCACATATTTATGAACAAAACTAACCTTTCATTTGGGATAATCCTCATGACTTCTCTGTAAATTCATGAATGTTTGTTCCTTGATCATTCCAGGAATTTGTTTGTAGCTATTGATCTTGAATATACCTAATTAGTTTTTCCACCAATTCTTGAAAACATTTTCTAATTTTAAAAAAGATTCTTACAATGTTTTTGGGGGAATTTTGTTATTCCAATTGATTGCTCAGATGTTTTGTTTTAATATTATCGTTATGATTTTTGCCTAAATGCATTACAAACTTGGTGGGTTTTAGGGATTTGAGTTCGAATCAATTCATGAATCAAACACATCTTATGTATTTCAAGAATGCATCAAAGTTGACAATGTTGGATCTATCGAACAACAGTTTCATTGGTTCCTTGCCTGACTTCAGCTTATTTCCAATAAATTTACAAGAACTGTAAGTTCATCTCAAAAATATTTTTTTTTCTTTATCAGACTAATGAGATTTTAATGATTCCAACGACTCACATGTCCTTATCCCCATTGAAATGAATCAATATGAAGTCTCTTCATAGCAATGGTTTAAATAGAACAAATTGTTGCCATGTAAATTTTCATATATTCATTTCAATTAGCTCTTATAAGAATCCACTCTCCACACCAATATTTTTTTAACCAAGACAAATAAGCCACATAGCATAATTTGGTAAGATTCATTGAGCACTTATTTACAATTCTTTCTTTCTCTTTTTCTCTCTCTCTCTCTCTCTTTCTATATATATATATATATATATATATAAATTTGTTACATTTTGAATAGATTTGACCCATTTCTCATCATGCTAATATGTAACATAAACTTATCAAAATATGATCTTCAAAATAACTTTTTATAATAGTAATTTTAAATTATGTAAGGTTTCAAATTCTAGATATGTCATATCTAATCATATTAGACATTGTATTTGACATTTATGATATTGTTGTTTTGTAGCAACCTTGACAACAACCAGTTTAATGGGACTTTAAACATAGACCACATTCCAAACTTGCAAAGGAAATTCGATCAGAATTTGATAGACATGGGGAATTTACAAACACTAAGCATTACATCCAACAACATCTCGAGTGTTATTTTTTCCAATTATGATATTGAAAATGTCATTTCTATCATCAAGTAAGTAGTTTGATTCTTAAAATTGTTTTTTATTACAATAGTTGCAAGATGTAAAAATGTGGTTCTAGGTTTGAATTTTCATATTCAACATTTTATGACTTACAAACACATGTTTGTAATTATATGCAACATAAATTGTTTATGTTTTTTATGAAAATTAAATTTTGTCATGCACTAAGTAATTGTCATGCGCTTGTAGGCTCCAAAACAACCCTTATTGTTCACATCGACAAAGCTCAATTATTGGACAAAATTGTTATTGCAACCAAACTTGTGTAGTACCAAATGGTAAGTAAGTTGATTAAATTTTCAAACGGTTTTTGGTAGAGATTGGTGAAAGTATTCATATATGTATTTACATATAACATATAATTTTATGGTGGATATATTGAATGATGCATGTTGGTATTGAAATAATTGGGTTCCATAATTCTCATGTTATTATTATAATGAATTTATGTTGCTAAGAGAGTAAATTGTATATAAAAATATTTATTTGTATATACATATCTCCTATCCAAATTTTTGCCAATTTTGTAAAATACATGGGCCAAATCTTTCAATTTTCCATATGGTTGACTTCAAATATTGTGCACTTAATCTTTCAAATTGAATAGATAATGTACAACGAAATGTTCGAAGGGCAATTATTATTGCAACAACTGTAAGTGGTACTATACTAGTACTTGTCATTGCCATCAGCAGTTGGCTATTGTGGAGGAACAAACAAAAACATTATGTCCTACTTCACCAAGCTCAAGAAAGTAAGTGATAATCACATGTGAATCATGTTTATTGATCATAAATTTGACACCCTTTTCTTTTTTTCTTTTTTTTTTCATTACATCATTATACTTGCTACCATTTCTTGTTGCATCATCATTAAAAATACACATCATGCAATGGTATGCCTTTATCCTTTTCCTTGTTTTTTTTGTTTCAGTTTGAAAGTAGAAGTGAAAAGACAAAATAATAAAAGAAAACGAAATAAAATAAAATAAAATAAAAAAGATGAAAAGGAAAAATGTTTATAATGTCATGATGTCTATCAAAGAAAAAACAAATAGCTCATATGAAAAAAAATTATCATCATTTAATCATTTAAATATCAAGGTGCCATGTATAGAATCTTGCTATACATGAATTTTGAAACATTCTAAGTATCATTGAACCTTGTCATTTTGTTACTCGGCATAGAATTTGCGGAATTTGGTGTTCAACCTACAATCTTTTCATATTCTGAACTAAGAGCTGCTACCAAAGATTTTCACCCAGATATGAAGTTGGGTCAAGGGAGTTATGGGGTTGTATACAAGGTGACATCTCACTTATATAACTAATATGTTTTCAATTTATTAAATGAATTAAGTTTTCAATCAATTTTTTTTTTAAAACCAAGATTTACAAATTAAGTATGCAATCATATTTATTAGATATAGTCAACAATCAATTTCATATGTTCAAATTAAATGTCAATACTTGTGATGTATATAAAAGATTGAAAAATGGAAACTATGACACTATCAAAATTAGAGTATAAGATGTCCATATATTTGAAAGATAAAATTGTAGATGAATTGTGAAAGTACTCAAAATTATTATTTAAACTATTGATCCCATGGTTCCACATCTAAGAAAATACAAAGATATAGATTTGACTATTTAAAAATAACATACATGGCAAAAAGTAGAGAACAATCTTGAATTGCTTTGTTAAATTAGCATATACATCTTTTCCAAGTTACATGTGGTCATGCAATAAATGTGTTATAAAAGAAAGAAAGCAAATTAATTAAAGAATGTTGACATATGGATTACATGTAGAAACATTGATTAAAAGGTGTTGGTAGTACGATGATAATGGATGGTATTCAAATGTTAATCATAATCTTATGTCCAAGGAATAAACGTGTTTAATTTTGTTCCAACATTTTTTGTGCAAAACGTTTTATTCATTTTTATGTTTAATGACACCTTGATATTAGCATAGAAAAAGGTAAGATCATGTCAAAAATTATGTCATGATTCATTTTGATGACCTTTTTTTAATAAAAAATGTTGAACTTATAGGGGATATTTCCAAACAAGAATGAAGTGGCCGTGAAACAACTTTTTAATGAAAGCCAACAAAGCATTGATGAATTTCTCAATGAAATTGTTCTTATTACTGGAGTGAAACATCGTAACCTCATGAAGTTGAAAGGTTGTTGCATTACCACAACAAAGAAAAGGCTCCTTGTGTACGAATATGTTGAAAACAATGATTTGGAGGAAGCATTATTTGGTGAGTTTATCAATTTGAAAAGTATTTCATGTTTAATTTCATTGGAATTTATATCTATTCAATTAATATGCACCATTCTGATTTGAATATGTGATTTTTATTAATTTAGTACATATTGATAATAATAAATAGGTTTGTTGAAATTTTTACTTCATTAATTTTTTCACAAATTCATAAATCATAATCATAATAAGGGCAATCATGAACATCTACTTTAAATTATGCACAAAAGCAAACAAATTTATTTCAAATAATTGAAAAAAGATAAAAACTTTGTAAAAATTTAAAATTGACGACAATTACAATGTTGTTTTACAGTAGGCAAAGGAAAGCACATGTTAAATTGGCCAGTGCGATTCAATATTTGTCTAGGAGTGGCTCGCGGTTTGTTTTATCTTCATGAGATTGCTCAACCACGGATCATCCATCGAGACATCAAGGCAAGCAATATCTTGCTTGATAAAGATTTGCAAGCAAGAATTGCAGATTTTGGCTTGGCTCTCTTATTTCCAGAAGATCAAACCCACATCACCACCATGCATGTTGCTGGCACAAAGTGAGTGAGAATATATAATTTCAACCTATCATTTAATAATCATTTTTTTCCATGCAAAGTTCATACATTAATAAAATACAACTCCCATTATTTAATCATTAGGATTAAATGGACATTAACAAAATTGCACATTGGTATAGAATTGGCAAATGTTAGTGATGATATTCAACTTTGTATTCTTTATTTAATGTCATTTTTGTATGCAAGTAATAGGTAGTCAGTAAAAGCCAAACCAAAGCAATGTCTTTTATACAACCACAAAAATCTTAAATTTAATCATAGGTTGTATGGAAAATATAATGACTTGTATATTAACGAGGATCTATCGTGGTCAACTAACAAGCTATT
Source organism: Sphagnum contortum (assembly GCA_963920785.1). Taxonomy (NCBI): domain Eukaryota; kingdom Viridiplantae; phylum Streptophyta; class Sphagnopsida; order Sphagnales; family Sphagnaceae; genus Sphagnum; species Sphagnum contortum. The sequence goes on from OY987288.1 coordinate 2,151,107, forward strand.
AACAACATTATGTAAAGCTAACCTTTTCCAAAACCCATTACCATAGAAAAGTCATGATGAATGGAAAAGATTTATAGTCGCCTTGTTCCAACCTAGGATGAACTAAAATATTTTTAGGTAATATTTTTTGTGAATATCAAAGATTGGTGAATGAAAATGAAAATGAAATTAGGTTTAAGTGAAGAGTTGTGTCATGAAACAAAGTTTGCATTGCCTTTAAATAAATGTAATGTTTGGGTCATATAATTGTGCAGGGGTTATCTAGCACCTGAATATGCAACTCGTGGTCAACTCACGGAAAAAGCTGATGTTTACAGTTTTGGGGTTTTGGTGCTTGAAATTATGAGCGGAAGAAAAAACATTGATCCCAACTTGCCACCCCAAGATATTTATCTCGTGGACATTGTAAGCCCATCATTCCTTTTCCATGGGTATTGATTGTTATAAAACTTAACTCATATTATTCATATTGATATATTAAGTCCCTAGAGTCCCACCACTATTTTTCCTTGGTTGGATTTTTGAGTTTTGGACATGAATATAACCAAATTGTATCAATAAATCATATAATTGGGTAAACTAAAATGTCATTTTGACAATCTATTTGTTAGGCTAACAAAAAATAATACCAAAATCCATCATACAATTATTATTATACATTCAAAGCTTTATTTGAATGAACAACAATATGTAAGATGTTTTTTCACTATTGTGTATTAATTTTCAAATTTTGCATTGTAAAAATAGGTTTCAAGTATGTATTAAGTACGTTCCAACAAAGAAAAAATATGATTATTTTTAATAAATTATTTTGAATATACATTATTACAAAATGTGGGTACAGTTCATTAATCCCTATTCACTAGACTAGCAAATTCACTCAAAATTTAATGAAATCATTTGGCATAAAGGGACACCTTTTGTTGTAGTGATATCATGATCTTTATTTGTTCATTTAATAAATAAATCTATTTCATTAATATTTATTTAAAAATTTAACACCTTATTGACCAATAAATTTCAAAAATATTGTCTCCCTAATTAATTTTTTAAAAATTATTTAATTTTTGTATTCAATTTATCATAAAATGAATAGAACACACAATGATCTCATAATGATACTTAAATAGATTTTGAATTTACTTTCCTATACTTGTGTTAAAAATTCTTTCATATTTAAACTTGCTTTTATTTTGTCAGCTTTTTTTTGCATACTTTGCTATGTTTTCACCCACCTTGTCATAATTATTGGGTAAAGTTCCAAGTAAAATTGAAATATGCCACCGATGCATACCAAATGACTTTTGGGTAAAACCATGTTGGGTATTTTTTCTTTGTTTGTGTCATGTTATATATTTGCCTAAAGGTTATGATGATCTATTGAGTACCTGAACATGAAATTAATTAAAGATGGAAATCCTAAGTAGAAAATAAAATGAATCTTGATTTTGGGGCCTAAGCCAACAAAATATTATATCATATTTTATTTAATGACCTATCAAATTGACATGCAAGTTCAATAAAAACTAACACATATTGATTGATGCCATCAAAGTTCAACCTTAACTTGATTATAAAAAAATATTGAATATAGAAAAGAAATATTTTGATCCATATTTTAGATCTAATGTATATTATTTGGCACATCATAAACATTAAATTTTTTTTATCTACATATTATATCATATGGCTCTAGATATCTAGATTCAATTCAAACATTTCTTGAAAGATTATATGTGTCCTCACTTAATGCATAAATATATTGGAGGTTCTTTATACTTGACAAGTGGCAACTTAACATGAATTACATATTAATCCTTACATTTGCTTGATTAGTAATTACCATTTTGGAAACAAATGTTTGAACAACCCAACCTATTTACATCCCAAAAATATGTTTTTTTCCAAAACTTATGCCAAACTTCTAGATCAAGCTAAAGGAGTTGTCTAAATTTAAGTCATTGCTTCATGATAATTGCTAGATTATTGTGTTGGTTGAGTGTAATTGTAAAGATAAATAATTACCACTAGGAAAGTTTGACACTTTCATGTTGTTATTGTGTGCAATGTCTAAGCATATTTATGCCTTGTGTTCAGGCTTGGAGATTGGCACGAAAAAAAGGAAACTCAATTATGAATTTGGTGGATTGCACACTTGAATTACATAATGATGAGATGAAAGAAGCACTACATGTGGTGAAGATAGCCCTTTTGTGTTTGCAACAAGATCTAGATAATCGACCTACCATGGCTCGTGTAGTGGCAATGTTACAAGGTGAGGCCGAAATTATGGAAATTGTATTAGATGACAATTTAGAAACTGAAAGCATGAACAAGGTTTATGAAAACACTTTATTATCATCTAAAATAACCTTTTCTTCCATTTCACAATGTTTTGAAGAAACCAATGTGCCAATGTTGAAAGGATCATCATCAAGTAATCAAATTTCTGATTTTGCATCCAAATGCCAGCCCTTTGAAGTAGAAAGTTTCAATAGGTAAATTTCTATCAATTGAAGGAATTTGACCAAAATTTAAATGTGGTTACATACATATGATATATGTGTGTGTGATGCCTTTTATTGTACAACTTGGAAAGATGATTACATGTGGAATAAATTTGGTTTATTTGAAATTTGGCATTGATATCATCATTAAATGGTTCCATTCAACAAAGTTGATATGCTCACATAATTAGTCACATGAATATTTGAGACACAAAGACTTGAACTACTAAGGAATGATGTATCTTTCGATGCTTGAAGAAAAACTTGATGGTCTAATGTGAAAAAATAATTTGTGTTTATTATTGTACAATCATGTGTTTGATGATTTGCTTACATTTTTCCCAACATTGTTGGATGAATTTGTATTTTTTTGTAATGGCAACTTTATGGATGTTTAGAAGGATTTTTTTTAGCTTGTAAATAGACCTTGACATATGATTGTGCAAAATTCAACCTCATCTATGATAAGTGATTCCAAATAATTGTTATTGGAGATCACATTTACGACAACATATAAGTTATCAACATAAAATATGAAAACAATATGATTATACAAGTGATGATAAACAAATTTTGGATTTTAATCAAATTCATAATATTGATTCGGGTAAGTGTTTTGGCAATTGTCAAAAGGGTTTCAAACATTAGGTTACATTTAACATCAATGTTGGTTGACAATGGTCTTTTGGAAAGACAAATTGGTATAGGTATGAAATTTTCAAAAGAAAAAAAAAGGTCTTGGTATACAAAGGGTTTCTAAAAGAAAGCCCCATTTTGGTATACATAATCTTCAATTATTTATAAATTGAAAAATAATACCTAGTAGCAAAATTTGGTGCCAATGTAATAATAATATTGGTTTTGCTTTCATCATATATAAATGAAAATGGCATATTTTAATTGAAATTTTTTGGTGAATAAGTTTTGTTTAAAAACGTAACTTCCACATGATGTAAAAATTAAAATTGGTTGTCCATTACATGTAATACCCACACTACTTCCATTTTGCTACACATTATGGCTCTCAAAGGTGCAATAAAATGTGTAGCTTCACTGTGTAATCCACATGAATGGGGTAATATTGGTAATGTATAAAAATCTTACAAAACTAGGATTATAAAGCAAGTAGGGTATCATTTTCAATCCATGCAATTGAATATATGGGGCCCTAAATTAGATATGAGCCACATAATGCAACAAGATTTCATACCAAGAAAGCTTTTCATGGATTCATCATGGGTGATGTCGCATTGCCATTCAACTTTTGGTTTAAATCACCTTTTGTCATCATCCAATTGTGGCAATGACTTTAGGTTACCATAAAATAATGGAAATGATCCCAATCACCATCCAACATAAAATTTCTTGTCCATTGGTTTTCAATCACAAAAATGATTTTGGTTTCCATTAGATGATGGCAATTAATTAAATTTCACCATCTTGCAACACCCCTATGGCAACCAAAAGTTATGGTTACATCAAATGTTGATGGTTGTGATTGATATGCATTTTTGGACGTGGCATTCAATAGTTTTGGGGCTTTAGCCAAATTACTCATCGACCAAGGTATAAAATTGTGAGGAGTTTCAAAAGTTGTGTGGAAAGACAATGATAGATCATCATATTACTTTACAAGACTATGAGCCATGGATTATAATTCAACAAATTGTTAAGCTTTAGTTCCATAACTTTCCTTAGTAATAATGATTAAATTATTATAAAATTACAAGTAATAATTATTAATAGTTGAATTAGCGGTCGAATATTTCCAAACGTAGAGAATTTATTTATTTAAGATGATGTAACATTTAGTTAGTTTTAGGACCTAGTAAACCTTTTAAATTATTTAAAGTAGACTCTTAAATATAATCAAAATCAAACTTAAGTATTAACATTTTCACCCAAGTAGCTTAAGGTGAATTATAATTTAATAAACGACTTAAAAGGGATAGATCATAATTGCAAAAATTCCAAAATGCGACGAATGGTGCAAGCTAGGTATTTGGCACGATGCTCCATGGGAAGGGCGTTGATTGGGCCTTGTAGCCAACAATACTGGCCATCATGCAAGTTCGACAATGTTGTCGTCTTCACATTGACACTCTTCAAACCTTTTTGGTGCGATTCCAAGAGCAGGAACAAATTCTAAATAGATTGTTAAGGCACGTGGGTTAAGAGACAATTGACGATCCCATGCTAAACGATTGACTAGAGTGTGGACCACTCTTTTCGATGGTTCTTCTTTGCATGACCCTTGAGAGACATTCACGTCAAGAAGTGTTTCATCAAGCGATGCTTCTTCAAGCTCTTCCTTTTTTACTGGTGCAATTTGAGGATTCGAGGGCATAATGACATTATTCGCCATGACTAAATTTTCACCTACATAAAAAAAAACCAAAAGGTAGCCAAAATAATTTGGCACTTGCATTTGAAGGGGGTCGTTACCTTTATTCAAGAAATTAGGGTAGGCATAAGGCGTGGTAGTGATGGCGAAACTTCGTGAAAACCCGAACATCTTAGTTCTAACGAGCTTGTGAAGCCCTAATATCGACGGTGGATGTTGAAATACATGGAAATCCTTGTAATTCCAAATTTAATTATAATTAACTATGTTTTACATAATTATTTAGTACACGGTAAGGAATAACTAAGGAATATTTAAAAAATAAATGGTGCATGAAAAGGTTTTTACTATCGTTGAGTTGATTTAATCATGTGGGAATTCAAGGATGGTTACTTATTACTACTGGTAGATTATCCCAATAGTTAGTTATTTAAAATAGTCAGGATGAAGAAGTAGGATGTTAAGTCAAACGGACGAAATTGACAATGATTGAACTCAAAAACCCCATAAAGATGTCCAAGATATGGAAAAGGATGAGTCTTCCCATTCCATTGGTCATGAGGATTCTCATCCTATTTGATTGGAGAATAGAAATTTTTTAGTGTTTCATTGGGCATAAGGATTCTCATCCAAAATTCCATAGGAGAGAAAATCATTTTTGATTTTCATTGGTTCATGAAGGATGAGGAGGCCATTCATTGGAAGGAAGGATTTCCAAACTTCCATTGGACAAGGAGAACAAGCTCAAGGAGGCATCATGAGAGGCTTACCAAAAGAGGGAGTGGTATTTTGTGTGTCTTTTTGGGAAAAAAGGAGGAGAATGAGTGTGTGAGAGAAAAATTAATTCTTATGTGTGAAGAATGTTGTTCATGAAAAAATGGTGTGCAAATAAAGAACGTGGAAGGAAGTTGTGTGTAGCAAGTAATTGTAGTGGAATTCATGGAAGGATTTCTATGAACAAGCCTTTGGATTTTTATTTGAAATAATTTTTCCTCTCAAATCCACGGTTGGATTTGTCTTAAACTTTAAACAGTTCCAGTTTAAGAGATGTAGAATGTACTTTCAAAATTTCAGCATCATTAGTTTGTTGCAAGGGAACTACACTTGCTAGAAGTAAAAGGGGTTAAATTGTCTGTTTTTTTTTCAAATTTGGTCAAAATAGTTTTTTGTTTGAGGCATAACTCTTGATTTCAATAATAAAAACTTATAATATTTTGTAACATTGCTCTTTTAAAGATTAGTTTTTTGAAAATCCAATGCATGTTAGACTAGAAGGTTGTATGAAGATATTATGATGAATGGAATGAAAGGGGGTCAACCATCAAGTGTGAACATTGATTTAAGATCAACATAATGTTCCTTCACATTCCATCATGGTGGGTTTTAATTCTTTCACATTGTTTTGATATTTTCCAAGTGGACACAATGCATTAGGTTATTAGTGAACTTCATTACATTACATTGAATCACCTTAACTTGTTAAAACATAACTACATAGTAGTTCCACCCCCAAGTGAGTTTTGTGAGTGCATATCTTCATGTGGAAGGTGTGCAAGAATTCTTGACAAAGACCATTAAAACTCCTTCCTAATGCTATGTTACCTAGTTTATGGTAGGGATTTTGCACCCTATCCTTGGCTTCAATAAAAAACAAGTTATTTTCATACATCAAATGATGGTGCTTAATTTGCTAAAAATGCTAAAAATGCTAATAAACATAAATGACATTTTTTGTCAAAAAGAAAAATAAGAGAACCTAATAAAAATAAAAAGATTTTAGGTGCAAAACAAACTTGACCATCATTGATCAACTAACTAAACCAACTTCAAAAAATATTTATATTCGAATAATATTTATATTACATATGGAACATTTGGTGAGTGAACTTCATTGTTTCATTCTTTGCCCACATATTCTAACACTTAACTTTTTGCAATTTAGTTTAAAAGGTTGACATGGAACATAACATGAAATCTAAAGAAAGTTGGATTTCTTATTTTAAAAATCATTGAATAATCCAATAAAAATAAACTAAAGACCTACACATAATGACTATAGGGGACTAATCGTACACCCAATGATTTGGGGATTTTTGATGTCTTCAATGGAAAAATCAACAAAGGAAGTTGATTTTATTATTTCCTAACTACATCATGGTAGCCATTTCCTACCTACCTATGTTTTTATGCTAAAGAATTCACATCAAAACATTTTAAAAAGAAAAATCTTTAAAAGGCAACATGATGCAACCATGTTGAAACTTGAGGGCACATTTAAGATGTTAACACAAATGTCGGACATGTATTAATTTTTTTTCATAATCTTTGTTTCAATTTTCACTATTTAAAATAAAACCAAGACAATTATCACATTTTAAAATTATTTTCATACCCTATTTGGTTTTTTATTTTTTATTTTTCTTATGCCCAATCGATTATTTCACAACCAATTTTTAATTCATTTAAATTAATCAATCATATTAAACTAGGTCTTTAACTTCAATTTCAAATTTTAAAAGTTGATTTTTTATTAAAAAATTCAAAATTTCATAGGCCAAATTTTTTTATCAATCATTACAAAAATTTAATATATATTTAAACAAAAATATGTGATCACATTTCAATGTTATACAAGGCAAATGACATTATATTAGTCTTTTGTTAAAGGTAGAACTATGTTGTCCCTATTAGACATACTAGACAAAATTGTAGTGTAAATGTTTAATAGGGTTAACAAAAGAGTAGTAAAAAGTGTAGGTTGAGTTGATTAGGACTTACAAAGAGTTTGAATTGAGGTCTATGTTGGGAACTAAAAAAATCTTTAGAGGAATTTTGAAGATGGCTAAACAATATTATCATGATGAAAACATTGAGTAATTCTAAGAGAAGGAAGAAGAAAAGCTCATAATAGAGTTTAAAAATAGTTTTGATGGAGAAAAACATTGATACCATAATGTTTTTTTGTTTTTCTTATTTTTTGTTTTCTTATACAATATGGTTTAATTTTGTTTTTAAATCATTACAAAAGTAATAATTGTGTAGATATGCATGTTAGAATGTATTTCAAGTTGAGTTTTACTTTTGATTTCAATAGTTATTATTATTATACACTTTGTATGTTTGTGAATAATATGTTAAGTATAAAATTCAAAAATAAAACAATGCCAGAATATTAACATTTACCATTTGGCAACCATTCTCGATAATGAATTTGGGATAAAAAATTCAAGATTCTATGAATTGTTTTTGTTTTGGTTTTTTTGTAATAAGAATAGTGTAAAGGGGTGAAATTGCACCCCCAAACATTCACTACAAAAAAAGTTGTCCAAACCAACCTTCTGTTTGTGATTATCTTGCAACTATTGTTTAAATTTGTCGCAACCCCATTTTGGGATAAGTGTGAGGGTGAAGCCCACACTCCCAATAGTGGGAAGTTGGAGTCCTCCGGGACTCCCGAAAATTTAGAATTGGATTGCAATGGTCAAAACACCTTGCATTGGGGTGTTCTTGATGTCATTGGAAAGGCCTTGAAGTGTAGATGTCCAAAATGGCCTCGCATGAGCCATTTGGACATCTGCAGCCCAAGTTATGGGCAAAAGAAGGGTCAAGACTCCCCACCATTAAAAGTCAGGAATTGACCTGATTCTGACGTTTGCAGATAGTGTGCGACATGGCGTTGGAAAGCTTTCGAAGAGAGAGCTACAAGATTGCTTTAGACCTTATCCCAATCGGAGGTCTGAGCAAAAAGTTATGGATGCCCAAAGTCCTAGGAATGTAAACCGGGAGTGTTTCGAGACTCCACTTTGGGAGTCTCGGAAAAAAGTGCCATTTGGATGTAGCCTTGACGAAGAGCTGCAGAGAATACTATATGGGGGAAGGTGGTGGGTTCCCCCGAGTCCAGGCCGTGGTGAGTCAAGTGAGTCCAAATACATGTGGCTTGTCCCAACACCCAAGGGTGTTCCCGAATGTGAACTAACCCTTTTGTGGTTGGTTTTGGATGCAAATTCGTGTGAGATCATAATTGTCCCTCTTCCTAGTTTAATCTCGGGACTTCTAACATGCCCTTCTCACCCCCTTTAGTGCTAGAAGTCGGGAGCAAGCCCCAAGTTCCAACTTTCTTCAATTCAACATACTTAGACCCTCAAGTGGGTCTAACAAAGAACTTAGGAGCGCGTCAAAATCAATTAGTTTTGTGACTTAAAATGCCATTGTCCTACATGTCCCATTAATCACGTGTGATAAGAGTTGCATATGCAACTATAAAATTAATGTAGTTGTTCTATAGTTGTAAATTTGACTATGAGTTGCAATTGCATTGCAAAGTTAGATGAAAAGAACAAACATTACATTTAATAATGTCGTCATTCATGGATGGATGATAACATATTCATTTTTGCAACTACTTTTGTAACTACTACCAATTATACATAGTTGACAAATATACTTTTGTTAATTGTACATTAATGACTGAACCACCACATGGAATGAAAGATTTTATAATAATTGACAAAAAATGTTTATAAACATTTGGTTTGAAGAAAATTATTTTGTGGTTACAGTGAAACACACATTGACACAAATGATACATTAACAAATTTCAAACTAGAATGTTCCAAATTGAAAATCAACAAAGGAAATGGGAATGTTGCAAATTGATGTAAAACTGATCTAAATTTAAATCCATTAGAATCCAATAAAATCCACATAATATGGTCATGAAATCATTTTAGCCATCAAAGGAATGATAACAATATCTTCTACATTGCCATCAATGTGACAATCAAAATGTTATTCATGACAATTATTGGTCATCACAAGGCTTCATCTAGTCCTAATCTACCATGCAAAATTTGAGAGACCAAAAGTGTTTCTTCCTTATTTAATTTTATTGCACCTACCAATGTCCTGTCACTTTCCAATTTTGCAAACCTCGTTGGAATTGCAAGCCCCGAAACAACCTTATGAGTATCAATGAAATCATCCAATGTATTTGCTATGATTTGTCGACTTCAAGGTTCCCTATGAAGGATAACCTTCCACCATGGAGTATTTGGCTCACTCCAATAAAATACTTGTTAAACATGCCAAGCAAACACAAAAGGTTCATCAAACTCATGCAACAAATACCAAAAATTAACAAGCAAAAAACTTGCATCATCTCGCTTGCTAGTTGGGTTGCCTTTATTATCATTCCCATTTTTCACTCATTTGCAAGGAAATAATGGAATTGGTGAAAACATTGGACCATATTCCAATTGCAAGATCTTTTTCAAGATCTCAACATATTGAACCACTCCCACCACTTCATCATCATTCCCTTGTGAGTGTTGGAAAATGAAAGCAACACCCAAGTCATATGTAACAAAAGTACTATTGAATTCATCATCTACATAAAAGTTCAATGACCATATGCTTTCATTTTCCTATAAATCAATGTTGTGAAGCTCGGTAGAATCAAAAGATGGACAAGATTTTCATCAATAGGTTTAACTATAACAATTAGGTGGTTACCAAGGGCTTCCCCCACCCACATCGCCATATCATCAATCTCCTACATGTGTTGTGGAAATATGATAGGTTGGTGGCATGTAGTAGGGTCAATTTGACAAGCACACTCAAATTTAATTCTATTGTCACAACCTGTATTTTTTCATCCAATACTTCTTACACCAATCACAACAAAATAAAGCCACCAAGGGTGGATTTCAAATGCACCCACTACTAATGGTAATTAGGTTTACTACAAATACAACAATTAAAATGGAAATCCAATTTTGAAATTATATCACAGATTTGGAATCAGGGTTATCAATGTCAAACAAGGGTATCAATTTGTATATAGAGTTTCACATAAGGATTCAGGGTTACAAATATAAAATTAGGGTTTCATCATGCAAAATTGAATTTGCAAACAATATATTGGAAGGGTAGGCATTGAATACACCAATTAAAAGAAAATAATCAAACTAGGTGTGGATTTAAAATACATTAGTGGTCAATGATATTGTTTGCTAAAAATACAATGAACAAGTTATAACAGATGTTATAGATTTGTAATTCTATCGTAGATCTAAAATTATAGATATGTATAAATTTGAAAGTAAGAAAATTAATATAGATTTGGGTTGGAAAATGTAGTAGCTAGTGACCAATGATATTGTTTATTGAAAATACAACCAACAAGTTACAATCGATGTTGTAGATCTAAAATTATATTATAGATCTGAAATTACCAATACAAATTTGAAAGTAGGGTTATTGATAGGGTTTAGGGCTTAGGTTAGCTCATACTTGCGTGCAAGATCTCTTAAAATGGGACTAAATGCCATTTTTCTCGAAGCACCTTCCAACACCTTTCCAAACAACCCTTCTTCTTCCTCTGCATAGGGTTTCCAAAACCAACGCAACATGCCCATTTTGCGTTAGGCATCATGTCCATTAGGATGGATGCAAAAAAATCTTTGTTTACACATAGGTTGCTTCCGTTCAAAGGGAATTTGTGGTTCTCGAGTCATTATATAAAAAATAATAATTCTAGGGCATCGTACTAACGCATTTTTTTTTGCATTGGTGTCATCTTGCTCCTTTGCAAAACCACACAATGATGGCATCACCTCTTGCAAGCGCTCAACTTCACCCCAATTGCACACACTTATGTACACAACATCTAGTTTGTATAACATAAATGTAACACAATGTTGTCCTTGGACAAGTCATTGTGGGTGCAAATGAGACAGTTGACCCAAGGCTTGAGAACATGAAAAGGATTGGCCCTTTTTTTTATTTACCACATGGCAAAAGATGAATGGGTTATTAAGGTCAGGTAAGTTTAGCAAAGTCAACCACTAGTGACACATATGGTAATGAAAAATTCGAATTGTAATTGACAGAATTTGGCACGCCCGCCTTTGCGTTACCCTTTGATTGTCTTCATCATCTATTTCCTTTTGTCATTCATCGGATTCCTCTTTCGGTTGGGACAAAATTATGCACACACCCTAATTATTCAAAATTTTGCAGTGACCTAGATCCAAAGCTTTGTGAAATGTTGAAGTTTAAGCAACTTTGTTTTGAAAGAACGAGTTGTTAAACATTCACATTGCCATATTATTAAGTGTTTTAGGGTATAGAAAGAAGGAACTTTTATTTATCTGGAGTGTGTGCTAAGGTAGAAAAGTGGAACTTCAAGAATATTTGGGAAGGTCAAAAAATATTACAAGTTCTGATATGCTTTAAAATGTATGTACATAATAAGGGGCTTCTATAAGGGGAAAATTATCAACCATCATACTAGATGCTTTGGCCTTGACTAACATTTGGCATTGCATCCAAACAATTTGTCCAATAGAAGACAAAGTGGCACTACTATTTAGTTTGGGTCTATTCAATTGAGCTTGGAAATAATTAATAGATAAGAATGAAAATTAGTTTGATTATCAAGTGTTTCTTGCAAAATATTTGTTTGAGCAACAATTATTGGAGGAGGGCAGCTACAGAGACACCGGCGTTCACGAAATCCGAAAACTCCAGCACGTACTTTGTGCCTGCCGCTGTGTAAATTGAGCCTTGAACACCCGAGATGTTGGCAGTGTTGAAATTCGGATTCCACAATCCTGTGCTAGTCACAAGCCCGTAATACAACACCCGATCTCAACTTTATAGCTATCCGTGAAGCAAGTAACGCAACAGAGGGAGCTAAGGACGAAGAGGGTGATACTAGTCACCACTTTCTCAGTCACGCTGCAGTCTCCGTTGTTGGTTGCCAAGGGTGCTAGCACTTGGAACACCAGGAAGGTGCCCGTGGGAAGCACATTCGACAATTGGGACAGAAGATCTGATGACACTTTTCTGCCACCAGAGGCGACGGAGCTGGAACTCAAGCTGGTCGATGTCACTACTGCAGCAGTCGACATCTTGAAAGACAACTGCAATTTACAGCAATGAATATGTCAATTAGCCAGCTGCCGACAATAGCACAGATCGACGATGTTCCGCAAGAAACTCAGATTGCAGGAACATTGACACTGATTCCGCATGAACTCCGGACTCATGATTCTGTACGCTTCTAGTGATGAGCAGTTGAATCAATAATATCAAGATGGGAAAGTCCAAGAGAAAGACATATGCAGAGAGAGCTAGAGAGACACATAGAGAGAAAGAGTGAAGAAGAAGAAGAAGATGCTCCTCAGATGTCTAACTAAGTGCACAAGAACAGGGTCTAGAAGAGTCTCATCATGTGGGAACAGATTCAGGGAAGGAGAAAATTGCAAAATTGGTTTTGCCAAAAATGGAGAAACCCAAGTTAGTTCTTGTGGAATATTATGTTTTTGATGGCCAATTTGCCTGCTACAGAAACTCCAGAGAAAAGGGGCAAAAAAAAGAAAAAAAAACTCTTAACTTTAGACAACTTGCACCAAAAGCATCCCATATTCAGGGAACAAAACCAATTATAAAAATAAAAGCCAGAAAGGCAAAGGATCCATGTCATGTAACTCTGAAGCTTACTGTTTCAAAAGTTTCTGAAAACTCAGCTGTGGATTATCCATCCATGTCCTTCCTTCTTGCATCTTTTTTACTAATCTGCTTATATTTCTAATATGCACCAAGTCTTGCAGTATACCATAGTACCTTTTAAACCATTCCCACAATAATTAAATTATTTCCAGTAAATGCTGTTTTATTTCAAAATTACTTGTACACAGACTTGCTGAAAGTCTTAGAAATTTAATTTGTTGTCTATTGTACATGGTTATTTCGTTTCTTCCAGGTTTATATGCTCAGGTCTTTGAAAGTGTCTGAATTTTATAAAATTCTTATTGTTACTGTCGAACTGAAAAAATGAAAAAAAATTGAAAAATTTGGCAAGAAGATGAAGGAATGGTAAAGGTACTATGGTATCTATCCTCCACATCAGGTCCTGTGGGCCTCCCTTACACTTCACCTGGCACCCATCTCTCTTTCTTTCCAGAAATTGGTGTCCACAAGAGAAATTTTAAGAAAAGAAAAATCTATGTTGTCCACCTGTCTATCTATAGACAAATGGTGTGCATCAAAATTAAAAATTACCTTATACAACACTAGATGTGTAGAAATGGGTGTGTAGCAAATCTTGTGCAACATATCTTTAGAAATCATGGGTGTGCAGATCTTGTGAGCAAATAAATGGGCATTACATAAATGGGTGTATGTTGAATACACTATTAGTGAAAAGTACTACATATTTATATATATAGTGCATTTGACACCATAGATCCAAGTTGCACATTGCACATGGGGCCCAAAGCTTACGAAGTCAACTCATATGCTTGCTTTTCGACAAAGGCATATACCCTAGCACCATGGCAAGTTCAACATTTCAATGTCAAATAAGTAATTATTTTCTATTGAAGTTTCTATGTCAAGAAAAGAATATTCCAAGAACTATTCTACAAGACATTCTATTTTCCTTTCCAATTTTTAAATTTATTTTTCTTTTGAAGCAAATTTTTTTTAAAAAGAGTTTCAAAACTTATGAAAATAAAATAATTAGTGTGAAACCTGCCAAGTTACTATGGTACCTATAATGAGAGCAAATTAGGAACATGGTATGGTTCCAAGCAGAAGCGAAGGATCAGAAAAAGGTCACCAAAGAGACATGATTCTCTTTCCAGAGCTTTTACTTGCTGCATCACTTTCTTTCAAATACAAGACCATCATTTCAAGTAGGGTAGATTTACATATCATTGCATTTTCCCCATATTTATGGCACTAGGGTAAACCGGCCAGTGGGTAATCAAATTTGTGAAATACCAAAGGTTTGTAAGTATTAATTACACTATCAATGGATTTTGTTGTCCAAATTGTTGAAGTAGTCATATACATAATCATACGAAGTACATAATTTGGTAATGGACATATATGATGATGTTGGCATTGGAATAATTGAGTTCCTTATTTCACATATTAATTATGAAAATACTTTTGTTTAAAGACTTTGGACCTTCATTGTTAAAAATTAGTCGTGGTATTTGGTTGATATTTGTAATTTAAAAATTCATTGAACTATGCACTAAACAATACCATAATACTATATTAGTCTTGATATTATTTGATATTAATGTCTCTTATTCAACAATTTCAACTAATCTTCCAAAGTACATGGGTTCAATCTTACCATGTGGTTGAATTCAAGTATTATGTGTTTTCCTCCTCAAATGGAATAGATGATGTTCAATAGAATGTTTGGAGGGTGATTATTATGTCGATAGCTATAAATGGTACTATATTAATATTTGTGGTTGCTATCAGTAATTGGTTAAATCAACAAAAACACCAATTGTTACTTCAACAATTTCAACGAAATAAGTGATAATTGTACACACTTGATGTTTTTTCATCATAAATTTGTTGGAATGATTGGTATATTTGTGATTTGATTTATATATCTCAATATTAAGTTCAAATTAAATTTATTTTAAAAATCAAATTCTATTATTAAAATGCCATGTCTTAGTGTGAAAACATGGTAAAGTATACACGACAAATAGTTAAAAAAAACAAAATATAGTAGTCTTGGAATAAAGGACTAGTTCAAGTAAATGAATTTTTGGATAGAATAATATTATTTTTGGGTACCTTATTTTTAAACTCTTATTTGCATGAACTTCAAAAGCTAAATTATTATAATCATATTTTAAAAAAGTACTTGCAAGTACTTGAATTGTACCTAAATTTTGTGGCAATTTGAAAAATAAGTTCAAGCACTTGAAAATAGATGAATTTTTTTGTAAGCATCTAGTTTTTTTTCAAGCATCTCAATATTGATGTGGTGAGCATTTTAAAATAATTTTTTGGTTAATGTAGTTTGTTTTCATAATTAAAATCATCTCCAACTTTATGAAAAGTGACATTATTGTTGGGGATACTTTTGAGGTACTTTTTTGAAGTCCAAATGATATGACACAAATTGTTTTGCGAAGCTAAAGGGAGGTTAGAGATGCCCATGAAGAAAACTAAAGGTTTCATTTGTTTTGAAGTGCTAGAAGAAGGTTAGAAGTTTTTTAACTATTTTTTTCTTATTTTTAAGTAGAAAACAAGTATGTACAAAATATTTTGCTTACACCCCTCAAGTCTTACTAAATTGCATTGATCATCTTCAACAAAATCTTCAAACATGAGTTAATGTTGTCAATCAACTTTTTGCACAAAACATGCAAAGGAGATTATATTATGTTATACAACTAAGTATAAATCCACATGATATTCAAGTTGATGTCATTGAACATGATCATTTTATTACTTTGTATAGAATATATAGAATTTTGATGTTCAACCTATAATCTTTTGATATTTTGAACTCAAAGTTGCTACCAAAAATTTTCACCTAGATGTTTAGTTGGGTTAAGAGAGCTATGAGGTTGTCTATTTGATGACCTTCTAATCTCTATAATTAACATGTTTTTGATCTAACAAATAAACCAATTCCATCATCCAAAATTTAGATTAATCAAAGATTTCAATTTTCAATGTTAAGTATGTATGTGAACATATCATATTCAATCTATTATTAACCATCAATTGAAATTTAATGTGAAATTTCCTATGTACATGACAATAATTGATGTGTAACTATGAAGATCCAAAATGTGATAAAGCATGATAAGTCCATAACCATTATTTGCAAAATGATAGAATGGATGAATTTGGGGGAATTAGAACCATTCATTAAAAGTTTCAATCCAATACTTCCATGATTAAGAAAATTGAGGACAAGTCAACTATTCAAAGGAACAAATGTGCCTAGGTGTTACACTCCTCAATAGGTTTTGATACTTGAATGTGACAAATGACTAATTTTGGGGGTGTATATTGCCTCTTAGGATTGTCACTTTTGGTATTCATGTATTATCAAACTATATAATTACATATAATTCCAATATTTAACAATTGATGGTGGCTAATTAATTTAGATTAATTTAGACCCTTTCTTTAATTTGAAACTTTGTAATTTGTTTTGTTAGGCTACTATAGGAAGATGGGTTTTTTGAAATGTGAGAAAGAAAATTGTGAATAGATTATGATTTGGACATTTGATTGTGTTGATTTTGGCCATGTGATTTTTAAAAAATTACTAACTTCAATAATGTTTCAACCAATTATTGATTCATGCTAAAATCCCAATTTCAAAGTTTCAAAAGTTTGGGCATGACAAGATTTGACCTTAAATTAGCCTCATAGATATTCAACTTATACCAATGTATCAAACATAAAGTTTATATTTGATTAACATTTTAATAAAAAATTACCTAGGGAATTATATTAAATTATTTCAATTATATAGCGTAATTGAAATGAACATGGTTTTAAAATTAAAATTATTATTTTATTATTTTTTCCTCAAACATAAATATGACTTTATATTTTGTCTCACATAGTTTTCTGATATATACATGTCAAAAGATAATAAATAAAATCCAATTGCCTTATATTATTTATACATTTAATCTTCCAAGTTCCATGGAGTCATACTGCAAATACAATGTGGAAAAAATAACCATTTATTAAAATGGTTGAATAATTCATTAGATTTGATCAAACATAGATGTTAACATATATAAAACGACATTGGTGGTGTCTTGTCAAAGATTATGTCATGATTGATTTTGATTACTCATTTTCAGAAAAAAGTTTTTAGTTTATGAATATGTTGAAAACAATGATTTGGCAAGAAACATTATTTGGTGAGTTTACCAATTTTTCTTGATAATTCTTAGTTAGTTTTATAAAAAATCTCTATGCAACTCAATTTGTGCAACCCATATTAATTTGTGTAATTTTTCTTTTGGTTTCATGATTTAAAAAAAGAAGTATATGTGACCCACAACTTTATAAATGATTATTCTTAGGACAATAATTAGCATCCACATAATAAAAATGTGTTTAAAAAAAAACCAATGAAATTGTCTTAAATAATGGATTCAAAGTTACAATTTCTCATAAAAGCCTTAAATTGACCACATAAGTTTAATAATATTGTTTTCCAAAACAAAAAGGAGGCACAAAGGAAACCATGATCCGAATTGGCTAGTGCAATTTAATATTTTCCTTTGAGTGGTTCATGGTTTATTTGATTTTCGTGAGATTGCTCAACCGTGAATCATCCATTGAGACATCAAGGCAAACAACATTTTACAATCAAAAATTGCAAAATTTGGCTTGGCTTTATTGTTTCCAAAATATCAAACCCACATTACAACCATGCACATTGTTGGCAAAATATGAGTAATTTCAACTTATTAGCATTCAATGGTTCATATACAATTACATGATTGAATGGAATTTAACATATGGTGTTTATATTGTATAAAATTTGCAAAGTTTGATGATGATAATCTAGTTTTAAATTTTTTTGTTTACAGTAGTATATTTGCAAATAAGGGTAACTAGATCAATGCAAATGAAACCAAGGTCTATTCTATATTAGTCCTAAATGAAATTTATGGTCAAATAGCACAAATTAAATATATATTACTAGAGGTTGAATGTGGTGAATTAAGAACTAATGTCACCACCTTCAAAGGTTAACCTTCTCAAAAACCCATTTACCTTAGAAAAGTCATTATAGGCAGGGAAAAGATTCCATGTCAACTTTTTCCAATTTAGGTTTAAGTATTTATGGGTTATATGTGTTTTAAAATATTCGTAGTAAATGAAAATAAGAAATCGGATAATTTTGCAATTGCTTAAATTTATGAATATTATTTATATCACACAAATATATGTGTGTCCATTGTGAATTATGTAGGGCTAATCTAACACCTAGGTATGCAACTTCTTGTCATATCATGGAAAAACAATGATGTTTATAGTTTTAAAGTTTTGACGCTTGAAATTGTAAGTGGACAAATGAACATCAATCCTAGCTTACCACTATGTGACATATATCTTTTAGACATGGACACTTTCATGGCTTCTTCATCAAGGCATTTATTTTAAACCACAACTTAGACCTTTCGGGTGAATTGAACTTGGGTGTTGTTAATTTTAGGTTAGGAATTTAGTGATGGTGAAGATCTTAATACAAATCATACAAATTGATTTAGAATAGGGGACTTGATTTCATGAACAAGGAGTATATTCACATACAGTAGTACCTTTACCATTTTGATAGTAATTAAACCATCTTCAATAAATGTTAGATTTTCCCAAAATCAGATGCTTGCAATGTCAAATTTTTTTGAAATTTGTTTGGCATTACTATTGACTGCATACCTTAAAGCTCGGTGGTGCAGTGTCATGCCTAAGTAGTGCAAAATTACTTGGCATTTTTTCCAACCTCAACTATAGGAACTTCAGGAACTTTTTATTTTTACTGCCAAAGTGAAAAACCCATTAAGAAGAGGTGGGAATGGTAGAGGCGCTACATTATATCATTTAAAGTTGACCACATTTCACCTAAACCAACTCATATAAGAAAATATAATTATTTATGATGCACAAGCAAGGTTTTCTTTTTTCTTTTTCTTTTTTCCCCAATTTTTTGATCATAGCCAAATTTGGCTACAAGTCAGAGAGGGAACTTGTAGGAAAATTTAGGAATCCTACTATATTTTGGCCACATGTTAAACCACACGGTTTCATTTTTTTTTTCCCATGTAACAAATTTTTTTTCATATCTTGATTAAATCTAGGTCAACCAATATTTGACAGTTTCATATGCCATGTTTTATTTAAATGTTAGGATATGTAACTGGATAGTTGGACACAAACCTGGGTAATGCAAAAAGTGCATGCCAACTTTTAGGCCAAAAAAAGATCTTTGCAAAAAATGGAATCCATTGGTGAATTTGATATGCAATGTACAACAAGTTTTTTTCCATTCAAATGGTGCCATCAAAATGTAATTAGACTTGAATGAAATACACAAAAGAAACATTTTTCTGATCCATGCCTTGAGATTGAAATGAATATCTTAACATGACAACATATTGAAAACTGAAATGTCCATTATTCACCATGAAAAGATAATATGGCTTTAGCTAGGTACCTAACTCCTCTAGAATGATTGTTTTGGGAAATTACATGTCCTAACCCAATTAGACAATATATATTGGGGATTTTTTTATACTCATGTTGGTTTATTCCTCTATTGAGGAAGGTAGTTTGTTTTGTTATGTTTCTCATGTAAAGATCTCCCAAACTGCTACACCCCCTCATTGTGCTCTTAGTACCATTGGAAAGCTCTCAATAAGTAGAGGTGCATGGAGGTGGTTTCATAATGTTCAGACCTATGGTGCCACCTTTATTGAATATTAAACAATTTTGTCATTGAAAATTCAATATTATCAAAATTAATATTTTAAGGAAAATTTGGGTGCACTTTTGATATTATAAAAAATGGTCAATGAGTAGAATAGAGAAGTGATTTAAAGTAATTTTTAGACCTAAGGTGTAGGAGATATTGAATTTTAAATAATCTTTGACATTGGAAATTCAATAACATTTAAAATTCAAAATCAATTAGTTAGGTGATGATTTTGCACTTAGGCCAATGGCACAAGCCACAATAATTAATATAAAAACATAAACTTGAGCATTAATTATCAATTTGCAAAACAAAGTCATTATTCAATTAACTTAACATATTTGAATGGACTAAAACAAACTCTTTTCTCAAACCTATATCAAAACTCTACCAAACTATGAAAGTTGTCTTTAATGCAGTAACTACAAACAAAATTGTCATTATTGTGTCGATTTAATTTGCGAATGTAAACATAGATAATTAGAAATGCCAATCTAGTAACACTTCTGTTAAGGCTTGAAGATGGGCATGACAAGAAGGAAATTCAATTGTGGATCTTTTGGATTGCACATTCCATTTACATAAGGATGAGGTAGAGGAAGCAATATGAGTGAGGAAGATAGGCCTCTTGTGTTTGTAGATCTCACCAAATAAACAACCTACATTGGCTATGTAGTGGCAATGTTACAAGGACAATTGATATTATGGAAGGTGTGTTAAATGAGTCTACAAATGGAAACCATGAACAAATTTTATGAAAACATTCTCTTATCATTTGAAATATAAGTATTGTTGGGCATTAGTTACCTAACTCAAGTTTCAATTGCAAAAACTCATTTTACTGGCTCATTTTTAAACCTTTGGGGAAGGGTGGTTCTCAAAAAGATAAGATGAATAATAGGGAGTAAGGAAGGGAAGATGTTGGGGGATAGTCTTCATTTTGCAAAGGGGTCTCAGGATGCTTGTTGTACTAGATAAATTCTTGGGAAGGGTGGATGGTCTGTTCCCCAGGCTTGGACAAGATTGTCTTCCCCTCTCCCCCCTTAGGATTAGATAATGGCCAAACAAAGAATAAGGGGAAGGGGAAGTATTTCCTTGGATGCTTATTTTGTGCTGGAGGGCATCAACATTAAGATAGGTAGTGCCTTCTTCTTCAAGCAAGACCTTTAGGGTTACATTTTGAAAAACAATCTTGTTGATTACACTCATGAGCTAAGGCATGGTCATGGTGAGATTTCTAACATGGTGGAGGCCAGGGCATCATGAGCACTTGCAAGGGAGAATGGAGGTGCTAGTCACTCTTGAAAAGGGGATTTGTCCTAGGCTTAGATGTTTACTAGAGAAGTATTGAAGGTTGGGGTTGGATTGGTGCATCATGATGAAGCGAGCAATATTGACAATGATTACTCTATGTGTTATGGATGGAGCTTAAGGAGGAGATGTAGGAGGATGGGAGAAAGAGGTTAGATGTCCATTATGTAGGAAGGTTCAATGGGAGGGGAAAGGCCAAGTTGTAGCAATTTTCTCCTTTTGTTTTTTCTAGGGCTTAAGAAGGATTAGCAAGTTCATCTTTGAAGGGATAATGCAAGGTGCTGAGTGGATTTTAAAGATGAGTATTCATGAGAAAGTAGCATAAGCTAGAACCCTTAGAATCTAGGAGATGGAGGATGAGAGTTGAAGACTTGAATTGTTAGGAATTGTGATTTTTGAATGTATGGACCTTCTTTTATTTCAATAGAGTTGAATGTAAAGTCGAGGAAGTTGGTTGTTCTTTTGCTTGACATAGTGTTGGTAGTAGGTGTATAGGCCCGCTTATGTGGTTGATGTCGAAATTGACTACCTTGATTATCTGGTTGTTATCATTCAAGAGAGGTGGGAAAGGAAATAGTGGCAAGTGTATAAGGACCTAATGTAGAGGAAACATGTATTGCATATTCAATTAAATGTTCACAGTGAAGATTTCGTTTGTGATGCAAGTATTACATATTTAGTTACATGCACACACTGAATGATGGTTTTGTGATGCATGTATTACATTCATGGTTATATGGACACAATGAAGGTAATTAATTCCAAGATGTGGGTATTGCAATCATAGTTAAATGGACATAGTGAAGGATTGACTTATGATGTGAATATTGCATATTCAGTCAAATGCACATAATGAAGGATTTCTTTATGATGTAAGTATTGCATTCATGGTTATATGGACATAATGAAGGTTAATTCAAAGATGTGGATATTGTAGTCTCAATTACCTTCATTCTTAATATAAATTGTTATTGAAAATGAACACAAAAATGTAATGTCTTCATATTGAATGCAAATTATACCTCTACAATGGCAACTGTTATAAGAAGTTAATTACAATAATGTCTTGGGCAAGCTTTTACCAAAATTTCATGGGAATAAATCTTACAAAATATTCATGGGCAAATTATTACAAAAATGCATGTGCTAATAAAGTCTCAAAAATATCTCTTCTATATCAAAATATACATTATAAGTTATTAAACTTTGAATGCAGAACCCTCCATATCATCATCACTAATTGAATGTGCTTGTCGATAAGCTGCTATAACTTGAACTGTTGAATGTGCATGTTGCATTGTGTACATGGCTTGAATCTTCAAAATCAAACATATTGCCTCCATTATAAATTCTTCCTTTGTGGTATCACAAATCCTACATATGTAACTCAAGATTAATTTTTGCATCACAACAAGGCCAAAATATTTACAAATATATTAGTAGCAAAAGAGTTGCAAACTTATCAACCATGAATCATTTGTGATTCATAGTAAGATACAATTGCTTGCATTTTTTTTCGCCTTACTTTTGAAGGGTCCATGTTTCTTGCACTTAGGGTCCCATGTCGTGCACACACTTCTTTGGCATAAGCCATTTCATTGTTTTTAATGAGTACAACCAAATCATTATTTTTTTCCAAGATGGAAATGGTTGTGCTTACTAACAATCCCACACCCCATGCTTTTATCCCAAATATCTTCAATGGAGCCTGTAAGTCTCACAAGGATAGGTTTGTGTACTTCTAGCACACATTGTGTTTCAATTTGCAACCTACCAGATTTTGTTGCAACTTTTGTTTTAGCATGGTCCATAGCCTTGGCTTCATTTCGCTTATGGAGTTTATAAGGATTACCCAAGATGTGAACATTCATGGTAGTATGGTCTTGACATCTTGGTCCTTCTTTGTGAGTGGAAAGGCAACCAGATCAACTTGCTAGCATAATGAAAAAAATGGTCTTTATCTACATGCCTCCAAAGAAGCCTTTTGGTTGCAAAAGATTTTTTGCATTTCCCAAACTTGCAAGTGTACCTACCCCCTAGTACCTCCCAATCTACCCCCTCATTTGCAATGTTGTGGGGACCAATGCGACCATTTACATTTTCTAGGACAAAATTTGAAATTTTGCCAATCCTCTAAAGAATTTCGCACAATTGGTTCTACCAAAATATGACAAAAAATAAATAAATTATTTTAGAATAAAAATTATAGTTGATGAAGGTATTGATCTAATGAAAATGACATAAAACATTATATTGTTAGGATATTGCAACATACACACGACCTAATAACTTTATGTAACTCAAATAACATCAAATAAAAAAAACTTAATCAAATAAGGGTATTACACATAAGAATTTGCCAAAAACAAAACCCCACCCATCCTTCTCACATGGAGATGATGGGTGGGGTCAAATGAAAAAGCAGTCTTGGGATGGCAAACAATGTTTAATACATCCATTGAAAACAAAATTCCTTATATAATAATTACCCTTACAATGTCATTTTTCTTTAATGGAAACTTGCATACCTTTCATAGCAAGACCAATCTTTTTGGCATAATCTGCTAAAACTGCATTGTTTTCAATTTCAATGGACACATTTGGGCTACCATTGGTTCTTCAACAACATGGAGGTTCTCTTCAATTGGCTCATTTGCTACAACAGTTGTGTCTTCATGCTCAACAAAATCCCAAAATTAACTAGTTTTAAAAAATAACCAACACTGCAAATATATTATTACAACCTCAAATTCCAAAAATATATTTGAGGTTGTTTTGACTAAAGACAAAAACCAAAAAGAAATAAACAAACCTTCTATTAAAATTTCCATTGTAATAATCTTTCCTCACCTTGGTGATTGGAATAATCGGGAATTGGGAGGGGCCACATAGATGGTTAGTTGTAATCTTTGTTCCCATGTTTCTTCATGCTCCAATGCAACTTGGCAAAGTTTTCACTTTTTGCAAGGTGACATCTATTACCAAAAACATAGTAGTCAAAACAAGAACAAAGCCAAACATTATACACAAGAATTTTTTTAAAAGAAAGAAAACAAGAGTTCCACAAAAAAATCAACAAAAAAAAATGTTCCGCAAAAGAACCAGCAAACAAAAAAAAGTGTTCCACAAAGAAACTAGCAAAAAAAAGTTATTCAACAAAAAAACTGGCAAACAAATAAAAGAAAACAAGTGTTCCACAAAAAAACCAGCAAACAAAAAACAGATATTAAAAATCAGCAATTTTTAATAATAATAATAATAATAATAATAATAAACAAAGCATTAAATTTTTTTTTAGCAAGACCAAAAGTTTCAAAATTAAGGATAGGTAAAAGGATTACCTTTCTACTAGTGGGTGCCCGTGGCCGAAGGCCACTGTGAAGCCCCTGTGTGAAATCCAGGTCCCAAAATTGAGATCCCAAGTCTTGAAAACCATGTCCTGAAAATCATATCCTAAAATTTCCCAGGCCCCAAAGTTGAGATCCCAAGTCCCGAAAACCATGTCCTGAAAACCATAATAAGTCCTGGGCAGTTTAGGGCGGGGAAAAAAAAAAAAAAAACCCTCCCTGGCCCCCCCCCCCCTCTCTCCACCCCCCTCTCCCCACCCCCCCTGTCGGAATCCGACTGTCCGGGCCGGTTCCCGTTTTCGGAATCCGACTGTCCGGGACTGTTCCGCCGGTCCATTAAAACGCGGAACCGTCGTCGGACGGACGGACGGACACACTGTTGTAATTATATATAAGATGTATGTGATGGTAATAAAATTGGTTTGGGTGCACAATGAAACCAAATGTATCTTGCAAAACATGAAATGTTTAAAATTAAAAAACTAGTAATCAAAGAATAATAATTAAGAAAACAAAGAATCAAAATGATGCTCACTGTTCTTGTTGTTCTTGCTGCTCCTGCTGTGAAAAAAAAACTTAAAAAAGAAAGTTTTTGCAACAAAAAATGAGTTGTCATATTTTTTAAACTGGAAAAATATGATACGTGTGTTGTCATCACTATTTTTGCTACTCTTGCTGCAAGAAAACACAAAACTTACAACAATAACATATCAAATGTTGCAAAGGTAAATATAAAATACAGCAAAGAGCTACAATAGTAGAGGAGAAGTTGCTGCAGTTCGTTATCATCAAGTGTAATCTCTTGTGAAAAAAAATAAAGAAGAAAAAGACAAAAATATTTACCTGGTTGCAACAAGAAGAAAATGTTTTTGGAGTAGTAGCAGCACAATTGTGAGTAAAGGAGAGAAAGATGGGAGAAGGGACAAAATTTATAAATAAATAAATAAAGAAGTGGGAAGGTATGGAAGGCAGGTCGGATTAGAGATCCGTTTGGGGGGGGTGGGGGGAGGGGGTGTGTGAGAATTGAGGTAGGTGAACTTTATTGGTAGGAAGGCCAGCTGGCCGGGAGAAAATCCAATGGGGGAGGGGACCAGGGCCCTGGGATGGTACAGGGATAGGGGGTGAACCAGCACCCACCAGTGCACCAACGTGGATGGATGGTCCACGTCTTTGGGCCTCCTTTCACCTCTTATCCCCTCTTTCAGTGGTATCCGCAAAGTAAGGACACTTTATTAAATCTCAGTATAAATTCTGAAGCTCAGCCTTTAATGCACAAGGTTCGAGACTAATTATACTAGTTGTACAGGTAAGAGTAGTGAAATTATATGTAGAAGCAGTGGAGGCGCTCAGGAAAATGGAAAGACAGGATGAAACTCAGTTTACCACCAACATTGATGGTTTTCTGAGTTTCACCCCCCGTTGAATGCTAATGTACTTTTTTTGCAGGTTTTTAAGAAAATCTCACCCTGATCAAACTCAGGGTTCCGGTGCTGTGTTTGTCTTACTTTACGAATAACTCTAATATATGGTAAAAAGGTGAAAAATGAGTCTTTTGGTTCCAAGGGTCATGGAAGCAGTGGCCAAATGTGGAAAAAATTGGGTATTTCTATTTTAATTTAACTATAAAATTCCATTAAGGTTAAGTTGAAGACGCACACGCTCACCTTTTGTTTCTCTTTGCCATTTGGTTTAAAAGGATATGCAAAACACGGTGAAAACTTAAGGAACCTATATATCTGGGTTTCCAAGATCATGGAAGAAGCATGGATTTTTTTGGGGGCAAGAATTCACCATTTTGATAAAAAAAAGAAGTCCCAGCAACATGGTCAAGGAACTTTTTGGACATTTTTGAGAAAAATCCCCACATTCAAAGGAAGAAATTTCTGAAATGGCCAAGCTTCTTGGCAATAACAATAATTCTTGGCAGATTTGGTAGCTTTCTACTTGTAAAATTGCCATATTTAGCTAATAGGCTTGAGTGGTTTGCCAACAGGTAATAGGATTCCTAGATTCCTTACTTCTCTATTTGTCTTGTAGCTAGATTTGGCTAAATCTACTTGCGATTGATCACCGTTTTTAATGCAACATGGGACAATTGGGGGGGAAAAAACACCGTGATGAATTTATGAAAAATAAACAAACGTCGGATTTTCTTTTTTTTAGTTGAATTTTGAATAAGGTTAAGTTGAAGACCTACACACCAGTGTATTTCTTTTGCAATTTGGTGATGTCACAATTGCTATCGTCCACAAGAGGATTTAGCCAAGTCGGATAGAGAAGTAGAAAAAATTCAGAATCGTGCTATAGTTTGGCGACCTGTTGTAACCTTTTGTATAAATCTGACAATAGGCCTAGGCCTGCATTTCTGGCGCGAATTTTACAAAAAGTTTGAGTTTTCCTTTTGCACGTGTCACAGAAGGTATCCTGGAAATCGCAACAGTGCCCCAAAAAAAACGCTGCTACACACACAGCTGCCCATAAATAGCAAGTGACCGATATGGCCATCCGTCGTCTGTATAGGCGGCGGGATTCTCCAAGCCTAACCTCATTGTTTCATTCTTCTTCACCTCTGTAGGGTAGTTAGGCCCAACGCCACACACATCCCTGCCAATGAACGCCCCCATTAGTAGTTCAGGGGAGGACCTTCAAGCAAACAACCCTAATTTGTTTTGTTGCACAGTTGACTGTCTATGACCGAACATCTGGTGTGAAATTGATGCGTTCAATTTTTTTTGGGATAAACAGTGGCCCAAAATAGTGCCTTTTATGCTTGGTGTCAAACTGAAGGGCATGGATAATTCTCATTCTCACCCACGTCATGGTCTCATAATGTTTAGTAAATGGAGGTTTTGTAAACACAATCAAGAATTAAAATAATTATAAATCATGGACACATGGGGGGAGGGGGGTAAGTATTGGGGCCGTTGGGGTTCAAATTTTTAAAAAGCATTGGCATTCGCAAGGTTTTTGTGTGATATTAGGGGGTTGGGTGTTCATTAAATTAGAGAAAGGTAATAAGGGGGGCGTTTTTGTTGTTTGGTTTTGGGGGTGTTTTGGGGTAATTTTATTGATGGAACATTGGCAAAAACTTTGTTTAGTATTGGACACATGGGTTGTTCCATCAAGAAAGGAAACTGACCCCAAATCTGAAGAAAAACTTAATGATGTTTCAAAGCCTAAATCTGGGCTCATTGATTACCATCAAGTGGTTCTTACAAAGAAAAGAAAATCTGATACCTTTATTGAACTGGTTATGCCAGCAAGTTGATACCAAGTGGGTCTCAAAAACCTGATACTTTATTGAACTGGTTATGCCAGCAAGTTGATACCAAGTGGGGCTCAAAAATCTGATACCTTTATTGAACTGGTTATTCCAGCAAGTAGATACCAAGTGGATCTCAAAAATCTGATACCTTTATATTGAACTGGTTATTCCAGCAAGTAGATACCAAGTGGGGCTCAAAAATCTGATACCTTTAATGAACTGGTTATGCCAGCAAATTGATACCAAGTGGATCTCAAAAATCTGATACCTTTATATTGAACTGGTTATTCCAGCAAGTTGATACCAAGTGGGTTTCAAAAATCTTTTAAAGTCTTGATATTTGATATTTTGTAAATCTTGACATTTTGATATTTTTGAATTTTGATATTTGATATCTTGTTGCCAACAATTTCAAACACAACTGTGCCAAGAAGGTCTAGTTATATGCGTAACACCCTCAGAAAAATGAGCCAAGTTCATTTAGAGGGCATGTTTGCATGTGGAAGAAAGAAAACGTTTGCTGCCCCCTTACGTAGGCTCTTCCACTGGCACAGAGGGCATTATGAAAACATGTTGAGGACTAGCTTCCAGCTCCTTTTGTCTTGGGCTCAACATAATCACTAATTACAAGACACTCTGAAGTTTGTAAAGCATCGGCCTGATTTTTGTTTGTTATTTGACTAGTCTTGTCAGGCAGAATATTTCAAGACAAGCTTCTGGTCTATAAATTGTTTCCCCTATCAGCTTTCTTATTGCCTGTTTTTCTTCCCAACTCTTTTTTCACTGTGGTTGCCACAAGGGATATGTTTTTTTTAAAAATTGATGTTGGGTCAATGGCTAGCATCATCCCAAGAAGGATTTAGCATTAAATGCTAACAGGTTTTAAGAACTTATGTGAATAGTTTAAAAACTAGTTAAAAAAATGTTACTAAACTAAAGTCAGAATCCAAATTTCATGATTCTCATAAAAAAGTTGAGGATTTTTTCCTCCAAGAAGGGATTTTTTTTCAGAATTAAAAAAAAAAAACTTTCACATTTCGGCAAATTTTCACCAAAGCAAAAACCACTCTTGTTACTAATGAATACAACTAATTTCAACGTGCTACTGAATCACCATAAACTCTTTATTGTACATACTATAATAATGTGCCTTACTCTGCACTGAAGTTACAAAACTCTAAAACAGCTTATTTCTGTCCCACGCTTCTTGCCCATGAGATTATTGACCATGGAGGCAGATACAACATAGCACAAGGGCAGCTTCTGTTAAATAATTCATTAATTTCGAGATTTTCATGTTGAAAATTGGATATTCCTGAATATTCCTGACTATTCTCTATTTTTCTTCACAAAATTTTCATCTTTGAAAAAAAAGAATTTGAAAATTTCAGCATTTCTACCAATATATAGTTAGTGTTCAAGCTGCCAAGGCACCTCAAAACAGAGAAGTCAGGGCCTAGAGGGTTACCATTCTCCTCTATGTACAGCACTCAAAGAAATGTTCTAGTGTGTTTGGAGGGGACCTTATATCCATGAATATCCTTCTCACTCCCAACACCACTTGACCTGTGTTATAGACTTATTATAAGTTTCACTTGGTAAACTTTTCCTCGGTTAAGGCCCATGGGGGGGTGGGGAGGGAAACATTTCTAAACGTACTTTAAAATGCTGTACTTAAGGATTACTTGCCCATTCACATTATTGGATGATTGGAGTAAAGGCACGTTTACCTTTTGGTTCCATAAAAAACAAAATATTGCATATGACACTAGTTCATTGACTAAGGAGGTACCTATTCAAAAGTTGACCAAAGTTAGATAGTAGATGAAATAAGAGTCAAGTCAAGACGTGTTCAGAGAAATATTCACAGCCACTTGGGCAAATTGTCTGTAAAGAATCGGTAGAATTTTAAAAAGTGTATGTGAAGGGCTCCTTAGTACTTGACAGTAAGTATGATCTCTGACTCAACAGAGGATGGCGACTTGCAAATAAATAAGGTTCTGCAAAGACATATATAGTGCCTAGATTTACATCATTTGCTAAATTTTGAGTGAATCATCTTCTTTCTCTTCAATCTGCAGGAGCCTGATTGATACTTCTTCTTTCTCTTCAATCTGCAGGGGCCTGAATGATACATCTTCTTTCACTTAGGGGCCTGATTGATACAGCTTGTTTCTCTTCAATCCGCAGGGGCCTAATTGATACACCTTCTTTCTCTTCAATCTGCAGGGGCCTGATTGATACACTGCGGTTGCAGGTAGTTTGTACTTTGTACACCAATTAAAGGCTGTTGTCACATATCATATCATGAGGATCCTCTGCTGCAAGCTGCATCTTGTTTTGCTCCTTTTGCTCTCTACCAGCCAGTGCATCTTCAGTGACGACTGTTCTTCTGTACAGACCTTCTTCGATCCTGATGAATGTAAGAAAATTTGTCACATAGCACCCTTCCATTTCTGTACTAATTTTTCAGAGCTAATTTCTCATATATGTATATACAAGGTGTAATCCAGGCAAGTTCAGATCACCAGCTCCCAGTCACTGTTGCTCAAGATTCAAATTGGTTTTACTCTTGCTTAGAGCTTATGAACTAGTCTGGCAGCCAAAATTATCATCATGTTTCAGGTTATATGGTTTTGTCCAGAATTATTGTTAACATATAGGCTCTCTAGATGGTGGCCTGGGAATTACCTGCACAAAATTATACCCTACTAGGATGAATGATCCCATGGATCTTTATAATAAAAATTTCAGAGCACCGCGGAATGAACTCCAGAAGTATAATTCCCTTGGCTGACTTTTGTGTGTACACCCCCTGTTTGCAGTGGCAGCACTACAAGGCATTCTACAAGCATGGAACCAAACTCCTGACATGAGTACAAATTTAGCGGGATGGAATTCCTCACAACTTACACCTTGCTTCCATTCTACTGCTAATTGGAAAGGGGTAACATGCTATAAAATTCCAAACAGAAACAGTGGGGGCAACGTCACAAACTGTACTGCCTACATCACAGGCTTGTAAGACTCCTTATTCCCACAACAACAATGGTTGTTGAGATGATCAGAAACATGAGTTCCCCATTCATAGATTACCATAATCCTTCATGTACTATGGAATTGTCAATCACCAAGCCCATTATGCTGGGTAAGGTGCCAGGTGAGCCTACTAGGGTCATGAGGTAGGTGATGCATCCAACATAATGGGGAATTAGGTTGAGGCCATTCCATGATATTAGGGTCTTGGGTCTAGGGTGGCATATTCTATAATTTTAAAGGGAAAAAATTGTGTTCTGTATAGACACATTTTTTGTCACAATTAGAGTGTACAATTGTTATCAGAAGACATGTATCAAATGATGTGGTCAAGAAATGACTCAATTTACCACCCCTGACGTTAATGTACTATGGGTAAGGCCTGTTCCACCCAGGAATGTGGTGAGCATAGTAGGGTGAGCCACCTGTTAGGTGGTAATGAGTTCTTCCAAGGCCTGTTCCAAAGTGTAACTGATTTTTGACCATTGATTCACATTTCAAGCACCTTTATTTGTATTAGAATTGACACCATTAGCACCAAAAGTAGAGCGGATAAATAACTGCCTGTCCTGCCTAGGAAAACACCTGTAAAAACTTGCATGAATATACAGGACATACAGGTCAGTTACTTCATTGTAATGGACTAAGTTACCGAACTGAGTTCGGTGTTCCAATTCTTTGAACATGCAATTACTTCTCATTTTGTGGATCATGGATTTTGCAGGAGCTTAACTGACGCATCTATTGTAGGCACTTTGCCCCAACAGATTGGAAACCTTTTCAACCTCTTTGACCTGTAAGATACCATATACCACATACCAGTTCTTAAGAGACTTTCATAGCTTTATTCTGTCCACAACAGGCTCAGCATCTTGCCCTTGCAAATGTTTGTGGACTCAATTCAATGTTATGCCAATCTAGATGTGTAAGATATGAGCCACACCTAGGGAGTTATGTACTATGGAATGGTCAAGCCTGCCCATTATGTTGGGTCAGGTGCCAGGTGAGCTAGTTAAGGCAGCTTGCCCTCATGGGCTTGTATGAAGCATTACCAAACATAGTGGATAGGGAAAGGCCATTCTATGACATTAAGGTCTGGGTTGGCAGATTTAATGTTTAACTATGAGTGTATGATCATCACCAGCAGATTATGTCGCATAATGTGATCAAGAAAATGACAATTAGAGTGAAAGTCATAGTTTGGACTAATAGGTATTATGACCTATTTGATCTGTTGTTACTTGTGTTGTAAATGACAATTAGTGTGGGAAGTAATAGTTTGAAGGAATGGATATCATAACCTATTTAATTGCTGAGTGTCATATGGGCTAGTTCAAATTTCAAACTAGCAACAGTTAAAATACATGACGTTTCATGAAGTCTCTTCAAAATGATCTCACAGGTCACTGTAATACCTAGTGAATGTTTCCTCAAATTCTGCATTAATCTGTAGTGTCTCCTTATGAGAGGACAAAGACAACAAGGACCCTTGGTTAGGTTGAGTACTTGCAAAACGGCGATGCTTCTTATCCCTTTCCGTAAGAATATTCAAAATACCTTAGGCTCTCTTGGCCCTGGCCATGAGAATATAATATGCACACGGCTGCCAGGATCAAGAGAACCCAAGCTTCACAACTAGGGTCCTGGCTGGTACCAGATTAAATTGTGTAAGATACTTGTAAAAACTCATTTAGATTAATGAAAAAATAGGTCAGGTTTGTATGTAATGATAATCAGTTCCTAGTCAAAGTCAGTGACTGGGTGATTCTGTTGCAACCTTGCAACTCATCCCCTCCTCTCAGGAAGATGTTAGTGCATGTTCTCCCTCCTTTACTAGTTGGCAAACATTGTTTGTTAATGGGGTAGAGATTATCCCCTATATTGTTTGTTGTACATTCAACTACCTATTTTAGTTAGTGGCCATCATGTGGATGCTTCATATCAACAGCTCAATCACCTAATGTGGCCATCATGTGGATGCTTCATATCAACAGCTCAATCACCTAATGTGGAAATCTTGTGCAGAACCTTGGCCAACAATCCTGGGCTTTCTGGTCCCCTACCAACTGGGCTTTTGGAACTTCTTTCCTTGAGTATTTTGTAAGCAACTCCAAACTTATTCATTTTGGTAATGCAATAATTTGTTCTTACAAACTGTTGGGACTTTGCCCAGCTTTAAGTCAGTGTGGATTTAATTCATTCTTAGGTCATGCGAGAGGTTGCCAGTATATAGCTCCAACCCAAGTATAATAGAACCAATCACTTAAAAAGTGGCAACATTATTCTTCTTACATTACAGTAGGTAGAAATTAGTGGAGGACATGGTTGAAAGGTTATTTAAAAAATATATTTAATCATACTTGGTTTTGAAACCTCTTTATCATTTATACTAGTGCATGGAGACTGTGCTGCTTGCCCCAGTATGAACTGTTTACCCAACTTAATTTTACATTCCAAAACCTTTTTGTAGTTTAATTGAATTTCTAATCAATAAAAATACTCAATTCAGTATCTCTCACACCTTAGGTCTCAAAAAATTTAAATCATCTTCATTTCATCCTACTCCCTAGGGGTTTTCCCAACAATATCAACAGTGCACCCGAATTCCATTATTATTTTCAGATTTGATTTGAATAAAAATTCAGTGAAAATTTTGAATGTTCAATAACTTCTCCACAAATAGGTTGAAACATTATGAAACCGACTTGGTGCACACCCAAGAGTGCAGCAAGAGGTGCTGTGATTTGGAGATCTCAAAGTGACAAACAAAACAAACAACCTTCCTTCATAGATAGACTATTCTTGTAAAGTTGAAAAACTTGTTAATTTTAGTTTCCAATTTCCAATTTGACATTTAGCCCATTTATAAAAGTCTTGAATTAAGTTGTGAACGAACTACTTTGCAAGTATGCCACTAATAATGTGGGGTGTGGGAATCACTTATCTCCAGGAATCTTCAAAATTGTAGTTTTAATGGAAGCATTGATGACGAGCTCTTTTATTTTTCACGTCTTGTGGAAGTGTAAGTTATCATTTTTCCTTTTACTCAAACAATGTTTATCTCTGTGGATGCTTTTAATCATGAATACCTTACTTTGAACATGACTTCCCACGTAGGCTAATACTCAAAAAAATGCATTGACAACTTATCCAAGGTGATATTGTGGCTCATGCACATGTGCATTTGCAAAACACATAGGCAAAATTTCTAGTTTATTTGGATGGCACCTTTTTTCATGAATATTCCTCTTATAAAAGAGGAAGAACCTTATACCTACTCATATTGATTGGTATGCTTCAAAAGAATTTAAAAGAAAATGACCTTGAAGAAAATTGCATTGTGACACCAACTTCGAGCCACTCGTTCATGCACTTCACCATGTAGTTGAACTAGTAGGTGCTAGGAAATTCATGACTACCTAATAAATGATAGCATTGTCATTGTTTTGGGTTTTAGGGATTTAAGTGCAAACCAATTTACTGGGCAACTTCCAAATTTTGGTGGAGCAATTTACTTGCAAACATTGAACATTTCTCACAACCAACTATGGGGGCCAAGTCCACCGTTTTACAATAGCACCGCAGATTATGGTCTTGTAAACTTGACATTCTTGACTACAGTGTAAGGCAAATTCTCACCATGTTCTATGTTTTTTTCTAAAAAAAACGTTGTTATTTTGCCATGTGCCCATCTATAAATAATGTTTGTTAGTTGTTACCACATTGTTTCATTTAATGGCTAAACAATATTCATTCCACACATCTTGGATCTTATTATTTCACTCAACTTGTTCTTGCTTCAATTTGTTGTGGAACTCAACCTTGAAAAGTTACACAAGAAGAACTAGGGGCTTCTTAAAGTCAAATAATAATGTTATTTAGCTTGGAATTTGTTTCTTTGAAAGTAGTTTCTTGGTTGTTATTTACTAGTTCAAACAACCATAATGTTCAATATTTTGTTGTTGTTAATCATATGTCCTAATCATTTTTATTTGACTTTAAACAGTGATTTTTCAGGAAATAAGTTGATCGGACCGCCACCTAATTTCTCTGCAAGTTTGATACTCCAATTTGTGTAAGGAATACAGTTCATATCATGAAGGTCCTAATATTTGAAAATCACATATTTATGAACAAAACTAACCTTTCATTTGGGATAATCCTCATGACTTCTCTGTAAATTCATGAATGTTCCTTGATCATTCCAGAAATTTGTTTGTAGCTATTGATCTTGAATATTCTTAATTAGTTTTTCCACCAATTCTTGAAAACATTTTTCTAATTTTAGAAAAGATTCTTAGAATTTTTTGGGGGAATTTTGTTGTTCCAATTGATTGCTCAGATGTTTTGTTTTAATATTATCATTATGATTTTTGCCTAAATGCATTACAAACTTGGTGGGTTTTAGGGATTTGAGTTCGAATCAATTCATGAATCAAACAGAACTTATGTATTTCAAGAATGCATCAAAGTTGACAATGTTGGATCTATCAAACAACAGTTTCATTGGTTCCTTGCCTGACTTCAACTTATTTCCAATAAATTTACAACAACTGTAAGTTCTTGATCTCAAAAATATATCTTTCTTTTTATCAGACTAATGAGATTTTAATGATTCCAAAGACTCACATGTTCTTATCCCCATTGAAATTAATCAATATGAAGTCTCTTCATAGCAATGGTTTAAATAGAACAAAATGTTGCCATGTAAATTTTCATATATTCATTTCAATTAGCTCTTATAAGAATCCACTCTCCACACCAATATTTTTTTAACCAAGACAAATAAACCACATAGCATAATTTGGTAAGATTCATTGAGCATTTATTTACAATTCTCTCTCTCTCTCTCTCTCTCTCTCTCTCTCTCTCTCTCTCTCTCTATATATATATATATATATATATATAATTAAATTTGTTACATTTTGAATAGATTTGACCCACTTCTTATCATGCTAATATGTAACATAAACTTAATCAAAATATTTTCTTCAAAATAACTTTTTATAATAGTAATTTTATATTATGTAAGGTTTCAAATTCTAGATATGTCATATCTAATCATATTAAACATTGTATTTGACATTTATGATATTGTTGTTTTGTAGCAACCTTGACAACAACCAGTTTAATGGGACTTTAAACATAGACCACATTCCAAACTTGCAAAGGGAACTCGATCACAATTTGATATACATGGGGAATTTACAAACATTAAGCATTAGATCCAACAACATCTCGAGTGTTAATTTTTCCAATTCTGATATTGAAAATGTCATTTCTATCATCAAGTAAGTAGTTTGATTTTTAAAATTGTTTTTTATTACAATAGTTGCAAGATGTAAAAATGTGGTTCTAGGTTTGAATTTTCATATTCAACATTTTATGACTTACAAACACATGTTTGTAATTATATGCAACATAAATTGTTTATGTTTTTTATGAAATTAAAATTTTTTCATGCACTAAGTAATTGTCATGCGCTTGTAGGCTCCAAAACAACCCTTATTGTTCACATCGACAAAGCTCAATTATTGGACAAAATTGTTATTGCAACCAAACTTGTGTAGTACCAAATGGTAAGTAAGTTCATTAAATTTTCAAATGGTTTTTGGTAGAGATTGGTGAAAGTATTCATATATGTATTTACATATAACATATAATTTTATGGTGGATATATTGAATGATGCATGTTGGTATTGAAATAATTGGGTTCCATAATTCTCATGTTATTATTATAATGAATTTATGTTGCTAAGAGAGTAAATTGTATATAAAAATATTTATTTTTATATACATATCTCCTATCCAATATAATGGTGCCCTAATATTATGGTAATTTTAGCCAATTTTGTAAAATACATGGGCCAAATCTTTCAATTTTCCATATGGTTGACTTCAAATATTGTGCACTTAATCTTTCAAATTGAATAGATGATGTACAACGAAATGTTCGAAGGGCGATTATTATTGCAACAACTATAAGTGGTACTATATTATTACTTGTCATTGCCGTCAGCAGTTGGCTATTGTGGAGGAACAAACAAAAACATTATGTCCTACTTCACCAAGCTCAAGAAAGTAAGTGATAATCACATATGATTCATGTTTATTGATCATAAATTTGACACCCTTTTTTTTTTTTTTTTTTTTTCATTACATCATTATACTTGCTACCATTTCTTGTTGCATCATCATTAATTATACACATCATGCAAAGGTATGCCTTTATCCTTTTCCTTGTCTTTCTTTTATTTCAGTTTGAAAGTAGAAGTAAAAAGACAAAATAATAAAAGAAAAGGAAATGAAATAAAATAAAAAAGATGAAAAGGAAAAATGTCTATAATGTCATAATGTCTATCAAAGAAAAAACAAATAGCTCATATGAAAAAAAATTATCATCATTTAATCATTTTAATATCAAGGTGCCATGTATAGAATCTTGCTAGACATGAATTTTGAAACATTCTAAGTATCATTGAACCTTGTCATTTTGTTACTCGGCATAGAATTTGCGGAATTTGGTGTTCAACCTACAATCTTTTCATATTCTGAACTAAGAGCTGCTACCAAAGATTTTCACCCAGATATGAAGTTGGGTCAAGGGAGTTATGGGGTTGTATACAAGGTGACATCTCACTTATATAACTAATATGTTTTCAATTTATTAAATGAATTAAGTTTTCAATCAATTTTTTTTTTTAAAACCAAGATTTACAAATTAAGTATGCAGTCATATTTATTAGATATACTCAACAATCAATTTCACATGTTCAAATTAAATGTCAATACTTGTGATGTATATAAAAGATTGAGAAATGGAAACTATGACACTACCAAAATTAGAGTATAAGATGTCCATATATTTGAAAGATAAAATTGTAGATGAATTGGGAAAGTACTCAAAATTATTATTTAAACTATTGATCCCATGGTTCCACATCTAAGAAAATACAAAGATATAGATTTGACTATTTTAAAATAACATACAGGGCAAAAAGTAGAGAACAATCTTGAATTGTTTTGTTAAATTAGCATATACTTCTTTTCCAAGTTACATGTGGTCGTGCAATAAATATGCTATAAAAGAAAGAAAGCAAATTAATTAAAGAATGTTGACATATGGATTACATGTAGAAACATTGATTAAAAGGTGTTGGTAGTACGATGATAATGGATGGTATTCAAATGTTAATCACAATCTTATGTCCAAGGAATAAACATGTTTAATTTTGTTCCAACAAATTTTGTGCAAAACGTTTTATTCATTTTTATGTTTAATGGCACCTTGATATTAGCATAGAAAAACGTAAGATCATGTCAAAAATTATGTCATGATTCATTTTGATGACCTTTTTTTAATAAAAAATGTTGAACTTATAGGGGAGATTTCCAAACAAGAATGAAGTGGCTGTGAAACAACTTTTTAATGAAAGCCAACAAAGCATTGATGAATTTCTCAATGAAATTGTTCTTATTACTGGAGTGAAACATCGTAACCTCGTGAAGTTGAAAGGTTGTTGCATTACCACAACAAAGAAAAGGCTCCTTGTGTACGAATATATTGAAAACAATGATTTGGAGGAAGCATTATTTGGTGAGTTTATCAATTTGAAAAGTATTTCATGTTTAATTTCATTGCAATTTATATCTATTCAATTAATATGCACCATTCTTATTTGAATATGTGATTTTTTTAATTTAGTACATATTGATAATAATAAATAGATTTGTTGAAAAAAATATTCCATTAATGTTTTTCACAAATTCATAAATCATAATCATAATAAAGGCAATCATGAACATCTACCTTAAAGTATGCACAAAAGCAAACAAAATTATTTCAAATAATTGAAAAAAGATAAAAACTTTGTAAAAATTTAAAATTGACGACAATTACAATGTTGTTTTACAGTAGGCAAAGGAAAGCACATGTTAAATTGGCCAGTGCGATTCAATATTTGTCTAGGAGTGGCTCGTGGTTTGTTTTATCTTCATGAGATTGCTCAACCACGGATCATCCATCGAGACATCAAGGCAAGCAATATCTTGCTTGATAAAGATTTGCAAGCAAGAATTGCAGATTTTGGCTTGGCTCTCTTATTTCCAGAAGATCAAACCCACATCACCACCATGCATATTGCTGGCACAAAGTGAGTGAGAATATATAATTTTAACCTATCATTTAATAATCATTTTTTTCCATGCAAAGTTCATACATTAACAAAGTACAACTCCCATTAATTAATGATTAGGATTAAATGGACATTAACAAAATTGTACATTGGTATAGAATCGGGAAATGTTAGTGATGATATTCAACTTTGTATTCTTTATTTAGTGTCATTTTTGTATGCAAGTAATAGGTAGTCATTAAAAGCCAAACCAAAGCAATGTCTTTTATACAGCCACAAAAATCTTAAATTTAATCATAGGTTGTATGGAAAATATAATGACCTGTATATTAGCGGGGATCCATGGTGGTCAATTAACAAGCTATTAACAACATTATGTAAAATTAACCTTTTCCAAAACCCATTACCATAGAAAAGTCATGATGAATGGAAAAGATTTATAGTCGCCTTGTTCCAACCTAGTATGAACTAAAATATTTTTAGGTGATAGTTTTTGTGAATATCAAAGATTGGTGAATGAAAATGAAAATGAAATTAGGTTTAGGTGAAAAGTTGTGTCATGAAACAAAGTTCACATTGCCTTTAAATAAATGTAAATGTTTGGGTCATATAATTGTGCAGGGGTTATCTAGCACCTGAATATGCAACTCGTGGTCAACTCACGGAAAAAGCTGATGTTTATAGTTTTGGGGTTTTGGTGCTTGAAATTATGAGTGGAAGAAAAAACATTGATCCCAACTTGCCACCCCAAGATATTTATCTCGTGGACATTGTAAGCCCATCATTCCTTTTCCATGGGTATTGATTGTTATAAAATTTAACTCATATTATTCATATTGATATATTAAGTCTCTAGAGTCCCATCACTATTTTTCCTTGGTTGGGGTTTTGAGTTTGGGACATGAATATAACCAAATTGTATCAATAAATCATATACTTGGGTAAACTAAAATGTCATTTTGACAATCTATTTGTTAGGCTAACAAAAAATAATACCAAAATCCATCATACAATTATTATTATGCATTTAAAGTTTTATTTGAATGAACAACAATATGTAAGATTTTTTTTCACTATTGTCTATTAATTTTCAAAATTTTCATTGTAAAAATAGGTTTCAGGTATGTATTAAGTACGTTCTAAAAAAGAAAAAATATGATTATTTTTAATAAATTATTTTGAATATACATTATTACAAAATGTGGGTGTAGTTCATTAATCCCTATTCACTAGACTAGCAAATTCACTCAAAATTTAATGAAATCACTTGGCATACAGGGACACCTTTTGTTGTAGTGATATCATGATCTTTATTTGTTCATTTAATAAATAAATCTATTTCATTAATATTTATATAAAAAAATGTAACACCATATTGACCAATAAATTTCAAAAATATTTTCTCCCTAATTATTTTATTTATAAATTATTCAATTTTTGTATTCAATTTATCATAAAATGAATAGAACACACAATGATCTCATAATGATACTTAAATAAATTTTGAATTTACTTATGTTAAAAATTCTTTCATATTTAAACTTGTTTGTATTTTGTCAACTTTTTTTTGCATACTTTGCTATGTTTTCACCCACCTAGTCATAATTATTGGGTAAAGTTCCAAGTAAAATTGAAATATGCCACCCATGCATACCAAATGACTTTTGGGTAAAACCATGTTATTGGGTATTTTTTCTTTGTTTGTGTCATGTTATATATTTGCCTAAAGGTTATGATGATCTATTTAGTACCTAAACATGAAACTAACTAAAGATGGAAATCCTAAGTAGAAAATAAAGTGAATCTTGATTTTGGGGCCCAAGCCAACAAAATATTATATCATATTTTATTTAATGATCTATCAAATTGATATGCAAGTTCAATAAAAACTAACACATATTGATTGATGCCATCAAAGTTCAACCTTAACTTGATTATAAAAAAATCTTGAATATAGAAAAGAAATATCTTGATCCATATTTTAGACCTAATGTATATATTTTGGCACATCATAAACATTAATTTTTTTTTACCTACATATTATATCATATGGTTCTAGATATCTAGATTCAATTCAAACATTTCTTGAAAGATTATATGTGTGCTCACTTAATGCATAAATATATTGGAGATTCTTTATACTTGACAAGTGGCAACTTAACATGAATTACATATTAATCCTTACATTTGCTTGATTAGTAGTTACCATTTTGGAAACAAACATTGTTTGAACAACCCAACCTATTTACATCCCAAAAATATGATTTTTTCCAAAACTTATGCCAAACTTCTAGATCAAGCTAAAGGAGTTGTCTAAATTTAAGTCATTCCTTCATGATAATTGCTAGATTATTGTGTTGGTTGAGTGTAATTGTAAAGATAAATAATTACCACTAGGAAAGTTTGACACTTTCATGTTGTTATTGTGTGCAATGTCTAAGCATATTTATGCCTTGTATTCAGGCTTGGAGATTGGCACGAAGAAAAGGAAACTCAATTATGAATTTGGTGGATTGCACACTTGAATTACATAATGATGAGATGAAAGAAGCACTACATGTGGTGAAGATAGCCCTTTTGTGTTTGCAACAAGATCCAGATAATCGACCTACCATGGCTCGTGTAGTGGCAATGTTACAAGGTGAGGCCGAAATTATGGAAATTGTATTAGATGACAATTTAGAAATTGAAAGCATGAACAAGGTTTATGAAAACACTTTATTATCATCTAAAATAACTTTTTCTTCCATTTCACAATGTTTTGAAGAACCCAATGTGCCAATGTTGAAAGGATCATCATCAAGTAGTCAAATTTCTGATTTTGCATCCAAATGCCAACCCTTTGAAGTAGAAAGTTTCAATAGGTAAATTTCTATCAATTGGAGGAATTTGACCAAAATTTAAATGTGGTTACATACATATGATGTGTGTGTGTGATGCCTTTTATTGTACAACTTGGAAACATGAATGCATGTGGAATAAATTTGGTTTATTTGAAATTTGGCAATGATATCATCATTAAATGGTTCCATTCAACAAACTTGATATGCTCACATAACTAGTCACATCAATATTTGAGACACAAAGACTTGAACTAAGGAATGATGTATCTTTCGATGCTTGAAGAAAAACTTGATGGTCGAATGTGAAAAAAGAAATTTGTGTTTATTATTGTACAATCGTGTGTTTGATGATTTGCTTACATTTTTCCCAACATTGTTGGATGAATTTTTATTTTTTTGTA
Source organism: Sphagnum contortum (assembly GCA_963920785.1). Classification (NCBI taxonomy): domain Eukaryota; kingdom Viridiplantae; phylum Streptophyta; class Sphagnopsida; order Sphagnales; family Sphagnaceae; genus Sphagnum; species Sphagnum contortum. The sequence continues at coordinate 2,193,579 of OY987288.1, forward strand.
ATGGCAACTTTATGGATGTTTAGAAGGATTTTTTTTAAGCTTGTAAATAGACCTTGACATATGATAGTGCAAAATTCAACCTCATCTATGATAAGTGATTCCAAATAATTGTTATTGGAGATCACATTTATGGCAACATATAAGTTATCAACATAAAATATGAAAACAATATGATTATACAAGTGATGATAAACAATTTTGGATTTTAATCAAAATCATAATATTGATTTGGGTAAGTGTTTTGGCAATTGTCAAAAGGGTTTCAAACATTAGGTTACATTTAACACCAATGTTGGATGAGAGTGGTCTTTTGGAAAGACAAATTGGTATAGGTATGAAATTTTCAAAAAAAAAGAAAAAGGGTCTTGGTATATAAAGGGTTTCTAAAAGAAAGCCCATTTTGGTATACATAATCCTCAATTATTTATAAATTGCAAAATAATACCTGGTAGCAAAATTTGGTGCCAATGTAATAATAATATTGGTTTTGCTTTCATCATATATAAATGAAAATGGCATATTTTAATTGAAAAAGTCAGGTGAGTAAGTTTTGTTTAAAAACGTAACTTCCACATTATGTAAAAATTCAAATTGATTGTCCATTACATGTAATACCCACACTACTTCCATTTTGCTACACATTATGGCTCTCAAAGGTGCAATAAAATGTGTAGCTTCACTGCATAATCCATGTGAATGGGGTAATATTGGTAATGTATAAGAATCTTACAAAATTAGGATTAATAAAGCAAGTAGGGTATCATTTTCAATCCATGCAATTGAATATATGGGGGCCTAAATTAAGTATGACCCACATAATGCAACAAGTTTATATACCAAGAAAACTTTTCATGGATTCATCATGGGTCATGACTCATGTCCCATTGCCATTCAACTTTTGGTTTAAATCACCTTTTGTCATCATCCAATTGTGGCAATGACTTTAGGTTACCATTAAATAATGGAAATGATCCCAGTCACCATCCAACATAAAATTTCTTGTCCATTGGCTTCCAATGCTGTAGATCACTTTCAATCACAAAAATGATTTTGGTTTCCATTAGATGATGGCAATTAATTAAATTTCACCATCATGACATACATGATTGAAAGTAATTTATTTTATCTAGGGACCCATATTTTTGTATTTGTTAGCTCATACTTGTGTGCAAGATCTCTTAAAATGGGACTAAACGCCATTTTTCTCGAAGCACCTTCCAACACCTTTCCAAACACCCCTTCTTCTTCCTCTGCATAGGGTTTCCAAAACCAACGCAACATGCCCATTTTGCGTTAGGCATCATGTCCATTAGGATGGATGCAAAAAAATCTTTGTTCACATTCATGTTGCTTCCGTTATAATTAGTGATTGAAAACAAAGTTCGATCACCAATCTTGTGGCAACCAAAAAATTTCAGTTGCCATAGGTTGTAGGCTTGGTGACTGAAAGTTTTAATCATCACATGTTTTGGTGATTGAAATTTTTTTAGTCACCATCTTTTTGGTTTGTCACAATGTGGCCTTTCTATTTACATTAAAGAATATTATAAAACAAAAGAAGAATTATGGGAATTCCAATATTTCACCACGCAAAAATATAATTAAAAAAAAATACTCTAAAAAAAATCAAACTCCTTCAAGATGTCACAACTCTATCATTAATCCCAAGTTTCAACACAAGCCAAAATATCATCTTTAAAAAATCCTTGTATAAAAATAGACCTACTACATGGGGGCCAAAATCCATAAGCTATTATACTCTATAATGAATCTAAACACAATATCCTTGCCTTGGTAGGCAATGCCAAAAAAAAAAAAAAACCAAAACAAAACGTCTACAAAGTGAATGCCTTGTAAAGTTTGCATTAAGAAATATTACTTTAAATTATTTTTTATTGATTTTTTTTCATTATTTGATGTCTATGAATTATATGAGAACATTTATTGAAGCAAATTATCAATGATAAGTCCAATCATCCATAGTTCAAAAATATAAAAACATCATTACCTTAAATTCAAATCATGCAAATCAAAACAATTGAATACACAAAGGAATGATGGAGGAAATTTTGGATTCGTTGTAATGCCCATAATTCTTGTGGGGTATTATCAACAATGAAACAAGAGGATTTTCACTTGAGCATGTGTGATAAAAGCTTTGTCTTAAGTGGAGTTAACCACTTCACCAAATCCTCACATTTTTATTTATTTGTGATGATCCAAGCCATCAGCATTCCGATGTGATGTGCACCAAAAACCATTAACCTAAACAAATGAAATTTCACATCATTCGTGCCAAATGTGGCATCCATTAAAATCACCCCGTTGTGGCCACACAAGATCATAGATTGTAATTGCATGGGAGTTAGATCCCAATTGTGAATGGGACATGAACCCCATTTATTTCACCCACATCTTGGAAATAAAAAACATTCTTTGGGTGATTGAATGCCCATGTTTAAATAGAAATGGCTAGATTTTTGTGTAAATAATAACTTCTTATCTTATGCTTACAGTTCAAATAGGCAATATTTTGTTGCCTAATAAAATCATCTCATGCATTGACCCCCCAAATTGCCTTGCATTTGTCATATATTTGTTTGACAATGTGACCCAAGCTCAATGGGGTCCAAATATGTCCTTAAAAGCTTGGGACATTTGTGGAGCATATTGTGACATGCGAGCCATGGATTCAAGATCATATTGGCCATGTGCAGGTTCATTGTTTATTCGAATGTGTGCATGATGGTAAAGGATAACTCCACAACCTCGGGCCATATTTATAACCGTTTGATGGAAAATGAGGCTAAACAATTGTGTTTAATAGATCTTCCGCAATTTGGGTTTTCACGATGATCATCCGGACCATACCCACATGCATAGCTATAAAACATCATATGATATGTAAGAAACACAACCTATTTGTTTGAAATTCAACTTGTTGACATCAAATAACAAGGTATGTAATATGACATTTATCAAGTATGGCCAAGGTGGTGCCTAATAGTTGCGTTTATATTTTTTGTCTGGCCACATTTTTGAAAATGTTCCATTCTACTAGGGTATGCAAATCACTTCATTCACCTTCCAAGAATTCATGAACACATGCATGTGGTATATATGCACATTCAATGGAGATCTTGTTTGTGCCTCCATGTTGTTCACCCTTTTTCCACACCAAATCCACATTTGAAAATGGTGACTTTGTAAGGTTCTTGACCTCTATACTTTGAGATTTGGGAGTTTGTCCATCATTATGATTATTCAAGATGTGCCCTACAAAAAAAGAACCCATGTCAAAACCCATAAGCATGGAGAAAACATGCATTACCCCCATTTGTTTGCAAACAATCTTCCATAGCAATGCACAATAAAGATCTTCCAATTGGGATGCGCATTACTAACAATCATTTTAATACACAAAAAATCATATGGAATTGCACAATTGTATTTATAAGAAAAAAATTATGAAGAGATAATTCTAGAAAAAAAGTGAAACCTTGTGCAATTAAAACCTTTATTAATACAAAATCAGATTTGGTATTATTACCTTTAAATTGATTTTTGTTTCATTGTTTTCCAAGTTGGATCCAATTTTCAATGTGGTTCTTTGATCTACAAAACCACCCCACATTTATTAATGAGGCTCAATCATTATGACATTGATATTAAAATTAACCTAACTACTCGCATAAATATTCAAGCTCAACCATTGTTAAACATGCATTATTCTCCCATGTCTAAACCCCTAATCTTTCATACGAATACACAACCTAAACCCTACAAGTCGTATGTGCATTGGTGGCAATCACTTCAATAAACTATATAAACTATATATATATATATATATATGTTACAATCATGAAATCAAAAGTTTGTAATGAAGCAAATAGTAGGAGTTATTCTTATTTTTCATATTGAAAGTTGTCTTTATTTTCCTTCAAGGAAGATCCAACTTTCAAATTGCTTCTTCAAAATCTATAAACATAATACCCCACATTCCCTATCAAGGCAAAATAATTATGAATTGGAAAAAAAAACTTGTTTTTTTTGTTAAAGTGAGAACATAGCTAAACACCTTCACATGTTTACAATCCCAAATCTAGCAACATCAAACTAATCAAACCCTAAAAATGGTAAATGTATTATTGGAAATTACTTTAATCAATTATAAATATGTTATAAATACTAATTTTATCAATACCTAATTATAACGAACTATTGAAACTTATTGAAATAATAAACCCTAAGGGAGGCAAGGAAATAATGTGCTCACCTTTCATATTTGAACAAACTATTTGAGTTTGTTTTATATATATCTAATCAAGAAAAACTCTTAATCCTACCTAAATATTTTGTGTTCAGATTTATTTAGTATCTAAAGAGTGGGTTGCAAGAAACATTTAGTGTCATAAAAGTATGGCACATTTCCCTAGCCTTCTATAAAATGCCTATATTCATTTTTGCCTAGGAAATTAAATATCCTTAATTATACATCATGCATTAAATGGACCAAAGTTGAAACATAGTTGTCAAAAATACTAAGCCTAAGTGTAATACCCACATTTGGGTGTTAGCATATATTTTTCATCACACTCTTGCACATATTGATTATGAAATGTGCCATGCAATACCTACATTTGAAAATTTGTATATTCTTGGTTGATGATAGGGTTGAATGGAACAATGAATATTTAAGTGGTTAGTGAACCAAAATGGTTTAATAATGTTTTCACCTATGTTTTAAAAATATTGAATAAAAATTTGAATTGTTTGAATATTCAACATATCAAGTATTGAATAATATTTTGTACAACTCATTATTATGTATGTTCATAATTGAATTATTTGTGTAAGTATTCATTGATTATTGAAAAAATGATTGTTTAACAAAAAAAAAGATTGCAAATGATTATTTTAGATTTTTATAGTAATTTTTAAAATAATTATTCTATACATATAACTAAAATGATTTCATGTTATAATTGCAAATTTTCATCTTATAATAATCAAAAGGAATGCATTAAGCAATGCAATTGACTTTAATTCTGTTTGATGGATAAATAGTGCTTCCATCTATGTTTGGCAATGTTCATTAAATGCATTTGATTAAATCATACCTCATATGAATAATTTTAAAGCTAAAAAATTTATTCTAAAACAATTACAAGGAAAAAAGACTATTATTTATCCATTTGGTTGATTATTTCTATTCACCAAAGGGCTCATTCACAATTAGGGTTCCAAAAAGGAATGACCTGTTTTGAAATGATTTCAAAAGGAAATTTTAGAGTATTAAGAAAACAAGCTTTTTAAATTGTTGAATAATTATTGGTTGTTGTTTTATAGTCCTTTTGAATCCTTGACTGATTCAAAATATTTTGTCCATATTATGGTTTTTAATAAAGGAATGAAAAAGGAATGCATAAAATAATGCAATTGATTTCAAATTTTTTGTACATGAAAAATATGTTTCCTTTTATGACAATGTATTCATTTGATCAATTTGATGAAAAAATAATTCATATGAAATTTCAAAGTTTAAACTTTTTGAAAGAAAGGGTGACAAGGGAAATGGTTCCTTTTAAAAATCATATTGTTGGTTGTTTATATTCAATAGATTCAAAATTCCTAGCTTTAAGTGCAAATCACATGTGTAAGAAATATACATGTGAAAAATATGCTTAGTTGATTTTATAAACTCATTTTAGCATTTGTTACAATTTTGCTTATAAACCAAAATATGGGTTTACGATAATGCATGTATATGGAAAATCATCACCACCACATGAATTATTTTATTTTGGATTGTTCATTTTTTTTCACAAATTTGTTCCATCATTTACAAAATATAGCCTTAAAAATGTTTTGAAATCCTTTTTTCTTTTTTTGGAACCCCAACCATGAATGGACCCTAGATTTAGAATTTGTGGCTCCAAAAATAAGCATGCAAGAAAACATGTCAAGTTGTCTATAAAAACTTATATACTCATTTTTGGCATTTGTAGTTTTTTAACAAAATATTGACGCATAATTACATACACGTGTGAAAAATCACCACCATATGAATTATCATAATTTGATTTTTAGTCAAAATTCACACTTAAATTCATTCCATGTAGAATTCTTATTTCGTAGATAATAAAAATGAAATCCTTGACTCTTATGTTCAAAAAATGCTACCTTAATTGTGAATATGCCCTACAAGACTCTAATTGCTAAGATGGCAAATGTTAGTGGGTTAAAGGAAGCAACCAAAATCAATTTGGTGAATTAGTGTTATGTTAGTACAATATTGGGTTTGCCATGTGTTTTGCCTATGTTAGAATTTGTTTATGTTTTGATGAATTTATGTGACGAGGTGTAATTAACAAGGTGGAAAATGAAAGAATAGTTTCCACTATAGTTTTATGAATTCAAGTTACAAACTTGATTCTTACAACATCTGAATATTTTCATACATATTATTCAAGAATTCTTCATTAATAAAACTTGCTTTTTCCAACTTTCTAACTTGTTATTACACATTGGAATGATGGAAATAAAATCAAGGTAGGAAAGTGAACGCATGGGCATTAGCTTTGGAGTCCAAATTTTGAGTGCAAGGTTGAACTCTTGAAGATTGTAAGTGTGAAAGGGGATCAAGTAATTAAAAATATGGCTATATTTCATGGTCAATGGAATTATGACAATAACACGGGTAATGCATTTAAACTTCAAAACTTTGTTCAAATAACTTTACATGATCAACATGACCAATTCTACAATACCCACATTGACATAGATTAACCATCTTGCATGGTAATCCCATTATTATGCTAACACAAGGATAATACATTGCCTTCCATATTATAACAATGCAATACCCCTTTTATGGCTTACACCAAAATGGTGGATCCCATGGCGTTTACAAAATACCCCAACTAAAAGTACTACAAGATAGTGGAAACTTTATGGACATGAACAATACCCATCCCATTGCCTATGCCAAAATGGTGGTTTTCATGTTGTTTTCAAAACACCCAATGTGGGTATTGATTTCCCCCTAGGTTAGTAAGGTTATGCAATACCCCTCACAATGTCAAAAGGTATGATTGAGTTCAAAGCAATTTTGGGATACTTAGAGGGGGGTATTACAAGTTCATTTCATCTTTTTGGTCATGAACAATACCCTCTAATAGTGTAATCCAAAATGATTCAACCCATAGTGTTTTATAAAGTATTTGAGTGAAGGTATTGGTTTCCTTCTAGGTTTTGATAGGGTTACACAATACCCCTCAAAGTGTCAACACGGTTGTTAGTAAAAAAAAAAAAAGACCCTAAATAATTACAATGATAAATGCCAAACACCCTAATAATTATACGATCATTTATAGATGCCCAAAAATTATAATTACTAATTAAGCCCTACTTTAAAGCCCTAATTAAATGAAACAAACAAATGAATGGAAGCCATGGCGTGTCTTACATCTTTGTTTGGTCTATCAAAGTGAACCTTTCTCCACTTTCCTTAATAGAGAAAAATTAAAAATGAATGTGTCTTGTGCCATATATGTAAAATGCCAAATTTCCCCGAAAATCCATATTAAATTTAATTCTAATGAGGTTTAAAAAAATGCAAAAAGACATAAATGTTTTTTTTTTCCCATAAACCAAAATTTTTAAACCATGGTACTAAATAACATCAATAATGATAGAAACATAATATTGCTAAATTTAATCCACGTTGCTTAAATACACCATTAAAACAAGCAAATCAAATTGTTTAATCTAAGCTTAATTGCTTGATGAACCTACATACAACATCCATTAAATGCGCCTAAATTGATTTGGAGCTTTATATTCCCTAGACATTTGTGTTGGGTTTGCAATACCCCCAGGGTATTGCAAATCACTTTTTGAACACAATCTACAATACCTTTATTGGGGGGTTTCACATACTTTGAAATTTTCAAAAACATTTGCAATACCTTCATAACACATTCAAACATCATTTTTGAAGCCAATGTCTATTTGCAATATCTTTATATAAGTGGTGAAAAATATTTTAATTGTGCTCTTAATTATTTGCTTGAGTGAACAAAACCAAGTTCCATGCAATACTTTCATCTTATTCTTTCTTCATTGTTTTCAGCCATTGGGGGTCCATTGGAATGGCAACTAGGTAGATAGGTGTTGCCATGTAGGTGGGGTTTGGTAGGTACCTACTTACAGTGTTGGTAAGAAAGTAGAAAGGTAGGTAGGTAGATAGTTAGATGGGTGGGGATGACAATAGCACATTTTAAATTTATAAGTGAGTAGGTAGATGGGGAAATTGTTATTGAAAATGTACACACAAATGTATTGAATGCAAATTATACTTCTACAATGGCAAATGTTATAAGAAGTTAATTGCAATAATGTCTTGGGCAAGCTTTTACAAAAAATTCATGGGGATAAATCTTACAAAATGTTCACAAGCAAATTATTACAAAAATGCACGTGTTAATATAATTTCAAAAATATCTCCTCTATATTGAAATGTACATTATAAATTATTAAACTTTAGATACAAAATCTTCCATATCATCATCACTAATTGAATGTGCTTGTTGATAAGCTATTGCACCTTGAGTTGTTGAATGTGCATGTTGCGTTGTGTACATGGCTTGAGTCTTCAAGGTGAGACGAATTGCCTCCATTATAAATTCCTCCTTCATGGTATCACAGATCCTACATATGCAACTCAAGATTAATTTTTGCATCACAACAAGGCCAAAAGTTTTACAAATATATTAGTAGCAAAATAGTTGTAAACTTATCAGCCATGAATCATCTATGATTCATGGTAAGATATAATTGCTTGCATTTCTTTTTTTTGCCTTGCCTTGGAAGGCTTGTGTTTCTTGTGCTTAGGCTCCCATGTCATGCGCACTTCTTTAGCATAAGCCATCTCATTGGTTTTAATGAGGGCAACCAAATCATCATCCTTTTCCAAGATGGAAATGGTTGTGTTTACTAACAAATCCCACACACCATGCTTCTATCCCAAATATCGTATGAACAATGGAGCCCGTACGTCCCACAAGGATAGGTTTGCATACTTTTAACACACCGTGTGCTTCAATTTGCAACTTGTCAAATTTTGTTGTAGGTTTTTTTTTAGCATGGTCCATATCAAATTTTGTTGCAAGTCTTTTTTTAGCATGGTCCATAGCCTTGGCTTCATTTTGCTTATGGAGTTTATAAGGATTACCCAAGATGGGAACATCCATGGCAGTATGGTCTTAACATCTTGGTCCCTATTCACAAGTGGAAAGGTGACCATATCTACTTGGTGGCATAATGAAAAAATGGTCTTTATCCACATGCCTACAAAGAAGCCATTTGGTTGCAAAAGATTTTTGCATTCCCTAAACTTGCAAGTGTACCTACCCCCTAGTACCTCCCAATCTACCCCCTCATTTGCAATATTGTGAGGGCCAATGGGACCATTTACATTTTCTAGGACAAAATTTAAAATGTCACCATCATAATCCTGTAAAGAATTTTGCACAATTGGTTCTATCAAAACATGACAAAAAATAAATAAATTATTTTAGAATAAAAGTTATATTTGATGAAGGTATTGATCTAATGAAGATGACATAAACATTATATTGTTAGGATATTGCAACATAAACACGACCTAATAACTTTATGTAACTCAAAATAACATCAAATGAAAAAAACACAATCAAATAAGGGTTTCACACACAAAAATTTGCTGAAAAAAAACCCCATCCATCCTTCTCACATGGAGATGATGGGTGGGGTCAAATTAAAAAGCAGACTTGGCATGGCAAACAATGTTTAATACACCATTGAAAACAAAATTCCTTATATTATAATTATCCTTACAATGTCTTTTTTCTTTAATGGAAACTTGCATACCTTTCATAGCAAGACCAATCTTTTTGGCATAATCTGCTAAAACTGCATTGTCTTCATTTTCAATCGACACATTTGGGCTACCATTGGTTCTTCAACAACATGGAGGTTCTCTTCAATTGGCTCATTTGCTACAACAGTTGTCGTCTTCATCTTCAACAAAATCCCAAAATTAACAACACTGCAAATATATTATTAGAACCTCAAATTCCAAAAATATATTTGAGGTTGTTTTGACTAAAGACAAAAACCAAAAAGAAATAAACAAACCTTCTATTAAAATTTCCATTGTAATAATCTTTCCTCACCTTGGCGATTGGAATAATCGGGAATTGGGAGGGGCCACATAGATGGTTAGTTGTAATCTTTGTTCCAATGTTTCTTCATGCTCCAATGCAATTTGGCAAAGTTTTCACATTTTGCAAGGTGACATCTATTACCAAAAAAATAGTAATCAAAACAAGAACAAAGCCAAACATTATACATAAGATTTTTTTAAAAAAGAAAGCCAACAAGTGTTCCACAAAAAAACCAACAAAAAAAAATGTTCCACAAAAAAACTAGCAAACAAAAAAGAAAACAAGTGTTCCACAAAAAACCAACAAAAAAAAAATGTTCCACAAAAAAACTAGCAACAAAAGTTATTCAACAAAAAATCTAGCAAACAAATAAAAGAAAACAATTGTTCCACAAAAAAACCAGCAAACAAAAAAGAACAAGTGTTCCACTAAAAAAACTACCAAAAACAATTATTGCACAAAAGAACCAGCAAACAAAAAACAGATCTTCAAAATCAGCAAACTAAAAACTTTTTAAAAAAAAACAAGAAAGCATTTAAATTTTTATTAGCGAGACCAAAAGTTTCAAAATTAAGGATAGGTAAAAGGATTCCCTTTCCATGTATGCGATGATAATAAAAATTGGTTTCGGTGCACAATGAAACCAAATGTATCTCGCATAACATGAAAATTTTAAAATAAAAAATAGTAATTAAAGAATAATTATTTTATTTTAAAAAATCAAAATGAGATTCGTTGGGGGGGGGGAGAGGGGGAGAGGGATGAAGGTGAGAGTAGCGGCAAAATTTGTCAAGAGGCCGCGGCGCCTCCTGCACATTTTCTTAGATTCTAAGTTTAGGTTAGTAAGTTCGGTAGGTCAGTAACTGGGTAGGTAGGTTAGTAAAAGTAGGTAAGTAGTTAGTTGGCTCAGTAAGTAAGTAGGTTAGTAAGGAGGTAGGTTGAATAGGTCAGTAAGTAGACAGGTTCGGGATATCAGGGAGTAGGTAAATTAGTAAATCAATAAATAAGTAGGTGAGTAAGTCAGTAAATAAGTTAATAGGGAGGTTAGGTAGGTCCGTAGAAAGTGATGCCGAACAGTTGAAAAGAAGGTGAAGAGAGAATGTTTTGAAATCTATGTAGGGGGAAAAAAGAAAAAGAAAAAGAAAAAAAAGACAGTTACTTTACAGATAACTCTATTATGTTGTGGAATACCTAAAGAAGAGTGAAACAACCAGGCTCGCCAAATGTTTGATAGTAGTGCTATTGGAGTGCTAGTTTGTCTTTGAGGTAACGTTGGTTAAGCAATTAACCATGATCAAGCTCATGCTGCACATACAGCCCCAATGTTTATGCAACTAAGGAGTGTGCCTAAGGTTTGAAAAGTTTATGTTGCATATTTGTGTTGAGAATCACAATCAATACAAGTTGGCAAGTCTAGGAGGTTTGCCAAGACTAAGGAAAAGCCATTGAAATTTCTTACTATGGGCATGTCAAGATGCACTTTCAAACAAGTTACATAATGAAATTGACATGTGAAAGATGAAACGGATGATAAAGAACAAGAAATGAAAACAATGAAATAAATGACAAGAGAATAAAGTATCAAAATGGAAATTAAAAGCTAATTGAAACACACTTAAATTTGATAAATGATTGAAAGATTTGTCGAGCACTAATGTAGTTCAATAAAGGAATTGAAAATCCAATACAAATGAAAATTTCTGCAAGAATTAACTTGGGGGTTTTTTTTTTTCCTGTCAAAATCTTTTTTGCATTTGTCTGCTTCCCTAAATATGTTCCCTCGAGATGAGACTCTTCTAGACCCCATTCTTTTGCACTTAGACATCTAAGTTTCTTCTCTCTTTTTATATCTATATCAGTGTTTTTTTATATCGGCAAATTTATGCAAAAAATTGACATGAAAAATGTGATTTCGACCAATACAAAGGATTTTTCATGGAAAAAATGGTCGAAAATCACATTGATTCAACTGCTCATTACTAAAAGCAGAAAGAAGCATGAGTGGGGAGTTCATGCAGAATCAGTGTTAATCTCGCACAACATCCATTTGTGGTAGGCTATTGTTGGGAGGTGCCTCGATGACATTTTCATTGCTGTAACTTTTTTCATCTTTCAAGAATATTATGTTTTTGATGGACAATTGAAATCTATGGTTAATCTAAACTTTAGACGATGAAATTGGTTATTTGCTAGATCGAAAACATGTTAATTATAGAGATGAGAAGGTCACCATGTAGACAAACCCATAGGTCCCTTGACCCATCTTCATATTTGGGCAAAAATCTTATTAATATGATTGCTTCAACAAGTTGGACAATAAAATCCATTGATAATGTAATTAAAATTTACAAATGTTTGGTATTTCACAAATGTGATTGCAATAGTTATTTTGTCCAATATTTGAAAATTGTTGATGTAAACAATAGGGATTGCTTTCAAGCTTGTAAACACGTGGTCATTATTTCATCGAAGAAAAAATTTGCTTTTCATAAACAACATGAACATGTCATGTCTCATACACGAATAAGTAGCATTTTATAGGCCATTATGCTAAATATGAAAATTTCAAAACCAATATGTATATGTGTGTGTGTGTGTGTGTGCAATATTGCAATTGAAGGCAATGTATGAATTTAACAACTTATGTGATGATGTTAATGACATAAATTTGATGTCAAAAAAGGTAATTAACAACCATGATGTTTAGTATTTGTATATGCTCAATATATATCAATTCAAATTAAAATTCACATTCCTTTTCAAGTTTGCAATTTGATCTATGTATAACATTCCATTGAAACTATTGTTGCCAAGGTTTCTACAAAAGAAAATATGTTAAATATGGTCAACACTGTCAAATATGATTTTGATATTATTTACATAAAATATATAAATAAATAATATAGTCATAATATTTGATACAACCATATTTTCAGTTAATTCATATTTTATTTTAAAAATGCATTGAAACATAAGAAATTGGACCGATCTATTTATTAGACAATCATTATATTATGTGTAATGTTTTTCATATACACATATATTTATTCACTCTCACCAAATTACACAATTACTCATTTGTGTTGGTTAATAAAATCACTTTAATGGGCATTGGGCTCTTCTATAAGGTCCCATATAAACAACATACAAATAATTGACAACAATGTTCCATTTTAACCATAGTTATGAAAAGACCTTGTTTTCACAAATTTAATCTTGATTAACATCTATTTGTTAGGGTCAATGCTAGGGGGTAACAACCTTTTAATCTTTGAATTAGATTTTCACCTATTAATTGAAGCTATTTAATAGTATTGAGATCAAAACTTACAATTGTTGTGGATCTATTGGAATAAATTGTAGTCAAGAAAAGGGGAAGTGAAATTGTTGTGTGATAAATCCAACATTGCCAACTTTTGATGTATTTTGAAAAATGCAAGATCTATAAGACCATCGAATTGAATCCTATTCAAGTTGTTGAAGACAACCAAAATATATATTTAAACTTTAGTCAAAAAAATTGTTGACAAAAAAATCAATTAATGGACATACTATCAAGAATTAAAATTTAAAGTACTTTTCTAAGAAGCTTGTAAAACCAAAAAAATCAAAAAATGATTTTCAAAAATTGGAAAAAATAATAATTGATAGATAATCCCAAGTTCAGAAATTGGATAATGATACTTTTTACAAACAAATTCAACTATAAATAGAGAAGATCATTAAGAAAAATGATCATGTGAAGAAGGACAAGGGGAGGCCAGTGGCAGTATGGATGAGAGGCTATGGTGTTACTTGTAAGAGGAAATTCACTAGAAAAATAATCCAACATAAAGAATTTCTAGCATGTGACTTTCAAGTTGTTTTTTTGAACATGTAAATTTCATATTTGTTTTTCATGGATTTTCTTACTTTCTAGATTTTTGTTATTTTATCTTTGAAGCCTAGGGTTTATTTCAGATTCTTGTGAATATTTTCCTTCCATTGCATCATTCATGAATACTTCATACGCATTTTCACTTCTCATATATTTGTTTTCAAAAGATTAAACCATTTTCAATTTTTGTAAAACAAATGCAGCTTTGAAATGGAAAAAAACCAACAAATGTATGATAAACCAAAGCACCAACACTTGCCCTACAACTTAAAATGAAATTATTATTAAAAATATTTTAAAATTATTCAAAATTTTCCTCAAATGTTCTGCAAGTTATCCAAATAAAAGATGATTACGTTTCTATTCATGTTGTTTTCCTTTGAAAATTCCTACAAAAACAACAAAAAACATAAACAAATAAAAAAAATGGAAACAAATTATTTTCAGAATTAAAAAACGAAAAATATAAATATTTTCTTTTTTTTCTTGTGTTTTTTTATTGCAAAGGAATCCCACCACCTGCACAAGGCAATGGCGGGGTAGTATCTCACCATGGCATATGGGGTAACATAATGAACTAGTAGCACCACTAATAATGTGACAAATTAACAACGACACCGACAACAAACGGTGGAAATGATGATGGTGGGTATTTACTAGTGAAAGGTGTACATTAATAGAACATACCATCTTATATATAATTACAACAGTGTGTCTGTCTGTCCGTCCGTCCGACGACGGTTCCGCGTTTGAATGGACCGGCGGAACCGGCCCGGACAGTCGGATTCCGAAAACGGGGACAGCAAGGGGGGGGAGAAGGGGGGGGGGGGGGGGGGGACGGGCGGGGAAGGGGAGATGGGGGGCCAATTTTTTTTTATAATTATTTTCATTATAGAACATTTTTAAAAATTAGAATCTTTTTGAAAATGTTCTGGGGGACTTCACAGTGTCCGAAGGGCACGGGCACCCACTAGTCTATACTACTTATAAAGAGACGTAGTGCGTCTGTCTGTCTGTGCGTCGAAGTCCTGAAACCCAGGTCCTGAAATCGAGGTTTCGGGACCTCGACGGACAGGGTTTTTTTTTTTTTTTTTTTCCGCCCAAGTCCCGATCTGGGTTTCGGGACCTCGACGGACAGGACCTTTTTTTTTTTTTTTCCGCCCTAAATTGTCGACGACGGACAGGCCTAAACTGCCATCGTCGACAGACAGGGTTTTTTTTTTTTTTTTTTTTTTTTTTTTTTTTTTTTTTTTTTTTTTTTTCTTTCCGTCGACGGACAGGGTTTTTTTTTCTTTTCTTTCCGCCCTAAACTGCCGTCGACGGACAGAGTTTTTTTTTTTTTTTCCCGCCCTTTTCCGGCGGGCTGCCCAGGGTTAATACAAGAATTTTTTGAAAAAAAGAAGAAGAGGGTATTAGGCTTCAAATGTTTAGGTTTTTCGAGGCATGGGTTTGGAGTGAAGGAAAAAAAAAAAGGTAGGCACGGGCGGATTGTGTCCGACCGTCACGGGCACCCACTAGTTAAATATAATTACAAATTGTGTGTCCGTCCGTCCGACGACGTTCTGGCAGCGTTTTCTGTGGCGGAACCGGCCACAGAGAATTACTTAAGTTACTTTGTACTGAGCAGGGCAGGGCGGCCAGGGCAGCCGCTGGGGGGGGGGGGGACTAGCAGGGGGGGTAGCGGGGGGGGGGGTGCAGCACGGGCTGGCCACTTGCTTTTTTCAACAGTTACCTTTTTATCGTATACATTTCAGTAAAAAGTAGTTGACTGTCACATTTACTATTTATTATTTACTTTCTAGTAAAAAAGAACCTTATCACATTTACTTTCTTCTATCACTACTTTTTCACCATTGATCTTTTTACCATTCACCTTTTTTTTTTATAAGTTTCCTTTCTGGCCACTTGCTTTTTTCACCAATTACTTTTTTACCATTTACTGTTTTACCAATTACTTTCTCACCAGTTACCGTTCTTCCATTGTGTGTCTCTCTTGGTTTAAAGAAACCGGGGGACTTCACAGTGTCCGAAGGGCACGGGCACCCACTAGTACCATTAATGCACCACTTGCAAAGCGATGGCGATGGAGGCAGTACTTCACCAAAACACATGCAATGAGAGTAATAACACAAGGGGGAATGGTTCAAGTAAGTATTTGAAAGTGTGATGAATAATGTTAACAACATATCAAATTAGCAACAACACCAACAATGTGCACAAATCAACATTAACACCAACAATGTGACGCACCAACACCAACAACACAACACACTAACAACACAATGAACCAACACCAGTACTAATAACACAATTGACAAGCAACAACACCAACAATGCAATGGGCCAACAACAACACAAGTAGCATGATAAATTAACTCCACCATTAGCAACATGACAAAAGAACACGAAGGAGCAACGTAAAGGAACAATGCAAAGGAACAACTCAAGATACCAGCACAAAGAAACAATGCAAGAAAAGAACACAAGTAGAAAAAAATCATAATCATGATTAGGAAATGTTAACCCCAAAGGGGCTTTTATATATTTGGGCACCACCTACGCTTCCCACCTAACAACTAACCTAATTTAATTACTAACCTATACCCTAAACTAACATAATCTAACTACTAGCATGAAAATTAGATTTTAGTTGTTTGATAGGATTGATTCAATTTTCAAAAAAAATCTTTTTTTAAGAGAATAAATTTTCGATTGGGTGAAAATTATCAATCTAATTTTCAAACTTGTTATCACCAAATGTGATACCAATTGGTTTTCATAATGAAAATTATAGGTCCCATTCATAACCACCCAACATTGATTAAACCATCTTTTGAAGGACAATAAAGCTTCAAATTTAAGTTTTGAGTACACACCATTTTTCAAAGGTGGGTACAAATAAACAAGTGAAAACACACTAAGGGTGAACCACTTTTGTTCAAAAAAGGTGATGTATAACAAATATTATAATACATACTAAAATTTTGATGACATCCTTTGGTTATCCTAAACACAAGTCAAAACTTTAGAATTTTACACAACATTTTTGAACTCAAAGTTCATTTTGAGCCAAAAATAATTTTGATCCAATGGGTTAGATGAGGAGGATTGGATAAAATCAATGTACATAGAGCATATAACTTATAGTTTTTAGTGGCCATAGGGCCTCATGTTTGTGATTTATGAAACATTACCAAATAAAAATAAAAATGAAAAAATAATGCCATGTATATATATAAGGTCTCCTCCTCTTTGTTATGGTAGTGGGTTTTTCCTAAAAATAAAGATGTTATTATGCATTCATTGTTAAACAAATGCAAAAAGACATATTTTTTGAATGGAATTTCATTCAAAATTTTAAAATTATCCTAGATTTAATTGATGTATATCAATATCATACACCATAAAAAAAATCACTCAAGAACTCCATGCACAACCCTAGTTTTGAAGTATATATTCAAATTTTCAAATTCTATTATAGGTATTATTTTATCACAAATATATTCCATACGTTCAAATTCTTCAATGTTTGTCAAAATTTTCAACATAATTGATTAAATGAAGTTCAAAACTAATCAAATATACTTAAAACAAGCAAAAATAATCCAAAATGTGATGTCCATACATTACAAAAAAAATTGAATTGCAAAAAGATTATATGTGATTACAATTTTGGGGGGGCATAATGTGCTCCAACCAAACCAATAGGTGTATAACAAGGTTGTATGTCTAACATCATTTCTAGGGGAAAATGATGGCATTTCTTTCCTTCCCCACCATTTTAATTTAATTTAATTTTTTTCATTTTGATTTTTTGAATCAACAATATGACATTTCACAAAAAATTTAATACTTTAGTTCCTTTTTGGTAGCACAACATTGGGATGAAAAAGGATTTGAAATGTGGTTTAAACTTTGAAGCAATTTGATTTTTATTTGATGATGTAACCAAATTGATAATCATCAAGAAAATCATTTAGCCAAATATGGCCATAGACCAAATATGAGAACAAAAAAATTTAAGAATCTTTTTGTATTTTGGTTACTTGCTCAAACTTGTTATAAAAATTAGCAAATTAGGTCCATAATTTTCACAATTGAAATATTTCATATGTGTCAAAATCATATTTTTGAAGTAAAAAAAATTGAGACATTTCCCTTAAATTTTTTATATTATTTATTAAAAAATCCAAAAATGTAAAATTCCAAATATGGGTAAAGAATAGTGAGGCATATTAACCCCCTTTGAACATTTCCACCTTTAGGACATATAACATATTTATATTTTACAAATGGTGTGGTAGTAAAAGGCTAAGGAACAATGCAATCATAGAACATTTTCCACACCCACATCCATACGTGTCATTTCATGATGTTATGATGTTTCTCTTCCTTCCTTAGGGGTATAAGCACAATTGAATATATATTCTGTGATCCTTGTCAAGAAAAATGTAAATTAAAATAGTCATAAACTAAACCTTGACATATTAAAATTTAGAATATTATTTATTCCAATGATCAATATGAACATGTAATTTGCATTTATGTCAATGACATTGAAGAATCACATGTTGAAAATATATTTCAATAAAAATTTCAAAAATGCAAGTAGATTTTTTAAAAATTTGTAGGTTGTTTAAACAAACATAATAAACAAACAAGTAGACATGAAATATTGGATTTAAAAAACTTTCTTGGTTAATGCCACTTAAAATTTATTTATGCATTTTCAACTTCCAAAGTAAAAGTAATAATATATCAGTCTTTTAATGTCAAATTATTTTCAAAACAATTACATTGATCAATTTTTTAAATGCTTTTGACTTACTTTTAATATATGAAAGTTTTCAAATTTTATATACAACATACTACAAAATCAACATTTAGCACCACAATGGTTTGACAAAGATTGAAAAGGTTTTGATTTATTTTTTTGCATTAATGTGTAAAAATATGATTACAACTTCATGGATTACTTTTTGTGTATACTCGATTGTGCTTTCACTTTTAGTCATTGATAAAAATGTGAGAAGAAAAAGATAGCAATAGCTATCATCATCCTCTTTGCAACAAAGAAAGGAAAAAAAAAAACAATGCTAAAAATTCCTGCCATCATCTTCTTCTTGTCAAATAGTGAGAAGAAGAAGACAACAATAGTTGTCATCCTCCTCTTTGCAACAAAGCAAGGAAAAAAGAAACGATGTGCCATTGTGTTCTTCTTTTCAAACAATGAGAAGAAAAAACGACGACAATTGTTGTTATCCTTTTCACCAAAAAAAAAGATTACAACTATAGAAAAGGAGGAGAAGGGAGGGAGTTTACCTTCAAGCTTGAGCGTCTGCCACTGGGTTGAAGTTCAAAACTCCTTTGTGTTGCCACTTTCCTAAGCTCCCTTGTGTTTCAACATTCCTAAGCTCGCCTCAAAGCTCTAGCAATGGAGGTGAGAAGGAGGAAGCTAAACCTAGGGGATTGCAAATGAATTTAGGTTTTGGAGGGGAGGAGGTAGGTAGGTAGGATGGGAAACCTTTGGGGTAGAGAAGATGGCTGGAAAAACCCTGAGCAGGGGAAGACGAAAATAAAAATGCCCTAGTTGGATGTGTTTGGGTTCATCCGCCAAAATGGTTTGAACGGCCTCATCCTGAACTGGTGCACTGGTGGCTGCTGGTTCACTCCAGCCATATTGAAGAGTCTTTGCAAGAGTGAAATAACATCAAAGCTAGCATTCATTGGCTTCTCAGATTCCTGATTGCCCAAACATTTGGCAAGCTTCGGCATTCAATCGAGTTGGGTCCTTGCACATAGGCTAGACTATGCAAGCCCCCTGATAGAACACTTCAAGGATTCATACTTAAGACTACTGACAAGGGCATGCTGGCAGGTCCCTGATAGAACACGCAAAGGTTTCGCAGATATTTGACTTGTCTTAAAGGGCAGAATGCACTCTCTTGGATGCAACTATTTTCAAGGCCTTTTGCAACTTCTAATGAGCCAGAGGGAATTTAGCACCCATGTATGCACCATGAAAGATGGATGGTAAGTGGTCAGGGAACAATTTTCTGTTGGGTTCGAGTTTGGTAGCCATGGTAGATTAGCTCAGTTGCTTTTTACACTACTAAATGTAGATTGTGTAAGCCATCTCCATATCTTGTAATCACCTGTTTTCCTACATATCTACCTATATATTGGACCTACATCTTACAGAATGGGGTTGCGAAGGTGAAATCAGATATTAACTCAGTGGAGGTTCATCTACAATTGAGTCATGAAGGTCAGCCAGTGGATGGTGGACTGGTGGCCCACGGGTGCTAGTTCACTCTGGCCCTAGTAGACTTACTACAATGTAAAGACCTGCGCCCATGATTTTGGTAGTGTTGTTGGAGGGCATATTACAGACTGAAAATTGCCTTTGCCACTGTGTTAATAATGCCTACTTATGCAGGTGTTTTCTTTCTCCAAATGTCTGTTTTCTTTTTTTCCCCCACTGGGTATCATGAAAAAACAATATTAAAAAGTAAAATCAATGCCCGTCTTTATGCCGGGGGAGGACCATGGGTCCTTATTGCACATGGTACAAAAGTAGTGTCTGCTTCTTTTGTCCCTGATTGCCCAATTGCCTGTCACAAATTTTGTGTCTTATCATACAAGCTACTATGCCTCTTAGTGTTTGTTACACACCGAACATGTGCATAACAGGAACCAAACTTGTTTTGTCTGGGCACCATCCATCTATTTCTCAAAAAGGACCCATTGCTGATCTAACATCCTTCCTTGGGAAAGCCCCTGGCATAGGGCTTTACCTTACACATCTATCTATGAAGGAAGGTAGTTTGTTTTCTTTTGTAGGTATGAGATCCACTGAACCCGGATGCTTCAGATTGAGTTATTGGTGTCTTTGGAAAGCTCCTGATGAGGAGTGGTGCACGGGATTGGTTCCATGATGTTTGGACTTGTGACACAAAAGTTCTTGAATATTGAATGATCTCTTCACTGAAAATTAAATTAAATTGTAGCTGAAAATTTTGGAGGAATTGAATGTGGCTTTGGTGTTGTTGGAAAGATCTTGATGAGCAAGATTTAATGGGATCTATTTGGTAAGATTTGGATTCAGAATGTGGGAGATATTGATTGATAAGTGATTTCTGCCACTGAAAATTCAAATAAATTCCAAAAAACCAGGTTCTGGAAGGAAAATTCAGTTGAGGACGTGGTAACACTTGGGCCAACGGCGCAGGCCACATTAGTACATATGATATTAGCTATTTAATCACATACAATAGTCCATCAGGTTGGAAAACTCTATAAGAAATTCTGCCGTAAATGATTAAAAATATGCCTATGACTGTTGTCAATGCTTGCTGCCTAGATGAGGTACCACCCAGTGTTGAAGGCAATTAGGGAAGCTATCATTTTATTAGTCATTCTATTTACATTCTATTCATCCCCAGAACTATTGTATCCATATACACACATAAGTAATTGGTGGAATCAGAATGATATGATTTGTGCAAAATACCCATTAGCTACATTCAACTCTTTCATCATATTCATTTGCCATTGACAAGATTTTGCCTACTTAAAGTATCTAGAGTGATGTAGCGTTGAGTAAAATTTTCTATGAGGGTAAAGCTAACAGAATCACTTCCATAATACAGATGGAAAGGCATATATGTATGTATGTATGTATGTATCCTTTTTCAAAAAGAAATTTAATACAAGCTGAGAAAATAATAATTATACAACTTTGATGATACTATAAGCTTCCAGTTGTGGGCATGTCATGAAGAAAAGAGGCAAAATCATGAAGGGGAGAAGGATAAAAAAACCTTTGTGTACATCATCACCATACTTGATTTAACAAGTTCCAATCGGGCAAAACAATCTCATTGCAGGTAGGGAGTGAGGACAATTACAGACGTGCTGAACAATCTGGTGGTATGCACTGCATATGTCCATACATCCAGGTCCCAAACAGCCAGGCATCTGGTCATTAAGTACACACAATTATTGTGGTATCGAGACATTTTAATGTCAGAGTGTTGCAAGAACTTCCTCATAAGCGAATCAAGTACTTACATGATTCCATTCCGATAACCATCCTCGGTGAGAATCTCCACGCTCTGGTTGACTGTCAGGTTGCAAGTTACAAACCATAACCTTCTATCTCCATTTCACTAGTGACCTACTAGTTAGCACAAGCTATCACTCTGGGCTCTCATTGGTCCAATGATTCTTTAAGCCTTAGCTGCTTGGATGAAGATTTCATACCCTCACTTTACATGGATGAAAAGAGGGCATCTTTGATTTGTACAAGGGATGATTATGTCTGGGAACTGGCTTGAGCACGCTGGTTACCTTGATCAACACTCAAGCTCCCCCAACATTTCACTGTATCCTGTGTGCTGTTGCCTCTTACCTATTCTGTATACTATCTGATACTAAATGATGGGGGCTTGTGACTTCCTGCACGAACCTAATAGCTTAGGCTAGCTTAGGATGGTTAAGGCTTAAGACAGAGTGAACCAGTACCCACCAGTTCACCATACAGGATAATTAGAGTGTGGACAGGAAACAGTTTTCCATCATGTTACCATCGCATTAACCATCAAAATGTTTCTACCTACCAAGTAGCCACCAAGTGCTTTACCTGCTTGGATAGGAACCACTTACACTCAAACTTACCTATGATACTTTTAGGTCCCATTACATAGGTACTTATTAGGTAGTGTGAGGTGCAAGTAGGGGGGTTTGTATAGGATAGGTTACGACATACCACCTTTGTAACTAAATTATGGTTAGTCAAGCAGTGAGAACTGAGTCATACGAGGCTTTCAATGGATGGTGCACTCTCATGGGTGCAGGGTCACACAGCCCAGATGGATCCATGCTTGTATGTTACTGGGAGCCTGGAGGATCTATTTAGTAGAGAGCAAATTACTCAAGTTCACCATAAATGATCTCAAACCACCACCCGAACATGGCAAATGGTGCCAGCCATTCTTCCCTTCTGGGCTCACAATGACATCATTGCCATCAGATGGATTCTCACAAGGTACTAGAGATGGCCATGAATAGCAGCTTTTGCCAGTAGACCCTTGTGAGGGTGCCCAAATCTGCTGTTCCCTGCCTTAGAGAACTCAATTGAACACAGGAAAATGCAAGGGAACAAAAGCAGAATTGGCACTGATGTACAACTGCCTGACAAAACAGTCACAAGGGGGGGGTCGAATAGGTCTCCCTGCTGTGAACGTATTATGAAACATGCCTAGTCCGGGCCATTATGCTCAGTAAGGTGCCTGTGAGGAATTTGTGCAAACCCAGTAGGGCAAGCCAAAATTTCCCGCATGCACCTTATAGGGCACACAGTAGCCTGTAGCCAGCATGTTCCATAATGTAATGGTTCATAAGACGCCACATAAAAACCATTATGCATATTAGATGCCCTTCCATTTAACAGCCCTACTTGTTTTTCGAGAATGACTGTGTATTGGTGAACTGAGCCCACAACCCACTTTTTGCATTTGGGGGGGGGAGGGTGACTAATAGAGGCCATAACTTGTATAGCAACTTCTGAGCTTTCTTGGACTCATGCTTTGCTCTCAGGCTATGTTGGACTCATATTATGTTTCTGGCTATTTGGGACTCATGCTATGCATAATGGCGCATGAAAATAAAAAGTAAACTCACATTGGTGTCACTGGAAATAATGTTAACAATAATGGGTCCTTTTCTGTCTTTCTTGAGTATTGAATGGAAGTACCTTTTTCTGTTTTGTTTCTTCCATTGTGGAGGAACAAAATGATTTTTTTTTATTAAGGGGGGGGGGAGGGGGAGAGAGGGAGACTACATGTATGCATGCTTCCTATCAAGAAAGAAAAGGGGATTGTAGGGTTTTGGATTGCCCTGCTTCCAAGGTACTGTTTACTGTGGGTTCCTCATGTCTTGCTCATGTCAATCATAAATGGCCAGGATCTGTGTTTTTTTTTTTTTTTTTTTTCCAGCAAATTTTGTCATTTTTTGACCAAAAATTTGGGAGTTTTTGGATATTTTCTCTACTGTAAATGTGACTACATTTTCTAATTTTTGTGGGGAAAATTGCTAAATTTTCAATAAATAAAAACTGAAGAAAAAAATCCATGCCCAGGGCCCAGGATTGGTCCTCAAGGAAAATGGTTTCACATTATTGAGTGCTTTGCATCGCATTTCTAATTCACCTATATTGTCAAAAATAATTCAGATGTGTCTCTATTGGGCAGCATGGTGATCTGACCACCGGTTTCCATCCAACAACTGAGACTGCTTCCATGTATGTGGCAGGTGCAAGCTGTGATTATTTATTCACCATTCCTCTAACTTACTTTAGATTTTCAGGAGGAGACTGCAATGAAGCATTTGCTAATGAATTCATTATGATTTTAATTTATTTTGTTGTTGTTACTTAGTTTTTGGCAATGTTTAGTGGGTTTGAGGTAATGTTTAGAAACAATAGATTTCAGGAAAAAGTTCTGACAGTAACAACTCCTAATGGGTTGAGGATTGGCCTGCCAGCAGGAGCCTTAAACTCTGGAGTTTTTATCTTCAACCAAAAATAAATAATAAAGAAGCAGTGCAAAAAATCAATTACTTATTTGAGGCTTAAAAAGCAAAATTGTTGAAACATTCCAAAACAAGTTTACTAATATATTTGTTGTGAGCCTTTTCTTGGTTACCATATCTTGAAATTTTCGTCATTTTTCTTTCAAGAGACCCAGAATTTTGTCATAATGTGTCAAGGAAGGTTTTAATACCTTCACCCCGCCTACCCCCCAAAATGCATTATAGGACTGCAGAGTATATACCATGCATTCCATTTGGCTCAAATCATGCCACCCAATGTATGCCAGTTTTTTGCAACACAGTGCATTGTTTTGTAAGAGGGCCATTGACAACGAGTCTCTTATATGCCAGGCTTGCTATGGTTGTCACTATTTTGTTTTGGGGCCCACATCATGGAAGGAACAACGGTATTTTATTATTGGGTCAGACAGAGGTCATCAATTGGGCCCAATTTGGTACCAGTCCAGTTCGGCCAAGCCTACAGCTCACAAACATGTTCTAAACACGTCCTACTGAGTAACTCCCAACTGGGTGATACTAAACAAGCTTTGCTCATAGCATAATGACTCTTCCCTTTATGGTAGCAGGTTCAAACACCAAAATAAAAACTGCCATGTCAAACTTCTCATCTAGATGGCATGCATGCACTTCTAAAGAACATGCCCATCCATCATGCCTTGAGTGAACCAGCACTTATGCTGGTACCACGATAAAAATCCCAAATTTGTTTAGGTTGCTTCTAACCATGGTAAATCTCTTGACCTCAGACTAATCAGGGTCTCTGAGTTCTAATTTCAACATTTCCTAAGTGAAATTTGGCCACTAAAAGGCCTCAATCAAGAAGGTGAAAAGGGTGCCAGTGTAGTTGCTGCTGGTTCACCCTGGCCATCCATCATTTGCACACATAGTATGTACTCTTCAGATCTCACTCAGATATTGGGTCAAGTTTGAGCAAAACATTTATGCCCAAATCGTGCAACAATGTGTAGTGTCTTTCTGAGGGGCAGAGCCAGCAAATGCAACAGGTTTGTTATCATAATGGATCCAGCTTCATCATCAGGATACTTACTGAAGGGGTATGCTTGCAATATCTTTTCCATGTGAAGATTGCATGCATAACATTTCTTAACCCAACCAGTCACCCAGGTAATCTGGGTGGTAATGCAAACTTAAACATTTGCCAGTTCATAATTTCATACCAGTGTTTTATGACTATATATATATATATAGTGATAACACCCCTGCATTTCTAGCAGGTACACCCAGGTAAAAAATGTACCCACACAATATTGCTGTAAGTCAATGTTTTTTTTTGTTTGGGGCAAATTTTTCATCTGAGGCCACAAAGTTTTTTGGAATTTTTAATTTTTTTAAAAGTGTAAATTTGAAAGACGTTGCTAAAATTTTGGAAAATTTTACCAAACTTTTGAAACCACAAAACTGAAAAGAAAAAACCATGTTAACATTCATAAGTATATAATGAAATGTGTTTGTGTTTTTTCTCCAAAAAAATTACGTTGTGAAAGTGACTTCTTTTTCTTGAAAATACACATTCTAAATTGGAAAAACACCATTTTCCAAGTTTTTATTTCGAAGAGTTTAATCTTCATGAACACTTAAAGACTCAAGTAATAAAAAATTTATATGGTTTTAACAAAGTGCAATATTCATGTTCTGTGGTGTAAAACCAACAAACTAGGACATGTTATAATCTTTTGGTTACCAACTTCAATACAATCCAACAATGTAAAAGGAGAACATTCTCTTGGGCTTTGAAGAATAGAAAGATTTCTCACAAGCACTTGGTTCTTGAATGTTTTCATTAAACAACTTAACACACTATTTAATCATTCCCTCTCTTTCAATGAAACCATGTGAAACTTAATTATAGGAAAGTTATTCACTTGGAAGGGGAATGGAACCAAAAAAAAGGGTAGGGCAAGAACATGGTAAAGTATGCCAAAAAAGTATCCACCATGTAATGACATTCACAATTATGACATAAATATGAAAAACTTATTTAAACTTATAAAAACTTTCATTAGGATACAATAGTGCATTCCATTGAGTTTATGGTTAGCTACACATAAAGTGTGACAAAATTTTAGTATAAAAAAATGAATGAAATGTAAATTTTAAATAGGCTAAAATTTCAATTTTCAAACATACTTTTATGTGAAAACTTTAATAGATTATGATTATAATATGAAAAAAATTAAAACGCATTGATACGTATTAATGTTTCATCCATTTGAAAGTATAAAAACTCTAATCATAATTGTATTTTCCTGACATTTTCATATAATTGTTCAAAAGTGGGACAAATACTTTCATGTACTTGTATTTTTGAAAATGTACTTAAATGTGAATCAAAACATGTAATCTTTTAATATTATTCAATGAATTTTTAAAACTTCTTCTTGATCATTAAAATAAAAAATGTTCAGGAGTTCAATGTATAAAGTTTAATTTATAGATATTTTGCACAGAAAAATCAAGTATCCCTCTTTGGCATACTTTACCATGCTTTTTCACAAGACTGATGTCCAACCAAGAGACTTGTCCTTGTCAAACTTAATAACATGAAAAACATCCATTTGAAAGGGGAAAGAGAGGAACAAATTTTTTTATATTTTATTTTTTTCTGTAAATGTCCAACCAAAAAACATCATCTTGCCAAACTTAATAACATGAAAACCATTCACTTGGAAGGTGAAAGGAGGAACAAAAAAGAGGACCAATGTTCAACCAAGAGACACCACCTTGCCAAACTTAATAACAAGAAGGTCATTTACTTAGAAGGAGAAAGGGAAGGGGGAAGAAAAAAGACGAATGTCTAATAAAGAGACATCACCTTGCAAAACTTAATAACAAGAAAATCATCCACTTGGAAGGGAAAAGAGAGGGAAAAATAAAAGGACCAACGTCCAACAAAAAACATCGTCTATCAACCCAAAAACACAAACAAGGCCACACAAGAACACCCTCCTAAATCCTAAACCTTTTATTGATTGCACTGATCACATAAAACAAATTTGACAAGGAGATCAACAAGAAACTTGAAAAATGGCACCCAATTAGAAGAGGTTTCTTTGACAACAATGACTCACCCCAAGATAGATGTGGCATGAATGCTTAGAGTTATTAATACCTTTTACTATAAAAATGAACATAAAACCAAAAGAAAAAGGCCTTCATAACCTTTATTTGACCACATCATGTCAAAACAATGATGAAAAAAGTCATCAGCCTATTGATGTAGGCACCAAAATACATTTATGGCTACAAGGATAGACACATCCTTAAGGTGCCAAATGTGATATAATTCATTTTTCACTTGGGTTGCAATTGTTGTAACCACCCCTTGAAAAATGGTTATTCATGAAATTATATCCATTCAAGTGGGGTTGACAATGACAACATTAATTAGAGTGCAAGCATCATTTAAGGTGAACAAAGTATCCACACACCAACACAAATACTACAGGAAGGGTCGTAGGAGGACATGTGTTTACTTGCACAAAACATGAAACCAAACATCCCTAACAATGGATGCAAAAACATCTTGAACAACCTTGCGGATTGTAATACATTCTCCTTGTGAAAACATCCAAAAAAATGTCTCCCCGTCAAGTTGATAAGCAAACCCTAGATGCAATGGGCTAAGTGATGAGTTGAAGGATGGGGGAAACCCAATCTAGTACACATTGCAAAAGAAAAGATGTTTAAAAACATATGAAATGATGAAATGATTGGGTGAACAGAAAGTTATGCAGTTGAATTTGACTAATCCAAAATTTTACGCATGTGTGATGAGAATTGGAGGACATGTTAAAAATGATGCTAAAAAATGAATGTTCATGTTAACTTTTTGAAATGTTCTTTTGAAGGCAATCTACTTCTCTTTTTGAAATTTTTTCAAATAGAAGCATGCATGTTTACACTATTAGAAGATAATGGTCACATGCAAACATCAAATGGGCATGGAAAGAAAACAAACCTAAATTTTTGGCCATTATAACCTAGCCTACCAAAAATGAATGATGATTTTGCAAAATTTTGAAGGCCACCGTCCTCTAAGGCACGTCAAAGAAAAAAAACAAAAGAAGGGGAGCCGAATTGACTAGCCAAAACCTTGATGCCAATTGAACATGTACATAATCTTGCAAGAGGGGATAAACTAGAAGGCAAACTAGAAAGAGACCAACCTATGCAAGTGTGGAGTTGGATTGTTAAATTCACCAAAACAACTAAAAGACAAAATGATCAAAGGCTTCAAAAAACATTGAAAATGGCGTTAATGATGAGAATGTCATTCACCACAGAAAGGAACAAACAAGAGGGAAAAAAGTTTATTGAGCTATGCAAGGCATGAATATAAGCAAGAACCAAAAAAGGTTCAACTAATTTTTTAAAACTCGTGTCAATGGAAAAATGGATAAAGGTCAAGCCTCCCAAAGGGGAGTTATGACATAAATAAGAAGGAAATTTTCTTTTTAACAATTTATTTCTTGACAAGTTATATGATATTTCATTGTACACATTCAAGTTTCGATGTGAGAATTCACAAAATATTTGTAAGCAATTGTATTCAAACATTTGATGTTTATGTTTGAATCAATATTGGTTGGTGTAAAAGAATTAACCTTATAATTAGGATTTTTAAAAAATTATTTCAACTTTTTGATACCAAAAACTTCCAAAAAATAGCAAAATTAGTTCAATTTTACACTATAAATACACATTTCTGCAAAACTTTCTCAATTCTATTGTTAAAGATAGGACAAAATTTGTCAAAAAGAAAGACCACTGCAAGTTATAATCATCCCAAACACTTCTCCTTCAACTTGTTGTGGTGTAATTCAATTCCATATTTCATGAATTTTGGTAAGCAAATAATATTCCCTTTAATTTGCTCCATTCCATGTTTTGCTTTTACAATAATATTGTAGGTGTAATATGGTTGAACATATTTAATTGAAAATATTTGAGCTCCAAATCTTATATAATTGTCTACCAAGGTAATCAAATAATATATCAGCCATATTTGTTTCTTGTATTAATTAGTTGCCTAGTGCACCCAAAGTTTGTTTTAGGGGGCGGGAGGTTGAAGGAGCCACTTTAATTTGCCCATTACTATTTTTTTTTGAAACATTAGGCACTCTCTAAAATTGGGCACACCTTTATAATTTATATATGAAAGTTCAATATGGGATAGAAGTGTGTGCTACAAGGACCATTTTCATTGGTCTTCAAAATTTTCCCAACCTACCCAACCCTATCAAACATTTAATTATTAGTTCACTCAAGATAATTAAGGGTCACTTTAGACAAGGAGCATCCAAATTAACAAAGTCTCACACATAAAAACATGCACACAAACCCATTAAAAACACTAATAAATACTTGACAAAGCTCTTCATCCCAACCAAAGAGATGGTGAGATACTAATGAAAAATGTAACAACCAGGTAAGCCATTCCGGGGTGACCTCCTAAACAATGACAACCAATGACCCTTGAGACTACTTCTTGGCAATAAAGGGATGCATGCACCCGGAGTGTTGTTTTTCTAATTATATTTTCTGTAAGGATTTAGTTCTTGTTAGATTTGTGTAGGTGAAGCACCAAACCATTATTGGATCTGATACATTTTTAGATTTTTCAAATGGTATTAACACTCTGAATGATAGGTAGAATGATAGGTACCCACCCTGATAGGCAGGGGTATCAGCCCAGGCACAGACTGGTGACCAACAGTTTTAAGACTATAATTTTCACGAGTGCAAGTTTATTAGTATGCAGAGGGTGTTGAATAGTATTTGTGTGTAGGTGTGAAGAAAACATGTTATGGTCACTGAAATTGCTGGATTTGATGGTCTTGATTTATTTTTTCTTAGGGTCACTTTAGACTAGGGTCCAGGGACCAAAAGCCCAGGGTTTGAACAATTTGAGACAAATTGAACCTTAAGTTGCACCCTTCTTCATATCAAAAGAAACTTTTTTTTTTGAGGTACAATGAGTGTGTCTAAAGGCTTGGGGTCCAATATTTAAAAATGTGTGATTGACAGAATTGAGAGGATTAGGTTAACCTTTGATTTTATTTTATTTTTAAAATCATCATGTTTTATTTTTTCTATAATCTATTTTCACTTCCATTTCATGCATTTGGAAGGGTTGAAAATGTTGAAGATTATGATAAAACATAGATAATGGTGTTGTAGATGTTAGAAATAATCTTGTAGATAAGTGTTGCAAATAATCTAAGACATAGGTAGATTTGGGATATGTTAGTACCACCAACATGTTAGAATAAGGAGGAAGATATTTATCCCATATGCTTTGTCAATGAGGTGGTACAGGGAAGGGAATAAAGAGCAAGGTTGGAGGAGAGTTGGCTCTCTTACTCCAAGCATTTGTTCACATACTTGTGTATGTTTTATGTGCTTGTGATTGCTCTGATATCACACAATCTCTCTTCTAACCCTAATAACAATCTCTCCTCTAATCTAATCCCAATAGGTTATGGGCCCACACATGCAAATTGCATCATTAGAGGTTTGATTGCTTGTGTGCATTGAGAGAGAGATCTTGAGGGTTTGTGTGTGTTGGAGGTGCAAGTTTGCACTGGTTGAAGCGCTTTTGGAGCCTTGGAGGAGTTTTAAAGAGCTTTGGAGGAGCTTTGAGGATTTAGAGCCCATTTGGAGCTTGGAGGTGCACAAGTCCTGGGTTGGTGCTCTTTGGAGGTATTTCGAAGCATTGGATGTGCAATCCACTATTGTAAGTCTTGATTGAGTTACTAAGGTGTATTTGTGCACATTCGATTCATAGAGCACTTGATTTGAGTTGGTTAAGTGCATTCTGAGTGTGTAAGGAGGCATTGATGCAAGAGTTGCTAGAGTGCATTTTGAGTGTGGAAGGAGGCATTGATGCAAGAGTTGCTTGAATGCATTTTGAATGTGTAAGGAAGCATTGATGCAAGAGTTGGTTAAGTGCATTCTGAGTGTGTAAGGAGGCATTGATGCAAGAGTTGCTAGAGTGCATTTTGAGTGTGGAAGGAGGCATTGATGCAAGAGTTGCTTGAATGCATTTTGAATGTGTAAGGAAGCATTGATGCAAGAGTTGGTTAAGTGCATTCTGAGTGTGTAAGGAGGCATTGATGCAAGAGTTGCTAGAGTGCATTTTGAGTGTGGAAGAAGGCATTGATGCAAGAGTTGCTTGAATGCATTTTGAGTCTATAAGGACGCATTGATGCAAGAGTTGGTTGAGTACATTCTGAACGTGTAAGGAGGCATTAATGCAAAAGTTGCTAGAGTGCATTCTGAGTGTGTAAGGAAGCATTGATGCAAGAGTTTGTTGAGTGCATTCTGAGTGTGTAAGGAAGCATTGATGCAAGAGTTGGTGGAGTGCATTCGAAGTGTGTAAGGAGGCATTGATGCAAGTGGGAGCCATTAAGGGCTGAGTTTTGTCATTGGAGGTGAATTGGTGCACAATTGAGCCATCTAGGGGCTGGAGTGTGTTTACGAGAGTGCATTGAAGCAAATTACATATAAGAGTGTTCATTAAGCACTAATTAGCATCTGGTTGAGCACATAAGTGGGTAGAAAGGTCAGATTTGAATGCAAAATGGCATCATTTGAGGGAGAGAGCGCTAGAGTCATTGACAAGTTCAATGGGGAGAACTTTAGCCTCTGGAAGTTCAAAATGGAGATGGTGTTGGCCTCCATGGACCTTTGGGAGATTGTTGACGGATCTGAGGATGCTCCACCATCCGATGCGGACCCCAAAATCATCAAGGGGTACCAAAGGCGTGTGAAGAAGGCCATGTCTATCATTGGCATCAACTTGGTGGATAGTCAACTTCACCACATCAAAAGGTGTAAGGGACCAGGGGAGGCATGGAGGACACTTTGTAACATCCACGAGACAAGGAGCTTGTCCAACATCCTCTTCATTCGCCGCAAGTTCTTCACATGTAAGATGCAAGAGGGAGAGGACCTTCTAGACCACATCAACAAGGTAAAGGCCCTTGCTGATCAACTTGCTTGCTTGGAGGTGCCCGTGAGGGATGAAGATGTTGTCATGACCTTGCTTGAGAGCTTGCCACCCTCCTACGAGTACCTAATCACCGCCTTGGAGACTCTGCCCATGAAAGACCTCACGATGGAGTTTGTGACCGCACGATTGATGCATGAAGTGTCCAAGAGGAGGGAGAAGGAGTCGCAAGGTGATGATGCGGCAATGGTGTCAATGCAAGGAAAAGGAGGCATCACATCTACACGCAAAGAGACCAGGACATGCTACTATTGTGATAAACCAGGCCACATTGCACGATTTTGCTTCAAGGCCAAGAACAACAACAAGGAGAAGGAGAATGCCAACAAAGCCAAGGACGATGATGACTATGCCTTTGCAACAAAAGATGGAGACCATTGCAAAGCCATATGCAAGTGGATCATGGACTCGGGAGCCACCAACCATATGACTTCTCATAGAGCCGCATTTGACATGTATGAGGTAATTCCAAAACGCAATGTGATCATGAGTGATGATAGCATTGTTGAAGCAATTGGAATGGGATCCATCCTTGTGGAAGTGATGGTGAAAGGGCAAACCAAGAGGGTCAGAATCAAGGATGTGCTCCATGTGCCAAAATTGCATGCCAACTTGCTTTCGGTGAGCAAAATCTTGTCAAGTGGGTGCAAAGTGCAATTCAACATGAATGAGTGCATTGTGAGGGCATTTGATGGAGAGGTGATTGCAATAGCCTTACGCAATGGCAACTTGTATGAAGTGACCTTCAACAAGGCATATAGGCTCATGTGTTTGCAATCCAAGAAGATGATCAAGTGTAGGGATGTTGATCTCATGGAAGATAGCACTAGTGTGGGCACTGATTTGGAGATGCGTCCAAGTGGGAGAAATGAGACCCCTAATGTGATGATTGTGGACACATCTTCCAAAACACCCTATGTGGATGATGATGCCGAAAAGGATCCAAGCAATGAAGAGGCAACACCAAACCCAGGTTGTTCATCAACACCTTCAAAACCATCTAAAGATGTAAGCACAAGTAGTGAACATGAGGGGCGGCCCGGGGAAGAGCGTAGGTACCCCTTGAGGGAGCGGCGACCGCTTGGAGATTGGTGGAAGAACCACATCTTATCCAAACAAGATGTGGAACGTGCTAATGTTGCTTGTCTTGATGATCCATTGAATTTGTGTGATGCAATGCATTGGGAGGATGCAAGCAAGTGGGAGGCACCCATGCAAGATGGCAAGGAGCACCTCGTGTGTAAGTTGAAGAAGTCCTATTACGGGCTCAAGCAATGTACAAGAAGCATGGGATTGCGAGTCTTAGATTACTTGCAAAGTGGGAGTGTTGAAGATTATGATAAAACATAGATAATGGTGTTGTAGATGTTAGAAATAATCTTGTAGATAAGTGTTGCAAATAATCTAAGACATAGGTAGATTTGGGATATGTTAGTACCACCAACATGTTAGAATAAGGAGGAAGATATTTATCCCATATGCTTTGTCAATGAGGTGGTACAGGGAAGGGAATAAAGAGCAAGGTTGGAGGAGAGTTGGCTCTCTTACTCCAAGCATTTGTTCACATACTTGTGTATGTTTTATGTGCTTGTGATTGCTCTGATATCACACAATCTCTCTTCTAACCCTAATAACAATCTCTCCTCTAATCTAATCCCAATAGAAAATGCTCTCTTCCTAGCAACCACCTTGGAAGGATTCACAAAACCAGTCATGTTAACTCTAGAATTGATCAAAAAATGAGGGAGCTGGTGTACTCTCAACAATGTCCTCAATCAATAGATGCATCTTCCATTTTCACAAAATTTAAATAACAATGGTAAAAGAAAATAGAGAAAAAGACCCCCCAAAATGAAAAAATGAGCAACCTCGGATCCCATCTTGCATTTTGGTTCTTCCAACTATGAGCTCTCATTAAAGCTGTTTTTTTTGGTTTGGACCAATTGATTTTCCTTCAAAAATGTTGTGACAACTTAAAACCTTAGACAACTCAACTGTGATGTCCAAGGGGGAACCATTATCAACCTATATTTCAACCATATTTCTCCCAAATATTGTATGTGGTAAAGAGAACCATGACTGAAGTATCTTTTCTTTTGTCGTCACAAATCCATCTATAAGGAACTAGATGGAACAAAATATCAGCTTTCCCTTGTTACAAGCTTCTCAGCCCATGCAGCCGTGTCATCAACCTGAAGAAAAAGATTAGGTAACTATAAACATGAGGATGTTCAAGTGCATTGACCATAACTATCCCCTGAAAAGATGGGAAATGCTTTACATTCACAAAATTCACCAAATTAAACTCATCATAATTGCTAACTATGAGTGGGGAATCATTAAATTAAAAATTGGAAGGATGAAACCCATTACAAGCTTCTTTTCTACCAAGGAAAACGAGGGAGGGAAATTTCTTTTTTCATGCAAACGGTTGTTGAAGTGGGAGAAGGACGTTGGAACTGTGAAGATCTTAAGATAATATGAAAGTGCCTGCATGTGCATCATTAGAAATAATTTCACACATTTAAAAACGTTAATCATTAATTGATAGTATGATGCTAATTTTTTATGTTGGTTTAATGATCTTGAAATGTGCATAATTTCAATAACAATATAAAACAATGGAATGGTTGTTTTATAATGGACATGAATTTTATACATCTTCAAATGTGAAGTAAAGAATTTGTAACTAATGATCAAAAAACAAGCTATGATTTCCAAAACATTAAATATCATTCCACAAAAAATGGAAGTACTTATATTCAATAAATACATGCAAAATATATATTTAGGCTTTTGAAATTATATAACAAAAGGTGTTATGGAAAATCATTATAATTGTAATATATTAAAGAATGTCATGTGATAATTGATACTAACTAATATATTTAAATATACCATCAAAAAAGTTTGAAAATAGTAAAATCACAATTGGCATTTGAAAATAAAGTTCTTAAAATTCTCACAACATTGATTTATTTTATAAAATCAAAATATGCAAACAAAACATAAAGATCAATAGTAAAATAAAATATTCGAGTATAATTTTTTTTCAATTATATTAAAATATTATTTATAATTTATTGGGAAAATAATTATTTTATAATGTTCTTATATTCAATTGCATGAACAAAAATTTCATATATTTACTTGGAATTTGTATTGTATAATTTATGGAATTTTCATTTTCAATATAACACAAGATATTATTTAGGGTTTACATATTAAAAAAGGAAGTTTTGGCTATCCATCAATTTGTCAAAAAAAATCTCCATTTAAATTCTCGTGACTAGTATTAGACCAACTTGAACACTGGGTTTAATGTGAGTAGGATCACTTAGTTATATATTGTAGTCATGCCTTTAATGATAGGCTTTTCTAAAGATTTTTTTTGTTATTTTCATTTAGGTTCAATTTGGATTTGTTGCAATAATACCTGCTACTATTGATAAATAGCCTAGAAAATTCATATTCCTAGACAATGAACATGATTTGCCATTGTTCAAGCTAATGGAATGAAAAAAAATGCATCAATGCGGTTCATGATGCAAAACCAATAAGCACATTGGAACTTGCAAATATAGATTTCCCATTACTATATTTGTCGAACAACATGTGACTCAACATCCAATCACGCAAAGGTGGGTCAAAAAAATTCAAATCAAATGTGTGATTTTTGAGTTAATTAGTCAGTTATTATCATCTTTACATTTGTGCAATCCATAATATTTACTATTAAAAAAGACCCTAATTTTATTTTTGCAAAATTCTTTTTATTTTGAACACTTGCTTATTCAAGTTCAAAAATCTTCTGAATGTTTTTAAAACATGAACTTTAATATGATATCAATTCCATGACAATCAAAATTTTCATTTAACACAATTTTCCCTTGTTAACATGATATTCACATTTTAGTGCATATTCAAATATTCAAATTTAATCATTGTTTGAAATATTCACATGGTTTTTAACTTGTTTGAACTATTTATGAACCAGGTGGCAATATTATTGTCCACATTTAAATGTGAACCATGAAGCACTATTAAATTGGATGAAGTTAATGTAAGAAGTTTGGGATTGGTTGATGCAACCCTTTTGCAACTTCAATTGATTTCGACAACAATAACAACCAAACTTGTGTCTCCAACTAAAGTCGCCCTCTCATGTTTACAAATCCCAATCATATCAAAAAGTGTTGTTGTAAAGCAAGTTGATTCAAAACTACCAAACTTGTGTACAAAAATGGTGACTAAATCTAGGATAGTTAGATTTCATCCCATTGATATATATTGTGCGAAACCTTTTAACATGGCCCAATACACATTTATAAAATAGTATAAACAATTTTCTCCACAACAACAAGAATTGAAGAACAAGACATGTTTGGACAAAGACAAATTAGGAATTTTTTAATACAAAAGTGAACACTTAGTGCGGTTCAGAGACTTCAATCCTAGCAAACATGTTGAACCATTTTTTTTCAACATATTGTTAAACAATGTTGAGTTTTTAGAGAATGTGAATTGATATCTTCTGCAAATCTAGCAAGATTATGTTATCATGAATGTTTTGTTCATGGTTTTGTGAAAACTGTTAATTGTTTACAAGACTTCATATTTGAATATGGGAAAAAAAACTTATATGATGATGAAAAGCAAAATTAGATCTACAACAAGCTTTTGGAGAAACGTATTTTTGAGAGTTCGAAAAATTTACCAATCAAGATCAACATTGGTGTTATATGTGTTGGATCAAAAATTGGTCTAGTTGATCCAAATTATTGTATACATGATGTTGGTGATTATTTGGAAAATAAAAAAATTTGTCACATGAAGAAATGCATATATTTGACATCATTTGTTCTAAAACAAATGGTTTGCGTGTCATTTCAGGTACACGATTTATTTGATTTTATTTCATTTCAAATATTAAAATAACTACCATCTGTATATTATGCATATTTTTATTACATGTATGAAAGATATATTATGGTAATTAATTTTTATATTTATATTATAAAACATAAAATTTATAAAATGTTATGCATATTTACTAAATTTTATAGTCAATTATTCTTATAGCTATGCATATTCATTATTTGTGAACATATTTTATGTGATGAACTCTTGGTAGTGGAAAGACATTTTTCATTTGATATTTGAATGAATACTATATGTTATTGAAAAATGAGGTTATTTTATTGCAACAACAAAATGTGCAACATCAAAACTTAATTCAAAAGTTTCAACTGTCCACAACACATTTCATATACAATGCAAAGGATATATTTGGTCATTACAAGAATTAAATGTTGAATTTCAAATTTTCAAAGAAGTTGACATCATCATTATTGATGAAAGGTCAATGATGACGAATACATTGTTGTAAAACATGGAAACTAGACTACGACAAATTGAAAGTGATATAAATGAACCATATCATTATAAGTTATTGATTTTGGTGGGTGATCATGCACAACTTCCAGCAATATGTCATTGCCATCTGTTAGACACAAAAAATTATTGCCAAAAAATTATGTTTGTAATGCAATTGATTGGAATTCTACGACGTATCATATTTTGGAAACTTCAATAAGACATGTTGAATATTGTTCCTTTTTAAACATAATATGTTGTCGAGCACCAACAGAAGAAAAAAAATCATCAATTTTGAACAATTGTTATATTGATGAAAATGTAGTAGAACAATACATTGATGACAAAACAACAATACTTTGCATACATCGGAAGGACTTTGATTATTACAATGATTTGATTATTCACAAGAAATTTTTAGAAATTTCAAATTTATGTTATTCAATTGGAGACAAATGTAATGAATGTTGAACACATTCACTCTTGGGTGAACAATAAAAGATTCAATTAGGAGCATTTGTTGATTGAAAACATTGATTTTAAAGTTGGTGCTGCAAATGGAACCACTAAAATCATAACAAAGTTGGAGTTTGATTTTAAAAATAATGTTTGTAGCATTTCCATCGCATTCAATCCATTAGGATATGTGCAAATATTTTGAAAAAAATCAATTCAAAACAAATATGATTTTCAAGGACATTTTTACAAAGCACCAATTCCTTTAATGTTAGGTTATGTAATTACAAGGCACAAATCCCAAGGTGCAATGATATCATCTAAAGTGATGATACATATTCGTGAATGTTTTCCATGAGTTTTAGTGTATGTAATGTTATCTAGAGTCATAAGTCAAAAAAATTTGAAAATTGTCAACAATATTCAACCTTCAAACATACAACTTATGTTGCCATGGTTTTTAGAAAATGTGAACATTGTTGTAAATTGAATACTAACACATGTATCATTGTAATCTAGTATGCACTATGTGTAATTCTTTTGATTGGTTTTACCAATCTCCTTTGCTTTCAATGCACAAATTGGGTGTAATTTTTTAGGTTCAAATCCTAGGTTGAGTTATACTTTAAATTTTGTAAAGATGTCATTTCTTATAAAGATCCCAATTGACTAGCCAAATGGAAAATTTAATAGCTTTCTTTATGTCATTATGACCTTGGTTTCACGAACCATTAGAACAAAACAAACAAACAACCTTCTTTCATGTATATAGATATTTTGAAAATTCATTTGAACTTTTATTTGCTCATGATTGTTTCAAAGCTTAGATTTTTAATGAATTAACATGAGATGTACCCACAATTAATTAATATAATCAATAATAGGCAATCCAAATTTCAATGAATGTTAATTAAATTTTGGTGTTTCAATTTCCAAAACCAACCACAATATTAAAACACACATTATTTTTAAAATCATTACACACCTTATAGAATTTTGATTTTTTACAAAGATATGAATTGAAATGTCGTTCACCCACTTTGCATTGTTTATCATATTTATTAAACATCAAAAGGGTTTTGAAACAAGATTTTGTTTTGTTTTTTCTTGGCTATGACCATGCATTGCACATCCAATTTATTTGGTAGAAAAAATTTAAAAAATACCCAACAATTGAAAGGAGAAAAATATGAATATCCTTTAAAAAATTGGGTGTTAAACCCACTTCCACTCTAGGTCCCAAAGGGGACCAACTAGCTTTTTTGGATTTCAATTTTTTCAATGTCCAAGAAGCCTAGTTTAACACTGGGCAAAGAAAGTCACACTTTTGTATTGTGGAAATTCTAAACAGCAAGGCACTGAATCTGAATAGGCATTAAACAAGGATGGCAATAGTGAAAACTACTTGTGTGACATCAATTGTGTTCAGCTACGGAAAGCTTTGGCTCGGTTTGGTGTGGTAACACGTAGCTTAAGGTAGCGTTAGGTACATGGAAAGGCGTGCCATACGCAAAGAGGCTTTGTCGAGGCTGCGACTTGGGGAAAGTAGAGGATGAAAAACACTTGCTCCTTGTCTATCCAAATACTCAAAAGGTTAGGGAATGCTTTTGTTCGGCCCTTCCCCTCACCCACATGAACACTCTTGCTAGGCTCATGTAGACTATGAACATAGTTGCCTTGGCCAAGTTTGTGGCATGCTACCAGTACTAGAGGACAATTTGTCTTCCATAATCTTCCTTTTGTTTAATGGACTATCTGGTCCCAAGCAAACGTAAAATTGTAAACAATAAACAGGATGGCCCATGTGCCATTATGTTCTAAAAAACTTTTCAAAAATTATCCTTCACGTTGAAAGATTGACAACAAATTTCAAGTGAATTTGTTAATGTGTTCTTGTAAGCCTTTGGATAGTCTGCTTTTACATCAATCAAGCTCAAGATTGTCAAAATCTCATCCTACTGTACTTGTGTACTTATGGTAGCAAAAAGAAAAACAAACCCAAACCTTCCCTTATTGTAATTATGGCAGCAAGAAAAAAAACAAACCCACCTCGACCACATACTTACTATACTTATGACAACACAAAAAAATGGATAGCTATTGAATTCCTTTTATTGTCGATATAATCAGTGACTGTCACAATAATTCAAGGGATGTGAAAAGAAAGAAGCAAGAAAAAGAAATATTGTGAAAGTGCTCGTGGCCACATGGTTGTGAAAGGAAGGCAACAAGAAAAAACAATTATTGTGAAGGTGCTTGGGACCATGTGGCCTCTGAAATTGCAGACTGCATTTTGAGCCCTCAGGCTTACCTCCACTAAAGAGCCAAGCCCAAGTCACTGTACCAAATTACCTGCCTAAATTGAAGACACCCAATCTCATTCGAAAGAAACATACCCAGGCCAATAGCCAATGCCCTAGATTCCAGCCTTTTGCAAATAAAGATTGGTTTGAGGCCTTTTTGTGGTCAAATTTGGTCACCACATCTTTGAAGTTTTCAATGGAACATAATAAAGTGTGCTTTCCACACTTTTAGTGGTCCCTTGGTCATTCAAAAAGACTAAGATGATAACTTTTCATGTGCTTTAGCTTTCCATTTGTGTAAGTGTTGCAATATTGGAAACTCAAGGAAGAAAAAAGTCTGGAGGGCTGAGCCATGCATAGCAGGGTATTTTTAATTTCCATTTCA
The DNA here is from genome assembly GCA_963920785.1 of Sphagnum contortum. Taxonomy (NCBI): domain Eukaryota; kingdom Viridiplantae; phylum Streptophyta; class Sphagnopsida; order Sphagnales; family Sphagnaceae; genus Sphagnum; species Sphagnum contortum. The sequence goes on from OY987288.1 coordinate 2,234,830, forward strand.
TGATATAACTTGTTTTTGGCAATTTTCTCCTCCAAAAATCAGAAGACTTACTAGAAATTTCATTTCTCCAAATTTTTGTCCAAAAGAAAATTTTTGGAGGCAAAAGAAAACCACTGATGCAGAGTAGTTGGGTTTGCTTGTTTTCAGAATCTCATGTCAAACATGAGGCTTGCAAATGAGTATATTTTCAGTGGGGATGACATGTCCATTCAGACTTCAATAATGGTGGGACAAGACAAGGAGGCCTTCAGTATGGGAAAAGCGCCAAAAGCCTAAAAGAACTTTTTGAGTGTCGGAAACGTGGTGCTATAATGTGACAATGCCCAGCCCACTTGCATGCTTTGTCTGTTTTAGACAAGTCTGTGGTGGGAGGCCCAAGGTACAGCTAGTGTATGTTACACGGTGGGATTTTCGGTCTCCTGAGGACATCAAAAGAAAACAAACAAATTCTGCAGCATCTTTACATTGGTGTATTTCAACCCTGCCAAGGCCCTTCGGTGCTGTGCTGGGCCCTATTCTGGTAATGCCCTTGTGGGACGGTTATCGTGTACTTATTTTCAAGGCTTTGTCCCGGATTTTCTAAGGTTTTTTTAATGAAAAACTTGGTACGTATTTTACTAGGAGGTCCAAAATCCATAATAGTCTTGCATTGGCCCAAAAAATGGATAAGTGCGCATTCCTTCTCCTTTGATAAATAGCTATGCAACACATGCTAAGTCATGTTTTCTTTTTCCCCCCAGTTTAAAAAGCCCATTATGAGCCCCATTTTTAATAGAATTACTACCTATTCAGTGAAGCTGAAAGGGGTTGGTCAAATTGGAGAATGTTTTTTTCTCTTGTGATTTTTTTCTTGCCTTTATTTTGAGCCACCCCCAACCAATTGCAGAAGGAAAGTGTAGGAGGGTACAGTCCTCGGTGGCATCCTCCTCCAACAGACAGAGATTTTTTTGGGTTGGGTGTGTGTGTGTTATATTTTTTCCCATGATACCTGGAAGATATTGGCCTGGTATCACGGGAAAAAACCAAAAGCATGTGTTTCAAAAATGAAATGTGAGCACAAGTAGGCATTATTTTGTTGAAATATCACATGAAACTTGTAGGGTTTGGTGGGATGGATGACAAATGGGATGGATGACAAACTACAAATTTGACCAAACGAAAAAGAAGGAACCTGTAATGAATCTCAAAAGAGTGTAGCTATACACACCCAGAAATCAATGAATCTTAAAGGAAGGAAAATGGTCTTGCAATAAAATCATTCCACCTGTCTCCATCTCCCAGATTGTGCAGATCTCCTCCCCCAGCACCCTTCCTTCCTTCATTCCTCCCTCACTCCCTCCCCTCCTCCTCCTCCTTCTCGCTTTGGTCCAGAGTGTCCACCCACCCCTACAATAAGAATTCCCCCCAAAAAGCTTGCCAACCAATGCACCCCAAGAGAAGACACAAAAACAACAACAAAAGCAATAATTTGAACAATTATTTTGACGGTATCACTTCTGGATCCCTACAACCATATGTCCACCCGCACAATCCAATCCCCATGTATTCTATATGTCTATGATCAACTTAGAAGGAAACAATACCCACACCATATTCTGACAATATCCTAAACCATGATATAAATGAATATATTTAAAAATATTTATTTCAAGTTTAATATATCATGTTGAACATAATGATTAAAGTAACTAAGGATATTGCAAAGTTGGTCACATTGATGCTAAAAGATATAACTTGAACAAAGTTATGAAATTTAAATGTAATACTCGCATTTTATTGCGATAATTTCATTAAACATGAAATATAAGAATTTTAAATATGTGATTCTCACCCAATATATAATGAAATTCATGTGTTCAAATATTTGTTCATCTTACAATATGATTTAATATATACAAAATGATGGTAATGCAAAATTGATCACATTTATGGTAGAGGGGTTTAGGTATTAAGGTTTAATGTGAAATTTATTACTTAATGTTAAAATTCAAATTTTGTCCAAATCAGAAAATGAAAAATTAATTCTTAACATATTTTCAATTATGTACATATTTTGTGTTTTTCCCCTCTTAAAGTCATAAACTCATTTCAAGAAACAATCTAAAACAAATGATTTTATGCAGATTTAATGGTTCACATAATTTAAAAAAAAATCTATCCTATATATTAATTATATATATATTGAATTTTTAAATATAGTTTTTGAGATATAATAAATAATTTCTCACCTAAAATGATTATGTAATACATCATTATAATTTTTTAATTATATAAGTATATAACATAAATTCTTATGTCCATTTCTTTTTTTATAATATATATATATAAACCAATGGTTATGTATAGTGCAATTTGTTTATGGTGTATTTTATTTTCAAAGGGAATTTAGTTTTTTCAAAAGACAAGTTATTAAGATTGTATATTTTACTAATGCATGCAATTGAATATTATTTTTTAATATGAAATTTAGTTTATAAAATATCAAATAATGCCATATGATCAATAATTTTTTGAGAGTTTAATGTCCATTCCCTTTTGTTTATAACATATTAAATTTGTAATTTGCTAAATTTCTATTAAAAAGAAAATACATGTAAAGTTTCTTTGAATAAATTAATGGTTACTTATGATTCAAAAAATATAAATGTTGTGTAAATATCAAATTTTAATTTAAAATGTTTTAATTGAACTTTGAAATATAAGTACCTAATATTCTATATGTTTAGTCAATTAATTTTATATAACTTCTTGTTTATGATATTCAAATAATGATATACTTAATAAATTAATATATGGAATTATAAATGTTTTTGCATTCTTATACATTTAATATCTTAATAATAATTTTTAATCTTAGAAATCTACTTAAACATTAAATATTCTTGAAAGACATTTTCAAACTCATAAACAAAAGAATATTTTTAAAATTATTTATCCCATGCCCAATATAACATGTTATACATATTGATTCAATTAAATGACAATATTGTTGAGTTGGTCACATTGATGTAAAGGTGATGAAATTATTATTTATGAGTTTGAAATGTCTTTCAATTATATTTAATTTTTATTTTAAAAATTGAACATAAAATAATTATCAAGATATTATAGGTAAAAGAATGCAAAAAATTTAATAAATCAACATGTCAATTAATTAAAGTATATCATTCTTTGATATATTGTAAACCAAATTTTACATATAATTAATGAATTACATTGACTAAACATACATAATACTAGGTACTTATATTTCAAAATTCAAATAAAATATTTTAAAACTTAAAATTGATATTTATGCAACATTTATATTTTTTGAATCATAAAGAACCATTCATTTATTCAAAGAAAATTAATATGTGTTTTCCTAGTAATAAAAATTAAGAAAATTATAATATATTCTAATACCAAAGGAATGGACATTAAACTATCAGAAAATTATTGATCATATATGGCATTATTTGATGTGTTATAAAATAAAATATTCATTTTCTTTGAAAATAAAAAATGAGATAAAAAATTACACTATAGATAATCATGGTTTTATGATTATTAAAACTTAATTTAATATAATTTTAAATAAATTATTATCCTATTCCAAATACATATTCAGATAGTATATGTATTAAAATGAATCAACATTATAATTGTATAATATTACATACATACATACATACATATATATATATATATATATAATGTATTACTCGATATGTTTTAAATAACATTACATGTAGGTCAATATTTAAGCCACATCATAAAAAACCAACTTTACATAAGAACTTGTTATATATATTTATTAAATATATAATATCAGTGATGTAATATATTAATTATTTTAGTTGAAATTTTTTTTATTATATCTAAAAACTATAAAATAAAATTTCAATCACACATAGGATTAATATATGCGAGAGATATCATTTATTATTATTATGTGAACCATTCAAAAAGGTAGAATATCATGTGTTTCAATCTTTAAAAAAAAAATACAGTCATAAAAATCTTATTAAATAATAAACTTTAAGTTTTTGTTTCTTGAAATAAGTTTACAATTTTAAGATGGAAAAAATAAAAATAAAAATTGTACATCATTGAAAAAACGTTAAGCCTTAACTTTTAAGTTTTTTGATTTCTACAAAATCTGAATTCTAACATTAAGGAATAAATTTCACTGTAAACACCTCTCCCATCAATGAGACTGATTTTGCTTTACCTTCATTATATATATATAATCATATTGTAACAAATAATTTTGAAAACATGAATTTCATGATAATTGGGGGGGGGGCAGGATCAAGTAATTCAAAATATCACTATGTTTCATGGTCAATGGAATTATGACAATAAGATAGGGGTAGTGCATTTAAACTTTGTTTACACCATCAACATGACCAATTTTGCAATACCCACATTGACATAGGTTAACCATCTTGCATGATAACCCCATTATTATGCCAACAAAAGGATAATGCATTACCATCCATATTGTAACAATGCAATATGCCAAAGGTAGTCATGCCACAATTTTTTTCAATTTCAAAAATTAGGGTATTTCAAGTGTAGTCAATATTTTTGGATACATATAATACCCTTTTCATAGCCTATAACCAAAATGGTGGATCCCATGGTGTTTACAAAATACCTTAGCTAAAGTATTACAAGGCAATTGAAATATTCTCGGCATGAGCAATACCCATCCAATTATATGATCATTTATAGATGCCCAAAAATATAATTACTAATTAAGCCTTACTTTAAAACACTAAGTGAAACAAACAAATGAATGGAAGCCATGGTGTGTTTTTACCTATTTGTTTGGTTTATCAAAATGACCCTTTCTCCACCCTCCTTAACAAAAAAAGAAAAGAAAAAGAACATGTCTTGTGCCATATATGTCCAAATGTGAATTTTCCCGCAAAACCCATATTAGGTTTGATTTTAATTAGGCTTAAAAAGTGTAAAAAACCATAAATGTTTGTTTTCTACATAATCCAAAACTTTAAAACCCCAGTGTTAAATAACATCAATAGTTATAGAAACATAATATTGCTAAATTTAATCCACATTGTTTAAGCACACCATTAAAACAAATAAATCAAATTGTTCAATCTAAGCCTAAATGCTTGATGAAGTTATATACAACATCCATTAAATGCACCTAAACTGAACTAGAGCTCCACATTCCTTGGACATATGTGTTGGGTTTACGAACCCTCATCGCATTGCAAATCATAACCTGCAATACTTTCTTTGGGGGGTTTCACATATTTTGAATTTTCAAAAAAATTCACAATACCCTCATAACATACTAAAACTTCATTTTTGAGGCCAACATCTATTTGCAATACCTTTATATAGATGGTGAAAAATATTTTTATTGTGCCCTTAATTATTTGATTGAGTGAACAAGGCCAAGTTTTGTGCAATACTTTCATCTTATTCTATCCTCAGTGTTTTCAACCAATAGGGTCTATTGGAGTCCAGATTTTGTTTGTGGTGACTTTTCGTCACGTGATGACAAATAAAAAGGGGCTAACGAATCAAACAAAAGGATTTTGAAGAAATTTTAAAAACAATTCACCATATCACCAGCAAAAAAGTTAGAAGTCACCAAAACTAAACAAGATTCCAAAAAAAAATCTACTAGTCCACCAGGATAGTCCCTATTTAGTGCTAGTTAATGTTGAGATCCTTGCCAGTACACCTACTTCAGGAATTTGAAAAAAAAACTCTGATTGGAATGGCAATTAGATAAGCAGGTGTCCCTATGTAGGGGGGATTTGGTACGTACCTACCTCAAGTGTTGATAAGAAAGTACAAAGGTTGGTAGGTAAATAATTAGATGGGTGGGGATGAGCGTAGCACATTTTAAATTTATAGGTGAGTAGGTACATAGGGAAGAGTCTACTTTTAATTTAAATATATAGATCAGTAGGTCAGTAGGGGACATGGGGGGAGGAGAAATAAAGTTCCAAAAAAATAATTGAGATCAGGGGGAGGAAAAATACTGGGAAGGGGCGGGGAGAAAATAAAGTTTCCAAAAAAAACTGAGATCAGGGCTGAGAAATGGTAAAGGAAAACGTACAGGGATAGGGGGTGAACCGGTACGCACCAGTGCAACCTTGCAGACCTTCTACAACTAAAAATTTTTGGCACTAAAACGCCACTAACTACACTAAGTGGTGACCCGAGACGTCACAACCCGAGGATGAAAAACAAAAGTGAACTTAGAGGTTGTCACAACCCGATGATGAAAAAAAAAAGGTTAACTTACAGATTGTCACAACCTGAGGATAAAAAAAAAAAGTTAACTTAGAGGTTGTCACAACCCGAGGATGAAAAAAAATAGTTAACTTAAAGGTTGTCACAACCCGAGGATGAAAAAAAATAGTTAACTTAGAGATTGTCACAACCCGAATATGAAAAAAAATAGTTAAAGTAGTTAACTTTGTAGTGGTAGAAGGTCTGCAACCCTGTGTATAAATCTGACAACTTCCTTACAATAGGCTAGGCCTGCATTTCTGGCGAAAGTTTTACAAAAAGTTTCAGTTTTCCTTTTGCACTTGTCACAAAAGATCTCCTGGAAATCTCAACAGTGCCCCCAACAAAAAAAACCGCTGCTACACAGCCGCCCATAAATAGCACGTGACCGATATGGCCATCCGTCGTCTGTATAGGCGGCGGGATTCTCCAGGCCTAACCTCATTGTTTCATTCTTCTTCACCTCTGTAGGCCCAACACCACATACATGCCTGCCAATGAACGCCCCCCTTTGTTCAGGGGAGGACCTTCAAGCGAACAAACCCTAATTTTGATTTGTTACACAGTTGACTGTCTATGACTGAACGTCTGGTGTGAAATCGATTCGTTCAATTTTTTGGGATAAACAGCGGTCCAAACTAATGCCTTTTATGCTCACTGATTGGTGTGAAACCGAAGGGCATGGATAATTCTCATTCTCACTCACCTCATGATGTTTAGTAAATGGAGGTTTTTGTACACGCAATCAAGAATAATTGTGTTGAGCCCAAGACAAAAGGAGCTGGAAGCTAGTCCTCAACATGTTTTCATAATGCCCTCTGTGCCAGTGGAAGAGCCTACGTTTTCTAGCCTATGTTGTAGTGTGTTTGGAGGGGACCTTATATCCATGAATATCCTTCTCACTCGCAACACCTCGTGATCTACTACTTGTGTTATAGAATTATGATAAGTTTCACTTGGTAAACTTTTTCGTTGGTTAGGGCCCATGGAGGGGGGGGGAGCGGGGGACATTCCTAAACGTACTTAAAGATGCTGTTAAGGATTACTTGCCCATTCACATTATTGGATGGTTGGAGTAAAGGCATGTTTACCTTTTGGTTTCACAAAAAAATAAACCAGTTCATTGACTAGGAAGTACCTATTCAAAAGTTGAGCAAAGTTAGTCGGTAGAATGAAACAAGAGTCATGACATGTGTTGAGAAAAATAGTCACCACCACGTGGCAAATTGTCTAAAGAATTTGATAGAAAATTATAAAAGTGTACAGTAAACATTCGCTTAAGTCCGCACTTTGATCTCAAACAAGTAGTGCGGACTTAACCGGGATGCGGACTTAGCACTAAAAGGGGTAAAACTCTTTAGGAAATCATAGTTCTATTTGTTCAGCTGAAGAATTCGCGTCTCCACATTCCAAAATGAGCTCGCAACGTGCGGTTAAGCGTAGAGGCGAAGGCTGTCGTTTAAACGACAGTCAGAGAATGGAGATCCTCGCTCTCCTTGAGTAGCCAAAACCCCCTTCCATGCGAAATATAGCAAGGCAATATGGGGTTGACGATAAGACAATAAGAAAGTTGAAAGCTAAAAAGGATGAAGTTCGTGAAAGAGCGCAACGATTGGACCAAGCGACAAGGGAAACGACTTTCCGAGCATCTGTTGGCATCTTTCCTGAACTTGAGAAACGTCTTTTTGATTGGATCGAAGCTGGCCGTCGTATGGCGCTAACTCTACCGCCCAACGTTATCTGCCATAAGGCTAAAGCAATCGCTGCTGCCCTAGATATCCTAGAGGACAAGTTCAAAGCTTCGTGGGGCTGGTTTGCCAGATTCCGCCATCGATTCGGGCTTAATAGCACCAACCTCTTTGGAGAAGGTGGTGAGGTCGACAAAAACGATCCGGAGATCATCAAAGCTCTTCGGGAGCTAGAGTCTGTCATCGACCAATACGACCCGTCCTGTGTCTACAACATGGATGAAACAGGCCTCTTTTTTCGGCTGGTCCCCCGATATACTGTTTTATTGCCTGGAGAAGACGTTTCAACCGTTCGAGGAAAAAAGAAAGCCAAAGATCGTGTGACCCTTGTCGTCTGCTGCAACGCTTCCGGGACTGAACGTGTGCCTATCACCATGATAGGAAAAGCAAAAGATCCAGTGTGCATTTCACGCAACACTTGGCCGATTCCGTACATGCAGCAGAAAAATGCATGGATTGATGTTCCGACCTTCAACAAATGGTTTGATGAGGTTTTCAAGCCTTTTGTTCGGAAACGTACCGGTCACAAGGTGCTGTTGATTCTGGACAACGCACCAGGTCATGCATCGGCGTTTGAACGGAACGGAATTCGTGTCGTGTTCTTTCCTCCCAATGTGACGTCATGGAAGCAGCCAATGGACATGGGAATTATTGCAGCCCTGAAGAAACGGTACAAATACCTGCTGATCAAGGAGATTATTGCCTACCATGACGCCTCTGAAACTGTGAAGGCACAGTTGTCAGCCGCTGTTGCAAAAATGAAACGCGGCGCAGCAGGAGTGGCCTTCGGCAAGCCTCCTCACGTGCTTGACGCAGCTAATCTTGTCAACATCGCTTGGAACGAAATCTCCTCGCAATGCTTGAAAAATTGTTTCAAGAAAGCCGATATTCTCTCGAGCTTTCGCGGCATGAGTGAAGTCAACTCCGATTCCGACGACCTCGACGAGATTGTCGAGCTGTTCCAAAATTGTTCGATTTTGCGCAACTCTGACGACCTCAATATTCGCGACGAGGTCCAGCAGTGCATTGATGACGACAATGACCAATCCGACTTCTGCAAAAATGTTTTAATTGAGGAGATTGAAGAGGCCATGGGACAAGCTCTCGTGCTCGATTCACACTCTGATGTCGACGACAGTGGCTCTGGCCCTGATGAGGTGATCACAGATTCAGCTGCCATTGACCAGCGCGAAGTGATCGATTGTTCGTTGCAAGATGTCATCGGATTGGAGGTCCAATTGCATCAACTAGAGGAATCGACCTTCTTGACGTCGGAGCAAATACATCAGGCGAAGTCTGCATTGTTCACCCTTCGACGCGTTCTTCAGAGCGGGCACTCGGCGATAACACGTGAGGCTATGCGCAACAGCCGCCAGCTGACTCTTTTTGACCTCATGCATTGAATAACCCCTAAAAATGTCGATCCGGTTTTTTCACAATACAAAATGCGGACTTAACTGGGATGCGGACTTATATGAATGCGGACTTAAGCGAATGTTTACTGTACTTGAAGGGCTCCTTAGTAATTACAGCCCATATGATCTCTGACTCAACAGAGGATGGCAACTTGCAAGTAAATAATGTTCTGCAAAAGGTGCTTCATCTCCTCTCAAATGAATCGCAGCCATCTTGTTCATGAAACCCAAAATTCTAGCAGCTCTTTACAGCTAGTAAGGACCTCAAACAGGCTGTTCTGGGAATTGGGATCTCACACTCGGCTCAGCACTAGTGCTTGTGATATAGTGCCCAGATTTATATTATGTGCTAAATTTTGAGTGAAATATCTTGTTTCTCTTTTATCTGCAGGAGCCTGACTGATACATCTTCTTTCTTTTCAATCTGCAGGGGCCTGATTGATACATCTTCTTTCCCTTCAATCTGCAGGGGCCTGATTGATACACCTTGTTTCTCTTCAATCTGCAGGGGCCTAATTGATACACCTTGTTTCTCTTCAATCTGCAGGGGCCTGAGTGATACACTGCGGTTGCAGGTAGTTTGTAGTTTGTACACCAATTCAAGGCTGTTGTCACATATCATCTCATGAGGATCCTCTGCTGCAAGCTGCATCTCGTTTTGCTCCTTTTGCTCTCTAGCAGCCAGTGCATCTTCAGTGACGACTGTTCTTCTGTGCAGACCTTCTTTGTTCCAGATGAAGGTAAGAAAAATTGTCACATACCACCCTTCCATTTCTGTACTAATTTTTCAGAGCTAATTTCTCATATATGTATATTTAAGGTGCATTCCAGGCAAGTTCAGATCACCAGCTCCCAGTCACTGTTGCTCAAGATTCAAATTGGTTTTACTCTTGCTTAGAGCTTATGAACTAGTCTGGCAGCCAAGATTATCATCATGTTTCAGGTTATATGGTTTTGTTCAGAATTATTGTTAACATACAGGCTCTCTAGATGGTGGCCTGGGAATTACCTGCACCAAATTATACCCTACTAGGATGAATGATCCCATTGATCTCTATAATAAAATTTTCAGAGCGCCACAAAATGATGTTCAGAAGTATAATTCCTTTGGTTGACTTTTGTGTGTACACGCTGTGTTTGCAGTGGCAGCACTACAATCCATTCTACAAGCATGGAACCAAACTCCTGACATGAGTACAAATTTAGCAGGATGGAATTCTTCACGACCCATACCTTGCTTCCAATCTACTGCTAACTGGAAAGGGGTATCATGCTATAGAGTACCAGACAGAAACGATGGCAACTGTACTGCCTACATCTCGGGCTTGTAATACTCTTAATTCCCACAACAACAGTGGTTGTTGAGAAGATCAGAAACATGAGATCCCTGTTCATAGATCACCATGATCCATCTTGTACTATGGAATGGTCAAGCCCCATTCCCATTATGTTGGGTAAGGTGCCAGGTGAGCCTGCTAGGGTGAGCTAGGCAATGCTCCCAACATAATGGGCAAGGTTGAGGCCACTCCATGACATTAGGGTCTTAGGTGGCATATTCAATGATTTGAAAGGAAAAAAATTATGTTTTGTATAGACACATTTTTTGGTCACAATTAGAGTGTACAATTGTCACCAGAAGATATGTGTCAAATGATGTGGTCACGAAATGACTCAATTTACCAACCCTGACCTTAATGAACTACGGGTAGGGCCTGTTCCACCAGGAATGTGGTGAGCCTGGTAGGGCGGGCCACCGGTTAGATGGTAATGAGTTCTTCCAAGGCCTGTTCCAAAGTGTAACTGATTTTTGACCATTGATTCACATTTCAAGCACCTTTATTTGTATTAGAATTGACACCACTAGCACCAAGAGCCGATAAATAACTGCCTGTCCTGCCTAGGAAACACCTGTAAAAACTTGCATGAATATACAGGACATCCAAGTCAGTTACTTCATTGTAATGAACTAAGTTACCGAACTGAGTTCGGTGTTCCAATTCTTTGAACATGCAATTCCTTCTCATTTTGTGGATCATGGATTTTGCAGGAGCTTAATTGAAGCATCTATTGTAGGCACTTTGCCCGAACAGATCGGAAACCTGTCCAACCTCTTTGACCTGTAAGATACCATATACCACATACCAGTTCTTATGAGACTTTCATAGCTTTATTCTCTCCATGACAGGCTCAGCATCTTTCCCTTGCAAATGTTTGAGGATTCAATTCAATGTTATGCCAATCTAGATGTGTAAGATATGAGCCACACCTAGGGAGTTATGTACTATGGAATGGTCAAGCCTGCCCATTATGTTGGGTCAGGTGCCAGGTGAGCTAGTTAAGGCAGCCCTCATGGGCTTGCATGAAGCATTACCAAACATAGTGGGTAGGGAAAGGCCATTCTATGACATTAAGGTCTGGGTTGGCAGATTTAATGTTTAACTATGAGTGTATGGTCATCACCACCAGATTATGTCACATAATGTGATCAAGAAAATGACAATTAGAGTGAAAGTCATAGTTTGGACTAATAGGGTGCAATCTTGCAACTCATCCCCTCCTCTCAGGAAGATGTTAGTGCATGTTCTCCCTCCATTCCTAGTTGGCAAACAAGTTTGTTAAACACTGTTTGTTAATGGAGTAGAGATTATCCCGTAGGTTGTTTGTTGTACATTCAACTACCTGTTAGTTAGTGGCCATCATGTGGACACTTCATATCAGCCGCTCAATCACCTAATGTGGAAATCTTGTGCAGAACCTTGGCCAACAATCCGGGGCTTTCTGGTCCGCTACCAAGTGGGCTTTTGGAACTTTTTAGCTTGTCTATTTTGTAAGCAACTCCGAACTTATTCATTTTGGTAATGCAATAATTTGTTCTTACAAACTGTTGGGACTTTGCCCAGCTTGAAGTCAGTGTGGATTTAATTCATTGTTAGGTCATGCTAGATGTTGCCAGTATATAGCTCCAACCCACGTTTAATATAACCAATCACTTAAAAAGTGGCAACATTATTCTTCTTACATTACAGTAGGTAGAAATTAGTGTCACCTCCAAGGAGGACACGGTTGAAAGGTTATTTAAAAATATATTTAATCATACTTGGTTTTCAAACCTCTTTATCACTTATACTAGTGCATGTAGCCTGTGCTGTTTGCCCGAGTATGAACTGTTCACCCAACTTAATTTTACATTCCAAAACCTTTTTGTAGTTTAATTGAATTTCTAATCAAGAATAATACTCAAAATTGAGTATCTCTCACACCTTAGGTCTCAAAATTTTCAAATCATCTTCATTTAATCCTACTCCCTAAGGGTTTTCCCAACAATATCAACAGTGCACCCAAATTCCCTCATAATTTTCAGATTTGATTTGAATAAAAATTCAGTGAGAATTTTGAATGTTAAATAACTTCTCCACAATAGGTTGAAACATTATGAAACTGACTTGATGCACACCCAAGAGTGCACCAAGAGGTGCTATGATTTGGGAGATCTCAAAGTGACAAACAAAACGGACAACCTTCCTCCATAGATAGACTATTCTTGTTAAGTCAACAAACTTGTTCATTTTAGTTTCCAATTTCCTATTTGACATTTAGCCCATTTATAAAAGTATTGAATTCAAGTATTATTTTCTTGAATTAAGTTGTGAATTAACTACTTTGCAAGTATGCCACTAATAATGTGGGGTGTGGGAATCACTTATCTCCAGGAATCTTCAAAATTGTAGTTTTAATGGAAGCATTGGTGATGAGCTCTTTTTTGCTTCACAACTTCTGGAAGTGTAAGTTATCATTTTTCCTTTTACTTAAACAATGTTTATCTCTGTGGATGCTTTTAATCATGAATACCTTACTTTGAACATGACTTCCCACACAGGCTAATACTCAAAAAATGCATTGACAACTTATCCAAGGTGATATTGTGGCTCATGCACATGTGCATTTGCAAAAAACATAGGCAAAATTTCTAGTTTATTTGGATGGCACCTAGTTTTCATGAATATTCCTCTTTTATAAGAGGAAGAACCTTATACCTACTCATATTGATTGGTATGCTTCAAAAAAATTTAAAAGAAAATGACCTCGAAGAAAATTGCATTGTGACACCAACTTCGAGCCACTCATTCATGCACTTCACCATGTAGTTGAACTAGTAGGTGCTAGGAAATTCATGACTACCTAATAAATGATAGCATTGTCATTGTTTTGGGTTTTAGGGATTTAAGTGCAAACCAATTTACTGGGCAACTTCCAAATTTTGGTGGAGCAATTTACTTGCAAACATTGAACATTTCTCACAACCAACTATGGGGGCCAAGTCCACCGTTTTATAATAGTACCACAGATTATGGTCTTCTAACTTGACATCATTGACTAAAGTGTAAGACAAATTCTCACCATGTTCTATGTTTTTTTCAAAAAAAATTAACGTTGTTATTTTGTCATGTGCCCATCTATAAATAATGTTTGTTAGTTGTTACCACATTGTTTCATTTAATGGCTAAACAATATTCATTCCACACATCTTGGATCTTATTATTTCACTCAACTTGTTCTTGCTTCAATTTGTTGTGGAACTCAACCTTGAAAAGTTACACAAGAAGAACTAGGGGCTTCTTAGAGTCAAATAATAATGTTATTTGGCTTGGAATTTGTTTCTTTCAAAGTATTTTTTGGGTTGTTATTTACTAGTTAAAATAACCATAATATTCAATTTTTTTTTTGTTGTTAATCATATGTCCTAATCATTTTTATTTGACTTTAAATAGTGATTTTTCAGGAAATAAGTTGGTTGGACCGCCACCCAATTTCTCTGCAAGTTTGAATCTTCAATTTGTGTAAGGAATACAGTTCATATTACAAAGGTCCTAATATTTGAAAATCACACATTTATGAACAAAACTAACCTTTCATTTGGGATAATCCTCATGACTTCTCTGTAAACTCATGAATGTTCCTTGATCATTCCAAGAATTTGTTTCTAGCTATTGATCTTGAATATTCCTAATTATTTTTTCCACCAATTCTTGAAACATTTATTATTATTTTTTAAAATTAGATTTTTTTTTTGAATTTTGTTGTTCCAATTGATTGCTCGGATGTTTTGTTTTAATATTGTCATTATGATTTTGCCTAAATGCATTATAAACTTGGTGGGTTTTAGGGATTTGAGTTCGAATCAATTCACGAATCAAACATATCTTATGTATTTCAAGAATGCATCAAAGTTGACAACGTTGGATCTATCGAACAACAATTTCATTGGTTCCTTGCCTGACTTTGGTTCATTTCCAATAAACTTACGAGAACTGTAAGTTCTTTATCTCAAATATATATCTTTTTTTTTATCAAACTAATGAGATTTTAATGATTCCAAAGACTTGCATGTTGTTATCCCCATTGAAATTTAGTCAATATGAGGTCTGTTCATAGCAATGGTTTAAATAGAATAAATTGTTCATGTAAATTTTCATATATTAATTTTGGTTAGTTCTTATAAGAATCCACTCTCTACAACAATATTTTTTTAACCAAGACAAACAAACCCCATAACATAATTTGATAAGATTCATTGAGCACATATTACAATTTTTCTTTCTCTTTCAGTCTCTCTCCCTCTCTTTGTATGTATAATTAAATTTGTTACATTTTGAATATATTTGACCCACTTCTCATCATGCTAATATGTAACATAAACTTAATCAAAATATGATCTTCAAAATGACTTTTTATAATAGTAATTCTAAATATGTAAAGTTTCAAATTCTAGATATGTCATATCTAATATCATATCAAACATTCCATTTGACATTTAGGATATTGTTGTTTTGTAGCAACCTTGACAACAACCAGTTTAATGGGACTTTAAACATAGGTCGCATTCAAAACTTGCAAAGGAAACCCAATCACAATTTGATATCTATAGGGCACCTACAAACATTAAGCATTGGATCCAACAACATCTCGAGTGTTAATTTCTCCATTTTTGATATTGAAAATGTCATTTCAACCATCAAGTAAGTCATTTGATTCTTAAATTGGTTTTTATTATAATATTTGCAAGATGTAAAAATGTGGTTCTAGGTTTGAAATTTCATATTCAACATTTTATTACTTACAAACACATGTTTGTAATTATATGCAACATTAAATTTTATGTTTTTTTAATGAAATTAAAATTTTGTCATGCACTAAGTAATTGTCGTGCACTTGTAGGCTCCAAAACAATCCTTATTGTTCACATCAACAAAGCTCAATTATTGGACAAAATTGTTATTGCAACCAAACTTGTGTAGTACCAAATGGTAAGTAAGTTGATTAAAATTTCAAATGGTTTTTGTTAGAAATTGGCAAAAGTATTTGTATATGTATCTACATATAGCATATAATTGTATGGTGGATATATTGAATGATGCATGTTGGTGTGAAATAATTGGGTTCCATAATTCTCATGTTATTCATTATAATGAATTTATGTTGCTAAGAGATCAAATTGTATATGAAATAGTTCTTTATATATACATATCTCCTATCCAATAGAATGGTGCCCTAATATTATGGTAATTTTAGCCAATCTTGTAAAATACAAGGGTCAAATCTTTCAATTTTCCATATGGTTAACTTCAAATATTGTGCACTTAATCGTTCAAATTGAATAGATAATGGACAACAAAATGTTCAAAGGGCGATTATTATTGCAACAACTATAAGTGGTACTATACTAGTACTTGTCATTGCCATCGGCAGTTGGTTACTGTGGAGGAATAAACAAAAGCATTATGTCCTACTTCACCAAGCTCAAGAAAGTAAGTGACAATCATATATGATTCATGTTTATTGATCATAAATTTGATACCCTTAAATAATTTTTATCAAAAAATATTTTCTTGTTCATAACAAAAATAATCATTCAATCATTATAATATCAAAGTACCATGTATAGAATCTTGCTAGACATTGATTGCTTGTAATGAATTTTGAAACATTCAAAGTATCATTGAACCTTGTCATTTTGTTATTGTGCATAGAATTTGCAGAGTTTGATGTTCAACCTACAATCTTTTCATATTCTGAACTAAAAGCTGCTACTAAAGATTTTCACCCAGATATGAAATTGGGACAAGGAAGTTATGGGGTTGTATACAAGGTGACCTTCTCACTTATATAACTAATATGTTTTCAATTTATCAAATGAATTAAGTTTTCAATCATTTTTTTTAAAAAACCACCAAGATTTATAAATTATGTATATGCATGCGTGTGAATGTGTCATATTCATAAGATATACTCAACAATCAATTTCATATGTTCAAATTAAATGTCAATACTTGTGGTGTATATAAAAGATTGAGAAATGGAATCTATAATGCTAGCAAAATTAAAATAAAATGTCCATATATTTGAAAGATAAAATTGTAGATGAATTGGGAAAGTACTCAAAATTATTATTTAAACCATTGATCCCATGACTCCACATCTATGAAAATACGAAGATATAGTTTTTACCATTTAAAAATAACATACATTGCAAAAAGTAGAGAACGAATTGAATTGCTTAGTCAAATTAATATATACATATTTTCCAAGTTACATGTGGTCATGTAACAAATATGATATCAAAGAAGGAAAGAAAATTAATTAAAGAATGTTGACATATGGATTACATGTAGAAACATTGATTAAAAGGTGTTGGTAGTATGATGATAATGGATGGTATTCAAATGTTAATCATAATATATGTCCAAGGAATAAACATGTTTAATTTTGTTCCAACAAATTTTGTGCAAAACGTTTGTTTCATTTCTATGTTTAATGACAACCTGATATTAACATAGAACAACATACGATCATGTCAAAAATTATGTCATGATTCATTTTGATTACCTTTTTTTAATAAAAAATGTTGACTTACAGGGGATATTTCTAAACAATAATGAGATGGCTGTGAAACAACTTTTTAGTGAAAGCCAACAAAGCATTGATGAATTTCTCAATGAAATTGTTCTTATTACTGGAGTGAAACATCGTAACCTCGTGAAGTTGAAAGGTTTTTGCATTACCGAGTCAAATAAAAGGCTCTTGGTGTACGAATATGTTGAAAACAATGACTTGGAAAAAACATTATTTGGTGAGTTCATCAATTTGAAAAGTATTTCATATAATTTTATATCTATTCAATTAATATGCACAATTCTTATTTGAATATGTAATTTTTTAATTTTGTACATATTGATAATGATAAATAGGTTTGTTGAAAGATTTATTCCATTAGTGTTTTTTACAAATTCGTAAATGATAATCATAATAAGGGCAATCATGAACATATACGTTAAAGTATGCACAAAAGCCAACAAAATTATTTCAAATAATTGATTAAAAGATCAAAATTTTGTAAATTTAAAATTTGACCACAATTACAATGTTGTTTTACAGTAAGCAAAGGAAAGCACATGTTGAATTGGCCGGTGCAATTCAATATTTGTCTAGGAGTG
The DNA here is from genome assembly GCA_963920785.1 of Sphagnum contortum. Lineage (NCBI taxonomy): Eukaryota > Viridiplantae > Streptophyta > Sphagnopsida > Sphagnales > Sphagnaceae > Sphagnum > Sphagnum contortum. The sequence continues at coordinate 2,252,746 of OY987288.1, forward strand.
GCTCGTGGTTTGCATTATCTTCATGAGATTGCTCAACCACGAATCATCCATCGAGACATCAAGGCAAGCAATATCTTGCTTGATAAAAAATTACAAGCAAAAATTGCAGATTTTGGCTTGGCTCTCTTATTTCCAGAAGATCAAACCCACATCACCACCATGCATATTGCTGGCACAAAGTGAGTGAGAATATATAATTTCAACCTATCATTTAATAATCATTTTGTTTCCATGCAATGTTCATACATTAACAAAGTACAACTCCCATTTAATTAATGATTAGGATTAAATGCACATTAACAAAATTATACATTGGTATAGAATTGGTGAATGTTACTGATGATATTCAACTTTATATTCTTTATTTAATGTGATGTTTGTATGCAAGTAATAGGTAGTCGATAAAAGCCAATCCAAAGCAATGTCTTTTATATGACCACAAAAATCTTAAATTTAATCATAGGTTGTATGGAAAATATAATGACTTATATATTAGTGGGGATCCATGGTGGTCAACTAACAAGTTATTACCACCATTATGTAAAACTAACCTTTTCCAAAACCCATTAACATAGAAAAGTCATGATGAATGGAAAAGATTTATAATCACCTTGTTCCAACCTGGGATGAACTTAAAATATTTTTAGGTAATATATTTTGTGAATATAAAAAATTGGTGAATAAAATGAAAATGAAAATGGCTTTTGGTGAAGAGTTGTGTCATGAAACAAAGTTTGCAATTGCCTTTAAATAAATGTAAATGTTTGGGTCATTTTATTGTGCAGGGGTTATCTAGCACTTGAATATGCAACTCGTGGTCAAATCACAGAAAAAGTTGATGTTTATAGTTTTGGGGTTTTGGTGCTTGAAATTATGAGTGGAAGAAAAAACATCGATCCCAATTTGCCACCCCAAGATATTTATCTTTTGGATATTGTAAGCCCATCATTCCTTTTCCATGGACATTGATCGTTATAAATTTTAACTCATATTATATTCATATTGATATATTGAGTCCCTAGAATCCCATCACTATTTTTCTTTGGTTGGGTTCATGAATATAACCAAATTGTATCAATAAATCATATACTTGGGTATGAAAATGATAAAGTAAATTAAAATGTCATTTTGACAATATATTTGTTAAACTAACAAAAAATAATACCAAAATCCATCATACAATTCTTATACATTCAAAGCTTTACTTGAATGAACAACAATATATAAGATTTTTTTTCACTATTATGTATCAATTTTCAAAATTTTCATTGTCAAAATAGGTTTCATGTATTATTAAGTACATTTCAACAAAGAAAAAATATGATTATTTTTAATAAATTATTTTGATTTACACTATTACAAAATGTGGGTGCAGTTCATTAATCCATGTTCACTAAACTAGTGAACTCACTCAAAATCTAATGAAATCACTTGGCATACAAGGACACCTTTTGTTACAGTGATATCATGATCTTTATTTGTTAAATTAAAAAATAACACATATTGACCAATCAATTTCAAAAATATTTTATCCCTACTTTTTTTTTTTTGTATTCAATTTATCATAAAATAAATAGAATACACAATGATTTCATAATGATAATTAAATAGATTATGAATTTACTTTCTTGTACTTATGTTAAAAATTCTTTCATTTTTAAACTTGCTTTTATTTTGTGAACTTTTTTTGCATACTTTACTATGCTTTCATTCACCTAGTCATAATTATTGGGTAAATTTTCAAGTAAAATTGAGATATAACACCCATGCATACCAAATGACTTTTGGGTAAAACCATGTTATTGGATATTTTTTCTTTTTTTGTGTCATGTTATACATTTGCCTAAAGGTTATGATGATCTATTGAATACCTAAACATGACCTAGCTGAGGATGGAAATCCTGAGTTAGAAAACGAAGTGAATGTTGATTTTGGGGCCCGAGCCAACTAAATATTATATCATATTTAATTTAATGATCATCGAATTGACATGCAAGTTCAATAAAAACTAACACATATTCATTGATGCCATCAAAGTTCAACTTTAACTTGATTATAAAAAAAATCTTGAATATAGAAATGAAATATTTTGATCCATATTTTAGAGCTAAGTATATATCTTGGCACATCATAAATATATATTTTAAATTACCTACATGTTATATCAAATGGCTCTAGATATCTAAATTCAGTTCAAACATTTCTTGAAAGATTATATGTGTCTTCACCTAATGCATACATATATTGGAGATTCTTTGTACTTGACAAGTGGCAACTTAAGATGAACTACATATTAATCCTTACATTTGCTTGATTAGTAGTTACCATTTTGGAAACATACATTGCTTGAACAACCCAACCTATTTGCATCCCAAAATATGATTTGTTCCAAAAGTTATGCCAATCTTTTAGATCAAGCTAAGGGAATTGTCTAAACTTAAATCATTATTTCATGACAATTGCTAGATTATTGTGTTGGTTGAGTGTAATTGTAAAGACAAACAATTATCACTAGGCAAGTTTGACATTTTCATCTTGTTATTGTGTGCAATGTCTAAGCATATTTATGCCTTGTGTTTAGGCTTGGCGATCGGCACGAAAAAAAGGAAACTCAATTATGAATCTTGTGGATTGCACACTTGAATTACATAATGATGAGATGAAAGAAGCATTACAGGTGGTGAAGATAGCCCTTTTGTGTTTGCACCAAGATCCAGATAATCGACCTACCATGGCTCGTGTAGTGGCAATGTTACAAGGTGAGGCAGAAATTATGGAAATTGTGTTAAATGGCAATCTAGAAATTGAAAGCATGAACAAGGTTTATGAAAACACTTTAACCTTTTCTTCCACACAATGTTTTGAAGAACCCAATGTGGCAATGTTGAAAGGATCATCATCAAGTACTCAAATTATGATTTTGCATCCAAATACCAGCCCTTTGAAGTAGAAAGTTTCAGTAGGTGAATTTCTATCAATTGGAGGAATTCGACCAAAATTTAAATGTAGTTACATATACATATGATGTGTGTGTGTGATGCCTTTTATTGTACAACTTGGAAAGATAAATGCATGTGGAATAAATTAGTTTATTTGAAATTTGGCATTAATATCATTGTTAAATGGTTCCATTCAACAAACTTGATATTTTCACATAATTAGTCACAACAATATTTGAGACACAAAGACTTGTGCTAAAGAATGATGCATCTTTCAATGTTTGAAGAAAAATTTGATGGTCTAATTTGAAAAAGGAAATTTGTGTTTATTGTTGTACAATCATGTGTTTGATGATTTGCTTGCATTTTTCCCAACATTGTTGGATGAATTTTTCATTTTTTTGCTATGGTGACTTTATGGATGTTTAGAAGGATCTTTTTAAGCTTGTAAATAGATCTTGACATATGATTATGCAAAATTCAACCTCATCTATGATAAGTGATTCCAAATAAATGTTATTGGAGATCACAATTATGGCAACATATAAGTTATTAACATAAAATAATGAAAAAATATGATTATACAAATGATGATAAAAAAAAAAGGATTTTAATCAAATTCATAATATTGATTTGGGAAAATGTTTTGACAATTGTCAAAAGGGTTTCAAACATTAGGTTCACATTTAACACCAATGTTGGGTGAGAATGGTCATCTAGAAAGACAAATTGGTATAGGTATAAAGTTTTCAAAAGAAAAAAAAAGGTCTTGGTATATAGAGGGTTTCTAAAAGAAAGCCCCATTTTGGTATACATAATCCTCAATAATTTATAAATTGCAAAATAGTCCCTAATAGCAAAAATTGGTGCCAATGTAATAATAATATTGGTTTTGTTTTCATCATATATAAATGAAAATGGCATATTTTAATTGAAAAAGTCAGGTGAATAACTTTTGTTTAAAAACATAGCTTCCGCATGATGTAAAAATTCAAATTGGTTGTCCATTACACATATTACCCACACTACTTCCATTTTGTTACACATTCTTGCTTTCAAAGGTGCAACGAAATGTGTAGCTTCATTACGTAATCCATGTGAATGGGGTAATATAGGTAATGTATAAGAATCTTACAAAACTAGGATTATAAAGCAAGTAAGGTATCATTCTCAATCCATGCAATTGAATATATGGGGGCCTAAATTAAGTATGACCTACATAATGCAACAAGGTTATATACCAAGAAAGCTTCTCATGGATTCATCATGGGTCATGTCCCATTGCCATTCAACTTTTTGTTCAAATCACCTTTTGTCATCATCCAATTGTGGGCAAGGACTTTAGGTTACCATGAAATGATGGAAATGATCTCAATCACCATCCAACATAAAATTTCATGTCCATGGGCTTCCAATGCAATAGATCACTCTCAATCACCATCAAATGGAGGCAATGGCTTTTGGCCACTATCAAATGGTAGAGATCACTTTTGCACTTCAATTGCCATTCAATGACCAGAATCTCTTTCAATCACCATCCACCTATAAAAATGATTTTGGTTTCCATTGGATGATGGCAATTAGTTAAATTTCACCATTTTACAACACTCCTATGCCAACCAAAAGTTATGGTTTCATCAAATGTTGATGGTTGTGATTGATTTCAATTGCAATCAAATGATGGCATACATTTTTTATTAGGATTGAATGGTTTATTAGTTCATGATTTGGAACTAGTCAATTGTGCCCAAAGTTTTGTCACATAGTTTGGTTCTAATTTAAAAGGGATTCAATCTTTTTGGTGGCATTTTAATTTGCTCATTAGGAAATACTTTTGCAACTATGTCAATGACACATTTTACATGTTCATTGGTCACGGGTAATTATTTTACCTTTGTGCAAAAGTTACCACCCCTACTTTTAAAAAAATATTGGTTTATGTTGACCTTAGATTGAAATGATGATGTGATATGTTGAGATCCAAACAAACATTGACATGTGTGACCCAATTGATGTGGCAATCTTAACTAGCTAGTTAGTTAGAACACACTTTTAATAGTCAAAATGTTTAAATTGAAAGCTTAACCAAGGTTATGATAAGGATTACAAACTATTAAAATTATATGCCCAAAACAATTACATTGTAGGAGTTTTCACCTTTTACATTTTGGTTATGATCCAACACTTTTTGAAGTGAATAAAGTTGGTACTATTGCCAAATTATATCATTCAAGGTGTTGCATATGCATTTTTGGACATGTTGTTCAATAGTTTTGGGGCTTTAGCCAAATTGCTCACCAACCGAGGTATAAAATTGTGAGGAGTTTCAAAAGTTGTGTGGAAAGACAATGATAGATCATCATATTATTTCACGAGACCACTTAAACTCCTTCCTAAAGCTATGCTACCTAGTTTATCATAGGGATTTGCACCCTATCCTTGGCTTTAATAAAAAAAATTAATTTCATACATCAAATGATTGTACCTAATTTGTTAAAAATGATAATAAACATCATTGATATTTTTTTCCAAAAAGAAAAAAAATGACCTAGTAAGAATAATAACATTTTAGGTGCTAGAAAAACTTGACCATCATTGATCAATTAACTAAACCAACTTCAAAAAATACTTATATTCGAATAAGATTTATATTACATCTGGAACATTTGGTGAGTGAATTTCATTGTTTCACTCTTTGCCCACATATTCTAGCACTTATTTTTTTCGCAATTTAGTTTAAAAGGTTGACATGGAACATCGGTGAAAACTAAAGAAAGTTGGAATTTTTAAATTTTGAAAATCATTGAATAATCCAATAAAAATAAAATAAAGACCTACACATAACGATTGTAGGGGACTAAATGTACACCCGATTATTTGGGGGATTTTAGATGTCTTCAATGGCAAAATCAACAAAGGAGGTTGATTTTATTATTTCCTAATTATATCATGGTAGCCATTTTCCTACCTACATATGTTTTTATGCCAAAGAAGTCACATCAAAACATTTTTTTTTAAAAATAATTTAAACAAGGCAACATGATGCAACCATGTTGAATTTGAAGGCACATTTAAGATGTTAACACAAATGTTGGGCATGTTTTAACCTTTTCATAATCTCTATTTCAAATTTAAATTTATCATTAAAAAACCAAGACAGTTCTCACATTTTTAAATTTATTTTCATACTCTATCTAGTTTTTCATTTTTATGTTTCCTTATGCTTAACCGGTTATTTCACAACCAATTTTTGATTCATTAAATTAAACTTCAATTTCAGATTTTAAAAGTAGATTTTTTTATTTAAAAATCCAAATTTCCAAAGGCCAAAAATTTTTATCAATCATTACAAAAATTTAATATATAGTTAAATATATATATGTTATTACATTTCAATGTTATATAAGGCAAAGAACATTATATTAATCCTTTGTTAAGGGTAGAATTATGTTGTCCCTATTATACATACTAGACAAAATTGTTGTGTCAATGTTTAACATGGTGAACAAAAGAGTAGTTACAAAGTAGGCTGAGTTGATTAGGACTTAGGAAGTATTGTGGTCTATGGTGGGAACTTGAAAAAAATGTTTAAAGGAATTTTAAAGATGGTTGAATAGTATTATCATGATGGGAACATTGAGTGATTTTAAGAGAAGGAGGGAAAAAAGTTCATGATAAAGTTAAAAAATAGTTTCAATGGAGAAAAACATTGACACCATAGTGTATCTTTGTTTCTTTTTTTCCCCAATAAATATGGTTTAATTTTGTTTTCAGATCACTACAAAGGCAATAATTATGTAGATATGCATCCTAGAATGTATCTTATGCTAAGTTTTACTTTTGATTTATATAGTTATTGTTATTACACATTTTGTATGTTTGTGAATAATATGTTAAGTATAGAATTCAAGAATAATACAATGTCTTCATATTAACATTTACCATTTGACGACCATTCTTGGGAATGAATTTGGGGTAAAAAATTCAAGATGTTATGAATTGTTTTTATTTTGGTTATTTTTTGTGATAAGAACAGTGTAAAGGGGTGAAATTGCACCCTTAAACATTCACTAGAAGAAAAGTTGTCCAAACCAACCCTCTATTTGTGACTACCTTGCAACAATTGTTCAAACCAATTAGTTTGCGATTTAAAATGCCATTGTCCTACGTGTCCAATTAGTCACAAGTGATAAGAGTCACACATGCAATTATAAAATTAGTGTAGTTGATCTATAGTTGTAAATTTGACTAGAGTTGCAATTCCATTGCATATGGATGTAAAGATAGATGAAGAGAACAAACATTACATCTAATAATGTGTCATTCATGGATGGATGATAACATAATCAATTTTGCAACTACTTTTGTAATTACTGCCAAGTGTACATAGATGACAAATATACTTTTGCTAATTATACATTAACGACTAAACCACCACATGGAATCAAGGATGTTATAATAGTTGACAAAAAAATGTTATAAACATTTCGTTTGATTTTGATTTTGATTTTGTGGTTACAATGAAACACACATTGTCGCAAATGATACATTGACATATTAATTTCAAATGAGAATGTTCCAAATTGAAAATCAACAAAGGAAATGGGAATGTTGCAAATTGATGTAAAACCAATCTGAATTTAAATCCATTGGAATCCAATAAAAATCCACATAATATGGTCATGAAATCATGTTAGCCATCATAGTTATAGTAATAATCAAAGGAATGATAATAATATCTTCTACATTGTCATCAATGTGACAACCAAACTATTATTCATGACAATTATTGGTCATCACAAGGCCTCATCTAGTCCTAAGCTACCACCCAAATGTTGAGATGCCAAAAGTGCTTATTTCCTATTCAATTTTATTGCATCTTACAATGTCCTATCACTTTCCAATTTTGCAAACTCCATTGGAGTTGCAAGCCTTGAAACAACTTTATGAATATGAATGAAATCATCCAATGTATTTGCCATGCTACGTCAACTTTCAGGGTCCCTTATGAAGGACAATCTTCCACCATGGAGTCTTTGGTTCACTCCAAAAAAATATTTGCTAAACATGCAAAGGAAACACAAAAGGTTCATCAAACTCATGCAACAAATGCCAAAAATTAACAAGCAAAAAGGCTACATCATCCCGCTTATAGGTAGGGTTGCTTTTATTGTCATTCCCATTTTTCATTCCTTTGCAAGGAAATAACACAATCGGTGAAGACATTGGACCATATTCCAATTGCAAGATCTCTTTTCAAGATCTCAACATATTGAATCATTCCCAACACTTCATCATCATTCGCTTGTGACTGCTGGAAAACAAAAGCAACACTAAAGTCATATGTAACAAAAGTACTACTGAATTCATCATCTACACAAAAGTTCAATGACCATATGCCTTCATTTTCCTATAAGTCAATGTTGTGAAACTTGGTAGAATTGAAAGATAAACAAGATTTTCATTAATAGGTTCAACCACAACAACTTGGTACAAATGGCTTCCCTCACCCGCATTGCCATATTATCAATCTCTGACACGTGTTGTGGAAATATGATAGGTTGGCGGCATGTAGTAGGGTCAACTTGACAAGGACGTTCAAATTTAGTTTTATGTCACAACATGTGTTTTTTCATCCCAATACTTCTTACACCAATCACAAGAAAATAAACTCATTGCAGGTGGATTTCAAATGCACCCACTACTAATGGTTATTAGGTTTATTAAAAATACATCCACTATAACGAAAGTCCAATTTTGAAATTATATCACAAATATAAAATCAAGGTTATAAATGTCAAACAAGGGTTATCAATCTGAATTCAAAGTTTCACACAAGGATTTAGGGTTATAGATCTAAGATTAGGGTTTCATCATGCAAAATTGAATTTCTAGACAATATATTAGGCGGGTAGGCATTGAATACACCAATCAGAAGAAAATAATGAAACTTCGTGTGGATTTAAAATGCATTAATGGCCAATGATATTGTTTGCTAAAAATACAACCAACAAGTTGTAGCAAATGTTGCAGATTTGTAATTATATTGTAGATCTAAAATTATAGATACATACAAATTTGAAAGTAGGAAAATAAATATGGATTTGGGTTGGAAAATGCAATAATGACCAATGATATTGTTTATTGAAAATACAACCAACAAGTTATTCGACATTGCAAATCTAAAATTCTATTATAGATCTAAAATTACATATACAAATTTGAGAGTAGGGTTACTGATATCAAATTAGAGTTTAGGATTGGAGCTAATCATTCACCAACAATTGTTGTAGATTTTTAATTAAGGTTTTAACTTTTAGACCTAAAAGTTAATGGAAAGATTTAGAGGAGTTCATTTTGTACCAAAATGTTCCATACATACATGATTGAAAGTAACTTATTTTATCTAGGAACCCATGATTTTTGTATCTTTTGGGACATGCTTGTGTGCAAGTTCTCGTAAAATGGGATTGAACAACATTTTTTTTAGAGCACCTTCTAACACCTCTCCAAACACCCTTTTTTCCTCCTCTACATCAAGTTTTCAAAACTAATGCAACATGCCCATTTTGTGTTGGGCATCATGTCCATTAAGGTGGATGTAGAAAAATCTTTGTTCACATTCGGGTTGCCTCTGTTACAATTGGTGATTGACAACAAATTTTGATCACCAATCTTGTGGCAACCAAAACATTTTGGTAACCATAGGCCGTAAGCTTGGTGATTGAAAACTTTAGTCATCACATGTTTTGGCAACCAAATTTTGTTTCAGTCACCATCTTTTTGGTGTGTCACAATATGACCTTGCCATTTACATTAAAGAATATTTGAAGGCAAAAGAAGGATTATGGAAATTCCAATATCTCACCATGAAAAAATATAATTTAAAGAAAAATCCTATAAAAGAAACCAAACTCCTTCAAGATGTCACAACTCTATCATTAATCCCAAGTTTCAACATAAGCCAAAATATTGTCTTTCAAAAATCCTTGTACAAAAATAAACCTACTACTTGAGGGCCAAAATTCATTAAGCTACTATACTATGTAATGAATCTAAACACAATATCCCTACCTTGGTAGGCAATGCCAAAAAAAAAAGAAGCTCAAAACAAAAGTCTACAAAGTGAATGTTTTGTAAACTTTGCATTAAAAAAGAAATATTATTTAAAAAAACATTATTGATTTTTTTTCATTGATGTCTATCAATTATATTAGAACATATATTGGAGCAAATTATCAATGATAAGTTTAATCATCCATAGTTCAAAAAATAAAAAAAATAAATGCGTGATATTTATGTAAAATTGTAAATGATCATTGTATCTTATGTTTCCAAGAAACCCATCATCATTATAGAGCATAATTTTGAACACAAATTTCAAATGCGTAAAGAAGATGGATTCACAAGTCTAAAACTTGATTACATGTGACAACATGATTCACTTACAAAATTGGGTTTTTATAAACTCTGTAAGTCCAAAACATGTCATTTTTGAAAGATCATGCAAATTACATGATATTTCATATTTAGCAATGACAAATTATCTATAGTTGCCTTTGATAACACTCTTTAGGTGCCAAAGTGTATGGAGGCCCCATTAGTATGCACACAACATGTTGAACAATTCTTTGCCCTTTAGATTTGGGTCATACATGTCATGGATCAATTTCCCAAATGACATCTTGGTTGAACTGTCCACAAAATATTTTTACATCCCAATTATCGCCCCATGAGTGAAAAAATTCCAATTGCATTTAACCATGATTGAAGACTTTACAAACCTATGCTTACAAACTTGTAAAACATTTCTAGGATTCAAACCCACTTAATTAAACAATGTACAAACTCACTTCACATAGTATGATTTAACTACTCCTGTAATATTAAGCATGTAAATTTACAAACATGGCAAAAAATGGTGGCAACCAACATAAATGTAATTTCCCATTTGTACATGACATGGAACCTAATCAAGAAGGGCCCTAGGTCAAATAGTACCTTCTTCAGAATTGAATAGGTCAATAAATATTGCTACAAATTGGATGCTTCAATTCTTGATAACAATTCCAATCAATAAAACTGAGAGCTTGGACACATAATGAGTGAACAATAAATTAGGTCGTTTTGTCATGATACAATTGCACTATCATAAATGCCATAGACCAGACAATGTTCAAACTGTATTACCTTGTTTGAACTTTGAATAGTTCAATATGTAGTCTTTGCAAGTTGGATTTTTCATCTATGCACCAAAAAATGGTATCGAAAATTGGGAGCTATAATAGTTCACACACAAATTTGAGTTTTAAGTAAACTAAAAGTTCAAATATCAATGTCTTAAAAGTTTTGAATTAGTTTATTGTAGCAATAAGGTGTGAATGTAATTGGGAAGGAGTCATACAAATACTTGTCATAAGGAACCAACCTCCTTAGAAAGGATTTTGCACTTGAAAGAAAGGAACTCATAAGGGTAATGCATTTGAAGAAAGTGATGAATGTGGTTAATAAGCTTTACTTACTTTGAAAAAAATGTTTATTATTTTTTGGAAACACTTGATAGTCTATAAATCACCACTTGCTTTCCAAATGGGTACTACCAAACAAGAATCATTAATAAGGAGTCATAGAAGCAATAAGTCATTTATTAAGGACTTTGACCTACTGAAATTTTTTCACTTATATATATATACCTTTATTAAGAAAATGCATTTGATGTCAGCATTAAGGTGCTTAGTAAAACTTGGTCTTATTTTGAGTAAGTGTTTATTGCCTCTTGTAAGCACTTGATGGTATGATTGCTTTCCAAAAGATCATGCCAAAATGGAGTGATTAGAAAGGAGACATGTACAAGCAAACATTAATTTAGTAAGGAATTAGTGGAATTAATAAATTGTTAAATACAACCTTACATGCATAGCCTTCACAATTAAGCTTCCATGTGTACAATATAAAATGTATAGAATATGATGTTCAACCTATAATCTTTTGATATTTTGAACTTCAAAGTTGCTACCAAAACATTTCACCTCGATATTTAGTTGGGTTAAGAAAGTTATGGTGTTGTCTATTTGATGACGTTCTAATCACTATAATTAACATGTTTTTGATCTAACAAATAAACCAATTCCATCATCCAAAATTTAAATTAATCAAAGATTTCAATTGTCAATGTTAAGTATGTATGTGAACATATCATATTCAATCTATTATTAACCATCAATTCCATTTGTTGAAATTTCCTATGTACATGACAATAATTGATGTGTAACTATGAGGATCCAAAATGTAATAAAGCATGATAAGTCCATGACCATTAATTTGCAAAATGATAGAATGGATGAATTTGGGGGAATTAGAACCTTCATTAAAAAGTTTCAATCCCATACTTCCATGATTAAGAAAATTGAGGATGTCAACTATTTAGAAGGAACAAATGTGCTTAGGGGTTACACTCCTCAATAGGTTTTTGATACTTGAATGTGACAAATGACTAATTTTGGGGGTGTATATTACCTCACGTGGTATTCATGTATTATCTAATTATATAATTACATATATTTTCAATATTAACAATTGATGGTGGTTAATTAATTTAGATTAATTTAGACCTTTTCTTTAATTTCAAACTTCGTAATTTTTTTTGTTAGGCTACTATAGGAAGATGGGTTTTTTGAAATGTGTGAGAGAAAATTGTGAATAGATTATGATTTGGACATTTGATTGTGTTGATTTTGGCCATTAGATTAAACAAATAATTACTAAGTTCAATAGTGTTTCAACCAATTATTGATTCACATTAAAATCTCAATTTCAAACTTTCAAAAGCTTGGGCATGACAAGACTTGACTTTAAATTAGCCTCATGGATACTTCAACTTATACTAATGTATCAAACCTAAAGCTTATATTTGATTAAATTTTAAATAAAAAATTACTTTTGGCATTATATTAAAATATTTTAATTATATAATGTAATCGAAATGAAAAGGTTTTAAAATTTAAATCATTACTTTATTATTATTACCTCAAACATAAATATGACTTTTTAAATTTTGTCTCACATAATTTTCTAATATATACATGTCAAAACATAAGAAATAAACTCAAATTGCCTTATAATAATTAATAAATCTAATTTTCCAAGTTCCATGTAATCATGCTGCAAATACAATATGGAAAAGATATCAAAATGGTCGAATAATTCATTTAAATTTTTATCAAACATTGATGTTAACATATATAAAATGATATTGTGGTGTTTTGTCAAAGATTATGTCATGACTGATTTTGATATCTCATTTTCACAAAAAAAGCTTTTAGTTTATGAATATGTTGAAAAAAATAATTTGGCAAAAAAAACTTTATTTGGTGAGTTTACCAATTTTTCTTGATACTTCTTAGTTAATTTTATAAACATCTCTATGCAACTCAATATGTGCAACTCACATTAATTTGCCTAATTTTTCTTTTGGCTTCATTATTTTAAAAAATAAGTAGATGTGACGCAAAAATTTGTAAATGACTATTCTTAGGACAATTATTAGCATCCACATAATTAAAATTAGTTAAAAAAAAACCCAATGTAATTGTCTCAAATAATGGATTCAAAGTTACAAATTTTCATAAAAGCCTTAAATTGACCACCTAAGTTTAATAACGTTGTTTTCCAAAACAACGGGGAAGCACAAAGGAAACCATGATCCAAATTGGATAGTGCAATTTAATATTTTCCTTTGAGTGGTTCATGGTTTAATTGATTTTCATTAGATTGCTCAACCATTGAGACATAAAGACAAACAACATTTTATAACCAAAAATTGTGAATTTTGGCTTGGCTTTCTTATTTCTAAAATATCAAACCCACATTGCGACCATGCACATAGTTGGCAAAATGTGAGTAATTTCAACTTATTAGCATTCTAATTTATTTTTTTGTTCAATGCAAAGTTCATATACAATTGTAACCATAAAAAGAGAGGGTACAAGACCAAACAACATACTAACCGTTCGTGCGAATCTAAGCAACCTTACATTTTCTGATCTACTTCGCCAAGACATAACCTCTGATCTTTTCCCTTATACTTCCCCACTGATTCTTCCAGTGTACATTCTATGATCAGAAACATACACTTCTTCTACTCATACAAATCAACAGAATAGAACTCTGCTGCAACTAACGCTTGCCTCTTACATTCACAAAAATGCCAACGAGTACAAGTTTTTTGACTACAAAATGTTCATCAAAGGTCAGACTCCTATTAAGGTTTAACCCTCCATATGTTCAGCTGCATCTGCTTGGCCAAGTTGCTGCGCAGCGGAGAGTCCTAACAACCAGCCAAGTCCTCCAACATAGAGCTACTTACACCTACATTCAAAAAAATATCAAGAGCACTAGCTTTCTGCCTCTTGGATGTTCTCCTCCAAGATCAAACTACTACACAGCCCCATAATTGCCCCTACATCTAATCAGACAATTTTTTTACCATTCTATATCTACTTCCAAGTTCCTCTACCATGTTCAGCTCCTTCCTCCCTTGCTAACTTCTTTCCGAAGCCTCATAAAAATCCTCCTACTCCGTTTCGTCCATCTCCCACACATCCGCCGCCGTTCCTCCCACCTCTTCATCAATTAAGCTCCATTCCTCTTCATCATTCCCAGCCGCCTTCTTCCTTGAACCACATAGCACACACCACTAGAGAGATCCCACCCCATGCAATTCCATGCAGTAGTAATGGGGACGCCGTAGCAAAAGACGGCTAATAAAGCAAAGTTAGATTCCAAGATCAGGAAATGTTCACACTGATGTGGCGACCTGATTTCGTGTTACACAATTACATGATTGATAGGAATTTAACATATGGTGTTTATATTGGTATAAAATTGGCAAAGTTTGATGATGATTATTTAGTTTTTAAATTTTTTGTTTAGAGTACTATATTTGCAAATAACAGTCATTAGATTGATGCAAATGAAACCAAGGTCTATTCTACATTAGTTCATAAATGAAATTTATGGTCAAATAACACAAACTAAGAATATATTACTAGGGGTTAAAGGTGGTGAATTAAGAAACCAATGTCACCACCCTCAAAAGTTAACCTTCTCAAAAACCCATTTACCTTATAAAAGTCATTATAGGCAGGGAGAAGATTCCATGTCACCTTTTTCCAATTTAGGTTTAGGTATTTGTGGGTTATATGCGTTTTAAGATATTCATAATAAATGAAAATAAGAAATCAGATAAATTTTGCAATTGCTTAAATTTACGAATATTATTTATATCACACAAACATATGTGCATCCATTGTGAATTATGTAGGGGTAATCTAACACCTAGGTATGCAACTTCTTGTCATCTCATGGGGAAAAAAATGATGTTTATAGTTTTTGAGTTTTAATGCTTGAAATTGTAAGTGGAGAAATGAACATCAATCCTAGCTTACCACTATGTGACATATATCTTTTGGACATCGTAAGCCCATCCTTTTACTTGAACATGACTAATTGTTCTAAAAAAAAAAATTCTTATTTCCCAAAAATAAACAAAGAAAATTCACCATGGTTTGTTGACAAAACACAAGTTGATCTCTAGTTTTCACATACTTCACTTGCCACCTCCAAAAAGGGGGCAACATCCAAGTCTTGATGTGGAAGCCATCCATGGACACTTTCATGGCTTCCTCATTAAGGCATTTATTTAAAACCACAACTTAAACCTTTTGGGTGAATTGAACTTGGGTGTTGTTAATATTAGGTTACGAATTTAGTGATGGTGAAGGTCTTAATACTAATCATACAAATTGATTTACAATAGGGGACTTGATTTCATGAATATATTCACATACAGTAGTACCTTTACCATTTTGATAGTAATTAAACCATTTTCAATAAATGTTAAATTTTCCCAAATTCAACTGCTTGCAATGCCGATTTAAAAAATAAATTGTTTGGCATTACAATTGACTGCACACCTTAAAGCTTGGTGGTGCAATGTCATGCCTAAGTAGAGCAAAATTGCTTGGCATTTTTTTCCAACCTCAACTATAGGAACTTCAGGAATTTTTTATTTTTACTGCCAAAATGAAAAATCCATCAAGAAGAGGTGGGAATAGTAGAGGTGCTACATTATATCATTCAAAGTCGACCACATTTCACCTAAACCAACTCATATAAGAAAATATGATTATTTATGATGCACAAGCAAGTTTTTTTAATTTAAATTTTTAAAAATAGTTTTTCAATTTTAATATTTTGATCATAGCCATATTTGGCTACAAGTCAGAGAGGGACCTTGTAGGAAAATTTAGGCATCCTACTATATTTTGGCGACATGTTGAAACCACATGGTTTCATATTTTTCCCCCCATGTTACAAATATTTTTTCCATATCTTGACTAAATCTAGGTCAACTAATATCTGACTTTTTCTTATGTCATGTTTTATATTTATCTAAATGTTAGGATATGTAACTGGGCAGTTGGACACAAACTTGGGTTATGCAAAAAGTGCATGCCAACTTTTAGGCCAAAAGAAAGATATTTGGAAAAAAGGGAATCCATTGGTGAATTTGATATGCAATGTACAATAAGTTTTTTTCCATTCAAATGGTGCCATCAAAATGTAATTGGACTTGAATGGAATACACAAAAAGAAACATTTTTCTGATCCATGCCCTAAGATTGAAATGAATATCTTAACATGACAACATATTAAAAACTGAAGTGTCCATCATTTACCATGAAAAGATAATATGGCTTTAGATAGGTACCTAACTCCTCTAGAATGATTGTTTTGGGAAATTACATGTCTTAACCCAATTAGACAAGATATATCTATTGAGGAAGGTAGTTTGTTTTGTTATGTTTCTCCTGTAAAGATCTCCCAAACTGCTACACCCCCTCATTGTGCTCTTAGTACCATTGGAAAGCTCTCAGTTAGTAGAGGTGCATGGAGGTGGTTTCATAATGTTCAGACCTACTATCCCACCTTTATTGAATATTAAACAATTTTGTCATTGAAAATTTAACATTATCAAAATGAATATTTTAAGGAAAATTTGGGTGCACTTTTGATATTATAAAAATGGTCAATGAGTAGAATAGAGAGGTGATTTTAAGCAATCTTTGTCATTGGAAATTCAATAACATTTAAAAATTCAAAATCAATTAGTTGGGTGATGATTTTGCACTTAGGCAATGGCACAAGCCACAATAATTAATATAAGACATAAAATTGGGCATTAATTATCATTTTGCAAAACAAAGTCATTATTCAATTAATTAACATATTTGAATGGACTAAAACAAACTCTTTTCTCAAACCTATATCAAAACTCTACCAAACTATGAAATTTTTCTTTAATGAGGTAACTACACCCAAAATTTTCATCATTGTCTCGATTCAATTTGCGAATGTAAACATAAATAATTAGAAATGCCAATCTAGTGACACTTCTATATTTTCATTATGTGTGATGTTGAAGGACACTAATGCATTCTGTTAAGGCTTGAAGATGGGCATGACAAGAAGGAAATTCAATTGTGGATCTTTTGGATTGCACATTCCATTTACATAAGGATGAGGTAGATGAAGCAATATGAGTGAGGAAGATAGGCCTTTTGTGTTTGTAGATCTCACCAAATAAACAACCTACATTGGCTATGTAGTGGCAATGTTACAAGGACAATTGATATTATGGAAGGTGTGTTAAATGAGTCTACAAATGGAAACCATGAACAAATTTTATGAAAACATTCTCTTATCATTTGAAATATAAGTATTGTTAGGCATTAGTTAGCCTAACTCAAGTTTCGGTTGCAAAAACTCATTTTACTAGCTCATTTTCAAACCTTTGGGGAAGGGTGGTTCTCAAAAAGATAAGATAAATAATAGGGAGAATTTTGTGCTGGAGGGCCTCAACTATAAGATAGGTAGTGCCTTCTTCTTCAAGCAAGACCTTTAGGGTTACATTTTGAAAAACAATCTTGTTGATTACACTCATGAGCTAAGGCATGGTCATGGTGAGATTTCTAACATGGTGGAGGCCAGGGCATCATGAGCACTTGCAAGGGAGTGTGGAGGTGCTAGTCACTCTTGAAAAGGGGATTTGTCCTAGGCTTAGACGTTTACTAGAGAAGTATTGAAGGTTGGGGTTGGATTGGTGCATCATGATGAAGCAAGCAATATTGATAATGATTACTCTATGTGTTATGGATGGAGCTTAAGGAGATGTAGGAGGATGGGAGAAAGAGGTTAGATGTCCATTATGTAGGAAGGTTCAATGGGAGGGGAAAGGCCAAGTTGTGGCAATTTTCTCCTTTCGTTGTTTTCTAGGGCTTAAGAAGGATTAGCAAGTTCATCTTTGAAGGGATGATGCAAGGTGCTGAGTGGATTTTAGAGATGAGTATTCATGAGAAAGTAGCATAAGCTAGAACCCTTAGAATCTAGGAGATGGAGGATGAGAGTTGAAGACTTGAACTGTTAGGAATTGTGATTTTTGAATGTATGGACCTTGTTTTATTTCAATAGAGTTGAATGTAAAGTCGAGGAAGTTGGTTGTTCTTTTGCTTGACATGGTGTTGGTAGTATGTTTATAGGCCCACTTATGTGGTTGATGTCCAAATTGACTACCTTGATTATTTGGTTGCTATCATTCAAGAGAGGTGGGAAAGGAAGTAGTGGCAAGTGTATAAGGACCTAATGTAGAGGAAACATAGAAAACAAGAAAACCAATAAACAACAACACAATAGAGGAGCAAAAGAATGAGGCATAATTAGATCTTTTGTTAGTACACTTAGTGAGAAAGGTGTTGTATGGATTGAGGTGTTATTTTGGCTTAAGCTGGAGAAGAGCATTGGTGAACTAGTTGAGGAGACAGGCACAGATTTTCCTCCTCCCTCAACATCCAACCAAGGTCAACAACTTATCCCCAAGTGAGTATTAGAGAATTGCGGGTGAATGGTGTGGAAAACAATGCAGAGGTTTAAAGTTGGGACAAAGGCTATTGGTTTAACTATTGGGATGGTAACTAAAGGTTGCAGAACTGTTGTCCCTCATTATGCTTGGACCACTGCACATGCATGTATCTTAAAGGATGGACCTACCTAACCTGAGAAGAAAATTCTCCTCCAGTTCTCCATTGAGATTGTACATACACCTCAAATTGCTAAACAGACATGCAGAGGATGGTGCCAGATGTGGGTCCTTCTCCTCTTCTGACTAATCATCTATCTAGAAATTTCTGAAGTCTGAGAAGCAATGGGTATGCAGCTTGCCTACCTAAAGAACCTGACCCTATGTTCAAAAGCTTTTTTTCCAGGGTTCTGGTTTCCATTCTGGATCTAGCAAACGATTAGTTCTACAGTCCGGTTCTTGTCCCAATTCCAACAAAAGGGTGCCAATTCAAATCTGAATCACAAGAACCTTAAACCCTGAGAGGTCCAGGGCACAAGAACCTGAACCTGAACCCTTGGATTTAACACTGCAAACTCGATACCTTCACAGAGGTCCAGGGCACAAGTGTTGACACTGCAAACTGGATACCCTCACAAACCCTGGAGGAATGCTCCTTGATGGATGGTGACCTATGGATTACCCGCCACGAGGATTACCAGAGCTATGCAGTGCTGGAGGTGCTGGAAGTCCTCAACAAGGCACCGATTCCAGCTTCTGCAGCAGACAAAGCAAATCCAATTCCATGTCTGGAGTTGGTCCCAAAGGCACAGATGGCGGAAACCAGCAAACCCACCAACAAAGGCACCGTTTTCTCGATGGATCCGGCGATGTGGGGATAGAAGCAAGTGGTAACAGGAGCTGTCAAGAGCGTGACAGTGGCAAGGGCAGCAACAGAGACACCAGCGTTCACGAAATCCGAAAACTCTAGCACGTACTTTGTGCCTGCCCCTGTGTAAATTGAGCCTTGAACACCCGAGATGTTGGCAGTTTTGAAATTCGGATTCCACAATCCTGTGCTAGTCACAAGCCCGTAATACAACACCCCGTTCTCAGCTTTATAGCTATCCGTGAAGCAAGTAACGCAACAGAGGGCGCTAAGGACGAAGAGGGTGATACTAGTCACCACTTTCTCAGTCACGCCGCAGTCTCCGTTGTTGGTTGCCAAAGGTGCTAGCACTTGGAACACCAAAAAGGTGCCCGTGGGAAGCACATTCGATAATTGGGTCAGAAGATCTGATGACACTTTTTTGCCACCCGAGCCGACGGAGTTGGAACTCAAGCTGGTCGATGTCACTACTGCAGCAGTCGACATCTTGAAAAACAACAGCAATTTACAGCAATGAATATGTGATCTAGGCAGCTGCCGACAATACCACAGATCGATGTTCCGCAAGAAACTCAGATTGAGGAGGAGATTGACACTGATTCCGCATGAACTCCCGACTCATGATTCTTTACGCTTCTAGTGATGAGCAGCTGAATCAATAATATCAAGATGGGAAAGCCCAAGAGAGACATATGCAGAGAGAGCTAGAGAGACACACAGAGAGAAAGAGTGAAGAAGAAGAAGAAGAAGAAGCTCCTCAGATGTCTAACTAAGTGCACAAGAACAGGGTCTAGAAGAGTCTCATCATGTGGGAACAGATTCAGGGAAGGAGAAAATTGCAAAGAAGGTTTTGACAAAAAATGGAGAAACCCAAGTTAGTTCTTGTGGAATATTATGTTTTTGATGGCCAATTTGCCTGCTACAGAAACTCCAGAGAAAAGGGGCAAAAAAAAGAAAAAAAAACTCTTAACTTTAGACAGCTTGCAGCAAAAGCATCCCATATTCAGGGAACAAAACCAATTATAAAAAAATTATAAAAATAAAAGCCAGAAAGGCAAAGGATCCATGCCATGTAACTCTGAAGTTTACTGTTTCAAAAGTTTCTTGAAAACTCAGCTCTGGATTATCTATCCATGTCCTTCCTTCTTGCATCTTTTTTACTAATCTGCATATATTTCTAATATGCACCAAGTCTTGCAGTATACCATAGTACCTTTTAAACCATTCCCACAATAATTAAATTATTTAAACCCTAAATGTTGTTTTGTTTCAAAATTACTTGTCCACAGACTTGCTGAAAGTTTTAGAAATTTAATTTGTTGTCTATTGTACATGGTTATTGCGTTTCTTCCAGGTTTATATGCTCAGGTCTTTGAAAGTGTCTGAATTTTATAAAATTCTTATTGTTACTGCCGAACTGGAAAAATGAAAAAAATGAAAATTTGGCAAGAAGATGAAGTTATGGTAAAGGTACTATGGTATCTATCCTCCACATCAGGTTCTGTGCCCCCCCCCCCCCCCCCCCCCCTAAACCTCACCTGGCATCCATCTCTCTTTCTCTCCAGAAATTGGTGTCCAAAAGAGAATATTTAAGAAAATAAAAATTTATGTTGGCCACCTGTCTATCTATAGACAAATGGTGTACATCAAAATTAATAATTACGTTATACAACACTAGATGTGTAGAAATGGGTGTGTAGCAAATCTTGTGCAACATATCTTTAGAAATCATGGGTGTGCAGATCTTGTGAGC
Organism: Sphagnum contortum; assembly: GCA_963920785.1. Classification (NCBI taxonomy): domain Eukaryota; kingdom Viridiplantae; phylum Streptophyta; class Sphagnopsida; order Sphagnales; family Sphagnaceae; genus Sphagnum; species Sphagnum contortum. The sequence continues at coordinate 2,274,222 of OY987288.1, forward strand.
AAATAAATGGGCATTACATAAATGGGTGTATGTTGAATACACTATTAGTGAAAAGTTACTACATATTTATATATATAGTGCATTTGACACCATAGATCCAAGTTGCACATTGCACATGGGGCCCAAAGCTTACGAAGTCAACTCATATGCTTGCTTTTCGACAAAGGCATATACCCTAGCACCATGGCAAGTTCAACATTTCAATGTCAAATAAGTAATTATTTTCTATTGAAGTTTCTATGTCAAGAAAAGAATATTCCAAGAACTATTCTAGAAGACATTCTATTTTCCTTTCCAATTTAAATATTGTTTCTTTTGAAACGAATATTTTTTCAGGAGTTTCAAAACTCATGAAAATAAAATAATTAGTGTCAAAAAAACCTGCCAAGTTACTATGGTACCTATAATGAGAGCAGATTAGTAACATGATATGGTTCCAAGCAGAAGAGGAGGATCTGAAAAAGGTCACCAAAGAGACATGTTTCTCTTTCCAGGGCTTTTACTTGCTGCATCACTTTCTTTCAAATACAAGATCATCATTTCAAGTAGAGTAGATTTACATATCATTGCGTTTTCCCATATTATGACGCTAGGGTAAACCGGCCAGCGACCGAACACTTAAGCACTCAAGGCAGGCTGGATCCAAAGGGAGTGCTCCATTGTTTCTATTGTTCAAACAACACTTGAATCTCTCCTCTTAGCGCCATCTGACACATTAATAATTGTCAAAATGAATTAGAAATGAGAAAGTTATGACCCCCCAAAGTACAGGATGTCAAGAAATAAAAAAAACAAATCACAAAACCCTACAAAGGCCAATTCCTGAACACCCAAAAAATTCGTGTGTATTGTTTTGTTGCTATTAAAGTTCAAACACGATTTGTAGAACTTCAGGTGACACTCCTATGACACTTTAAATTGTTTGAAATGAATAAGAAATAGGAAAGTTATGAGGTTTGAAAATAGGAGGGGTCAAAATGAAAAAAAATTGCACAAAAATACGTTGTGCAATTTGAGAAAACATACTTTCTTTGCTTCTCTTTTTTGACTGGTCGTTTGGCTTTGCATTTGAAAGATGATTTGGTGTTTGGTATAATTTTTCTAGGGGTTGGTGGTGTCCAGTTCTGCAATTGTATGACTTATGGAACCAAACATCAGGTATGGGGCTAGATACAAACACCAATTTTAGCCACTGCTTCAGCCCAAAAGGTTTGCAATGATTTAATACTAAGGCTAGAAGTACAAAGTCAGTTTAGTTGGGTATGGGGCACAATAGGTTCTCCAATGGTTCAAGTTTGGGTTAAGGATTCGAAAAGACCTTTGAAATTTTTTCTAGTGTATTTGAAGAATACTCTTATACAACATAAAAACTTGCAAGGGATTTGAAACACTTGTAGGTATTCTATTTTCCAAAATGCCTCACATTTTATTTTCTTTCTTTTTTCCCATACCTCAAAGTTATTGTAACATAATTTTCATCCATGCAAAAAGTGGTTACCAGGCCAATAAGAGCGGAGGGTGGTATTAACATCTCCATGCATGCAAAAAATCATTACCCATTCATTGGGCCAAGAAGAGTTAGGGGTGGTATCTTGTGCTAACTAATAGGTTGTTAATGAAACATAGGTCCAACATTATGGGTTGTAACTCATGACTTGATAACCAATTCGAGCATCTAGAAATAGTGGTTAGGTTTATGCCCCATGTGTCTCTTTCTTTTTCTTCTTTTTCTATTTTCAAATCTTTGATTGCCTGATAATGGGACCCTCTTGATAAACTATAAATTTTCTGCTGGTAATTTACCATTGGTGAAAGTGTTAACACAAGGGAGATACTTCCTTCCTCCTTCAATTTAAGGAGGAAAGAAGAGCAAATAAAAGAAAAAATAAAAATCCATGAACTTTATACAATATACACATCCCAACAAGAAAGAAAAACATAATACTATGCCATATTGTATATACCTCCTACTTAGAGAAAAAGGTAGATGAAATATATGAAATTTTTTAGACTTGGGTGTGCTTGTTTAGTATTTTTTTATTCACTACTTGGACTTTTGTAGGTTGGGATTAGCCTTTTTCTAAAAACTCTAGCCATCTATGGCCAGACTTCATCCTTGGCAGGGGAGTTGCCACTAGGTCAAGAATAGTCCTCATGTAATGTTTCGCTATGAATGTTGTTGGATGAACTTGTAGGCCATGGCGAGTCACATAAAAGCATGCACCTATGTGGCTAGGATGAACATTGTTGAAGGGAGCAATGCTGTGGACTAGGGATGATCTCTGAACATGTTCAATAGGCATTTCCTACCCAATATCTGAAACAATTTCCAATAATTTGGCATTATTAACGTGTTCAAGGATAAGTTCTAATGATGGGTGGCTCAATATCTAGGCTATATCCAAGTAAAATTTAGCCAAAAGCATGAGAGAGGGCAAGTTAATGCAATCTAAATGCATAGTAGTAGATCCTTGTATATGGGACAAACCATCTGGCATTTGCCAATGAACTGTCATGCCCTTCGTTTGCGCAAGGTGTGCACACAAGACATGAAAGTCAAGAAGATGTTTCTGGACTCAATAAATTCGATGACAAATTTACTTTTTAACATGGAGAAATACAATCGACCTTCTCACATAAACTCATGTGGCCATTTGGAAAAAAGAAATTAGACTTGTGATGTTGGTGGCTATATTGCATTAACATGTAAATTGGGTGAAGAGTTTTGAAGTTCTTGCTAGCTCTTATCTTGACATGTATGTACAAGATCAGTATCCACTCATGTAAATGTGTTTAGCTTTTAAACTTTTAACAAATAATTATCTAATGCAATTTGATGACGTGTGGTAAATACAAGTAAATCTAAAACTACAAACTTTAACTTTAACCACCTTGGGGGAGGGGGGGGATTTGAACCTTAGTGAGAAGGACCTTCTTTGTTGCAACACCAAGTCCCTATAGATGTTAACAATGTTAGTATTGTAATATACAAACAAAACATGATCATGCGATGTGACCTAACATGGGAAATGTAATCACACTTACATTCTTCAAAAGTTCAACCTTGCATTCAGAATCTAGACTCTAAACCTAATGCTCATGCGTTCACTTTCCTACCTTGACTTTATTTTCATCATTCCAATGTGTAATAACAAGTTAGAAAGTTAGAAAAAGAAAGTTTTTTTAATGAATTCTTGAATAAATATGTATGAAATTATTCCGATCTTGTAAGAATCAATTTTGCAAATTGAATTCATAAAACTTATAGTGGAAAATGTTCTTTCATTTTCCACCTTGTTAATGACACCTAGTCACACAAATTCGTCAAAACATAAACAAATTCTAACATAGGCAAAACACATGGCAAGCCCAATATTGTACTAACATAACACTAATTCACCAAACTGATTTTGGTTGCTTCCATTAACCCACTAACAATTGCCATCTTAGCAATTGGAGTCTTGTAGGGCATATGCACAATTAGGGTAACATTTTTTGAACACAAGACTCAAGGACTTCATTTTGTTATCTATGAAATAAAAAATCTACATGGAATTTTAATGTGAATTTTAAATAAAAATCAAATGATGATAATTCATGTGGTGGTGGTAATTTTTTACATGTGTCTGTAATTATGCATCAATATTTTGGTAAAAAACTACAAATGCAAAAAATGAGTATATAAGTTTTTATACATAACTTGACATGTTTTCTTGCATGATTATTTTTTGGAGCCACAAATTCTAAATCTAGGGTCCATTCATGGTTGGGGTTCAAAAAAAAGAAAAAAGATATCAAAACATTTTTTAAGCCTATATTTTGTAAGTGACATTTACATGGAAAAAAATTGTGAGAAAAAATGAATAGTCCAAAATAAAATAATTCATGTGCTAGTGATGATTTTCCATATACATACATTATTGTGCACCAATATTTTGGTTTATAAGCAAAATTGTAGAAAATGCTAAAATGAGTTTATAAAATCAACTAAATCAGATTTTTCACATGTATATTTCTTGCACATGTGATTTGCACTTAAAGATAGGAATTTTGAACTTAGTGAATATAAACAACCAACCATATGATTTAAAAAAGGAACCATTTCCCTTGTAGCCCTTTGTTTCAAAATTTAAAGACTTTGAAATTTCATATGATTTATTTTTTCATCAAATTGATCAAATGAATATGTAATGTCGTAAAGGGAAACATATTTTTCCTGTGCAAAAAAATTGAAATCAATTGCATTATTTTATGCAGTCCTTTTGCATTCCTTTATTAAAAACCATAATATGGACAAAATATTTTAAATCGGTCAAGGATTCAAAAGGCCTATAAAACAATAGCCAATAATTATTCAACTTTTTTAAAATTTTATTTTTTTAATACTCTAAAATTTCTTTTTGAAGTCCTTTCAAAATAGGTTATTCAGTTTTGGAACCCTAATTGTGAATAAGCCCTTTAGTGAATAGAAACAATAAACCAAATGGTTAAAAAATAATCTTCTTCCTTGTATTTTTAAAAAATGAATTGTGTAAGTTTTAAAATTTTCATACCAGGTATGATTTAATCTAATGCATTTAGTGAACATTGCCAAACATAGATGGAAGCACCATTGATCCATGAAAAAAAATTAAAATCAATTACATTGCTTAATGCATTCCTTTTGATTCTTTTAAGATGAAAATTGCAATTACAACAAGGAGTCAAATTATTTAAAAGGGTTCAAAAGGACATTTATATTGAATCCAATCTTTTTTTTATTAATTTAACATGAAATCATTTTAGTTATATGCATACAATACTTATTAGAAAATAATTATTATGAAAATCTAAAATAATCATTTGCAATCTTTTTTTTTGTTAGACAATCCTTTTGGATACCTTTGATTGTGAATATATTTCGTATTCTTTCACAACTTGCTTCAAAGATGCCAAGTTCATGATGATCCACCTCATTTTCACATTCTAAAAAACCTTTTTTTAATTTTTGTTCAACAATTTTAATAAGTTTTATGAACTCAAGATGGTTTTTAGGAAGTTAGAGAAGTATGCACATTATGTTAAAACATGGCATCCATGATTAGTTTTATATGACTACGCATGTGGCATAAATGACAAATGAAACTAAAAATGACATAAATGATGAGTTCGATTCACCTATAGTTGAAAATAATCAATTTTGAAGACTAAATTTTGGAATGATGCCATGAAACAATTGAAGGAGATCTTTGAAGATCTTCCAATTTGGAAATTGCTAGCATGAAAAAAAAATTGTATACCATACAAGGTTTAACTTATCTACCATACAATGGAACCCAATGAGGCAGGGTGTTTATTAGGTCTTCAATAAAACAATAACTCCAAAACCAACCTTTGGAAATGTGGAGATGTCATCAACTTTTAAACACACAACACAATCAACAATTTATTCATTAGTTAGACCACCATACTAAATGAAATAGTTAAGGTTACACTTTTGATGTTAATGTAGTCCCATCCTCAATTTTTTTATGTTGAAGTGTGGGCAAAATAAGCATTTTTTCCAATCTTTTAACACAAAATAATCAACTAAACCCAATTTTGATTATCAATTGTAGTCATTTTGTGTGTAAAGACAAAAAGAAACTTGTTGGAGTTTCGAATGTGGGTTTTCCTTAGAAATGTAAATGGAAGATGAATACAAAAATTAGACAAGTTTTTTTTCCTCTTTGCCACAACCATACATGTTGCCAAACAAAATTTTAGAACATTGATTTATAATTATAACTTCTCATTAATTACATGTTGATTCATTTTAAAGAAATGGAGATCCCCTACTACCACACCCATAGATGTATTATTTGTTTTTTTTTAACCAACAATGCATTTCCACAAGTAATCCAACTTGGGCATTAAATAAGCTTATAATTTCACCTTTTAATGAGACTATAATATGTACATTTGACCTATGTGACCTTCCCACTAATACTTTCAACAAAACTTCGCCCAAGGAAGTTTTGTGGCCCTTGAGTTTTGGAAACAACAATTTAGCTCAAACAACTTCTTCCTTTTCTTGTTATTTGCTAAATTTTTTTCTAGTTTAACTTGATCTTGACAACAACAACATCAAGCTTAAATGGTTTTGGCTAGTATTTGCAATGTTGCAAGGATCAACAAGCACACAATTTGAAAAGAACTTGTGTTTGAATTTTTGGGGACAACTAAAGGTGGTGCCATGGCAATAAATGTAACAACAATGAGACAACTTGAGATACAGTAGCCTCCCGCCTAAGTACGCACCCGTTTAAGTACGCATCCCAGTAAAGTACGCATTATTTTCCCAAAAAAATTGGGTTCAAATTTAGGGTTTAGGGTCTAAAGTGCGCACCTACCGGCTAAGTACGCACATTCCTCCCAGGTTCAAGTTGCGTACTTAGCCGAGAGGCTACTGTAATTGTAACTACTCAAATCTCAACACCAAAAGAAAAGCATCAAGCCAAACAAATTGAAAGCAATGCAAGTATGAGCATTAAGGTGCTTACCATATGTGAAATTAAATTTTATAATAGTAAATAGACTATTGGTCCAATGACCAGCTTAAATGATGGATTGAAGCTTGAACTTTCAAGTTCAAGTTTGGTGAATCATCAAAGTTCAAATGGAGAGATAGAATCAAATATTGTTGTAGAATCATCATTGCAAGATCATATCAAGTTCATATTTTGGTGACAAAATTTTTAATCCATACATGCAACTTGCATGGTTGTTTAAACTTAGCGAGTTAATCAACACATTGTACTTTAATGAACATTGATCATTCAAAAAATCAATTAAGTACCAAACCTCAAATTAGCAAATGTACATTGCAAAATGAGGTTGAAACTTGAAAGCTTGAAAGATCTAATCATTAAACCCTAATGTTCATACTTTTGAATCTTATAGTTAAAATAAAAAAGAAAAAGGATTTTGAACTTGCACAAATCATGAAGCGATTGAATTCTTGCGGTCTCTATTTACATGTATGTACCCAAGTCTCTTAACTATGTTATGTTACATCGAGGTCTTAAAGTGCTAGAATGGCCCCCCAATGAAATCCAAAAGCTTCATCTCAGCAAAAATTGAATTATAATTACTAAAGTATATGGATATGACTAGTGACAATGTTGTGGAAGTAAAATATGCAACTTGTCTATTTAGGGTTAGGACTTGATTATTATATGTGTGATAAATTAAAGGGAAATGAAGCTAATGACATTGATGATTGACCACCCCCTATTGTGAAATTGAAAATTCATGTCATTATGTTCACATATTCTTTAAGTTTATTTTGGATAATCTTCAAGACTTTGGAGAATTAAAGGGGATGAATATTTGAAGGTTTTTGGGCAAACTCAATAAGAATAGTATTGCAAACCACAATAAACAACATCAAACATCTTTGAAATTTTATTTTCAATAAAATATGTTTATGATGTTTAGTTCATATTCCATCTTCATTCATTTTTGCTTATGTCTTTCAAAAAAATTCAAAACTATATGGGAAAGCTTAAATATACCTTAAAAAACATCTTTATTTTTGAAAAAAATGCATTCCCTCGATAATACTACAACATTACACCAAGTCAAATTTCATATTATCAAAATTATGACACCTAAATAATGTGACACTTTCATTGTGTCCTTAAGTGTCACATTAAAAAATGAGAACAATCTTGTTATACCACTAGTTAATTCAAAATTGTCACATGACTATATTAAGGTATATGATTTTACCAACTACATTTTCAAAAGAAATATCATTTGACTAAGGAGAAATTGGACTCTAAAACATAATTCAAACTATAATTTCATTTTGGTTTGGTTTTAATATGAGACAAGTTGTGTGGTCCAAATCTAACATGAGATTGATTTTCCTTATTTATCTACTTGAAACAAGCTAGGGACTAAACATTTGACCAAAATTTAGATGTGGCCAACAATTCTAGTTTGAACTCAATGTTAAAAAACTATTAGCAAACAAATGTCATTGTGATTGAATTGAATTCCAAATTTTTATTTAGAAATTCAAGATGTTCCATTATGTTATTTCAATTTTGCAAAATCCTATGTCAATGTTAAAATAGAGCAATTTTTTGTGCAGACACAATTATAAACTCCTAAAGATTTAGTTTTGAAACTATTATTAAAATAACTTATTAATTCATAAACAACTTGGATACAATTATGTAGTGTAATTGTACTAAGCTAACAATTTGGTGCACAAAACTTGCAATCCTAAACAAGCTTTGAAATTACTATCAAAACTAGGGCAAACATCAAATAGGAACAATGAATTAAATGCAACATTGCTCTTAACGTAGTTGCAAGGCAATGTCTAGCAAGAAAAATATTTTCGAAATATTTTTATCGTATTAAAATTATGTCTAAAATTTAAATTACCTTTTTTACACAATATTTCCAAAGGAAAAATGATTTGGTGATTAGAATCTCCCTTTTCAACCAATGGATTCAAGATTCAGTCCTTTATTCAATTTTTTTTTTCCCTCCATGAATGAAATGGATGGAAAAAAACATTTGAACAGCTTCTTCAAGCCAAATTCCTTAAGAAGAAAAGGATTTTCCTTGGGGAGGAAACAAAATTGTGCCCCAACCATGTTCCCTCTGGAAAAAGGGACTAAATTGCCTCAAGGAGCATTTTTGTGATTGTTTGACAAGAAAATACGAGGGATACTTTTTGCCCAAATCAAACAATTTTTTATAACATTGAAAAGGTCTGGAAATGTAAATATCTAAAATGGTCTTGCATTCTTGATTCGAGGCTATGAACTAAAAGTTATGACAAAAAAATACTTAAAATAAAAAATTTCAAGTCCCCTTCTCCTTTGGGGAGTTTAGGGGACTAAGTTGCTTTAGAGAGCAAGTTCTCAAATGTTTGAAAAAAAAGTAAAAGGAACAAACATTGTTCACATCAAACAATTTTTACACCGTTAAAAAGCTTTCAAATGTTCTTTATACCGTTGAAAAGTTTTTGAAATGTAAATATTTAAAATTCATTTTTTATTTGAAAATATGAATGAAAAGTTACAACAAAAAGAAGATTTAGGGGGTTAAGTTTTCCGCTTGGGCAAGTTGAGTCTTCTTCTCCTCGAGGGAGAAAAGCACTTGAAAATTTGACACCTAATTCTTCTTTTTCTTATATAAATTTGAGCTCATAATCTCAAATCAAGAATGAAAGACTGATTTAGATATTCACATTTCAAGAATTCCAATGATATAATTCCAATGTCTAACTTGAACACCTGCACTTGTACTTTCTTTTCAACCATTTGAAAACTTGCTCCCTAAGGCAACTTAATCCCTTTCTTCACAAGGGAAGTTAAATTTACTAATATAACCACATTCATAATATATGATGAAAACATGTGAATAAATTTCAAATCACTCTAATGAATTAGGAATATTATATATATTATATAAATTCTGTAACCAATTTTTTTAAATAAAAAGAAACTTATTTAACAACTTGAAAAGATTTGAAATAATGGCATTATGGGGGGAAAAAAAAAAGTTTCAATGTTTTTTGGAAAACATTTGTTTGTAATATTCAAAAAAATATTCCGAGATAAGGAGTAAGAAGAACAAGTGGCTAGCATGGTGGCTCGTCTCGGTGTGGATGCACCCGGAGACTAGAAGCTCTAAAAGTGTGGCTCAAGACAACAGCTTGTTACTTCACTTGTACCTCATGATCTCAAGTGCAATAGCTCTATGTGGTCACCAGTTCCCCTAACTTCGGCTCGATGGAAAATCTCCGTGACATGGGTACCTGCAACTACCTCTAGCAGATGACTTGAGGATTGCTGCCACCAGTACAGAATCCAGCTGCTGATCATTGGGAAACTCCACTGGCTTGTGATTTCATCTTGAAGCCAAATTTCATTTGGGAAGAATAAATTTGGTGCAGTTTTTAATTTTGTCAAGCAAGTATGTTAAATCAGGAGCTGATCTGAAAAATCAATTTTCCAGGACATGCACTAGACACAAGTGTGGCTTCTTGTGAACTCCTCAAGACAAAATAGACCTGAATCAAGACTTACTTCAGCTGCAACCCCAAAAAGGATAATTTCCCACTAGTCTTTCAATCGACAAAAACCCACCCCGACAACAAATACAAAATTTTCCTCCCCTTCTGAAAATTCTCTTGAGGATTCCTGCTGCAGTTTGAGAACTCCAGCCAGCTACAAGCTCTGCGACAACTATAGATGAAGATCTGAGCTTGAAATCTGAGCTAGACCTCAGACAAGAACAACCAGATCCTTTGCATCCACCATTAGCAGCAGCTTTAGACAGCGCTGTCGGGTGTGGCGGCACTCGTCCCCTTGAACTTGTCCGCACCTGGGGCGGTAACTGGGGGATCAGCATGAGGAGGCGCCACAGCAAATCCAACTCCATGTCTAGAGTTCGTTCCGAAGGCGCAGACGACAGACACAACCAAACCCACCAACAACGGCACCGTCTTGACTATGGAACTGGCGATGTTCGGGTAGAAGCAAGTGGTGACAGGAGTCGTCAAGAGAGAGAGAGTGGCAAGAGCGGTGACGGACAAAGCAGCGTTCACGAAATCGTCGAACTGCAGCCTGTATTTCCCCGCACCACCGACGTAAATCCTGCCGCGCACATTCGCTATGGGCGCATGCTTGAAATTGGGATTCCACAAACCCGTGCTGGTCACAATCCCGTAGTAAAGTGTGCCGTTCTCGGCCTTGTAGCTGTCCGTGAAACACGTGAAGCAACAAACGGCGCTGAGGATGAAGAGGGTGATACCCGTCACCGCTTTCTCCACGCGATGACAGTCGCCGTTGTTGGTGGCCAAGGGTGCTAGCACTTGGAATACCAAGAAGGTGCCCGTGGGAAGCACATTTTGCAATTGGGTGAGAACATCTGTCGACACTTTGCTGGCCGAAGGTGAAAGCTTTTTCAGTCCATCTGCTTCAGCATCAACCTGCGCTGTTGTTGTGGGTCCAGCTACATCCCCCCTTGTCGTTGTTGAAGTCTTGGTGGTAGCCATCGGATGGATCTCAGCTGCGAGAACAATCTCTAGCACCCACCAACACAGCAGCTTATACGATCTTCCGCTTGAGGGAAGTCTGGAATCTAAGTCAATCGATCACTCACCCACTCACGTCAAATTCCTTCTCAAGAATTCTTGTGCAGCGGCAGATCAAAACTCTTGTGATCTAATAAGAATCATAACCCATCAAGCTGATCTGCAGTGCAGATAGATGAGGAGCTCTAGAGCAAATTGTACAAAGAACTGCTGTCTCTCTCAACGCAGGCCTTGAATCCCGAGAACAGACCTGGCTAGCTAGCTAGCTTCCTGGAGATCATATATAAGACCACTCACAACATTCAATCATCCTTCTCAAAACTTCTACGACTTTTTTAATATGTAATTATATATTCTGGTCAACAAAGGTTCAAGCTACTAGCTTGTTCATGATTTTTAAGCTGCTCTCTCTACAGACAAACCATGATGTGCAAGATCAGCTAGAATAAGATTGTAGCACATGATTCTTAAACCACATGTTTTGACTAAGTGTTTAGCGCTGATGGATCGTGGCATGAGTATTTACGAATCCCAATAAACTGTAATTCCTTGTGCAACGTGTTTTTGCTGGAAGACAGCTCCATCAGATGTCGCTAGTGAAAAGGCAGCCCAAAAAAAAAAAAAAAAAAGATTCTTCTTCTTGACTGCATGAATTGCGGTCACATCATCCACATGTATGCTATTTTTAGATTCACTCATTCATTCTACGAATCTTAAGTAAGTAAGTAAGTTGTGGAATGAATTCTTCCAAAACCCCAAGAGTAATAGAGTTATTGGTAAAGTGCTCGGGAGAAAGGATGAAATTGTTGATTATGGATTCAACAGGGGTTGAAATGGTGTATGAGCATTACTAAATTTCACATTAATTTGCATTGGGTGCCGCACTCAAGATCAAAACTTTTCTCTAGCTGCTGCAAGGAAGGTCTGGAAGTTTGTGAAACAAGTTTTTTGATCCTTATTGCAGGGCCAGGCAAGGGAATTTACCAACATGATGCAGCAAGAAAGGATACTAGGAGACTGGGTGTCATCACAATCTGTCTCCAGTCACATGAAATGCCCTCATTTCAGCAATTTCATGTTGAGTTTTGCTGCTTGTCAAATAGTTTTGAAAACTTTATAAATATTAACAACAAATCAACAAGTCTATTCGAAAACTCTAATAATAATATTTTTTAAGGTAACTACTTCTATTACAGATTGTTATGCTTGATAAATTATAATGAAAATATCAACAATAGTTCCAGCCAAAAGAAGGATAATTGTTACTTGTTGAAAATTGAAAACTTTTATTGGCGTAGGCAAGGATATTGTGTTTAGATTCATTATAGAGTATAGTAGTCTATTAAGAGATTTTTAAAATATGAGTTTCTTTTTTTTTAAATAATTAATTAAATTAATGTACACATTTAAAAGCATGTTTTAAAGCATGGGTTTTAAGAAATTTTAAAAGATTATCTTGTGGATTTAATCTAGCTTTTGAAAAAAATTAAAATTAACCTGAGCTAAAGAAGTTTTTTTTGAAATAACCTAATTTTGAATTGTTATCATCAAGGTTTCTTTGTTTTCAATTAATTATTAAAAAATGTTATTTTGGGTGAGATAACTGTTCACTAATATTTCTGCCCTATATTTGGCCATGTTTTTTTTGGGGGGGGGCGAAATTTAGCCAAATGGCCAACAAAAAAGAGAGTGAGTGAAAGGATTGAAGGGGAAAAAAGGAAGGAGGGCAGCTCCAAATCCACCAGAGCCATTGATGCTAGATCACAAGTACCCCTCCACCCTAGATCTCCAAGTACAGAGGAGCCAAATCCTTCAATCAAAACATAGGGTTTCACACTAATGGTAGTTAGTAAGTAGTTACAGGTTTGTGCCTCCAACTAAATACATTCATTTGGGGTTGAGATTAATTAGTAGGTATACTATACATGGACATTTAGAGAGTAGAGTCAAGGAATGAATAGTAAGAGTAATAGTGGCTCTGTATAAGGCTTTTGTTTGCTGGCAATGTATAGCCAAAATGCTATATTAAAAATTAAAAGCACTCAAATCATGTACATTTTGAGATTTTCAATGGCCATAATTCGTCAAAAGTGTTTAAGAAAAATCATCAGATTTCTAAGCATAGTTCAAGTAGGTAGCCAAAATTATAGAATGATGTTTTTTCAGAAATTATTTTCAAATTTAGCTTGTAAATACATTTGCCTAAATCTTCTAGTGGATGATCACCACTTTGAGGCCCCATTTGCACTAGAGACTGAAAGCTCATGACCATTTGAATACAAAATTTGTGTGATTGGAGGAAAAGGATTTGAAGATATAAGTTTATTTTACACAAAGCTTAAAGGTTTAAGGGAGCAAGGAAATGAAGGCAGATGAAATCTTCACATGGACTCCTAAGTGACAGCTTATGTATGATGTTTCATGGTCTAACAGAGGTCAGGCCATGCCAACTTATTTAAAGTGTTAATTTTTTATCTTTAAAAAACCCATTGGTTGAAATTTATTTTAGCATTTTGTTAAGTGGGCACAAAAGTTGCTTATGCCATGGGCTAAAAAACTGGAAAAAATTCAATTTTAAAAAATGTTTTTTTGAAGCATTCATTGCAAAACCTTGATTGGTTGGAATTTATTTAAATATTTTACCTGTAATTATTTTATCTTTAATAAAATAATTATTTAAAAAAGAAATTGAAGGGAATGTTGGCATTTCTTTCCAAATGTTTTGAATCTTTAAATATGTTTTTGAAGCATTGATTGCAGAACCATGATTGGTTGAAATTTATTTAAATATTTACATGAAATAAAAAAACTTAACCCCTTTTGGTTCCATTCTAATATTAAGGTACTTTACACTACATTTGAGAGTTCAGGTCCACACCTAAATGATTATTGAATTTCAATGGGATGACCTTTGGATGAGTTTTGAGGGCTCTCAGAATTTCCATGGTCATGGGCCCCCACCATAATGTGAAGGGGGCCTGACCATGTTTGCCAAAAACGAAGTCAACAAGTGAACAAGAAGCCACGTGTTCCTTCATTAAATTTAAAATTCTACATTCATAGTGTCTCGCATTAAATAATTAATTTTTGATTGTGTGCAAAAAGAAGACTCCAATTTTGGGGTGTATGAAGTGATTGTGTTGAGAAATTATTAATACATGGTTGGATGGTGTGAAAAAAAAGTAGTTCTAAGGTTTTTGGAGGACATCAACAAAACACAAAATATAATTGTCCAATGGTGGACATAATTTTGCAAACTATCATTCAACCTTGCCGGGCTTTTGCTAGGGGGAGATTTAATTATTTATGTTCTTAAGTCTATGAGATTGCAAAAGTCACTTGTGGGGCTCCAAGAAGTGCACGTGAGAAAGCTCTAATAATTAAGAAAATTAGGGTGGTGGGGTTTAGGGATGCCATTTAGGCATATGGGACGGGTAGTACCCTTACCACTCATGCATAAACCCTCATGTTTGATTACAAAAGTTGCAACTCAGATGCACCTCATCAGATGATAGACAGATTTTCCACAACATGCCAACATCCTAGTATGTACTTCAATGCATGCTACCCAAAGCCCACCACGTTTATTGACAATTTGTAAGGGGGATTTATAATTTATTCATTGGTCATTGAGTATTGGTGCATGTTACTTTGAGTGTAGCAATGTTCAGTGTTTATGCTTTGTGTCTATACTTGCTGGACCCACATGGTTTTAGAAATGAGATTCTTTCAACTTTTTTCCTTCAATTTGGCTACATTAGTCATCGCTGATGAGTGTTGTTACTATATTAATCACACTTTTTTCAGAGTTGTTTAGAGTGTTTGAAATATAACCCCGAAGCAAATGCTGTGAAAATCCTTTCAGAACATCTCTAAAAATAATGGGAATTTTGTCCAGAAAAACATGTATCTTCCAACAGAGAAAGTCTTTCTATCTGTTGCATTTGTGCTATATTAAAAGGCTGATTCTCATACAGCTAAACCAAAATTTCTTTTGTACATTTCATAGAAGAACACCCTTGCCAGGTTAGATTTAGATGAATCTTAGCTGGTTCCAGACAGACATCATAAGATCCAATGTCTTTTTTTCACTTCCCAAATCCACGAGAAAGCCTGACACGGTGTGTCATAAAAAGCATTTTGTAAAGTTGGAAGTAGGTCCACATAAACTAGGATACAACCTGACTTAAGGTAACTGATAACCCTGGAAAGTCTCTTCATTGCATGGGCTGTTTTTTTTCTTCCTCAAACATAGAATCTAATAACTACTTTTTATCACAAAAGTCTTGCCCTTGTGTATTGAGGTCAAATGGCTGAAGGTCTCTGGGTTGTCTTTACACAAAGTTTTTGTTATGTCTAGTATCTGCAAGGTCACAATGATGGTGATGAAAGATGAAACACTTACTTTAAATTTTGGACATGTCAATGAACATAGCAGAAATATTGAATAATATTGTAATAAGTGCAAAAACTCAAATTAATTTTTATCATCCATCGAGTACCAATATGATTCCCCACCAATAGAATGTACCTACAAAGTTTGTCACCATGCCGTCATACAATCTATAAAACGTGGTGCCAATTTCTAAAGGATGCTATTCTTTTCTAGGGTTCACCTTTTGATTACTCAAACCATGGGCCACACAAGAGTTGAGGTGAATAGGAGCAGTGAGACCCATGAGTGAAACGTACGTAATCCACGTTATCATGGCTATGGAGGCCTTTGACTATTGTATTTTTTAAAGAATTTTAAGAGGTCACCATTTTTCAGACTAGCTAGGTAGTAGCCAAGAATACAAGAAGAGAAGGGGGCAGGCACCCATCACACATACTTGCATAGCCCTATCAATAAACATTGAAAACTGATTTTTTGAAGTGTGAAGTTATATTTGCAGAGTTGATGGGTTTGTGCACAAAATATTTCAATTATTATCTGCACTTTGAACTGAAATTTCTTCATACAAGCGTTATGCAAATAATTTATCTTTATCTCAATCTAGTACTATGAGGCATAAGAGGGATGTTTGATCATTTCAATATTTTTACGACATTGTTCTAGATGTCCACCTTTTCTCAAAACATTGGAATATGTTCTGTTCAATAATCAATTGTTGAACCAATTCTAAAACATTCAGCTCCAAAGAAAAACTAATTTGTTAACAAAGATAGCAATGACAAAAAAATGATAGATTTCAATTAACTATGCACCAATTGCTATATATTCAGATAAAATGTCTAATGTTTTGCGAACTGATCCCTATATATTTGTACATGTGATAAAACCAAAATCTTTCAAATGGGCACATCCCCCAAACGTGGAGTTTTTTTTTGGGGGCACATGTCCAAAAACCAAAATAGGTGCATGCATAAAGATACATCAATACATTACCTTCACACATGATATAAATAGCATGTTAACCACCCATTGCATTCAGCCTTCATGACTTCTGTGGTCGAATATTTGTAGCAGAAGTTTCACCCTTGTTGATCAAGGGGTTGTGTAGTAAAATTCTACATTAAACTAAAATTAAAAGTCAGAATTAAATCAAAATTGAAATTGAATTTAGAAAAAGATAAAGAGGACCTCATCACATGCGCTTGACCTGAAATTTTTATTATGAGTCCTTAACTTGGTCATTGTGAGTGCCATACAACTATGGTTGCAGTAATGTCATGAGAAGTTCTTTCATGGCTAGTGAAGCTTCAGATCCAACTTCCAGTAGCACTGTTTGGTTACATGAGCTCAAATTTAGCTTTGTCATATCATCCTCCTTTTGTTGATTTCAGCTGAAATTTCAACCAAAGGCCTATGATGTGTAAGCTTTGGATCAAAGCATTGATTCTGTAATACCCATTCTTGGACGAGTAGATTGAATCAAAATTATAACTAAAGCTTCAAGTAAAGGTTAAATGGGTGTAGAAGAGATTTAAGCCTTACGGGGTTAAAGACATGGAAAACTGGAAGGAGAAAACAAACAAACAAACTTACTTATACCTAGTCTAGAGCTATGTACAAAAACAGCAAATAAAAGCACCCAACTAATGAAACTTTAGCTGCAACTGAGTAGCCTGGGGTGAACCAGCACCTAAACTGGTAGGTACCATGGTTAAAAGCTGAAATTTTCTTAGGTTACTTCTAACCATGGTAAACATCTCATCCTAAGATTAAAGCAAGGTCTCTGAGTCCAAATTTAACATTTCCTGGGTTGATTAAGAGACGTGACTGGTTACTACTACCCCTGGCTGGCCCAACTGAGTAATACTTATTATAAGATCCTCAACTCCTCACATACCACAAGTACATACTCAAGTATTAATGCATGTAGAATGATATTGAATATTAACTGGTTAATATGGGCTGTCACTATGGAAGGTATGTTGTCAAGTTACAGAACACGTTTGTTTGTAGGGAACTGTATCGTGAAGAGCACACCAAATATGACATTGTCATACTGAAGTAAATTGTCAAAGCGTAAACTCTTTCTTTTTTGTCCTTTTGTGCTGCAGAACTTCCTCCATTGTCCAACTTGCACTTAGAGATCCAAATCAAGTGCCAAGGATGCTGAATTTGAAGTCAAATCTCTAATATTACTTTCCAAAACACCTGATGAAGAAGAAAACAAAACCACCCAACAATTTTATTTTATTAAGAAGAATAAGAACTAACATTCACGTGTATCCTTGCATCACACAAAGAGCCTTTCTGAGTGTACTTGTAATGGTAAGTTGCAAGTTGCAACCTAGTGAAGTTCGTGCACAAACAAACAAGGAACTTTCCAACAGGTAAGTTGTAACGTGTATTGAGGAGTCAAGAGTTGTTCTTTCCCAGCAAATGGGCTTCCAAAATTCATTTGTGTAGCGGTATTTCCCAGGGTGGGGCCATTCCATTAGGATGAGGCAGTAGCCAAGATTGACCCCACATTTTGGGAATGTCTCCCACCGATAGTGCATCACAAGATGAACATTATCACCAACTTACATGCAAAAGATACATAGTTCATGAGTTGTAAGAGGGAAAGTATTTCTGAGTCCTTTATAGTTGATTACAGTTGTATGAAGATAGTTTCCATTTCTAGTGGATTAAAAAATTTGGAACTATAAATGGTATCAAATCTGTCCTCCTCACGTGCCTTATATTCAGCCTTTCCTTGTAGTTGAAGTTTTTGTAAGGTTGAATTATGCTTTGCAAAGCTGTCACATGTTTGAAACATACAAACACATCATTCTTAAGCTTTCAATGAAGTTATTAGCAAAGTCAATAAAAAATCCGAGCATAAAACCCAAGGTCTTCATCTAACCTGAGGATGACACTCAAAGTGCAAGATGGGATTGCACCAAAGGGAAATAACAACTTGGAAAGACTTGAGTTTTCTCCAATCTTCTATTTTTGCCTATGTCTAGTGTCTATCTAATGGCTGAGAGACTTAAGAGCTACTTAGGGGATTATACAAAGTCTATTTAAAAGCTTACATAGGTTATGGGATATCTAAAGGATTACACAAAGACCTACCTAAGAGGTTAGTTAGGGATTTCCTAGGTTAGGGTATGCCTAAAAAAAATAACTAAGGAGCTACCAAAGGTTAACTCATAGTGCAAAAAGGGGTCACATAGCTTTCCCTAGGGTTATCCAAGATCCAACATAGGGGCTATCAAAAGCTTACATAAAGAACTACATAATGCCCACCTATAGGACTATTTAAGGACTACCTAGAGAGACACCTAGGTGCCTACTTAGGTTATGGGATACCTAAGGCTTACTTATGGGGTTACTTATGGCATATTTACGAGGCTACGTAAGAACTACTTATATAAACACCTAGGGGTTCACCTAGGTTATGGGATATTTTAGGTGTTTCGTAGAATTTACCTAGAAGGTTAAATAGGGATTTTTTAGATTGGGGGATACCAGAAAGGCTAGGGCTATTTGGGGGGTTATATAAAATTTATGTATGGGCTAGCTAGGGATTTCTTAGGTTAGGGGATACCTATGGGTCATTTAAGAGGCTACATATGATTAATACATAATGCAAGAAAGGGCTACACAAGGCTTATTTAGGGATTACATAAAAAGTTATCTAAGGAAATACCTAAGAGTTGTCGAAAGGACTACTTAGTGTTTAGTCATAACCCCTTATGTAGTGACACGCTCCTAAGTCCCTTGTTGAACCCACTTGAGGGTTCAACTACATAGAGTTGCAAAAAATTGGGATTTGAGGGCTGCTCTCGACTTCCAACAGTAAAAAGGGGTATAGGGGCATGCTAGAAGTCTTGGGATTAGACTAGGAAGAGAGACTAGATTATCAAGCTTGAATCTGCATCCAAAACCAACCACAAGAGGGTTAATTCACATTCGGAAACACCCTTGGGTGTTGGGACAAGCCACGGGCACTTTGACACACTTGATTCACCACGGCCCAGACTCGGGGGAAGTCACCACCTTCCCCCATATAGTATTCTCTACAGCTCTCCGCCAAAGCTACATCCAAATGGCTCTTTTTCCCGGGACTCCCAAGGGGGAGTCCCGAAACTGTCATGGGTTGGAGTCCTGGGTCGGAGTCCCGAGACTTTGGGAGCTCATATCTCTCGACTACCAACTTCGATTGGAACGAGGTCTAAACCAAAGTTGTAGCTCTCTTCAAGAGCTTTCCAACGCCATATCGCACTCTATGAGCGGATGTCGGGAAGATGTCGATTCCTGACTTTTAGTGGTCGGGAATCAAACTGTCAGTTTGACTCCCGACCCTTCTTTTGCCCATAACTTGGGCTGCAGATGTCCAAATGGCTCATGCGAGGCCATTTTGGACATCTAGACTTCAAGACCTTTCCAATAACATCAAGAACATTTGAATGCAAGGAGATTTGACCCCTGCAATCGAGCTCTGAGTTTTCGAGAGTCTCGGAGGACTCCAACATCCCACTTTTGGGAATGTGGGCTTCACCCTCACACTTAACCCAAAGTGGGGTTGCGACATGTAGCCCTTCAAATAATCTTTAAGTTTCCCTTTAGTTAAATAGGTCTTTAAGGAGCCCCTATGTAACATTTGAAGTAATCCTTATGTAACTCATTATGTAAGTTTTTGGTAGCCCTTATTTTAAATAATTTTTAAATTTTATGTAAACCTTAAAATAGACAATTTTCAATTTTTTAAAAATTAAATTTTCAAAAAATTTTGATAAATAATTTTACAAGATTATCAAATATAAACTCATCAAAAGTTTAGTTGATAAAACTTTTTAAAAGGTTGATAATCTTTAAAATTGTTCTATTACATTTTTTTTTAATTTAAAATTTCAATTTAAAAAAAAATCTTTACCTTTCAATCTCAACGATGCAAGTTATGACATTTGTACTTGTAATTTATTTCATACTTAAATTGCATCATGTTTTATTTAACTAATAAAATCATTTAGTTTTTGTTCATTATTACATTATTTATTTGTTAATGTTTTAAAAATTAAATTATGTTTTTATCTTGACCTTAACAATAAGATCTAAATAAATTTTTAATTAGTTAACCCCCTATGTTAAGTAAACCCCTAATTTATGTGGTAATAACTGAAGTAGACTATAATATAATTATAATAAAAACTACAATGATCACTTTGGGTGTTCATCCTCACTTTTGACAAATGGTCCTCACTTGGATGGACTTTATGCAAAATGGAAGATGAGTGAATAAAATGAAGCCCAAAATGAGGACTACTATAATGTGTATCACATTTCATCATCTCAACAAATGTCAAATTAAGATATTTGTGAAACATGTTTGTCTTCTCATCAACCCATTATGTCATTTCAACCCATTTGACTTGAGAATTTCTCAATCTCATAAGTTATAACCTATATCAAATAATTGCTTCCACATATTTTCACATGTTTGTCTTCTCATCAACCCATTATGTCATTTCAACCCATTTGACTTGAGAATTTCTCAATCTCATAAGTTATAACCTATATCAAATAATTGCTTCCACATATTTTTTCAAGAAAAAGGTCCAATCTCAACAATATAATCATCTGTCATTGACAATTCATTAACAATATAAATTAATTACTTATGAAACATGATAATAATCGAATCCCATATTGCCTTTAACATGTATTTGCATTCTTATTTGAACATAACAGTCCTTAATGATATCAATCAATGGTATCAATAAGAAATTTGGAGATACCAACTTCTGAACATTTGATTCAATACCCAACCTCAAGTTAATTTTAGATTGCCTTTTAAACTAGTTTGCAAAAACCATCAATGAGCTCACACATGTAATCAAGACATTTAAAGACCTTTTACATTTTCATAATTAGCATCAATATAAACAACAATTAGACAAACTAATAAGTATACAAACAAAGGATAATATACATAACCATATTTCCAGGACACTATCATTTGACAACTTAAGAACCCATTCATTTAATCATGTAATTAACCCATTCACTTTCACATGTATTCGTCCAATTGATTCTCTATCATGTAATCATTATCAAGCACAACTGACCATAATCATAATTTAAAAGACCTTTTTTCATCCCACAAGCAATCCCAGTGTCCACAATTCATTTTGCATTAACTTTGGTGCTGTTGAAATGAGCATCCTGAAAATATTCGACTAATTGTATGATTATGTCCAGAATTTGCACACATTTTACAAAACAATTCATAGATTTTTGACACTTCCATGCCTACATTTGTTTGCATGCAAAAAGACTTCTATACTCTGTGACCAGGAGCAACAGGTAAACACAATGTGTCATCATCCCTGTGGCATGATCAAGCATGAGCTTGACAGCATTTCCATGACTACTACTGCAATCCTAGGAAAGTGGTCTCTACTTTTGGATTACAAAAAACAGAGGCAAAAGTCTCCACTCATGAACTCACAGAGATATAACTGAAAATTGAACTTGGAAAACTGGGCTTCTGAAATGACCTATATCTGCGCTTATAGATTAGAGAAACTGAGGTTAAACAGCAGAGGATCTGAACCATGATGGACTAAAGAGGGAATACTGACAACCCATGAGCAGATCAGAATTTTTTTCCTCTTCAGCCAGTGATTGTCCAGAAACCCAAACATGCATCTTTTTTAAGAGATCTATGCAATACTAATAACCTCAACTTCGAAGACAAGCACAGAGTTGGGGTGGATTCCCCAAGCTGGAAAACCACTTGCACCATATGCATAGTCTGGGGAGCACTGCCAATTCAACAAAACACCAGTGGAGATGAAATCATCACCACCCAAGCTTTGAAATGAAAACCAAATTCAAAAGCCAACAGAGACAAAGCAGTCTCACCTTATGGTTTCACTGGTGCTTGAAGTCCTAGGATTGCAAAAGGATATGTATGTCCCCAAACAAATGTGACAGATAGACCTCAAAATTGTTCACAGCAACTTGGAGTAGAGATATGGTGCTTTGGTACTATTGTCAGTGCACCATCATCCCAACACCATGGAACAAACCCCTTAGAACTTGAAGAACTTACTAGCTAAGATGATCAGCTACAGTGTTTGTGTACCTCTGTGTTTGCTTGGTAAGTCATTTACATTGTACAAAAAGCTGAGCTTTGACTTCATAATTATAAAAACCAAAACTATCTCAAATGGGTACTTGTACAAGGTGAAGACTAACCTTGAGGCGTGCTATTTCACCCAGTTGCATGCCCATTACGCCCTCATCCCAACCTGTTGTCAAAAGGAACAAATTAGAAATTTCAGAACTGTTTCCTTTCCACAGCATAGCATTTTCCTGAAAGCAGGTGTAGGTTCTAAATTAGGTTCTACCCTAACCATAACCCTTGAAAAATCCATTACAGAGAGCTCTGGGCAATGGACACATCATTGTTGAACAGGCAAAATCCCAATGAGGTGCACATAATTTAGAAGTCCCAGAACCATTTTTTTGCCTTGAAACGTGTCAGATCAAACATCCTTTTGGTGGTGTTACCTTTGATCACTTGTCCCAATCCTATCTTGAACTTGAATGGTTGTTGCCCTGGATCCTTGGTGCTGCAATTCAAATAGCATGAGCACAGAACAACAAAAGCAAGAGACCAACAGAACAAGAACAAGAACAAGGGTAACAAAATGAAGTAGGGGAAGGACAGAGTGTCTGCTCTCAACCTAGACAACTACACAAGCAACTTCCAACACTGCAATTACACAAAGTTGGGTTCTTGCCCAATACCCCCAGCACTTAGATCAACAGCAACAACAGCTCACCCAGGAGTTACATACACTCCATAGAACTTGGTTGGCATCTATGGTGCACCTAGAGGGATTGAAACAACACACTCCATGAGCTCTACAATCCACCAAGAAAACATCACAGAAACACACAAACAAACAATCCTTCCCACACAAACAAATCCTTCCACAGGTCTGGACATGGGCTATGCACATCCCTGTTTGATCACACATACCTCCAAAACTTCTGGGAGAGGTCCTTATTCTTGCCTGGAGATGCCACACACACATCCCCCCTCACATCGCAACTCCATCAGATATTCAGTCCAGTGCAGGAAATTCCACAAAGAGATCTAGGCTAAAGACAATCCTTCAACTCCTACAAAGAAACCAGTCTAGAAACTATATAACACAAGTTTGTCATGGCAAGTGAAGAGTGTACAATCTCTACTACATCTGTTGTATTTGCTCCCGCTGTAAGCCATAGCCATAAAGCAGACCAACAACAACTAGACTTAGGAGAGTCCTCTCCATTCTTCCCTTCAAAGGAAACTGACAGTTCTTAGATGGTGAAGGGGGGGTGGGGGAACCAGAGAAAGGAAGGAAGCCACCCACCGAATCCTGTACAGTGCACTGTAACAGTCTGGCCACGAGTCGGCTTGGCTCCTGTGCCTGGTCGAATCAGCTCCTTCTCGATCCCCATCTCTGCACAACGCCTAACCGCTGCTGTGTTGCGGAAGCTTTCAAAGTGATGGGTGGTGCGCTTAAGGCGTCTTCCAGGTGATGGCTCTTATGTTTTTTGCGTCTCCGAGGCAACGGGTGCTAGTTACTCTATTCTTCAGTCTAGTGTTCTCGAGAATTATATACCATCAAGGTGCACTGTAGGATTTAGGGTTTGGAGCATCTGAACAGGAAGGTTACTGTATTTTCCCATTGAAGACTTCTCCTTCTTCTTCTTCGTCTTCTTTTCATGTTCTTTTTACCCTTTTTCCACGGAAACTTGAAGAACCTGCTATCATCAAGCTCCCTTCAACAAACTGTGTTTGAACACAAGACAAAATAAAGATGGGCTCCATATCCCTCCAACCATATGGAGTCTGGGGTTTTGCAATCTGGGGTTTTTGGTTTTCAGATTTGACAATAATGTGGGAAGTGAGCATTTCAGCAACAGATTTTCACATAAAATCAACTAGGGATGATGGCCGGCGAGTGTACATTATTGAGACAGAAAATAACAGGTCACAGAAGACAGAAGAACAATTCTCTGTTCTTAGTTTTTCCAGTGAGAAATTCCAATTCCAGTATCTTCTCTCTTTTATTCTACTGCAGCAACTACATCTTTGCAGTAATCTGCATTGCAAGAAGAAGAACATCTGTAATGATCTGTTGTATTTCTAGACACCAAATGGGAAATTCAAATCCAAGGCAAGACTGAGCTGTCAGCCAACATTGTCATGCAATTCATATCATAAATGTCTAAGGTTAATGAACTCAGCATCTGCATTGTTCAACTCTTGTTATCATCTGATCACCTCTCTCCTCAGGTTCAACCTGAATTTCACAAATTTCCACATCCAAAGATGAAATGCACATTCTGATCACTAAGCACCCTTCCCATCAACACCTGATTTAGACATTTCCATAAGTGTCTAGAATTTGATCACTTGTGGGTATTGATCATCTGCACAAGTATGGCTGTGTCGTGGCTTTGTGATCTCAATACAAGAAACAACACACGACAGAGCCCAAATAACACAGTTTCTGATGAACCTGAAATGGGTTCTGAGCCAAACCCCAGAGCCAAAACCAAGACCCACAATCACAATGTCCCTGATGAATCTGAGTCCAGACCAGACTGGAGCCTAAACTGAAACCACCCCTAGAGGAGCCTAAGGAGAGCATTGGAGACTCTCTGGACAGCCTATGATGAATGAAAAAAATGAAGCTTGGATTATGCATTTGTGGCTATGCAGGTACATAGCACACATGAATACTTAGCAAAGGTTTGGCCAGATATTAAGTGTGTGTAGTCCAATCACAGAGATTCCTGCACTAAATCAGATGCCACAAAATGCTGTGTCAAAGAGAGCGAACGAGAACAACATGGTGGCAGAGGAGCAAGGAAAATGGATCAAACTCAGGTACTTCATATTGTGTTTGTGACAGGAGAAACTCCAGATGCATGGAATACACCGAGCTACAAATCGTACAATTGTATAACATGAAGAATAATTTACACAGGTTTGAAACAATCTAAAATAAATCAACTAGAAAAAATTGCAATCAGAAAAACTGCTCAGCATCATGAAGATGTCCATTTGAGGAACCCAACAGTGAGATGCTGTGGCTTTTGCAGTCACAAATATTAGAGGACTTTGTCACATAGAGCTGGAAGCTATCAGATCATGAAATCATTCTAAGTGTCTGTTTGCTGCAGTGAGGCCTGATTCACAAGTGGTTGAGCTGGTCCAGAATGTTGCGAATAAGCATATGAGACTCCCCACATGGCCACAAAGGGACCTAGCAAACATATGAGGAACACCAACAACAAAGGCCAGCCTATGGGCACCAGCCAAGCACAGAGAAACAAACTTTCTCCAGCCATAGAAAAGATCCTGCCTGCGAAAAAGATCAAAGTTCATTCCATGGGTCAGTCAGTCAGCCCCTGGTCCAATCAGTCAGTGTCCCTGTTTGCGCTTTCAATTTTTTTCAATGAAACATCAGTAGCAGCATCCCTCTACAATGATGAGCACACAACAGCAATGCAAGATGGAAGATCAATGGCTATGTAATCTCTCTCCTATGGTCACAGCTATACATGTTCATCAAATGAAGAGAGCTTCAGAAACCTGTAGAAAATTTCCAACAAGGTTTGCAGGACACACAGACTAACTTGCAATGAAGTAGACATTACTCCAATAGCTGCTGTTTGTTGTTTCCCATGGTGCAATCAAGCGGAGCAAAATATTTGGCTCCAGTTTCTGCATCCAAGAAGAACACACAAGTTAGACTCAGGGCCACAGCTTCCACAGCTACCCATACTAGCCACTAGTCATGTAAGCTTCTGTTCTTTTCCATCTGCAAAACTTCGCTGAGACCGAGAGAGAGAGACACAGAGAGAGATGTTTCCCCAATTGTCTAATTAAGGTTCTCTTACAGATCCAGCACATAGAGACAGAGAGGCTGCAGTTTGGCAGAAAGCATTTAGATTTGTTTCAGTCGGACCACTTTCGGTTTTGCATTCATCTTTCCACAGTTTTGGAGGTTGTTAACAGCTACTGAAATTTGGCAGAGAACAAGACAGACATTACAGGGAGTCTATTTGCAAGTGCAGACTTTTGTACCAGGATGATTTTGCCAAACCAGAAGAGGAGCCAAACAGCAACAGTAGCCACAAATAATCGAGCACCCAAGTCATGTGTCTCACTCATGGCTGCAGGAACAATGGTGAAGCTCTGGACAGTGAACAGAAACAGAGCTGGAAGCAGGATGATCTGTGAGAGCATGTACTTCGACTCTTCTCTGTAATCATGAACACAAAATCTTAGCAGGGGGTAAACACTAGACACAGTCTTCACTACACTGTTCCACCAGAGAGAAGGTGAACAAGAAGAAGAAGAAGATAAAGAATGTCAAAGCCTATTGAACAAAGGATCTCTTGAATTCCACCAAAAGCTGCTGTGGAATTTTGTGTGGAAACAATTCTCTATAGCTTCTCAATCAGCTCATCAGGATCATTCTTTGCACTGGAAATTCTCTCTGGCTTGCCAATTTTGGTTCTTCCTATCTCTCTCATACCCCTTTGTTTTCCCAATGTTGGGATCCCTCATCTGCTGCTCAAGACTGCCAAAACAAGCCCAGTTCCAGAGATGGGTTGTTGTTTTCAAAGTATTGAAATGCTCATCTGCTGCTCAAGACTGGCAAACAAGCCTGGTTCCATTAGGGTTTAGGGTTTAGGATCCATGGATGCTCACCCGTGGTTTTTGATGCTTCCGTCCTGGAGACTGAGGATCAGATACAAGCTGCAAGGGACCAGCAATGTGAGCACGGGGAGCAACAGAAGGCCAAGCCATCGCGGCACCCACAGCAACGGATGCGCTGCACAGACATACACAGGTACACAAATGTTTTTGTTGTTACACCTATCTTTCCCTGTTTGAATCCCTCAACCCAATTGCGCGTTTCTTTCTCCACAAACTTTTACAAACGAATCTCCAACACCCAATTCACGATTGCAAGAGTTTTTCTCGAGAAACCCATCTAGCTGAACATCAGCATGGTCATTGTTCACTGACGCAAAAACGACGAGAAATTCTTCAAGAGCTAACAAAAATGAAATGGGGATCAGGAGGGAGAGGAGGAGGAGGAGGAGGAGATGATCATGGAGTGATGATGACGCAGAAGAGTTAGAGTACCGTGTAAGTTCCACCAGAGAGGAACATGGGCAGGTGTCTTGTGCCAGTCAATAGCTGCAAGGCTCACACTGAGGGTTGCCAGAACACCTGACAGAAACAGAGTATGCTGAAACACCCTTATATGTGTTTGTGTCATCTCTCTCGATCTCTTTCTCTCTGTGTGTATCTCGGTTTCTCTGTTTCAATGTCAGAATGTGTGGTGTCTGTATGTGTGTGGGTGTGTGCGTGCGTGTGGGTGTCTCTCTGTTTCACTGTTTCTTGGTTTCTCTGTTCGATGTCAGAGAGGGGAAGGTGGTAGAGGTGCAAGCACAAGGACGACACACATCATGTTCTTTGTATCCAGTACATGAATGCCACCACCAGTGTTGTTGTTGGCGTGGATTTTGTACTTGAATCAATTTGATTTTGAGTGCCATGTGAAATACGATAAAACCTGGAGCAAATTTATCCCTTTCGACAACAGCAGAAGAGTTAAGGAACTTGGAGCAAGATTCCTAACTTGTGGAACAATCAAGTCAAGGAAATATCACATGTGGTTTACATCAAACAAAAAACGTGCTTTGCAAGATCAATAGCAGCAGCTTCCTTCCCCATTTCAGCTCTGCTAAGTACCTACATGCACTCACTCCAGCAAGCAAATTCTAGGAAAAGATTCTCCTCAGCTCCTTTACCTACAACTAGTGAATATATTCCCTAGTAACCTAGCAGGTTTGTCACTAAATTCTTATCAGAAGAAAAACTCAGGACTTTGAGAAATTATTAAGAAGAACACTGTAAAAACAGAGTTATCCATAAAGTAACCCTCTCTTCACCCTGTCTTTGGGACTCCTTTCACCCCCTATCCCAGGCCTCATAAAATTTGGCATTCTACAAAAAAATATTGGCATTGGCCAAAAATAAAAACTCAAAGTTGCCAAAATTAAGTGGGTATAAGTAGTAGTAGTTGTAGTAGTAGTAGTAATAATAGGCAAATAATCTTTGGAGAGTTGGCCTACTGAGTACTCCTTAAGAGAGGGAGGGATCTTTTAGGTGTAGGAATCCTCACTCTCCTATGCCTAGTGACCTATGTAAGCATAGGCCTTGAGAATAGGCCTACTCCTTAAGAGAGGGAGGGATTTTTAGGTGTACAAATCCTTGCTCTCCTAGCCTAGTGACCTATGTAAGCTTAGGCTTTGAGAATAGGCCTACTCCTTAAGAGAGGGAGGGATCTTTAGGTGTACACATCCTTGCTTTCCTATGCCTAGTGACCTATGTAAGCATAGGCCTTGAGAATAGGCCTACTCCTTATGAGAGGGAGGGATTTTTAGGTGTACAAATCCTTGCTCTCCTATGCCTAGTGACCTATGTAAGCTTAGGCTTTGAGAATAGGCCTACTCCTTAAGAGAGGGAGGGACCTTTAGGTGTACACATCCTTGCTCTCCTATGCCTAGTGACCTATGTAAGCTTAGGTCCATAATAGTATTTCCCTCATGGTTTATGATGCTCATGATGAAGGCCATTCCCAAAATGTCACGCCGGATTCAACCTCACCCTAGGACTTAAAGGCCCTTTTCAAACGTCAAAACGCTGCAAACGATGGCGGCAACCCTTGAAATTCACTTTCTCACGTTAAAATACACACACTGCCAATTTTGCCAAAATTACCCAAAGAAAGTTGCCAAAATTAAATTAATTTTGGCAAAGTTGGCATTTGCCACAAACTATGAGGTCTGCCCTATCCCCTCTTTCAGCAGTATCTGCAAAGTAAAGACATTTTGATAAATCTCAGTACGAAATGCTGCAACTGAGTATGAACTGTTGATGCTCAGCATTTAATGCACAAGGTTCAAGACTAATTATAGTAGTTGTACAGTTAGGAGCAGTGAAAATATATGTAGCAGCAGGGGAGGCACTCAGGACAAAATGAAAGACAGGATGAAACTCAGTTTAACACCAAAATTGATGATTTTCTGAGTTTCATCCCCCGTTAAATGCCGAAGTACTTTTCTGCAGGTTTTTTTTTTAAATCTCACCCTGTGTATGACTAAACTCAGGGTTCTGGTGCTGTGTTTTTCTTACTTTACGGATAACTCTAGTAAATAAAAAGTACAGCTTAGTAAAAAATTTATGCCCAAATCTTAAGAGAAAATATATTAAATATTCCACATGAAGTGCTGAACTTGGTAGGCTATTATGATATCTATATATCTCTATGCATCTATTTGATCTTGGTGCACAGGAACCCAAGTGATGAAACAAACAGCAAGATATCATGGAAGGAAAACAAAAGTGCACAAGAGAGACAAACAGAACTAAACAGGGGATCAATCAAAAGGCCATCAGTCCTTATCTTTTTATCAGGAAAGAAAGTTGGGGAAGATGTATACATGTGTGCTCAAGTGCAGATCACAAGTCTGAAAATGTCAATAGCATCTTTCATCATCATCATCATCCCTCCTGCTTGATTTTCTTCTCCTTTCCTTCTGCAAACAAAGAGATGAAAAGAGGAGGCCAATGATTCTTTCTTCTTACTTACCCATTTTCTTGATTGTTGATCATCCTACTCTTCTCATGTTTGTCCAAAATTGTCATCAAGGTCTTCAATCCTCAATGCTGAAGATCACCTAGTATTTGGGCCAGTTTGGCAATCCATTGTTGAGTATTTAATTAATTTTCAAAAACTCAATTTCACACTCATATTTTAATTATTTTTATATTTGACAAAATTTGAGATATTAATTATCAAATCGATAGAGATTCATAATTAATTAGTTACAAACTAATGCAAAATTACATTTTCATGAAGTTTTAGAAAGGTCAAGTAATTTACTTTTAGAGTAATGAAAGAGTCATTATTATTTTCTCTCATCAAGTAGGGAGGGAAGCATCACTCTGCTTCTATTGTGAAGTGCATAATGTTTCAAAAAACATTGTGATGGGCCAATCAAAGTGCCTCTTTCAAAAGAAATGTTTTTGGGGCCACCCTTCAACTAAGATGGAGATTCTTTTTTTTCTTTTCTTTTCTTTTGGGGGGCACAAAGGAAGACAAACTTCATTGCGAAAAGAGAAAGAACACAAATCAAAGAATGAACCCAAGCAAACCAAACCTAACAATGTAATGAATTTATCACAATGAAACACAATCTAGGTAACTACTAGCACCATGTAATTCTAAGACCACCATGGGAGCAAAAAGTAGAATGAACCCCTACTAGGAATCAAGCTCAACAAAAGAAAAACTTTTCATCATCAGCTTCTTTGGAAGCCTCATTAATCAAATTGAGTGTTCAACTCCACTCAATCCTAGCATAATCAATCATACCTTGGCTAATCAAATCTCTAACCTAATGCTTTTTAAGCTTCTAATGCTTGAAAACTTTGTTATTACAATCCATCCAAATAGTCCAAAGCAGAAGAGCTGTCAAGCATTGCCAAACATTTCTAAATCACTTAAATCTCTTAGGAAAGTCCTTGCCAAAGAAGCATTAACCTATAGACAATCCTATCCTAAAATATACGAGGATAAAAAGAAAAGGGGTTACATCTAAGCCTAATCATGATGGTTAACCCTAAGCCCACACATGTCTTATTTGACTACACTCAAAAAATCTGTGTCTAACAGTTTCTTCAATTTGTAAGTCATAGCTAGGCAAAGCAATATTAATGAATTGATTAACATTAGTCTTCCATGTGTTAATAGCATTGGCCTTGTGATATAAAACCCACTTTCTTTCTAAGACCTTCACAACATCCAAACTGTTTTCTAAATAGGTACAAATAATTATTAAAATAACATCTTGCCATTCTATGTAATAGGTCTCAACAAGTTATTTTGTGCATTGACAAACTTCCTCCCTCTTGACATAATATATTCAAAAAAATCATTTTTATCATCCCCAATGCCAACAATTAACATCAAGTTGTCCACATTCCATCAAGTCACAAAACAAACATTGCTATTGAATTCCTATGATAATTTTGATGACTTAAATTGATCACCTTTCTCTTATTAAAATTTGGAAGGTCTGTGTGAATCGCTTTAATAAGCATCCCTAAATGATTTCCAACTTTGAAAAATGAAATATTTGGTGCAATTGTTAAATTCCTAGTCTCCTTGGTGTATTGTGGGCAAAACCCAATAGATGTTTGGAAAGGAAAGAAAAGTTTTTCACCTTGTTCATCGAACAGACCCAACCCACTCTTCAACTTTGCACACATATTCTCCCCGTCTCAAAATCATTCCCCATTTGGCCTCCATTTTTGCCATCATTTTGGAATGGTTCACAATTTCTGCAATTTTTAACTTTGTGTATGTCCACAATCACATTCCATCGCAAAAACTCATTTGCTTCAAAAATCCTCCAACATCCTTGACTTTTTGTATCATACCTTAGAAAAAACTTGCATCTTTTTCAATCCACGAACCAAACCTTGAAGCATGGAATATTGAAGTCCACCATAATTTACAGTGGAGATTTCAAAACAAGTTTACAAGATCTAAATACTTTTAAGGTAGTCAACAATGATGTGTTTTCAAGATTTAATAACTTTATTCCATACCTTGGATCCTAACACTTGTTTATGTTTCAACAAAGAACTCATTGCATATCTAGCAATCAGCTCTTGTGTTTAAAGGACTGTGCATTCTATGATGCAACAAAATCTTCAAATCAAAACTCCTGTGGTTGAAAGGCAAGTAGGATCCACTTGGTTAAAAGTGTGTCCATTACCGAGTCTTCCTTTCTGACACTCAAGACAACAATCTATCCATTTGACCCAAGCTTGTGTCAAAAATTCACTCCTTGGCCATAGATAATTTATATTCCTAGACCTAGCCTTTTCAATTGCCAATTTAAATCCTACCCAAATTGATAGGAAGTACCACAAGGTGACTAAAAAAAAAACACAATGGACAATGAAAACCCTTCTTCTAAGTGAAGGCCTAGTGATTGACCAATAATTTAATTTTCTTCTTATTTTGTTTATATAAAACTTATCAACATCTAAATGGATCAAGAGATAAACCAAAGGTGGACACTAAGAGCTTGAATAAAATCTTTGTCTTGTGCCCAAACCCCAGCAAAACTGTTAAGTCTCTTATGATCGAGCACATTCAAGGCTTTGTTAACATGCCAAACTTTTGCTATCATTGATAGCAAGCCCTAATGCTAGTTTGAACCTTTGAAATAAGTGCATTACATTATTGACAACCCTCTCCTCCCCTCTGCTGGTGCACAAATATAGTGGATGTCAAACAAGTGTTTATCTCAAAAAAGATTAATATTAATGACATAAGTGAAAATCAACATTGATTGCTAGGTCTACACATGGTTAGCTTAGAATGTTCATTTAATGACATTAGTGTATCCAACCAAGAAAAAAAGACTCTTTTATAAAGATTAGCACTAATATGTTGAAGTGTCTCCTTACATTTTATTTTTCATTACATTCTTTTGACATAAGCAATAAAAAAAAAAATTAAATGCTGTTGTGCAATGTGTGGCCAAAGCATAAATTAGGTTAACAGTTAAATCCCATTATTTCAACTCTACAATTTAGAGCCATGAATCAAGTGCCACAATAACACATACCAGTGCATGCTGACAGTTTCCACTTTTAACTTCACCATAGGACAACCATTTTTTTTCAATATGCACGTGCCTCATTTCTGCATTATGTGTAGCAAGCTCTCTTACAAAGAATGTTGACACCCAATTCTAGCTTTCACTCTCAAACAGATTAACCATAGTGCTACACAAAACAAAAAAAGTTCTCATCTGTGGAGGATGCTCTTGGTTCAAGCTTGCAAATTCCAAAGACTTACAACTTGTTACCATGTATAGGTTCTAACTACGAAGTCGCATACAATGTGTTGTAATTGCTGAGCAAATCAAGGACCATTATGTTGAACAATTTTTTGGCTTGCATCATTTTACACATCAGCAAACAATTTGTAGGTTTTGGCATCAATCACAATATGACGCATTGTGGCTATGCATCCAATGACCCCTACTATTGAAAAACTTACTATGATGACCCAATTGAGCCAAAATATATATGTCGTTCTTGAGGGCTTGAAGACAAGTTGGTAGAAAAGCATGGGCAGGACAAAATCCAATGGTGTATATCCAAACGCTCCAACCAAAGAAACAATGTCTCCAAAAAATGGGAGCATGGCCCCAATTAGTGTTGCCAAGGAAACATAAGTTGAGCGCAGCACCAAGCGTGGAACCACATTTCGCAAAGCATATTTCCCACGATTTACATCAGCCGTCAATGTTTCCAACACATCAAATGTTGGCTGAAGATACACCTAATTAACCATAATGTACACCATGTCACATCATTTAGGCCTCTTAAAAAGATTCATTATTTTTCTCTTGATAATGAGGTCCTTACCAAGCCTTTTGAGGATGCACATTTGACTGTTGTAATTTTTAAGGAACACAAGAAAATTAGCAAAGCAAAATTGGGTGTATCTTCTTACAAGGCCAATAGCAAGTAGTTGAGCAACAATTGCAAAGCTCGAAATAGCTGTGAGCCAAACCGGATTCACTTGAGGTCCACTACTAGGTGCCAAGTTATCAAATATATTCCCCTGTGCACCATTCCCAAAAGCCCAGTATCCAGCAATGGACACCGAATAAAATGTGGCTGCCACCACAACGTAGCACAAAGCAATGCCCTTCACCATTTTCCCAACAATTGGAGGTGCCATTGTTGCCTGCCACACTCTGAGCACTGGTTCTCAATATCAGCTAGTACATTTTCATTATCATTAATGGTTTTAGGACATGGGCATCAGCAACTGTTTCCTTAAAGTACCTGGTCTTACATTTCTCTGACTATGTTACAGCAGAAGAAGAGTCTAGCTGTAAGTATCAGAGAAAAATATGAACATGAAATCAAGCACTACAAGAGCTCAATTCAGTTGCATAACATAGCTCT
The DNA here is from genome assembly GCA_963920785.1 of Sphagnum contortum. Taxonomy (NCBI): domain Eukaryota; kingdom Viridiplantae; phylum Streptophyta; class Sphagnopsida; order Sphagnales; family Sphagnaceae; genus Sphagnum; species Sphagnum contortum. Next base: position 2,308,842 of record OY987288.1, read on the forward strand.
TAAGTTTATCTAAAAACATGAAATGGTTGAAATATGACAAGTGATATTGTGTAAGCATATCAAAGACCCACATTTTTGCAAACAAGTGTGCAAGATGTTGTAGGCTCAAAAAAGTTGAGTATACATATATATGACCAACTTGATAATCCCAAACACAAATCTGGAACCAAGATCAGCAGATTACTGATGGTGGAATGGAAATATGACCTGAATTTCAGGGATAATAGCCACTCCGTAAACTCCCGCCATGACAGATAGTGCAGTGAAAACCCCAAACATTTTCTCCGCAGGATTTCCAACCACAGAGTAATCTTTAGGTGGTACATTCTTATTGTAGCCTACCGATCAAAGATTAAACCACATTTCAGTGCACAATCCAATTGCACCAAGAATCAAAAATCAAGCAAGCACCACAGAGACCTTAAAGGAATGATCACAACAATGCATATAAAAAGAAAAATAGAATAATGTACTCTTGAGTGTGTCTGCACAAGAAAAATTGAAATGTCCACATAGAAAATCAACTTGCCAAGGTCAAGAAACCCATGATACCTGCCAAAACAGAGCCAGCAGTAGCACAAAGGCTGTAGGTCAAGCAAAGTAATAGAGACACCAGATTTATATACCGCAAGGAATGAAAAGATGGTAGCTGTGAAAGAACTATCATCACTGCCCCAAACATTGCCACAAACACTGCCAACGGGATTGTTCCATTCGCATTCACTCCCAGGTATATAAGCTGCAAAGATCAAGAGGTTTGTTCTGTATATCAGAGAGAATTGTCAAGATTATGTTCCAACATCTGATCATCACTCAGTTTTCCAGAAAAGGGCCTGTGAGGGGTGGGTGATTAATTAGTGACAGTCCTAAATATAAACTACACCCTCCAGTTCTTTTGTGCCAGGAAAAAAACAAACATATGTGAGAGAGAGTAGATACATGCATGCATTCTGGTTGCAGTGCTCTTGTCAGAAAAACCTCAATATATTTGCACATGCATACCTTCACCGCAAAGCCACCAGCTAAAATAGCACCAACAACAGTCACAAAACATACTCCAAATTGCACCGGTGTCACAAAGCAGTTTGTCCAAGATTTTCCTGCAAAATCAAATATTCCAATTCAGTTCTTTAAGAGTACATGTGTGTGCAGCCCTAGTCTTGAGGCCTAATTAGGTTAGAGCTCAGTTTTCCTCTTTCAAAATTTTCACCACAGACACAAAGAGTTTCAAGCAATATCAAACAAAAAATGTCCTTGTCATGGAATGGTAACAAGGATTCTGAAGCTGAATCAACAAAAACTTGCTGCTGATTTCAAGGTGAAGTTTATAGTCTCATTTTCTTGATGAATCATATGATTGTAAAGAATGAATGGAAATAACTCAAGCTCTCAGAAATCTCTTTGATCTCAAAGTATAAGAAAGAATGACTGGAACAAAACATGTTTCAAAATGCCAGATACGAAACATCTAGTTGCAGAATCTTGACCATGGTAGACACCAAATGCAAATCCAAAAACACTGATCAATCACAAATATCTTGCAATCAGACTAATTGAACATCTGGAATTCTCTTGCGAACACATGAATCAAACATCCAGAAAGACCTTGCAATCAGATCAATCAAGCATCTGGAGTTTCTTGCAAGCATCAAAACTCTACCCTTAATCCTTAAACCCTAAAAACCTCAAGAATTTGCAGAAACAAGAAAGAAAACAAATGATGGATGAAGGAAGGAAGGAAATGAAGCACTGATGCAGGAAAGGAGGATTTGAAGCTCTGATGGAGGAAAGAAGGAATTGAAGCTGTGATGGAGGAAGGAATTGAAACTGTGATGGAGGAAGGAAGGAATTGAAGCTTTGATGCAGCAAAGGAAGGGATTGACAAGATGATGATGATAGAATATGGTACCGATGACGAACTGGGAGAGTTCTCGAAATCGGTAGAAGCGATGGCCTTTGGAAGCACAATCGTCCAAGACTTGCGACAGCAAGCAGTAGGCATAGCTTGAAACTAGGCCACAGATTGTGAGCGCCAGCAATCCGGGTGCCCATCCCAGAAAGGAGAACGCATACGGCAACGAGAGCAGCGATGGACCGGCGATGGCCGTTGTCAAATGATACCCTGCATGCATCCATGTCCCTGGAACAAACAAACAAACAAACAAACAACGAGAATTTGTGAGCGTCGGGGTTTTTTGAAGCTCGGTTTCGGTACTTTTCATTCGACAAAGCTCGTGATCGTTTCTTTGCAGCAAGTTACGATACTATTGTCGCGCGCTGATCGCCATTGTGTACTACTTGGATTTTCGAGCGCAATCTTGTGTCTCAAGAGTGTCCATCTCATATGTTCTTCTGTAGGTGCATTTCAGCTTCAAGAGTACATGATGGCGCCCCTCAACGACGAAGTTGGAAGATCACAAAGGGAAAAGTATGTAACATAGTTGTGCAGTACCTTTGGATTCAAGAACAAACAGAGTCCCGGCGTCTTTGGGAGCATCTGCAGCATCGCTCAAGCTTGAGTATGGCCGCCGCTGCTGCTGCTGCTGCTCCTCGTCCTCTTGTGAGTGTGATGAAGAACCTCCCGAGCCATCTAACGGTGTGTACTTGGTTGTCAATTCCGCCATCTGCATGCCGTTCCCAGCTTCCTCCATCATGATGCTCTCAAATCCCAAATCCTTTCTCTCAAACTTGATACCAGTACTCCTAGCAGCATCTGAAATATTGCTAGCAGCACATCTTGAATCCTAAGAAGAATCCAAGACAATCCGGACTTGCAACTCCGTCGAGTATCATCATCATCACCATCATCCCGGCCCGGCCGGGTTGCAGGTTCTAATCTTCCACTAGTAAGAACTCTACTTGAAGAGCATTAAACTCCATCACCTCCACAGGTATCTAGATATTTCCACAGATGATGACGGCCAGGTAGAAGCAGCTGCTGCTGCAGTCCCACACTTTGATCAGAGAAGATTTCGGAAACAGAATTTCAGACTTTTATAAGATTCTTCTTCAGTTCTGCTCTGGATGCGCCGCTGCGTCTGCTGCTGCTGCTGGAAAGTCGAAATCCGCTTCTCAACTTCCTTCAAACGTGCTCCTGTTTTCCTGGCAGCTAACCTGCAAAACTTAGTCGAAATACTTTCTAATCTTCTACAAACGCCGATTCATTACTTATATCATGAATCTCGCAACAACACTTGGCAATCTTCTTCTTCTTCTTCAAAAATTTCATCAGTATTATTATTATTATTATGTTGTTGTTGTTCTAGTAGTCTTACAAGTCGAAAACTTGAACTTCCAACATCAAACAAAAACCATATCTTTCATCAAACTGATCTGTTTTGCTGCCACCAGCCATGGATAAAATCCTTGTCTTCAAAACTCCCAAATCTTCTTCTTCTTCGTCGTCTTCTTCGAACCAAATCTTTCAAGCTTTTTCCCCAGTCACGGCTTTTTTCTTTTTTTTTCTTTTTGCGTTTTTTGTTTTGTGTGCTTGGTTTGCTTTGTTATGTACTTAGTATGTACTTTTTTAATTCTTTTTCTGGGTTGAAAACTGACCCCTAGGCTACGGTACTTGAAATTTGGGACACGTTGTAGCGAGGGTAGGCACGATATTAACAAATCAACCACTACCATGCGACCAGTACTTCCGAGGTAAGAACATTGAAAACTGAACCGGTCAGTTGTGTGAATCATTTAGCTTAGAAGTCTAGCTTTTGAAACCAGTCAAAAAAAATGGACATTTTTAAATTCACACCTTTTTTGGTTAAATTCACACCCTTTCTTCGCGCGTCCGATTATATGCAGATTAAATTTGAGTGATCTGTGGTCAATCAGGGCACAACTCGAGAACTTGCCCGCAGAAGTAATTGAACTGACAAAGGAACGTACTCTTAAAGTTTAATCTGCATAAAATCGGACGTGCGAAGAAAGGGTGTGAATTTAAAATTTTCCAAAATAATTACTTATTTTCACGAACCATTTTAGGAATTAATAAACATCATACCCTAATAATAGTAGCAACCAGCCCTCTTTTTTTAACTGCGAATTTTTCACAAAAATACCATAAATAAAAATTAAATAAGAATCTTGCATTGCATGATCTCTGTTTTTGAAAAAAAAAAAAAAAATTAATGCCAAATTTTAATTAAAATTTGGAAAACAATTCATCACATATGCTTGGATCTAGTAGTAAGAGGTAAGGGTTTCCTAATTAGCTTTTTTTTTTAACTTTTTGGAATAGGTTGCTAAAACTTGTTGCCATTTAATTAATGCTAAATCTCTCTTGGGATGCTTGCATATGAATGGAAGATGTTAAAGCGGCCAAAGAAAGTAATTGCAGTCAGTACAAAAAGATTTAACATCTTCCCATATGAATGAATCGACATTAGAAATTTGAAAAAAAGGGCCAAAAAAAAAAAAAAAAAGAAAAAAAAACCCCATTGAGTGATACATAACACATATAGTAAGTATATTGTAGCTATGTTGAACACAATTTAAATTATTCACTAAAGGTCTAACCAGAAAAAAGAGAAAATTTCATTGATATTTGTCAAAGTTATTGGGAATCAAACTCCCAGCTTGTGAAAAAAAATTTGTTATCCCAACCATTGCATTGCTATTACGAGTACACCAAAAAATAAATAAATAAATTGAAACAGGGGGTAAACTTTAATTCTGAAATTTTTAATTTGAAATTGTTTAATCTCATTTTCTAAAATAAACCAATATTCACCAAAGAAAGAAGTGCATAACATAGTGGGAGTTGGTAGATACAATAATAGACATTTGGGGGTCCAGATGTAGTACCTTGGGAGGAAGGGATGGTCTCACAAGTTGACATGTTTCTACTACAATTTTCTTTTTTAAGTGAGGTCACTCTTTGATCAGCACATTGACAAACTTGCGCTTCACACTCCCAAAAATAGATTTCTTGCCCACTTTCCCTTGGGCCTAGTTAAATAGGTTATAAGAGTAGCCTTTTTTAAGTGTGGTGCAATCATGAACAACTTGGGAACAACTTCATTAAAACCATTGGGAAGTTTGTGGGAACACAATGTAGTATGTTTCCAACCATATGGAACATTTTGGAAATCCAAAATAGGTACAAAAAAATGCCCCCCAAAACTCAAAAAGAATACAATTGGGCCTTCTCTGTGTAAACGGTGTCTAACCTCGTTGGCTGCATGCACCAAGGAACTCTATATTCCCCATCAACTTTTGGTCTCCATTTTTGGCCTAGGGTAAAGGCCAAGGCATGAAATTGTGGGAACCTACACACTATGAAAAGAACTCTTAGGACTAAAAACAACAAATTTCCCAATGAGTTGGAGCACAACAAGTAGTTTACTCATGTTTGAGTTTGTGGCAAATTTTATATACCCAACTTTAGTTTCAAGTATTTAATTTCAACATTGTTTGGGATACAATACATGCTGTTGATAATTTACACTTTTTAAAGCCCTATTTGAAAATTTAGAAATACTTTTTTTTTTTGAATAACTAACTGGACAAGCTCCATTGCAAAAAAAAAAAAAAACAGAACAAAACAAAAACCCCATGGAAACATCATCCCCAAAACCACAACCAACAAATCTCACCCTCCTCCCATCAGGCAAAACAAAATGGCATAGTGACAACCCCCACACCAGATCTAAGGTTTCCAGAATTTGCCTTTCATCCTCAGGGTGCTTCTGAATTTGCTTTAGAACCATGTATGCTGTCGTTCAAGGCTCCCTCCCATAATCTATTAAGGCCTTCCCACATAAATTTCTCTAAGCTTTAAGCATACGAAAGGAAATTTTTTAATCGTCCTTATATAATTTTGACTACCTACTTGAACCTTGAAATACAAGAAATGTGATGACTTTTTGGGATTTTTTTTTTTAAAAATTGGCAATTCTTTTTTTTTAATCGTCAAATTTGTAACAAATTCTTTTCAATTCTTTTCAAACCACTTTTGGTCTTCCCCCTCAAGTGTCTCATCTATCTTTATTATGTGTAAGGTAAAGGCCCAAGGTTGCAAGTTTGTTCCCAGATTTAAGGGGCTTGAAATGTGGTAGTAGTGGAGTCTGGCATTTGCATTGGGGAGTGGCCCCCATGTGTGGACTTTATCCATAGTAAAGCACAACACAAAATCTATAGTGAATCATAAAAGTATTTCAGAGAAAAATTCCTAAGTGTATTTGGAGGGTACCTTATGTTCATAAATATCCCCTTTAAAAAAGAGGAGGATACTATGTCTCCTCCTTAAAATTGGGAGGAAAATTATGCCTACTTATAGATGTAACATCCATCTTACTCTTAAGGAATTGGTGTAAGAACCCGGCCTCTTTTACCTCTTATTATATACATGTGTTTTGGGTTCATGATAATCTTCACCTCGTCCATTATGATGAGCCAAACTTGGCTCTCCTAAACCCCTTATTTTGAGAATGTCACCACCATTGGGCTTCACATACTAGACATCATATACACAAATCAATTAAGGAGGAGGGTTCTTGCGTATGTTGTTCAATTCTTGATTTCAAAAGAAACCTTCCGTTCTAATGATTTTTGCAAGGATTTAGAATTTTATCAATTTAAGAAAAGGTTTGATTTCATCTCCGTTACACATAACTAAACCAAAGCACAAAAATGTATAATTAGTCTATTCAATAATAGTGCACGCACTCCAAAATAAGGATCACATAATATTAAATATGCACAACTAATGAAATGCAATAACTTATCTTAAAAGTGAAGTCAAGGTTTTTTTTTTTAATAAAGTTAAATTTATGTACCTATCGACACTTGTTTTTACGTTGAACTTTTTTTAATTGTGAAGGATTTCAAATTTACAAGTAGGCATAACACTTTGAAGCAATTTATTAAGGCATAGGTCTAAAAAACAAGGACATTCAAAAATATAAGGTGTCTTCCAAATGAAGATTTTTTTCTAAATGCATGTTTGTTTTTTTTCTAGGGTAGGTAATTAAAACTTTCAACAAGTACTAGCCTAAGGACTAATCTACTATTGGCTGATTTGGGTTTGATTATTGACTTAACTTGACCATAGGTTTTATTTAATGTTAGATTTGGAGTTGGAAGCACACAGGTGAATCATGTCTTGACAAGGAATCTCATCAATGTTTTACAAAATGAGCAAAATCAAAAAAAAAAAATCGTTTTAAAGGTTTTGCTGCAAAAATATCATAGTTTCAATGTAAGGTTTTGTGAATTTTTGCATTATGTTGTGATTGCAATGTGTTCATTGCAAATTGCAAGAATGCCACTCACATAGGTTTTGTGTGTTTGAGGTTTGGGTTGCGCATCATAAAAGGCTTTTGTTGGTATTGTTGTAATCTTTACATTTTTCAAGTTTTGTAAGAAAATGCAAAGCACACATGCACATATAATTGTGGCATGAAGAGATCAACATTTTCTCTTCTTTCTCGCGAAGATGACAATGTTGTTGGACAAAACTCAACCACAATGAATCACTGTGTTGTGAAGAAGATTGATGCAATCTAAGAACTTTGTTTCCAAAAACAAAAACAAGAATGTTTGACATTGTTGTATTTTTAGAAAGGTTGAATAGATCAAAATTATAATTGTTGTGATTGTTGTTAAAAAAACAAAATAATAATGAGAAGGTTTTTGAACTTGATAAAACATTTTGCCATTAGGTTTTCAATAATGTTTACAAGTCTTGTTTTCAAGGTCCTTTTCTAAAGTCACTAAATAGAACCACCCATCACCAAACAAATATTTATCACAAAACACTTTCCAATATTTCACTCATTACTTAACCAAAGGATCAAAACACGTAACTAGGAGCCAAAAAGGGTGTCAAATGTTAAACATAATCAGTCAAAATTAAACATTTTTTTATTACAATTTAAAACCGTAGTAGTCATTGCAAGTTAATCTTTTTCTTTCATATGAATGTCAAGGAACTTAGAGTAAAAAAACTTTTGATCCAATTTTAAATTTTGGTTTTGATTTAATACATTTGAAAATGTACACCTATTATGTCAAATGGAGTCAATTTTGCAAAGGACTATCAAAAGGACTCATATAATAAAATAATTTTAATTGAAAAAAATGTAGATGATAAAAACATATTAGCCACGTTCAAAAAGCACCCATACTTTTAAAAATGTGGAATTTTAAAACTTTAAAAATTCAAAGAATGTTTCAAAATTATTTCAAAATTTCAAAGCTTCAAGTTTTTTTACCACATATAAATGGGTTATAATGTACGTGATGTATGAAAAAAAGTTATAGCTTAAAGTATAATAAATTAAAGAATGTGAAATTTTAATTTTTGGTGATGACTTAAAATTTTGATCATTATTCAAAATGAAACATTGAATCTGTAAGGAATCTACACATTTTGTTAATTTCATATTTATTCAATAATGATAAAAAAAAAAATGTGATGCATTGAGAAATTTTTAATATTTTTTACAAGTTACAAAAAAGTTCATTCAAAAATTCATTTGCATGTAAAAGTTTTTTTTGGGAAAAAAGATTTATAATCATTTTCTAAAGTAATTTTTTTGGCTCCTAGTTATAGGTTTTGACCCCAAATTGAATGATTTTTGTGTCATGGGATGCGCAAATTGAAGGGCTACAAATGTCAAAATTAAAGCAACAATGTACAAAACAAAAGAATAGGATGAGTGATAGTTTCCTTCAATTTTATTGGAAAATAATTTAAAACCTCTCTCTAGTTCCAACCTCATATCTTCTTCATTTTTAGTCCATTTTTTGTGATTTAAAACTTGATATGTGTGCCAACTAGGGCTTTAAAAAAGTTCTTTGTATTTAAAAATCATAAATGTAATGATGAAAGATTTTTTAACTTGGAATCTTAAGTGGAATCTTAATCTGCTTTAATTATCTCATCATTGAACATCAAACCCCCTTACATTCAACACCCCATAACTTCCCCATTCCTTTACCAAATTGAACAATTTTGGCAACATTGGAAGAGTTAGGTGGGGGGCTAGATATGTTCTAACAATTTAAAAGAAAAGGAAAATGTATAAGGATTCAACCTTCTTTGAATTCTTAAATGTTCGTTCATTGACCTATCTTACATAGGCAACAAAAAAGGTTGTACTTGCATTCTTGGATATTACAAATTGCCATAATTCCATTGAATTCATTGGAATGTGACATGCAAAGAATTAGCAAGAATTTGAAATAAATGTGGAATGGGGTGTTTGTTATATGTGTTTTTGGACATGTAATAACAATTTATTTCCATATTCATTTTTTGTTAAATGTGTGTTCATGTGTTCCATTTTTCAAATTTTATATTGATAGTCAAATGTTGATTATGGGATGTATAATGCAATGGTTTGTGGCAAGGCGAAAGTCATATGTGGATGGGGTTCTTAATTTAGTGATTTGGTAATGCATTATACCTAGAAAAACTAAAGTACACTTGAACCTGGTCTTTAATTTTTTTATGTTATCTCAATTTGAATTTCGTGTTGTTGCACACTATTACTGACGATCAAATATTTTATATTTTTCTTGTGTTTCATATGATTTTCAATAGTTCATCATTATTCATGTCAATGTCAAATTTAATTTAAATTTGTATACATTTCATGGACATGAAAAGACGCATGTTAATTTTTTTTTCATTTCCATGTTGGTGGATAGATAGAAAAGAGTGAGATAAATATTAAATGGAAGTAGTTATTAGGAAAGGCGGGAGATAGTTATTAAGAAAGTTAATAGGGAAAGGAAGTAGTTATTAAGAAAGAAATAAAATAATTAGGCTTGAAAATGAGGTAGTTATTTTTGAATTTTTTTTGGAATGGTCCATAGATGACCGTACAAAGGATTCCAAAAAATCCCCCATATACCAATTCTGATTACTCGTCATTAAAATATGTGGTCAACAAATAATTACTAAAAGTTTTATCCAATTAGTTTGCAAAAGAAAAAAAGAAACTTGCATGTGCCATTAAATCTCCTTTATGTCTTTTGATTGTTAGTTATGATCAAATCTTATTATTGTTTTTCAAAATTGGCACTATAATTTAGGTTATAAATTTTATTATAATAATGTGCCCAAAACGTTTTTATTAAATTATTGTACATTCAACCACATCCACAATCAAAGGCTAATGAAATTTGTGCGAGGTGATGGTAGCTAGTCACTTCCATGTAATATGGAGGTTATGGTTTGATGTTTTGTAGGTGACAATCACAAGTTTATGATGGCACATATTCTTGTTGTGTTTTGGTGTGTCCACACTAAAAATAGTCACAAAATGCATAACCAATGTTTAATTTTTCATGTTGTTGAGTCAAAAATTGTATTAATGTTCCAAATTTTTAATGTATCTAATATATTATCAAAACATGTGATATGATGTGGAATGAATTTAATGATGATAGAATATTAATAAACATTGATTAAACATTGTAACTAGTTCTTATTAAACATTATAATGACTATTATTTTTGAAAAAAAGTTTTACACATGACATATGTTGAGGGAGGTTTTTTAAACAAATATTTACATAATAATATATTGCAACATTTTGTTAAGTTAGATTTGATTTTTTTCAACTTTCAAACAAAAGATTTAAAAAAGATTTAAAGAATATTTCAAGATAAGTAGTCACTTAAATGGGTAGGTGTGATTCCTTTAACATGCTATTAACATGGAAGCATGCTTTTGTTTTCATTTGGGTGGATTGACATAGCATGATTACAAAGTTATAATTGGGTGCAAAGAATTGATATTGAACGAATATTCATTTTAATTATAAAAATGTTTACACACATTTTTGTTAGCAACCCAAGACTAAAACCAAAGTTTATAGGGGTAATAGGAGCTTGGACACAAATGAGATAAAATGAGCCAATGGTGTTACTTTAAAAAAGGGCTACATGTCTTTTTGGCCAATTTTTATTTATTTTTTCATATGAATGAATTTGTTATTTTTTTTTTGCAAATTGTTATGAAGAACGCATGTAAATTTTTAATTAAATGACATATATATATATAAACATGAATTTTTGAAAATGTGTTGATTCCTTGTAAATTCTATGTTTCATCTTTTAAAGGGATAACAATTTCAAATCATAACCAAAAATTGATTTTTAAAATTTTTATGTTGTCTTGTATAATAAACTACAACTCTTCCTTAAATCATGTACATTATACCCCATTTATATGTGGTAAAGGACTTTTGAAATTCTAAAATTCTAGATCAATTTTGAAAAATTCTTTGAATTTTTAAAGTTTTAGAATTTCACATATTTAGGGTATAAGTGTTTTTTGAATGTGGCTAATAGGTCTTTATCTTCTTTATTTTTTTCCCATTAATTTTTTAATATTATATGAGTCCTTTTGAATCACACTATGAATGCATGTTGGATCTAATGATTATTTCAAAAAAAATTTCACAATAGAAGTTAAGTGGATTTGTGCAAATTAATTTGAAAAGTGATTACTATCCAATTACCATCCATTTCAATGAGGACTATCCTAATAAACCATTTAATTAAGGGAAATTTTTATTCACCTTAATGTTTATCCTTTAAGCATTATTTGCTTCCCCATTTTCAACAAAGACTTTTTATGCCTTTATAACCTTCCGCCTATTCTTTTTTCTTCAAGTTAGTTGTGTCATACTGATATTTCTCTGGGTCATATGTTTTTGAGAACCAATCACCATAAACAATGAATTTGATCAACTTCAATTTACCTAATGTCTTGTGCATCCAACTTTCTAATATGCTTCATATGTTAACATTTACAACAATAGTGCATTTCTTTAAAATATCCAACACATAAGTTAATAGTGCAATATGTGTAGCTAGGTTTAATATGCATAGTGGTTGATACTACTTTGCAATCATTATTTTTTTCTTAGTGGCCTCAACAAGTGGGACTCCTTTCATTTTTTTCAAACAACATCGAAACATATGAAGTAATTTTTTTGTTTTTTTACTAATGGAGGTTCAAAAATTGCTTATAACTTTAAGTTAGATGCAACATGAGGATTACTTTCTGCATCCCTTTAAATTAACCATGTTAAGTGGCATCCTCATCATTGAACATCAAGGTTTTGAGCATTTTTTGTTCTACACAATGGCAGAGTTCCTACCTCATGTAACCCATAGCAATTGTGATGTATTTTGTGTCAATTTGGGCCAATGCAAGTGTGTTCAATTTGGGCAAAAACTTCAAAGGTTTGATTGTTTATAACAAAGACGATGGCACAAGTGCATATAATAAACATGATCACACAATAGAGTCTAAAAGGTGGGAGTCTTATTTGGTTGAACAAAAAAAGGATCTTGTAGTTGAAAATTGACAAAGACGCCCAAAAAAAGGTGTTTTTCCATCCCAAATTACATTTTTTTTGGCAGTATGACATTATACTTGAAGAATGGCCCTACCCAACATGTTTTTTGGGAGGATTTGTAAATATACATCCCTAAAGGCTATCACCCATTGTCTTTAATTGAGAATCCTCAATTGAAGCAATTAGTATTGTCCCAAAATGGCAAAGTTGTCTTTCCATCACAACACCAATTGGTAAAGGATATCCTTCCTTTACTTATGCAAAACATTGCATCAATATGTGTATCTGGCTTTGGCTCAAACTATCACATGTATTGCCTCTTTGACCTTTAGATGTCTAGGGCAAGAGTTGATACTTTTGTAATGGTGATTAATTTTATTGGTGAGAATTGGCACCCAATTCATGTAATAATTGGATTATTTGAAGTTCATAATCCTTTAGGCGTTGACATGGTTAAAAAGTCACGTCCTTGTTAGGTTTTTTTGGTTTATTGAATAAGATAATTGTTTATGCTAAGGATGAAGGCTCCAAACTTTAATCCTTGACCATTGTAGATAACATTTGCGTCATCTTGTTTTCCACTAAAATTAATTAGTTATTCTTTTAATGGGTTTTTTTTTGTTTTGGTCATGTATGTCTAAGGCTATTCAATATGCCATGGATGAATCTAATATGTAATGGATTGAGACAATTGCTTTGATGAGCTTGAAGCAAGCATAAATTATTTCACACAAGATCATCGCTTAGACAAAAAAATCAGCAAAGGGCTTGTAAGAGTGGAAAAAGGCTTGCATTATTGTAGGTCATTTACTTAGGATATTGAAGACATCAATGAAAACACACTTCACAAGAGACACATGATCCTCTTCCAAAAGGCATTGCAATACCAATTGGTTATTGAATATCCAATAGGCGGTAGGCACAACATTTCATTTGTCATCATGAGTGCCCATCAAACTTGGTAAATAACCAAAATCATCAATGACACTTTGATGCCCATGGTGAAACAATATATCAAAGTTAAGATTAGTGGTTATTTTCAAATGTTGTGATATTTACATTTTTTTGAGTTGCGATGCAAGCTAAAATGTACATGATCCAATCTAAGAAGACAACCTTCATTCAAGATGATTTTTAATTTGAGCTAATTGCCTTTAAATAAAATTATGAATGTTGAACCAAGTTGTTTTTATCCTAACACCTTTCCTTTCATTTATTTTATCTTACAATCTTATGAAGGTTCACAATATGCTTGTAATAATGCTTGATACTCAATTTCAAAGCTTGAAAGTTGTTCAAAACTTTATGGGGAATGTGACCCAAATACATGCCACTATGAAAGAATATGATAAAAGATTATTTTGCCCATGCTCTTATATGCATATTTCCATTAGAATTTCGTGAATGCACTTATTGAGCACACCACCCCATTGGATGGAGACAATTTTTTGGTGCACAATTTCCAATGATGATTTAATCAAATCTAATTTGACAAATGAATTGTAGTTATGTCATTGCTTGCGTGTTAGCCTTGTAGATTGTGAAAATCCATTAACATGGATGGTGTGCATGGCATGAACTTGACCACCAAATGTTTTTTTTTTGGGCATTCCAAGTGTTTGTGGAAAGGATTTTCAACATTGTAGGTGTTATCATAAGCCTTTGTCAATCAAAACTTGGAAATGAGAATTTTTCATGCCTTGTGATGGTTGTTAAAAACAAACCAAATAATGTTCATTTGAGGTGTGAGTTTTCAAGGACTTATTTTTAGTTTCATGGCTCATGAGAAAAATTTGCTAAAAAGGAATGAAATTCTAATTCAAGAGGAAAACTTAATGTATATTTACAATTTTTTTTGGGAAATTGATTTTTGAATTTTATGTTTGATAACAAAGAATTTATGTATTGACTATTCATTGTAACCTTCTATTTATTGAACACTTTATACATTTCACTAATGGCTCATTATTAAACCATTTCTTGTAATATTCTCTTGAATTCTTATAATGTTTATTTTAGTTCAATGGGTCTTTAGTTCTTATGCACAAGATTTGCAAATCTAGAACATGATTAATTATGAATGTATATTTTGCATTGACATGGATTAATTGGATATGTTGATGAAACCACAATGCACATTATGGATTTATGGATTGACATATTCTTAGATAAGAAAAAAAATCTATTTCATGGTGAATCACAATTTACATTTAGGGCCCACTTAAATTTAAAATCACCAAAAAAAATCTATTTTTATATTGAAAATATTTGCTGAGGTGAGAATTAGAATGATTTGATGGTGTTGTGTGTTTAGGCTTATTGAAATGATAGTGGTATTTGTTGAATTAACATTGGTTATTAGCTTTTGAGATTTATAGAATGAAAGTTTGTTGTGAGAGGCCCTAAGGTTTCTAAGTGATTTGTGTTGACATCACAACAAATGAAAGGGGTGCAATGTGCAATCCACTCCCTCCTTAACTTAGACATTAGGATGAACATTTAAAATAAAGTCTATGCTTGAAAAAACCATCATGTGGTTAATTTTTTACCAAGTTGATTTAGTATGATCATAGAATGCAGACATTGTGTGAACTTAATACCTATTGAAAATTTGGTCAATATGGAGGTAAACAATTAAAATTGGAATCATGTTTAATCATTTGTGCCCTAAGGAGGAGGAGTTTAAATTGAAAACTATAGTTGTGTGCAATTGTGATAGTAACATATGTGTAAAGAAACCTTGGGAATGAATGGGGGAAATAATGAGATCTCATGTTGAAAAATCCTAATTTTAGGGGTGAGCTTGAGATTTTGGTATCTTGTAAAAGAGGAACTATTTAATGATGATTTTATTTTTTTCAAATGGAGCATTCATTTGCAATGTGTTTTTAATGAAAATAGTTTATAATCGAAAAAATCCATTACTCATTTTGAGGCAAATGTTGTTTTAGTATAATGAAAGTTAAAACTAAAAACCTAGAACCATCCCCAAAAAAACTTTGGCCCCATACCAAAAATCAAAACCAAAGGTTTTAAAAAGAGGTTGTTGTCATTTGTTGTTAAATCCCTTTTCGGATGTTTGTTGCTAACATTATAAGAAAAAATTGAAAAAAAACATTGATACAATCATGAAATTGTTTCCCTGTTATTTTTTATGTAATATATTTTATGTTATTTCAAACAATTATATTTATGTTGGTTACATACAAGGTTTTTTTCAGTTTTTTAATTTAAAATTTTGGAAAATTCCTACCAAAAAATGTAAAATTTAATCAATTTTCCACTAGGAAAACACTATTTAATATTTTTCAAAACAATTGTCAAAAAATGACCAAAATTGTGCCAAAAAATCACTAGTTACATACTTTGGCATCTATTCTTTTTGTGTGCCTTTCTCACTTACAATGGTCATGAAAGGTCCCCCCTTGATAAAACCATAGTAATAAAAAGTTGGAACCTTTGGGTAGTGCCAAGTGCAAAAATTTACCTTATGAATTAAATAATATATGCTTTTAAAAATAACATCTCATTTGTGATCTATAAATTTTGACCATGTGGTCAGGAAAAATATTTTGAATTTATGGAATGTACTATGGTAGTTAAATAGATCTTAAAATTTTAACTTGAACTTCACTTTGAAAATATGAAAAATAAATAATGATAAAAGAGATGGAAATTTATTTTAATAATATCCTCTCCCCCTCCTCCCTTTTTATTTCCCTCATATGTTTTGACATGGTTCCAATAATTCATCATTATTTGTGTCAATCTTTATTTTATTTTATTATAATATAAACATGTTAATGTATGTTGTTTCATGTTATTTTTTGAAAAGCTATTGAAATAATAATCTTTTGAATTAAGTATATATATGGGCCACTTGAAATATATCCAAAAAAATAACCTATCGTACATTATATACCATATATGATGATAATTGTACAAACCTTAGAGGTTTTTCCATAGCAAATTTAAAGGTATGTTTATGAAACCTAAAATCTCATGAAGCATTTTGAAAAAAACACACATGCAAACATTTTATTTTTTGAAATGCCATGTCATTTTTTTCTCATGATGTTTAGCAAGTGCCCATTAGGTATCACAAGGAGAAAAAATTAAATAAAAATTGCATTGGTTTTTATGTTTGATAACACCTTTGGAGCAATGGAGTTTTGGAAGTAAGGGGTGCTTATTTGTAGAACTCCCAACTCCTCAAGCATTATCCTACACATATAACATTCCAAGAAAATTTCTATCAGTTTTAGAAGATACCTTATGTTTGTGAATAACCCTTCTTTTCTATATGGAAAGGATATTTCACTTCTTCATAAGGATGGGAAAGATTTTACACCTAGACATGGGATCTTTTATTTCTTAAGGTGTAGGTGTAAAACCCGTCCCCCTTGAAGGGTGTCTTATTTAAACATGTTCATGCTTGTGATAACTTTCACTTCATGTTCTACCATGGGTAAAGATCGTGGGTTCTGTCTAAAAGTGATGAGTTTTTGTCTTTGTTTATACCTTTTGAGGACTTAGTTTAAGGAAGCTTCTATGAAAACTTTAACTTTTCATATGTCCACCATCCAAAAAAAAATTGATTAAAAAAAAAACTATAAGTTTACAAATACATTAGAATTCAATTATAAGTGAATTTCAAATCAACTATAAATAAAATACAAATAAATTACATGTAGATAGTGAATGAATTTCATCCATTGAAGATGAAAAATGAATGTTTGTGAATGAATATCATCTATGATGATGTTGACAAGGATTTTATTGATGGTGATGCTAATTAATGTTGGCATTCATGACAGATGTGAAACCCATGAACTACATATGCAGTAAGCTCAATGCAATGTCTTTCTATAATAAAACATGACAATGCATTTTTTGTTAAAACAGGCCAAGTTTCATGTAACAAAGTCCTTATCTTTTTGGTTTCAATTCGTAGATTAAACTGAAATTGAATTTTGTGAGTGCATTTTCACAATGCTTTTCTTAATGTATTATAAGAACATTTGAAAAAAATTGAAATGAATCTAATGAGTATGAAGTACTCAAAACACAAAAACACATTTAAATATGTGTAACACTTGTTTTTGTTGTTCATGTGACTCTTGGAAGGCCTTCCATTTTCTTTCCATGACATAATTATGAAATTAAAAATAAATAAATTATTATGTAATATTATAATGTAACATCTTCTTAGATCATGAATATTTAGAAAAATACTAAATTGACAAGTAAATTCTGATTTTAAGAACATTTTCCTCAAATGACCAATCACAATTTGGGCACATCACTTCGATTACACCAATCACTCCTTATAAGGACTTGGTGAAGAGGGCATTTTTGACTCGTTTTAATTAAATCACACCCATCACAACAGTGTGGACCATACTAAACTTGCTATGCATTTTTGGGAAGCTCAAAACGGAGCACCAAATGGTTCATTGTCACGGCATTTGGACTTTGATGGGACCTTGGGCCTTTGATCCATTTAGTAAACACCAAATTGGAATTGGGTTTGATTTTCAAAACCAGTTTGGAACTGGAAACTTTTTAAGACCTACTCTAATTTGTTTTTTAGAACCAAAACCAGATGTTCTTTATAAAAGTCAAGAACCACAGAACACTTGTTCATAGCTGAAACTAGTAAACAAAATGTGATTTGGGAGTAAGCATCATGTCATGCAAAGTGCTCCAAAGTTTTTTAAGGAAGAAATAGAGGATTGAGCTGCCTCTTTGCTCATATCTGGAATCTCCATAAATCACAATGACTTCATCAGACATTGCTCAATTTTATTCAGTTTTGACTTAATTGGAAGTAGGCTATGGAGAAGTCCTGAGTATATATTAAGATATTTGGGAGTGAGCCAGAATCCCATTATACTTTCACTTAAATTACAGAATAGATGGTAGCCTTGCAGCTATGGTACACTTATATCTTTTGAGCATAGAAATGGCCTCGCAAGATGTGCAATTGGCTTGATTCATCTTTTGAAAGCTCAATTGTCGCTGGATTTTTCTGCAGGTTTTCACTGTAAAGATCACCCATACCTTGGTAAGGATGATCTTCTTGGGATTCTTGAAGAGTAAATGTGAATTGAGTAATTTGGCAGTTATCAATAAAAGAGTACAAAAGCAAAATTGAAAAACTCTATTAAATGCTGTGTCAAAAAGTCATTTTGACGTGAGTGTTATTCTGATCATTTATGATAAAAAAGTGGCTGTTCCATTTGAGGATTGTGCCAACAGATTCAACCTCACCTTCAGTTTGTTATGTAACTTTGTTATCAAACTTTGATATTAATTATTAGGATTTTCAGCAGCTCCATTCTCATCATGTTGTCATGGAGGTTTTTGGAGAGAGAAGTCAACAAACTCATAATTGAGGAAAGAAAAAAGCACCAATCGAGAAGGGAAAGAAAGGGAGGAACACAAAGAGAGGACCAACCCAAAGCAGAGACACGGCCCCTTTCTAGTTTACTATAAGCCAGAGGCTGTACATATCTCTCTGGCACAGGATTTTGTTGTTTGTCCATAAGCCTGATATGCATGCATACACAATGCACGAGTCAATTCCATTGACTTCTGGGCCACTCCATGTATGAGTCCAAAAATTGTTAAGATCATCAGGCTGGTCTCTTATGGTGCATTCACACCTGCTGTTAAGTCAGTATTAAATGAAAATCTAGGTGGCATCCTAGGTGGCACCCAATTTAAGTCCTAAATGACTAGCATGGTGTTAGGGGACTCAAAGCTTGCGTCCCTAACACCAAGTGTGAATTCACCTTTATAGGGTCAAATCAAGATGTTCCTGGGAATTTTGGTTGTGTTGTTTGAGGCCACATTACAGGCTGCAATTTTTCCTCCATTATTATACACAGACATTTTAGAAAAACAAACATAATGCCCGCTAATGTGGGGTTTTCATTTTACATTAAGGATTCCGAGGGCTGATTCTGCACTCTTTTTAGGGTTCTTAGATTGCAGAAGATGGCCCTTTTTGAGAAAAACTGCCTATTTTTGTGAAGAAAGTGCTGGTTTTGAGGAAACCAGAGCACTATTTTTTAGCAGAATCTGCACTCAGAAATCCCTTTTATGCCAGGGAAGGCGTGCCCTAGGGCACATTCTGCACTTAGTTCACCTTCAGGTCTTGGCCTATGGGCATTGCCCTAAAAGTAGGCCCTGCCCTAAAAGCTCTGTAGGATGCATAATGCACCTTAGCTAGGGGGGGCACCTTCTCTACTAAAGAATGCCTGCTGCTTTCATTTATCTTTTATTTTCCCAGAACACTTAGCAGGTGTCTGCTGGGTACCATGGGAAAAAAATTAAAATGGCCATGGGTCTTTAGGCACAACAAAGCCTGTGGCCTTGGGCTCTACCCTACACCGAACAACATATATGAGTACTTCTAGCATTCGATTATACCATACCTGTGAGTTCGTAATTGAGAGCTGGTAAAAGACCCCCCAAAAAAGGTCCCAAGAACAGCCACATTCTAGGTCCTTACCCTACACACAATTTGGCACCAAATACTATATAGAGCGAAATATGGCTCCATTCTACATCTGACCCTATAAGAGACCCTAAAATAAAGGTGGCTGGCCCTTAACTGGGACTGTAGCCCTCTAACTGGGACCACGAATGGAAGAGTATATATAAATTTGGCGATATATATGTAACTGGGATGGTGCTCTCTAACTGGGGCTGTACCCCTCTAACTGGGACTAGCCCAGAAGAGTAATACATGAATTTGCTGGCATATATACCTTGTAACTGGGACGGTGCTCCTCGAACTGGGACAATGGTGGAAAGATGGGGGTAGATCAGAACAGTATTCTGAATTGTGTCCCGTTGCAAAAATATACCAGGCTAACTGGGACTGTACCCCTCTAACTGGGACCACGCCCAGAACAGTGTATATAAATTTGCTTGAATTTACACCCCTGTAACTGGGACGGTGTTGGGAAATGCGAGTAGATCGAGAACACTCTCCTGAATTGCAGAATTATTGTGTGAAATTTGTTTGCCATCAAAACCATGGCGTCGTTTGTGAACACAGAAGAAGGAATTTGGAAGCTGATTCTGAAGAAAAGCAAACATACCCACGCACGCACACATTATTATGATTCTTGCTCTGGGAACAATAATTATCAGCAAGCAAGCAAGCAAGCAAACACCAATACTGAAAACCAAACAAAAGAGAGAGAGAGAGATGGGGAAGGAGGAGGAGGAGGAAATGATGGAATTTGGAAATTGAATTAGAACGTGGTACAAGATCATGGGACAATGACTTAATCTGTTGTCGCAGTGATAACGCATTCAAATCCCACACTGAGCTGCAACGTGGTGTTGTTGCTCAGGATTTGCAATATCAAAACAGGAATGAGTTCAAGATAAATTTGTCATGAATGGGAAGAAGAGATTTGCATGATGACAATGCCAGAGCAAGTAACAAGAGGATGATGGTCGCATAATAGCTCTGCGCTGTAAATGACATCCATAAGGATGATAAATACTCAACATACTAAAATTGGAAACACATGGGTGTGGGTGTTAAAATGGTGACGCCGAAGTGGATCCTTCAGTTATGTCGGAATCTTTTTTTCTTCTACAGTGGAATACTTCACATGACCCTAGAATGTAAGGATACCACTGCATATACTTTTAGCCCGTTGTCTCTGGGAGCATCACAATGTCTTTAGTCTCTACCCTGAAAGACAAGGCCAACAACACGCTATGATTGCCACAGATTTAGGGTTTAACTCTGCATGTGCAGAGTAAGTAGCTAGTTTGCGAAAAGCAAAATGGTTCATGAACGTAGCGCAGGTAGGAGGTGAGCTTTTTGACGTAAAATTCGATGGCCCAAAACTCGCGATCGCAATTCCTTCTCTCCTCTTCATCCGGTATCTGTCTATCTATCTATCTTCGTCCCGAGCTACAGCATTCGTTCGGCAAGACACGTGCCCCACAGCAGATGCCGGTGGGGGAGTGGGGTTGGGTGTTTTCCAATCCCGCTGCTTGTTGCATGCAGTGATTGTTCGGTTTGTGCCCGGTGGTGGTAGTCCAGCGATTGTTCTTAGCCCTAAGGGACGAATGTGATGACCCATATTCGCGACGGTAAGTACACACTTCCCATCTCCATTGAGGGTTTTCGAATTTGGGTGGCTAAATCTTCTTCAAGGAAACTCAAATCAGCTTGTGTTTTTCCAATGGATTTGTGAGACTCAATCAGTTTGGGTTGCTTAATCTTCTCCAAGGAAACTGAAATCAGCTTGTTAGGGTGGTACCCAGTTTGTGTTTTTTCTCCAATGGGTTTCTGAGACTCGGTCAGTTTGGGTTGCTTAATCTTTTTCAAGGAAACTGAAATCAGCTTGTTAGGATGGTACCCAGTTTGTGCGTTTTTTCCAATGGGTTTTTGTGAGACTCAAATCGGACTGCCTACTGTGTTGTGGTGACGACTTGAAGTGATGATTGATGATGGTGGTGGTACAGGACAGCGTTGTGAGCAAACAGGAAAATTCTTCTTACTGAACATTGGTGAACCACGCAGAAGCTAGCAGAGATTAGATCAGGTTGTGGTGTTAGTGAGCCTTTTTCATCTAGGGTTGGTGATACTGTTCTGGGTGGTTGAAGACTTCTGTTAGATGGGTTTACCAGTTTCTATGCTTCAGGTTCAAAGATCTGCTTCTGATATGTGGTTTTTTTTCATCTATTGCCTCAGAATTTCTTCCCTTTTAGGCCTTGTTTCTTGGTGCATTTGTTTGACAGGAGTTTCAGATTTCCTTCCCTGCTTTCGGAATCAAATCAACGACATGTGGCAAAGGAGGGTCATAGCAGTATTGTAAGGTCTTCTCCATACCCACCACAGCTTCATCAAGCTACACAGCTTCAGTTTACAGGTTGGGAAGCAGTGGATAGTTTTCTCCAAGGAATGTGGATCTAAAATTTGCAGGAGTAGACAAGAACACAGTTTCCCCTACTATTGGAGGAATGAAAGGCTCACACAGTTGGCCACATGAATTATGCAAAAGTCAAGGAAACAAAGTCCTTGGCAATGTTCACGAGCTTTGGACTGATGGTTTGCTTTGTGCATATGAGTTCATACCTGGAGCAAAAAAGAAGTACAAAGTTGGGGGCAAGTTTGGGGGAAGCAGTGGACCCATTCAAGGCAAATTTGATGCTGAATTAAGTGTCCATGAACCACAAGTCGTCCAACAGATTGCAGCACTCACTAATAGTGCAGATCATGAACCCAACAGCCTGGAAGCTCAAAGTCAAGGAAATCTGCAGCATAAAGAATTGGAAGTGAGGAAGAGAAGCCCAGCACCTCCTAAGTCCAGTGATGTTCCAGAGGAGCCCAAACGAACGAATGAATCTATTTCAGATCATTCAACATTGTCAAAAGGGAGGAATCTTCATCATCACAGGAAGAAGGAGATTGGAAACCGTTGGCTTCCAATTGGTTGGGATAGACTGGCTGAGCTTGTTGCAACTGTTGAGGTATCTCTTCTCATCTATTTGCTGTGAACGCATTACACAGTCTGGGTTTAGGGTTTAAGGTAGGAATGACTGTTCTGCAAAAAGGAGTATGTGGAAGTTGAGAGAAATCAATCTCATAGCCACATTTCAATCCAGCACTGCACAAACCTCATCAACCACCCAGAACATTGTTCTTCTCCTTGAGTGCATAATGAATGAATCTTTCAGGAGCAGAGGAAAGGACATCTGGTGAAGTTGTTTTTTACTATTTTGCCACCCTTTTGATTGTATAGGTAGATGCAGAGTGGCTGACGGATGACCCGCTATCTGAGGATGACGGCACACTTAGTGTCGCTGATTTAGCGACCCCATATTTGCAGTCAAGAGCAGGGCCAACCTGGTGGTGCCATGTGGATGCTTGCCACCCTAATATACTCTCATGGCTTGCAAATTCACAGTGGTTGCACCCTGCCATCAGTGCTGCACTTCGTGATGAAACTCGTCTCATCAGTGATCGCATGAAACACCTCCTCTATGAGGTTGCCACAACTCTTTGATTGTTTCATTTGTTGAAGCATTGGAAGTGTGGGATGTCTTTCGTCTAAGATGATGTTGTAGTAGAGGTTACATGGTCTTAAGGTTCTGAGAGCTCATAAAGGTGGGATCATGGGTTTCAGGTTCCAGTACGAGTAGGAGGTGGATTGCTATTTGAGCTTCTTGGTCACTCTGTTGGGGACCCACACTATGAGGAAGAAGATGTGCCAGTTGTGTTGCGGGCATGGCAGGCAAACAATTTCTTGATTACCTCCATGCATGTGAAGGGATTTGTTAGCCACCTCAATGTCTTGGGTGTAATGGAAGTTCAAGTAAGTGTTTACCAACTTTCTTTGCTGGGCATCCATGATGTGTTTGGGTCCTTTGTTGTATGTATCTAACGTACAAGTACATGCTCAGAAGAAAAAAAGTGTTCAGGACCTGGTTGGTGCAGGGGCATCAGAAGCTCCAGAATCTGCACATGCAGTTATAGCCCAGTTGGCTAACCGTCTTGCTCGCTGGGATGACCGGTGAGATCACCTCTTCCTCTATTGTATCTATTCTATTGCTCTTTGTGTGTCTATGTTGCATTCATTTTTCTTGTGCTCCGCTTTTTTTCCAGAATTTGTTTCCAATGTTTGGATAGGCTTGGCCACTTGTTTCAGTATTGTAAGACAGGTTGTTTCTTTTTTTCTTTTTTTTGGTTTGGCAGACTCTTCCGGAAACATTACTTTGGTGCAGCTGATGAAGTGGAACTCAAATTTGTGAATCGGTGCATTTACTTCACCTCAGTCCTTGACCTTTTCTGGTTTTAGATCATAATTAGGGGCAGTTTGGAACTGCAGTTGAAAAGCATGATGGACAACACTGTACTGTACCTATTTTGTTGCAGCAAAGGTAATGAGGACCTACCACTGTTGGGCATCATTCTCAACCAAGAGATTCGCCGCCTCTCAAATCAGGTGACTATGACCTTGAATAATAGTACAGCTATTGCCTTAAGCTGATTTCCTTAGAATTCTACCCTAGAAAGGTGAAACTCACATGCACGAATGTTTGTGTTGGATGATACAGGTGATAAGAGTGAAATGGTCATTGCATGCAAGAGAGGAGATTTTGTATGAACTTATGACACATCTAAGGGGGAGGGATCCCCTAAGAATATTGGATCGAGTGCGACAAAGCACTCGGGATATGCTTGTGGAGCAGGAAGCTGTTCGTGATCGTATCTTCACTGTCCAGGATGTCATGCAAAGTACTGTGCGGGCAGTGTTACAGGTGCTCGATCTTATCCACCTCTCTTACTGGACCCTCAATCAATCTGTAGGCCGTAAGGAAGCCCTGTTTTCCAATCACACTCATGGATGTTTTCAATGGTTAAACCCTAAACCCTAAAACCTATTACCCTAAACCCCATTAACCTATGCTGAGTTTTTTGTGGGGCCTGGACAGTCATACCCCAACAGCACACATTGAGAATCTTCCTCAGTGGCACCTCTGGTTTGTTTGTTACTTCTCAGAGTTGTTGTTGATTGTCTTGTTGGTCCACTTGAGGTTCCCACCAAATGGAAGCATCCTTTGATGTTGACAGTGTCTTGTCTCAGATGTTTGTCCATGCTCATATATGCCGTTTTGTATGGCAAGTTCCTCTTCTAGAACTAACTCCGTTCACACCTTTGATCTGGAAACATTTGTGCAGGATAAGAGCGTTCGCATCCAACACAACTTGGCAATAATAGGAGGTGGAGGGCTTTTGCTGTCTGTTATTGTGGGCCTTTTTGGAATCAACGTGGATGGAATCCCAGGCAACAAAAATGCTCCTTATGCATTTACAACCTTCTCAGTGTGCCTTCTATTGTTGGGTGTCGTTGTAATTGCAGTGGGCATTCTCTTTCTGGGCATGAGAAGTCCCCCATCAGAGGAAGAGGTGACCTCTCGTAAGGTGGAGCTCCAGGAGTTTGTGAAAAAATTCCAGCGTGCAGCAGAGGCCCATGAGAAAGTACGAGATGGTTCTTCCTCGAATTCTCTGCAAGAGCAGGAATTGATCAACACCCATCCTGAGGAACAAGACTACATTCTGATACAGTGACAGTCTCTAACCCTCTGATCTTGTGAGCACCTGTATTCCCTCCATAGAACACACACAAATTCCAAACCACTAGATGCACCAAGAGAGATTTGAAACTAGACCAGTTGCAAGTTGAATACTATGATTTCCATAGTGCTAAGGGTCACCACAATCACATCAATCCTTGTTGTGATCACTGTTTGCAAATTGACAATTCACCCAATAGTCCAATTGCTTCATCTTTCAATGCAGTTTCCAGTTCTGGCCTGACAATGGCATTAGCTTCTTGTCTAGGATGAAATGTGGACATGTGTGTACATGGCACTTTCTTAGGTTCAAGATCTATTTGTATCTTACTTGGACTATTCATGATGTGCACATCTATCAGTACTTGATTATGGGTGTGGAAATCAACTTCAATGTGGTTGTGGTCTTGGGCTTGGTGTGTATTGCCTATGTTCATTATAATAACAAGGTTTGTTCTGATTTATTTCTCTTCTTTGTTTTGTTCAGTAGGTTATCTATCAGATTGACATCAGTGAATTTATTGTTGGTTCCGGTTTTGCATCATATGACAAAACTGAAACTTTACTGAAATTAAACTGCAAAATTAAGCTGAAATTACACAAATGGGCTGCTGAACTATGAGAAAGGTGGCAATTACCATCCAAAATTGCAAGGATTTGCTTCAATGTGCTTCCAACCTGATGGAATTTTCATCCAAGAAATGTTGACCTCTAAGAGCATCTCCAGTTGTGCTCAATATGTGACCCTGCAAAAATATTTTTCATATCCAAGTTTGGTTATTTACTTTTTTCGAACCCCACCCATAAAACTAAAACTGGTATTGCAAATAGGTAGGAGACTACTAATAGCAAGCCACTTGAACCAATCGAACTATCTAGCCAATCAACAGCAGGTGATAGGCTTTGCAGTGCTTTTTACCAATCTCAACATCCTCTGTGAAATTGCAGGGCCAAAACCATTTTGCTGAGCCAAACCAGTATGTTCTTCATCCGATTTTCTTTTGCAGGGCCACATACTGAGCACCAGTGGAGCTGCTCTAACATCTACTAACCCTCTGTCAAGGGGAGAATCTTCAGATAAATGTTATATTCTTGAATAATGATTAGAATTTACCCTCCTTTTCCAGTAAGTAAGACAACATTTCTTTCAATAAATTTTCAAACTGGCAGTGAACAGGGCAGAATTTCATCTGCTTGGACCATCCCATCACCAAATTATTCACAACTGCTGTTCCAGATTGATGACATTCTCCCTAATGAGATGATTGTGAGGAAATTTGGCAAGCCCAACTGGGTGAGACAAATATTTAAACAAGCATTGAACAGGACAGAATTTCATCTGCCTAGACCGTTTCATCGTGTAATTATTCATAGATAGGAGCTTCCATCATGTTATTCAAGCAGTCTGGAGTTACAAAAGGACATGGAACTTCACAGGTGTGATTTCTGCCCAGTAACATGCCTAGAATTTGGCAGAAGCTGCTACCTACCAACAATTCAGTAGATGGAAGTTGTGGTACTGGGGTGTTGGATTTCAATGTCACAGCCGCTGGGAAAAAACCCAGGTCAACTTCGGCAAATTCCTCTGGTGCACATTAATTCTTATTTGTAGATCAAGCAAAGCAATTTCAGCTTGTTGAACTCAGAATTTACCTTTGGTGGTGATATTGTGCTCTGGTTCACAATTCTTAATGTAGCAATTGGGTTTGAGGTACATATACCCATAGCATAGTGTAATTCAAGAACAAGATTTGTAGAACTTGTTGGATATGAGTCTAGCTCACTCTAATGAGAGCTTGTTGGATACGCGTCTAGCTCAGTCAAATGAGAACTTGTTGGATACAAGTCTAGCTCAGTCAAATGAGAACTTGTCAGATATGAGTCTAGTGTCTGCGTTTTTCAGTGTGAACAGAATGAGTATCTAGATGATGCAATGCCCTAATTGATGAAGGGCTGCATGGATTTGGAAAAACAATGGACAGTTGATCATCATGAAGCCTTAAGGGCGCTTGTATCTTTCTGCGGTGTGTTTTCTATTTTCTTGTGTTGTTTGTTGTTTGCAGGTGATGAACTCTGCTTTGCAGTCTTCATGGAATGGGCGGCACTCGGCGTTGATCAAACTGAAGTTTTGTGCTGCCTTGGACGGGATGCGTAATGGAGGACAGTGGATGGCAAGTATAAGGCGGAGCTTCCAATTTTATGAAGCTACGTTTTCTGCTAGCAAAGTTATCTTGGGTTGTAGAAGGAAGAAAGCTATCACCAGTATGTGTGTGTGGCTGAGGTCTAGATTTTGAAATAAGGCAGTCTGTCATTTGTTGTAGTGAGGAATGAATGCCCTTGCTGCAGTTTAAACCTTCGGGTAGAGGACTGTGTTTCTTTCCGCTGCGCCATAGCCTTTTCTCGTAGGTTAGACAGAGTAGATGGACAGTGTAGGGACCAAATGAGAAAAATGATGAAGATCTGAGGGGTTTCGTGAGCAATCCGCATGGCAATTGCGTTCATAGTGATGAGTGTTGTCATTAGGTTTGGGAGGCAGTAAGCTCTGGAGTTCATGGGAAGGAGTACCCACAATTGTGGGAGCTTTGAGAAGGAATAATGGGATGCTAGACAGTTCTGGGGTTTATCAAGACTCTTTGTCAAAGAGACTGTTGGGTCCTTATCTTCTTCTTGTCCAACTTCTTTGAAGTTTTATGTGGTATTTGGGTGGGTTTCATTCTGGAAGATTGGGAGTTGTGAAGGCATTGCCATGCTGGACTAGTTGGGCTCAAGAGAGTGAAGTGGAAATTGACCTGATTCTTCATGGTCCATAGCTCAATATGATCAGGTCAGACTAAAGGTTGTATACTTCAACATTTGTTTTACTGTGCGTGTTAATGCAGAGATTTTCCACGTTACAACTCTTCACTGTTTTCTTAGCAGCAGAAGAAACTTTAGGTGGCCCTCTCTTTTGGTGACACTAGCTCACTCAAATGAATCCTCATCAGCAATGGGCATCCCACAGGAAATAGTCTTGAATGTCCCATCATCCAAAAATGCCTCAGCCCCAACCATATGAATCAACAGGAACATCAAGTACCTTAGGTAAGCCCAAATTCTTCAACCCTAAAGCACTCAAAGAAATGTCCTACCATATTGGGAAGGTCCCTTATGCCTAAAAGAAGGGAAGATGTCTCTCACATCTGCCAAGTCTTCAACTAAGTAGGTGTAATAGACCTCTTGTACCTAGCCACTCGTACCACCTTGTGATCTATGTATGATACCAGGTTCATCATAACATTCCTTTTACAATGGATAAGGCTCACAGGCGAGGGACATTCCCAATATAAGGGGCCTTGGATGAGGTGGTAAATGCTAGGCCTACTCGGTCGGTTTTTGTTACAAAATTTCACATAAAAGAAATTTATAAATCCTTCCTAGGGATGATTACCACTTTTTCTACAAACAAAAATTCCTAAGAAAACCTTGGGCCTAATGTTGGGTAGGTGAGTCAGGTAAGAGTCAAATGTTGGTTTACTAGATGGAATTTTGGCCCTGGGGACTAGGTACAGATTGGTAAATTTTTGGAGATCTGAAGGTTGTGTTTTCTGATTCTCTAGGTTGCATAGAAAATACCATGGATGCAAGGAGGTACAAATTGAGACCAGATTCAACACTTTCAATACTAGAAAAAGAACATTTGGTCAACATCAGGAGAAACCAACATATGAAAACCTTGACAAATTTCAGTTGGAGATTTGAGGAGCCACTCAACCAGATGAAAGTCTGGCCACTCTACTTCAAAACAAAAGAAGCTGGTGGTAATGCAACCCAATGAGGATTTGTGAACCTTTGGAGTACTTTCAGTATCGCAGTGAGTTCATCCTCAAAAATCAAAAGAGTACTTGTTGCAGTTGCTTGTCATTCATCTTTCTCATAAAATATTATAGAGTGAAATGGAGGCCAAAATATAGAGTTTAACAGTGGCATTAAATTTGCTACTGAGAACCTCAACCAGTATTGCCAAATTACATAGTTTTGTGTAGGAGACACTTATAGCTAGGGTTGCAATCCAATTTGTAACCAACATCCAAACTCTACCTGGTTGGCAAGTAGAGATATGGAAAGGACTGTGGGGATCAGCTCTGCTATTATGTATATACTTTCTTGGGTTGGCAATCACCGCCCTTTTCCTAGACTATTTGATTGGTAGCCCAGGCCATCTCAGTTGGGTCTGGGTGTGCAAAATTGGCCCATTGATCGGCATCTCTGTGATTTTGGTAGTCTTAGACACAATTTGGAGTGTTATTGCCATAGGCTTCAGTTCATGGGTGAGTTAGGGGCATCTAGTGGGGATGGTTTGTTCAGTTCTTCGAGTTCTTGCTCTTGACCTCTAATTTTCTCAGATAGGCTTTGAAAGCCACATTGCTGAAATTAGAATAAAATGCTTGAAATTTTAAATAGTTCCCATGGACTAAACACATTAGTAGTAACTACACAACCTAGATGTTGAGAGTTGGGAACAAGAGAGATTAGGACTTTTGGGTTTGCCAAAACATTCTAGAGTCTTCTTGTCCTCATGTCTCTAAAGTTTTCACATTGTATCCAAATAATTGTAGGACACTTACAAGTGTTGGCTTTCAAATTCATGTTGATTTGAACTAATTTTGGGCATGAAACATTGTAGAAGCCAAACTGGGGATGACTTTAAGGATAACTTTAATGTCCCAATTCTCTGGTCAAATCAGTGCAAGAGCACTAGTTAGTTATTTACACATGATGCATGGATCAAACGAGTCCAATATATGGAAGTTCAATGTCAAACCTTCTTCCACCAAATTCTTTTTCTTTCTTTCTTTGTGTTCACCCATCACAAAACAATGGTGGACATCTTAAAGGAAATAACACACACAACCAACACCAATTTTGTAAACTCAAAAGTGAAACACGGTTTTCACATGTACAAGACTTTTAATATCCTTGTCTGTGGGCTAGCTACCTATGGAAAACATCACTTTTCAAGATGGAAATTAAAATACCCCACGTATTGGAACATGCAACATTCCTTAAATTTAATGTGAAAAACTAACACAATAAGGACATGTTAGAACCCATTTAATTCAATTATTTCAAGTGTATTGCACTTGAGATGTCATATTGTGTACGTATTCACATTTTAGAACATGCATCATTCACCAAGTTGAATGGCTAAATTAATCAATAGTGGTTCATTCTCAAATGATTACCCTTATTGGGAAAAAAAAATTGTCATATACAATCATTTTTGTGGCACACCTAAGTTTATTAAATGGTGAAAGTGATAATGCTCAACTATGCAATGATGAAAATTTCAAAACCTAGGACACACTCTAACTTTCAACAATTTGAAACAAACAAATGAAATATTTAGGACCAACTATAAGAAGTTGATGCACTTCATGAATTACTCTTGTTTTGTTTTGTTGTCAATTGCACAAAACAAATAAATATGGTGTGGTGTAATCGAAACCAAGATTAAGTTATGAACTCATGTGAACTTAACAATGATAATCTAGGGACTTATCCTTGAGACATCCTCTACTTTGAAAAACATTGGCTTGTCCAAAATGGGCTTGGCTTTGAACATCTATATGGAACTTCCACTTTTGAATTTACCCCCTACCAAAGTCAAAGAACACCATGCATAGATGGATGTTAAGGACCCATACTTATTATCATGGGATTAGTTTTTGTAGAAATGAATTGCAATGCAGGTCTAACTCCTAACACATTCCAAACTACATAATGATCGCCTTGGAACCCCAAGATTGGTTCCCATATTTATCCTCAAAAGCTAGGTAGCCTTTGACCAACATAGTAGTAACCCATAAAATTTATCAACCAAAAACATTATTGGGAGGATATGACATATCTCTATATGTGTTGGTATTTGAGTACATATAATAATACAACATTTGCAACTACCTTACCCTAAGGTCAGTTTGATCATCAAATAATACTCAAAATACTAAAACATTTTTTTGTGAAAATATGAAGTTGACATGTCGAAAAGCGTCCTAATTATTCATAGGTTACACTCTAAATAATTTCACTACTCATATGACAATATCATAATAGATAATTAAACAATAATAATTTCAAATTTTAAAAACCAATATTATTTATAAAATAATTATTCATTTTGCCAATGTTGAGACTAAATAGGCTACAATATTGACATGTAATTATTTTCCTACCTACAATATATGCAAAATGTATACTTGACATGTTTTAAATATAACATAGTCTAAAAAATACCCTAATATATTTCAAAACATTGTAATGTACATTGATGAAAAGCTCAAAAGATAATCAACATGGAAGGATGAAAATTTTAATAGTAAAAATTAGTTGCACCATGATCACAATAATTGTAATATATTGAAAAGGATGATGACTAGTCATAAAATTGACAAAACATAGTTCAAATGACAATTAGTCACATATAGTTGCAAATTGGATGGTTGCATAATATAATGTCTTTTAGTGTAAAAGTGTTACAATTACATATTCAAAACAATTACAGAGTTGTGATGATGCCAAGAGCAATCCAAGTTGTGGGGTCATGAATAAACACTTGTGTCACCTTATAAGGATAAAAATATGCAAATAAATGGTGGGTATGTTTTCCCCCATTTTTATCAATATGCATCAAACATGTAATCATCTTAACCTTTATGGATAGGTATCATATTCATAGTTGTAGGAAATCATTATCAAACAATTGTTGTCATCAATATGACACCATTTATGCCCACATGAAAATAAGTAGGGCAATGTGAAACTTTTGTGTTTTCCATAATTAAGGCCTTATCAAATCTAAAAAAACAACAATAAGGTTCTTTTATTTTGTCCCTTGGTGTTAAGATTTGGCTAGGAATACCGAAAGTCAATCTACTCCATGAAATGTGGTGCCAAATTTAAAAACTCTTTTTGCAAGAAATTAAAACATAAATAATGCCAAAAACCAATTCATAAGGTCAATGAGTTTTTGAGCTAGTCCTTTTCATTTATCCGTGATTAAAAGACAAAATGTTGGAATTTAACTTCATATGTATTGATTTTATGAACATGATTTAACTAATTTAACTAAATCATTAATCAATGTAAATAGATCAATCTAAGGACATATTTAGATTAATAAATAATTAGTTCATGGTTATTATCTAGTGGGTTGAATAAATACATGCCAATAGAATCTGAAATGAAATGCAAGATATTTGAAATTAAACTTGTTTCGAATATTTGTAAACAAAGCATGGGAATTTTTTTTAAGGTGGTGGGATCAAGTTGCAAAGAAAATGATGCAAGGTCATAAGTTAAGGTGATTATCTCAAATAAAGGTTGATTAAATAATCATAATTTTGTGGTAATAAATGTAGAAGGGGTCAAATAAATGAATTAATGTTCTTGATATTGAGGTAGCTTAGAAGCTAGGGTAATTTTGAGACTTAGTACCTAGGCATATGCAATTACAATTAATAAGTAGTTAAAACATGATTATCATCATTGATGGACATTTCAACTTAGGTAAATCATTAATAAAATATAATCAACAATAGGGAACAACATAAGAAACTATTAATCAACACTAGTTTCCATTCACATGAACCTTCTTTGGACCTTTATCCAACATAGGGAACATTAGAAAAATGTCATATTTGTGTAAAGTTCATTTTAGTGTTGTCATTGGAGATGCTTTTATATATTAAAATCAATTAGGGATAGGACCTAAGACCTTAAAATTTTCAAACTTAAGACCCTATAACTGTCAAACCTAAAACCTTATTCCCTTCTTAACTATAGCTATGACCTAGGCTTTGTAAAAAAACTTGTTTAATTTTTGGTTAGGTTTAAAGTCCATGTAAACTTGTGGTTGAAAGTATGTTGCTACTTGGTACATTGTCTTTCATGGGAGAGGTTTCAAGTTCAAACATGGCCTTGCAGAACAAAACAAGTAGGAAACAATAAATTATTTTTCAAAACATGAAGAATTATGCACCACAATTCAACATAAACCCATGTAAGACACAAAAGGACAAGTCAAAATGGGCATTCAAACAAAGTTTGATGGGAGATACTTAACATCTCCTAGTGGCACCACACTTCCCAAAATGGGGGGAAATTTGGATTTTTTTTTTGAAATAATGTCACAATTTGGCAAAAACTTACCAAAAAAAAAACCTACACCTCACTCTATATGTAAAGGTCTATAAAGAACCCAATGTTGGGTGGGTACCAAACCCTAGTTCAAAATTAGCTTGATTTTTATTTGTTTTTTAGGCAAAAAATTTGCCAGGTAGCACATTAGGTCCTATCCAAATTGATACGCAAATATCAAATTTGAAGTATTCAGTTAATTAATAACCAAGTTTTTTTTTCAAATTAATTTTTTTGATATTTGAATAGGGTATACAAATAACCCATGGGTCTGATTCATAAGGGTTTAAAAATAGGGAATCTAGGGTTAGTTAAAGTACTTTAAGGCTTTAAGGTCGAAGTGGGGTTTAAGTTTGGGGTTAGGAAAATGCAACTTCTCACACATGGGAAACAAAATTATTGTTCGCATTATCTATCATGTTCTTCAATTTTCAAATATTTTTGTTCATCTTTTTGTTGTTAGGTTCATTATGTTTGTGATGAATGTCATGTTGTTGTTGTTGAAGTTATTCATTATGTTGTTACAAATGTTTGTTGTGTGTGGTGTTCATCACATTTCTAGCATTCATTTGTTCCTCATGATCTAGTTTTTGGGGGGACATAGATCCTTACAAAAAATATAATGTGCACCAAAATATTTTTGGAAAATTTAGGTTTTTTAATTTTCAAAATTCATGTGCCGATTCAATTTATTGAGAATATTTAGTTAAAATGTTTGGCAATGCAATTATGACCTTGTGTTGTTTTCCCATCTGAAAACCTTCAATTAGGAAGTGTTACCCAATTTGGTTGAAAATAGAAAACAAACACACGTTTTATCAGTTTAAATATAATGTGTTTCTACAACTACAAGTTTTGATTTATGGATGTCCAAAGGGGCACATGATGTCTTTGATTGGTTGTGAATTTCTTGGGAGAAGATTGCATTCCAAAACACATTAGAATTGGCTAATTTAAAACATTTACAACATCAAAGCAAACATTTGTAAAAGGTTTGCAAAATATTTTAAAGCAATTATATGGCTTAACTAGAAAGATCCTTCTTTGTGTTAAAAATGAAGGTGTAAATCTAAACACCATGAAAAATCAATAATACGTTGTGAAGTTTTGGGTGTGATGTAAAATTTTGAAGGGACTTGTTTTGAACATGCCTTCTCTAAGGCTTGTTAATATGTAACTATTAATAAAGAGTTTCCAAGGGTTTGAAACATGTTTCCATTAAATATGCCTAACTTTTTTTTGTAGAAATGTATTATATGGCCTAAAAAATCAAGGAAAGGAAAACATGAATGGATGAGGGCTTGCATTACTGCAGGTCTCGAGCCTAGAAATTTGAACAAGCCAATCAAAACAAAGTAAAAGACAAGTTACTTTCCTACACCCCCCCCCCCCCCCCCCTTTTCATTGCTTTAAATCTTTGTAATCCAAAATGTTTCTTTCTAATTACAAGCAAAGTTATTATGTTTCAAGAATCCCTTCAATTCCAAGAAACCATTACCTTTTATTATAGCAAGCAGATTGGCCCTATGGTCATTGGTCATGTTTTTCTTGCACACATGACATATATCACTAATTATAGTAAACATTTTGTTTCCTGTTGTTGTTACTTGCATTTAAAACCAATCTAGGGTCATTAGTTGTTGAGTGATGCCTTGAATGCACCCATATCCATGAGCCTAAAGCTAAGTGAAAAAATGAACCATTCCCCTTTATCAAATGCTTCGATTTATGATGATGAATATAGGTTGATAATTTAGTTGAACTATTTACGAAGAACATTAAAAAAAGGGGTAGGTGATTGATTTTTTCCTTTCTTTTTAAATAAATATGATGAGAAAAGAGCCCCATAATATCCAAGCCTTGATGTTAGATTTTAGATTCAAAAGTTTGAAATTGATCTCTTCTCACGGTCATAGTTGAAAAATATGATAGAAAATCCTTGTTTCTTATGCTCTTGAAGTTTCATCAACATTTGCATACATTGTCCATAATTGAAAACTCCTTTGATTATAGGATTGATGAAGATAATAGGTCAGAACACCCTGAACTTTTGGTGATAATTTCAGTCATGCCGATGAATATACTTCATTCTTCCAATATGGTTTGTATAGTTGTAGAAGTAAAGAATTCAAATTGCAAGCTTTCTACGGTAAGGCCTCAACTTCTTTTATGAGATTTGAAAAGCGTTTAGAGATAACCACAGCAGCAAGAATATTAAAAACAGCAACAACCGCACAAATTATTCCAACTCGAGGCCCATAAATCACCCATGAACTGAAGGTTATGGCAATAAGGCTCCATATTGTGTCTAATAATACCAGAATTGCGGGGATGCCAATCAATGGCCCAATTTTGCACGCCCAGACCCAAGCAAGATGGCTTGGGTTGCCAAGCAAAAAGCCTAGAAAAAGGGCAGTGATTACCCACCCAAGGAAGTCTAACAGCAGAGCTAATGCCCAGAGTCCTCCGTATACTTCTAATTGCCAACCAGATATGTTTGGGGAATTGGTTACAAATGGTTGGATTGCAAGTCCGGCTAGGAGGGTCTCCTGCACAAAACAACAGAATTTTCAAAGTGCAATATTGGGTTTCAGTTGCTTGTCAACAGATTTAATGCCACTTTACAATTCTATACTTTCACCTTTCTTCCAGTCAATAATTTCTGAGAAAGATGAATCGCACATGCAACTGCAGCAACTCTTTTGATTGTAGAGGATGAACTCACCCCAATAATGAAAGCGCTCCAGAGGCTCAGAAATCCTTTTTGCATTGCACGACCAGCTGCTTCTTTTTCTTGGAATCGGAATGGCCATTCTTTGATCTGGTTGAGTGGGTCCTCAAATATGATGGAGAGTCCCTTGAATATTTGCAAAACTGGGTCTCTCTTCATGGCTTCCAACTGTTCATCCTCTATTGTTGAAAGTATTAGTCTCTTTCTGTAACTGTTTGCATCTGTATTATTTTCTGTACACCACACACAAATAGAAGACACAGCCCTCCAATCTCAGAGAAGTTACCAAATCTGTACCTACTCCCCAGGGTCAAATTGCATGTCTAGTATACCAATATTTGACTCTCACACATTTATTGTAGTTGAATTGCAGCCTACCTGTTTCTGTTGATTGATTTGATCTTTGAGGAAAGCCATTTGCTGATGATGAGAGTCCATTCATGCCTGTTTCCTGTGCGATGCTCACTGGTGAGGGTATATTTGAGTTAGCTGGAATCGTATCCAATGTCGTCTCATTCAATTGAGTTGAAGCAATTCAGCCTACCTGTTTCTGTTGATTGATTTGATCTTTGAGAAAAACCAATTTCTGATGCTGGGAGTCTATTCATGCCTGTTTCCTGTGCGATGCTCACTGGTGAGGGTATGTTTGAGTTAGCTGGAATTGTATCCAATGTCATCTCATTCAATTGAGTTGAAGAAGCCATTGATATTCAGCCTCACCAAATTGGCTGCAAATCACCAAGAACGTTTGGCATTAAAGTTGGATGTAATGCTCAAGTCGGTATTTCCAACAAGCTCAACCCAATTTTTTAAAAAACAATCAGCTTCGAAGTCCTTTGAAACCATCATCTGAAAAAAATATTACAAGCCCCCTGCACTACCTAACTGAGTTCAAATCCTGTTCTTTGAATATGTATGCTGAGGGTATAGGTACCTGGTACTCATATGCTAGTACATGAAATGCAACTGAGAGCAGATTATCACACCTGAGATGATTTCCAAGACCAAACAAGCTGAAATGGGTTTGCTTGAGCTGCAATCAAGAATGTTGTGTACTTGCTGATTTGCCCGAGGCTGCCAGAATCCGAGACCAGCCACAGATCTGTCGGCCTAAGTATCTGTAGAAGAAGTCTGCTGCTACCAAATGGAGCCTTGGAAGGCTTGAGAGGGAAGGATGTGCAAAAAGAGGAGGGACACACTGAAATGCTGAGAGTGGCAATGGGCAAAATATCATCTTCCTCCTTTCATACCTTACCGACATTTGATGTTCAGCGCAAAATAAACGAAATCCGTGCATTCATCCCACTTCTGGGTAGTTTGCTATTAGGTTTAGGGTTTAGGTAGTCCCCGACATGTTTGCAGTTCTAGATTTACTTTTATGGGTGGGATTGAAAAAACTAATGAATTGTACTTGGATGTGAGAAATATTTGTGCAGGGTCATATACAGAGAACTACTGGAGATGCGCTCAGCTACTGGATCAGTAGATTTATTCCAAAAAGTTGACCTGATTAATGAAGATTGCTTTGATTTCGTACAACTATTTAATGGAATTGAGACACAAGTCTTATCTAATTGGGTGCTATAACGATTATCATTAGATTTATGAATATGTCTCAATTAGGAGGATTGGAATTTAGTACCTCCAATTCATAATATGAAAACGTAATAGCAAATGTTATTCCAATTGGTTAAACATTTATATTCAATCATTGTGATAAACATGTGAAATTGCTTACGTGCATGGAGATCCAAGCCGCCCACATGTTATTTCAGTGACAAGTTCTGAACACGTTGCTCATTTTGAGGTGGCCAAGTGCTAGTTTTATGCACAGGCAGTGCAGGCCTTGAAGCAAACTGACAAGAAAACATGTCATGTTTTGATGGCGGCCTAGCATTGATTTCGACTGGTCGAAATTCACGCGTCGCGAAACATGAGCTCAAAACTTGAACCTTGACACTACCACTCATGGAAACATGTCAAGTTTTGGCGGGCAGCTCGACACATGTTTCGATGTCCGGGCAACCCAAGCCCCCCAAACATATCCCCATCAAAATATGTAATGTGTTTCGGCCCCATGCGCCCATCTTCCACGTTCCCCATGCAATCCCCATCCATGCCCCATGACCGATCCATGACACTTTAATCCTTTTTCAACTTCACATCGTCATTGTGTATTTTTTCATGGAACTTTGACGTCTTCATGGCCACTCCCCCACTAAAGATTTACTTAGGGTTTTGAAAATAAAAAGAGCTCATGGTGGCAATAGGGAAGCTTTTTCTTTTCACTCACACTAGATTACTTATCATGCTTTTATCTGCAGTTTTTTTCACTTTCATTTTTCCCTTTGAAGCATAGTGGTGTTGTGCATGAACAATTTTAGGAAACAATAACGTGTCTTGTTTCACCCTATTGAAACTTCTTGATGTTTGCAAGTGCATATTGGTTTTTATATTGTTTTTTTGCGATTGACACATGTTGTGTCAAAAGTTGAAAAGTTACACACCCAATATTTGCTCACAAAAAAAACAAGTTTATTGTTTCTATGGCGTTCATTTCTCGTGTTGTTTGTTTGGGTTTGTGTTGTTTTGTTCTTTGTCATTGTCTTCTTGTTCTCTACTTGTTCATTTCCCACTTATTGTTTAGGTTTTCAATTTTTTTTGTTTTTATAAATATGTTTTTGCAACAATCCATTTGTACCATGTTCATTTCCCATGTTGTTGGGTTTGCATTGTCTTGTTGTTTGTTGTTGCCATCTTGTTCTTTAATTGTTCATTTCCCCCATTGTTGTTTGAATTTTCGATTTTTTTTGTTTCTATAAACATTTTTTTTGCAACAATCCATTTGTTTCTTCAATATGGTCACTAGGATATAATATTGCAATGTTTCTCCACAATTCTTAGGTGTTTTCAGAGAATGTTTCAGAGTTTTTCACATGTTACCTTTGAACATCCAACTGCATTGGGAACAATCTCACAAAAATGTAAGTTGCAACATTCCTAAGCAAATGAAGTATGAGTTCCCTTCTTGTTTCTATTTAAGCAAGGTGATTCAACAAAATGTAACACTCGAAGCATGACCAATTACACTAAAAAATGTTCGAGTTTCATGTTTCAACATCTTTGCAGGTTTTAAATTTTTGTACACATTTTTGACTATCCAATGAATGATAATTTTCAAATACCATTTGGTTCAAGGTTTAACCCATGTTTCAACATCTTTAAAGGTTTTGTATTTATGTACATAAGTTTCGATTATCCAATTGAATAGTAATTTTCAGATACCATCTTGCTTTAGGTTTTAACCCATGTTTTTAACTAGCTTTTATACATAAATTTATTATGTTTTTGGTTCTATTCTTATAGACTTTATTGGAAAGACTCTACAATGATTGATTGAATGTAGGTGGATGTTTGAAGGAAATATTATGGTCTATTTGATACATTGCTTTCAAACATCCAATTGCTATCTATTGACCACTATTTCATATATGTTTTCGGTGAATGAAACCTTGTTATCCTATTGTAGTGTTCTTCCCATAACACTTGGGTGTTCTTGGACAATTTAAGAATTAACATCAATTCACCCTCGAACATCCAAGAGGATTGGGTGAAGTTTTGCAATTTGGTTACATTAGTAATTCTATTGTATTGATTCGAAAAGTCATTTAGAACATACCCTTGGAATATGAAAAAATAATTAATTAACATGTTTTGAAACTTTTAAAACATAGTAACAACATGGTAAAAACTTTATCAATACCATGTAAACCATGTCTCATGAAGCATGACGGGTAACAAAAGATTAGAGAATATAAATAGCAAAATTTAATAGAAACCTATAAGAAACATGATAAAAACATTTAAGAAACATATTTCTTGAAACTGCAAGAATATCAAAACTTAGAATCCTTCAAAACATGACATGAACAAGATAGGAATAAAAACCTTGCTTTTCAAAAACCATGTTAAGATCATGCAGGTGTATATTGTTCTTCCAAGAAGTTTCAAACTACCACCTCTAGGAACAAACGAGTGATGGCTACCCATATTATGAAAAAAATTCTTACAATTGATGGGATATAGTATGTTTTAAACCCTGGGTTTGCAAAACATCTTATAAAACATAAATTTTGAAACTTAAGTTGATGTTAGGAACACATGACACATTATAGAAATAAAAAGGCTTGATTCTTATTTTGTGATAAATGTTTTATCGATCAATAATTGTATATGACAAATGTAATGTTGATTTGAGAGAAACATGATAAAAACATAGAAATTGACCTAATACAATGATCAAATATATGATAGAGGTAATGTTGCTTTAAGATAACTTCATGAATAGCTTGTTTCTTATTTTGTGATGAATGTTTTAAAATAATGAGTGGTTGATAATCATACACTAAATACAGTGTTCTTTAGCCACCACGTTTTGGAACAAACCATTGCTTGTTGCCAACATTACATAGGTATATCTTACAATTGATAGAATTTATTATGTTGGGGACTATGTGTTTGAAAAATACCTTCTGAAACATGATAAAAGTTTACTGAAACTAAAAACTACTATTACAAACCTATGAAACATGATAGAAACATAGAAATTAACCCAAGACAAAGATCAAATATATGACAAATGTAATGTTGCTCTAAGAGACTTTACATCATGAGTAGTTTGTTTCTTATTTTGTTTCATTCTAATGAATGGTCAATAATATAGACAATGAATATTAATAATGTTTTTTAGCCACACCATTTTGTCACAAGTTGTTGCTCGCTACCAACATTGCAGAGGTATATCTTACGATTGATGGAATTTACTCTGTTGTGGACCATGTGTTTAAAAAATACCCCTAGAAACATGATGGAAACATACTTACAGAAACGAAAACTAGTTTTAGAAATCTATGAAACATGATTGAAAACATACAAATTGACCCAAAACGATGATAAAGTATACAATAGATTTAATCTTGCTATGAGACATTACATCATGAGTAGCTTTTTTTACCATGACATAAAGAGCATAAGTCTACTACTAAACAGACCTCCAATTAAGTTCTTGATCACGGCATCATGCCATTTTCCCACATGAACACAAGGCATACCTCATCCATGGGACGTGGTGGTCTGGCGTTGTAATAATACTGTGGCTCGTTGTATTGTGGTACTCCGTTGTATCCCCCGTGATTATAGTCTGGCCTCCACTGGTCGCCTTCGTAGAACATCCTCGCCGGTTCTTCCCTCACAGGTTGGTAATTGGGAAGCTTGTCATCGTTCCAAAAGCTTGTGTACTGCATCGGCCCATAATTCTCCTCATAGAAATAATTACTGCGCCACCTTGGATCGGGGTAGTTCATGTAGTTGTTTCCAGCCATGGCAGCACCTGTTGCAGCTAATGCCCTCTGCAAGTAGCTGTAACCCTGCAAATGCCCGTACTAGATGTACGGCTGCTCAAATGTCCTGTGACTCCGAACCCGTGATCAACGAGCACAATAA
This sequence comes from Sphagnum contortum, assembly GCA_963920785.1. Classification (NCBI taxonomy): domain Eukaryota; kingdom Viridiplantae; phylum Streptophyta; class Sphagnopsida; order Sphagnales; family Sphagnaceae; genus Sphagnum; species Sphagnum contortum. Next base: position 2,350,692 of record OY987288.1, read on the forward strand.
TCACGGATCCAAAATTCGTCCCGTAGCAAAACCTTTGCAAGGTAGTTTTCGTCTACGTATAATATGAGCAAGCTCAATCTACGATCAATAACACATATTCAATACAAAGTTTTTGACAAGAAACTACATGAGTTCGCCTCTCTTTCTGAAATCTAGCATATCCTACGCAAAGTCGTTTACTGTCAGGACCTGTGTGTACTCATGTGTGCATGCGTTTGTACTGTCTGTTTGTCTGCGTCTGTGACTTTGTGTGTGTCTGTGTGTGTGAGTCTTTAAGTCTTCCTGTGTCTCTGCGCGGGCAGTGATTACTAGTGTACTTTGTTGTGTTGTCGACAAGGGGATTGGTCACTATATGGAATTGGGTGGTCTCCTTTAAAGATTATATTCATGTGTAGAATTTCCGAATATGTCGAATATTGGTAGTAGCTTTTGCTGCTGCTGATCGTTAACCACGTCTCTAGATGCAGCCTGATTGCTGGATGATTTCGCTGCATTTTCCCCGGACGGTGCATGCAGACAACTTTGCTGCGGGAAATTGCATGATTCTGGGCTGTCGGTTTTGGTGCCACCAATTAAAAAAACATATTAAAACAAAACTTGCCGTCAGCACCACTGAGCTTCATTGCCCCCAAGGGGTTTTTTTTTTTCATTTTTCAAAACAACATTAATATGGAAATTGTGGCGAGTTTTCCTCAAAAATTAGCAAAATTACCTTACCCTAAGGTCAGTTTCCTAATTATATAATTCTCAAAATAGTGAAATGAAAATTTGTGAAAATATGAATTTGACATGTTGAAAATCATCATAATTATAGTAGGCTACATTCTGAATTATTTCACTACTCATATCACAATATTATAGTAGATGATGGAAAATTACAGAACTACCAAATAAAAATACGAATTCATCTTTTGAAAAATAACAATTTTCGTTTTCTTAATGTGGAAACTGACCCTAGGCTATGGTAGTCGACTTTACATGAGAAAAATGAAAAAACATTCTGAAGATTTGCAAACATGTTTGTCAAATAAGCTACAAAATCTGTCCAAATAAAAAACGCTGCATAAACCCTAATAAACCAACAAATTAACAAAATATATGGTGCCCTGTTTTTCTTTTCCAAGGTTTTTTTATTTTGCAAAAAAGAAGCAAAAAAACTCTCGAAGATGGCCTTCAGTTTTTATCATACTTTCTTGATTTTCATCAATTTTCATAAACCCAAGGAACACGGTCCCTTCTTTTATATTTCACTTTGAACATTAAATTATCACAATGCACATCTCCTGCTTCTAGAAGTACTAGACTGATCTACCAGACTCACAATGAAATATTGTGTAAAATAGTTTTAGCATTCGCAATGCCCAGCCAACCTCTTCATACAACGTCCGCATGGGTGGAGGTGGTGGAGGCATGAAGTTGGGCATTAATATGTGAAATAGTACACACCAGTGTTGGGCAAGTACCAGATCACAGGCTAAGAATTGAAGGTTCTGGTTCCGGTTCTTAAAAACCTACCCACAAGTGGGTCTGAGTTCTGGAACCAGTTGGAACTAGAACCAGCTTGATATATAAAGGTTCTAAAACTGGGTGCAAACCAACCTCGGGTTCTAACTTTCATTATAATCAGAATCAAAATTGGAATTGGACCTAAGGGTTGGTTCCAAATTGATATTACAACTGGAATTGGAGTGGAGTATTTAAATTTTTTGATTCCAGTTCTGATTTTAAAATATCTCTCATTTTGGGAATAAAGGTCTAAGTTTTTTGTCATTGCTGATCTTGATTTTTTCAAAAAAAATTGTCTTTATTGATTATGTATTTCATCTTTCTCAATTTTTGGATTTTTTTCCTGATTTTTAAATATGGTTTTACTTATTTCTGTATTTTGTTTCTGGTTATCTGAGAAATTTCCAGATTTTTTTGGATTATCTTTCTGATTATTTTTATTCTTTTTTATTTAATTATATTATGTTTCAAGCTTTCCAGAAATTTTTGTGGTTTTCCATTTTCAAAAAATAAATTTAAATGCTCTTACAAAATATTTTGAATTATGAAGTTGAAACTGGAGTTTACCCGAAGCCATAGGTTCTACATACAGGAATTGGAATTGGGCAAGTTCAACAATAGGTTCTAGAATCACAACCAGAACTGCTCCTAAAGCAAACAAAAAAAACTGAAACCAGAATTAGAATCAAATCTCAACTTTTGGGAAAAAAGAAGAATCAAAAGTGAACTGGAACTGGTCCTTGAAAATTTCTGGAACTGGATCCATGGGTTCCTCCAAGAGTAGAGAACTGCCAACACTGGTACACACCAGTGCACCTTCCATTGGAAACCGAAAAACCCTCTATGTAGAAAGGCAAGTATGGGAACCCATCCACAAGAAGTACAAGGCAAAAAAGAAGAAGAACACAGGTCGCGCAAGAACATAAGCATTAGGACACCACTACTACACTAATAAAATATATCATAAATAAAAAGGGCATAGTTTGTCACAAATTGGCTTGGGATGAGAGTGCAGTAATTATGATGTGTGAAAGAGATGAGGAATGCTTTTCAAGCATGATAGCAAGCTGAAAAATTACAATGGCTTGCACATGCTATAGGGTTACGGACACATGTAAGTGATAATAAGAAATAAATATCATGAGAACTAAAGAGAATCATTGATGATGAGCTATAATGGTTTCAATACAAATGAAAAAGGAGTCGAAACAAAGATGAAAACAACTATAAATCTCTATGACAAAGGGAAATGAAGTTGTCTTTCGATATGTGTTCCACGTATGATCGTGTCTTTTCTTGAATGACAATTGTTACTACATGTGATGTCATGAATGATGGATGGATGCTATATCCATGACTGCATACAAAAATGATTACCACATCTAAGACAAGACCAACAACTAAGCTATCAAGGTTCCAAATGTCCAAACCTTGTTAACCAATCCTCTACGAACCCAACTATTTCCTTCAAGTAGTTACCATGTATAAGTGGGTATGTATCATAGGAAATATAAGTGGTTACTACCTATATAGGTAAGTATGTGAGACATTGGGTGACGACTAGTAATTAGATATGTGTGGATGGTTAGTATATAGCTAACCAGCATGGTTAATTATGAGACAGGATTTCCAATGAAAAAGTGTTTCCTGTCCTTGTACCATCCATCCTGCCTGGTGCAAAGCTGGTGGGTGCTAGTAACTCACTCTGGCATTGGTAGCTCGATGCAGCCAACCTGTAAGGTAACACATGAGGGGTGGCAATTCCCTCCACTCTACACAAACAACCATCCAATTTGAAAAGAGAAAGTGGTCCACTGCCATGGATGACCTCCCATCATGCTTCAATAATTCTAATTAAAAAAATTGTTGGGTTGTGCCCACCTCACTGAGTGTATGATATTGGGATGTAAGGGATAAACTTGAATGTTTTGGAGATTAAAAAATGGCTCCACTATGCATGTTGTAGTATCAGCAGAAGGTGATCAAAGTAAGTCTTTGTTTTTGTTTTTGTACATAACAACTTTGATCTAGCTCGATAACTATACCATCAAATTTTCTTCCACTTAGAACACGGTTTCCACCAAGATCCCTAGACACTTTAGATCACCTTTAAAGATTTATCAGCAGGAACCTCCACTGCAACGTGGAGAGGGGTATTCCACAATCAACATATTCTGAACATGTGTTGTAGAGCTCATTGATAATTGGGACCCAATCAGTGCTGTTAGGTACCGTTTAAACGTTTAAACGAAAAACTTTTTTTTGTCGTTTAAACGGTGTTTAAACGTTCTCCTTCAATACCAAAGACTCGTGCATATAAAAAAATGGTGGAGTGCCCTGCTGCAGTGCCAGTGCACGAATGACAATGAGCCAATCAAAATGGCTGATTCAAAAAAAGAAAGTTGGACTTGTGAGGCACCCTCAACTAATTAATATGCAACAGAATAAGTTGAACTCAATGATGATGAGGGGCTTGAGGTCGTTGAGGAAGGACAAGTACGTCCGCTGTGGCCGACGGGAAATGTCCCAAACTGGCCACAAGAGCCCACCCTCGCCAAGCTCACCGGCTTGCGTGGCACGAAAGTGCCTTTGGGGGTCCTATTTGAAGGTGTAGACCATCCTGACTCGTACTAAATGAAAAAAATTGCGTTTAAACGTAAAGAAACTGTGACGATCGTTTTTAGCAACATAGACCCAATATCATATAGTACAGGCAAAAAATGTCCATTATTAGACCTTGGGACCTCAAAAAAGGTCTTTGGTTCAAATCCAGAGGTGTGCAGGTGAAATTTCTGCCAGCCCTTTGCCAATGAGCTTGACTTGGGGATGCCAATGGCTTGTCAGGTTGGGTCCGCTATTGGGCTTCCAAAATAATTTTTAAAAATATTTAAACTTAAAATCTGTAGGTAATTTTCAAAAAAATATTTATCCAGGGAACAGATGTCTGGAAATTTCATTGTTTCGCAATTTTTTTAAAAAAAATAGGGAAGAATATGCTCCACCAGCCTGACTATGAAATGTTGTCATATTGCCTAGCTTCTACTAGACAATCCTTTGATGGAACCTAAGAGCCTTGACCCACCCAACCCTTCCAGGATGTATATTAATAAAGTTGGAGGTAATGAAGGAAGCTTCTGGACCAAACTGGATTAGGTTGGATACTTTTGAAGATTCTTTTGAATAAAGTGTACTATTGCCATTAAGAAAAAGAAGAAAAGGGGTGATAAATAATACTGCCTCTTCTGGATTCAATGGGCCTTTAGGGTTTGCTGACCTTCTTCAGCTCCTGCTCAGATCAAATAAGGAAAAGTAAGAAATAAACAGTAGAACAGGTGAGCTTCCCTCAATGGTTGGACCATCAGTGAACACGCTTTAAGTTACCTATGATGACCAATCAAATAGGCAAATCTTAGTTGAATGGTTATGGGTCTCATATATAGGTAGAGAGGCAGGAAAATAGGTAACCATAAATAGATCAATGGGTTCATTCATCCTAGTAGGGTATAATTTTGTGCAGGTAATTCCCAGGCCACCATCTAGAGAGCCCATATGTTAACAATAATTCTGGACAAAACCATATAACCTGAAACATGATGATAATTTTGGCTGCCAGACTAGTTCGTAATAAAACCAATTTGAATCTTGAGCAACAGTGACTGGGGGCTGGTGATCTGAACTTGCCTGGATTGCACCTTGTATATACATATATGAGAAATTAGCTCTGAAAAATTAGTACAGAAATGGAAGGGTGGTATGTGACAATTTTTCTTACATTCATCTGGATCAAAGAAGGTCTGTACAGAAGAACAGGCGTCACTGAAGATGCACTGGCTGGTAGAGAGCAAAAGGAGCAAACAAGACGCAGCTTGCAGCAGAGGATCCTCATGATATGATATGTGACAACAGCCTTGAATTGGTGGTGTACAAAGCACAAACTACCTGCAACCACAGTGTATCAATCAGGCCCCTGCAGATTGAAGAGAATGAAGGTACTTTTGAATAGGTACCTCCTAGTCAATGAACTGGTATCATATGCAATATTGATTTTGTTTTTTGTGAAACCAAAAGGTAAACATGCCTTTACTCCAACCTTCCAATAATGTGGTTGGGCAAGTAATCCTTAAGTACGGCATCTTTAAGTACGCTTAGAAGTGTTCTTCCCATGTGCATCTTTAAGTACGTTTAGAAGTGTTCTTCCCATGTGCATTAATCGAGGAAAAGTTTATGAAGTGAAACTTAACATAAGTCTTCTATCAATGAGGTGTTGAGAGTGAGAAGGATATTCATGGATATAAGGTGCCCTCCAAACACATTTCTTTGAGTGCTTTACATACGTTCTTTGTGTGCAAAGCTCCCTCCAGCTTTGGTCATGTAGCTTTTCCTCGTTTTTCATTTTCATTTTTCTGATTTCGATTGTGCTGCTCCTCTATGTTTTTTTTGTGAGCAAAGCTCCTTTGAGCTCTGGAGAATGGTAACCCTTTAGGCCTGGCTTCTCTGTTTTGAGGTGCCTTGGCAGCTTTGACACTAATTATATTATTGGTAGAAAGGTAGAAAAGAATTTTCAAAGATGACAATTTTGTGAAAGGAAAATAGAGAATATTTTGGAATAGTCTGGAAAATTCAATTTTTTGACTTGAAATCTTCAAAATTAATCAATTATTTGACAGACATGTGTTGAAGCTGCCCTTGTACTATGGTGTATCTGCCTCCATGGTCCATAATCTCATAGGCAAGAAGCCTGGGACAGAAATTGGCAGTTTTAGAGTTTTGGTAACTTCAGTGCAGAGTAAGACCTATTATTATGGTACATATAATAAAGAGTTTATGGTAGTTCAATAGCACTTTGAAATTAGTTGTTGTATTCACTAGTAGCAAGAGTGGTTTTTGTTTTGGATAAAATTTGCCAAAATGTGAAAAATACTTAAAATAAAATTCTGAAAAAAATTCCCTTCTTGGAGGAAAAAGTCCTCAATTTTTCAATAAAACAACATCAAATTTGGACTCTGATTTTAATTTAGTAACATTTGAAAAACTATTTTTGCAAAATATTTAAATAAGTTCTAAAAGCCTGTTATCATTTAATGCTAAATCCTTCTTGGGATGCTAGCCAATGACACACTATCAAATTTTTCTGAAAAAATATATCCCCGGTAGCAACCACAGTTTAGAAAAACAGGTAATAAGAAAGCTGGTAGGGAAAACAATTTATAGACCAGAAGCTTGTCTTGAAATATTCTGGCTAACAAGAGTTGTCAAGGGGTGTGCCACACCATGGCCTTGCCATATACATTAAAAAAGTATCTTAATGCAAAAGAAGAATTATGGAAATTCAAATATTTGAACATGCAAAAATATATTCTTCAAAAAAATCCTCTTCACGAAACCAAAATCCTTCAAGATATCATAACTCTATAATTAATCTCAAGTCTCAACCCAAGCCAAAATATCCTCATATAAAATTAGATCTACTGCCTAGGGGCCAAAATCCCTTAAGCTACTATACTCTATAATGAATCTAAACACAATATTCTTGGTTTGCTAGGCAAGGCCAACAAACGGAAATCAGGTCAATGCTTTACAAACTTTAGAGTGTCTTATAATTAGTAATTATGTGGAGCCCAAGACAAAAGGAGCCAGAAGCTGGTCCTCAACATATTTTCATAATGTCATCTGTGTGAGTGGAAGAGCCTATGTAAGGGTCAGCAAATGTTTTCATTCTTCCACATGCTAACATGCCCTCTAAATCAAACTTGGCTGATGTTTTTGAGGGTTTTAACGATATAGGCAGATTTTCTTGGCATTTGAAATTGTTGGCTACAAGCATGTGTAACTCACTTAATATGTTTTGGGGCCATATTCATTGGCAAAGACTGAAATTTGGGCGTAGACCTTCTTGGTATAGTTGTGTTTGAAATTGTTGGCAAATATTTGACTAAATACACATAGTTAAGTTGTATAACCTTAGTCAAAATAGTCAATGATTTTTAATCAAATTGAAGTGTATTCACAATTGGGGTACCAAAAAGAATGACTTGTATTTTAAAAACTACAAAGGACATCTTTGGATTTTTGTTTATCTTACATTATTATAGTTATAATGAATTGTTATATATCAATAGATAAAATGATGCCTTGTTAAATTAATAAAAATATTTTAAAATAATTTGGAGACTATGTAAGAGTCATGTAAAGGAACTATATCAAATGTTTAAATTGCATTTTTTAAAAAGGAATGCATAAAGTCGTATAATTGATTTCAAACTTTTTGTACAATAAAAACATGCCCCTTTCTATGAAAGTACATGTTCATAAAATGAACTTGATGAAAAAACAAATTATAGAGAATTTTCAAAAAAATTGAAATTCTAAAGAAAAGGGCTACAAGGAAAAAGACTCATTTTTTTAACCATTTGACAAAAAATTATGTTCAATATGTTCAAAATGTCTAGCTTAAGGTGTAGGTCACATGTGTAAGAAATAATCTTGCCAAAAAACATGTTTGGTTGTCCATTGAAATTCATTTTGGGAATTTTTGGGGATTTTTACCTTTTTAACTATAAACCAAAATATTCATGCACAATTATGTATAAATGTGAAAACTCACCACCACCACATGAATTATTTTTAATTGGACTATTCAAATTTGCTCATTTGAATTTGTTTCAAATAAATGTTATTTGCAAAAAGTAGCCCCATAAAAGTCATGTAGTCCTTTTTCTTTTTTTTTGGAACCTCAATTGTGAATGAGCCCATTGACTAGTTAATCAAGATGGCCAATGATCTTTAATCAAAATGACATGGTCTATTACCTTATGTATCAACCTCTTACCTACTCACCCACCTATTTATTTAATTATTTATTTACCTACCTATTACCCACCTACCCACCCATTTTGTTATTATTTATCTATTTACATATCCATTTATACCTTCTCACCTATCTACCTATATTTTTCACCTTTGTACAACCTACCTTTGAAAAATTTGGGTTTTCAAATTCTCAAAAATCATTTGCCCATTCAATTTTTCAAGAACATCTAGCTAAAGTGTTTGGAAATGCAATTATGCCCGTCTATTCTTTCCCATCTGAAAAAACCTTTAATTAGGAAATGTTACTAGACTTGGTTGAAAATACAAAACAAACATATGTTTTACTAATTTTGGTAAAATGTGTTTCTACAACTATAAGTTTTGAATTAAGGTTGTCTAAAGGGGCACATGATGTCTTTGATTGGTTGTGAATTTCTTGGGAAAAGATTAAATACCAAAACACATTATAATTGGTTAATTTAAAACATTTAAAATATCAAGGCAAACATTTGTAAAAGGTTTGCAAGATCTTTTAGAATAATTATATGTATTAACCAAAAAGATCCTTCTTTGTGTTAAAAATGAAAGTGTAAATCTAAACACCATGAAAAGTCAATAGCACATTATGAAGTTTTAGGTATGATGTAAAGTTTTTAGGGGACTTGTTTTGGATGTGCCTCCTCTAAGGCTTGTCAATATGCAACTATCAAATAAAGAGTCTCCAAAGGTTTGAAACATGTTTCCATTAAATATGCCTAAACAATCAAGGAAAGAAAAACAAGAATGGATGAGGGCTTGCATTATTGAAACACTCTTGAAGTTTCATCAACATTTGCATCCATTGTCCAAAGTTGAAAATTCCCTTGATTATAGAATTGACAAAGATAATAGCTTAAACATTTTTGAAATGGTGGCCAATACCCATGAACTTGCCAAGGAACTTGTCAATTGAAAATTATTGTTATTTCATGGATATTAGGTGGATGCAAAAACATATCAAATGTCTTTTGAAGTGGTGGAGGAAACATGAAACTGTGGTTTCAACTATTGGCTTTTTAGTTAAATATATCTTAGGGATTGTAAATTTTCAAATTAAAATTGAGAACTTTTTTTCCCTTGCTAAAATTCTTATCAATTTGAGAAGATGTCACTTACAATTTTATAAAAACCTTGAAAATTTAATCTCTGTGAATAAGAATTGGTCAAATGACACAATGGTGGGTTGTAAGGCCCCTACTGATTTGGTACAAGTGATAGATTTTGAATTATACCTAAAACATTAATTAGATGAAATTTGGAGACTCATTTGAGCAAGATGAATTAAAAGAAGACTAATATATTGTTCTTTGCCTTCTATACGTTTGAAATCTTATCACACATTTTTGTTTAGATATTAGAGTTTTGTAACAATTGTTGACTTAGTTTGGCCTATGAAAATCTGAAAAATATTTAAGGATTTTAATATTCAAATCTGAAAGTGAGGTTAAAGAACTGGCTGAATAATATAAGTGACTAATCTTAAGAAATCAATTGTGAAAGAACTAGTTGAGCATCAGGAAAAATAAAAATAAAGGACCAAACAAGGTATGAATTTTTTTTCGAAAAATGTGAGAACTATCTTGGTTCTTGAATGAAAAGATGTTAAGAACCAAAACAAGCGGCTATAAAAGAAAAGAAAAAAGGTTAATAACCAGCCAACATTGGTATTTCCTATATAGATAAAGGTTTGGTGCCTGCCAGTGGGGGAAATAAGTCCTCTTGTACAAAGAAGTGGTTTGGGTGTGATATTCAGGCACTTGTTCCACACTTTTTCCTAAGTGGGACAGCCAGCCATCTGCAGGTTCCACTTTTGGTGCTGTCTGGTTGGCTTCTCATCTCTATTGAGGACTAAAAACAGGCTTGAGAAGTGAGTCAGTCACCTTGTGGAACCCATTATATTCCTTTCCTTTGGCCAGTTTGATATTTTCGCATCCAGATTGGTTGCACATTGAGCTTTATGCTAGCAAATGTTGGAACAGTAGTATTTCAATTATAGCCATGTTTTCTGTTGCTTTGAACTTCATGAACTTGTCGGAAGAAAGAGCTTTAGAGAGAAAATCTGCAAGTTGCCATGTGTACCCACTCATATAGCTCAAATAGATCAAACAACCAAAAAACCTTGTTTAAAAACTGTGTTTGTCATAAGGAGCTTCTCGCAATTAAATTGTAGATACTTTCACACCAAATTTAGTAAGGTGTATTATGGTTCAAAAAGCTTTGCTTGGTCCTCTAGGTTGTTATGCGACTTATGAAAATTTCCAAATTCTTTTCCAAAGCTTTTCATGGATCCTCTCATATTGGCCAAAAAGCTTGAATAGAGGACTGACCATATAAGTAAAGATCACAAACAAAATGGTCAATACTCAGAGTAGTTTTGTATAGTTGTCCATATAGACTACCTTTGGAAAGGTTTTTCTTGTCTTGTAATGAATTTTCTTTCAACCCTGATTTTTATTTATTTCGATCCATGTCTTTCACATTCAATTATATTTCAATGTTTCATTGTAGTTACTTCTTTTTTGGGAATTTTTTTTTCTTCAAATACACGAAATGGGGCTTAGATTGCCTGCGTTTTGGTAGATTTGACTAACTGCGGACACAGTTAAGATTTAAGACTTGCAAGTTGTAGCCTCTGAAACAGGGGCAAGAGGCATCCCTATTCAAAATTTTCACTCAATCCTCTTTTTTCTCCCACCTAATTTATCCCTCTTGCCTCAATCATTTTTCTTTGCTGAATTGGCAAGTTATTTTCTCTATTAGATTATGGTAGGTAGAAATTTCACAATCTGCAGGTCTTCCAGGACCTGATATTTTTCTTCCAGTAATTGATAGAGGAGCACAGCCATAATTTATTGATTTTTAAAAATATTATTCATGCCCAGTAGTTACCAACCACTACTACAAAATGTGGGTGCAATTCACAAAATGTGGGTGCAATACATTAGTCCTAGTGAATTCACTGTCTCCTCACTAGGTCCTGTTCACTATTATAACTAGTGAATTCACTTAGAATCCAGTGAAATCACGCAACGTACAGGGACAGCTTTTGTTATATGCAGCCTCACTTACCATTTGGTAACCACACACCAGGCACTACTCATACGAGGTCGTGACAAGCTTGTAAATGACAGTCACAATGACAAGCTTTTGGTGATAATTCAGTCATGTCGATGAATATACTTCATTCTTCCAATATGGTTTGTATAGTTGTAGAAGCAAACAATTCAGATTGCAAGCTTTCTATTTTAAGGCATCAACTTTCTTTGAGGCCTTTCCAAAGGATATAGTGATGGCCACAGCAGCAAGAACATTAAAAACAGCAACAACTGCACAAATTATTCCAACTCGAGGCCCATAAATCACCCATGAACTGAAGGTTATGGCAATAAGGCTCCATATTGTGTCTAATAATACCAGAATTGCGGGGATGCCAATCAATGGCCCAATTTTGCACGCCCAGACCCAAGCAAGATGGCTTGGCTTGCCAAGCAAATAGCCTAGAAAAAGGGTAGTGATTGCCAACCCAAGGAAGTCTAACAGCAGAGCTAATCCCCAGAGTCCTCCATATACTTCTAATTGCCAACCAGATATATTTGGGGCATTGGTTACAAATGGTTGGATTGCAAGTCCGGCTAGGAGGGTCTCCTGCACAAAACAACAGAATTTTCAAAGTGCAATATTTGGTTTCACTTGCTTGTTAACAGATTTAATGCCACTTTACAATTCTATACTTTCACCTTTCTTCCAGTCAACATTTTCTGAGAAAGATGAATCACATGCAACTGCAGCAACTCTTCTGATTTTTGAGGATGAACTCACCGCAATAATGAAAGTGCTCCAGAGGTTCAGAAATCCATTTTGTATTGCTTGACCAGCTGCTTCTTTTTTTTCGAAGTAGTATGGCCAATCTTTCACCTGGTCGAGTGGCTCCTCAACTATCCTGGAGAGTCTCTTGAATATTGGCAAACCTGGGTCTCCCATCATGTACTTCAACTGGTCATCCTCTATTGTTGAAAGTGTTTTCCTCTTTTTGTACCTGTTTGCATCTGTATTATTTTCTGTACACCACACACAAACAGAAGACACAGCCCTCCAATCTCTGAGAAGTTACCAAATCTGTACCTACTCCCCAGGGCCAAATTGCATGTCTAGTATACCAATATTTGACTCTTACCTGACTCACATATCATAAAGCATTTGCACAGGCAAGATTGAAGCCAGCATGATATTGTATTACCAGATTCCAAATGGTCATGTACAAATTGCTGGAAAGCTAAGTGCATGTCTAATTTTTCAGAAAACACCCTATTTCAAATGCTCAGCACTGAAATCCAAAACTAGTCAAGTGTTTCTTTCTCCCTGGTGGCATCCATCCATGCCACCAATTAAGGAAAATCACAACATATTAGAATAGAGAAATAGAATGTTACTCACTTAGTCTAGGTGCTAAGAGAACATGACCCAATGCAGAGTGCCATCAAAAGTGCTCATTGGATAGATTTGGCAAGAGGATTCTGCCCTGCCATTTGATTTCTAAACAAGAAGAGTAAAAGAGAGGCTCGAAGAATTCCCCAAAGCTATGATTTCAACAACGGTTGAGGTGAGGCAGGTTGGAGCATGATTCTATGCTTTTACAGAAACAGGAAATTGCAAACACATTTGTTGTAGTTGAATTGCAGCCTACCTGTTTCTGTTGCTTGATTTGATCTTTGGGAAAAGCCATTTGCTGATGATGGGAGTCCATTCATGTCTGTTTCCTGTGCGATGCTCACTGGTGAGGGTTTATTTGAGTTAGCTGGAATTGTATCCAATGTCATCTCATTCAATTGAGTTGAAGAAGCCATTGATATTCAGCCTGCAACCAAATTGGCTGCAAATCACCAAGAACGTTTGGCATTAAAGTTGGATGTAATGCTCAAGTCAGTATTTCCAACAAGCTCAACCCAATTTTTTTAAAAACAATCAGCTGCAAAGTCCTTTGAAACCATCATCTGAAAAAAGTAATACAAGCCCCCTGCACTACCTAACTGACTTCAAATCCTGTTCTTTGAATATGTATGCTGAGGGTATAGGTACCTGAAACTCATATGCTAGTACATGAAATGCAACTGAGAGCAGATTATCACACCTGAGATGATTTCCAAGACCAAACAAGCTGAAATGGGTTTGCTTGAGCTGCAATCAAGAATGTTGTGTACTTGCTGATTTGCCAGAGGCTGCCAGAATCTGAGACCAGCCACAGATCTGGAGACCTAAGTACCTGTAGAAAAAGCCTGCTGCTACCAAATGGAGCCTTGGAAGGGTTGAGAGGGAAGGATGTGCAAAAAGAGGGAGGGAGACACTGAAATGCTGAGAGTGGCAATGGGCAAAACATCATCTTCCTCCTTTCATACATTACCGACATTTGATGTTCGGCACAAACTAACGAAATCTGTGCAGTCATCCCACTTCTGGGCCCTTCTTTCAGGAAAATATTAAACGGGTGGAGTTGCAGACACTGAGCATGGGTGGAGTTGCTCTTAGTTGCAATATGTGTTTCCTTTGGTTGGGTCTCTTGTAAGACTCATCAACTATGGCAGCTAGACATCCAGCCGGAAAATATTAAACAGGCCAAAGGAAACGAACGTAGTCAGTACAAAAGTACTGTCTGCCCATGTGCTCCCTTTATTTTCACCTTGTTATGCCTGGGCATGTTTTGAGTCCATGTTATGCATGTTATGAACACACTAGGGGTATAAAGGGGTATCTATCATCAGACTGGAGGGAAAAATAGCAGCAGTACTTGTGTACTGACTGCATTCATTTCCTTTGGCCTGTTTAATATTTTCCTTCTGGATGTCTAGCTGCCATAATTGATGAATCTTAAAAGACACCCAACCAACGGAAACACATATTGAAACTAAGAGCAACTCCACCTATGCTCAGTGTGTGACCCTGGAAATTACAATTGGATGAAGAAATAGTCAAACATGCGGGTCTGGCTCAGCAAAGCAAAATGATTTTGGCTGAGCATTTTTGCACAGTTTCTTGAGGCTGGTAAATGGCAAACCAAAACAACTGCCAAAGAAGAGTGTAATAAATATGATTTGACTGCTGAACCCTATTTCTAATTGGCCAACGATAATGATTGGTCTAGGTAGTTTGCTATTAGGTAGTCCCCCACATGTGTGCAGTTCCAGTTTTACTTTTAGGGTGGCATTGAAAAACTAATTAACTGAACTTGGATGTGAGAAATATTTGTGCAGGGTCATATACTAAGCACTACTGGAGATGCTCTAAGTGTTTCGAAGACACACAGTCAAGGCACGGCCAAGGATATTTTTGGCTACATCTGGTATGCCTTAAGCTAGTGGATCAGTAGATTTGTTCCAAAAAGCTGACCTGATTCCTTGAGATTGCTTTGATTTCATACAACTATTTAAAGGAATTGAGACACAAATCTTATTTAATTGGGTGCTATAATCATTATCATTAGATTTATGAACGTGTCTCAATTAGGAGGATTGGAAATTTACTGGCTCCAATTCACAATATGAAAACTTAATAGCAAATGTTAATCCAATTCGTTAAAACATTTATATTCAACCATTGTGATAAACATATGAATTGCTTACATGCATCGAGATCAAAGCCTAGACATTATTTCAGCGACAAGCCGTAAATGCATCGTTCACTTCAAGGTGCTCTAGTGAGTTTCTATACATGGGCAGTGCATGCCCCAAAGCAAACCAACATGAAAACATGTCATCTTTTGATTGTGGCCCAGTGCCGATTTCGATCGGTCAGAAATTGCATGTTGTGAAACATGAACCTTGAAATTTAAACCTCGACACTTATCACACACCAAAACATGTCAACTTTTGACAGGCGACTCAACATGCGTTTTGATGCATGGGCAACCAAAGCCCCCGAAACATATCCCCATCGAAACATGTAATGTTTCAAGAGTTATGTTTTGGCCTTATGGACCCATATTCCTTGTTCCCCCATGTGATCCCCATCCATGCCCCATGACTCATCCATGATGTTTTAGATCTTTTTCAACTTTGCATTGTTGTCATGTATTTTTTTGTTGAATCTCTAACGTCTTCATCATCGCTCCCCCACCAAAGATTTACTTAGGCTTTTGATAACAAAAAGAACTCATGGCGGCACTAGGGAAGTTTTGTTTTTTCACCCACACTAGATCTTTCATCATGCTTTTATCTACAACTTTCTTCATTTTCATTTTTCCCTTTGAAGCACAACAATGTTGTGCATGGATAATCTTAGGAACTAATAGCATGTTTTGTTTCACCGTGTTCGGATTTCTTGATGTTCATAGGTGGACATTGGTTTCCATATTGTTTATTGGCAATTGACACATGTTGTGTCAAAGGTTGAGAAGTTGCACACCATATATTTGCTCGCAAAAAGGATGAGTTTAATGTTTCTATCATGTTCATTTCTTTGTTTGGGTTTGCATTGTTTTGTTCTTTGTCACTATCTTCTTAATATCTACTTGTTCATTTCCCACTTATTATTTAGGTTTTAGATTTTATTTTATTTTTGTAAACATTTTTTTGCAACAATCCACTTGTATTGTGTTCATTTCTTGCATTGTTGGGTTTGCATTGTCTTGTTGTTTATTTATGTCTTCTTGTTTTATACTTGTTCATTTCCTTTGTTTTTGTTTGGGTTTTTGTTTTTTTTGTTTATATAAAAAAATAAATTATAATAATCCACTTGTTTTTTGAGTACGAATACTAAGTTATAATCTTGTGATGCTTCTTCCACAACTCTTGGGTGTTCCTAAATAATGTTTTAGAATTTTCCATATGTTACCTTCAAACATTTAAGTGCATTAGGAACAATTTTGCAAAAATGTAAACTGCAGCATTCTTAAGCAAAGGAAGTATGGGTTCCTTTCTTGTTTTTAATTAAACAAGGTGATTCAATGGAATGTAACACTCGAAACATGACCAACTACATTAGAAACATGTTTTGGTTGCATGTTTCAACAACTTTGTAGGTTTTTAATTTCTATACACATGTTTTAACTATCCAGTGAATGGTAATTTTCAAATACCATTTGGTTCAAAGTTCAACCCATGTTTCAACATCTTGAAATGTTTTTTATTTTTGTACATAGGTTTCAACTATCTAATTGAATAGTAATTTTCAAATACCATTTGCTTCAAGTTTTAACACATTTTTTAATTAACTTTTGTACATAGATCTGTTATGTTTCTAGTTATGATCCTATATACTCGATCAGAAAGATTTTACAATGATTAACTAAAGGCAAGTGGATCTTTGAAGGAAATGTTATGGTCTATTTGATACATTGCCTTCAAACATCCAACTATTATTTGTTGACCATTTTTTCATATATGTTTTTGGTGAACCAAGCCTTGTTATGTCATGATGTGTAATGTCATGACATTCAGTGTCGTAAAAATATAAATCCATAATAAACTCTACTGAACAAAAAGATTAAAACCAGTCAAAGGTAAAAACTAATCAACCAGAAAGAGATGCATGCACATATATATACAATGCACAAAAGGAGGCTAAGATGAAATTATCATTTATATAAATTGAAAAGAAGGAAAAAAACGTAGTGTATGTAAATGATGGTCGTGTAATAATTGTTATGAACATCTAGAAATCCAATTTGATTATGGAAGAAACTCTCCCTGATAAAAGAATCCTAGAAAAACTAATAAAAGAAGGGAAAAGTTTGGCCTTTTATGACGCGCTCCCAAGTTCCTTGTAGACCCACTTGAGGGTCCAAGTATGCGGCAATGCGGAAGCAATTGGAACTTGGAGCCGCTCCCTAGCTGTCGCAACCCTAGCTTTGGGCTCGCGACCAAGGCAAGGGGTTGCAAGGTTGCGGGAGTCAAGAGGAAAGAAGCCCGGGAGTCCAAAGGAAAGAAGCCCGGGAGTCCAAAGGAAAGAAGCCCGGGAGTCCAAAGGAAGGAAGCCCGGGAGCAAAGGCAAAGGCGTTGGAAGGGTGCGGGCCAAAAGGAAGCCCGGGAGTCATCACATACTCCCGGGAGTCTAAGGAAGTGCGAGGGAGTGTGAGGGAGTGCGCACTCACACTCCCAAGGCAACTCCCATTTTGGGAGAGGGAGTCCCGGTGGACTCCCGAAACTTCAGAGTGCGAGTTGAAAAGTCAAATCTCCATGGATTGTTGCGCTCTTGGTACCGTTGGAAAGCTCTTGAAACGTAGATGTCTAAAATGGGCTCGCATTGCTCATTTGGACATCTCAAACGCAAGTTATGGACAAAAGAAGGGCCGGGAGTCAAACTGGCAGTTTGACTCCCGACCACTAAAAGTCGGGAATCGATGCCTTCCTGACATCCGATTTGAGAGTGCGACACGGCGTTGGAAAGATCTCGACGAGGGCTACAACTTTGCTTCAGACCGCATCGCAATCGGACTCTGCAGTCGGGAGATATCGGCGTCCAAAGTCCCGGGACTCCAACCCGGGACTCCCACGCGGGAGTCCCGGGAAAAATGGCCATTTGGATGCCACCTCCGCCGCGAGCTGCAGAATATACTATAAGGGGGAAGGTGGTGGCTTCCCCCAAGTCCGGGCCGTGGTGAGTCTTGTGTGTCCGTGTTGCCCGTGGCTCGTCCTAGCACCAAAGGTGCTCTAACTATGCACTAACCACTTTGTGTGGGTTGTGTGCAGGCCCGTGTGAATGAATAAGCTTGTCACATCTTCCTAGTCCCATCCCGGAGCTCCAACACGCCCCTCTACCCCTCCAAGTGTTGTGAGCTAGGGAGCGGTTCCAAGTTCCCACTTTTTCCGCATTGTCCCATACTTGGACCCTCAAGTGGGTCCACAAGGAACTTGGGAGCGCGTCACTAGCTCACAACACTTAGAAGGGTAGAGGGGCGTGTTGGAGCTCCGGGATGGGACTAGGAAGAATTGACAAGCTTATTCACTCACACGGGCTTGCATGAAACCACACAAAGTGGTTAGAACTCATTTCGGGTCCTTTTGGTGTTAGGACAGCCATGGGTGAACTCGGACTCACTTTGACTCACCACGGCCCGGACTTGGGGGAAGCCACCACCTTCCCCCTTATAATATACTCTGCAGCTCGCGGCCGAGCCTGCATCCAAATGGCTTTTCTTTCCCGGGACTCCCGCGTGGGAGTCCCGAAATCGCGCAACTTTGGACTCCCGCGACTTTGAAGCCTTATAAGTTTCGGAGAACACCTCCGATCGAGTTGCCGTCTGAAGCAAAGTTGTAGGTCTCGTCGAGACCTTTCGAACGGTATGTCGCACGTTTTCTGCACCCAAGTATTTCGGGTCGATTCCCGACTTTCAATGGTCGGGAGTCAAAACTGGCGGACTCCCGGGAGTTCGACTCCCGGGCCTTCTTTTGGCCATAACTTCTGTTTCAGATGTCCAAATGAGCAATGCGAGCCCATTTTAGACATCTACAGTTCCAGAGCTTTCCATTAATATAAAGAGCGCAAGAAGCCATGGAGTTTTGACCCCTCAAAACGCTCTCTGAAGTTTTGGGAGTCCTTTTGGGACTCCACTCTCACCAACTCCCAACGTGGGAGTTCACTTCGGAGTGTGAGGGTTCATTCCCTCACACTCTCCGGAGTGTTTGCACTCCCGGGAGCATGTGATGTGACTCCCGGGTCTACTTCTAGGCCCGCAACCTCGTAACCCCCTTGCCTTGGTCGCAAGCCAAATGCTAGGGTTGCAACATTTATACAGCCGTTAACAAGTTAAAACCCTAAACAAGCCATTACCCTAAAACACCTAATAGCGTACAATAATCTAAAATGTACATTAACCCTAAAAAATATTATTAGCATGCCCGTAATTGGTCGTCATGTATGAGGCCATGCATACATGCATGACAGTTGTCGTGACATGTAGTGTCATGATGTTTGGTGTCATAAAGGTGTAAATCCATAGTAAATTCTAATGAACAAAAATATTAAAATAAATCAAAGGTAGAAACTAATCAACGAAAAAAATATACACGCACATATATATATATATACAATGCACAAAAGGAGGTGAGATGAAATTCTCATGTATCACCCCCCAAACCAGAGCTGGGAAAAACGTGGCATGGTCTAAGTAGAAATCAAGGTGTTATAGGAGAACATGATGAACAATACTAAATGTCGACAGGAACTTGAGTGAGCTCTAACTTGAGGTAGAATAAATGGTATCCACCATTACAATTATCACAAAGCAACATCTAATCAACATTGTTTGTCCTCTAACATACCTAAAATGAATAATCAAGTGGAGGAATCCAAGTCAACGTGATGATGGTAAGATCTAAGTTCGGCAGGTGCTAAGGCGCATAGTTTTTAGAATGATCTTGAATTGTGCATTTGTCAACTCCTTGCAACTCCAACACACCTAAAAGCCTAATCGCCTTAATCCTCAAGATAATGCGACTAGAAAAAGTGTCTTGCACATCATTAGGTTACAGTTAGAAATACACAAACTCACCAACATCAAATTGTCTCACCTTAGGTTTGTAACTGCCACATCGTGTGTGCATATCATAAGGTGTCTCAATGTTGTGCAATGGACAAGTTCTCCATGGCCATGGGCATAACCCTCCTAAATAGAACAACCCTCTCTACGATGACCCTAGCCTAAGTGGCTTAGGAGTCCAAGTCCACAACTTGGTCCATTTGAACAACAACGGAAGAGGGTGGAATGGGTTGTCTCCCAAAAAGTAGAAAGTAAGGAGAGAAATGAGACAAAGAGGCGTGTTTGGACATCCTGTAACCTATGGCAATGTAAGGTAGGGCCAAGTAGCCTCAAATTTTCTTGCATTGGCCATATTAAACTCCTTGAAATGTTTAACAACAAAGTCAAACCTTTGTTATTTTAATAAATCCTTGTGTTTGTTCTTTGTTTCATTGAACCATTGTAAGCATATTTAATAATCCAAAAATTCATGCAAGGAATTAGCCTATGATTTTGTGTTAGTTTCTAGAAGGTCCATTGTTTGGAAGATTATAACAATAACTTCATCTACATGTTTAGTTTGCATTCAACCCAATGGTGAAAAATGTATTAACATACACATAGTCTACATAAGAAATACACAAAAAATGAATAAGAAATAGTGATTAACATGGTATTTAGATCAAGATTTTATGTTATTTAACCAACTACAACTTCATTGAAACATGTTATAGGCATGTTTTGGGGTATTTGTGGGGTGATAAAAACATGTTACTACCATGTTTTAGAATACATGGAATGGTTATGTTTCAGGGAATTGAAGCATCTACCATGGCACTTATTAAAAACCTAATAATGGAAAATAACAAACAAAAACTAGGAAGAATGTGAATGTGAAATAGGATGTGAATGAATATATTGGACACAAATCTTTAACCTTAATTGATGTTGAAACACCAATCATGGAAAATTTCAAACACACTTATGTGTTTGAAACATATATATGGAATGAAGGTTAAACTAAGTGATTGAAGTGACTACAAATGCATATATTAAAAATCAGATGTAAATGTGAATGTACTTCAATGGATCAATATGGTAAGAGTAATTGAATTCCACTTTGTTTCCTTGCATGAACGTTTCAAATGCACAATAAGAAGCAATGTTGAAGTTTGGATCATGAACAAAGGTACCCAAACTTTCTACAAATTCTTATTTATTTTGCATTTTCCAATCCCAATCAAGAAGAATACATTATAGGAGAGGCCAAATGTCTGGTGTTTCTATGATTCTCCCAAGAAACATTGGTTTTCATTTCAAAAGTTCCCGAAACACAATATCAACCTCTTGCCAAGCCTCGTTCTTGCAAAACACCATGTCAAGCTCTAATTTTTTTTTCATGTCCCATCGTCTCCTTCTGGTTTTTGGGGAGTTGATGTTGGGATATGTGACTCCTATGGATTGGTATGTGGAAGATGGGTGCATGGGGCCAAAACGTAGCTCTAGAAACATTACATGATTAAAAAATGATATAAACAACGAGTCTAATTTGACTACAGAATCATATGTTCTAATCATAGATGCCATGTTTTGGCATTTGAAAAAAAAATTGTTCTTAGTATTTAGTTAGAAATGAATTTTGCAATTCCATAAAATAAATAATTTTCTTGGTAATCCTATGATGCTTCTTTATGCAACTTGACTTGAATTGTCCAAATTATGGAATAATCATTTTGGAAGTGTTTTCCACATTTTCAATGCATATTAAACTAATCATTTTAATTGTAATGAATTAAAATTTAACTATGCAACTTGCATGTATCATTTTCAAATTTAATAGGCTTACATTGCATGTGGCACAAGGTTGGAGGTAGATGAATGTGAAGTTAGTGAAAACATACACGTCATTTGTTTCATGAGCCTTGTTACTTCTTGTGATTTGTATGCTTCCATGCATATATCATGTGATGCAATTTGAAATGTTGAATGCAATTCTATATTTAGCATTCCACTAAGGGAAATAGTAGTAGTTTCATAGAATAAATATGATATAACTATTTCAAACCGCTAAAAAAATGTAGCAAATCTTTGATAAGGTTTATCATAAAGTGAAAATTTGGGAAATGCTAGGGTCTTAAGGGCACATTGATAAGCCTATCCATGTTTTCCTATCCAAAGTTTCAAGGTTTTATTGCATGGCAAGTGTAATGGTTTAGTAGCTCCCAAAAATGAGTTCAATTTCTCATGAAAGATCATTTGTTCATTGGAGAATGAGGATACTCAAAAGTTTCAAGAAATATTACTATTCTTTACAATCTTGTATATATGTTCAAATAGATAAAATAGAATTTTGCTAATTATATACTTTGAATGACAAACAATGTTTGATTCATTTGCAAATGAAACCCTTATGGATCCCTCTTTAATAGGTGTGGACTATTTTGGAGCATTTTATAGGACCATTAATGCATTAGATATCTTTTTTTAAATTTAAAAGGTAAACTAATTCATAAACTTTAAATTCTTTTGTAAGGAATCTATGTGTGGGAATGTTGTTTCAACAAATGCAAGTACATGACCTAAATAACTAAAAAACAAATTTTGAAAACATGAACATGATTATTTGTCCATTTGGAATTTTCTAATGTTGATTGTGCCTAAAAACAAAAATTTCATCCACATTGAAATCATCCACCTTACAAGATAAATCATATTGAAATAGAATTGGGAGTTTGGTTAATCCTACAACATACATATTTTCTCATTTTCATGATTAATAAATAGTTGTATCTTCATGTACTATATTATAAAAAATATATGTACATAAGTATCTTGGGAAGAAAGGAAACTTTGGGTTAAAGTCAAAGACACATGAAAATTCTTCTTATTTTTGTGGTGTCTTACCTTTAAAAAACCCATTTGGAAACATCTATACGAGCTACACAACCTCTTTAACTATGGGTGTTTGATTGGGATAGTTTCACTTGTAATTTCTTGAATTATGTTATTAGTAGGGTAAATGAAAAATAAACTTTGTGTGTGATGGTTTACTCACTATCTTACCACTTAGTTAAGAGTTTTTATATATGTTCATTTGTGGAGTGTGGTTGCCCTATTTGTGCATTTAAACACCAAAAAATTGTGTTGAAGATTTGTTGTTAATGTTGTGTTTCAAAAATACATTATGTGCAATAGACATATTCTTTAAAAAGATGGCCAATTGTGTATTAACATTGTGATTTGTTTAGAGCCATTCTTGAGCCCCATTGAAAGGAATAGTCAATAGTAAAAAGTTGTAATAAATATGATGTTGAATCCATGTTAAACAAAATGTAAGTGTTGAAATAACAACATAGGTCTTTCCTAAATTCTATTTTTATTAAGCCAAAAAAAATCATAATCTTTATTGTCAATTTATTGCACAACATGACTCCTTTATTAATGCATGTTCAAATTTCAAATGCATTTCAAACTTTGAAGTAATTTTTTTTCTATGTAAAGTTGATGTAATTGCACCCTTATTTTCACAACCTTTACTTGTGGCACCAACAAATGAAAGTGGAAACTTTAAAGGAAAAATAAAATATTGGATGCTAACATTAATAACAACAACAGTAAAAGTCAACAATACTTTGGGTTTGCATTATTCAGTAGTATAATGGGTTGTGATGTGCACACTTCTCTAAATGTTATCTCTTGTGATGATATATATAGACTTTTAACTATAGTGCATGGAGTTGGCTTCCATCTAAAACCTTACAAAATATATTTTGGCAAATGTTAATTAAAGACTCCTAGTGTCAAATAAAAGCAAAATGGTGGCCTTTGTTTCAAAGACAATTAATATTGAGTGGGAAGTTGTTAACGGTTTTCCAACAAAATGATAAAAATATTATGGATTTCAAAAGCCCCAAAGATGGACTCTAAGAGCATAACAAAAAGCTCATCACATCTTTCAAAATGAGCAACACAAGGACAATTTTTTTGTACAAAGATCACAATGGCTTTTGGCTATTCACTTGATAGAATAACAAAGGCAAATATGCCCAATCAAGTTATAACATTGAGCATGAAAGCCATGCTATGGCACTAGTTTGTTCCATTGGATTCCCCAAAATGATGCCATGTAAAGTTTTAATCTACATGTAGGGTCTTCTATAAGATAAGCTTGTTCTAATTTGGAGTCCCACTTTTTAAGTGAAAGAGGGAATTGAGTGCAAAGGTTTTAGAATAAGAGGATGAATTTAAACTCTATTACAACTTTTCATATGCCATGTAGAAAGATGTAATTGGATTATTGACATATGTCATAGTCCACAAGATTATTCAAGAAATCATTTTCTTCAAGGGATTGAAGGTGTATAACAACAATTGTATTGGAGAGTGTATTATAAGGCATTGAATGGGTGGGTGTTGTTTTGTTTGTATAATTGTACAAAGAATCCACATCAAGTGTCACATAACAATGTGATGACAAATCTTACATTTTGGTAATTAGATAAATAGGCACATGACATGAAGAAAAATTACAACTTTCATGTTCAACAATAAAGCTTGCTAAAACTAATATTAAGTTACCAACTTTGCATGCATGCCTAATATGACCCATTAGTTTAGGGTTTAATTTACTCCATGCATTTTCATTACTTGATTTTGGGATTCACTTAAGACTTCCAATATGATCACTTTAATTGATAAATGAGTGTGAACACAATACAAGAAGCCAAAAACCATGTGTCAAATCCTAATCATTAAAATTATAACATTTTGAACATACATTTATGCATTTCCAAGTGAAAATCATGGTAATCATGTTAAGGTGTGCTAAATGATTAACATAAATGTTGAAGAATTCAAATTCAAATTTAATTTAGTTTAATTTAAGGTTTTAATATTTAGGACTTTTGAACTTGAACAATAATTGCATGAGATAAGTACTATTTTCCTTAAAGGACTAAATCAAAGAATTTTTTATCAAAAAAGTCTTATGGGGAAAAAGTTGAGATGATAATAACTTACAACCCACATTCAAAAAAACTCAATGTAAGAAATGTGAAATTTTAGATTATAGAAATTCAAAAGATGTTTTAGAATTCCAAAACTTCTACAATTTTGATGTAAGTGAAGTGTAATCTATATGACATATAAAACAAAGTTGTAGTTTATAATACAACAAACTTAACATTATAGTGTCACATGTTTTGGTATAATTGAAATTGTGACCATTTTTCACGATGAAATAATAGATCATTAGTATTTTGTGTATATTTTACAAATACCAAATTCCTTGGTTATCTCTAAATAATTAATTATATGTTGTTCAACCTATGATTGTATTCAAAGGCTAGATCATGAATGAACAACTCACTTTTGTGAATTTTTTTGGTTTTTTCAATACCCACCTTGTTTTAGTGTCTTTTAAAAAAACACATAATCTTCATTTTGCCAATGTGGACTTAGTTTTACATTAAAATTTTGACTATGAAAACATAAATGCAAGTCTTATGGAAAAAATTACACCCACTTTTGAACTTTTGAAAAAAAGAGAAAGATTAATAGCTTGATTAGAATGATAAGATAAAGGCTCATATTAAATTTTATTCCATCTTATCTATAGTGATTTAATATGTGGTGTAACATGAAATAATAAAATTTTATGTGAAATCTTACTCTCCAAAGTCATAACGAAATTCCAATTAGGGACGGTTGAATGGTTTAGAATTGAACTATATTTTCATAATTCTCTATAGTTGATATTACTTTTCCTTGTTTTTCAAAAAACAAATTCACAAGTGAATATTTTTGGAATCTCTATTTGGGCTCTTATTGATATGGATCATATTTTTTTAATACATTGTTTTTCTTCCTATTTAATTAATGATATTATATTATATCACCAATTTGACATTGTAGAATGGACTTTGTGCAAACTATTTTTTTCCCCAAAAAAATGAGTCACTCATTAGTGCATACATCCAAATAATTTTTTTATAAAAATTATCAATTCAAAAAAAGTTATTTATTTATTTCTTTGAAGGTAAATCCAAGATTTTAAATATAAATTAAGCCCACAAAAACTTGAAATTTTATTAGTATTGAAATGAATTAAAAATATATGTAAATTCTACACTAGCATCATACATAAACAAAGTCTATACATGTGTATTTGTTTCTCCCATCAATGTATGTTCCTTTCTATTTATTGTAAATAATTGATTAAATTATGTATATTCAAAATAATTATGAGATAACATATTGGGTAGAAGTAGTATGCAATGCATGTAAAACCTTAGCTAGGTTGGAACTCGAACTTACAAATTTTGTAAGTTATCCCTTTTGAAATCTGAACGCTTTTTGTGATTTCTCTTTTCATTTTACATTTTTTTTCCTTTTTAGATAAAGATATTGAAACTAAAGCAATTTATGGAATAGAACTACAACAATAATGTTGCTAATGCCTACAACAAGATATATCACATTAGTGGACTAACCTTGTAGATGCCAATGTGATGCACATTACAATGATATAACAATGTCACCCCTACACAAAACAAAAAAACAAAATAATGATGGAACAATGATATAGATGTCAATGCTAACATGCAAAAAGAAAACAATTTAAGCAACAAGTGACAAAGGTAGCACAAAACGAAGTAGTTCAAGAGTGGGGCAATAATATAAATTCCAACTCTATTATGGAAAATGAAACAAAGCACAAAGTGACAAAGATGACACAAAAGCTAGCAACTTAAGACCTTGAAAGCACAAACACGCTTTAAAAAAGGAAAAAAAAGAGATGCACAATGGAAAAAGAAAATCTTTTTAATTCAACACCTTTACTTGACATGCTAGTCTTGTGTCAAGTGTTGAATTCCAAAGTGTTTAAATATAGACCTTCCTCTTATATAATTAAAGCTTGGAAATTACAATGTGTGTTGAAAAGTGACACTATAATGACAAAAACCTTATTGTGCATCTATTATACTTAATTATGGTTATCCAATTTAAGATCCTTTTGGATGTGATTGCAAAAATGCTCATTGTGAATTTCTTTTTCTACATATTGTGATTGCAAAATGTTGATCCTTGATGAATTTTCTTCTCCAAATTGTGATTGTACAATTTTTTTTGTTTTGTAAGTTGCAATTCTAGGAACCCTTCTCATGCATTTCTTTTCATTTATGCATATTGTGATTGGAAAATGTTCATCCATGTTGAATTCTTTTTTACAAATTCTGATTGTTCTTTTCTTTTCTTTTCTTTTCTACAAATTGTGATTGTAGGATTGGTTTATGATAAAATTTTAAATTTTTTGAAAATAGTGATTGTAAAATGTTCATTTGTTCATGATTAGTTTTTTTCTACAAATTATGATTGCATAAATCCTCAAGGTGGACCCAAGCAAAATACCCATGGTGAAAACCATAGGCGTCCCACCTAACGTTTGTAAATTTTATTAATAAAATATTTAAGAAGAAATTAAGGGGTTAAATTACGGATTCTCTTTTCATTCATAACTTATCTAATACCAATATGCTAGAGAATTGTATTCAATAATTATTGAGCACTTATTGAGAGTTCAATACTTCCTATAGATAATTGTTTTCTCAAACATTGGTTGAGAGTCAAATATTTGCCATAGATAATTTGTTTCTTCAAAAACCTCAGTGAGGATAACTATGATACTTTTCAAGTTTTGCTCAAGAGTCATGGTGAGTTATTAACATGGATTACTTTAAACTTATTGCCCTTAAATCTCAAGCATGGTTTTCTTTTTCAATTTTGTGATATTGAAAATTTGACAAAATTTTCCAAAGCATTAGCAACCCTAGTTGAATTTACATTAAAAAAAAAGAAATCCTGAAATTTCCCAATTCTTTTGTCAAGAGAACGATAAAATTGTTGGAAAATAAACACTGATCCCAAAGCAATGTTCATAGTTGTCAAGTGTTGTATTTAGCTAGAAAAAATGTTAGTGACTAACAAGGCACTATTGGCTCACAACATAAATTGTTGCCAATTACAATCATTTTCAGCTAGAGGAAGAATTATGTGATAATCAAGCCCTTGAAATCTAGTTCACTCTTGATGTGCAAGAGATTGAAGATTGGAAACCACAGAAACAGGAATTGAATAAAATTATGCTAACAAGGGTGCAACAAAAAATTGAGTGTTCTAACACAAATATCCAAGTGTTAATGCTCATGCCCAGACATGATAGGAAAAAAACCACTTTTTTTTTTCACCTTCTGCTTTGTTGTTCTCTACAATTTGCACAGAGTTCTCTTGCACATTAACTTCACTTTCAACATTAGCACTGGCTCAAAATTCTTCTAGCACCATATCCCTCTACAAAATCTGTGATGTGATGGACTGCTGTATTGCTGTCACCCACAAATGGATAGTCCAGGAACAGAGGGACCAATAGAAAGACTGCATTATTTGTTTTGGCATGTGCTCAAAGTATACCTGATATGCAGACTATTGGCTGACAGAGCACAAACCACAGTTGCAGTGGAACTTTTCAGCTGAACACACTTGCCAAACAACTATTGATCTGACAGAAAGGCAGTCGGCCAAGGTGCCACAGGCAAATGCTTTGATGGGTGCATGCCCACATTTGTCCCCTGTTATGTCAATCATTTTCATGTCCATGGATCCTCCTGCAGAAATCCATGTCTAGAATGTTCACACTGGATGGAAGAGAAACGTCATTCAGATATCAAAAAACAAATACATGAAAAAACTATTCTGCATGCAGGCTGGAGGTCATCCTGCTGCAGACTAGTTTAATAGCAAAAGTCCATATTGATCAAACAAGTTTTCATTTGAATGTACCAGAGCACCTACTCCTCCTATGCAAATTTCCAGTTTCTGAAATGCGACTCTCCAGGACTTCTTGGTTGAATTTGGATTGAATGAAACAGTGTACCATGCAACACATTTATAAGTGAATTTGCAAGGAAATCACATACCATTGAAGAAGCTATCCTCCAGGATGTCAATGACAAGTTTCTTCAAGGCTTCACAAGCCCTGCAAGACATTCAAGGTGTGAGACCGGCAATCCAATTTATACATGCATCACTTGTTATGAGGGATATACTCCTGCTCTTATAAGACAGTCAGTATATGGAAGAAAGAATGAAAGAACATCATGATACCTTGATGAGCACCATACTTCTTGATCTTTCTTCTGAAACTTCTCTTCCGACTAAATGCTCCTTCCTGCAAGGTGACGCTTTGGTGAATATACAGTGCTGAAAATTCTAAACCTGAAGGTGCTGGAATGTGTCTTTTCAATTTAACAACTCAAAAACAGAAAAAGAAAAATGATACTTTGCTTGGTACTGCAGAATTGAACCTGACATCACAATTGTGCAAAAAGCCAATTGTCATGCAACTGAGTTTCAGAACTTTACCACAGGAGATGCTGTGGTTACTGCCTCACGAACTGCATTGACAAGATGACGATTACTGTCCGTGAAGAGGCTAGTGACTTTTCCTGGTCGACCTGCCCTTGCAGTACGCCCTACCCTGTGCAGAAACTCTACTGCAGATGATGCAAACTCTGCCTGAGCTCATGCACACCAGAGACAAATCTGTGAAATTGCAGATGATGCAACCTCCACAACAACAATTTGAAGGCAACACAAGAATGAGCAGAGTCTTAACCTTATGAGAGTCACTCACAATGTGTCAGACCATCACCTTCATCATGTGTAGCAGTAACAAGCTGCAATGAGTACCTACTGACTTCATGGTGTTATGTATATATAATCAGCCCAAAATCTGGGCAAACCATTCTACAAAATCTGTGTCCTGAGTTTCTGTTGCAGTTCTGGAAGCAACAGGATTAGAGGCTGACCTGAATGACATGGCCAATGTTTGGAATATCCAGACCCCGTGCTGCAGAGTCAGTGCAGATCAACAAGCCACCATCTTGCTCAAACACTTGCAAAGACTGTGCACGCTCATCCAAAGGCAGGTCTCTGTGATAGCGCTTGGATTTGACCCCTGCCCTCTCCAGCACCCGCCATATCCCATCCACACTTTCCACACTGTTTGCAAATACCATCGTCCTGTGACTGATTGTTGGGTCACTTTCTAATAACGTTCCCTTCATTCCAACTGCTTCCAAGAGGGCTGGAATTCGAGAGTCTTCTGTCACCTCCACCCATTGATGCTCCAGCCTGGAATAATACATGGCATTACTTTGGATCCAAGGAAGGTCATATATGGAGACATGCTACACTTATAAACCCTAATACACAGGCATAAAACAAGCAAGTGTGCGGTGTCTGAGTGTCAGAGACAAGTGGTCATGCCAAAAACCTTGGGTTATGGCAGTGGAGGAGGTGGCCATTCACCCAACTGGCTTCTGGAAACTTCTGTCTCAGCACTGCTCCTGGTGTTCTCTTGCCTGCTTGTGGAAGTGTAGCTGCAACAAATATGTACTGTTTGCTCCTCTTGTATGCCTTCCGAGCCTTCAGCCAATCACCTCTCCTTTCCATCTCAGCCTGCCTTCCACTGCTTTGTGGCAATTCACTGCTCTCTGTTCATTTAATATCAACACCATACTTATCACAACTCCATGTTGATGACCAAACTTGAAAGCATGAAAATCACTCTAACTGCAACGAGAGATATACAAGTTAATGAATTATTCTTGTACTCCCCTCCTTGATACAAAGACTCTCCATCTTGCAGAAATGCTGCATCCTTAGTGGTTATCATCATCAATCAGAAGTGTGCTCCAAAAATGAAACGAGCATTGTACAATGTGGAATACAATGAGACTGTCATCAAGTGGAAAAGACCTTCTGAAGTGATGGGTTCATCGTCAACAGGATCAGACCAATTTGACACTTCCTCTTCTTCTGAGTCCGAAGAGCCTGTATCAACTTCAGCATCTTCTGTAGGCTGGAAATCAGTCCAGGGTTGGAACTCTTTTGTACTCCCGATACCTTGCACCTTCTCCAACTCCCAGTCCCTGGAGAGCTGTTTCTCTTCCAATCGGAACATGTCTATAAGTCGGCCAACCTGGCGTATGAAAGCTCCTCCCAAAAGCATGTCTGCCTCATCCAAGACCTGCACATTTTTCACCACCAGGACAGAGACAAGTCCAACCTCTATTAGACTGATAGGTTAGGTGCATGGCTACTGCACAATTCTTATGGTCAGTCTGCTGATAGTCAGAAACAACGAGGAACCTACCACAAAGCGCACATCCCGGATGAAGGCAGAGCGGCGGCGGCGCCTTGGATCAAATGCAAACAGATTGTTTATTAGTGCTGCTGGAGTTGCAATCACCATATCTGGAGGACTAATTGGCCATCCCTGTCCCCACCATATGTGACCATCTGTATTTCAGAACCCATTTCATGAACTCAGCATCATCAAACCATGGCATAAGAATCTTGAACATGAATCCTAGAAAACCAGGTTTGCCTCTGTTTTTGGAACATTGGGTCAGTGAGAAAACACAGGGGTAGAGAGATAAGAGGCAGTTCACACCTGGCCACCGCAAATGACTGCAACCTGTAATAAGGGTTCTCCAGCACTGCTTGCCAGTGCATTTGCCATGTCTGCAACTTGTTGACACAGTGTTGCATTGGGGCACAATATGAGAGCAAAATGGTGTGACCTTCTTGCATACTCTCCAGGTCTCAACTTTTCTGCCTCATTTGCAGCATTTTGTGACTGCAGAAGCTTGTGAATAAGAGGAACTAAGTAGGCATGTGTTTTTCCACTGCCTGTCTCTGCTGCTACTATCACATCTCCTGTTGACAAAATCAATGGGATTGAGGCTGCCTGCCAAAACATACCAAGGAAAAAAAAGGGTTTGAGGGAAACTCTGAATTCTTGACCTGGATTCTTGCAAAAGGCTTGAGCACAAAAGGTGAAACACAGACACATTTTGGTCTTCTTTAAAAGAGCATCAATGAGTCACAAACAGGCCTCTCTATAATCCAAGGAGCCTCAAGATGGACTCTGCAACATTGAACACGACACCACTATCTTTGCAATTGGAAGAGAACCCATCTTTGGATTGCAATTTGTGCACAAGAAGCTCTTGAAATGAGGATTGAAAAGACAAGAAAAGAGCATTACCTGTATCAATGATGGCTGCTGAAGATCAATTTGCAGCAAGGCTTTTGTAAGCTCTTGAGAGAGTCCCAGTGATTTCCATGTTATGCTAGGGTCCGCGAGAAACAAATCCGTCTCAGATGACCTTGCTGTTACTGCTGCTGCTGCTGATACAGCTCTCGAAAGCTCTAGAAGACCTCTCCTACCCGTTTTTGGCTTCAGCTTCGGAGCTAGAGAACTCACAGAAAACGACGAATCCTTGCTCAAAGAATGCAAAGAGAACCCACCACCCAAAGGTCTGCAAACCCCGAACCTGTCTCTCTGTGCAGGGAATCTGAAGGACGTCCCTGACTGTAAAGACATTAGAAATGGCTGGAAGCTCGTTGAGAGAAGCTCCATCATGCTGGAGATCCTTCTTACCCCAGCGTGACAATAAGCGCCACCGCTGGAGGAACTCAAACTGGTGCGAGAACAGAGAGTAGCCACAAACCTCCAACAAGAACAACCACAATAACCTCCACCAGCTGCAAAAACCAGAAGCCGTTGATGGGTTGTTCTCAAAGCCATCGAATTCTTCTCTTTAATCCCAACAACATGATGATCATTTGAATGACAAAGAAAGAAAGAAACAAACACAGGAGGGAAGATATGCAGATAGCATATTAAACCCTAAACCTTAAAATCCATTGCTCTTGATGAACTTTGAGTTTGCCCACACAGTCTCTGGGCATCCCATAGGTTTCGGGATTGTGGGATCATGCGTAAGGGGGATCTTGCTGTTGTCGTACACTGTGCTGGAAATTGCTTAAGATGCCCTCATACTTGCTCCAGTCAGACTCTGTGAAATTGGGTTTAGGGTTTAAGGAGTATAAAATAGTTGCCTTTGTTACTGCAAGAAAACCCCTTAGTATGTGCTCCTGCTTCTTCTTCTTCTTTGCCATCAATCTTGTTGGGTTTGCTAACATTATTGCAATAAACTCTCATCAACAGCATGGCTATTACCTCCTCCCTCACAGGTGGGTTTAAGCAGGTAGAGAGTGTTCAGCTATGGACAGCAGGAAATTTTCTTCAAGAGTGATGAGATACTCATTGGCGGTTGTTGATAGACAATGTAGAGCAATGTATGGGGTTCTTGCAAGTTTGAGTTGCTTTGTCTCTCTGGTGACAAGTTTTTTGATTTTGTAGATATCCATCAGAATTTTCACGAGAGCATTGAGGCCATTAAGTCCAGACTTGTATGAGACATGTGTGGGCGCTTTTTCAGAGATTGCTGAGATCTGGTTTGTTTGTTAACGAAGGTTTTTTGTCCATATGTGATGTGTGCACAACAACCGTGTTGGCTGAATTGGCTGATGTTAATCCATGCTTTGAATACGTGGATACAAACAAGGATCGGTTTTTCAACAGGCCTCCATCTCATCTGCATTCACTGGCAGGGGGGAGAAAGAGTCCTTATTTTTTGCAAGGATTGGAACATCTCAGGGAACAGTTGAATTGTGAGAGTGGGGTGTTTTGGATACAACATGGAAATTTGCTTTAGTTGAGGAATTTGAGGCTTAGATGTTGTGTGACCTGTTCATGTGACATTGGTATGGCAGGCAAAGTGTGGCAGAAAGTGGGGGACAGGATTCATCTCTATTGCTGAGTACAGAAGTGAATTTATGAAGCCTGCAAAGAACAGGAAAGCTTGAAAGCCTGTAAGATTGTACAGTGGAAGTAACCATTATGACTTGTTGATTTTGGAAACTTCTTTCTATTTTTGTATTGTATAGAGTGAACATTATGGTGCTCTCTTTGTTTTATTCCATTGTAGTCTGTGTTCTTGCCACAGTTTCTTCCATAGGAGGAAATTTGAGATGAGAATATTATTGGTAGGGGGCTTGAATCAGGTATCCAACACCATGGGTTCAACAATCATCGATCCATTTCTTCAGTGAACGTTTGTTCTTTGAGTGAAAAATTACATAGGATTGCTGAAGGTGGTCATGTCTTATACTGGTTTTTTGGATCAGATAGTACCTACCTTTAAGGCTCCTTTGTTTCCTCCTTTGAAGATATTGCACCACAATGGATGATTTTGTGTCATTGGTATCAAAAGCACCAAGGAAGGCAAAGTTGAAAGGTTGATATTTATATTGCCACAATTGAGAAAAGGTTCTAGCATCCCTAGACTTCTTGAAATTGGACCATGATATACACATGCAAAGGAAGAGGGGGGATGGATAGTCAATTTTGCAATAGTCAGTAGGAATTGTGTGTGGGTACTCAGTTTGGTTGGTCTAAGCTTATTCATGCTCATGAGTGAGGAGTTGTAACAAGGCACAAATTGAAAATGCTTACTCATGATTCACATGGAGGAGGCCACTCAATGCATGTGTTACATAGGTAGCAGGATACTCTTAGTATGAAGAGATCTTCTATTGTAAGAACATCTGAAGAAGATCAATAAGGAAGATGCATCTGTGAAGATGATCATGTTATGCCTACACCAGTGGATGTGCTCATTATGGTCTTGTGCATATCCGATCTGTTGCAATTGTTGAGTCTCTTGAGCAAAACTCAGATAACCTAGATTTGGAACTAAATTTCATTTTGAGTTCTGAAGGTTGTGGAGAGTTTTTCTTTCAGGTTTTTTCTTCTTGAGAATTGATCAATCTGGACATCGGCTTACATTAACATGACATTGTACATGATGAGATGTATGCCTCTGTGAGATGTGCTCTTGATGAGAGTTGAATTCAATAATGGTGTCAAACCCCACAAGATTGAGAATTAAAATGAAGAAAAAGATGAGGAGGAACAAACATGTACTAGGTTAGTGTTTTTGTTGTTGCAACAATGGCATCTCTCTTATTTTCTTGAAACTTTGATACCATGGCACTATAAAAGAAGATGCAAACCTCCTCTCTTAAATGTCAAGTGGTAGTGATGGGCTCCCTGTCAACTCCCACCCCTTGCAGACCCACCTCTCATTTCCACTTCTAATTTGTTACAAGCTGTTGGAGGTAGTTGAGCTCTGTTTGCAGCCATCATCAGCCTTTGGTTGTAGGAGTTGGGCACCCATTAACCCAGGCTTGCTTTGGGACTTTTATTCTTTTTTTTCTCTATTCCCTTGCTGTTCTCTGTTGCAATAAAGTTTGTCAGGTTTACATCAAGTTAGTACCTATGTGGGTAGCTTCTTATCATGCATAGGCATCATCTTTGCTCTAGAATTTTTTGTGATCAATGTCTCAGTGTACCCCTTTGAAAACCCTCTTGACTATATACATGAATCCGATGTTGGTTGTTTGTTTGTGAGTAGCCATGCATGCAGACAACTGTAGTTGTTGTCTCTTTGGTTTCAGATAATAATTTTGCTGCATTGTTCCAAACACAAACCAGACTTTGTCATATATGTGCACAAGAGAGTTGACACTCAAGAGTTTGAAAACCGCCGGGTCTCTGTAGTGGTGGAACCCAAATCAGAGAACGCCCTAAAACCTTCGCCTTTTCCTCCCTCTTTCTCTCTCGCGCTTCTCTGTGGCCCTGTGGCTGTGGAGTTCCGGCAGTTCTTTCGCTAGCTCGAGGCTTGGGTTCCGTTCTGAGCATCCAAAATCGGATTGGGTTGTGAAGAATTTGGGAGACAGAGACAGGGAGAGACGGACAGAAGAGGGAGGGGGAATGCAGCAGCGGTGAGAAGCTTTTGGAGTGCGGAGGGAGAGCGATGGGTGGTGGGCTTAAGTGGAGAGACATGGATATCAGGGGTGCATTCTTGTTGATAATACTGGCACCCTTGCTGCTGGAGTGTCTGCAGGCAGTTGTGGCAGATAGCTTCATTCTAGGATGTGGTGGTTTTGTGGAGGTGAAGAAGAACCCACAACCTCTCCTCCTCCTCACTCGCAATGGACTTGTTTTGTGATCCAACTAGCTAGTCTTGTTACATGATTTCAATGGGGACAGGACAGAGAAGTCAAGATCTGGTGCTTACTTTACTACTGCTCAATTTAGGAGGAAGTTTTTTGTGATTGCATATCACAACGGCTCTCATTGTACGGAACGTATTTCTTATGTCTGATCGGATTCTTGTTTAGAATGAGCAAAGAATCGGCGCTGTGAATGCTAATGTTTTAGTTTCTACTCTCAAGGAGCTTAGAATCCAGTGCTCAACGAAGCTGGTAGAGATCGAACTCGATCAAGAAAACTGGGAGTTTAGCAAAATGGTTGCAGTTGCAGTTACGGATTGCTTTGTCTCTGGGTTTGGAAATGGAAAATGATGATGGTTCTTTCAGAGTTCTTAAACCCTAATCCGAAACTGTATGATCTTCAATCTTGTCATGATGAATCATGGTCAAGCAGCTTAGCTATCCAAGGAGCTTAGAAACCAACCAGTGCTCAATGAACTTGATAGAGGTCGAACTCGATCAAGAAGACTGTGAGTTTTGCAAAATGGGTGCAGTTGCAGTTATAGATTGCTCGTCTGTGGGTTTGGAAATGGAGAATGACGATGGGTTCTTTCAGAGTCCATAAACCCTAATCCCAAACCCTAATGAGCTTCAATCGTGGGAATGACGAATCCTGGTTGAGCAGCCTCTTGACCTGCTGAAAGAGATTGAAAGCTGTGAGAGTGTATAAGGAATGCAATGTTTTTGCTGAAGTTTTGTGGTTCTTTTGGTGCAGGCAAGCTCAACTCTGGCAAAATTGCGCAAACCTTCAGATCCAAAGCTTGACTACTCGAGCATCACCGTATGACAAAAAGCCTTTTGATTTGCTCTTTTTTTCTGAACCTGACAGAGAAGGAGAGATGGAGTTTGATTTCCTGAGATTGTTGCTGCAACTGTGGTTTTGGTCACAACTATCCACAAGAAACTATTCAGAGTAGTGATGTGGATTTTGAGTGTTGACAGATTGAGCTTCATACTTTGGATGGGCTGGTGAAGGACAGCACACAATGTGCTCCTAATGGTTACTATTTTCTGCCGGTGTATGACAAGGTAATGTTTGTGTGTCTCTTTGATTCTTTTTTCTACAGAGCTTCATTGTTGGATTCACATATAAATCTAATGCATTCCACTCTTGTTTTGCAGGGAAAATTCTTGGTCAAAATCAGGGGTCCTGAGGGGTGGTCCTTTGAGCCCAATCAGGTCTCAACCCCATTTCTCTGCTTGTCATTGTTTGCTCTCCTAGGCTTCTTTTGCTTCTGTTGGGTGTCTTTCAAACTTCTCTTATTGTAGATCTGCTTTGAATCTTGTGCTCTTCATTTTGGACTTTAACTGTGTAAGTCTGCAAGTACAATTGGTGTATGATGTATCCCATCAAACCCATGTATCCTAAGCATTCCTTGTTGTCAAAGGTGACTGACTGCTGAACGACTAATCAACTTGGTTCCTGTCGATCCTTTCCTTAGAATTGAACTGGCAGATATTTTTTGCAGGTGACTGCAGTTGTGGACCAAGATGGTTGCAACAACAATGATGACATCAATTTCCGGTGCACAGGGTAAGAGTCTTTCTCTCCCCCATCCTTGAGCAGGTTATCATTGTCCCTCAGAAATATCTGCATCACATCTTTGACTACAGTACCTGTCACCCCATCTTTTGTATTACTTCACAGACATTCTGCATTAATTTTACCCATTCCTCTGTTCTGGATGAGGTTTGAAGAGACAAATTATTGTTGTAGATAGCCTGTCAACCACAGGTTACTGAAGTGTGTGGTCATTCCTGAGACCGAGGCTAAGCAAGTATCTCCAGCCTGGTGGCTGATTACTTGCAGTATTGGTCCTTCAGGTGGATGCACATGGATGGGACTCTGCTTCATCTTGCTATGTAATATGTAATAGGTAATGCTAGCGATGACTGCATCATGGAGAATATGACTCTGTTGATTAACTGCGTATTTCTCTCAATAGTTCTGGCATTGTGTTTGACATTGCTGAATACAATGATTTGCCTGACACAAAGCAGGAGCATGTTTTTTGTAGGTTTTCACTCTCTGGGAAAATATTGGGAGGAGTGGGAGGCCAAAGTTGCCCAGGACGTGAAGATGGACCAGCAGGAGCCAAATTGACTCTCACTCCTCTGAAGAATGGTGAAAGCTCTGGGGAGGCTTATATTTCTGAAACATCTGCTGGAGGCAGCTACAAGTTTGAAAACCTTGTCCCTGGTAATGTTTTGTTGTCCCCTCTTGTGATGATTTGTGATGGTTTGGATTGAAACACAAGTTGTTAAGAAGAAAAATTCACTGTGGAAGCACAAAATGGCGGAAAAGTTCAATAGTTTTGCTTGTCACCAAAGACTTATCGTGTGGTGGTAACTAAACATCACTTTGTGTTGCTTTTGCAGGAACATACAGAGTAGAGGCTTCTCATCCCAATTTGAAGGTGGAACCAATAGGCTCTCAAGAGGTGTGTGTTCCCACTACCTTTGTTCACAAATTAAATCTTTACAGACCCATATGTACAGGCATGTGCAGATAGGAATATTTGATGGTCAGTGACCACATCAAAAGATTGAATTTTTGATTTTGTTGTGCTGCACACATATGCACCACTTCTTCTGCCAGACTCTGTATTCTTCGTAGAAAACAAAGGATGCATGGAATGCTATGTTGTGATTTCTCTCCACTCTGTTCTTTTGTGTAAGGTCAAGGTTTGAAACCCATCTTTCTGGGATGCTGATTCACTTGGGGTTCATCTTTTGCAGGTCGAATTGGGGTGGGGGAATGGGAAAATTGATGATGTATTCTTTGTTGCTGGTTATGGTCTCGAAGGTTCTGTTGTATCTCAGGTTTGCTTGCTCTCAATCATTGCTTCTTTTCATCTTCAATACAGAATTGAGATGCAATGTGATGAGGATATAGGCACTGACTGGCCTAGCGAGCAGTTTGAAAAGCTTAACCTGAACCCTCTTTTGTGCACTTTTGAAATTCTCAGACCATTGGAGACATATCTTCTCGTGATCAAAGTATTAGGAAGAAATGAATATGCATTGGAAGAATGTTTCTTGTCACATATTGATGGTTGGAAACATACTTCCATGGCACAGTTGAGGTCTTGCTTGGTAAATGGATTCAAATGCTGTAATTAGTAGTAGCTTCACTCAGAATGCAATAGCATAGGTTTGTGTCATGCACTTCATCGAACTATGGAAAAAGAAGTCTTCTGATGAGCTTGTTCTCCTCACAATGCACACAAGAAAGATTGTGGTATCCAACTTTTCAGAGTTGTTATAGTTAGATGTAATCAGATTACCAACAAAGGTGGTGCTTTGTGTGCAGGGAAACCCTGTACTAGGGGTGCAGGTGTACCTGTACTCTGATGATGTTTCTAGGGTGTCTTGTCCTCAAGGACCTGGAACATTCTCGCCTCTATCAAAGCCTGCATTATGCCATTCTGTGTCAAATGCTGAAGGAAAGTTCTTGTTTTCGGGTGTACCATGTGGTAAGGAACTGGCAGTCTGTTTGGGCCATTGATCCACAGGAGAAAATAAAACCTAGAAATCAGTGCTTTGCTTCGAATATGCAGTTGAGAGGGATGACAGATAAGAAAGTGCAGAATGCATAGAAACAGCATATGCCATGATCCAGTTACCAAAGGTGCTTAGGAGCCACATGTGGCTAAACACCCATTCAATGATTGAGCTATCTTTGAAGTAGGGATGGTGTTTCCATTCTCATCTTTCGTGGAATGCACAAAATTGTTTCGTGATGGATACAAGATGCCATTGTATCAAAAGAAAATGCCTTACCATTCCATTTTAAGGTGGAGAGAAATGCACCGAGAGGAAGCTTATTTACTTGTGGATTCTCTATGCAGGGAAATATACACTTGTACCCTACTACCAGGGTGAGAATACTCTCTTTGATGTTTCGCCTGCATCTGTCGAGATTGCTGTAGGCCATGACTTCTTCAAAATTCCAAAACCATTCGAGGTATTTACTGATGCAAATTCATCAGCAACTGAGGCTAGCAGTTTTCTTTCTGAAACTATCACGGTTTTATATTCCATTGAGTTGAAACTGTTCTGAGTGTGAATCTAAAGTAACTCTGGCTTGTGAGCATTTTGGTGCTATAGGTTACAGGATTCTCTGTTGGAGGTCATGTGGTGGACAATGTGGGCAATGGTATTGAAGGTGTGAAGATTGAGATTGATGATACAGAGCGAGCAACAACAGATTCACAAGGCTACTACAAACTTATTAAGGCAAAGCTTCATTTGGTGTTGCTATTCCTACATTGAAATATGAACATGCTTTTGTACAGGCAAGGCATAAGCTGATGATAGAAAAGGGTATCATTCTCTGTTCACACTTTCTGTGTCCATGTACAGGTGACCTCAAGGCCCTACACAATCCAGGCAAAGAAACAACATTACAAGTTCAGCTCTCTTAAGAACTTTGAGGTGCGGTATTTGGGTGGTACAGCTGCCACTCAATCTTTTTCTGTTTTTCCTGTTGTGGGTTTGATTTGTTTATGGTGCACGCTTCTGGAAAAGAGAATCATAGTTTGCAGAGTTGACCCAAAGGGAAGGAGGTACAGTATGTTGGCAGAAGCAATGTCATGCTTCTTCTTAGTTTTCTTGCTTGCAAGTTGGTCCTTCTGAGTCACTTTTCATTACTTGGACTTGTGTTTACTCTCTCTTTTCTCTTGGTTGGACATAACATTTTCCATGGGAGGGATAGTTTCTATAGCTTGAGGCTGACTGCATATGTTTTGGTAACTGACTTTCTGAACTGCAGGTTTTACCAAACTTACTGTCACTTCCTGATCTTACTGCAACACATTATGAGCTTTGTGGGTCCATTCAAACTCATACTCCATCTCAAGCCAGCAAGGTAGGCCTTTTACCTGCATTGTTCTGATTCTCTACTGTGTTGGAGTGTGCTGGGTGTAATGTTCTCCAGTTTAATGTATTTCAGCTTCCATTTTAAACCCTCCTTTCTGTATTATATTGTCTTCCTTGTATAGTCAGAAAGTTTTTGGTTCCCTCCCTTGATTGCTTGGAAATATCTTTAGCCTTCTGGTCAAGAGATTTTTAGCCACTGGGAGATGGGAAAGTCTATTCAAACAATTCTGCAGAGTGGTTGTGATTGTAACTCTTTGCCTTTGTTTGTTGATTCCCATCATGGCCATGTTATTTCTGCAAATCTTGACATCCTCTCAAGGCCTAATTTGCTTGAACTCTTTTCTAGAGGCACAAAGTTCAGAAGAGCTTTCTTGTCTCACTTGTCTTTTGAAGAAGCTATTGAGAAAGGTCTGACGAAGTTTGTCAATAAACAGGAAGGGCTTCTACAAGTTCAAGGGATCTTGAGTGTCTATCCTTCTCTCAGAATTTCTGTGACTTAATGAATTGTTAACCTTGTTTTGCCTTTTCTTAATCATGAAAATGGAGACTTCTTGGTTCTTATGAGAGATATTCAGCTTCCATTGGGTGTTCTAGAGATGTTGTCATCATAGTTCTTTCTATGATCTCAGTGCTGCTCTAGTGTGTTGTCTATAATTGATGATACTGAGTATTTCCTCAGTTTCAAAAAATGCACTATCTGAGATGGAGTTTTCTTTCTTAATTCAAATGTTGGTTTGTAAACAAGGAGGGGATCCATGTTGTTGTCTGCAGCGGCAGGTGGCACTCACGCATGGACCTGTGACTGTGAAGCCACAAACAAAACGGACAGATGAGCATGGCTCTTTCTGCTTTGAGGCAAATCCCTTAATCGATTTATGTACAGCAATTCTAGCTGGTCTATTCCAGTAGTTTTCTGCAGAGATATTAGATCCTGACAGCTTAAAGAGATGATTTTGTGTCATGTTAACATTTTTATCCAGAGTTTGAGCCTCTGTTTCCCTAAGTGACCTCACACTTCTTTATCTCTCATCCTTAGGAAATCAATGTTGCTTGTGCTGGGTTTTCACAGGTCCCACCAGGTGAGTATCGTGTCACGCCTTTGACCACAACAGCTGAGAGTGCAGCAGGCTTGATTTTCTCGCCTCCACACATGGACATCACTTTGGCAGGACCCTTCTTGGATGCTTCTTTCAAACAGGTACTTGTCAGCAAAAGGCTGTCAATTTTCACAAGTGCATTGAGTTATCCATAGTCTTACTTGGCACCTAATGCTGTTACTTGATGAAGGATGTGAGCCCTTGCTTGAAGATATTGGGTTGTACTTATGAACCAGCACAGACCCACAATTTCATCAGACAACCATGAATATCCCTTGTCATGTCACCTTGATTCTCTCTTGGAAGTAGCCATATCCACTCAATTACACTATTGCATTTTGAATACTCCTAAGGACTTTCCTGTGGCTTGTTTATGGTAGGCACAAGTGAGTATTTCTGGTGATGTGAAATGCAAAGGCACATGCTCTTCCATGGTGAAAGTAATGTTGGCTCCAGTTGGGCCATTGGGTATTGACACAGCCGCACAAAGAGAAACCAGTCTGACTAGTGATGGTTTCAAATTTGACAAAATTTTGCCTGGGACATATCGATTGGAGGTACGTCTGTCTTTTGTCTTTATTTTTGGGAGCTGTTTTTTATTTTCCTCAAGCTGCATAAAAGTTTCTGTCGTAGAGTGGGCATGATGAACCAGTCTCATATGTGGACGACCTTAAGCATAGGTGTAAAAGTGAATGGATAGAAGAGTCAGAAGGGTGTGTACACAAACATTTTTTTGGTTTCTGGTTGCTGAACAAGCACATCATAGCATGAGCAGGTGTCAGGAAATGCTGAAGTCTAGGCACTTTTTCTTGAAGGTGAAAGGATGAACAAGGCCACTTTTGAAATAGCATTCTGTGCATACATCACTCTTTGGTCATAATTGTGTTAAGATGCTGAACAGGTTAACAAATGAATTTGCAATCTGAGATTAAGTGTTAAAGATTCAGCAGCTTAATTAAGATGTTAGTTAAGGTACTAAATTAATTTGTTTCATTGACAGGTGCAGCATAAGCCACTGTTGGAGAATGCAAGCTGGGATGATGATTGGTGCTGGGAGCAGAAATCTGTGGATGTCACCGTTGGGACAGAGGACAAAACAGGGATTCACTTTGTGCAGAAGGGTTTCTGGATGCATATCAAGTCCTCACATCGTGCCAATGCCTTCACATTACAGCCCCATAAAGATGCTATTCCTTTGCAGATTGAGGTAATTTCCAGAACACCAAGAAGTCTCAACTGGAAGAAAGGAGGTGGAAGTCTTTGTTTTGTATTTATTCCTGCCCTTGTGCACGGGACCTTCAAACCATGAAAGCCCTCAAATGTAGTGGCTTCTGGACGTGCAAAACTTTTCATACATTGTTGAGATTTTGCGGACAGTTTAGAGTTCAATGTTAAGAGAGGACAAACAATGTTGTATTGGAGAAAAATGGTTCTTACTTGTATATCCATGGCATTCTTGATCTGAAAGTACTGAGTGTGGAGTCTGGCAGAAAGGATCACAACAAGTATGTTTAGAAACAGGAGGAATCCATGAGCTTCACTTTCATCGACCCTGTGTCTTCTTTGGAGCCCACTCATTTGACTTTGATACTGCAAACCCCTCTGTAAGTTTTGTTTTTCTCTCTTCTGTGGAGCAACAACTATTGGTTTATACAAATGAAGAACCCACTTTTTGATCCAAATCAGTTGTCTCCTGAAATTATGAGCAGACTATCATATCCTTATCTTAACCCATTGTAGATAAGTCTCAGTCATTACATGATGACACTAACTTCTGTTTGTCTACTTGGTGGACTGCAGCCTTTGGATCTGGTTGCCCAGAAATATTTGCTGACAGGATATATTCAGGTGGATACCAGTCTTCGGCATGCTGTTGATTCTGTTGGGGACTCAATCCTTGTAGACATTCATCACCAATCTGGAGGTGTAGTGTCCCTTAACAACCATGCACATCTTGTCTCAGAACCGAACAAGACCAATCCTGTGGCAGTCTATCAGTACTCACACTGGGCACAGCTTGGGGACAAACTGATCTTTACTCCTCACCATGAAAGGTGAGGCATCTTGTTATTTCCTGCATCATATGATTTCATGTGC
Organism: Sphagnum contortum; assembly: GCA_963920785.1. NCBI lineage: Eukaryota > Viridiplantae > Streptophyta > Sphagnopsida > Sphagnales > Sphagnaceae > Sphagnum > Sphagnum contortum. The sequence goes on from OY987288.1 coordinate 2,394,600, forward strand.
AATACAAACCTGAAGAACTTGCATGAATGAATATAAGTCTAGTTTACAGTTGGCAACCTAACAGAGGGTGAATTTCCAGAAGTCACTTCACAGTTCAGTCAGTTCAAGAGTGACCTTTACTTAATATACTCCTTGCTGTCAGTCACAGTGGTGGCAGTACACTTTTTTCTTCTGTGTGGTGGTGTGGTTCATTTCTCTTCAGGAAATCATAAGGGAAGTGTGATGCAGAAGTTATGCTCCTCGCTGATATGTGTGGTTGTGTTTTCTGTGGGTTTTTAAGCTCTGAGACAAATGCAGCTACAGGAAGTGACAGGACAAGGAAAATTCTTTTCTACCCCAGGACACAACATGTAATTCCTTTCTCTGGTTAAGCTTGACATTCATGATCAATATCACTGAATGCTTATGCTTGTCATGACAGCTATATAGATATGACCATTACAGCTATATGAGCAGCAGCTTTGGATATTACCCAATCTATAGGTACAAGTCTGTTATAGGAACTTATTAAGGTGTACTGAATGAATGGGGTATTCAGGCATGCGTGGCCACAGATGGTTGTCAGCTCCATGTTGAAGTTTTCAATGGGCGCCCAGGAATATACATCACTGGTCATGTCGTTCCACACTTGGCAGGTGTGAATATTACTGTGGTGGCAGAGAAGGAGAGCCAGGGTGCTGTGTTGAAGGAAGGTGCAACTGCCCTTTGGACTGTCACTGGAAACGATGGAAGTTATGTTGCGGGGCCTCTCTACGACGATGCAACTTATAGTACTCATGCTTCTTTGGTGTGTACCCAAAGCTGGGCAACTTTTTTGGTGTTTTTTTTGTCTGGGCATCATCTCCTTGCTTCCCAAGCAGAAAGGAGTCACTCCTACTATTTCCTATCTTGATTGTTGAATCCTTCCAAGTGTTTAGTCCTTGACTCATGGTTTGGAAGTTGGGCTTGCAGGCAGGTTTTTATTTGAAATCTATTGGGGACAACTCATTCTCATGCCAGAAACTGGGGAAAATTGTGGTGACAATACTTGCTGGAGAAGGTGCTGAGGAAGTTTTGCCTTCAGTGCTTTTGTCTCTCAGTGGTGATGATGGCTACCGCAAAAATGCTGCAACAAGTGCAGGGGCTGGATTCAGTTTCAATGATCTCTTTCCAGGAAGCTTCTATCTCCGGCCTTTGCTCAAGGTTACATTCCATTTCATCTTTTAAACAACCAAAATTTGTGTGTCTTGGGAATGGACTTGCATGTCAACTTGATCATAAAGCTCAAGCCAACCATCAGTTTGGAGGGGTTCAAACAGTTTTTTCTGCTAACTGCAGGAATACAGCTTTGCACCAACAGCACAGGCCATTGAGGTGGGATCTGGTGAAATCAAGGAAGTTGTGTTCTCTGCCAGAAGAATCGCCTACAGGTTCTTTGGATATCTGCATCCCTGAGAATCCATTGCTATAGTGCAGTATAGTTTTGAGAATGTGTTCTTGATATCATGCATGCATCCTATGTATTGGCCTTCTTTGCAGATCCACATTGCAGAATACTTTCAGCTGCTATGGTGTACTGAAGATCTCTTAGATGTTATTTATGTACTGAACCTGTGCATGATGGTTTGTGCTCTAGTTCTGGTATCCATTGTATGTTCTTAAACTCCATGCCATGGGGTTTTGTCCAGTGTGTTTGGAACAGTGACTTCATTGTCAGGAGTCCCTGCAGAAGGCATCACTTTGGAAGCACGATCTGTTTCTCGAGGATATTTTGAGGAGACCACTACTGACTCTGAGGGCAAGTACCGATTACGTGGCCTGCTTCCAAACACAAGCTACTCTATCAATGCTGTTCTCAAATGGGACAAGGAGGGTCATTCAAAAATCGAGCGTGCTTCTCCAAGCTCCATTCCTGTGGAAGTAAGTGTCCCCAATCATCAGAAGCCAACAATTTGATGGACCTGGAGGTATTCTTGTTCTGTGCTTATATAGTCTCGGTAAATGCCAAAACTGTACTGTATTCATTGTTCCAGAACATCTTCAGATCTTCTCTGCTCTCTGCTGGCCACACTACAGCAGCCTTTGTTTGACATTACTTGCAGCTAGCTCATTCTAGCCATCAGCCACAAGACATCAGTGAATCCTCATGTACTGTGCATTTTTAGATAATCAAGTGAATTTTGTATCTTCTTAACTGATTTTGCAATCCTCTCCAGGTAAACTCAAGTGACATCACAGGTTTGGATTTTTTGGTCTTTGAAGAGTCATCAACAACAACCATCACAGGTGTGGTGGAGAGCAAAGATATTGAGAAATGGCAGGCCCATGTAACTGTGGAGATTGCTTCTGCAGCAGACCCCAGCCATGTTGAACGTGCAATCCCATTACCTCTCTCTTCATTCTTTGAGGTCCAGGGTCTTTCCAAAGGGAATTATATTGTCCGCCTTGTCTTTGGGCTCCTAGAACGCACACATAAGTTTGAGTCAGAAAGCATCAATGTTGATTTGGAGGCAGCAAGCGTCATCCATCTTGGCCCTCTTCAATTTACTGCTGAAGAACACACCCAAAAACAGGCAAGTGGAAAGTGTGTAATTCTGCAATTCTAGTTTTCATGATATGAATGTCCTCTATGAAGGTCAATGGAAGTTTTGTGTGTCTTAGCTCAAATGTAGTTCTAAAATTATACTAGCTCTTGCAGGAATTAGCACCTGCACCATTGCTACCGGTCATGGTAGGGGTTGCTGTTATTGCTGTCTTTGCAAGCCTACCAAGGTGAAGTGGCCCCAACAAACCCCCCCCCCCCCCCCCCCCCAGTACAAAGTCATGCTAAATGTATACATCTGTGTACATATGCCATCATGTACCAAGGTGCTTTGAAAATGTGTACACTGCAGCAACATATCGACTTACAGTCTACATCACATAATATGTTAGTTACTGGGTTTGTAACTTACATGCACAAGTTTGGAGAGTGATCGTGGACAAAGGTCTTCTGATAGTTATGCATAATAGCTTCTTTATCAGTCTTAAGGATTCTAGGATGAAGATTGTCACTCATTTTTCATGTTTGGAAAAAAGTGCAGGTTGAAAGATGGATATCAATGGGCTATTGGGCAGAATGGAGCTAATGCAAACCCTGCTGCATTGAAGAAAGATACACCCATTCGAAAACCCAGTGTCCGGGCCCGTAGAACTTTCTAGACATTTTAGACTAGTGAGGTATTCTTAATTTGTGCTTTGAAAATTAGGGATGCTTTTTCAAGCCATCATTTCCATTCAGAAATGGTTAGCCTTTCTATTCCTTTCTTTTGTCCCTTCCCAATTGGGCTTACTTGTCTTTTGCATGGATACATGAAAGAGAAAAGGTTGTAGTTTGCCCTTATCAGTATCAAGTGAAACATACCTTCTTCCTGAATCAATCAAAAGATTATGTACCTGCAGATGTAAAATTCAATCAAAACTGGGTTGTGATGGTAGTGTGAGATGACTGTCTGAAGGGTTTTGATCATCAAGTGTTAACCAGATAAGTTCCATTTTATACACAGTGCTCTTATAATTCTTAATGCACATTCATATACCCATTTTCTATCAATTATGAAGTCTGCAGCCTTTCAAAGAGAAGCCTGGTAATAAGAGTCTGTAGTATGCAATGTGGATAGATGATCATGATGTTTTGAAAGAGAGACCTTCGTGAAAAACTGATGTAATGACACTAGCATTGAGTAACATGCCTTGTTAAAGGAGAATATGTGGTCCATGTGACCACTGGACTCACTTCCTGCCTTGATGGATTTGATGAACTCAAGGCCATTAGTATGGAGGCTCATGGCCGACACAACCAATGTAGGTACTGAAAGGCACTGTAATCTGTACAGATAATTATGCACAATGTTTCATGCAATGCTTCTTCATGGAACTTCCTGTTGTTTATGCACCATCTACAGGTAATCTGTAAGCATGTAGCAAGGTGTCTACTCTCATTGTGTAGGACTGGGCAACCCAAAGTAGTTTGCAAGTCCACATACTCTTGACTGCACTTTTGCTTGAGGAACAAGTGCTTACTGGGCCAGAGCCTGGATCCACTTGAGATTCCATCCCTGTACATTTTTATCAGCCACATATGTGGTCAGTCATGTTGGACAATTGATACTGATTGAAGTACAGCTACAAACAGCAATTAGAGGATATATTGGGTACAAAAAAGGTATCCATAAATTGTGACAACTGGGCCAGCTCTGTACCATCACACAGAAGATTTTCAAAGTAGATGATTACTTGGGACCCAACCAAATGTCCTGTCTGCTTTTAATTTGCCAATGTCTGGGATTTAACCTTGAAATCTTCCATACTGTTGAGTGGAATGTAGCACATGCAAAGTGACAAATCTGGTTGGCAGAGAAGTGCCTACAGAATCCTTGAGTTCTTGTGTAACTTTGCAACATTATGTCTTAGCTATGCAGCCACAAACCCACTAGCCTTTTTCTTGGGACTGCTGCAAACTTTCACTGAATGCAGTTTTGTATGATACTGAATGGCGAAAATAAAATTGAGTGTACCTTGTGGTGCTGCAGCTCCGTCAACTTTGCCCTGATTTCTTTATTTATTTCATTGAATCCAACTAATTTGGTCTGCAGGGTGATACTAGAGGTTGGGAACCCAAGGAGCACAGACGCAACAATGAAACTAGCTATTGCTTGCCACCCTTCCATTTATATGTAATTTGCCTTGGGAATTGTATTGCTTCAAGATGAGAAACTACAAGAACATTCCTTTGAGTTCAATCAGAACTGAGAGCATCCAGAATTTGCATTTGAGAGTGTCCTAGCGGTAAAGCACAGCCCTCAATACAACTTAAAGACATAACATTGATTGCTGCAATGGGCAGAGTAGCTCATACCCTTGAAACTCCCTACTTGGTCCTTCAGTGTACAGATGAGGTCCTTGCTAAGAGTTTTGATTTTGATGTGCAACAACATCCATGCCATATGGAGAAAGAAAAAACTCAATGTCAAAATAGGCCTGTGCACCCATAAGTTAAGTTATTCACATATTCACATATACGATAAGTATGCATTGTGAGGAAGCTGAATTGTCTGTTCTGAAGAGTGACAAGACTACACTCAGCAATTTAAGCCTGGTGACCTGCCTAACAACTAATGATGTCTACAATCAGTCATGATGAGAAAACCCAGAAGAGTTTGCATGAAACAACTGTATGTTTCTGAGCTCAAGTAAGAAAAACAACTTGAGGCTTTGCAATGATCCTTTTTCTGCCAGTGGTCTAGTTTCTACAAAGAATATGTCTTGAAATCAGCAATGGATCCAATGGTAGGTCCTTGAAGCTGGGTTGCTGAATGGGAATCATTAGAGACTGTAGAAACCTCTAATCTAGAACCAAGTTGTGAACTTTGTAGTAATCTGGAGAAGGTTAGGATTTAAATTACAGTACGAGGGTTTAGGGCCATCCTCAACACAAACCAGAAAATAGGGGAATATGAAAACCATCAGCTAGAAACCATCAGCCTAGCTCTTCAATCTTTCTCCCATCCTTCAAATCTGAGGCAACAAGACAGGTTAAGATGAATCTCAGAATCATTCTTTGGATTATCATGAGAAAATTTGAGCAAGTCTCCTTTACTACTTTGATTGGCCTTTCACAAAAAATCATGAGACTTTCATATTCCCCAAACATTAGCATTTTCTACCAATATGGGACTATGGTGGTGCTATTCCAAGGAATATCTTGAATGCACATTGTGTCTCACCTCATTGCTTGAGTAGAACTTTTATTTCTAATTTTGTTCATCATCATTTTTGACCCAAGCTTTTGCAACAGAGTTTAGGTGCTTATTGTGATTCCTATTAATTAATTAAATTAATTATGATGCATCCCAAAACACAAATGTTTTGATGATTTTTTATTTTTTGGGGCAATGGGACATTTGGTTGGCCTATCACCAAAAAAAAAAGAAATCTCCCCCCTTCCCCAAATAGAATACACGTTTTTTACATTGTTTCACGCAACTGCTTAAAATCATATAAATATATTTTCTTTAAACTTACATTGTTTTACACAATTGTGTAAAATCATATAAATGTATTTATTTTACACTTACATTGTTTTACATGATTGCATAAAATCAAATAAGTGTATTTATTTTTACATTTAAAAGTCTAGTGTTTTAGATTTACACTTACACTTATATGAATATAGATTGATATTAAACACTTACATTGAATGTTTAAACTCATTTACAACTTCAATGGATGTGTAAAGTTTTCATGTATGTTTGAATTCACCCAAAATGTATATTGAAGATCAGTTTGTAGAGAGTGCATTGATAATGTGAACCAAGGCAAGTTAAACATCAAATATAAAATAGGGACTATATGTGACAATGTGAAATTCATCATAAGTGAAATTCATGTTGTTTCAAACATTTTAACTAAGAATTTTGCAAGGTGCAAACTATCATTCAACTACCAGTAGTGCAACTATGATGTTTTAATCCAACAAATTTTTTTTTGACTAGAAGAAGATGTCCAGAATATATTAGTTTGAATTTTCCCATGTTGCATGATCAAATAGCGATTGAATACAATGCTTTACAAATCAACTATTATTCACTCCTCAAAATATTGGCAAAGTTTTCAAATTTTACTTTTGAGAAAATGAGGTTTATTGAAGTATTGCACGTACCCAATTGTGAAGGTGCTTTTCTTTAGTTGGCAATCTTTGGCTAAATTCTTCCCTTTTTCTTCCACTCATAATTTCAAGAACAACAATGCCAACTTTTCATTGATTTGGCCACATGTGGTTGCTATTTCAGGAGCCATGTATCCTCTGTAAGAACCAAATGAAAGACAAAATTGTTAAGTTTTTTCATCAAAATTAACTTCAGAATTTTGACCAATGGCATCACACATGATATACAATCATATAAAAAGAATATGATAGATGATTATTTATCTCAAATCTAACATGATTTAGTTCAAGTTTTTTTGGAATCATACTTACCTAGTTCCCACCATTGGTTCTAATGTAGATAGGTGGGCATTGCCATTGGGGAATAGTCATACAATCCAAAGTCTTGCAATCTTTAGATTGAAATTGTTGTCAAGCAAAATGTTTTTTAATTTGATGTTTTGATCTATAATACATGGTTGCACCTCTTCGTGAAGGTAACCAAGCCATCGAGCAATTCCCATGCATATATTGAATCGCATTGGCCAATCCAAGATCAAGGTATCTTCTGTTTGTTCTATTAGCAAAAACATGTTCATTTTAGTTGATTTGGCACGCAAATAATTGAAAAATATATGTTGTTTCATGATTTTGTACGGTCAAGGTTTAAACCATATTGTATCAAGTTTGGTTGAAGGTGGCGTCCAACAACATTTAAACTTCAAACCATGAATGATAAATTGTATTTAAATTCAAGAAATATTAAATAATCACTTAGATCCCAAACATATGCTGAAGGCAATAGTAATTGACCTTTCAATTTTGAATCAATTCATTGTGAATGTCAAAAAATAGAACCTTGTGGTTTTATGCCTTACGAAACCACCTTCAAAAGAAAGGATTGAGCCATGTGTACCTTGTTGAAATTTTTGCAAAAGTAATGTTTGCATGCAATACTTCCAAAGTATGAAAAAGGTGAATCCACCAATAATTGCAAATAAAATTGGCAATGTTGTTGACAATACCCGAATCCAAATCTGATTTACATCTAATTCAAGCCATAATACCACATATTAAATTTTGTGCTCAGAACATATATAAATTTTTTTTGTAAAATTGAGAAAAGCAATTCATTATGATGTATATAGATGAAATAAAAGTTATTTATGTATGTGATCAAAATGGGAAAAATATTCTTCTATCTACTACATTATAAGCCTACATTTTGACTTGTATATCAAATCTGATTACACCCTTCAACTAATATTAATACTAAATCATAATACATTTCATCTTTTGAAAAGTGTGAAATAGTTCCATATGTGAAAAACATCTTTAAATTGCATTTGCATAACATCATTTCTAGCAATTCTTAGTTTGCAAGTGATACAAATGGTCCAGTTAAATTAATGTGAGGTTGCAATTTATTCAACTTATTTAAATTGCAAATGGCTTTCCAATACACTTCTTTGAACTTGGAGTACCTCCAAGCATCTAAATGTCAAGCTTCAAGTAAAAACTAATATCCCTTATTTCTAGGAGTCATGACAATCTGCCCAGAATCAGTGTCATTCAACTAAATTTATCCACATTGTTTAATAGGATGCTTTTTCATAAATTTAAGATCTTGATTTTTGTGAAGGTGTCCATGGATGTTAGTCTACAACTCACCACCTTGATGTTGGAAAAGCGTGCAGTACAATGCAAGATATTCCCAAGGGTGCTTGCAAATAGGATTCCCTGTAAGGTTCCTGTGAAGGAAATGCATCCAAAATAACATCATCAATCATCTATCAAGAAACAATTCATATATGTACACTTGATTATGAAAACATATTAGTGATTGATTTTGATCCCAGGTGAGACCATGATATATGCACATATGACATTTGGATTGAAAGTAGTTATATGTTGGATACTTACAGTGAAAGTGAATACTTGCTACTTTCCAAAGATGGTGGAACTAAGTCACTTATATCATTGTTCACAATTGAAAAATATTGGGATTGTAATGGCTCAGTCAGATCCATGTCTAGAACTCCACTGAAATAATTGTTATCACAGATCCTGTGTATGATATAGACACACCAGTAACAATGTCAGGTTAGGGCAAAATTTCTCAAAACTTAATGCAAAATAAGTTTGATGAGTTTATTTGATGATTTAGCCAATTTGATTCTCGGAAGCTTGATGACTCTACCTAGATATATATTGTGTATTTGGAAGGTTTTGAAATCAAAATGTCCTCTTTATCAAAGTCCATCCACATGGACAACAAACCAATATTGACAAATTTGTTCATATTTTTATAACTTACACAATAGGATACTGTCATTTTTGGATACTCACACTTCTTTTAGTTGATTTGAACAGCAGAGGAGCTGAGATGGAAATGAGCCAGTGAAAGAGTTTCCTGCCCATCTCCTACAAAAGCAAACCGAGAGATGTTCATAAGGTAGAAATTATACACAAGCCAAAATATCATCTTTCAAAAATCCTCCTATCAAAATAGACCTACTACCTAGAGGCTGAAATCCCTTAAGCTATTATATTCTATAATGAATCTAAACACAATATCCTTGCCTTAGTTGGCAAAGCCAACAAAAGCGTGCCAATTCAAGTCTAAATTATAAGAACTCGAACCCTTCGATTTAACACTACAAATTAAGTGCAAGTACGTAGATAGGAGTAGATAGGAGCCAACGGGATTATTTAACAAACAGATTGTGAATTTTTTTTAATCTTTTTAAATTTTTTCATATGAGTTTTTTTGAATGAAAATCTTTTGCAACTTATTATGAAAAAATACATATAGTTGTCCCAATAGATCACATGTTTCGATGTAATCATTGTTAAAAAATATGAATTTTTCAAAATGTAAATTTTGTGAAATTTTATATTTCATTTTGAAAATTTATCATAAACAACTTTGTTTTCTATGTCATGCACATTACACCCCATTTACATGTGGTAAGGACTTTTAAAATTTAAAAACATATTTTGAATTTTTAAAAATTAAAAATTTCTTATTTTTTAAATTGTTAGCGCTTTTTGAACTTGGATGATAGGTTACTATCATCTAAATTTTTTATCATCAAAATTATATTATTACAATAGTCCTTTTATTAGTCCTTTATCAAATTAAGGACAATCTAACACAACACCTATTCAAGTTCAAACTATAAAATCAAAACCCAAAATTTAATTTAATAAAATTTTAAATTTTAATTCCTCAACATTCATATTAATGATTTAGCACAACTTGAAATGATTAACATAACTTTAAATTCCAAAAAAAAAACAAATGTACAAAAGTTCACAGATTTCATGGCTATCCAACATGGTTTTTGACTTCTATCTCTATACTCACACCCAACTCGATACCCTCACAAGCCCCTTGAAGTATACTCAGAGATCGATAGCTATGTGTGGATTACCAAAGCTCTACGGTTTATCAGAAGGAGCAAATCCAAATCCATTTCTGGAGTTGGTGAAAGCACAGATGGCGGAAACCAGCAAACCCACCAACAAAGGCACCGTTTTCACGATGGAATCGGCGATGTGGGGATAGAAGCAACTGGTAACAGGAGCGCTCAAGAGCGTGAGAGTGGCAAGGGCAGCTACAGAGACACCAGCGTTCACGAAATCCGAATTAGTCCGGTTGTGCTGATTGTTTCCCCCTGTGTAAATTGAGCCCTGAACACTCCCGCCGTTGGCAGGTGTGAAAGCCGGACTGTTGAAAGTCGGATTCCACAATCCTGTTTTAGCCACCAACGCGGGATACAACACCTGGTTCTGATCTCTACAGCTATCCGTGAAGCAAGAAAAGAAACAGAGGAGGCTAAGGACGAAGAGCATGACACTAGTCACCACTTTCTCAGCCACTCCGCAGTCTCCGTTGTTAGTTGCCAAGGGTGCTAGCGCTTGGAACACCATGAAGGTGCCCGTGGGAAGCACATTCGACAATTTGGCCGCAGCACTGAAAAAATGGTCCATCTTGAAAGACAACAGCAATTTACAGCAATGAATATGTGATCTAGGCAGCTGCCAACAGTACCACAGATCGATATTCCGCGAGAAACTCAAATTGAGGAGGAGATTGACACTGATTCCGCATGAACTCCCGACTCATGATTCTTTACGCTTCTAGTGATGAGCAGCTGAATCAATAATATCAAGATGGGAAAGTCCAAGAGAGACACATATGCAGAGACAGCTAAAGAGAGACACAGAGAGAAAGAGTGAAGAAGAAGAAGAAGAAGCTCCTCAGATGTCTAACTAAGTGCACAAGAACAGGGTCTAGAAGAGTCTCATCATGTGGGAACAGATTCAGGGAAGGAGAAAATTGCAAAATTGGTTTTGACAAAAATGGAGAAACCCAAGTTAGTTCTTGTGGAATATTATGTTTTTGATGGCCAATTTGCCTGCTACAGAAACGCCAGAGAAAAGGGGGAAAGCCGAAAAAGGCTCTCAAGTTTAGACAACATGCAGCAAAAGCATCCCATATTCAGGGAAACAAAACCAATAAAATAAAAGAAAAAAGAAAAAACCAAAAAAACTGAAATGCAAAGGATCCATGCCATGTAACTCCGAATTTTACTGTTTCAAAAGTTTCTGAAAACTCGGCTCTGGATTGTCTATCTATGTCCTTCCTTCTTGCAGCTTTTGTCTAATCATCATTACATATAAGAAAGGAAGAATGAAGCTTCCCCTGAAGCCGGACGGACAGTGGCTACGGACAGCAGCTAAATATAGTGAGGACGTCATGAAACTTCCCCTTAATCTGGATGGACAGTAATTAAAAGAAAAAAAAGTAATCTTGGTACATAGTTATGGATCTCAAAATAATGACAAAGTCAAAAAATCGACCAACAAAGTGACAGTTCTTCCACGAAAACCATCAGTTCAGCAAAGTTATTGAAATGAAGGGAATCGACGGTTGTTTGAAAAAATAAAAGTTTTAAAAAAAAACCAAAAACATGAACCAAACATTGTTGAAATAACACACCTGTGCATATATTTCTAATATGCACCAAGTATTTCAGTACACCATAATACCTTTTAAACCATTCTGACAATAATTATATTATTTTCAGTAAAATTTACTGGTTTGTTTCAAAATTAGTTGTCCACAGACCTGCTGAAAGTTTTAGAAATTTTATTGTTGTCTACTGTACATGGTTATTTCCAGTGTTGTGTGGTTCTTTGATTTCTATAAGAACCGCCTGTTCCGGGTTTTTAAAATTTTGGAATTTCTAAGAACCGTTTGGTGCTGGTTATTTACAATTTTCCGTTTCAGAGAACCGGCCGGTTCCGGGGGTCTAGCAGTGAAACATCAGGTTCTTTGGGGCTGGTTTTTTGGGACAGAAAACCGACCGGTTTTGAGACGGTTTTCATTGATATGCCCACCTGTTTATGCTAATCTGGTGGTCAAGGTGAACTTTTACTTTTTACCCTGGTTTTTAATCCGGTTCACAGTTGGTTTTCTAAGATGACTAGTGGGTACCCATGACCTTCGGACATGTGAAGTCCCCCAGTTTCTTTAAACCAAGAGAGACACACACAAAGGCACAAAGCAGCTAATTTTATTTTTATTTTATTTATTTTTTGTGACGAAAGTCTGTTGAAAAGTCCCCCATGAAAACATACATGGTGAAGCGAGCATTTTGGAAAATTTCCAAAAAAAAAAAAACTAAATCGCCACATTTCCAGGAGGGGAAAAAAAAGAGTTTTGAAATCGTCACATTTTGAAGAGAATAAAGACAGGTTTTGAAATAGCTGAGATTTGTGGAGGATTTGGGCGGATTCCAAGCTTTCTTCTTTTGAAACGTGTTTATGAAGGGCGTGCTAACCCTAACCCCCTTACCCCCAAGGAGGACGACCGGACGGACAGACACCTAAAATATTATATATAGTGGGTACCTGTGACCTTCGGGCACTGTGAAGTCCCCCAGTTTCTTTAAACTTGGTTCATGTTTTAGTTTTTTCTAGAAACTTTTATCTTGTTTATTTTTTATTTTTATGTGTTTTCTGTTTTTATTATTATTTTGTATAATAAAAATAAAGTGTTTATTTTTCACTTTTATATTTTTGTTTATTTGGATGCAAGTTTGAAGTTTGGAGAAAGAAGACACACCTCATTCTTTTTCAAGTAAGGTTTTTCTTCATTATTATAAGTTTTATTTTTTCTTATTTTTTATTCTTTATTTGATTTCTTCATTTTTGTAATTTTTTCTTTTAAAATTATTTTACTGTATTTCCCTTTCCTTGTTTCATTTGTTTCCATTCCTTTTTTTATATTTTTTGCGTTTTTACTTTTTTTCTGTTTATGTTTGTTTCATGTTTTTATCTTTTCAATTCTTATTTTGTTTATCTTCATTTTTTTCTATTTTTATGCATTTATTTATTTATTTATTTTGTTTCTATTTTCTTTTTCAAAAAAATTCTAGTTTTTCTAATATGTTTTATAATGAATTTTTCTTTTGTATTTTTGTTTGATTAGATGCAGGTTTGAAGTTTGGAAAAAGAAGACAAACCTCATTTGTTTTTTCAAGTATGGTTTTTTTTCTGTTTCTTTTGCTCTTTGTTTTGTTTCTTATTTTTTGTCATCTGCTTTTTAATTTTCTTTTAAGATTATTTTACTGTATTTCCCTTTCTTGTTTCATGTTTAAATATATTTATTTTATATGTTTTCATTTTGTTTCTATTTTTAAGTGTTTTAAAAAAGTTTCTAATTGTTAAAATGTTTGGATAAACTGTTGTTGCCACCATTTGTTGTCGTCGTCCTCCTCTTCCATCATCTTCTTCTTCCGGGATGAGGAACTTGGATGGATAGATGAAGGGATGGATGACAAGACGGATGGATAGAAAGGACGACCACCAAGGATATTATATAAGTAGACACATTCATCCGAAAGCTCATGAAAAGACCAATTTTTTTTTTGCATGCTTCAAGTTTCAAAAACTAAATTATGTCTCAAGCTTGAAGGTTTGAAGTTTGAAATCTTCAACAACAACACTAAGAAATAACAAATGCAATTCAAAGACTTCTCCTTTGCCAAACCTACATACACCTTACAACTTTAGCAGCCATAAATCCAGGTGAGTGATAAAAGCACAATATGTTAAAAAAAATCATAGCCCAAAATAGAAGGCAAAAAATTTCCATGGTATGTGTGTCCGACCTAGGAAAAGGAACACTCAAAGCTACAAATCGGAAATCAATTTGGGAAATCACAAAGATTTGGGAATTCTTCTTGCTTGATCTCCTACTTAAACTCTATATCAAGCTCTTTCGACAAGTTTGATTTTGGTTTGCATGCACCTACAAGGTTAGAAAGCTTAGAACACCCAACCCTTGGATCAACAGGCCAATATGGGTGTACAAATTGTTTCCCCAATCTTGGATGGTGAAAGTGATGTATTTATTTCTAAATGTGATCATTTGTAAAGTTGTATATATTTATAATATGATTATTTTTCATGTGCCTTGAATTCTGGAATGATGAATTACAATTTATAATGTGATTAAGAAATTCATAATTGCAAAAATATTATACTACATCCTTACAATAGTTCAAACATATAGCAAAATTATGATGAACACCAAAATCAAATGGATGCGAATTTATTTACATAAAAACATACAATCTAAACAAGAGATGTACAGACCCTCTTACGGAGATGCATATGAAATAACTTGTGTGTATTGTTTAATGCAAAATGGTTAGGCTTGTTTAAATAATGGGAAATTACGATGCTTTAGTGATTTTAAACATGGAAAGACAACCAATTGTAAGGTCAATATTTTGGGGTCGTGGTTTGTGGTGGTAAGCCTTGTCATTTGGGGGTTTTCCACCATTCATCATTAATGTTGCCATGTTGTGGGGTTGGCACCATTCGTTCTCCTTGTTTTGTTATTAATCAATTTCATAATTTATTATGGAAGAATGAATGTGAATTGCATTTATGTTCACAAGATGTAATGCAACACACTTGCATCAAAATGGGATAGGCAATGGCCACAAATGTACATCCATTTTGATAACCTTGGATTAGTAACTGAAAAGTTTTGGTCACAAGTTTGACGACCAAAAAAGTTTCGATCAAATTGCAACATCAATGGCAAAAGTCAATCCATCATTGATCGAACAAATCAAAATCTATTTTGATCATTGTAAACTAAATGAGTATTAATTGTTGAATCTTTAATGACAAAAAAAATTCATCATTAAAATTGTGGCAAAAAAAAAATTGGACATCAAAGTTATGGCAACCAAAAAATTTCAATCATAAAAAATATGGTAGTCAAATGTATTTTCAGTTGTAAAGCATCCAAGGGGAGCAAATTGTATGAAAATAAATGTTTGCATTTAACTTGATGAATGAAACAAAAATATTCAAACCATTGGCCATCTAACAACAAACGTAAAATGGGCACATCACATCATTTTTAGTACACTACAACAAATCATGGTTTATTTGATTGGAAAACTGGAGCAAAGACTAATCATTCTAACATTTGGTCAATTTGACCACTTAATCATATTAGATAAGTTGATTTGAACATGTCCAACTTGATTGGTCGTTTTTTTATTAAACTTAAAATGGTTTTATCGACTAGTCAATTGGACACAAAATTGAGCACCAAAAAAAATTTATTAAAAAAAAGCTCAATTTCTAAATATAAAAATTTAATAAATAAATAAATAATAAGTACCTACCCACCCACCCACCATGGCCTCCTATTTACTTATCCACCACCCAACTAGATATTATACATCCACACATATGTATAAAGTATATATATAAATGTTCCACATAACATATGTTGTAAAGGTAGATTAAACATTGGTCTCATTACTTCCACATTGGTCAATGTCTTGGCCATCAAACCATCACATCACTTTGTAAAACAATATGATACCAAATGCATTTAACATCTTCCCTTGAATTTTAATGATTTTTTTTGTCAATGTGAATAACAACATTTGAATTTCAAATTTTTTCATAAGTATGTACAAGTAGGTACCTAATAGGTAGATAGGTAGGTACACATGTTTACTTACTTATGGTTTTAGATGTACATACCTATTTATGTAAAATACAAGTAGGTATCTAGGTAGATAGTAAGTAGGTAGGTATATATAGGTATGTAAGTGGATAAATAGATAGGTAGATAATGAATAATAGGTACATAAATAAATAATTTTGGTAAATAGTAAATAAATAGTAGGTAAGTAGGATGTAAGTAGATATATGGTAGGTAGGTGGATGGTATGTAGGTAGATGATAGGTAGGTACCTGACGTAAATAGGTAGATGATAGGTAGGTAGGTAAATTGATATATAGGGATGCAGATAATAGGTAGGTAAGACCTAAATAAGTAGATGATAGGTAAATATGTAGGCAAGTAGGTAGCTTAGAAGGACATATTTTGGTAAGTAGGTAAGAATGATATAAATAGGTATATGTTAGGTGAGTAGGTAAGTAGGTAGTTTAATAAGCATAACAAACAAGTTAGTTAAGTAAATTAATATGGTCAATTTGACTAAACATGGTCACTTTGTATGACCAATTTGATAAAGCCATGGGAATCTTAATGGACCATTGAAAAAAATTGTCCCTCTTGACCAAATGTATGATTTCACATTTGGTCAAAATGGTCATTTTAGTATGATACGATGTATGATTTAACTCTTGGTCAAAATGGTCATTTTAGGTAAAGAAACCAAACAAAACAACCGTGTGTCTTTCATGCCCCATAATTTTAGTCAAAATGGACATCTTTTTGGTTAGTGCGGACATTTTAATCAAGTTGAACCTTTTGAGAAACCATGATTTGTTGTAGTGTTAACAACCTTGCCTACCTATTATAGTACCTACATACTTACCATAACATAATCAAATTCCATCTTTCTATGTTTTTTCCAAGGACCAAGATGCCATTAATGCGAAGAAAACACGATGGTGGGTGGTCTAGTTTTTTTTTTTTTGTTCATGGTCAATAAAAAAACTACGAATTTCATTTGACATATGGTGAACTAATATTAAACAATTATGAGGTTTGAAACTTTAATGTGCAAGCTTGTAAATGTCCTATGAAGTGAAAATTGGGATGCATAATATTTCTAGGACAATCCAATCAAAATGTCATTTGGCAAAGTGATTTATGATGCAAGGTGAATCTAAAGACACAAATTATCGTCTAACATGTTGTGCACACATTGATGGGGCTTCCATACAAGTGGACTCCACCTAAAGAATGTTACCAAAGGTAGCCATAAATTGTTTATAATTGGTGCATATAAAATTTGGTGTAATTCATATCAATTATTGGAAGTGATGTGTTTTCAACTTGTTGATTTAATGAAATGAAGTTTTATTAAGGAATCATGATACATCATGTGTGATTATTTTTGAAATTTGAGTATTGGGCTTCTCATTGAACACAATTAAAATTTCATTCAAGTTTTGATGCACTTGCATTGATATTGTGATTTTCATTGTGTAGGTGTTAAGGTCATAAGTAATAACATAGATCCCATCATTTCATCTCCCCAAACTATTTCCTTGTCAATATTTTGACATGTTGAAAAATCCATGTGTCCATGTCAAGATACAAAATGCTTTGAGATTAGGTTTTAAACATCAAATAATATATATATATATATATATTCATGCAAGTGAAAACCATTTGGCATTGTTTTGATCTTTTTTCATTTTTTGGTGTGAATTTTTTTGCAAAATATAAAAAATTCGGGTGTAAGCAAGATATTTTGTACATACTTGCTACCTTGTTTTTTATTTGAAAACACCAAAAAACAATCTTTTGAACTTCTAACCTTCTTATAACACTTCAAAGCAAATCAAACTTTTATTTTTTTTCATGGGCATCTCGAACCTCCTTTTAGCTTTTCAAAGCAATTTGTGTTATATCATTTGGATTAAAAAAAATACCTAAAAAAGTTCCCAATATTTATGTCATTTTTTCAAAAGTTGAGATGATTTTGATTATGAAAACAAATTCCATTAACCAAAAAATATATATTAAAATGTTCACCACATCAATATTGAAATGCTTTTAAAAAAAACCAAATCATTTGTCTTGCAAAAATAATTCACCTATTTTTAAATATTTAAACTTTATTTTTCAAATTATTAAAATTTTAAAGTCCAATTCAAATACTTGCAAATAATTTTTAAAAACATGTTTATAACAATTTAACTCTTGAAGTTCATACAAACAAAAGTTTAAAAATAATGTACCAAAAATAATATTATTATTCTCATAAAGTTGTCTACTTGTTAGTCTTTTTATTTAAATAATTCAATATTATATTGCTTAATACACTACTTTGTGTTTATATTTTACCATTTTTGCACCTGTTTGGTTGAATTTACTTTTAAAACCCAGAATTTTCTTAAACTTTCACAACTCTTTTTTTTCCTCAAAAACTAAATTTCACTCAAAAACAACACTGATGCCATGCCAGTTCATTTTTCATCATTACAGTTCAATCGTCAATGGTTGTGCTAGGATCAAAATTGCCAACAACTGAAATCCGTTCGATGGATGACGATCACAGGGCTTCTAAACTATCGTGATAGCCGTCATGGATAAAAAAACTTTACTTATTTTCGTTGCTAAGCATGTATTATCATCTATCGGTCCTATTATGGTTGGTGCCAGAGAGACTTGCGCGTGTGCTTGTGGAACATCCATGGGGCCGCTATCACAAAGCTAAAAACACATGAACATCTGCTTGACCTATTTCAACATGTTGATGTTGTTGCTTTGACATAAACACATCACTTTTTGGGCGATACATTCCCGGTCTTACTGGGGTTCTGTTGTTTTGATGTTGCCAGGCCTGTGAGTCCATAAGGTGTCGTTCAAAAGCACAGTGGAGGCATTGCGGTACTAGTCAAGGAAACATGGGCAAATAGTACTGTTGTTTGGAAGACTACAAAAGATGGGACTAGGATTTGGTTGCGCTTGGGCAATGCTTTCCAAAGGCCTTTGTTCATGTGCATAGTATATGCTGCTCCACAAGGCTCGTCATATGCGGACAACAGTCTGTTTGACCACATATGCCAAGAGGTTGGAGAAGCCATGAGCTTAGGTGGTGTGCTTCTTGCTGGGGATTTCAATGCAAGGACAGGCACAAACACTTACTTCATTGATTGCAGTCAACTAGCAGATGTGCTTCTAGTGCCACAGGCCATTGAGGACACCATGCCCAACAATATTCTGGAGCACCAGAACCGCGACACCGTCACAACTGGCTGGCATCATGAGTTCTTGGATCTTTGCAGAACTACTGGGTTGTTCATCCTCAATGGCCGCACACCAGGAGACATATCAGGGGAGTACACATGCCTATCCAATAAATGTTTTAGCACTGTGGACTATTTTCTTATGATAGCTGACCAATTAGAAGGTGTTAAGCGCTTAGAGGTTAATTGCAATGAAAAGTACTCAGGTCACAAAGATGCGCACTTTGATCATAGACCATTGGTACTTACAATCACACAACAGTGGCAACCCCCTCCTGTTCAACAAAAGGCAATCAAACACCTATCACGTTTCAAATATGACACTACTAAAGTAGCAGAGTTTAGCAAGAATGTACAACATAACATTAGTGTCTGGGCAAGCCCAGCTGTACTTGACACATCTAACGTACAAACAACAATCAATCTGTTACAACAGTGCATTACACAATCTGCAGAAGAAGTGTTTGGAAATAGACAAGTGGCCTTAGGAAAAACAATAAAGCATAGCCACAAACCCTGGTTTGACGCAGAATGTCGCCAGACCAAAAGCCAGTTTGCTAAATTGTCACATGCACACCCAGATAGGCAGGTCAGACTTAAGTAAATGAAACAATTATACAAAAGGAAGAAACGTGCTTATGATGTGCTCAAGGCTAAACAACTATGTGGTTTAACGAAGGCGGATCCTGTAGCTTTCTAGAAACGGTACCACAAGCGCGCTGAGGGTGTCAATGGCATCACTAGCGAAGCGCTCAAGGGTGGCTTTCAACAACTGTTGCAGCCTCCGACGACACCAGCCATAGCATGAGTTGTGACAATTGTTGCTATTCAAACCTAGGTGGTTTCCTTTCCACCCAATGGTATTGATTGCGAACAGTTGAATGTTGACATCACACTAGTTGAAGTATAACAAGCGTTCCAAAAGCTAAAACGACACAAAGCTGCAGGCATTGATGGCATTAAACTAGAGTTCCTTTTGGATGCAACTACTGCCGTGCAGCCACCACTATTGATTGCTTTTAACAAAATTTTACGTGAGGGCTATTGTGAATCACTCTTTGTTGGGATCATACATGCACTGTACAAAGGGGGTGACTATAGTCAGTTTGACAATTACATGGGGATCACAGTAGGACTAGTCTTAGCGAAGGTGTTTACAATGATTCTTGAGTCCCGCATTAGTCAATGGGCGGAGACCAATGATTTACGCGCAAAGGGACAAGCTGATTTCATAAAGGACTTTAGGACAACAAATAACTTGTTTATTCTTCGCACTTTGAACGAACAAGCCAGATTTCAGAAAAAGAAGTTATACACTTGTTTTGTGGACTTCAAAAAAGCCTTGGATATAGTACCAAAGGACCTGTTGTGGCAGGTGCTGGAGGGACTTGGCATTAGTGGGCGGATACTGGAGTGCTTGCGCTCCATGTACAGTCAAGACCAGGCATGCCTGCACCATCCAGAGGAGGGGCTCACGCCCACTTTCCTCTGCCACATTAGAGTGAAGCAAGGATGCCCCCTCAGCCCGCTCTTGTTTGGCCTCTACATAGATGGCCTAGAGAAATGGCTAAATGCTTTGGAAGGTGGCACACCACCAATGTTAGGACAGCTAACTGTTCGCTTGTTTTTGTATGCAGACGACTTAGCTCTCATGTCACACATTCCTGATGGATTGTAGAAGCAACTGGATGTCTTGCAAGCTTTTTGCTGTGAATGTCAATTGACTATGAATGTCAAGAAAACAAAGGTTGTTGTGTTTGAAGCACGCAAGTCTATGTGTCAGGCTTTTCAGTATGAGGGCGAAGCTATAGAGCAATTAAACTCTTTCAAGTATCTAGGTGTTGAGCTACATGGCACAAAAGGTATGCAAGCTGCAATACAACGGTTAGCAATGTCAGGGAAAAAGGTAGTTTTTGCATTGCGACGTAGATGCGCAGAGCTGCACATCTTTGACCCAGCATTACAATGCCAATTGTTCGATACACTCGTCAAACCAGTGCTTAGTTATGGGTGTGAAGTATGGTTCGACCACTTGGCACACGAACAGTTAGAGGTGGTTCATCGAGCTTTTCTGAAGTCGTTGCTGGGGGTTAGCACCACGACATCCAGTTACGTTGTGCTGGCATAGTTTGGCAGGTTTCTCCTAGAAATATTTTGGTGGCAACAGACCATACGCTTTCTCTTAATGTTAGTTCCGAGGTAGACTCAGATCACATGCTCAGGCTAGCTTATGATGTACAGCTGCAGTTGCTTGCAGCCAGGTGAAAATTTTTACACGAGAACCAAAGTGCGGTGGGCAGAAAGAGCCAATTGCCTGCTTGCTGGCTAGCACAAGTAGATGAACGACTATCGACGTACAATTTGTGCATCGATAACGATCAGCTGCCACCATGTGCTCACCTCAAGCAGTTGGCTAAAAGGCAATACATTGTACACCATCAAGTGGCTGCAACTGACTCCAGCAAGGTGAGAGCCTATCTGGGGTTGAATAGCTCAGCACAGTATGGGTACAAAGAATACCTCTCCAGGGTAGATAATGCACAACTTAGGAGAAGCTTGGCACGTTTTCGTTGTGCAAATCACGAGCTGGAGATTGAGCTAGGAAGGCAAGTCAAGCCAGTGAAGGTGCCAGTGCAGTAGCGCTACTGCAAATTGTGCAACTTGGGTGCGGTTGAGGATGAGGACCACTTCTTGTTAGTTTGCCCTGCCTATCAAAATGTTCAAGAGAGGTTTAGAGGTTCATTGCCACTAACTGCCATCACTCCTTTGGCTAAATTACTGAGCTGTCAGCAGCAAGGCATCCTTGCTAGATTCTTAGTGCAATGTCAAATGGTTAGATCTGAATTGCTTCATCAGACTTAACGTTAATTGTGTTCTGGCCCGAGCATTTGTTTGGCCCACTTAATGACGCTAAATTGTAAGTAAGTAAGTAAGTAAGGTGCTCTTGTCGACATTTTAGCGAATGTTTTTTTTTGCTAATTAGATTTCTTGACTAGTGAATCCAAATGACATCATTGAGCTACAGCGTCCAGATTCGAGAATGATTGCCTGTAAGCAAGAATTTCTAGTTTGCCTTTTTGAGTTTGCAAGCTATCTATTTTCCGGGCATCTATTCGTCTGCTGCTGATTTTGGCAGGCTAAAGATTCGTGCGACCTCCCCAGTTGAGATCGTCCTGGGCCTAGTACTTCTCTATAGGATTGTCGGTATGCAACTCTAAGAAGCTCCTTAAATATGCCGTGAGTCATGCTTACATGCTTGGATATTGCTAAACAGCAAAAAGGAATCATGGTACCGTGGGAGTCTGTGCAGGGCATCGGCTTCGAACCTAGGCACGGACATCTGCATGATCAGGCTTCTCTCCGTTTTCTTCCTCCTTTCTTTTTTGAGTTTTTCCATTTTTCATTTCTCAGCTTGCTAAGTTGGGTAATGTTTGACATTAGCCTCCTCCATCCATTGCCAGGAAGTAATGAAGTCAATCGGTATGTTATGTAACATATTGTGGTGGGTCACTACTACACTTTGAGCCTTTAACAACGTTTTTTCTATAGATTTTCAATATGTTTTTCATGGTTTTGAGGGTGTCTTTCATCCCATTTTGTGGGAAAATCCATGTGTAAACTAAGAAAATTGCGTTTTAAATACCGTTTTAAAAAGCATCGGTCAACTAAATCCAATGGAAATCCATTTCTTGCATTAAAAAAAACATGTGTGAATTGCCATTAAAAACCGTAATGTGTCAAATGTGATTTTGATTGGTAACGCATGCGTGTTTTGCAGAAGGTTTGTGTAAATGACTTTGGAAATGTGTGCAAATGATGTTGACAAATGCATGGTGTCATCTTACATAGAAAAATTAATGATCTAGGTCTATGTCGTAAAACAAAATGTTAAAACATTGTTTGGAATGCGATGTGAATGTGTTGACAATTAACATAATTTTTTTTTTGATCATAATACTTACACAGGTTGCCTGTGGGTCTTATCTATTGTTTTGATAGCACATGCTGATTCTTTTGCCATAAAAACAAGATATATTTCCAATAGATTTTTTCCACATTTTTTATGGTTCATACCCAATTTTGGAACTGCTACTATAAAATCTCACTGGAAATTTTGACCAAATAAATAGGCGAAGTTGAACTTGCTGACCCCAAAATACCAGGTGAACTGAATAGAAGCCCAAAAGCCAGAAGCACCTAGAAGTTTGCCTTGAGTGTCAGCTCGGCTTTATGACATCTTCATTATTTAAACATTTAATTCATTATGTTTTTCAGTATAAAGAGATTGTTATCTCTTTCTTCCTTTATATGTTTGTAATTCATAAGGTGGTATCAAAACTAAGTTGAGATTGCATGTGTAGTCGATAAGAACCAATGTTCTCCTCCTTTATTTTTTGTCCAACAACAAGATTTTAATATGGCTATTCTTACATCATTGCTTCTTCAAAATCTTTAATTCCATTACATACTAATCATGATTATTCCATTTGGAATTGTAAAATGGAAGCATTGTTTATGAGAGCAAATTTGTTTTTAATTGTTGAAAGCACCAAAATCAATTTTGGTGCTAAAAATCTTGCATTACAAGTTGCATGGAAAAATAAAAATGCCCAAGCACAATGTGAGCTCATATTGAACATTGGTGATTGACAAGTTCAATGTGTCAAAACACTGAAAATATCAAAGACAATTGGGATAAATTGAAAGCAACTTATCAACAAATAGATCTAGCCACACAAGTCACATCATACACAAAGTTGATTGAAATTCACATGGCTGAAAATGCAAATGCTATTGAATTTTTAAATGAATTCCAATTTCTTATTGATGATGTTATAATAATTTGCTGATCTTGACAATCCAAAACCCCAACTTATCATCTTCTTATTATAAGCACTCCCCTCTTCATGGCATGCTTTCATCACCACACAAAGAAATCAAATGGTCATGACATTAACAACCTTAGCTAGCAAAATTAAACAAGAAGGAACATTATGATTTTCATGAACTCATGAAAAAAAAGGTCCAAAACATGGTAGTTTCTTTGCCAAAACTTGGGGAGATCATCCAAAGAACTTAGGAACAACAATACAAATCAAAATGGAAGAAATTTCATAGCAAACCTTAAGTCCAAATACAATCCCAATGTGATTTGTCATTATTGTGGAGGAAAAGGGCACATTTGTTTTAGATTACAAGAATAGAACACAAGATGATGCAAATGGAATGTTGAAATCCCAAGCCAATGTTGCAGTTCAAGGTTCATCAACCTCAACCTCAACATCTTCAACTCAAACACTTCAATTTTTAATGGCAATTGTTGCAAAAGAAAAAAATTGTACAAATACTTGGTATTTAAACACATATGCAACTAAATATTTGACATCATGAAAAAATTGGTTCTCCACATGCTAACCTTTGAAGCCTTCCCTTTTTATTTTCATTCAGGATAATGGGAGCTAAAAAATAATTGATGTGGGAACAATTTTCATTTGCCTCCATATAAGTCACATTACTAAAGTTTTTAATGTGCTTCATGTTTCTCATCTTGCCATCTTAATTTTATGTTAGTTTACAAAGCAACATGGAGGGGAAGTAGCATTGAGTTTTTTCATGATCATTTCATGCTAAAACAATAACAGAAGAACAAAAGGTTATTTTATGTTGTAGTCAAGTGGGATTCTTATATCTCATTGATGAGGGAATGTCACAACCCCACTTTGGGCTAAGTGTGAGGGTGAAGCCCACACTCCCAAAAGTGGGAAGTTGGAGTCCTTCAAGACTCCTAAAAACTCAGAGCTCGATTGCAGGGGTCAAATCTCCTCGCATTCGAGTGTTCTTGGTGTCATTGGAAAGGTCTTGAAATGTAGATGTTCAAAATGGCCTTGCATGAGCCATTTGGACATCTTTAGCCCACGTTATGGGCAAAAGAAGGGCCAGAAGTCAAACTGGCAATTTGACTCCCGACCACTAAAAGTCGGGAATCGACCCTTTCCCGACGTCTGCAGAAGGAGTGTGACATTGCATTGGAAAGCTCTCGAGAAGAGCTACAACTTTGATTTAGACCTTGCTCCAATCGGATGTCGCAGTCGGGAGATATGAGCTCCCAAAATCCCGAGACTTTAACCCGGGACAGTTTCGGGACTCCTCCTTGGGAGTCCCGGGAAAAAGAGCCATTTGGATGTAGCCTCGGTGAAGAGCTGCAAAAATACTATATGGGGGAAGGTGGTGGCTTCCCTTGAGTCCGGGCCGTGGTGAATCAAGTGTGTCCAAGTGCCCATGGCTTGTCCCAACACCCAAGGGTGTTCCCGAATGTGAACTAACCGTCTTGTGGTTGGTTTTGGATGTAGATTCGAGTGAAATAATACTTGTCCCTCGTCCTAGTCTAATCCCGGGACTTCTAGCACGCCCCTCTACCCTCTTTTAGTGCTAGAAGTCGAGAGCGGCCCTCAAATCCCAACTTCTTACAACTCAACATACTTAAACCCTCAAGTGGGTCTAACAAGGGACTTAGGAGCGCGTCAGGGAATCTCTCCAACACAAGTCAACTCCATTATTGGCCATAACATTGGTGCAAACATCAATAAGTGGCATTATTGTTTGGGTCACTTATACATTCATGCCAAGCATGAAATGAAGAAAAGAAATATGATCATTGGAATTCAAAATAATTTAAAATATTTATTCCACAACTTCCCACTTTGTGAAGGATTTGTTGCTAGCAAACAACACAAAATTCCAATTTCCCAAGGCAATAATTCTTGAACTAAAACTACACTTTAACTCATACATTCTAACATTTGTGGCCCCATGGAAACAAAATCTTTGAGTGGATCTATCTACTTTGCAACGTTCATAGATGACTACTCAAAGTTCATTGCAGATTATTTCCTCAAGAGAAAATTTGATGTGTTTTCAATGTTTCAATCTTATAAAGCCCTTATTGAAATTCAAATAAGAACAAAATCAAAGGTTTGAGATCTGACAATAGAAGTGAATATATATCTAATCATTTTATCAAGTCTTGTGAAGACCATGACATAACTAGATAGTATATTGTGCCATGTAACTTAAACAAATGGGGTTTCACAGTGGAAAAATTGCGTTTTGGTTGAAGCTGCTCACAACAACTAAATTACCTCATACATTTTGGATTGAAATTATTATTACAACTAGCTACATTCAAGACTATTGTTACATATTTTTGATTCTTGTCAAAACACCATTTAAATTATGGGTAGGCATGCATCTTGATTTGTGTCATCTTTGTGCTTTCAAATGCCCTACATATGAACATGTGCCAGATGAGAAACGACAAAAGCTTGACTCCAAAACACAAAAATGCGCCTTTGTTGACTATGTGGAATCTCCAAACCCCCACCACCATCACAAGATCATATGTATGATGTTCCTTTGGAATGGCTTTCCCTTATACCACTTTACCATGCTCCTCTTACTTTACTTCCAAACCCAATTGTTGTACCCACCTTCTCAATGTAAACTTCTGTCTTAACAACTTTGCAAAGCTACACTGCTCACATATGACCTTGGATTGATTTGAAATTTTGATGAAACATGAAAAGTCATGTTTACTACAATCTCTCAAAATTTCAGTTCATTTAACTTCACAAAATAAGAGATCTTGCTACTTCCTTGAAATCACCTTAAACTGGGACCTGAACACAATATGACAGTTGCTCTCAACAACTCCAAACTCCTTAAGATTTTGGGAAGCACATTAAAAATAAATCTTATATATCTTCTCAAAATTTCGATTCTATTGATGATGATAACAAAGAATTATCATTTTCAAAATAAATGGACTTCAAAATTGAAGCTGAAACTTTAAATACTTGGATTTCTTTCAATACATATCCAAATGACTTGAATTTCTCTCACATATATAGTCCTTTATGATCTATAAGATCCCAAAGCTACAAATCTTAAAAAGCTCAAACAAACAAACGAGATATGACCAAAAAATTAGATCTGGCACAAAGTCTTCAAAAGCTCATAACTCTCACAAAACATATCCTTTTTTTTTGAAAATTTGAGAATAGAACCGTCTAATAGTCTTTTATAATCTCTTCAAGTTTCATTCCAAAATCTTTTCATAGTAGATCTAGATTTAGATTTAAAGATTTGATTTTCACAACCTTGATATGTTGATTTCCTCTCACCTATATTTTTTTTTTTTTCTCTCTTTACATTCTTTCCTTTCCTCGTTTCTCTTTTGCACTTGACAAACTCCTATAATAATACTAAAGATTCTCAAGCTCTAATTCTAGGAACTTTCTAGTTCTAAATTTCCTTCAACTTTCTTATCAAACAACCAAAGCTCTAATACCATGTTAACAAATAGGAGATCTACTCAAAGGCAAATATAAAACTTTATTGAAAGGAAACTAAAACAAGATGCTCACAACACGGAACATAACATCAAAAATTCCTCAAGGTTTTTGTCACATGAAAATACACAAACTTGTGCAATGGAAAAAAAAAGCCAAACCATCAACACCGAGGTCTTTAACTAAAAGACCAAACCATAAATAACCAAACTAATATAAGTAAAGAAAGTAATTCAACCTTGTGAAAGTATCTAGGTTATTTTCGTATTCCAATAACTAATGAAACCTAATTAGTTGAACTTGAATTTTCAACAATGGTGTGATATTTTCTTTTAATAAAATGTTTTCATATTTTTCCTTTTTTTCTTTTACTTAGGGAATTTTGTTCCCCCTTGGTTATAGATGGTCATGGAAATATCAATTACATGTGGGTACACATTTTGATTGAAACAAGGAAACAAAATCACATGGTTCCCCATGTGATTTCACAATTAATCACAAGGAAACAAAATCACATGGTTCCCCATGTGATTCCACATTTAATCACAAAGAAACAATATCAATGCACCATGACCACTCAACTTACCTCTTTTAACAATTACCTAAATAATTAAGTAATTACATCAAGTTACACACCAAGTTACATGACCAAGCACGATGAACAATGACCAGTTTGGTTAGTGGGAAAAGTCCATATGTGTGGGACTTATCAGTCAATTGCTTTCCAAATCAAAAGTTTACATAAAGAAATTTTTCCTTTCGAACTATTGGAATCCAATGTTAGGTACACATAGATCTACAATTTACAAGAATGCTTTTATAACATCTCTCTGTCTGAAAGATGGAATGATAACACTTACATTATGATAAGCTGGCTTAGGTTTCCAATTGCTGGATCCAAAGGGCCCTGCATATTTCTGTCAATAAATTTTCAAACTTTTTAAAGAACACAACACCCAAAGAACTGCACATCTACTCGTATAGGAGAAGGGTCTGAAAGCAGACCCTTCTCCAGCATGAAGAACTGGCTAGTTTGTTTTTGAAAACTGGTACCTTACAAAGTTGTAAGATCCGGTCCTGTTGATGCATTGATTGGCATCTTACAAGGTTGTAAGGTCTAACACAAAATTATGCCTGAGGAGTTAACCAAATATACAAAGGAAATACTGGCTAGTTCTTCATGACTACAAAATCAGTAAGTTTAATGGTAGGCTTAACTCTGAAATTATGTATCTAGAACTTTACCCCCATTTTTGGAGGAAATTTGAGAAATGGGCAGATAGAACCTACTGCACCTGAATTGCAAAAGAGTGGTACACAAGCAAGCCCAAGCATTGAAAGATGTAACAAACATTCATATCACATATTCACATCACATATACCTAGCTAGCAACACAACAAACATTTGATACAATTTAAGCTGATATACCAAAACATTCAACAAAGAGAAAAACTAGCTCCATCTGAAATATGTTTAAAATATTTCATAATTGCATTGCATACTCACAAGATCACAAATGGTATCAAATTTAGTTTTCTTAACATATTTTGGTTCAGAATTTCAAAAAGTAATTCAAAGTAATGGTGAGGTAATGTTAAGGAAATAATTATTCATAGTAATAGTTAGTTAGTATATTTTTAGTTAGTTAGTTACTATTTAAAAAATTATTATCTAGATTACATAATTTTTGTCATCGCTTGAATTTGAATAGATCATAGGACTGTTTTTTTTTTTTTGGAGATAGTTATATCTTGGAAGAAGAAGAGATCACGGATCTACACTTAGTTTTGAGGAAGTATGAAACAAGAGCATTTTGTTTTCTGGAGAAACTTCAATTTTATAGTTAGATTTGTTGTTGTTTAATGTTTTTCTCATATTTTTATGATTGGATTTTAATTCTGAACCTAAATATGAGTAGGTTTGAATGAGCAGATTTAATTAGTATTAGTTTTATGATATGTTTTTATCCAAATTTAAATCAGAATATAGGATAAAAATTCTGTATTTACCATCAACAATGAAGAATTCTTTCAAGTGCAATTGAAGAATTCTCTTCCCTTTCTTCTCAAGAAATAACATGTCCAAACTCCTAAAACCCATCAAATAAACCTTGAGGATTTAGAACCTCAAGAATCATCATGTCTTCACCAATGTAGTTGTATCAGTCTGATGTACATGAATTATTCTAAAATTAACCCTAGTTTAAGGCAACATGTGATCTTGATGGGGTTCAATGAAAGAGCTTGGTTTGTGAGGTTTGAATTTGAGGCCACAAAATGTTTTTGATGGCCTTGGACCACTACACATGCATGTATTTTAAAGGACCTAGCTACCTTGAGAAAAAAATTCTCCTCTAGTTCTCCATTGAGATTGCACATCCAGTTCAAATTATTAAACGGACATGGAAAGGATGGTGTTAGATGTGTGTCCTTTTCCTCTTCTTTTGATTAATCATCTATCTAGTAATTTTTGAAGTCTAAGAAACAATGGGTATGCAATTTGCCTACCTAAAGAACTTGACCCTATGTTCAAAAATGCTTTTTCCATGGTTTTGGTTTCAATTTTGGATCTAGCAAAAGATTAGTTCTATAGTTTGGTTTTTGTCCCAATTCCAACAAGGGGTGTGTCACAGTGTGGCCTTGCCATTTACATTAAAAAGTATCTTAAGGCAAAAGAAGAATTATGAAAAGCCAAATATTTCACCATGTTAATATATAATCCTCAAAAAATTCCTCTAAAAGAAACCAAAATCCTTCAAGACTTTATAACTAACCTCAAGTTTCAACACAAGCCAAAATATCATCTTTCAAAAATCCCCCTATATTAATAAACCTACTACCTAGGGGCAAAAATCCCTTAAACTATTATATTTGATCATAAATCTAAACACTATATCCTTGCCTTGGTATGCTAGGCCAACAAAAAGGTGTCAATTTGAAGTTTAAATCGCAAGAACCTAAACCCTTGGATTTAAGGCTGCAAAAGTTCAATACCCTCACAACCCTTGGGAGTATGGTCCTAGATCCATAGCGACCTATGGACTACCAAAGCTCTGGGGTGCTGGAGGATTACCAAAACCTTGCTCTCGGGGTGGAAACTCTCACCAGGTGTTCAAACTTTTTTATGATGATTTCTAATGCTTATGAAACCTTTAAATTTATTTATGATGTAGTTTTTAATAACACCTTTAGAAAAAAACTTTTGATGACGTTGGACTATTGCACATGCATGTATCTTAAAGGACCTAGCTCATTTGAAAAGACAATTTTCCTTCAATTATCCATTGAGATTGCACATCCACCTCAAATTCCCAAACGGACATGTAGAGGATAGTGCCAGATGTGTGTCCTTCTCCTTTGACTAATCATCTATTTAAAAAATCTGAAAAACAATGGGTATGCAACTTGCCTACCTAAAGAACTTGACCCCATGTTCGAAAACATTTTTTCCATGGTTTTGGTTTCAATCCTGGATTTAGCAAAAGATTAGTTCTACAGTCTGGTTCTTCTCCCAATTCCAACAAAAGGTGTGTCACGCTGTGGCCTTGCCATTTACATGAAGAAAATATTTTAAAGCAAAAGAAGAATTACGAAAATTTAAATATTTCACCATGCTAATATAGAATTTTCAAAAAAAATCCTCTGAAAGAAACCAAAATCCTTCAAGATATTAGAACTTTATAACTAATCTCAAGTTTCAGCACAAGCCAAAATATCATCTTTCAAAAATCCTGCTATAAAAATAGACCTACTACCTAGAGGTCAAAATCCCTTAAGGTATTATATTCTATAATGAATCTAAACACAATATCCTTGCCTTGGTAGGCAAAGCCAACAAAAGCGTGCCAATTCAAGTCTAAATTACAAGAACCCGAACCCTTGGATTTAACACTACAAATTAAGTGCAAGTACGTAGATAGGAGCCAATGAGATTATTTTACGAACTGATTGTGAATCCTTTTTTTTTTTTTTTTCATTTTTTTATATGAAAGTTTTTTTGAATGAAATCTTTTGCAACTTGTTATGAAAAAATACATATAGTTGTTCCAATAGATCACATGTTTCTTGGTAATCATTGTTAAATAAATATGAAATTTTCAAAATGTAAATTTTGCAAGATTTTACATTTCATTTTAAAAATTTATCATAATTTTGAGCCATACAGAAATATGCTAACTATTTTAAATTTTTGTTTCCTATATCATAAATTATAACTTTGTTTTCTATGTCATGCATATTCCACCTCATTTACATGTGATAAGAACTTTTGAAAATTTAAAAATTTGAAACATACTTTGAATTTTTTAAAATTAAAAATTTCTTATTTTTAAAATTCTGAGGGCTTTTTGAACTTGGATAGTAGGTTACTATCATTTAAATTTTTTATCATCAAAATTATATTATTACAATAGTCCTTTACCTAATCCTTTATGAAATTAAAGACAATCTAACACAACACCTATTCAAATTCAAACATCTTTTTATAAAATCAAAACCCTAAATTTAATTTAATAAAATTTTAAATTCTAATTCCTCATCATTCATATTAAATTTAGCACAACTTGAAATGATTAACATAACTTTAAACTCCAAAAGAAAAAACAAATGTAAAAAAATTCACAGATTTCATGGCTATCCAACTTGGTTTTCGACTTCTATCTCTGGTATCACACCCAACTCGATACCCTCACAAGCCCTTGAAGTATGCTCAGAGATCGATAGCTATGTGTGGATTACCAAAGCTCTACGGTGCAGCAGAGGGTGCAAATCCAAATCCATTTCTGGACTTGGTGAAGGCACAGATGGCGGAAACCAGCAAACCCACCAACAAAGGCACCGTTTTCACGATGGAATCGGCGATGTGGGGATAGAAGCAAGTGGTAACAGGAGCGGTCAAGAGCGTGAGAGTGGCAAGGGCAGCTACAGAGACAATCGCGTTCACGAAATCCGAATTACTCCGGTCGTACTGATTGTTTCCCCCTGTGTAAATTGAGCCCTGAACATTCCCGGCGTTGACAAGCTGTGCTGTGAAAGCCGGACTTTTGAAAGTCGGATTCCACAATCCTGTGCTAGTCACAAACCCGGGATACAACTCCTGGTTCTGATCTCTGTAGCTATCCGTGAAGCAAGAAAAGAAACAGAGGAGGCTAAGGACGAAGAGCATGACACTAGTCACCACTTTCTCAGCCACTCCGCAGTCTCCGTTGTTGGTTGCCAAGGGTGCTAGCGCTTGGAACACCACGAAGGTGCCCGTGGGAAGCACATTCGACAATTTGGCCGCAGCACTGAAAAAATGGTTCATCTTGAAAGACAACAGCAATTTACAGCAATGAATATGTGATCTAGGCAGCTGCCAACAGCACCACAGATCGATATTCCGCGAGAAACTCAGATTGAGGAGGACAACGACACTGATTCCGCATGAACTCCTGTCTCCTGATTCTTTCTGCTTCTAGTGATGAGCAGCTGAGTCAATAATATCACTAGCGGAAAGTCCAAGAGAGAGACACATGCAGAGAGAGCTAGAGAGACAGAAAGACAGAAAGAGAGAAGAAGAAGAAGCAGCAGCTCAGATGTCTAAGCGTACAAGAACAGGTTCTTGAAGAGTCTGATCATGTGGGAACAGATTCAGGGAAGGAGAAAATTGCAAAGAAGGTTTTGACAAAAAAAGAGAAACCCAAGTTAGTTCTTGTGGAATATTATGTTTTTGATGGCCAATTTGCCTGCTACAGAAACGCCAGAGAAAAGGGGGAAAGCCGAAAAAGGCTCTCAAGTTTAGACAACTTGGAGCAAAAGCATCCCATATTCAGGGAAACAAAACCAATAAAATAAAAGAAAAAAGAAAAAACCAAAAAAACTGAAAGGCAAAGGATCCATGCCATGTAACTCCGAATTTTACTGTTGCAAAAGTTTCCGAAAACTCGGCTCTGGATTGTCTTGTGTATCTATGTCCTTCCTTCTTGCAGCTTTTGTCTAATCTGCATATATTTCTAATAGGCACCAAGTATTTCAGTACACCATAGTACCTTTTAAACCATTCTGACAATAGTTATATTATTTTCAGTAAACTTTACTGGTTTGTTTCAAAATTAGTTGTCCACAGACCTGCTGAAAGTTTTAGAAATTTTATTGTTGTCTATTGTACATGGTTATTTCCAGTGTTGTGTGGTTCTTTGATTTCTATAAGAACCGCCTGTTCTGGGTTTTTCAAAAAATTGGAATTTCTAAGAAACGTTTGCTGCTGGTTATTTACAATTTTCCGTTTCAGAGAACCGCCGGTTCCGGGGGTCTAGCAGTGAAACATCAGGTTCTTTGGGGCTGGTGCTTTGGGACAGAAAACCGACTGGTTTTGAGACGGTTTTCATTGATATGCCCACCTGTTTATGCTAATCTGGTGGTCAAGGCGAGTTTTTACTTTTTACCCTGGTATTTAATCCAGTTCACAGTTGGTTTTCTAAGATGACACATTCATCCGAAAGCTCATGAAAGACCAATTTTTTTGCATGCTTCAAGTTTCAAAAACTAAATTATTGTCTCAAGCTTGAAGGTTTGAAGTTTGAAATCTTCAACAACAGCACTAAGAAATAACAAATGCAATTCAAAGACTTCTCCTTTGCCAAACCTACATACACCTTACAACTTTAGCAGCCATAAATCCAAGGTGAGTGATAAAAACACAATATGATAAAAAAAATCATAGCCCAAAATAGAAGACAAAAAATTTCCATGGTATGTGTGTCCAACCTAGAAAAAGGAACACCCAAAGCTACAAATCGGAAATCAATTTGGGAAATCACAAAGATTTGGGAATTCTTCTTGCTTGATCTTCTCCTCAAACTCTATATCAAGCTCTTTCGACAAGTTTGATTTTGGTTTGCATGCACCTACAAGGTTAGAAAGCTTAGAACACCCAACCCTTCGATCAACAGGCCAATATAGGTGGACAAATTGTTTCCCCAATCTTGGATGGTTAAAGTGATGTATTTATTTCTAAATGGATCATTTGTAAAGTTGTACATATTTATAATATGATTATTTTTCATGTGCCTTGAATTCTGGAATGATGAATTACAATTTATAATGTGATTAAGAAATTCATAATTGCAAAAATATTATATTACACCCTTACAATAGTTCAAACATATAGCAAAATTATGATGAACACCAAAATCCAAAATCAAATGGATGCGAATTTATTTACATAAAAACATACAATCTAAACAAGAGATGTATAGACCCTCTTATGGATATGCATATGAAATAACTTGTGTGTATTGTTTAATGCAAAATGGTTAGGCTCATTTAAATAATGGGAAATTACGATGCTTTAGTGATTTTAGACATGGAAAGAAATGTTTGCATTTAATTTGATGAATGAAACAAAAATATCCAAACCATTGGCCAGCTAACAACAAACGCAAAATGGGCACATCACATCATTTTTAGTACACTACAACAAATCATGGTTTATTTGATTGGAAAACTGGAGCAAAGACCAATCATTCTAACATTTGGTCAATTTGACCACTTAATCATATTAGATAAGTTGATTTGAACATGTCCAACTTGATTGGTGGTTTTTTTTATTAAATTTAAAATGGTGTTATTGACTAGTCAATTAAACAAAAAATTGGGCACGAAAAAAATTTAATTAAAAAAAAGCTCAATTTTTAAATATAAAAATTTAATAAATAAATAAATAATAAGTACCTACCCACCCACCCATCATGGCCTCTTATTTACTTATCCACCACCCAATTAAATATTATACAGCCACACATACGTATAACAAATATATATAAATGCTCAACATAACATATGTTGTAAAAGGAGATTAAACATTGGTCTCATTGCTTCCACATTGGTCAATGTCTTGGCCATCAAACCATCCCATCACTTTGTAAAACAATATGATACCAAATGCATTTAACATCTTCCCTTGAATTTTAATGAATTTTTTTGTCAATGTGAATAACAACATTTGAACTTCAATTTTTTCCATAAGTATGTACAAGTAGGTACCTAATTAGGTAGATAGGTAGGTACACATGTTTACTTACTTATGGTTTAGATGTACATACCTATTTATGTAAAATACAAGTAGTTATGTAGGTAGATAGTAGGTAGGTACCTAACATAGGTAGGTACTAGTTAAGTAGGTAGGTATATATAGGTATGTAGGTGGATAGATAGATAGATAATGAGTAATAGGTACATAAACAAATAATTTTGGTAAATAATAAATAGATAGTAGGTAAGTAGGATGTAAGTAGATAAATGGTAAGTAGGTGGATGGTATATAGGTAGATAGTAGGTAGGTACCTAACATAAATAGGTAGATGATAGGTA
Source organism: Sphagnum contortum (assembly GCA_963920785.1). Lineage (NCBI taxonomy): Eukaryota > Viridiplantae > Streptophyta > Sphagnopsida > Sphagnales > Sphagnaceae > Sphagnum > Sphagnum contortum. The sequence goes on from OY987288.1 coordinate 2,430,240, forward strand.
GGTAGGTAGGACCTAAATAAGTAGATGATAGGTAAATATGTAGGTAAGTAGGTAGCTTAGTAGGACATATTTTGGTAAGTAGGTAAGAATGATATAAGTAGGTATATGTTAGGTGAGTAGGTAAGTAGGTAGTTTAGTAAGCATAACAAGCAAGTTAGTTAAGTAAATTAATATGGTCAATTTTGACTAAACATGGTCACTTTGTATGACCAATTTGATAAAGCCATGGGAATTTTAATGGACCACTGAAAAAAATTATCCCTCTTGACCAAATGTATGATTTCATTTTTGGTCAAAATGGTCATTTTAGGTAAAAAACCAAACAAAACAACCGTGTGTCTTTCATGCCCCATAATTTTAGTCAAAATGGACATCTTTTTTGTTAGTGCGAACATTTTATTCAAGGTGAACCTTTTGAAAAATCATGGTTTGTTGTATTGTTAACAACCTTGCCTACTATTATAGTACCTACATACTTACCATAACATAATCAAATTCCATCTTTCTATTTTTTTCCAAGGACCAAGATGCCATTAATGCGAAGAAAACACATTGGTGGGTGGTCTAGTTAATTTTATTTTTTTTCATGGTCAATAAAAAACTAAAAATTTCATTTGACATATGGTGAACTAATATTAAACAATTATGAGGTTTGAAACATGTTTAATGTGCAAGCTTGTAAATGTCATATGAAGTGAAAATTGGGATGCATAATATTTCTGGGACAATCCAATCAAAATGTCATTTGGCAAAGTGATTTATGATGCAAGGTGAATATAAAGACACAAATTATCGTCTAACATGTTGTGCACGCATTGATGGGACTTCCATACAAGTGGACTCCACCTAAAGGATGTTACCAAAGGTAGCCATAAATTGTTTATAATTGGTGCATATAAAATTTGGTGTAATTCATATCAATTGTTGGAAGTGATGTGTTTTCAACTTGTTGATTTAATGAAATGAAGTTTTATTAAGGAATCATGATACATCATGTGTGATTATTTTTGAAATTTGAATATTGGGCTTCTCATTGAACAAAATTAAAATTTCATTCAAGTTTTGATGCACTTGCATTGATATTGTGATTTTCATTGTGTAGATGTTAAGGTCATAAGTAATAACATAGATCCCATCATTTCATCTCCCCAAACTATTTCCTTGTCAATATTTTGACATGTTGAAAAATCCATATGTCCATGTCAAGATTCAAAATGCTTTGAGATTAGGTTTTAAACATCAAATAATAATTTTTAATTTTGTTAATTTTTATTTTTTCATGCAAATGAAAACCATTTGGCATTGTTTTGATCTTTTGTCATTTTTTTGGTGTGAAAGTTTTTGCAAAATATAAATTTTTTGGGTGTAAGCAAGATATTTTGTACATACTTGCTACCTTGTTTTTTATTTGAAAACACACAAAAAAAAATCTTTTGAACTTCTAACCTTCTTATAACACTTCAAAGCAAATCAAACTTTTATTTTTTTTCATGGACATCTCTAACCTCCTTTTAGCTTTTCAAAGCAATTTGTGCTATATCATTTGGATTGGAAAAAATACTTTAAAAAATTCCCAATATTTATGTCATTTTTTCAAAAGTTGAGGATGATTTTGATTATGAAAACAAACTCCATTAACCAAAAAATATATATTAAAATGTTCACCACATCAATATTGAAATGCTTTTTAAAAAAAAACCAAATCATTTGTCTTGCAAAAATAATTCACCTATTTTTAAATATTTAAACTTTATTTTTCAAATTATTAAAATTTTAAAGTCCAATTCAAGTACTTGCAAATAATTTTTTAAAACATGTTTATAACAATTTAACTCTTGAAGTTCATACAAATAAAAATTTAAAAATAATGTACCAAAATTAATATTATTATTCTCATAAAATTGTCTACTTGTTAGTCTTTTTATTTAAATAATTCAATATTATATTGCTTAATACACTACTTTTTGTTTATATTTTACCATTTTTGCACCTATTTGGTTAAATTTACTTTTAAAACCCAGAATTTTCCTGAACTTTCACAATTCTTTTTTTTCCTCAAAAACTAAATTTCACCCAAAAACAACACTGATGCCGTGCCAGTTCATTTTTCATCATTACAGTTCAATCGTCAATAGTTGTGCCAGGATCAAAATTGCCACCAACTGAAATCCGTTCGATGGCTGACGGTCACAGGGCTTCTAAACTATCGTGATAGCAGTTGATCGTCGTGGATAAAAAAGCTTTACTTATTTTCGTTGTTAAGCCTATATTATCATCCGTCGGTCCTGTTATGGTCGGTGCTCTTGTCGACGTTTTAGCGAATGTTTTTTTTTGCTAATTAGATTTCTTGTCTAGTGAATCCAAATGACATCATTGATCTACAGCGTCCAGATTTGAGAATGATCGCCTGTAAGCAGGAATTTCTAGTTTGCCATTTTGAGTTTGCAAACTATCTATTTTTCCGGGCATCTATTCGTCTGCTGCTGATTTTGGCAGGCTAAAGATTCGTGCGACCTCCCCAGTTGAGATCGTCCTGGGCCTAGTACTTCTCTATAGGATTGTTGGTATTCAACTCTAAGAAGCTCCTTAAATATGCCATGAGTCATGCTTACCTGCTTGGATAGTGCTTGGATATTGCTAGACAGCAAAAAGGAATCATGGTACCGTGGGAGTCTGTGCAGGGCATCGGCTTCGAACCTAGGCACGGACATCTAATGATCAGGCTTCTCTCCGTTTTCTTCCTCCTTTCTTTTTTGAGTTTTTCCATTTTTCATTTCTCAGCTTGCTAAGTTGGGTAATGTTTGACATTAGCCTCCTCCATCCATTGCCAGGAAGTGATGAAGTCAATGGGTATGTTATGTAACATATTGTGGTGGGTCACTACTACACTTTGAGCCTTTAACAACGTTTTTCCCATAGATTTTCAATATGTTTTTCATGGTTTTGAGGGTGCCCCTTCATCCCATTTTGTGGGAAAATCCATGTGTAAACTAAGAAAATTGTGTTTTAAATACCGTTTTAAAAAGCATCGGTCAACTAAATCCAATGGAAATCCATTTCTTGCATTAAGAAAAACATGTGTGAATTGCCATTAAAAACCGTAGTGTGTCAAATGTGATTTTGCATTGGTAATGCATGTGTGTTTTGCAGAAGGTTTGTGTAAATGACTTTGGAAATGTGTGCAAATGATGTTGACAAATGCATGGTGTCATCTTACATAGAAAAATTAATGATCTAGGTCTGTTGTAAAAAAAAATGTTAAAACATTGTTTGGAATGCGATGTGAAATGTGTTGACAATTAACATAAAATATTTTTTTTGGTCATAATACTTACACAGGTTGCCTGTGGGTCTTATCTATTGTTTTGATAGCACATGCTGATTCTTTTGCCATAAAAACAAGATATATTTCCAATAGATTTTTTCCACATTTTTTATGGTTCATACGCAATTTTGCAACTGCTGCTATAAAATTTCACTGGAAAACTTTGACCAAATAAATAGGCGAAGTTGAACTTGCTGACCCCAAAATACCAGGTGAACTGAACAGAAGCCCAAAAGCCAGAAGCACCTAGAAGTTTGCCTTGAGTGTCAGCTCGGCTTTATGACGTGAACTCCTCCACACATAAAGTTCAAGCATTGAAGAGGCCAACAAGGTTAACATCAGATGCATCAAAAGGCAAGGTCAACTGCATCAACTCAGATTGTCATTGCCCTCCAGAAGGGTTGCTCGTAGAAAACTTAGTTCTTGGTGTCCAAAGCTTTCTGAAGCTTTATGCTCAAGCTTCTTCCTCAAGTTCCTCGAGGAAGACAAGAATCCATGCATCAAGCACCACATAATTTGAAAATGATGATGCAGAGTCAGGTAGAGCACAAGCCTCAGAATTCTTTTCTTCATACTTGTTGCAGCCAATGCTTCACATGAACAGGTACTATGAGTACCTTGTTGAGGACACTCCTGTCCACATCAGAAGGCACATATCCTGTGACATAGACATCACCACACGTGTTCAGTAAAGGCAGGATTCAAGAACTGCAACAAACACCTTAGCTACCAGAAGGAATCAGCTTTCTTGAACAGAAACAATCCCACAAATGAACTTTCTTGAACCTCAAACAACGAGGGCCCAACTCCAGAGCTGGACACTATGATCTCAATGATGTTGCATATATATTAACAAATGGTTGCCATAGGATTTCAAAATCATCAAGACTCCATCTCATAGTCTCCAAATTCAGGTCTCTAAACTGCAACCTCCATATATCCCAGGGGTGTGTGTTTTTCTTCATTTGGGCTCAATCCTTCCATGGTGCACTGTCAGAGAAGCTCAGAATCTCATTTCTCATTGCAGTGATCAAAGTGATAAATATTCTTTTCTATGGTTCTTAAAGTAGCTACTGTGTTGATCCAACAACAGAAGGTTAGACAACCCAACATTTGCAAAGGGAGGAAAGAGGAGGGTGTGGGGGAATTGGATGTTGAGAGCATACTTGCCGAGGAGAGAGAGGCGGGGAGGTGGCTGACATTCTTCATAGAAGTGGTGAAGAAAGTGTGGTAAGTCACCTTGTGTGCAAGACTTGGGTTCGTATGGCAAGCTGCTATGCCACTTTGAACCTGTGTTGACAAGCGAAGCAATCTTCGCATCAGAGTGGCAAGCAAGCAAAAATTCATAACAACATATTCTACTGACTGGCAAGAAGCGAAAGAATCTTAACAAGAGGTGATCATTTTCGCAGAGGTTTGACAACTGAGGATACCTACCTTCGGAATATGCGTAACAGGTCTGATTGGTTTCAGAGAGCAACTCCTTCTCGACAAGAGGGAGCTCTGCCTCTAACCTCAGCGCCCATTCCTTTAATCTGTGACTCTGGCCCAGTACTTCTTTCATCTCCTTGTGAAACCCTTGAAAGAGCTCAGCAGCAAAACTGCAAGTGCACCCTTCACAAGGGAACATTAGCCCCAATTCTCTTCCCATTTCCTTTCAAGAAAACCACATGACTATCAGGTTGAGAACCTCATGATTCCTGTTATATTTTTCCAAGACCATCCGGTGTTCCTTGTAACCCGAGTTGCTTCCATTTGGATTGACTCTGGGCTTCTTCAGCAATATCCTGTACATAGCCCCACCTATGTCAGTATAGTCCCAAGACAACTAATGCAAAATAACAGACTGCTTGTTGTCCGCAGTTCATTGTCTTTGCTATCTGCGAGCACTGTCTATGAGTGCATGTAAACTGAGAGCAATGACTTGTGATAGCATCCACTGCATTGCTTTTTTAGCTCCATTTTCAACAAGCATTCATGCCAAACCAAAGTGCTTGAAAAGATAGTAATGTACCTTTGCAATTTCAAGCCTGCCAAGCTGTACAGCAAGGTCAAATTTGTAGTCTGGATCTGTGGCAATCTCAAGAGCATGCTCCAGCATTCCTCTTGACTCTAAGAACTGTGCCAAACTGCAATCAGCACAGAAGTCAGAAACTTCATATGTGGGAAAGAATCTCATCCCTGGTCCCATAAAGATTGGCCAAAATGTCATACCTGTTCAGATGTTCTATTGGAATTGTAGGCAAAACTTCTTGTGCCCTCTGGAAATCCCCTCGCAACACAATAGTCTTGTACTCAATCAAGCTCAGCAGCAGTGTATAGCTCATTACACTGCAGACACCAGCCATAATCAAGCAACTCCAAATCACTTTCTGAGTTGACATTAGAGTAGAGATATAGATAGACAACAATACATGCTTATGACATTGTACCACCATACATTGTCATACAGTTTGATGTACAATTTGTGTCCATTGAGGCCCAAGAGTACCGCATGTACTACTGAAGGTAATAATCTCCAGCACCTCCATCATCCACCAGTCCATCACATCATCAGTATATTAGACACTCCAAAATCAGCTGATCTCAGAATTTCAGACTAGAATGTTCAGTACTCTCAATCAAGAGTCTCTTGGACTGAGAAATTAGTCTCTCAGTTCCTATGAATCTTCCTTGATCAATGTTCAGCAAAAGTTTGTTGATGATGATAGCCTGGAAATTTAATGCATTGGCCATTCTGGACAATATGATCTCAAACAAAGAGAGGCAAAAAGTCGTAATCAATTTTGTAGGAAGGGTTTCTTGATAATTTGGAAGATGGGTATACACTTGTTGACTGTGGCAGATCAAAGAGATGAGAGAAGAATAGTTAGTTACCTCTGAATGTGCACTTACCAACGTCCCCAGTTTCCAAGTGCGTGAACTCAATCGATGTGTTGTTGTTTCCTTGAGGCTAGCTTGGTGGCAGCAGTGGTAGACAATCCACAAGAGTACATTGCTTTCACTCAGGGGTGGATCTTTGCTTCCCATAGTTATCAAAGACTTTCTGGCATGCCACCAGAGAACAAAAAGAAGAAGAAGATTCCAGCCCAATGGTAATTAAAAAATGCTCTACTCTTGCAGACTTTGTGCAGACAGTACCAACCCCCATGTCTGGATTGGGATTCATTATAGATCCTTGAACTCCCATAGCAGTGGAGACCCTTCTTGAGGTCCTCTCACCACCATCACCACCATCTACAGAGGCTTGATTGCCTGCCGCTGCAGGGATCATGATCACTGTGGATGATGAGCATGATCCACTGGAATGACACTCAATGCCCAGCATAGTTGATACAGACACATCAGTACAGTTGTCAACAAGAAGACTCAAACTATCCAACACTAAACTCCACACTATCTGCAGCAGTAAAACATGATACATGCATGGCAAAAGCAGATTGAGCAAAACTGAATTTGAAGTGACAAGCAACTACCACCAGAGCAGAAATCAAGTGCCTAGAGAAGGCATGAAGGTGTGAAAGCACACGGTCTTTCATTCCTACCTGGGAATAGGTTTGATCCCCCCCACACAACCATTGGATGACATCATATCGTAAAGATGCCTCCTGTAAATGCTCAAACAACACATCATTTTGTCAAAAAAGATTCCCACAAGCAGCCTGTAATGTTCCAAGTTATAAAAACCAGAAGATAACAAAAGATGGCATCTTCACCTCATGCATCCCAGTGTTGCAGCGGTCACAAACAACCTACAAAGAAAATGGGGTGCAGACTGTCAATGATGAGAGGCAAACATCACAAATCATGTACAGAAGCATAAGAAACATAGACGAAAACAGATTAGAGGTAGTGGTCAGGGAAGCAAATGATAGCATGATCTCTTTAGCAACAGCAGAAAATTGCAAGAGCAGAAGAAGAACCACATCCCATGACCTGCAAACAAAAGATGTCTGCAGTAAATATAGAGATTGAAGTATCCCCTAAAATCTTCTTCTAAAGATTACAATGATTACACTTATGTTTGTTAAACATCATCCCACACATGCAAGGAGCACTTGAGATTCACCATCAGATCTGAATAATAATCACCATAATAGTAATGAAGACGAAGGAAGAAAACATTGATGACCGACAGACACATCTGCACAAAATTGAGTCATCAAGTTTGTGGGAGTAAAACTCACAAAACCATCAAACTTACCTTGGATTAAGTTTAAGAGGATTCAAGATCTAGATTGACATTGTCATTAGTTGTTCAATATTCTATGTAGAAACTGTGATGGTATTGCCTTCAGTGGAGCTCGAAACATGAATGTGAATACATCAGCCTTGTCAGGGGAACTTTCCATGGTGAACAATGACATAAGTGAACTTATTCCATCTTGGGAAAGTGGGATATATTCACCAGTTCTGTAAGTATCCAACCTAGAACCGTTTAAAATGCAAATGTCATTATAAATCAAAGTATATATGCAAGTTGTTAATAGTTCATTGATAATGTCCTTATGGGTTCATTTCCCTCACAGGCTTGGAGGGAATCCAATTTGCAAGGCCATATCTAATGGCTGTCCAAATAATGAATTTATCGTATATGACAACCCAAGTCAAAATGAATTTTATCCCCAACTGAATTGTCGTTATAATTCATCCCAACCATTTATTATTCGAGGTGAGTTCTAGACCAGCTTCCACACCTCTACAAATATTCAAAATGTTGAACATAAAAACATATGTCTTATTCAACAGTGTGGATAATAGTTGACAGCCATGGATTATAATAAAAGTACATGCAGGTTTAAGCTTCTCATGAGTTATATGTAATCTAAGCCATTGGTGCATCAAGAAATTTCCCACAAGTAGTTAATTGTTTGATAATTGTTGGCACATATTTGGGTTTCACAAATTATCATGACCATTGAAATAAGGGATATTAGTTGTTTAGTTGAATCTTGGTATATATACTACCTTGGCAGCTTCAACACATATCTGTCGAAAAACTAAATAATGTGAAAATCTCATTTCGACAAATGGAATATTCTTGAAGATTCAATATTTTCCTCACAAATTTTTTTTTTTTGAAAAAAAAAAAAAGCTAAAAATTTCAACCATTCTGAAAATAGTGTATAATCAATGCCAAGGTAGTAGGGTATTTGAATACTTGGCATTTAAATGGTATGCCAAGTTCAAATGAAACATTGGAAGGTTAAATTGGAATTTTCAAATATGTTGGGTAAGAATAGATTAGAACTTCACTTCAGTTTGATTCCACCATTTGTACCATCACCGCCATCACCCAAGTTGTTTTGACCGAAGGTGGTTGTGGGTTTATCCACAACTAGGCCATTCTAATGTTGCATATACTATAGCCCACCCACTAAGGGTCAGTAAAGAACCATGTGGGTATCTTGGGGTCAAAAACCTTGGGGGAAGGTCAGACAATTGTGTTGCCTTGAGTGTGGTAACTTTAGAAAATGATCACTTTCCAGAGGGGGTAATAATCGTATGTGCTTTATTTTGCATTTTGGGCCATTCATTAAGGGGCAAACTAGGAGTTTTGTTTATTGGGTTTTTTCTTCTTTTTCATATAATCCATTTGGAATATTATTCCTATTTTATCATCTTAAAAAATTGAATATTGTGAAGGAAATAAAAACAAGGATAATATGCGAATTTTGTAAACCAAATATGATTAAATGCTTTTCATGTAAGGTCTGCTAGTTCATAGCTTCCAAAATGTCGGTCTATCATTTATTATGTAATGTGAAATGACTTCTCCTATTTTCATTAGATATAATTTAATTTTCATTCATATGTGTATTAATAAATTAGTTTTCTCAATTTTATTGAAATATATATTCTTCATGTCATCAAGTACACACTTTTGTATGTGTTGTTATGGCTTTTGACTTAGTTATTCGCAGTTCCCACAAAGTTGTTTGGATATTATCAACAACATTGCCATTTTCATTCGCCATTATTTGTGGATTCATACTTTCGAAGTATTATATGCAAACATTAGTTTTGCGAACAACCAAAAAGGGTATGTTTTCAATTCATTTATTTATGAATACAAAATGTTGGTTTTTAATTAAGGCATATGATAATAATTGACATTAAAAGTTGAAAGATTCATTAATACTATTGTATTCAGCATATATTTGGAATGTTGAAAGGATTGGATTTATCTACTTTTAATAAATTTAAAATCCATTTGAAGGCATTTTTGCATATTAAAAATTGCATATTTGGAATAAGATCTGCCCAATTAAAAATTGATGTTTGTTGGCACATCGTGCCAGTTTTGAAGGAATAGCATGGCTAAAACCCAACATTCACACCAAAGACATTACATGCATTCCCAAATTCTAAACTTGATGCTTGATATTGGCGTGTTATTGATCATATGTTTGCAAACATGTAAAATTGAAGTTATTTGGATGGGCCACCTTGAACCTATTATAGTTGGCATGACCTTGGATAATCAAATCTGACCCAATCATTTGATAATATTTGAAATGGTAACTTAAGATGTGATTTAGATAATAGGTATTCATCAATATGTTATGAATTACTGATGTGATTTGAAAAAGTGGTGTCCTTGTAGAAATTGCGAAACTAGAAGTGCAACCTATATTATATACATATAATGAATTGAAGGACATCACAAACAACTTTCATGTTGACAATGAGCTTGGGAAAGGTAGCTTTGGTGTTGTTTACAAGGTGAATACTTTACACATTCATTTTTTTTCATATGCTTCCACAATATCTAGATGCACAATATCTAATCAAATATTTTATGGCCTACATGTTATGTTAAGTTTTGTGGTTCAATTTTTGCATGTATATTGATTTTTAAGATCTATTTTTTCAAAAAATAAATAAGACAACTTTGACATCCTAAAAATTTGTTGTCGAAATCACATCCTTAGTTTCAAATTTAAATTCTCTCATTACTTTATAAATGTCAACTATACATGGAAGTTTTGTTCTACTTTGAACAAGTTAGCACTTACATTCTATTGTTTTGTAGGGAACTTTCCCGGATGGGAGACATGTGGCTATGAAACATATGAGGAATTCTCTAAAAGGGTTTGCTAAATTTTTAAACGAAATTAAGGCCATCACTGGCATCAGTCACAAAAACCTAGTGAAGTTGAAAGGATATTGTGTGCGAGATGACAAAGTTATTCTTGTGTATGAATATGTTGAAAACAAAGATCTTCATGAAGCTTTATTCAAGCATACAGGTACAACATGGCTTAAACTAGAGCATACAAAATTTTTGTGAAATGACATGGTGTTTCCAATTATTTGCATGCCAAGTCAACTGAATTTCACATTCTCCGAAAAGGGTTCCTAATTTTTTAAATGAAGTAAAGGACATTAGAGGCATGAACCACAAAAACATAGTGAAGTTGAAAGGGTATTGTGTTTGAAATGTAAATGAATGAAATCTTGTGTGTGAATATGTTGGAAACAAAGATCTTCATGAAGTTTTATGGCCTGAAGGTACAATATGGTTTAAACCTAGACCATACAAAATCATGAAATGACATATTGTTTCCAGTTAGTTTCATGCCAAATCAACTAAAAATAACATTTTTTGTGCTTACAGAACAAACCAAAAATGCCTTGATCCCAAAATGGTCAACGTGATTTAAAATATGCATGGGAATTGCTCGAGGGCTTCATTATCTTCATGAAGAGGTGACACCACGGATCATACATCGAGATATCAAACTACAAAACATTTTACTTGATAAAAAATGGAATCCAAAGATTGCAGACTTTGGAACAATACAACTATTCCCAGATGATATCATCAACCTAACTATGTCAAAATCAATGGTGGCCGGAACCAGGTAATATATGACCCAAAAAACTTGAATTAAATTGGTAGATTTGAGATAAATAACCATCTATCATCTTCTTTTTATATGATTATATTGCATGTGATGACTTTGGTCGAGATCCCAATATAAATTTTGATGAACAACGTTAACAGTAAATTTTTTCCTGTCATTTTTCTAGAGGATACATGGCTCCTGAGATAAACAAAACATCATGCCACCATATCAATGAAAAGGTGGATGTTTATAGTTTTGGGATTGTTGTTCTTGAAATTATAAGTGGAAGAGAGAGGGAAGATTTTAGTCGGAGATTTGGACCTGAAGAAAAACATCTTTGTGATTGGGTATGTGTGGTACTTCATAACCCTACTTTTCTCAAAAGTGAATTATGAAAACTTTGTGAATATTTTGAGGAATGAATAGTAGTTGATTTGTGAAGCATCCTATCCAATAATTATGTGAGCATGAACCATGGAACATTTGTATTTATTGTATTCACATGAATATTGTGTTCGTCTTTTACTAGTTAAAAATGTTTTGGTGCATTCAAACATCATAGATGCACTATTGGTAGTTGAATGATGTGGTGCACCTTGCAAAGTTTCCCAATTAAAATGTTTGAATCAACAAGAATTTCAATTATAATTCACATTTTCATATATGTAATCCTTATTTTATATTTCACATGTTTAATTTAGCTTGTTTGACATGATCTATGTACTCTCTAGAAATTGGTTCACATCGATACATGTGCCAATTCAAACATATGTGAGAATTTCTGCATGTTTATTGAAGTTGTAGGTGGCTCTGAAGTTTGATTATCTTAAGTACCTATTGCAGGTATTTTCTTTGGAGAAAGATAATAAATTATTGGATATAGTGGACAAAACACTAGAGAAGGCAACCAATTTGGAACAACAACAAATGCAAAGTGTGACTAAGGTGGCACCATTATGTGCACAACCAAATCCTGAAAATTGTCCATCAATGTCCAATGTGTTGGACATGTTATTGGCTGAAAAGATACCTTCAGTTCCTCAAATAGGAGAAAAAGAAATTGGATACCTATTGGAGTTGACATAGGTTCAACAACTGTAAGTGATACCACAAGGTACAAATCCTTGCTATATGTTCCCCTCTAATCATAACTATTGAATCCAAAGCAATTACAATATTTAGTTTTGATTTGGTTTTCATTATGGCTTGACAACTTCAAACAGTAAACCCCTTGTGATTAGTGTACTTTTACAACCCTCCATGATTTGAAGTATATATATGTTGATATGGAAGGGCAAGTGTTACACATGTTTTATAAAGAGGTAATAGATTATATTTGGTTATAATGCAATCAACTCATTGCACCAACAATTTAATTCATGTTAACAAAAATCCTATTTCCAGACACTAAGGAGCCAAAATACAACTTGTATATTAACCAAGCAAGACCACCAATTTAGGCCAGACTAGCCCATGCATGTGCATCTTGGTGAGTTTGATTTTTTATTGCAAGCTAGAAAAGAATTGGAAGATCTAGATAAGAGCTTAGAAAAAGAAATAACACAAGGAGATCCTTATTGAGACCCACATTGGCACCATTTAGCAAGTTTTTTCCTTTTATGATGTAACATGGATGATGCCTTCTTGGTTGACAGCTCCTTGATTTGAACTTACCACTTATAGTAATGTCAAGGGTAGATACTCCCATACGACCAGCTTGATTTTTCCCTCTATATTTTCAGAATGCTCACATATCTGAATATTGCATCATACCTTTTGTTGTAGGGGGAGGTTCCTGTACGAATGGGTTCTCCTAAGGGAGGGGCACCCAAGGCATGAGCCTGAGGGTGTTCTCAAACCTCAAGAGAATGCACAAATATTGGTACCTCCCGTTACATAAACAACTCTTTTTTTATTTCCTTGCTTCCTTTAGGTTTCTCAAAAAATATATATTTTCACAAGAACATGGGAACATATGAAATTGGGGGAGCTCCCCCTCATAACACCCTAGGGTTCTTGTGTTGGGGTTGATGCCTCAAAATACACACAGAAGTAAGAGAGTTGTTTATGAAATGTGGAAGGTCTCGTACAGGCTGTACTGGACCTTTCACATTTTGGAAGGTATAGTTTTCAAACTCATTCCTTTATCTTTTTTTTATCTTTTTTTTTCAAAATCTTTATTTCTTAAAGGAAGAAGGAAGAAAAATGTCTTTAGTCTTTACATAGGTGAAGGGTCTAAAAATAGACCTTTTGAAATTTTTGACCCATTTCCTTGGGCTAGAGGCCTCAGGCTGAGATCTCAAATTTGGAAGGGTCTATTTTCAGACCCTTCTCTTGTGTGGAAAAAATTATTAGCATACACATGATCACCCCAACATTCCAATACATAGTTGAAAAATTATATACTTGAATTGAAGTTTCCTGGATAGCACAATTTGGTCTCAATGGTTCACCTCTCAGCATGAGAGTTGTGGACAAATATTTTGCTAGTAGTAGGAGAGACTTGGTCAAATTTTCTCATGATGATATATATATGTTGCAAATTTTGGTTGTGTTATTGGGCATCTTGCTCCAAAGAGTGATTCTAATATTCATCTTAACTTGTCTTATTGTCTCAGGTTTGAAGAATGAGAAAGAGATTGGAAGGACTATGTGGATGGGTGGTTGCATATCATATAGTTCATTTTTTGGTATTATAGAGGCAGTTTTTATACAAATATCTTTAATTTTGGTATAATATGTGTTGAGGTTTGATTGAAATTTTTTAAAGGGATTCATTAAGCTAAATTATAACACTTCAAAAATCAAATGACAAAAATTAAAAATTAAATGCCATCATTTCATTATAAGGTGGACTTTTCAAATGATGTAAATTTTTTTGTCATAGCTATATATAAGAAGTGTTATGGAATTTTATTACATAGTAAATATATTGTTATTTTTTTTCCAAGTATGATTGTGAAACTCCTGTAATGTTAAAATAAGGGTTTCCAATCAAATTTAATATTTTACTTTGTTAGGATTCTACAAGGTTACCGATAATCTACAAAGTCCATAATTTATTGAAATGTGAAAATTGATAAATGTTGTTTTGTAAAAAGAAACATTACTACCCAACATAACATCTACCAATTTTTTAAACCCATTTTTTGCTTTTAACTTTTCCCTTAGTTGATCAAATTGGAACACTTGTCATAATTTGAAAACTTGTAAGTATAGAATTTGTATTCTTCTTGCTTCCTACTTTCAAATGGACTAATTTGCATTCCAAAACATCACATATTTGCATTAGAAACTGTGAAAAAGGAAAATTGTGGATACCACATGTGCCATTTTTGGTCCACCTTAAGGTGCATTCACTTGGATGATTTCTAGCTAATAGTTTTTCTTGTCTTTCTTCATTTTTTTCCTTATTTTCCAATGTGTGTTGTTGATGGCCTTAAACTTTAGTACTTTGACTTAAACCATACCCTTCTCTAAATTAATACAAAGTTCACAATTCTTGGTTTTAGATTAGAAGTTTTTATAATCTCTAATGATTTTAATTCAACTACCTAATTTCAAGGAGACCAACTACCATTACATCCATTGTTGCTCAATTTCAAGATATCTTTTTTAAAAGAACTAAACCACTAAAGGAAAATGGATCATTAGAAAACCTTGAGTTGTTTTTCTTACTTGAGTTGAAAAACATATAGTTTCCAACTCATACATGCATATTTATCTCAATATGCAAATAACTTAACTTATGGTTGCACATGCCTTTATTGACATTGAGTTTTTTCAATCTCTATATGTCATGGATTGTAACACATTATAATCAAAACTTTTAGCAAGGACATTGTATATACATTGTTCAAGACAAAACAAAAAATTTCAAGGGTATGAACTACTCTCCCCATTTGTAGCGATCAATGTAGTTATGTCTTTATGTTGTGTTGAGGATTGTGACACTACAACAATTTCAAATGAAAATTCTACATGCTTTAATTGGATCATACTCAATAGGACATTTTTGTAGTTTCTTGTCTTAAAGCAAAATTATACATTCTCTAAAGCAAACTACATATAAGTAGAATGGTGGCAAGAATAAACTAATTTCATTGTTGCTTCTATTAAGGATAGAGATTTATTAAAGTATCATTTCAATAGACATACCCTTTCATAGTCTAGGATTGTCTTTGAAACTTTTAACTACATCTTCATTGTTTTGACATTTAATTCATTATGTTTTTCAATATAAAAAGATTGTTATCTCTTTCTTTCCTTATAAGTTTGTAATTCATAACATGGTGTCAGAGCTAAGTTGAGATTGCATGTAAAGCTGATAAGAACCAACGTTCTCCTCCTTTATTTTTTGTCCAATGACAAGATTTTAATATGGCTATTTTTACATCAATGCATCTTCAAAATCCTTAATTCCATTTTGTACCAATCATAATTATTCTATTTATAATTATAAAATGAAAGCATTATTTATGAGAAAAAAATTGTTTTCAATTGTTGATGGCACCAAAATCGATCTTGGTGTTAAAAATCTTGCATTACAAGATGCATGGAAAAATAAAAATGCCCAAGCATAATGTGAGCTCATATTGAACATTAGTGATCGACAAGTCCAATGTGTCAAAGCATTGAAAACATCAAAGAAGATTGGGATAAATTGAAAGCTACTTATCAACAAATAGATGTAGCCACTGTCGAGAATTCAAGCTCAACTAGTTAGGTTTCATTAGTTACTGGAGTAGGAAAGTAACTAGGTTACTTTCACAAGGTTGAATTACTTTCGTTACTTATTTTAGTTTGGTTATTTGTGGTTAGGTCTTTTAGTTAAATACCTTGGTGTTGATGGTTTGCTTTTTTTTTCTTCATTACACAAGTTTGTGTATTTCTCGTGACAAGAATCTTGGAGAGTTCTTGATGTTGTGTTTTGTGTTGTGAGCTCATTATGTTGTAGTTTCCTTTCAATAAAGATTTATGTTTGCACTTGAATAGATCTTCTATTTGTTAACATGGTATCAGAGCTTAGGTTGTTTGGTGAGAAAGTTGAAAGAGATCTAGAGCTAAAAAGTCTCTAGAACTAGAGTTTGAGAGTCTCTAGTAATATCATAGGAGTTTGTCAAGTGCAAAAGAGAAACGGGGAAAGGAAAGAATGTGAAGAGAAAGAAAAGAAAAGAAAAGAGGTGAGAGGATATCAACATATCAAAGTTATGGAAGTTAGATCTTTAAAGCTAAATCTAGAGCTACTGTGAAAAGATCTTGGAGTGAAACTTGAAGAGGTTGTAGATGACTATAGGACGCTTCTATTCTCAAATTTTCAAAAGAAAAGGATATGTTTTGTGAGAGTTATGAGCTTTTGAAAACTCTGTGCTAGATCTCGTTTTTTGGTCATATCTCCTTTGTTTGAGCTTTTTTGGATCTGCAGCTTTTGGATCTTATAGATCATATAAGAATATATGTGTGAGAGAAATTTCATGTCATTTGGATCTGTATTGAGAGAGATCCAAGCATCTGAAGTTTCAATCTCAGTTTTGAAGTCAGTTTCTTTTGAAAGTGATATCTCTTTGTAGTCATCATCAATAGAGCTGAAATTTTGAACAGATATAGAAGACATATATCTTATGTGTCTCCCAAAATCTCAAGAATTTTGGAGTTGCTGAGAGCGAGTTGTAAGTCATTTTGTGTTCAGGTCCCAATTTGAGGTGACTTCAAAGAAATAGCAAGATCTCTCAATTTATGAAGTTAAATGAGCTAAAATTTTGAGAGAAGGTACTAGACATAGTGTTTTATGTTTCACCAAAATTTTAGATCATTGCAAGGTCATATGTGAGCAGTGTAGCTTTGTAAAGTTGCTATGACAGAAGTTTATTTTGAGAAGACATCAAAGCAAAGTTTTGAAGTGGAGCAAATACAACTTGGGAGAACTTGAGGGAAGGAGTTTGAAGATTGGGAAACGCAAATACCTTATCAAGACCTTCGTACAAAAGTGTGGTATGTAATCATGTACTTATACGAAATATTATACGAGATACGTACCTATACGTAAAACCTATGTATAGTATAAAATTTCGTATAATACTCAAGACATACATACATATGCAAGGTCCATCTTGTTCAGCCCTAACCCTAACCCTAATCCTAGAAACCTAGGAAGGAAAACCCTAACCCTAATCCTAGAAACCCAAGGAAGGAATTAGAATCATTGTGAAAACCTAAGAAGACATTGAGTGGTGCCTTGAGAGATGGCGGACGGTCTTTCTCAAATTGCAATTGAGAAACTAGACAAGAACAATTTCCAAGTGTGGAAATTTAGGATTATGAATTTCTTGATGGGGAAAGGCTACTGGGAATTCATAACTGGTGATGAGAAAGAACCTCCTCTCTTAGAAAACCCCACACAACAACAAATTCAAGCCAATAAAACTTGGCATGAAAAAGCAAGGAAAGTCTTGTATTGGCTTTCTATGAGTGTGTCCGATTCCATGATTGTGCATATTCAAGATGCAAAATCACCCAAGCAAGCTTGGGATACATTGGTGAAGATGTACAACACCAATACACAAGCCCGCAAAATACAGCTGAAACAAGAGTTGCATAATATATAGAAAAATAAAATGAACATCAATGACTATTCTACAAAGGTGAAAAACCTTGCAAATGCTCTTGCATCTATAAGAGCCCCTGTAGATGATGAAGATTTAGTGGTCGTGACCTTAAATGGACTTGGAAAAGACTATAGTCAGTTCCGTACCTCAATTGCAGTTCGAGAAACATTTCCCAACTTCCAAGACTTAATAACACTACTTATAAGGGAAGAGATGAGAATTGTTGGTACTTCATCCAATGGAGGATCACAAGAAAGTGTTTTTTACTCAAATACCAATAGAGGTAGAGGCAGAGGTGGTAAAATTTCATTTCGAGGTCGACCCGGAAGCTCACATGGTGGACATCAACAACATGAGGGTCAAGTTCATGGAGGTGGCCGAGGAAACTTTGGAGGAAGAGGAAGTCGAGGAAGTCGTGGAGGTCGTGGTGGAAATCATCGAGGTCAACAACCAAATAGCGATTCAAATTGCTACTACTGCGGGAAACATGGGCACATGGCAAAGAATTGTTATCAAAGGGAGCATGATGCACAAAATGGAAAACTACAACAAGGGAATTATGCATCACTAGCAATCAAGGTGATGAGCAATTGTTTGTGATGCAAGACATGGCAAATTCAATGATAGGAGGTGTATCAGACAACAATGTCTGGTATTTGGATTCTGGAGCTTCAAACCACATGACTAGCCATGGAGAATGGTTTAGAGACGCAAAGGATTTGAAGACACCAGGGTTTGTGGAAACTGGTGATGACACTACACATCCCATCACACAAATTGGCAAGGTGCCATTGTCCATGGAAGATGGGCAAACAAAGTACCTAAAAAATGTACTTCATGTTCCAACCATAACAAAAAATTTGGTCTCCGTAGGCCAGATGGTGGAACAAGGTTTACAGGTGACATTCAACCCAAATGGATGTTTTGAGGAAGACATGAAGAACCAAGGCAAATTGATTGCAAAAGGGGAAAGGAATGGACAAATGTTCACTTTGGATGTGAACATGCCTGAGGTGAATTCCATGTTATTCACACATGGAAAAGGAGCTAGAGACATTGGAATTTGGCACAAGCCAGTTGGCCATGTTAATCTCCAACGTCTTAAGCTCATGGAGAAACAAAAACTTGTTGGAGGTCTTCCCAAATTTGGAGCAGAAGAGGTGATGTCAGAGGTTCGTGAAGCATGCCAATTAGGGAAGCAAACTCGGCATCCATTCCCACCTCAAACAACTCATGTAAGTTCCAAACCTTTGGAAATGATCCACTCAGATGTGTGGACCACGAAGACAGAATCCATTGGAGGATGCAAGTATTACGTGAGTTTCATTGATGACCACACAAGGAAGGTGTGGGTCTACTTCATGAAACACAAAGGTGAAGTGTTTCAACATTTTTTGAATTTCAAAGCAATGGTGGAGAAGGAGAAAGGTGTGAGCATCAAGTGCCTAAGGTCCGATGGAGGGGGAGAGTATTTTTCAAATGAATTCAATGATTACTTGAAGGAGCATGGAATTCAAAGGAAATACTCATGTAGTTATTCCCCACAGTAGAATGGAATTGCTGAAAGGAAAAACAGGCACATTGCAAAAATAGCACGTGCCATGTTGAATGAGAAGAATTTGCCAAATTACTTTTGGGCTGAAGCGGTAGCAACTATAGTCTACATCATGAATCGAACACCCACAACGGCAGTTCATGGCATGACACCTGAAGAAAAATTCACAGGCAAGAAACCCGATGTTTCACACCTCAAAGTGTTTGGTTGCATTGCATACGTGCATGTTCTTGATGAGAAGAGATCAAAACTAGACCCAAAAGCTGAGAAATGTATCTTCATTGGATACTCCTCAAAACAAAAGGGATATAGATGTTTCAGCCCTTCCACTTGGAAGTTGCAAGTGAGTAGAGATGTTGTGTTTGATGAGATGGCTAGTTGGTACTCACCATTGAAGGTAGCAGAAGATGGAGAAGCTAGAAATGGTGATGTTTCATCAAATGTGGAACAAGAATCACAATTAATTAGTGGATCACAAGAATCTTCAATTAGTGGGTCCAGTAGCACTCCATGGAAAGGAAGATTAAGATCTTCAAACATTGTACATGGTAGTTCACAAACACCATCTGGAAATTCTCATGTAGATGGTGAATCAAGTGAGTCAAAGAAGAGTGAAGGTGAAGAATCAAGAATCACCTCAGTTACTACTCTTAGAGCTCGGATGGTCAAGAAAGCTTTGAAAACACCTGACAACAACATTGGAGTACGAAGATCCACACGAGTCAAGTACCCTGTACAAAGACTCACATATGATGGCTTTGTAGCTCATCATTACGCATACTTGGTGAGAGTTATACAAGAGGTTGAACCCACTTGTTTTGAACAAGCGGCTGGACATCCTAAGTGGGACAATGCCATGGATGAAAAGATGGTGGCTTTGGATGCGAATGCTACTTGGGAATTGGTAGCTTTACCAAAAGACAAGAAAGCAATTGGGTGCAAATGGGTGTACAAAGTCAAACACAATGTAGATGGATCTATGAACAGATACAAAGCAAGATTGGTTGCCAAAGGTTATGCCCAAACGTATGGCATAGACTATGAGGAGACCTATAGTCCAGTTGCCAAAATGACAACTGTAAGAGCAATCATTGCTATGGCAGCAACAAAAGAATGGTCTTTACATCAAATGGATGTAAATAATGTTTTTCTTCATGGAGATTTACAAGAAGAAGTGTACATGGAACAACCACCAGGTTATGTGGACCAAACACATCCTAATTTGGTTTGTAGGTTGAAGAAAGCTTTGTATGGCTTGAAGCAAGCACCTAGAGCTTGGTCAGACAAGATAGGTTAGTATCTTGTCATAAGTGGATTTCAAACATCCAATGCAAATTTTTCACTATATGTGAAAAAGACAAATCATGGGATTGTAGTCATAGTCATCTATGTTGATGACTTGATTATCACAAGAGATAGTGATGCAGACATCTCTAATTTGAAGAAGCTTTTGAAGCAAAAGTTTGAGATGAAGGATTTGGGAGAGTTGCATTATTTCCTCGGCATTGAAGTAATCCATTCCCCGAAAGGGATATGGTTACTACAAAGGCAATATGCCCTGAACAAATTGTCCGAATATGGGATGACGGGTTGTAAACCCATTTCAATTCCATTGGAGCAAAATGTGAAGTTAAGTGCAGATGAAGGAGACCTCGTGGAGGATACCACTATGTATAGACGCATAGTGGGGAGTTTGATTTACATGACCATCACAAGGCCAGATTTGAGTTATGCAGTTGGAATGGTGAGTCAATTCATGCAAACACCACGAAAGCCACATTTGGATGTAGTGAGGCGCATACTGAGGTACATAAAACAAACCTTGTAGTGTGGAATTTTTTATGAAGCCAAAAGCCAATTACAAGTACATGGATACACGGATGTTGATTGGGCTGGCAATGTTTCTGATAGAAGATCAACTAGTGGTTTCATGTTTTCTTTTGGAAGTGGTGCTGTTAGTTGGAACAGTAAGAAACAACCAACAGTTGCATTATCAAGCACGGAAGCAGAATACAAAGGTGCAACAATTGCTGCATGTGAAGTAGTTTGGTTACAAAAACTACTCTCAGATTTGGGACAGTCAGTGGATGCTACTGTTGTCATCTATTGTGATAACATTAGTGGCATACTACTTGCTAACAACCCGGTCTATCATGCTAGGACAAAGCACATTGAGGTGCACTAGCACTTTATTAGAGAAAAAGTTCTAGCAAAAGAAATTGACCTTATTCATGTCAGTACCGAAAATCAAGTTGCTGACATTTTCACAAAGGCTTTAGGTACAGACAAACTAAGGAAGTTTAAAAAAATGCTTGGTGTACTAGAAGTGGATTTGAGCTTGAGGGGGAGTGTTGAGAATTCAAGCTCAACTAGTTAGGTTTCATTAGTTACTGGAGTAGGAAAGTAACTAGGTTACTTTTACAAGGTTGAATTACTTTCGTTACTTTTTTAGTTTAAATACCTGGGTGTTGATGGTTTGGTTCTCTTTTCTTCATTACACAAGTTTGTGTATTTCGTGTGACAAGAACCTTGGAAAGTTCTTGATGTTGTGTTTTGTGTTATGAGTTTTATGTTGTAGTTTCCTTTCAATAAAGATTTATGTTTGCACTTGAGTAAATCTCCTATTTGTTAACAGTAATCATTGAAATCAGTTCCAAGGGCTTTATATTAGGAGTCAATGTTGAGTTTTTTTTTAAGAAAACGTTAGTCTACCATTTTATGGCCTAAACTTGACCCCCCAATGAAAAAGGATACATATCAACTTGGGAGGCAAATTTGCAAACCTTGGACCTAATGTTACTACAATAAAATATTGTTGTTTTGATGAAATTCACACAAAAAGATCAAAGTAAACCTTAAATCAAATCTTACTAACCTAGTGTGGCCTATGCCATTAGCTTGAGTGTTACCACATCTTCAATTGATTTTTCCTTCCAAAACCTGGTTTTTTGGAATTTATTTAAATTTTTGGTGGTAGAAATCACTTACAAATCAATATTTCCCACATTCTAAATCCAAATCTTACAAAATAAATTCCATTAAATCCTACTTATCAAGATCTTTCCAAGAACACCAAAGGCACATTCCATATGCTTTGAGTTTTTAGCTACAATTTAATTTAATTTGCAGTGAAAAAATATTCAATATTCAAAAAAATTTGCACCGCAAATCCAAATGCCATGAAACCAAGCCCGTGCACCCCTCCTTTTCAAGAGCTTTCCAAAGAGACCAAGAACATGATCTGAAGCATCCCAATTTGGTGGATCTCATAAGTACAAAATAAAACAAAACAAACAACTACCATCTTTCATAGATAAATATCTTCTCCTTCTTCATTTTTCTTTCTTCTTGTTGAGCTTCTATGCTTGTTAAACAAATTTTGAACATCTTTGCTAAATAGTTGTTCAAAAGTTAGCTCACCATGAAACCACTAGTTTGCTCATAGTTCCATACAAATATCTCTCTTGTTTCTCTATTTATTTCCATAATGAAAACATTCATCATCATCATTGCATTATAATCTTAATAAAGTGCGAGTTGTTGTAATGTCACAACTAGAATATTAACATGTTGAATTGCCATGAAAAACATAAGAATTACAAGAATCTTGTGTCTATGCTAATCCATGGTGGTTTGATTTTTTAATAATGAAACATATTTAGACTCCGTAGCTTCCTTCCAATGGTCCCCCTCTAAACCAAATCAAGGCTTCATGAACTATATCTAGTTCATCAATTTGGAAATCAAAAATTGTCACCAAGTTTGCAAGGTAATAAATACTTGGTGGTTTTCCTTTTATAGTCTAAATAGAGCAACAAGTGGAGGAAGACATCTTATAATGACTTGGAATGGAAGAGATAAGTTGGTCAAATGGATCATTAAGGAAATCATGTTCAATGTGTTCCCTAGAGGGTGAAAGAGTATGAGGAGGAGGTTCCAAGAATGGAAGTGGTGTTTGATGTATGGGTTGTATTAGCAAGGTGGGTACAACAATTGGGTTTGGAAGTAAAGTAAGAGGAGCATGGTAAAGTGGTATAAGGGAAAGCCACTTTTAAGGAACATCATTCATATGATCTTGTGATGGTGGTGGGGGTTTGGAGATTCCACATAGTCAACAAAGGTGCATTTTTGTGTTTTGGAGTCAAGCTTTTGTCGCTTCTCATCTGGCACATGTTCATATGTAAGGCATTTGAAAGCACAAAGATGACACAAATCAGGATGCATGTCTACCCATAATTCAAATGGTGTTTTGACAAGAATCAAAGATGTGTAACAATAGTTTTGAATGTAGCTAGCTGTAATAATAACTTCAATCCAAAATGTATGGGGCAATTTAGTTGTTGTGAGCAACTTCAACCAAAGCACAATTTTTCCATTGTGAAACCCCATTTTGTTTAGGTTGCATGGCACAATATACTATCTAGTTATGTCATGGTCTTCACAAGACTTGATAAAATGATTAGATATATATTCACTTCTATTGTCAGATCTCAAACCTTTGATTTTGTTCTTGTTTGAATTTCAATAAGGGCTTTATAAGATTGAAACATTAAAAACACAACAAATTTTCTCTTGAGGAAATAAATTGCAGTGAACTTTGAGTAGTCATTTATGAACATTGCAAAGTAGATAGATCCATTCAAAGATTTTGTTTCCATGGGGCTGTAAATGTTAGAATGTATGAGTTAAAGTGTAGTTTTAGTTCGAGAATTATTGCCTTGGGAAAATGGAATTTTGTGTTGTTTGCTAGCAACAAATCCTTCACAAAGTGGGAGGTTGTGGAGTAAATATTTGAATTATTTTGAATTCCAATGATCATATTTCTTTTCTTCATTTCATGCTTGGCATGAATGTGTAAGTGACCCAAGCGATAATGCCGCTTATTGATGTTTGCACCAATGTTATGGCCAATAATGGAGTTGACTTGTGTTGGAAAGATTCCCTCATCAATGGGATATAAGAATCCCACTTGACTACAACATAAAATAACCTTTTGTCCTTCTGTTATTGTTTTAGCATGAAATGATCATGAAAAAATTGAATGCTACTTCCCCTCCATGTTTCTTTGTAAACTAACATAAAATTAAGATGGCAAGATGAGAAACATGAAGCACATTAATGTGACTTATATGGAGGCAAATGAAATTTTTTCCCACATCAATTGTTTTTTAGCTCCATTATCCCTAATGAAAATAAAAAGGGAAGGATTCAAAGATTTGCATGTGGAGAACCAATTTTTTCATGATGTCAAATATTTAGTTGCATCTGTGTTTAAATACCAAGTATTTGTACAATTTTTTTCTTTTGCAACAAATGCCATTAAAAATTGAAGTGTTTAAGTTGAAGACGTTGAAGTTGAGGTTGATGAACCTTGAGCTCCAACATTGGCTTGGGATTTCAACACTCCATTAGCATGATCTCGTGCTCTATTCTTGCAATCTAAAACAATGTGCCCTTTTCCTCCACAATAGTGACAAGTCACATTGGGATTGTATTTGGACTTAAGGTTTGCTGTGAAATTTTTTCCGTTTTGATTTGTATTGTTGTCTCTAAGCTCTTTGGATGATCTCCCCAAGTTTTGGCAAAACTAGCATGTTTTGAACCTTTTTTTGTCATGAGCTGATGAAAATCATAATGTTCCTTCTTGTCTGAATTTGCTAGTTAAGGTTGTTAATGTCATGTCCATTTGATTTCTTTGTGTGGTGATGAAAGCATGCCATGAAGAGGGGAGTGCTTATAATAAGAAGATGACAAGTTGGGGTTTTGGATTGTCAAGATTAGAAAATTACTATAACATCATCAATAAGTCATTGGAATTGATTTAAAAATTCAATAGCATTTGCATTTTCAGCCATGTGAATTTCAATCAACTTTGTGTATGATGTGACTTGTGTGGCTAGATCTATTTGTTGATAAGTAGCTTTCAATTTATTCCAATTTTCTTTGATGTTTTCAGTGCTTTCACACATTGAACTTGACGATCACCAATGTTCAATATGAGCTCACATTGTGCTTGGGCATTTTTACTTTTCCATGCAACTTATAATGCAAGATTTTTAGCACCAAGATCGATTTTGGTGCCTTCAACAATTGAAAATAAATTTGCTTTCATAAACAATGCTTCCATTTTACAATTCCAAATGGAATAATCATGATTAGTATGTAATGGAATTAAGGATTTTGAAGATGCAATGATGTAAGAATAGTCATATTAAAATCTTCTTGTTGGACAAAAAATAAAGGAGGAGAACATTGGTTCTTATTGACTTTACATGCAATCTCAACTTAGTTTTGATACCATCTTATGAATTACAAACATATAAAGAGAGAAAGAGACAACAATATCTTTATATTGAAAAGCATAATGAATTAAATGCTAAAACAATGAAGATGTAGTTAAAAGTTTCAAACACAATCCTAAACTATGAAAAGGTATGTCTATTGTAGTGATACTTTAATAAATCTCTATCCTTAATGAAAGAAACAATGAAACTAGCTCATTTTTGCCCCCATTCTACTTATATGTAGTTTGCTTTAGAGAATGTATAATTTTGCTTTAAGACAAGAAACTACAAAAACGTCCTTTTGAGTATAATCCAGCTAGAGCATGTAGAATTTTCATTTAAAATTGTTGTAGTGTTAAATCACAATCTTCAATACAACATAAAGACATAACTACATTGATTGCTATAATGGGGAGAGTAGCTCATACCCTTGAAATTTTCTACTTTGTTTTGAACAATGTATAGACAATGTCCTTGTTAAAAGTTTGACTATAATGTGTTACAATCCATGACATATAGAAATTGAAAAAACTCAATGTCAGTATAGGCATGTGCAACCATAAGTTAAGTTATTTGCATATTGAGATAAGTATGCATGTATGAATTGGAAACTATATGTTTTTCAGCTCAAGTAAGAAAAACAACTCAAGGCTTTTCAATGATCCATTTTCGTTCAGTGGTCTAGTTCTTTGAAAAAACATATCTTGAAATTAATTAACAATGGATGTAATGGTAGTTGGTCTCCTTGAAGCTAGGTAGTTGAATTAAAATCATTAGAGATTATAAAAACTTCAAATCCAAAACCAAGAATTGTGAATTTTGTATTAATCTAGGAAAGGGTAGGGTTTAAATCCAAGTACTAAAGTTTAGGGCCACCATCAACACACATTGGAAAATAAGGAAAAAAACGAATAAAGACAAGGAAAACCATTAGCTAGATTCCATTCGAATAAATGCACCTTAAGGTGGACCAAAAATGGCAAATGTGGTATACACAATTTTCCTTTTTCACAATTTTTAATGCAAATATGTGATGTTCTAGGAATGCAAATTACTCGATTTGAAAGTACAAAACAAGAAGAATACTTAAACCCTATATTTACAAGTTTTAAAATTATGACAAATATTCGAATTTGATTAGTTAAGGGAAAATTTAAAAACCAAAAATGGGTTTTTTAAATTTTATAATTGGCAAATGTTATGTTGGGTAGTAATGTTTCTTTTTACAAAACAACATTTATCAAATTTTCCATTTCAATAAATTATTGATTTTGTAGATTATTGGTAATCTCGTAGAATTCTAATAAAGTAAAATATTAAATTTGATTGGAAAATTTTATTTTAACATTACAATAGTTTCACAATCATACCAGGAAAAAAAAAAACAATTAAAACATATTTACTATGTAATAAAAATCCATAGCATTTTTTTATAGATAGTTATGACAAAAGATTTTACATGATTTGAAAAGTCCACCTTGTAATGAAATGACGATGTTTTATCTTTAATTTTTCAATTTGATTTTTGAAGTGTTATAGTTTAACTAAATAAGTCCTTTTAAAAAATTCCAATCAAATCTCAACACATATTATACCAAACTTAAAGATACCCCTATAGAAATTGCCCTTGTAACACCAAAAAATGGACTATATAATGTGCAACCACCCATCCACGTAGTCCTTCCAGTCTCTTTCTCATTCTTCAAACCTAAAGTAACAACACAAGTTAAGATGAATATTAGAATCACTCTTTGGAACAAGATGCCCAACAACACAACCAAATTTTGCAACATATATATCATCATGAGAACATTTGACCAAGTCTTTGCTACTACGAGCAAAATATTTGTCCCCAACACTCATGATGAAAGGTTATCCATTGAGACCAAATTGTGCAATCCAGGAGACTTCAATTCAAGTATGTAATTTTCCAACTACGTATTGAAATGTTGGGGTGATCATGTGTATGGTAATATTTTTTTTCATATAGGAGAAGGGTCTGAAAATAAACCCTTCCAAATTTGAGATCTCGGCTTGAGGCTTGTAGCCCAAGGGGATGGGACAAAAATTTCAAAAGGTCTATTTTCAGACCCTTCACCTAAGTAAAGACCAAAGAGATTTTTATTTCTTCTAAGAAATAAAGATTTAATTTTTAAAAAAAAAGAAAAAAAAGATAAAGGAATGATTTTGAAAATTTTACCTTCCAAAATGTGAAAGGTCCTGTACAACCTGTAGGAGACCTTCCACATTTGGTAAACAACTCTCTTATTTCTATGTGTATTTTGAGGGATCTCCCCCAACAAAACCCTAAGGTGTTATGGGGGGAGCTCCCCCAATTTTATAGGTTCCCATGTTCCTATGAAAATATTTCATTTTTAAGAAATGAAAAAGAATCAAGGAAATAAAAAGAGAGTTGTTTTTGTAAGGGGAGGTTCTAATATTCGTGCATTCTCCTAAGGTTTGCGAACACCCTCAAGCTCATGCCTTGGGTGCCCCTTCCCTCAAGAGAACCCACTCATATAGGAACCTCCCCCTACAACAAAAGGTTCAACACAATATTCAGAGCACTGAGCATCCTGAAAATACAGAGGGAAAAATCAAGCTGGTCGTATGGGAATATCTATCCTTCACATTACTATAAGTGGTAAGTTCAAATCAAGGAGTTGTTCACCAAGAAGGCATCATCCATTTCACATCGTATAAGGAAAAAACTTGCTAAATGGTGCCAATGTGGGTCTCAATAAGGATCTCCTTGTGTTATTTGTTTTTCTAAGCTCTTATCTAGATCTTCCAATTCTTTTTTAGCTTGCAATAAAAAATCAAATTCATTAAGATTCACATGTGTGGGCTAATATGACCTAAATTGGTGGTCTTGCTTGGTTAGTACACAAGAAGTATTTTGGCTCCTTAGTGTCTGGAAATAGGATTTTGTTAACATGAATTAAATTGTTGGTGCAATGAGTTGATTACATTATAACCAATATAATCTATTACCTCTTTATGAAACATGTGTAACACTTGCCCTTTTGTATCAACATATATATATATATATATATACTAGTGTGAACCCTGTGCATAATGCATAGGTGTGTTACTTCAACAATGTTTGATTCATGTTTTTGGTTTTTTAAAAAAACTTTTATCTTTTCAAACAACCGATGGTCCCCCCCCCTGCCTGGGTCCTTCGCATTTCTGGTTCTTTACCCCGTCGACCCCCTCAAGAGTGAAGGCATATTCGTGAAGTCGAATAATGAAGCTTCCCCTAAATCTGTCCCATCACCCAACAGGACGGACATTTCATCCATCCCCTTAATCAGGACGAACAATAGCTAAAAGAAAAAAAGCTTCGCCTAAATCCGTCCCGTCATCCAGCCGAACGAACATTTCATCCATCCCCTTAATCAGAATGGACAGTAGCTAAAAGAAAAAAAACTTCCCTTAAATTCATCCCATCATCCAGCTGGACGGACATTTCATCCATCCCCTTAATCAAGACGGACAATAGCTAAAAGAAAAAAAAGGTAGTCTTGGTCAATACAAAAAAAAAAAATTGATTCTGGGCTGTCCAAGGCTTAAATATTTTTTTTCTGGTCTTCCCCTAAATCCGTCCTGTCATCCAATCGGACGAACATTTCATCCATCCCTTTAATCGAGACGGACAATAGCTAAAAGAAAAAAAAAAGGTAGTCTTGGTTAATACAAAAAAAAAAAAAAATTGATCCTAGGTTGTCCAAGGCCTAAATATATTTTTTGGTCTACCAAATCTTTTGCCTCAAAAAATCAGACTGCCCTTGATTTCTTTTTTCTCTGGAGTTAGTTATATATGGGGAAGTTACCCAGATTAGAGGCCAATTTTGCCATAGTGTTAAAACATAGAAAATGCTTTTATAGCAGAAACATATAAAATGCTTATGCAGCAGAACGTCGTGTCACAGACATAAGGACAGGACTAAATGAATTAATATATAAGATTTCAAATCATAGACGGTTATAAAAGTACACTAATCACAAGGGGTTTAATGTTTGAAGTTGTTAAGCAATAATGAAAACCAAATCAAAACTAAATATTGTCATTACCTTTGATTCAATAGTTATGATTAGAGGGGAACATATAGCAAGGAGTTGTACCTTGTGGAATCATTTATAGTTGTTGTTGGACCTATTTCAATTCCAATAGGTATTACAATTTTTCATGTTTGAGGAGCTGAAGGTATCTTTGCAGCTGATAACATCTCCAACACATTGGACATCGATGGACGCTTTTCAGGATTTGGTTGTACACATAACAATGCCACTTTAGTCACACTTTGCATTTGATGTTGTTCCAAATTGGTTGCATTTTCTAGTGTTTTGTCCACTAGATCCAATAATTTATTGTCTTTCTCCAAAGAAAATGCCTGCAATAGGTACTTAAGATAATCAAACTTTAGAGTAACCTACAACTTCAATAGACATGTAGGAAATTCTCACATAATTTGACTTCGCACAAGTATCTAGAGAGTGCATACATCATGTCAAACAAGCTAAATTAAACATGTCAAATATAAAATAAGGATTATATATGAAATTGTGAATTATAATTGAAAATCCTGTTGATTCAAACATCTTAATTGGGAAACTTTGCAAGGTGCACCACATCATTCAACTACCAATAATGCATTTGTGATGTTTGAATGCACCAAAACATTTTTAACTAGTAAAAGATAAACACAAAATACATGTGAAAACAATAAATACAAATGTTTCATGTTTCATGCTCAAATAATCATTGGATAGGATGCTTCACAAATCAACTACTATTCATTCCCCAAAATATTCACAAAGTTTTCATAATTCACTTTTGAGAAAATTAGGGTTATGAAGTACCACATATACCCAATTGCAGAGATGTTTTTCTTCTGGTCGAAATCTCTGGCTAAAATCTTCCCTCTGTCTTCCGCTTATAATTTCAAGAACAACAATCCCAAAACTATAAACATCCACCTTTTCATTGATATGGTGGCATGATGTTTTGTTTATCTCAGGAGCCATGTATCCTCTAGAAAAATGACAGGAAAATTTTTACTGTTAACCTTGTTCATCAAAATTTATATTGGGATCTTGACCAAAGTCATCACATGCAATATAATCATATAAAAAGAAGATGATAGATGGTTATTTATCTCAAATCTACCAATTTAATTCAAGTTTTTTGGGTCATATATTACCTGGTTCCGGCCACCATTGATTTTGACATAGTTAGGTTGATGATGTCATCTGGGAATAGTTGTACCGTTCCAAAGTCTGCAATCTTTGGATTCCATTTTTTGTCAAGTAAAATGTTTTGTAGTTTGATATCTCGATGTATGATCCGTGGTGTCACCTCTTCATGAAGGTAATGAAGCCCTCGAGCAATTCCCATGCATATTTTAAATCGCGTTGACCATTTTGAGATCATGGCATTTTTGGTTTGTTCTGTAAGCACAAAAAATGTTATTTTTAGTTGATTTGGCATGAAACTAACTGGAAACAATATGTCATTTCGTGATTTTGTATGGTCTAGGTTTAAACCATATTGTACCTTCAGGCCATAAAACTTCATGAAGATCTTTGTTTCCAACATATTCACACACAAGATTTCATTCATTTTACATTTCAAACACAGTACCCTTTCAACTTCACTACGTTTTTGTGGTTCATGCCTCTAATGACCTTTACTTCATTTTAAAAATTAGGAACCCCTTTTGGGGAATGTGAAATTCAGTTGACTTGGCATGCAAATAATTGGAACCACCATGTCATTTCACATCATTTTGTATGCTCTAGTTTAAGCCATGTTGTACCTGTATGCTTGAATAAAGCTTCATAAAGATCTTTGTTTTCAACATATTCATACACAAGAATAACTTTGTCATCTCGCACACAATATCCTTTCAACTTCACTAGGTTTTTGTGACTGATGCCAGTGATGGCCTTAATTTCATTTAAAAATTCAGCAAACCCTTTTAGAGAATTCCTCATATGTTTCACAGCCACATGTCTCCCATCCGGGAAAGTTCCCTACAAAACAATAGAATGTAAGTGTTAACTTGTTCAAAGTAGAACAAAACTTCCATGTATAGTTGACGTTTATAAAGTAATGAGAGAATTTAAATTTGAAACTAAGGATGTGATTTCGACAACAAATTTTTAGGATGTCAAAGTTGTCTTATTTATTTTTTGAAAAAATAGATGTTAAAAATCAATATACATGCAAAAATTGAACCACAAAACTTAACATAACATGTAGGCAATAAAATATTTGATTAGATATTGTGCATCTAGATATTGTGGAAGCATATGAAAAAAAATGAATGTGTAAAATATTCACCTTGTAAACAACACCAAAGCTACCTTTCCCAAGCTCATTGTCAACATGAAAGTTGTTTGTGATGTCCTTCAATTCATTATATGTATATAATATAGGTTGCACTTCTAGTTTCGCAATTTCTACAAGGACACCACTTTTTCAAATCACATCAGTAATTCATAACATATTGATGAATACTTATTATCTAAATCACATCTTAAGTTACCATTTCAAATATTATCAAATGATTGGGTCAGATTTGATTATCCAAGGTCATGCCAACTATAATAGGTTCAAGGTGGCCCATCCAAATAACTTCAATTTTAAATGTTTGCAAACATATGATCAATAACACACCAATATCAAGCATCAAGTTTAGAATTTGGGAATGCATGTAATGTCTTTGGTGTGAATGTTGGGTTTTAGCCATACTATTCCCTCAAAACTGGCACGATGTGCCAACAAACATCAATTTTTAATTGGGCAGATCTTATTCCAAATATGCAATTTTTAATATGCAAAAATGCCTTCAAATGGATTTTAAATTTATTAAAAGCAGATAAATCCAATCCTTTCAACATTCCAAATATATGCTGAATACAATAATATTAATGAATCTTTCAACTTTTAATGTCAATTATTATCATATGCCTTAATTAAAAACCAACATTTTGTATTCATAAATAAATGAATTGAAAACATACCCTTTTTGGTTTTTCGCAAAACTAATGTTTGCATATAATACTTCCAAAGTATGAATCCACAAATAATGGCGAATGAAAATGGCAATGTTGTTGATAATATCCAAACAACTTTGTGGGAACCGCTAACTAAGTCAAAAGCCATAACAACACATATAAAAGTCTGTACTTGATGACATGAAGAATATATATTTCAATAAAATTGAGAAAACTAATTTATTAATACACATATGAATGAAAATTAAATTATATCTAATGAAAATAGGAGAAGTCATTTCACATTACATAATAAATGATAGACCGACATTTTGGAAGCTATGAACTAGCAGACCTTACATGAAAAGCATTTAATCATATTTGGTTTACAAAATTTGCATATTATCCTTGTTTTTATTTCCTTCACAATATTCAACTTTTTAAGATGATAAAATAGGATCAATATACCAAATGGATTATATGAAAAAGAAGAAAAAACCCAATAAACAAAACTCCTAGTTTGCCCCTTAATGAATGGCCCAAAATGCAAAATAAAGCACATACGATTATTACCCCCTCTGGAAAGTGATCATTTTCTAAAGTTACCACACTCAAGGCAACACAATTGTCTGACCTTCCCCCAAGGTTTTCAAGCCCAAGATACCCACATGGTTCTTTACTGACCCTTAGTGGGTGGGCTATAGTATATGCAACATTAGAATGGCCTAGTTGTGGATGAACCCACAACCACCTTCGGTCAAAACAACTTGGGTGATGGTGGTGATGGTACAAATGGTGGAATCAAACTGAAGTGAAGTTCTAATCTATTCTTACCCAACATATTTGAAAATTCCAATTTAACCTTCCAATGTTTCATTTGAACTTGGCATACCATTTAAATGCCAAGTATTCAAATACCCTACTACCTTGGCACTGATTATATACTATTTTCAGAATGGTTGAAATTTTTAGCTTTTTTTTTTTCAAATAACAAAAATTTGTGAGGAAAATTTGCCAAGAATATTCCATTTGTCGAAATGAGATTTTCACATTATTTAGTTTTTCGACAGATATGTGTTGAAGCTGCCAAGGTAGTATACATACCAAGATTCAACTAAACAACTAATATCCCTTATTTCAATGGTCGTGATAATTTGTGAAACCCAAATATGTGCCAACAATTATCAAACAATTAACTACTTGTGGGAAATTTCTTGATGCACCAATGGCTTAGATACATATAACTCATGAGAAGCTTAAACCTGCATGACTTTCTATTACTTTAATTCATTTTCCTATAATCCATGGCTGTGAACTATTATCCACATTGTTTAATAAGACATATGTTTTTATCTTCAACATCTTGAAGTTTTGTAGAGGTGTGGAAGCTGGTCTAGAACTCACCTCGAATAATAAATGGTTGGGATGAATTATAACGACAATTCAGTTGGGGATAAAATTCATTTTGACTTGGGTTGTCATATACGATAAATTCATTATTTGGACAGCCATTAGATATGGACTTGCAAATTGGATTCCCTCCAAGCCTGTGAGGGAAATGAACCCATAAGGACATTATCAATGAACTATTAACAACTTGCATATATACTTTGATTTATAATGACATTTACATTTTAAACGGTTATAGGTTGGATACTTACAGAACTGGTGAATATATCCCACTTTCCCAAGATGGTATAAGTTCACTTATATCATTGTTCACCATTGAAAGCTGCCCCGACAAGGCTGATGTATCCACATTCATGTTTAGAGCTCCACTGAAGGCATTACCATCACAGTTTCTACATAGAATATTGAACAACCAATGACAATGTCAATCTAGAGCTTGAATCCTCTTAAACTTAATCCAAAATAAGTTTGACGATTTTGTGAATTTTAGTCCCACAAACTTGATGACTCGATTTAAAGAAATAATTTGGATTTGGAAGTTTTTAAAGGAGAAAAATGTCCTCCTTAAATCAAAGTCCATCCATGCAACAAACCAACATTGACAAAATTGTTAAAACTTTTGTAGTAGAATAACATTTTTTCATTTTTTTAATACTCACATTACTTGTAGTTTTGTTGAGCAGTTGAGGAGCTCAGATGGAAATGAACCATTGAGAGCATTTCCTGCCAGGTTCCTGCATGAAGCAAAGGGAGGCAGATTCATAAGCTAGGAATTATAATCGACTTTACATATTGAAACACAAGTAAGAACATAAGATTATTTGTGGTGATTCAGAATTTGGAATAAATAATCATTTTCAACCTAATTCTAATTATATACATTTTTGTGTGTGAAGCAAAAGTAAAGGTGGTACATATACACATGACTATTCGGTCAGAGATGGTATTAAAAAGAGACTTATTTTTCTAGCATGAATATTGACTTGCAAGACCTTAATTAGTTTACACTTCTAAAGGTTGGCAATAAAAACCACAATCTACCCCGCAATCACAAGCTAATGACAATTCCTTAGAATAAAACACAATCAGTAACTGGGCAATAAAGTCAATTTTTATCTCATCTCAAGAGTAAGGATTCTAGGTGATCACAAACACGACTTCAAGTTACATACAAAAAATCCCTTAATACATTTGTGCTAGAATATTTGCCACTTCAGATTGAAGGGCCACTTACAAATTTGTCAAAAACTTTGGGCAAATGAATATACTCTCATTCACAACTGGTAGATTCGGAAGGTTGTTCGAGAAATTGTTTTCAGATAGATCGAGAACACTGATACTTGGACTTGCCCATATTGAAGGTGGGAGTGATCCACCGAGTTTGTTAAAACTGAGGTTCCTTCACAACACAGAACAATAGAAGTGACAAGTTTATGAAACAGTAGGCCATTAAAGTAATGATGACTTACACAACCAATGTGTTCAGCTCATTTAACAAATTTGGAAAACTGGAAGTAGTTGAACATAGATTTTCTGCCCTAGAGAATTTATTAAAACACACCTTACAAGTTTCTTTTAATAGCAACCATTGCATTGCAAACACTTAATAGCTATTTTGTATTTGATTCCTTATACTAGTTTGGCTATTTACACTTCAGGGACATCTTTTGAGATCTTCCTTAAAATTGACATGTGACTATGTGCAAAATTATTCCAGGACTATGTACTTGCGGCCTTTCTTATGGTGCATAGTGAGTTGGAGGACCCATAAATCCTAGAAGTGTTCAAAGTATTCCTTGATTCATCAGCCAGTCTAGAGCTGACTTGGTTCTAAAGGTACTCACAAGGTGGTGAGATTGGTTGCCAATGTGAGGTTGGGAAAATCTCCAGTCAATTGGTTGTTGTTTAATAGCCTGCAAGACTATAAAATGTCACACAAAACAGTTGAACTTGACATTCTTAAATATAGTATTCTATTTTTTAACCCAATAAGAATCAATCTGCAGTCATTGACATTTGAGAAGGATATTTGCCATCATGCTTTTTATTTTCTAGCATTGAAATAGGCACCCACAAAAATCGATAGACAACAAAGATCCCTTACCCAATGTCAACAGTTTATAGACTAATAGATGAAAATTTTATGGCAAAAGGATCTCTACCCATTTGAAACTCCTTAAATTGACACTAGCAATTTCCATCCAAATTTCAAATATCAAAGTCTAAGTGCAGATAACTGAAATTAACAGTTGCAAGATTGCATTAAAAAACTAACCTCAATTTTGTTCCTAAAATAAAATGACCATAGCAATCAAGTATTTGTTGTAGCTAGTGCCTGGCACATAGTACAACATTTGGAAGAAATGTACACTTACAGCACCCTGAACCAGGCCAAATTAGTAGTGTTGCAATTGTTGATTGTTAAAAGATCCCCTGAGAAGTTGTTGAATGATAGGTCAAGTATGGAAACTGACACCCCAATAGTTGATGAAAATTGTCGGAAATCCAAAGTTCCATTGAGTTGATTTCGACTCAGATTTCTGCATCAATGAAACCAAGGCATGCACTTTCAAGTCTTTGGTACAGTATAACTTCCTCATGTGCAGACTTAAATACTATAGTAGGGTCAACTGTCAACTATGGAAGTTACACATATAAGTTGACATTTGCATTGGCTATAATTCTCATTTGCAAGACTAATTTCAGATGACAT
Organism: Sphagnum contortum; assembly: GCA_963920785.1. Lineage (NCBI taxonomy): Eukaryota > Viridiplantae > Streptophyta > Sphagnopsida > Sphagnales > Sphagnaceae > Sphagnum > Sphagnum contortum. The sequence goes on from OY987288.1 coordinate 2,466,990, forward strand.
AAATGTGATTTGAATTCTTCCAAGACCTATGTTTTGGAATCGCAAAGGTGTACAGGATTGAACCACTTACAGCTGCTGCATAAGCAGGAATCTTTCGCAGATAGATGGAATTTCGAAGACACCCGTGAATCGATTTGAGGACAAATCTAAGGTCTGAAGTGCTGTCACTACTTTGTTGGTCATGTTCATACTACCTAGATTTTTGAAAACATCTGCGAGTTGTCCTGTGAGTGCATTGCCATTCAAGCGCCTGACATAAAATCACAAAACAACAACCCAAAATAAAGATAAAGAAACTTTGCTGGAACTGTATCAAAAGAAGACATGATATGGTCATATATAATGTCATTGAATTGTCTGGAAACACTGCAACCATAGCCCAACTGTCAATAGAGAGATTGATGATTGGTAGCTCACAATTCATTCAAACTTGTTAATCCGGACAAAACTGGTATAGTCCCATTCAAAGAGTTATTATGAAGATCCCTGTCACATGCAGTCCAGAGTGTGAGAGAATAACAAGCAGCAAAAGCAACGTAACTGGTCATTAAAATCTTTGTGTAGTCCAAAGGGGACGTAAAATTCTAATTGAGCCGGCAAAATCCTTCACCGCATAAATTCAGGCTAAGTGCAGAATATTTGGGGGTCCATGTAACGAGGAATCAATTGAAGTTGAAGAATTGTTCTTACAGTAATACCAAGTTTTTGAGCTGTCCAATTGTGGATGGGAGTGGCCCCACAAGTCCTGGATTGTTTGATATGGTTCTGCACATGATTTCAGGAGTGTGACCAAGCATGATGAACGATGACCAGTTTGGTCAGTGGGAAAAGTCCATATGCATGGGACTTATCAATCTGTTGCTTTCCAAATCACAAGCTAACACACAGAAATTTTTCCTTTCGAACTATTGGAATCCAATGTTTTTTTCCTTTGTTCTACGCATAGATCTAAATTGCAACTTAGAAGAATACTTATACAACGTCTCTCGATCTGTCTGAAAGATAGAATGATAGCACTTACAGTATGGCAAGGTGGCTTAGGTTTCCAATTGCTGGATCCAAAGGGCCCTGCAGATTCCGGTCAATGAGCTCCCTGCAAGAGCCGCACATTTTTTAACCAATTGGGCTGTGCACGTCAATAAATTCTTCATACTTTCTAAGGAACACAACACCAAGACAACTGCACATCTGCTGGTACAGGAGAAGGGTCTGAAAGCAGACCCTTCTCCTGCATGAAGAACCGGGTAGTTTTTTCTTGAAAACTGGTACCTTACAAAGTTGTAAGATCCTGTTGACGAATTGACTGGCATCTTACAAGGTCGTAAGGTCCAACACAAAATTATGCCTGAGGAGTCACCTAAATATACAAAGGAAAAAACTGGCTAGTTCTTCATGACTACAAAACCAGTAAATTTACTGGCAGTTCTAACTCTGAAATCACGTATCTAGAATTTTAACCCCACTTTTGAAGGAAATTTGAGAAACTCAGACAGATCCTGCTATACCTGAATTGCAAAAGTGTGGTACACAAGCTAGCCCAAGCATTGAAAGATGTACTAAATATTCATATCGCATATCAAATATTCACATCACATATATCCAGCTAGCAGCACAGCAAACATTTGATACGATTCAAGCTAATATATACCAAGACATTCAACAAAGAGAAACCACCTTCATCTGAAATATATTTAAAATATTTCATCATTGCATGGCGTATTTTCAAAATACCTCTTCACCTCAGGTCCTTCTATAATGTATAAGAGCCTGGAATTCATTCAAGTAATACTAATTTCATTGATTGGCACAGTGGGTCAGGAAGTTATGAACTCACAACGCGATAACATTTAGCCCAAGAGGATCGCACATCACTCCATACCATCCTTCGTAACAAGGGTTATAGCAGCTATTGTTGGATGGGATGTTTGGTATCCATTGAGGTAGTTCACTGAGGATGTTTGGTGTGTTGTTCCATGCAGCGTAGAGGCTGAATAGTGCGTCCACTAGTGCACATGCATACAAAACATTCCACTTTTCAAAACCTTTGACTAAACTCCAGTTGAGTGAAACAAAACTTAAAAAGACGTCCAGTGTGCAAGCTGCAAGTACTGCTTTGCGGGTCAAAGTCCTAAAAAAAAGTTCGAATATTCTTGGACTCGCGGTGAGCAATTTCTGTCAGCATAGATCTGAAGTACATTAAGCTGTGTGCTTTTGGACCTCGGTAACTATGATAGAGGCGTAAGATTCAATTCTTACTTTCTTGAGTATGCAATGGAGAGATGCCGCCACACGGCCCAGAAATAGTATAATTCGCAACAACGCCCAACAGCAGCAGATGCTGGAAAGTTAGCAGCATCACCACGAGCTTCATAGTACAAACAACGGAATGAGACATACTGCAGAGTGCCATGAGGAGCAAATACTGCAGAGCACGGTAGGCTGATCCCAACAACCCCCCTTTAAGAGCCCAGTTTCAAAGTACCCCCTCTCCCTCCAACACAAACTGGATGTTGCTCGCAAGCCCCTCTGATTGCTAAGCTTTCTTCTTTGCCAACCACGAGTACGTCCCCCGCACCACAAGCCTGACCTTTGTACAAAACGAGTAGGTAACCCGTGGCTATGCCACTCCAGCCACCCCGAACGCCATAAAAGGCCGTGGCACCTCGCCCGGCCCCCCGCAGCGGCTGCCCTGGCTGTTAGGGTTTGGAGCTTTCACTTTTAGGTCTCAAGGTTAGGTCGCACTTTTGAGATCCCGTTTTCCAGGTCTTGAAAGTATTGGGCAGAACCGCAACAAAACCTTGCTTGGGTTTCAAGGCTCATCATGGAACTCTGAAGGTGAGGGTCCCACTTTTGAGATCCCGCTTTCCAGGTCTTAAAATTATTGGACAGAACCGCAACAAAACCTTGCTTGGGTTTCAAGGTTCGTCATGAAGGTCTGAAGGTGAGGTCCCACTTTTGAGATCCCGCTTTCCAGGTCTTGAAAGTAGAGGACAGAACTGCAACAAAACCTTGCTGTTATGTGAGACATGGCAGCAGTACTGTACCCTGCTTTTGTGTTGTCAGATCCAGGCCATGACACCTGCCCCCACTATTTATACTCCAGGCATGGATGAAATTCCCCCCAGCATGACTAGGTGTCTACTAGTGTTGTGCATATATATGGTTGGGGACTTAAACTTTGTGTAAGTGTGAATGGCTTACCTAGGCGAATTTACTTATACGTCACGGAAGTATAACTACTGTATATGGTTCAATGACAAATCATGTAAGTAACAATGTACAAGGTGGGCCCTGTATGTGCAACTGTAAAATTGACTAAATAACACAACATGAGTCCAAAAAGTCAAGCCCGGACAAAGCTTCTCGTGTGGGGAAGTTACGTGTCCTCCACTAGCTTTACCAAGCATAAAGACCTGTTGCAAAAAAACAAAAAACAAAAATTCCTAAGATTTTGGCCCAGGAATCATGGAAAAGAAATGGGGACGGGCATTTGGATAAGTGAAATGCCCCCTGAAAAGTCACACCAAATAAGGTGCCCTCCAATCACCCTAGAAAAATTGCAGCAGGTCTTAAAAGTGGAATGAATACCCATCAACAAATGACCCCATTCTTGTCGCTTTATTTCTCATGATAGCTGTGGGAAAAAAGAAAAAGTAATATGACATATATTTTACTTACTATGAAGCCCTCAGCCATAGTGCCCTGCCATATCATGTCACAATTTGCAACTAGTTTTCTAGTGCATTTGCAGGCAAGGGCTTTTCAGCCTTCCTTTTTTTTTTCCTGGCAAAATTCCACCAAAAAGAGAAATTAGAAACTAAAGTTTTGGAAAAGAAATGGTTTTGGAGGTTCTCAGTTGCCAAAAATGAGTTTAATAAAAGAGTAAAAAATTGCCAGATTCGTCTACTTGATTTCATTGTGAAACCAAAAATGTAAAAGGATATTTAAAGATTTGTATTTTATTTCTGGTTTATAGCCAGATTTAACCAAATCTTCCTATGGTCCTATGGATGATAATCACTTTGGCTACAACAAAAAATGCATGACAACACTTGCCTGTTACCCCCACATAAAGACCTACCAGAATTTTTTGTAAACTTGTATTTGGAGATATTAATGTTACAGAGTGAATTTTTTTTTGCCAATGGAGATGAGGCACATTTCGGTTTCTGAAGGAGCAATTTCATTTCAAAAAATTCCTATTCGTCACTGGGTCTGTCTGTACGCCAGGCAAAGTCCTCAGGGCAAGGGCATTGATGAAATTGGGCCTCCACTCAACTATCACCTCACTGCAGGCCATTATTTCTTGTAATGTCCTCACCCTAGAAGGATGTTTAAAACCTTCTACTTTCATGTTAAGCTTGTTCCCAGGTTTGGCTAAATCTTCCTGTAGATGATCGCCCATCACAAAATTGACTGAAAAATATCAATGCATGACAGAAGCCTTATATGTTTCAAGGTCACTTACAGAAAGCCTTCAGTGAACCAACAGCTACACTGCTACCTTCAGATTCTTGAGTGAGACCCTGATTGAATCTTGGGACTGGATCTTTGCCATGACTGGAAGCAACCTAAGGATATTCCAGGGTTTTTAGTTTATCTTTTGTACTTTTTACCATGGTATCAATGTAGGCCCCGGTTGACCTGGCCTGGCCCCTTCACAGAAATATCGCAAAGTGGTACTGTTCACTTAACTACGAAAGCATGACTTTTGAGGGGGATTACAAAGGCACTGTACAGACAGGAAGACTTCTTCGAGAAGCTGATACGAGCTGGGTGGAACTCTGTTGCGTTGCAGCCGTCCGTGTGATAGATTATAGGAAGAGCAAATTGTTTTTACCTCTAATCTAGCCCATGACACATTGCAACTCAGTATCCAAAAGTCAAACTAGCAACCAAAGAAGCTGGAGGCAAGAGGGGTGGATTGCATTGCAGTGGCATAGTAGTGGAGATACAGATTAAAGTGACATAGTAGTCAAGATACCGAGTAAAATAGACGTGTTCAAACAAGTGGAGCCACACAGCAAAAGTAGTCTTCGCAAAGCTCTGTGTAAGATTTTATAGAATTCCCCCTTGACCTCTAGGAGATTCGATTAAATTCTTTTAAGCTTGTATATATTATACAGACAAGGGTTATAATGTTAGTGCACACGGGGTCTGTAGAATATTAGATTTGTGCCTGGCGGTGGAAACAATTCCAAATGGTCAATGGGATTGTTAGAACGGGAGTCTTGAATTCTTTGCAGGAGTTGACTTAAGTAAAGTAGCATTTGAATTTTTATAATAATTGTCATAGGCTTGTGCCTAGGTGCAAAAAATATAAAATTATCGGCCAACAAGATTGTTCAAATTTCGGTGCCTTCAATTTTCTTAAGATTTGTTTTAGTGAAGAACTAGGACTTGCATTTTGCATGCAATTAAACGACATGCAATTATTGTTGCACGTCAAAAAAGACATGCAAGGAGTGTTAGAGACAAGAAAAGAATCAACTAATTAGGAAAATTCCATTTCGAGAAAACAGAATATTCCAGAATCCTGTAAAAGGTTTATGATTTCCCTACACAATTTTTTTCTCAAGTCTATATATTTTGAGAAATTTTCAAACTTACTATTTCTAATCATATTGATCTGTAAGTTTAATTTGGATTTCAAGGAGCTGTTTATAAATTGTTTGGTCTGAAATCTAGCTAATTACTATAGTAGAAGGGCAGCTTCAACAAATCTCTATTTCATAATTATTTATTTATTTATTTAGTTTTGAAGATTGCATGTTGAAAAATGTAAGATTCCTGAAAAATATTTAAGAAAAATATTTTCATTCACATAGAAAAACAATTCTTTACAAAATATATATATATTTAAATTTTTAAACATTTCTACAAACAATATAATTAGTGCCAAGGTACTACAACATACAAGAGAAGCAATTGTGCAAACTAATCAGCCAATTTATTTTTTCCTTTTGAATAAAAATTGGTCCAAATTTGGTTTTTGTAAACCACTAAACTAGCATTGTACATCTAGTAAAGGCCACAAAACAAATATTGTAAATGTATAAGGCTTTGGATTTTCAGATATTTCTAAAGAACAAAAAAAAGATTTCTAAATCAAGGAAAGATATGTACTTGGCGATGTTGGTGTTACAAGTGGCTCTATTTATTTTTAATATATCAGCTGGGTGAAGGGTAAATGAAAATATTTATCAATCAAGCAAAGGTATATATAGGCTTCACAAAATTTTCAATTTGAATAAGGGTACAAGGGTATATAGGCTTTAATTATTCTTCAAGTAAGTATAAGGTTCAATGATCATCATATGTTTACCTTTACTACAAGGTAAGGTATTTTAAGATATATATTTATCCTAAATTATGAAAGTTACCACATAAGTATATGTAGGTGAAACTTTTCAAAATTCTCAATTATAGGGCAAAAGCAAACTACACTACCCATTTTTGCACGTCATAAAGCAGAAATCCAATACCTCTTATTATGGCAATGTTTTTAAATTCCAATTAATAATGAAATTTATAAAAAAAGACTCATATTTATAATATACATTGTTATAGGAAGTTAATAAAAATAAAATAAAAACCAAATGACCATTTTTTGGTCTTTGTGGGACTTTTAAATTTGTGTTTCATTCTGTGTCATAGTCCATACACATTTTTAAATGAATTTATAACTCTTGGAATATTAAATGAAATATGTTATGGTACTCCATCATAAGTTGTATGACTAAAATGAAAACCAAATTCTTATTGGGACTTACTAGGGACATGATTACAAATGGGAATATTTTAGGTACTTTTAAAAGCCTCATAATTCATTAGATCCCATTTTTCATGTCAAAAATTTGAATTTGATGAAACAAAATTCATTCAAAATATTCAATAATGTATTGCACCTAGGAAAGGAAGGCAAGAAATAGCCCTTGCAAAAAAATGATTTTTGGTTGACATATTTATTGTGAAATTTTTGATAACACAAAAAATTATGCAAAAATGGACTCTTGTCATGCCACTTTTGGTCCACCTTAGCTTGCTTTCACCCTATAATTGAAAGGTTTTCAAACATATTTGAAAGGATTAGGATTAAGGGCATTTCTTTCCTTTTTCACTAGTAATATGCACTAATACTTCCCAACACTCAACCTTTTTTTCTTAAGAAACCTATTTACCCAAAAACTAGTTGGAACACAATTTAATCCTACCACCAAGAAACATGCTACACATTTTCATCAAATGAAAAGGAAGAATTCATTGACAATCATCAAGGGGGCACTCAAAACAACTAGACCAAGTTGGGACATCATTAAAGGTCCAATTCATTTATAATTGTTTCTTCTAGGGTGAAAGCACAATTAAATGGGAAGTTGGGATTGTCACAACTATAATTTTTATGAACTATAGATGAATTTAGAATGTAAATTATATTCAACATTAACATGTTAAATTTTAGATATACATGTTGTAATACATTTTATATAAATCATATTGAAAAATATGAATGAATTTCAAGAAAAGTGGATTCATACTTTGTCATAGTTGTGTCAAAATAAAAATTAAAAGATTTAATCCACCATCAAATGAAGAGTTTAAGAATAAAATGCATTGAAATTTTCTCATTTTAATTTTTTTAATTTTAAATTTACCTCATTTTTGTCATTTTCAATCATTGATATTCCATTTCACATTGAAAACTCCAAGCTTTTCCATGAATTTTTTGACCAATCACATGTCTAGAAATATTTATAAGGTGGCATGTACTAATATTTTTTACCAAAACCATAGGGTTCAACATTATTGAATTTATAGTTCAATAAATATCATTATTGTAAGAAATTTATCTAGGGTAATATGTTTACTTTTTTAAATCTAAAAAATGCATCACCTAAAGTAAATTTGTCTTTACCATTTAGGCCATAAGAAACAAGATTGTTAGCCATCATTCCTATCTTCCTTGTCTATCATTTGCCTATCTAAATATACTAATCATGTTTCAATTTTAAATGAGTTAAGCTACATAAACAACTGCCATTGGTTTGCATATGCACAAATAGTTAGTAATTGTAAGAACAAGCTACCTTACCCACTTTATCATACCTTAGAAACTGCTACAACAAACATGAAACATGATATTTTCATGGAAGATAAAAAATAAATTTTGCATGTGAAATGACCATCAATGATTTCAATGGTTTTCGAGCCTTAATGGAAGCTCACACAAGTTATACCATAATCAAGAAAAAGAAAACAAGAACCATAATGAAATGTTCATATTACAACAAGAGTAGGCACATAATGGAACATTGCCATTTTCATCAAGAGAATTAATCTGATAACAAATTGCTAAAGTACAATAAGACTACTATGGATCTTAATAATGAGTCCATGTTAGCACCCAATCAAGTGCTAAAAAATGGCACAATGTAAAAGGAAATGAGAATATTGATAATACCATTACATGTGCATGCATCATTTGATTTCAAGAGTATTGGCCCTAGAACACATAATCGCCCAAAACAAGTGGAGGCATAAACCATGTTTCAAAACAAGACTAAACAAAAACAACAACAAAGGAAGAAATGGTAAACATGGTTGTTAAAGAGGAGAAAGCATCAATGTGATAATTCAATCATTGTAGAACTTGACTATTAATTGGTTGATTTGTCCCAACTACCTCCTTTGGATTTAAGTGGTGTTGTGACAATTTTAGTAAATATTTAATGAGCAAAGACAGGGAGTGGAGAAGTTAGGGGAGAAAGAATAAGATCTAGGTTTAGCTAGGCACCACTTGTTTAAGTAGTTAATGGTTACATAAGACATACTTGGAAAGACGAAAGTGTGGTGTGGCATTTTGGAATAGAACATATACATGTGGGTAAAAACATAATAAAAGGAGCCATGGGGGCCAAGGTCAAAGTCCTTACCAAGGACTACATTTTACACATGTCTTGCATGTATTAGTTTATTAAATATCAAATTATATTTTAAATGTAATTTATGGGACTGAATATCAATATTGAGACCAAACACGACCCATATTATAATAAATTTTTAAAAAAAATTGTGTGAGGACCTAGATTGTAATGAAATGTACACTTTTGTTCTCAACCATGATTACAAATTTTGAACCTTTTTAACCATTAAGGATGTTGAAAATCAAAATTAACAACATTCATTCAAAGGATTCAATATTACAAATGCATTAAAAAATATAAACACATGTGACCCTTCTTATGAAGTATATTAAAGCCCATAATAAATTTGAAAACATTTAGTGAACGTTTGAATAACAAAAAACACCTTCAAATTTTAAAGTCCTTAAAAGGACCATGTTAACAAGTGTTTTGTGTATGACAAAGGATTCTAATAAAATAGTGAAATGACTCCAAATTGATTAGATCCCAATTTCATAAGCACACACACAACTCCAAATGATGACCAAATAATTCATTAAATATAATTAATGGTGATTTTTCAAAGTAATATAAATGTAGTTTTAAGCATAGTCAACAACTATATTGGCTTCTTTTATTGTGAATGGACCCATGTGTGAAAGTGTGTGTGAGAATATGGAGAATGCAATTAATTGATGACACCACTTGAGTATTGTCTAATTCTAATAACTTTAAATTGTACATGTGGTGTTTTGTTTTGGAAATACAATGGTGTTTTGCATGTGAAAATAGGATGCCCATTACTAGAGTGTGTAACCTAGTTACATGTTGGAATTCTTTTGTTTGGTTGTGTTTAGTCTTAACAACAAGGTCAAACTTTATACATTCACTATTGGACTTGTGGTTATAAACTACTAAAATATTTTATCAAGGCATAATTTAATCATTTTAACTCAGGTCTTTGAACAATATGTTGTAGGAAGTTTCATGTGATTAGGTTATTTAACTATTATAGACCTCTAGTTTTTTTATTCAATTAAAAATTATAATTTTTAGATTGTATGGCCTAGGTATTCATGACTACTTGGTCCTTTAAAAAAACCTTTTTTTTAGCCCCTCATTTGAGTGACACATCTACATTCACTACAAGAAATCACAATTTTTTTTACCAAAAAAACCAATAGAAAAGACACCCCATGCATGTGATCTTTGTCTCCCTATCCGATTTGATTAAAATGCCATTATTTTGATGATTTTTTTTGGTTGGTTTTTTTACTAGGTTTTTTTAACTAATCAAATGAAACAACAATATCTAGATAGCAAAGTTTTTAATCTATAATTTTCAATTTTTGAAAAAATAATACATAAATAATATTTATTTGTTTATTTACCTACCTACTTTATGTGCCATAACTACCTACCGACTTTACCTTACCTAGAGGCTTAGAAGGCTAGATTAAGCTAAGCTAAATAGGTTAATTACACACATTCAAATAGGTTGCAAGTATGAGGATTTGAACATTTTATTTACACTAAGAGACCAAACCTTTAACCATTGCAGCACATTTTCAACAATTGATCATTTTTGTCATCGCATCATTAAAACATTTTTTCCTACCTGTGTGGCCTAACCTACTTACCTTTATAACTACTAGTTACCTACCCTAGACTACCTTAAGTTATTTTAGGTTACTATAGGTTTTTTTAGGCCATTTTAATTAAATATTTAGGACCTTATTCTAAGATAGGCTACCTTATCATATTTTTAACTTTTCTACTATAAGCCATTCTAAACTATTTAACCTTGGGCTAATTTTGGTTATTTTAAATTATTTCACCTTAGATTAATTTTGGTTATTCTGAATGAATTAACCCTAGGTTATTTTAAGCTATTCTATGCTAATTTATGCTATTTCACCCTAGGCTATTCCAAACTATTATACTTTTGGTTATCCATGGCAATTCTAAATTGTTCTAACTTTGGTTATTCTTGATAATTATTAATTATTCTCCCCTAGGTTAATTTTAGTTATTATAGGTTATTTATAAGTTATTTCATCCTAAGTTATTTTGGATTATTTTATCTTATGTTATTTAGCCAATGGACCTTTTCTCTATTTGTCCCTTTCGACTAGATGTACAACATGGTTTTTGATTGAAAAAAAGTCACCTTAACCAAAGTAACCATACATGAAAAGCATAAGCAAAAAGAAATAACATTAAAAAACAAGGGGTGCAAGAAAAAAAAAATAGTTTGCATAAAAAACAAACAAAGAGAGGGGTGAGAAAATATCTACATGTCACCAAAGTTGTTGAAAGGACTCTTATGAAGACTCATCACAAACCTAAATAGTAACAACAACGCTAACAACAAACAAGAATACAAAGAGAATTTCTTGACAATCGCAATCAACAACAATAGAGGTGAGAAACCTGACCTAGAAGTTGTGGAGAACAATGTTGTGAGAGGGATACTTAAAAATCATAGCTCATAGAATGTTATGACAGAGATACTTGGAAATTGCAATTCGCAAAATGCTAAAGTAAGGTGGGAGAAAAGCACACAAGTGATTAAAAGCAACAAGTTTGAAGGTGACAAAGAGGGAAAACGAGCGTCAATCAGCTCAAAATGGTGGGAAAGAAAAACTCTAAACCTAACAAGATCTGGAACTAGGTGAGGAAAAAGCACATTAACAGGTGCCAGAATGGATCAATGGTGAAATTTTGCCCAGTTCCTGAATCTGGGTTAGAAGACAATCGTTGGCCCAGGTGGTGAGAGTTAAATAGTCTCTCACTTTGTGCAGTCCATCTTTCATAGGTGGGGATGGGGGAGAAACTGAAAGAGTGCACAGTCCATGTGCTAAATAGAATTGCTCACACCCACATTTAAATTGTTGAAGGCAAATGTGGGTTAGCTGAGTTTGGTCAAATTCTTCTGCCAGGCAGAGCGACCACAATTTTCTATGAAAAATTGAACTCCTCTTCTGTGCAGTAATGCATTCAAAGATAAGCTGCAGAAGTATGAGTAAAAAGTATGTGACAAGTGTTATACTAGTGAAGGGACAATGTTGAATGATGGCGTATTTGGAAAGGCTTCTAATGTAACACTCTTGCATATCTTTAAACATGTAGTGGATGGTGGATTCTTGGGTCAATAGGTGAGACATGAAAAACACAGGCGGCCTTTAAGCTGGAAATGCCACCAGAATTCAACATATATCCTTTTTGCCTCCTTGCTAGTATCATGGCATCCAAAAAAGCTAATGGATTGCACCAATAACAATTTGATCATGAGCCAAACAAAATTGAATTCATCCCTGCATCACAATTCTGCAGTCCAATTCTCTGCTCAAATCTTTGCACATACAATCAGAGGGACCTAACTCCGATATATATATGTCCTTGAGATTGTGGCAAAAAGTCCAGAAAATCACTTTTGAGGTAAACCTAACCCTGGCACCATATACTCATGTCAGTGTGAACTGTTTCCAACTCAAAATGGATGTCTTCCAACACTAATTGGACTTATTTCCAGGTGACAGGAACTCTTCAAACTGGAAATGGAAACAACTTTAAGCACCATATATTCCAGTTTACATCATGATTTTTCTTATTTTTGGAGCATAGTCCTTTTCTTGTTCACACAATATTCTTCAATGCAAACTATCAAAGAAATTGTACAAAAGTATATAACTGTCTTGTATGCTATAAATGTCTAAAGTTGTCTGATTAGTGGAGTATCTGACAAAAAGGATTGTCCAATATGGTCCCAAGGTGCCATGACACTTGCTAGCTAGCACCAAAAACAGCTCCATGACTAAGCCCATAGTGAACCCTGCAGAAAAAAACTTGGATATTAGAATACTTCTGCTACATAAACAGAAGATGTCTTTCACTGATGCCAGTAGATGTGAACAGAAAACTAGCTCTTTCAAAACCACATATGACTACATCAGGCCCACAAGGGGCATTATCTGTATGTTTCAGGCCATAATTGAGCTTCTTTCTAATGGAGGAAAAAGAAAATGGACAAATGTCACCAGCACTTCATAAGAAGAAGCCCAAACCTAATGACTGCCACATTTCCAAAGCCTAGATGCATACCCACTCAAAGAATTGCACCACAATAAGATGAAGAGGATCAACATCGATTGCTTGCATTCCTAGGAAGATCTTGTTTTCTCAAAATTGGGTTCTGCATACATGTCTGGACTCATAATGTCCAACATTTGGTGTCTGGACCATAATATATCTGGACTTTTTAATTGCTCTGTCCTTTCAAGAAGAAAGGGACTGCACATGACATAACTTTCTTCCTCTTGGAGCTGCTATTCTCTAATGTAATAAATTCATGTTATCAGCATAGACTGTTTTCTACTACATAAATCTCTGTAGAGGCGTCCACCAAGTCTATGTGATGGAAATTATGGCTCTTCTCATTGTGGGATCCCCACACGAGGGTACATGTCAGAGAGTTATTTCAGGAGAATAGATACTGAGTCTGCTGGTCAAAGCAAGGTACCTGTGAAGCTCTCGTAAGCGTGGTTGACGAACACTATAGGGAACTTTATGCCAACGTATATCATCCCTTGCTATCAGCATTCTTGGGTTATTGCATGCATAAACCTAGGATGCAAAGAAATTAAGAGAAGCAGAAACAACCAGTAATGCAGGCCCTAGATGCAAGTCACGAAACATGATAAGAAAATGATGCAATTGTTCACCTCTGAGGTACATGCTCTTATCTAAGGTAAAGACTTACATCTTAGTAACATGGTCAAAAACATGCAATGTCATGCCATCTTAAACAAATAGCTCTTCTTCCTGCTAGTGAAGTATCTGACATTCTTAAAGCAAACACAGACTGTATTTGTCCAGTTCTTCAATTGCCTTGCATATGATTTCTTTCCTTTAAACAAAAAGTGCAATGTATGTGTGCAAGTTAGACAAGAGAGGGCTGGAGAGATATTTGTACCTCATTCCAGACACGCATGTTGCCACTATAGAACAAAAGGTTGCACCCCTCAATCTCCTTGTGCCACTCATTGAGCTTCTGCAAACACCCCATCCAAGCACAAGATTTCAACATCATCAGGACATAAGGGTATGAGATTAGAAGCTTGTGCTCTGTACTTGACAAATAAGCCAAGATCAGATCTCAAGAACATCGAAGCTGAATCCAATAAATTCACAAACCAACATGCAAACACATACTTGCTGCAATAAGATTCACATACCATGTTGCCATAGCCATAGGAAGTCCAGACAGCCCAGCAACCTTAGAACAGTTTCAAGCAGAAAACTGTTGACTGGCATACCTCACAAATGTGTGTAAAGAGGCGTCGGGTTTCTCTCGCACGAAGGCCACCACCAACACTCATACGTCCAGGCCCACCCTGACTTAAGTAGTGAAGCTGCGCCTTACCCTGCTTCGCCCGCACTGTATATGCAGTTACAACCTGATGCAGAAACTCCATGTTACAATATCTTGACACAGACCCACCAGACATGTTACATATCTCTGAGATTGCAGAAAAACCTAAACAAGGCTTTAGAGGTAACAATTCTCTCAGTTCCAGCAAAACCAAAACCAACATAACAAGAATGAGAGCAGTTATAACCTTATGAGTGTCACCCACAAAGTGTCAAACCATCACCTTCATCACAAATAGCAGTGACGAGCTGCCATGACTCCCCACTGAATCCATCAGATCCCAACAGTGGGTGCAGATAAGTATATAATAGTACATCCAAAAGTTCAGGCAACTGGTTATATGAACGTCTGCATCCTGAGCTTGTTCTGTTGCATCCACAGAAGCAACAGGAAGACTCAAGCATGATGTTGGCTAACACTTAAGAGACATAGCTGAGAGAAACTACAAGACAAGTTACAAAGTGTTCCATTATTAGTGTTCTGTGAAATCATGATTTGTGCTAAAGAAAGCAAGCCCACCTGCTGGAGCACCAGACCTGGTATCGAAGTTCACCAACAAAACCTACATCCATTGGCTCTCTCTTAAATAGGGACCTAAATCTGTTCTTGTTTGAATCTTGATGCATTTGTTGAACAATGAGATTGGTTTTACTGTCTGACAACCATGACATTTAGGTGTAGACACACCCAATACCAGGAGTCAAAAGAGCAGGAGCAGCAGCCAAACCTTGTGCAGTACCAGAACATCATCATGAAAAACACCCAAAGCTGCAGCACTACTGGAGACCAGTGCTAGCAGCATCCTGGTTGTAGCTTCTCCATCCTTCCTCTCTCGCAATACTTTCAAATACCTGAATTCCAATGAAGTTCTGAATTCTCATCAGAACTGTGTGTGCGATTTGGTCAATCTCGCAAAAGATTTGCAAAGAGGCAAAAGCCTAGACATAAATACAGCCATTGCGGAACATGATAATGGCAAAAAAACTTCCTCCTCGCATATTGTTCTTGCATCCAGAACCAGGTGACCTGACAATTGGGTGCCATGATGGAAGAGTCAGAGGAAGAGATCAGAACTGTGTGCATGATTTGGTCAATCACACAAAGATTTGTGAAGAAGCAAAAACCCTAGACATACATATAGCCAATGTGGAACATGATCATGGCAAAACAACTTCCTCGTATATTGTTCTTGCATCCAGAACCAGGTAATCTGGCAATTGGGTGCCATGATGGAAGAGTCAGAGGAAGACTATCAGAATTGCATGCATGATTTGGCCAATCACACAAAGATTTGCAAAGAAGCAAAATCCCTAGACATACACACAGCCAAATGTGGAACATGATCATGGCAAAACAACTTCCTCATATATATTTCTTGCATCCAGAACCAGGTGATCTGACAGTTGGGTGCCATAATGGAAGACTCAGAGGATTCAAGACTTGTAAACCCCTAAACCCTGGGCTACAGAAAGATAGATAGACACACACGCACGCACGCACAGAGAAAGAGAGAGAGAGAGAGAGAGAGAGAGAGAGAGAGGGTACTCGCTTGGTGTGCAAGAAGACTGTATGGGTTGCTGAATCATCGGTGGCACAACTAGAATGGGTTCTGCTCCTTCACTTGTGTTCACCTGCCCCGCTTACATATGTGCTTTCTCAGTAAACCTAAACCCGACAGTCGCACACACACGCACACAGACACAGCAATCATGCTGTTTTCACCATCAATGCATTTGCAGAATTGCAAAACCCAAAACCCAATTCAGCTTCATGCCTTTCCACAAGGTCCAAAACGCTACCTGCAGAAAGCACTTATGCTTGTTGTCCCAAACCATCTGACCATATTCACAAAGACATTGATATAGTACGTCTGCTGTGTCTACCCATGAAAACCTCCGATACTGTCGCCGTTGTCCATCCTGGTCCCCATGCTTAGTACTCACATCCCACCTCTTCCCTCTTTGCTCAACACCCAAAACACTCCAAACCGATCCATTCCCGCTATCAGAAGCACCATCTGAGAATGACCCATTCCAGAACTCCGCCTCTTGCTCAAATTCAGACACCCAGAGACTACTCTCCAACTCTCTAGATGCTCCTCCAACTTCACCCCTTTCTCTTGCTTGCTCCTCTTCTTTTTCTTCCTCTTTCTCTTCTTCCTCCATCAAAGGCTTCAACCTCCCGTAGCTTGAAATTTGAATTCCAGCAGAGGTAGGAGATTGCTGGAGCCTCTGAAGCATCACTACCGAATCCGCATCACTACTACTACGAAGATCATCATCCAGAGATGTCTGCGGGAGTGGGTTCAAAGCCAGCCATTGATCAAACAGACTGGGCGCCCCTCCTCCTCCTCCTCCTCCTCCTCCTCCATTCTCACTCTTCTTCCTTCCCGTTGCCATCCACCTCTGCACATTGCTGCTGTTGCTACATGGTCCATTCATGTGAACCACACTCGCAAAAAAACCAGCTCCCAGACTCTCACTAGTAGCTGTCATTTGGAAGCGAGCTTGTATTCCTTGCCTCCTTGCACAGACGATGAGCGACGCCATCGCCAGTCGACGCATTGCAACGCACTCGGACGTCGCCATCCCTGCCACCTTCCCCTCCACTCCCCTCCGCACACTCCACCCACAAACCAAACCACATTGTCCGGGTATCCGATTGGGGTTAAGAACCTCCGGTTCTGGTTCTGAGTATTATGAACTGCACCCTAACACATTTGCAAGTTGAAGAACCGGATTTTAAGCTCAGCTGTTGGATCTGTACCCTGAGAACCAAATTGTCTTTGGAAAGTTGAGATGCCCTCTCTCATTGTGTTTGAGTTGATCCATTGCTTGCAAAAAAATTAAAAAATTCCTTCATGCTTGAGGTTGTGTGTTGTTTGCAACAAATTTTAGACAAAGGCTAAGGACAAGAAGCTTGAGCTAGAAGTTGTGCAGGTTGCCAGTTACCACAGATTCTCATCTTTCAATGAATGTTTTTGAGGGAGATTTTGGTTGTGTTTAAAAGTTGCAAGTTGTGTCATGAAAACCTTTATGCATTTTTTTGTGTCCAATGTGCTTTCGAACAATGTTACTTTCTTATCCTCGTAAGCTTTGATTATTTGTTGCAACCTTTGAACAAGGTTTTTGCTTATCATTGTCTTCTTTTTATCATGTGTCAAATGGTTTTGAGGTTTTTAAGTTTTGAACAATGGGTTTGGAGGTGCACGTGTCATCTTTTCTTTCTTGTTTTTGAATGCCATGATTTTGGAACAAACTTGTTCAAAGTAAGTCTCACATATCAAGACTTGTCATTGCAAAACATTCATTGTCTGGAGTTGAGGTGTGGGTTTGTAGATTGAAAGAGTCATTTGTTGCTTCCAATTTGTGGTTTTTTTTTTTGTGTGTTGTTTGTTTGTCCTAGTTGTTTGTTAAATTTGTATTTGCTTCCCCTAAATAGTACAATGGAATCAATAACTACCCCTCACCCTTTCATCAACCCAAATTTTGTGTTTGATATTGAAGAAGGCAATGAGTTTACATCTCAAACTCCAATCACTAATGGTTCACAACAGGTGTTCAATCTTGAAATATATATTTCGTGGAAGTTCTCATTCCAAAGTTGTTGATAAATCAAGATATGTGGTTTTATTTCCATCAATATGTTGATTATTGGGGTTTTCTTGTTGTGAATGATGGTGCCTTTATTAATTCTTGTAACTCATAAGTTATGATATGTGCATTATGTCATTCTACTTGCAGTGAATGTTGATGTTCACAATTTGGCCCATGGGAAAAATATGAAGGGACTTGTGAGCTTGAATAATGATTAGAATACAATTTTTTTGAAAAAAAAAAATCAAAATTACATTAAATAGAATATATATAATGGAGGTTGTTGGTTTAGATGACCAAAGTTGTTAAAGATCATCAAGTAACAAAAAAAAAGAATGACAATTTTCCCTTCACAAATTACAAATTCTTTTGGTAGTCATAAACCTTATAACAAATCAAATCTTGAACAACTTGCGTTTCTTGAAAATCTAGTTTTGTAGATCACAAAAGCTATTGTCTTTTTATTATTATTAAAAATCCTAGGTTGAAGCACATGGTTTTCAAACAATGTGGGCATGTTACATTCCTTCTCCTCTAAAATGCTCTCAAACATTATAATCAAAACCAAGGAAAAATATGTCATTCCCTCTCTTGTTTCATGTGTTACTTGTACTTCCTCCTTTGATCTTTAGATGTCCCATGCTAGGCATGACATTTTTACTATGGTGGTTAGTTTTATCAATGATAAGGAAGAGCCCATTCATGTCACTATGGGTATTGAAGTGCACAACATTGTTGGTGTAGACATGACAACTCAAATTAAGGTGTTATTGAACTCATTTGGCTTACTTAATAAGTTTATTGCATATGTGAAAGATGAAGGGTCAAACTTAGTTACCTTAACTTTTGCTTTAAAATTTGTGATATCTTGTTTTCCACTTTAATTACCATGCCCATTTGTTGACTTTTTTTTGTCCATGTCATGTCAAAAATTGCATAATATGTTACTAATGATGTGACAGTCTGTTTTGGATTTATAGAAGTTAGCTTGAAAGGTGCATAAACATCATTATAGAAAACTATAATATGGACCAAAAAATCTAAAAAAGGGTGGCACAAATGGAAAGATTCCTACATTATTATTAAACTAATGCTTATAATGTTAAATATCTTATCAAAATAGGGTTTGCATCATGGGTCCTCTTATTCCAAAAAAATTTAGGGTTTCAAATTGCAAATTCGATTTGCTACGAGGAACAAAAAAAAATCACATTTGTCATTAAGAATGTCAGTTGGTCAAACTTGGGTTGTTGCTCAATGTGCCATTTGTGATACTTTGTTACCAGTGGTCAAACAAAGTGTTTTGAATTACAACTAAAGCTTTTAGTTGTGGTCGGATGCATTGGTTTTTGCTTTCACCATATGCATTATTATGATAATTGAGGTGGGAAAAACTCAAGCTCTAAATCAGCCTTACATATGCAATGATTTTGACTTAGAATTATAAGAATTTAAGTTGAGGATGGTAATTCAAATTTTCACTCTACTTGAGCCATTCTTGACATTTTTTCATTTTTTCATTTAAATTAAGGCACATAACATGTTGGCCATAATGCTTAACCCTCACCTCAAAAATATGAAGGTTATATAAGATTATGTGGGAAATTTTGTTGTTAATGAAATTGTTGTAGAATACAATATAATGGTTGTAGAATACAATATAATGGTTGTGTATCCACTTTTATTATAGGTTTATTTCTATTTAAACCTTACAAAAACATTAGTTGAGGCAATGGTACTTAAAGATGATAATTTCTTCTTTAGGTAAATTGTATCAAGTGATGATGTAACCAAATCTACCTTAAGGAATGAATTGCAAGTGTTTTGTCAATTATGTGTGTGATTGTCCGAAACTAAAAACCTTTTGGCTTGGTGGGGGTAACATGCATCTCAATTTTTTCATATGGCTTTCTTGGCTTGTCAAGTGTTTGGGATTGTGGGTTCATAGATTGACGTCGTATGAACTTTTAATGTTGTTACAGTCATCATTAATCTTCAACATTTTAGGCTAGGGATTGAAAACTTGGATCACCTCATCTGGTTGTAAAAAATTGGCCTAATGATGCTCATGTTTGATGTGTTGTAAGCAAACCTCAAAACATGCAAGATTTTTTATCAAGTGAGGTTACTTCAATTGAAGAACACAAGAAATTGATCAAGGAAAAAGGATTGTTTGAAAAAATTATGATGAGATTTAGGAACTACTAATTGTCAACACAGAACTATGTAATTAGTATAGGTTCTACCCTTGTCCAATGATGAAAAAAACAAAAGATCTTGTATGGTGTTCGATTAAGGTTGGGTTATGTTTGTTATTTGTTGTTATTGGTCATTTTGTCACATTGTGTTTTCAAGTCATTATTGTTGCATAACAAGGATCTACGTTTGATATCATATGTTATTTATGATCTTGTCATATGTTCTGGAAGGTTGTACATTCTTTAAGTTCATTGTATTTTGTTGGTCAATAGTATGCTGATAGTTAGAACAAAATGTGTATTTGAAATATGCGTATGTTATAATTTTGTTGTCAATAAGTGGTGGTGTTGCAACATGAAGTTTTTTGTTTTATTCTTTTGATATGTTTGAAGTTTGTAATCACATCCATTGTGTTACAATATGAATTTTATTAATAAAATGTTTGTGATTCCATCATGTTGATGGTCAGTTATATGTTGTTGGTAGTTGGTTATTTGTATGTTTTTTATAAAAAAATTAAATTAAAATTAACAATGTTTTTTACAAATTTTTTTAATGAAATCAACAATTGTTTTGAAACATTTTCAATCACTTTAATTCATAACCCTAAACCTTAATTGGAACTGAAACCACCTCCCGTAATAAATGAAAATTTCTATACTTGTGAATCACCTTGTTTCCAAAAATAAACACAAAACCATATTTGAAGATTCCTACATATTCCAAAAATAATTCAAACCCTTATTGAGAGGTTCCATCAAATAATTAAAAAGGTGTCTAGAATTAGAGGTTCTTTCCAAAATGACCAACATTGGTATGTGTTACATTGTTTGTTTACAATGGTTTTTTTTATTTTTAGAGTTTTTTCAAGGGTTCCTTTTTTTGGGCTTTTAAACTCTTTTTTTTAAAACAAATAAGGTACATGTATGATAAGGTTTGAACTTTGGCAACATGAATAGGTATATAACACTTTGAAATTTTATATAACTTTGAAAACAACATGCCATCCAAAAAAACTCTTCCAAGCCTAACTTTTTCACTTTACATGGATATGAAAATAAAATTTTACACGTGCATGTTTAGGTCTATGTTCATTGTTATTTATATTTTACATAAACATGAAAAGGCATAATTTTGAGATCTACCATAAACTAATGGAAACCATATGGACTTGAGAAAAAAAGAAAATGGGGAGTGGGGAAGGGGAACTTTATTCTCAATTTGGAATTTTGCTCTTGAACAAGGGCATTACATTGATGAATATTAAGTTTTTTCTTGTAAATTTTTATTTTTGTAATTTGTGTATGAATTCCATTTGTTTTTACAATGGTGGTATATTGTGGGTACTAATAAATATACTTAATATAATGATAAGATATGTTTATAAGCTTGTTGAGCCCTCATGATTTGTATCCATTGTTGTTGCAACAGGCATAAATTGTATAAAGGTTCAAGAAAGGAAGACCCAATCAATGTCTAGTGGCCATGAATATATTATTGGGTCTACTTTTGAAGGAATAGTCCAATGTGTGAAGTCATATGGAACATTCATTGATATAGGTGAGGATGTTGGGCTATTACATATCAATGAAATAAGTCATGTTCGTGTGACTTCTATGGAGGCGTTGTTTGCTCCTGGGGGAAAAAAAAGGTGAGTTTTTTACAAATTAAAAGTGCAAGTCATTGTTATAATGATTATTTTTACACATGAAGTTAGAAAAACTTCAAATAAATTGATTATGATTGAAATAAATGTGCAGGTGATGATTTTAAATCAAGACAAAACTAAGGGCCACCTTAAGTTGTCAACAAAACAACTTGAAACCAAACCTTGTGACATGTTGCATGTTCAAGCTTATCAAAAGGTTTGTTTTTGTACATTTTGTAATGTGATTTAATTGTTGTCAAAGATTGTATTCCATTTATTTATAAATTATTTGCAAATTTGAAATTTATATTTTGCAGGCAAAAGAAAATGCCACAATGTTGACAAGTGTTATTATTCAACATAAACAGGTACTAAAATTTTATTAAAGTGTACATGATTGGAATTTTTAATTTTTTTATGTTTTCCATAATGCTTGGGTTTGTACTCACACTTAGTGTTATCTTGTTTGAATTTTGAACAAACATTCAAATTTGGCTACTATTTAAATATTTGTTAAAATATGTAATGTAAAGGTTTGTAATTTCATAGGTTACAAGTGGGAGAAACTACCTATAGTAAATAGGGTTTAGGATTCAACTTACATTTAATTTATTGCATATTGTGGCAAGGAACAATGGAAGGGAATCTTATTGAAAACAAAGATAATGCAATGAACAAAGGACTTGCAAATCTACTTATTCGTGAGAAATTAAAACAAAATTAAATCCCCTCCTATATTAATATTACCCATGTAATTATATGTTGAGATTTCATTATATATGTGGATTTTAGTTTATAGTTTGGTATATATAAGCTATGTTAAACATTAAGCATGAGGTTTTTTTTAAAAAAATTATTAATAAATTTTTGTGGGTTTTTATGTGCATGTTTATGCTTTGTTAGCAAGACGAACAAGAACACACCCAATGGAAAAAAACTTATTGTCAACTGAGTCACAAAAGGTTAATTTGTTTTATTCAAATATTGTAACATATTGTAACTGAATGTGAATACAATAGTACATGAATTGATAATGTGGCACATAAAATTGACATTTGCAAAATTTTACATCAATTATTTGGATATGTGTACTTACACATTGTTGTTCTTTTTTTTTGTGAAACATGAGCAGAAAAGACTCAAGATAAATATGAATGATGAAAATGTTGAAAACATGGCTTCAAAATGTGCAAAAAATTATTATTGCACATATTGCAAGAAATGTGTTTCGTCAAACAAAAAATGCATTGAAGACCACAACAACAACAAGCCTCATCAAAGATTTGTGAAGTTACAAGAAAATACACATCTACTCAAACGCTTTTACATAGGTAATTGATTAGTCATATTTATAAAATGCATTTTTGATTCTTTTAAAAATCCAATATCTAATATATTGATTTATTTCCATAATAGAATGGGGCGAGAACGGTCATTATATGGTGTGTAAAGCGTGTGGAACTTCAGTTCCAACCTGTTTTGAAAGTATTATGATGCATGTGACTGGGCCCAAACATGTTCAAAACCAACGAATTCAGCAATTAGAGTCATTATTCCAAAATACATGTAAGTAACATTTTTTTGTTTTCTAATGTTTTGTGCATGCATTAAAGTCTTGTGATGGTGATTGACATATGCAAATGTTACATTTGTAGGGGTCCAATGTGGTGAAAAAAATCAATTTTTTTCTGATTGGAAAAATTATCTTCCACCTGGGTTGGAGTATTTAAATGTGTTTAGAGAGAAGAAACCCAAAGATCATTACTTCAAACATTATGATCTTCAATTACATGCATTGCAATTTCAAGACTTGCAAACTTCAACAGTATTGATGGAGAAAGAAAATATGTTTTCTGTTGCTGGAGTGTTATTGTATGATGCCATTCCATGCATTGACTTAGAAGATTGTGCAAGGAAGCAGCCTGGTTGGATTTGAATGCGAATGAATGTAAGTGAGGCCTTAATATGAACAATTTTAAGATGAGCATGTTTGGGTGAAGAAAAATAATGTACAAAAAAAAAGAATTTGCATATGGTAGGTATGTATCGTCATACTTTTGCATTGATTTATGTTCAATCAAGTTTTAATTGCATACATGCTTACATAAGGTGATTTTTGCAGATACGTGCATCAATGTCTAGAAGTGGAAGAAAAATCATCAATTTTTGTAAGAAAAATCCATAGTTACTTGTGGAATAATTTCCCAAGGGCAATGGAAGGTTTGGAGAGTAAAAGGAAAAGGTTGAATATTGACGATGGAGAAGGTCGTGTTGTGGACCAGTCACTATTCACCATTCACATCATTCGCGTTTACCAGAAACTATGAAGTGAAAATTCATGTAGATGTTGATGATGCTGATATATGTTTCATATTATGGATACATGAAGGTATGTTGGCTAGTTTGAATTTCATTTCATCATTTTTTTACATTCAATGATAATCATTAATGTTTAAATCACAAAATGCAGAAAATGGAATGGGAGCAAATGGTTGAACAATGTTTTGTTTGCCAAAATTTGAGGTAAAATTTGAGACAAAAAATGGGTCAATTTTCATGTTCAGGGTAGATAAAGTTCTTCATTGTACAATGAAAAACCAAAGAGGGAATCAATACGGTATGGCATTTTTCCGAAAAAAATCTATACTGAATCATTTGAAAAGTTTGAAAGGATGATCATTATCATCGTTGAATCAAATTAATATCCTTATCAATTTTCTATTTGAAATGTTGTTTTTTTCCCCTTTTTCCAAGGAATCATTGCCATGAGTGAACATGTATGTTTTCCACATGGGAACCAAAATTATTTCTTGGGGTAGGCACCTTTTAAACAAAAATAATTATCATGCACCTAAAGTGCATGAAATAATATTTTTGTTTAAGATGTACATGAGTTTTGTGATAATTCGAAATGATTCAACATGAATAATTATCAAGTACCTAAAGTGCTTGACATATTGTTCTTGTTTGACATATTATTCATGATCCAATTATGCATAATGTTTTTTAGAACATCATAATTTTGTCAATGTTTCAACATAAATAATAATTGAGACATTAGACACTATTTTTTCACATGAGCACTATAATTACTTATTTAGGTAGGTACCTTTCTAAACAAAAATAATAATCATGCACCTGAAGTGCATGAAATAATATATATTTTTTTATGATACATGATTATTGTGACAATTTGATTAAAAAAAACTTGAATAATTGTCAAGTACCTGAAGTGTTTGACATATTGTTCTTGTTTGACATATTATTCATGATTTAATTATGCATAATGTTTTTAAGAACATCATAACTTTGTCAATGTTTCAACATAAATAATAATCGTGACATTAGACACTATTTTTTTCACATGAGCACTAGAATTGCTTATTTAGGTAGGTACATTTCTAAACAAAAATAATAATCATGCACCTGAAGTGCATGAAATAATATTTTTATTTCGATAATACATGATTATTGTGACAATTCGATTAAAAAAAACTTGAATAATTGTCAAGTACCTGAAGTGCTTGACAAATTATTCTTGTTAGACATATTATTCGTGGTCCATTATGCATGATGTTTTTTACTTGGCTTGATACCCCCTTCCACTTGAAAGAAATGGACCTATGTGTAAGTATACATTGCAATGTGACCATATAGTTTGGAGACGTTTCTTTTTTGCAAAATGGCAAATTCTTGCCATAGAACATAACACTGCCCAAAAGCTATGGATTTGCACTTAGGGACCCTGTATTAGTTTATGGAGATGATATATATAGATATTTAAAACATTTATAAGCAATTTAAATGGGTTTCGGGGTTTTCAACATGATCCCAATGGGTACATTCACCTTGGCCCGTTCCATTTACCATTTACCCGTGCTGTCATATACTGACAAAAGACTTACCTACCCAACACTTTCCGCTTGTGGTTGCTATGTAATTGCCCACATCATTTACCTTGCCTCAATTTTTGCAAATGAGGCAATAAGTTTTGCAAATTAAGGTTCCTATTTGCAATAACGCCTTGCCATCGTTGTTTATGACTGGGCTTCTGCACTATTGTGCTTCCAAAATTAGTTTTGTTATTGATCACAAGGGTTTACAAAGGGTTGGTTGATGTTGCAAATATTAGACCATGTGCTTTTTTATTTGGTCTTATTGTTGCAAGCGAAGAGAAGAAGTGAGCAACTATGACAGCAATTTTCAGGTAGCCTTTGTGAGAGGTATATCTTTGTACTTAGCTTAGATAGTTGAGGAGAGATGGATGGGGCCATTCACCACCCTGCATCTTGTGGGTGTGATGGTAATGACGGAGGCTCGAGCAAAAATGGTCCAGGATGAGTTGGCAATAATAGCAGCTAGTGTACATGAAGAGACCATAGTAGTGCTGCCAAAACTTACAACATCTAATAAGGTTCCAACCTGCCGATGGCACAATGTCTAGTCCATGGCGCAACTCCTGTCATCTCAACCAGTGATCATTGCATGGGGCATATTGACTACTATATCTGAAAAGGCATAGATATAGCCATTGGTTGCTTTTGGATGCCTTGTAGTTTATAATATCGACTTGTTGAAATATTTGAGAAGAGCAAGCATTTCAAATGTAGTTCTTGACAACCTTGCTAAAGAGGATTTTTTTTAATCATGAGTTGAAAGAGTTTGTGGTTTGCATGAAGTGGTAGATTTTGAGGTTCTTCAACCCTTTATTTCATTTCTACATGCATTTGATAGGATACAAGATCATGATATGTTGGCTTTGATGTTTGATCAATGGTTTAAGAGCACACGACTTGTGATTTCATATTTAAACTATGATCTATTGTTGCTAAATATGATGAAAAGTTGTTGCTTTTATTGATAGAGGCAAACAAGTTATTGATGTTTGTTTTTATTGAAGAAATTGAAGATCTTCAATCTCAAAACAATGTTGAAGATCTATTTTACCCCACAACAATAATTGCAAACATTTATAAGGACCTTGTGTCAAGGGAGCTAATAGGATTCCATCGATATCTTGTTGATGTAAAAAATTATAAAAGCATCTTATTTTGGTAATGCAAAGAAAAAAACAAAATTCCAACCATTGCCATATTATTATGTCATATTCTTGACATCCTAGCCAACCAAATAAAGACATAAAGTTATTTTTTTGCGGCCGACATTTTGATTGCACTTTGTAGATGTCATCTCCAAACTGAAAATATGGACAAGTTGATATACATCCACAAAAACTAACCGTCTGATCCATAAATTGGTTGTTTGGACCCCATTGATATTGCATTTGCATGTCATAAGAAAATATCAATGTATGTAGTTTATGCTACAATTATTAAGTTGAAAATGATGAATTGAATTAAGGTGGTGGGTTTTGGCCAACTCTTCTACGATTCCACCAAACAATCTTTAATTTCACATTGTAGATTGGAAAAGAATTGTGGCTTGGACTTGGGCTTCTTGCCTACAAATCTATGTTTTTAACATTTCTATGTCTATTTGTTATGTCTTCAGGAAAAATGTTTTCAATGTTTGTCCCCTATGTTTTTATTGTGTTTTGTTAGTTGTGTCTTTATAATAAACATTGTCAACATTTATTTGTTGTGTTTTTAGTTTACTATGTCATCAACATTATTATGTTTTTAGTTTTTAGTTTGTTGTGTTTTCACATTTTATTGAGTCTTTAGATTGAATGTCTTTAGTGTTGGTTTATAATATTTTTATTTTGTTGTGCCTTCAACTTTCTATTGTGTCCTCAATTTAAATTTGTCTTGAGTCTTTGTCTGTGATATCTTCAATCTATTGTGTCTTCAACATTTTGTTGTTTCTTCAAATTAAATGTCTTTAGTGTTTATTTGTTGTGTTTTCAATCTATTATGTTTTCAACTTTAGTGTCTTCAATTTGCTATATATTTAGTTTGTTTTGTCTTTTAATTCAATGTCTTTAGTTGTTGCATTTTCAATTTGCTATGGTTTTTAGTTTAAGTGTCTTAGTTTTAAGTTTAACGTCTTTCACTTTTGTTTCTTTTAGTTTCTATGTTTTCAGTTTGTTATGTGTTTTTAGTTGTGTGTTTGATGTGTGTTTTGTCTCCAATTTGCAATTTGTTTGTTTATCTCAAGAATTTGTGTGGAGGGGTGAAAGGAAGATGGAACAAAGGATGATGTGTGTTTTATGTCTCCAATTTGCAATTTGTTGATTGACCTTAAAAATTTGTGTGGAGGGCCAAAAGGAATATGGAACAAAGTAAGAGTTGCATAAAACTTAGAACCATCCAACATGACAAAAAACCTTCATTCTAATTCACTATTTGGGATAGCCTTTTCAGTTTAAAGTTATATTTGTGTAGTCAAACTAAAGCAAAAGATTCATGAAAGTTTTTTTAACTCGACGTTTCACCATGACCAACACTTTTGAGGTTGTTTATTACTTGTAAACGGTTAACTCTGGTTTGATATTTCAAAAACTTGTAAATATTTAATGGAATCTACCTCCAAAATGCAAAAACCTTGCCTTGCCTTGTAGTGTTCATTTGTGTTGTTAGAGACCCAATACCTATTTTTGAAAGGGGGTCATTTAAATACCGTGGTAAAAGAACATGTGTATACTCATCCAGGTATCTATTAAAGAACTAGTGTTTATACCCAGTTAACCACTTACCCAAAACCCCACCCCCACCTCATAACCACCCATAATTGGGTTTCAAAAACCTGGACTTGGGTGATTCTATACATCTTTGAAAACTCAAACAACCAAAGTGGTTTTTTCCAAAAACATTTCCTAGAACACAGACCCAACTGTTATTATATGTCAAGCTTTAGAGATGGGTTATGTATTGTGTATAGAATCCAGACTGTTTTAACTTTCCAAGTTCCTGCATTCTTTTCTTTCGCAAAGCTTTGCCACTTGGTGAGAAAAAAATTCCAGTGCGACTCATACATAGGACTTTTGTGAAAAAATGCAACACTGTCAACAGATATCAAGGAACCATTTTCTGAAATAGCCACATGTAAACAATAAGTTCTGGCACAAAAATATAACTGGATTCTTCAATTTCTCTTACTTTCCTCTCTGCCCTGTAGCCAAATATGACCAATTCCTCTTGCAAATGATCACCAATTTGGCTACATCACAAAATTGAAAAAAAAAACCCTGAATACAAGTTACAACTTTGCTATTTCCCTCTTATCAAAACAAAACAATTTCTGAAATTGCAGAGGTTTTAGAAAACCATTAGAGCAACTGAGTGTTGAGAGGTTAGACTAAGAAACCTAATAAACCTTGTGAGCAGGTGGCTGTTCCTTTATTACGATTCTTTTGAGATTGAATAAGGTTTCATACTTTTTACTACTCATTGTAGTGAATTGCACCCACTTTCCATACAAGAAATGCAGTTGCTAACATGAGTGCTATAACAAGAACAAATGAAAGACCTAGAAGTAGAGCATCAGTGCTCAATTGAAACTGGAATTTATCAGCAGCAATCTCCTCAGGTGTGCGTCTCGTATCTTCAAATATGTTTTTTGGCACAATGGGTTGTCCAAATTTGGTTGTCTTGCCTTCTACCTCTCCCCGCTTAAAAGCCTCAAGCACTTGCTTCCCAGAGTTTATCATAGTCCTTGAGCTTGCCCGACTAGTTGAAGAGGGGGGGATGGATGATTTCAACCGGTCCTCTGCAAATGGAGAAATTCTGCCTGTTGGAAACGCTCCCTGATTCCCCTTTTCGAGTAAAGACTTTGATGGTTTGAATTCTGTTGTTGTTCTGATAGCTGGTTTTTGAGGCGTTGTTGAGATGGAGCTTGGACCTGGTGGCTTGCTCTCATCTGTCAGTGAGGCTGAATTGTTTGGAGATGGTCTTCCAGTCTCCCCATTTGACACTGATTTTACAGCAATCCTTGAGGAAATCTTACCACTTGTAAATGGAGATGATGATGATGCTGGTGGTGGTGCTAGACTTGAGCCATTGGAGCTTGATTCAACCTTGGCTACTTCTTCACTACCATCTGTTGTCTCACTTTCCGTGCTTTTGCATATGATCATCCTTGATCTCTGTGGCAAAACCTGAGGCCTGCTTCGTATGCAGACAAGTCTTGGATTCAACTTTGCAAGATGGCTCAATGACCCATTTGGTGAAGTCATTAAATGCAACACCCCGTGACCCTGCACCTGTAACAAGAACGTATGTAACTCTCATCAGAAATCTCCTTACTCACAAATATGTGCAACAAGAAGATAAACTCAACCATTGGCTCATGCTATGTCTCTCTTCAATGGCACCCAACCCAACTGTGGTGATGATGGGGTTCAATGGAATGCTCAGTAGTGGTGGGTATCTGGAAACCAAATGCCCATTTGATGCTTCCTCTGGGAAGATTTGGACAACAAAATACAACTGGTAGAAGAAGATCACAACTGGGAAGGATGCATCATCTAGCCCTAAAATGGTTGAAGAGAGCCCCACTTCCAGACTGCAACTTCCAGAAAAAAATCCGGAATATAAAGACAAAGAATATGCCACTACTTTAGACACATTTCTGAAAGGGCTCCAAGTTTCTCTCAAGAAGCAACACCCTAAATCCCAGCATATCCACCACTTCCAGCTGCATCTATTTGGAAGCTTCATTGCAGAGAATTTCAGTTCAAAAAATCTCTTGATTTTAGACAATCTATCTGCTTCTTCTGTTGATGGACTCTTCGTCTTCCAGAAGCCAAAGCAGCCTCCTCTCTTGAGAAGTAAAAAGTCTTATTGACCAAGCTAAGGGCTATGCAAGAAACAGGAACGAAGAACGAACATAACACACAAACTCAGTGACTTTTGCTAGGAAAAAAAATCCAAGGGTTTTAAGCCAGAAGAAAGATGGAAAAAAAACCACAGAATTGCAGTAAGTACCACACTGCAAAACTAAAAAACTCTCCCATCTTATGCCTGGACGTACCCAATTGAAGAAAACTCACACCGGACAAATTCTCATGAACCTTATCTTGACCTCAAAATCCAATCTATGAAGTGTGTTTGAGCGAGCGAGCGGGCGAGAGAGAGAGAGAGAGAGAGAGAGAGGAAATGAATTACTTGGCATGAATAGGAGGCCGTCAAGTGTGCTGTAGCTCCTGCCACAGTCCCCATCCTTGAACTTCCCAAGGCAGATAACTCCTCAGTAGCTCTCTTACTACAACAACAACACACACAGACAAACAACAGAACAGAAAATATGGCAAGCTTGTACGGAGCTTTTGCTTCTGGAGTACGTATCACAACATGTGCAAACAACTGCAGATTTCAAGCAAAAACAACAGCAAATGAACATTCCCTCACCCACATACAGCAGTAATATGGTGATTTCCACCAGCCAAAGCATCAAAACCAGCATGCTATGCTCCTCCTGGGTTTTAGGGCTGATTGGGTATAAGCGAAGAAATCTTGCATAAAAGTGATGGATTTTCAAATGGGTCCCGCAGATTTTCACTCATCAGAGATTAGACAGCAGCGTAATTGCGGATAACAATTTGTTTAGATCATCTGACTCCATCTGAGCTTTAGATTTTCTTGTTATAAACAAGAGCAAGAGACGTTCATGGGGTTACTGCAATGGGCCCGGTACTGGTGGCATTAGGTGACGCTGCACCAGATGGTAAATGGTTGTAACCGGGCTAGAGTTAATCTGCACCCACCAGCACACCATGAAGGATGGATGGATGCTAAGTGGTTCTAACCGGGCCAGAGTGAACCAGCAGTACCACCAGTGCAAAATGATGGATGGATGGTATGTGGTTCTAACCGGGCCAGAGTGAACCAGCAGTGTCACCAGTGCAGAATGAAGGATGGATGGTAAGTGGTTCTAACTGGGCCAGAGTGAACCAGCACCCATTGGCGCAACTTGAAGGATGGATGGTAGGTGGTTCTAACTGGGCCAGAGTGAACCAGCGACCATCGGTGCAACTTGAACGATGGATGGTAAGTGGTCCGAAAGAAGAAAAAATGTAAGAATCCTGCTATATTTTGGCTACTTGTTGAAACCTATTGTCTAAATAAGGCGATTTCAACCAAAAAAAATTCCTCAAAAGTCTGGTGACTTTGGCACATGTTTTTTCACAAAATTACTTTGTATTTTGAGTCTGCACTGGATTGTTCTTTGTCCCCAAATGGCGAAAAAAAGCCACCAACAAAAAAAACACCTCTATCTATGAAACAAGGTAGTTGGTTTTGTTTTGTTTTGTCACATTGAGATCTCCCAACAAATCACAGTGCTTCATGCTGAGCTCTTGAAATCACAGTGCTTCATGCTGAGCTCTTGGTGTCTTCTCTTGATGAGTATGGTTGCACTGACTTGGCTTGGCTTGAGACTGGTTGGAGCTCTGTGTGGAAGCTATTTGATTATTGAACCATTTTCTCAATGAAATTTAAATAAAACCCAAACTGAAAACACTGTATTAGAATTTGGGAGTGTTCTTGATGTTGTTGGAAAGCCCTTTGATGAGTCAGATTTAATAGAGTTTATTTCACAATTTTCAGAGGTAAGGCATCTACCCATGGATATATTTACATGCTAAGATGACCATGATGCAATAACACTCCCAAACCGTGAGGTAATCTTACTAGAGGTTTTTAATCCACACAACTGCACAAGAGCCCACTAGTCTAAGTGAAAAACTTACTTGCCCTTGCTCACCCAAGGGTGGTTTAAATCGTGAAGTCCTCTAAATTTGAAGCCTAACACTATTGCAATTGTTTTCAAAATATTGGGTTGCCATCTGGAAGGGACATATTAAAAAAGACAAACCATATATTTAGAAAAAGCAACAATCCAGAAGGGAGAGTGAGGAACACAAAGAGAGGACATATTCCTTTTGAAGGTTTGTAGTACCTATGTATTTATGTGTTACTTTTGAGAGAGAGAGGGAGAGAGGCATATTCTTCTGGGAAGCATGTTCTTATACCCATTGTAAAAGTAATATTCCATGTCCTGGAGCGAGGGAAGGGAAAGCTTCTACTCTACAACAACTGTGAACTCTCTCTACTCTCTACAATACCACCACCAACAACAACAACAGCAAAAGAGGTTCAAGGAAGTGCAATGGCAGGTTACTGCAAAGCTTGCTGACACTAGTTCTCTTCATCATTCAGTTTCATTCTCCATGACCCAGCAAAGGTTTGGTTTTCTTTTTCTTTTTCCTTCATCCTCTTCCATTGACATTTTTATGGGTTGAAATTTTGTTTGGAGATTTTGTTTTGGTTTGATTTCCTCTTCTTTGTGTTTGTTAGTTATTATGTAAGTTGGTAGTGGAGTGTGCTGCTGAAAGTTTTTGGTTTTGGATCTTCTTCTGTTTTTTTTTTTTGGGGGGGGGAAATGTGAAAGAAGTGGGGTTTTTCTTTTTAGAGGGAGGAAATTGTAGTGTGCAGATTCAGAGAAAGCTGAATGAGGGAGGGAGGTGGAAGGGATTGGTGGAAACCCATTGTGGGTTTGGATTTTGTGTGTGATTTTCATCTGGTTTTGTTGTGATGTGAGTCCTTTGTTTCAATTTGGTAGTATGCAACTGAGAAATTTTCTCAGCTTGCATGCGAATTTTGTGTGAGATTTTTTTTGTTCTTTTGAAGCTTGGTGGATCAGCAAAAAGTTGAGGTGGTTGGATGGGGTTTTACAGAATTAGGGTTGGGTCTTTTCTAGTGAGAAAGTCCCAGTTCAGTTTTTTCCTTCTGCAAGTAAATGAGCGTGTTTCTTGTTTCAGAGTTGATTGGAGTAGGGGAGGACACAGGGACTGATGATGCAGACAGCAGCAGTAGCAGCAGCCACCGAGAAAATAATTTTGTGTGAAAAATTCAAGTTCAACAATTTTTTATGTATCACCACCCTCATGTCCATGGTGACAAGTAAGTCAGTATTTGCTGTCAGAATACACAGAACCACCAAAATGATCATTAAGTTCTGAACTGTATGAATCCGTTGGAGATATGTCATGGGGTTTGAGAAGAAAGTTTTTGATTGTCTGCATGCAGGGAGATGCACCTTGGTGTGGATCAGTTGTCCACAACAAGTAGATCATTATCATCAGCCACGGATGCAGAAGAAGAAGAAAATAGGTTCTCAAAAAATTCTGGCATGACAGGGGCCATGTTTGGAAAGACGCTGCTGCTGCCATCCAACAAAAATACTCAATCTCAGCATGCTGATGATGCTTCTTCTTCACTGGGTTCTGAGCTGCTTTTGGGTCTCAAGGCATCATCAGGTCACATTGACAAGTTTGTGTGGTTCCGTAAGCTGCTTCTTCTGTGCCTCATTTTCACAATCTCATTTTCCTTTGTGTTTTTCCTCTTCATGTCACTACCAAAGCTCTATGGTCTGACAAGCAAAAGAAGCAACTTTGGGGAGGACGAGATTCAGAGTCTTCTTACAAGTCAAGAGGCCCATGGAGACAATGGTGGTGGTGGTGGAGTGGATCGCTCCGAGCACCAGCTGGAACTTGCTTTCAAATTGCCAAAGAACATTACAGAGCTTCAAGCAGTTCGAGAAACTCTGCTCATCTATCAAAAGGAGCATCAAATCCAGGCATGATCACTCTTCATTCCTTCATAGCATTTTCAGGGTTTAGTGGTAAGTGAAAAAATTGCTATATAAAGATTCCAGGTCAGTTAAGGTATTGCCAGATGTGGCTTCATTGGGTTTGATGCATTTCCAGGCTAGACCACCCCATGGTACAGTATTTCATGTGATTTTGTTCTGGCGGGTGGAGATCAATCTACAGCAATCTCATAAATTTTCCTCCATGCTTTGTTCTGATGATTCTACTCGAATTGTGTGTGATTTTCAGGTCCAGATTAGCATCATCTGTGTTTATGTTTTCCTGCAAGCATTCATAATTCCTGGTTCCATCTTCCTAAACATCCTTGCTGGATCACTCTATGGTTTTTACAAGGCTTTGATTCTTGTTCTGGTACGATCATCATCACTCCTAATCACCATGCCCTGCTTCCTGGCTTGTTTTGTAAAGCCACCCATTTTCCTTCCACTTGCGAGAACTTTCAATTCCCAAAATCAAACTACAAAGTTGCTAATCTCACCATCAATCATATCACAATGCATGAGACAGTGTTTCTTACCCATCTACTGCACACTTCAGAATCAGTTAGCAGACTGTCAGAGAGATCCTGAATACCTGTGGAATGATGTTAGTCTAAATTACTTTGAGGTAGCAGCTGTGCTGATGGAGATATGTTTTGCTTTGTGGTGCTTTGAAGGAATGCAGGTGTTGGCAACAATAGGATCAGCGGTGTGTTACATGCTCTCCTATCTCATCTTGAAGGAGATTGTATACTATTACTTCCCCGAGCGTTGTCGATGGTTGGCTCAGGAGGTTCACCACCATCGCCACAATCTGCTCAACTATATCCTCTTCTTACGGATAACACCTATTTTTCCAAACTGGTTCATCAATGTGTCTGCACCAATTGTTTCTGTCCCATTGCAGTAAGTAAAACCTTAATATGGGATTTTTCAGGGTTTGGGGATTAGACAGAAACTTATGGCAGAAAGCTGTTGCAAGACCCTAATGGCAGAAGGTGCTTGCAACACTGTAAAAGCAAAGGATTTGGGAAGTGAGCGATCAAATTGTTTTCTGCTCCTTTTTCAAAATGCAGATGTATTACCCTCTGTATGCTGATGATAGTAATAAATAAGCTTTTGTGTTTTCTGGCAGGCAGTTTGTTCTAGGCACATTCATTGGTGAAATTCCTGCAAGCATCGTGGCAGTGAAGGCAGGCTGCATCCTCTCTCAGCTCAACTCTGTTGCTGATCTATATGATCTTGAGACTGTCATCACCATTTCTGTGATTGCTATTCTTGCTTTAGTGCCTGTTGTATTCAAGAGGCGGATTCAAGAGCAGGTGCAAGGCCTGACTCTTATAAAGACCACATAGGAGCCAGAAGTAGCAGATGTGCGCATTCTTGTCAAAAGGCCTCGGCGACTCTATACGGAAACCAATGTTAACCTACTGGAAACAAGAGTTCAAGGATGCAGATAGAAATTCTGCATGCCAGTTGCATGCTAAAGATGCTCTCCCACTGCTGATGGACATATATCTGGCTACCATAGTTGCATTATTTTGGGTTTTGGTTTCATCTTGTACAATTCTTCAGTTTATCCATTGTACATCAGACACAGCAGAAAATGCAATTAGTTATAGTGGGAGACGAACATACATTCCAATGTCGAGCATTTTGAGAGAAATTTTGTAATTCCAATTACTGAAATTCAGATTGATTGTGGAAACCATGACAGTAGAAATACAGAAACAATGGATATAGATATAGATCTCTAGCTATGAGTGCCCTTTTCATGTTGGCTGGAAGGGGAAGTTTTTCCAGCATCCATCCATCACCTTGTACCTCCATCTTCATTCCCCCCATCATGGACATTTTCATATGGAGCATAAGAAATGGATCATTGAAAGATGAAATCAGTAAAACAATGTGCATGGCTGCAAATGATAAAAGGAGTGCTCATAACTACCTTCCATTTCTCTTCAGAGAACTCTCACCTGAGCCTCCCTAGCATATCCATCGGATATGACCTGTGCTTTGAGGGCTCTTTGTCTATGTGAAATCATTCAGCAATACAAGCAAACATCATCCATGCCTGATGATTACAATGATGATATGTGCTGCAACACTTGGTTCTTGATGACAGTGATCCCAGTAGTGTGCATTACACACTTCCTCTCAACTTCAACCCTGCACATCACACAAAGTTGTAGTTAGAAGCATAGAAAAGAAACTCACGTGATGATAAACAGAAAGGTTTTGTCAGTCTGAAATGCTAACATTAGACAGAGGAAGAGGAAATGCTAACATTTCAGAACGGGAAATCATCAGCCTCCAGCATGTGAACAACATGTCCCATCTTAGGCCGCTTCTGGGCATCAGGATCAACACAGCGGAGTGCAACAAGAATAGCCCGTTTCAGAGTCCGTATTGGTGGCTTCACTTCCATTTGTGGATCTGCAACTTCTTCTGATCGCTTACTTGCCACCATTTGCTTCAACCAGTCCACCAAGTTTACCTGCAGTCACATCCATGACCATCAAAGATTAGCAACAACAATTAGCAAGCAAGGAAAGAATGTTACCAGCTCAAAAGTAGTCTGGCCATTCATCCAGGCAAAATACACGGTTTTGTATGCAGGAGTTCTTCTAGTCCAAAGATGTATTCAGATCCGCCAATGCAGTCCAGCTGCACAAGGTACAAATCACCACATATCGGTCCATTATCTACAAGCAAGAGTTTTTGTGAGAGTATTCAGAATAGGTACCTCGCCAGTAGCCCGACTATAATCCACAGGGTCACGCCCAGTGATCACCTCCGTGAGTAGCACACCAAAGCTGTAAACATCACTTCTCTCATTCAGCAGTCCCGTACTGCAATATTCTGGTGCCACATATCTGCCACAATCCATCACAAAGACCCACAAAAAAACAGAACTAAGATGGCTGCAGTACAGAAGAAGACGACTTTCACATACATTGTTGACTTCACCAAGGGAGCCCACCCTTGTGCCTCATCATTCCATTTCTATGTTTTCTGTTGAGAAAGAAAGGTTCTACTAGGTTTTGAGGATGGCTGCAAAAAGCCCAGATCCAAACAGAAGCATATTGCCATGATGCGGTAGTGTACTGTACTTACCCAAAAGTGCCCATTACTCGTGTGGTAACATGGCTCTTGTCAGAACCAAGAAGCTTGGCTAACCCAAAGTCTGACACCTTTGCCTCCCAGGACGTATCCACCAGAATGTTGCTGGACTTGATATCACGGTGCACAACCTTTGGCTCCAGAGCTTCATGCAAGTACGCTAAGCTGCATATCACAAAGACAGAAAAAATAAATTACAACTCTCAAGAAATCCTGTCAGTTGAAAACTTCCTTCATATGCCATGAAGATTATTAGGTGCGCTACCAGAATGAATGGTTTAAGATATTTTCATCAGATGGATACTAGGTGTCATCATGTTGTTTGCACCTTGGTTCTTGAAGCAAACAGACTAAAACAACCAAGAGGAAAGAAATCTACAAGCATTAAAAAAGAAAAGCTCACCAAACTCATAATCAAAGCTATTGATACAACAGAGCAACAACAGAGCAACATTATTCCCAAGTCCCAAAAACAATGACAAGGACATTCAATTCTCTTACGCCTTTGCAGTCCCCAAAACAATCCTCATGCGTGCTTGCCATGTCAGTGGATTTGTCTCCGCAAGTGGCCCATGCAACCACTGATCCAAGTTACCATTGTCCACATACTCATACACAAGCATCCTGGCAAGATAAGAGCCACAACCACATTCGCTTCAACATGAGAGGGAATCTCAAAAGATTCAGGAATCTGCTCCTTTAGCTGCAAGTCTTGTGGCAGAGTCCTGACTCTAAAAACTGTGATCATGTTGCAGCAGCACACTGTGTTTTCTCAAGAATCACAACTAGCTGAAGCAAAGTGAAGCATGCACACTCACACAAGATTTTGGTAAAACTTGAGGAGCAACAGATTTTGAACAAGCACACAAGAAGTAGAAGAAGATATGGCAGCAATGGAAGTAAGGAAGGAGATTACTTACCTTTGAGTGCCTTCAGCACAATAGCCAAGCAACTGCACCAAATTCTTGTGCCGCACACGTCCAATTGCTTCCACTTCCACCAGGAATTCTTTCTCTGCACGGCCTCTGCCATCATCACAACAAATGGGTTTAAGCCTTTTTCTCAGCTTTCCAAGCTCTGTTGATTTATTTCCCATTCCCTTTTGTATTCAAGATGTTCCTCTCTCTCTCTCTCTCTGTGTGCAGCAGCAAACCTGACTGGCTTCAAGCTTTTTTCTCAGTTCTCCAAGCTCTGTTCCATTGTTTCTCATTCCCTTCTGCATTCAAGATCCCTCTCTGTCTCTGTATCTCTTTGCAGCAGCAACCCTAAATAGGCTCAAGCTCTTTTCTCAGTTCTCCAACCTCTATTCCTTTGTTTCCCATTCCCTTGTGCATAAAAGATCTCTCTCTCTCACTATCTGTGACTCTCTTTCTCTGTTACAGCAGCAACCCTGGATGTGAAAAACTTTTGTTCTGCATGTCTGTGCAGAACAGCAGCATACTGTAAAGATGGTCATGATCAGGATTCGGAAATCAGATTCATGCAATGAGAGAGAGAGAGAGATGGTGACCTACTTGTTGTTGAGCAGATTTTTCACAGCGACAAGAGTACCATCCGGGAGCTCGCCTCGATACACAATGCCATATCCGCCTTCTCCCAACAAAGTCTCGTCGGCGAAGCCGTTAGTGGCAATCTCGATCTCTCGCAACGAGTACGATTGTCCCCACCCCAAATCCGTTGGGGGCTGAATTGGGTTTGAATCCCCTGATCTAGAGTAGGAGAGACGATCTTCACCACCGCCACCACTACCATCCCTCCTCGAATCTTGTTCTTGTTTTAGTGGGCGTGGAGTTTGCGCATCGACCCACAATCTACAGTTCCCTTCTGCTGATACCTGCTGCAATGCTGCCACATTCTGCTGCGGCTGTTGTTGTTTGGCGGGCGAGAACACATGGCGATGGAGCTCGTCTTGTCGCTGCAACATCGAGTCCTCTCCCGACACTTTGCGGTGTCCTAGAGACACCATCTCCGTCCACGACAAGCCATTGTTGTTATTGTTGTGCTTCTTCTTCTCCTGATGCTCGTCCTCCAGTTTGAATGCTGTGGCTAAAGCTATGATCTTTGCTGCACCAGCAGCAGCATCCATAGTCGCGCCTCCTCCTGCCACTCCTTCCTCCTCCTTTTTCTCCACACCTGTTTTGGTGGAGACGGTAACCGAGATGCAGGCGAGAGGATCATCTGCAGACTCTCTCTCCGCCTGCTGCTGCGACCGTCTTTCCAACAGCGTCTGTGCATACCAACAACAGCTTGCTGGTGTGTTCCTAGTACCTGATGAGAGCTTCTTACGTGAGGAGGAGGACTTGGGGCTACGCTGCGACGACGACAAAGAACACAAGAGCCAGAAGACGACGACAATGGTCACAAAGATCACCGCCACTGCGCCTACTGTTATCACTGTCCAGAGCTTGAGTCCAAACACATTTGTCGTCCGCGAAAGCTCCCGGACAATCTGTCTCTCTATCCCCATCTCTCCTGTTTTCACCCGAGGAAATAAAAATCCTCTAACACTAGAACCAACTCCTCCTCCTTCTCCTCCTCAGAAGCATGCATGCCATGACCACCAGCAGCTGCTGCTGCAAACCTTGTGACATAACTCAAGCGAATGCTTCTTACACCTCTCCTCGACAATGCTGCTGCTGCAAAAAACCAACAGTCGCCAACCTCAAACAAAAACTTGCTGCAACAACAACAAGAAGCTCTTCAGCTGCTGCTACTCCTCTACTCGTGGAGCTCTTGTTTGTAAAGCCCAAAGCAAATCTTCCAGGATCACCTCTCACAAGAAGAAGCTTACATTCTAAAAACAAAAAAATGTGATCACAAAAGACCACTGGCACAGCTACATTATTTGTGAGTTCTCTGCAACAAAACCTCAAAAAACCGCTGGAAGAAAAAAAGGGGAAAAAAAACACTTGAGTTGGTTCATGAGAGCACGACTGCCACAAACAAAGAAAGAAAATACAAAAATGTCAGCAAAGAAAGACAAAATAAACAAGTGCGGCAAAAAGGAAACCAACAGCAGCAGATGGGCGATTGGGAGAGAGAGAGAGAGTGAGTGAGAAAGAGAAAGTCACAGAGACAGAGAGGGAGAGGGAGAGGGGAGAGAAAAAACAAGAGAAGTGTCAGTTCTCTTCTGGAAAAATGGGATTTACAGAACAAAAACTGCAGCAGTAACAAGGCAGCCTGACTGACACACATCAAAAACACTGCAACAGCAGCAGCAGCAAAAAGTGCTGCAGTTCAGTGCAGCAGCTCAATGACTAGCTAGTGGGACTAGGAATGGAGTGGAGAAAGTCTGGCAAGCTTACATGTACAATCCAGCTCTCTCTCTCTATCTCTCTCTTTCTTGCAAAATCTGAGTTTTGCTGTTGTTGCACGTGGAAAGTTTTTTCAAAAACACAAAGCGAGAGAGAGAGAGAGAGAGAGAGGGAGTGAGAGGAAATAAAAAAGACAAGGAAGCAGTTTGAAGTAGATGTTGGAGTAAGTACCGCAAACATGAACAAACATCAAGTGTGATTCTATTGCAAACGATGAAATCCTGCCATTTTGTTTATTGCATACAGAAGAACAAAACACCCACAACACGCACATGACCACCGCCGCCACACCCACAGAGAAGAGGAGGAAGAAGAAGATGGATGGATAGATGGATGGGGAAAGGAAGATGAAAAGAAGAAGGATGGATGGATGGGGAAAGGAAGATGAAAAGTAGAAGGATGGATGGATTGGGAAAGGAAGATGAAAAGTAAAAGGATGGATGGATGGGGAAAGGAAGATGAAAACAAGAAGGATGGATGGATGGGGAAAGGAAGATGAAAGTAGAAGGATGGATGGATGGGGAAAGGAAGATGAAAAGAAGATGGATGGATGGATGGGAAAGGAAGATGAAAAGAAGATGGATGGATGGATGGGGAAAGGAAGATGAAAAGAAGATGGATGGATGGATGAGTGGATAGATGGAAGGAGAAGGAGCATAAAGTAGTGGGATGGATGTATGGATTGGTTGGATGGAGAAGAGAAAAACTAGATGAAAACAAGAACACGAAGGATGATGGGTGGATGGATGGGTGAGTGGATAGATGGAAGGGGAAGGAGGATGAAAAGAAGAAGTAGTAGTAGGATGGATGTATGGTTATGCGAGAAGGAGAACACGAGATGAAAACAAGAGGAAGAAGAAGGATGGATGGATGGATGGATGGATGGGTGGGTGGACGGATGGGATGGGTGGATAGACGGAAGGGGAAAGGAAGATGAAATGAAGTGGTGGTAGGATGGATGGATGGATGGATGGATGGAAGGAAGGAAGGGGAAATGAAGATGAAAATAAAGAAGAAGAGCCAAGTCGCATGGAGAGCAACCCATGGATGGAATTGGCAAGCAACCTGAATTCTTTCAATCAATGGATGAATTTCATTTGCTAATGTTTCAAGCGAACTTTTCATCCATGTAGTGTACACTACTCGCTCATCGTTGTCATTTTTCATTCATTATGGCTGAAGTTTAAAATCCATTCTTATCCAATTTCAGCCATGATAAATAGTGTTTTTTTGGCACAATTTTTTTCTTTTACTTGACAAAAAAAATTGGGAATTTTTATTTTTTTTTCCTAGTGTAAATTGACTAGTTTTACTATTCTCTGGAAAGAAAAATCGCCATTTTTTTAATGGTGATTTTTAAATATTTTGTGAACTCTTTTTCAGAAAAAACTTGGAAAAACAAATTCAGCAAAAATTTGAAGCTTTTATAAAATCAAAAAAAATAAAAATTACACATGGAGTGGTGGTATAAATGCATCTATTACAACCAATTATTTGTGCAATTTGGTTAACAAATTTCATTTAGTATGACCTAATTTTTTCATTAGTTTTCTATTTATTATTGTTTATGTAACAAATTGATTGATTTGGATCATATTTTGAGTTTTTATTTTGGTTGTTGTTTGTACATGTATTTTGCTCGTGTACCTTGTTGGGTCATGTCTAAAAATTTCCTCATGCTTTAGACTTTTTCATTCAGTTTAATATAAATAACATGCAAAAGATATAATGACAATGTTGGTGCTAGGTTTTTTTTCAATTTGATGATATAAAAATTTGCACAAAAAATTAGCAAAATTGGTTGAATTCACACCACATTTGTCTAAAATTTTCCTAATTTATTTGTTGAAATAATGGCCTAGAATTATTATTTTTTAATTTTTTTTAATGGGATGAATGAAATTTGATTGTTCAACAAATGGTCCACAAAGACATCATGCTTGATGTCATCATAGGATCACTATCCTATCATGGGTCCTTTGAAGAAGAGAAGTATATGAAGAATTGTAATTAAATAATGAATACCATCCAATTTGGGTTGATGGATGGGAAATCACAAGCTTAATTTGAAAGGAAGGTGGTAAAGAATTGCAATGGATGAGAGATGGAAACATAGGGGTAAATGAGGTTAGTAATTAGCAAAGCTCCTATGCTTGGATTTAAATATGCGGGTTTAAATTATCATCAAACAACACTTCTAGAATAGGATGGTTTGAAGTTATGTCTTGAACCAAATCAAACCTTTCATCAATGTCTTGTTCTAAACAAAGGACACATAACACTAACACAAGTTTAGAGATGCTAGAAGGTTTCAAGATGCCTTTACTTTTACAAAAACAAATTTAAAGATGCACCAACTAGCCTCATAAGTGTCATGTGTAACTAATTGGGTGCAGCTTGACTCATAGTTATTATTGTATCCCTAGTCAAAATTTGTGTTTGGGACGAGCAAAACATTCATTGCTCAAAGAGGAATCCGTATCCAAATGTGTTGAGAATTGAAGTGTCTCCATTTATGCGACTCCAAAGCAAAATGTCTCACAAACTCAAATGAGAATCAAGCCCCAAAAAAAACAAAAAAAAAATTCAAAGAGCTCCTCCACCAATTTCCCCCATGTACAAAAAAATAACTCACACTAACTAAATGGTTACAATTTAATGTTGTCACTTATTATGTACAACAAAGCTATTTAGTTACCATAGTTAGTGGCCATTGCATCCTAAGCTTAGTTTTTAAATTTCCCTATTTTTTGCACTATTTAGAAATTGGGATACTTTTTCACTAGGGACTCTAGTGAATTGACCTGACCCTTCTTACTCTAACTGGGTGCATCAAACCCAATGTAGAAGGAATGTTAAACCCAAGGTAAGGAAATCTAACCCCAACTCAATGAAAATTTGACCCTTAGTTCAAAAATTATGCCATATTCCAAGTATCTTGACCCATCTCCGATGTCGTCGCATGTACAATAGAATTGACAAATTTTACTTTATTTTATTTTATTTTATTTATTTATTTATTTTGGCATAGAAGCTTGTGTTGGCCCCCATGAAGTACATTAGAGCAGCTGCACCGACGGTCCAGCGACATGAGCACTCTACGAATGAATGGCCTGTAAACAATAATTTGGATGAATAAAGTTCAGGCTTTAAATAACATGCAAAAAATAGACAAAAAGCTTAAATTACTTGATTGAACATAATGAAGAGAATTTTAATTGATTACAAAATTCTTTTCTTAAAAAAAGTTGACATAATCCAAAAAAAAAAAACTCATTGCCGACTTCCTTATCTACTTACTTACTTACTTCTTTCCTTCTTTTTACTTTCTTTCCTTTCTTTCTTCTTTCTTTTTTCAGTTCAAGTTTTTTCTACAAACATGAACTGGAGTGAAAAGAAAAGAAGAAAGGGAAAAAAAAA
Organism: Sphagnum contortum; assembly: GCA_963920785.1. NCBI lineage: Eukaryota > Viridiplantae > Streptophyta > Sphagnopsida > Sphagnales > Sphagnaceae > Sphagnum > Sphagnum contortum. Next base: position 2,511,176 of record OY987288.1, read on the forward strand.
AAAAAAGGGTTCATGAACTAAAGTGTAAATTTTCTGACCATTGGATTTGGCTTCAGGGTAGGGGATATAACAAGTGAAAACAAAATGTTTCTTGAGCATCTTCTTTGGTTTGGTTGGGAGAGGAGAGGAGAGAGAAGACGAGAGAGAGAGAGAGAGAGAGGGACAGAGTGATTCAGAGAGTTCAGAGAACTGCAACAACAACAACACACAAATACACACACACACACACTCACTCACTCACTCTTTCAAAGGCTGTCATCTGCAAAGGCATGTAAGGTTACCTTTTCTTTCCATTCATTCATTCATGCAAGTTAATGATAATTTATAGCTACAGTTGTATCCAGAAGGGAAAAGATGATATACAAGTACAGCCAGCCAGCCCCCGAGGGTGAGAGAAAGAAAGCTAATAATGCCCAAGATGTGCGGCATTCTTGAAATAAGTAGGGTAATGCCCTATGAGTCGGGCATTTCCCAAAATAAGCACAACCGCCTTAAAAGAGCTCCTCAATGGTAGAATTTTATTTTATTTTCCCCTCCCCCTCTACCCAATTTTCTCTCCTCATGGGAGAAAAGAAGAAAAAATAAAAATGATGAGGGGTTTTGAAGAATTTAATGGTTGCCCCCTTTTGTGAAGAAAACATTTTTTCGCTTGGAAATGTGCCCTCCACATATGCTAAAAAATTTCTGCCGCCTTTACATTCCCCCCACAACAATTAATATATTGATGTACCCCGAAGAAAAATCAAACAATTTTGTTTTGTCGATGAGTAGAGTGAGGTTCTATAACTCTCAAGGTGTACGATTATAATTATAAATGGCTTAGATATTCAATAAATTTTTGGTACGATTATAATTATAAAGAGCATAGATAATAATGTTGGGTTGTGTTGGGTAGCTTGGGTTATATAGGGTGGAAGCCAAACAATTCCAATAATAAGTACTATTTTTCAAAACCAAAACTGGCCGAGGTTCTTCATAAAAGTAAAGAACCGCCGCCCGACATACATATAACCTGAACAACTTGAAAGTGCAAACATTTGGCAAAAGTATTGAAGAAAATTTGTTTATTCTCTAATTGCTTCAATAGTTGCCAATAGAAAAATATTATTAAGCTTATTTAACAACCGATAGAGAAAATAAGCTATTGGGTGGGTTTTTTTAAAGGAGAAGAATTCCAATTTTCAAAAAAAAGAAGAAAAAAAGGATATTTTTGTCTCATATATGTAGTAGGGTAATCAAAATAGATTTATGAGTGTTGAATGGGTTTCCAAAATTTTCTTCAGCTTACATTTCATATGAAAGCCCTCCTTTAATTAAAAAAATTGTCAGGTTGGGCAGGGGCAGGGGTTTAAAGTGCCTCCTACCTTGACCAAAATATAAGATAAAAGAGAGTTTTTATGGAAAACAAAAGGGGGGTTGGACAAGCCAGAATTTGGGGGTTTAGGGTTTTTAGGGTTTCATTTAGGGTTTGATTATCTCAACTGGTCATTTTGACATACAATTATTCAAACTAGCACAGCATTTTTTTCCTGGCATCATCATTTGGTGACCAAAAACAAAAATCCAGTGCAACTCATATAAAGGATTTTTTTTTGGAAAAAAAAATGCACTAAACTCACAAATGTATTTATTATTTAAAAAATTAATTAGATCTAATTTAACAAAATTTTAACGCATCAAAACCTCATTTTCTAATTAATTAAAAAGAAATCTACTTTTTCTCTCTGAGCTCTAGCCAAATTGGGCTAAGTCCTCTTGTGGATGATCACCACCAGTCACCCCCCCCCCCCAACCAAGTTATTTCAGCGACAAGTCAAAAATAATGTCGCTCGCACAGGTCTCAAAATGACTCAACATGGGTTTCGATGATGTTGTGGGCAAACGAGCCCTGAATCATACGCCCACTGAACTGAAACATGGCAGGTTTCTTGAGGGCTATGTTTTGTTTCGGACACCATGCGCCCATCCATGTTGCATCATGAGCTCCCCATCTTGAACCGAATGAACACGGGGGGGCCAAAATATTGGCACGATTCTTAAAATTTTCTACTTTCCATGGTAAAAACGAGAAACCCCACCCCCCCCCCCAAATTCCATTTAAGCCTTTCGGTTCCTTCTAACCATGGTGAATAATCTCGACCTGAAATGAAATCAGGGTCAGGTCCCCGAGTCCAAATTTAACATTTCCCGGGTAAAAGATTATGGTCACTAGGAGGACAAGAAGGCGAAGAAGAAGGTACTATGAGCATAGGTGCCGGTTAACCCTGGTCACCTTGTAAACCAAAGGAGGCGAAGAAGGTACGAGCGTAGGTGCTCGTTCACCCTGGCCGCCTTGTAACCATAGTTACAAGCTATCTATCGGAATGAGCGAGCGAGCAAGCATCTGACTTGTAAGAAATAATGGTGTCCAGCTCCTTTCATTTTGCCAGGCTTTGATATTGGAGAAAGGGAGAAACGTGTTGTCTGTTTTACTACCGATTTTTCACAATAAATTATGATGAGCATGACCAAAAAAAAAACAAAAAAAAAGAGCACTCCTCGTCCGCATTTCATTTCCGTCTAGATTCACAACAACAACAACATGATTGTTTCAAAATTAGTGTTTTTCTGTCGGTTGAAAAAATGTAGCACGATTTCTTTTCTCCTTTTCTTTTTTTTTCCCGACTTTCCTCTCTGACCTGTAGCCAAATTTGGCTAAAATCTCTTGTGGATGATTGCCATTCTGACTACATCACACAATTGAAAACCAAAGCCCTCTTCATGGATCGTGCAAAAAATATTTATTTATTTATTTATTTATTTATTTATAAAAGTCTCATGAACAATTGAATATTTGAATAGAGGATACCCGTTTCATTTTAAATTTATCTATTTATTATCCCCAGATAGTCAACCATGTCCAAATTGCGGCAAATTGGAAATTATAACCCAAGCTGCAAAAGCACTTGATAAATACTTGGAAGTAAAATTCAAGTGTCAAACCTTCTTCTTCATAAGAGCTCAAGACTACTTAGTTAAATTATTAGGTTAGAAATTTTTTGGTCTAATTTAGGTTAGGTTTAATGACCACACCATTAGATGTGAAGATTACCCAAGTTGTAACCCAAGATGCAAAATACTTGATTTTTGAAATCTCAAATACTTGAACCAAATTTGCTTATCTTCTTCCTCATAAAGAGCTCTTTTTGCATAGCTTAAATTAGGGTTAGAACTTCAAATTTTTGGTCTCATTTAGGTTAGGTTTATTGACTATAAATTATTTTTTACTGCAAAATTTTGCTGGGGTTGCTTTTTGGTGTTGAAAAGATTGATAATTCAAGCTGACAATTTTTTCCCATGTTTCCTTTGGGCATCAGATTCAAATGTCAAAAAAGAAATTTCACCAATTTGTGAAAAATATTTTTGAAAAGAATAATACTCTGTTACAAATTCTCTGTTTTTTGGAACAAAAATCGCCAAAAATCACCACAATTGCCTAGAATATAAAAGGGTGCTTAAGATTTTATACTTTCAAATTTTGAATATAGCCAAATTTGGCTAAATATACTTCCCAATGATCAACAACACTTGTGCAGCATCACAAAATTGGAAAAAAAAAAAAAAAAAACTTGCTCCAAATAAGTCAATAGGTGAAAGGAATTCGAGGAACAGTTTCCCAGGAATTTATATTTTCAAAAACATTTGCACTTCTGGTCTCTCAGATTCTACAAATTCACAGAATGGGTTGAAGAAAGATTGTCATGCAGTTGCAACTCTGGTCTCAGATTCTACAAATTCTCAGAATGGGTTGCTCCACAATAGATGGATTGCAAGTAGAGAATCAAAAAAATCTGAATTTGTTGACAGTCTTGCTCTGGAAAGTTTCAAGTATGTCCCACAACACGATGAGAGAAAAATCTTTGCAAGGTAAAAGTGTGGATGCATGTGGTGAACACCAGTGTCAGAATCGTATGTAATGCTACTACTATGGTTCATAATCCTTTGGCAAATTAGTCTAAAGAAAAATTCTGGAATCATCTGCAAAGCACATGCAGAAAAGAGAGTTTGATTACCGAATGAGTCCAAAGAGGATGGATGTGTAGTAATTATAAACCTGTGCTGCCAGCAGCCTCATCCTCATCTTCTTCTTTCAGTCCTGTGGCAAGAATGACAGCAGTGGGCGGCTCTTCACTAGCTTTTGCCTCACTCCATAATGCACTGGCATTGGTGGGATTGCTGGAGGTCGTACAGCTGGGAACATTTCTTTGACTGGTTTCGTGCCCTCCACAGCATCACCCATTGGCTTTGATGCTTTCTTCATTGCAGCTCTATACTTCGTGGACAGGTTCATGTATGGACATTGTTGCACTGAATTGGTCTCTGGTACCATTTGCGGAAGCACTTCCTTCTCCTTGGAGAACAAAGTATCTGTTGGTACTGTTGTTTCAGGTAGCTGTTGAGATGATAATGAAACATGTACAAGTGCTTCAAACAGTGTGGCACTGCTCTGAGAACATGGATATTTGACTGTCAGTGCTTGTAACTGATGACAAGGATTTAAGCTTTCTACATCTGTAAAGATTTTTCCTTTACCTTTGGTTTCAACCTTGATGCACTCTCTGTTGGGCATCAAGCTGGGAACTTTTTCTTTTGTGCTTTGCCCACTTTCTGTTTCTAATTTCTTGGGAGGGCAAACTCCTGTTGCACTTGCCTGCTTTCGCGCATTGGCATACCGAGCTTTCTTTCTTGCATTTAAGTAAATGTGGTGTTCACACAGAGTGTGATTCTCACGGGCGAGCATGGGACACTGCCATTTTGAGGAAACATGACTCCCATCCTTCCTTGCACATCTCACACCCATCTGAATCCCCTTCTCTGCCTCAATCATGGCCTGCATTGTCTTCAGAGTGCCAGGAATAGCACCCCCGTATTTGATGCCTCTTGCAAGCAGTGCAGCTTTGAATTCCGACGGTTTCCAGTTTGTATTTCTCACAGGTATACTTCCTCCCAGGGCCTTTCTTAACTCAGACTTGGCCTCCAGCACTGGGGACTTTGATGTTGTAGACTCACATGCATTGGGTTCTGCTGACTTCTCTGTCCCTGGTGCTCTGGGTTCAGCCACTTTCTCTGTCCTTGACACATCCTCAGCACTCTCCATCTTCGCATTTTGCAGATTCTTGAATTCCTCAGCAGATGCATTCAAAACAGCCTCAAACGTCTTCTGATATGCTTTTCTCCTGGTCTGCACTCCTGTTTACCACCATGTCCAGCCACTTCACATCAGAGCAAAAATGGCTACTTGTGGTTGTTGATAGTGTCACCACTCAAAGACAATAAAACACAAGCACATGTCATTCATTGTATGTGTTTGTGCTGCTTCAAGATCAGGGCTTTGAAAACTGGTAGCTCTTTTGACTCAGTTGAGAAAAGGGTACCTTCTTGTAATTGAAGAGGGTCAGACGGCAGGAGTATGCAAAGTGAGTTGCTGTCAACAGACTGGCAACATGCATTATTTGATTGCTTGACCTCAACCTCAGCATCCAACTTGGCATCAGGAGTGCATGTGTTTGCCATGGTCTTCATCCCTGTTAGCAAAGCCTTCCATAATGCCCATCAAGAACAAGAAGGGACATGGAATCTGTGGGTGGGTGGTTCACCCTTCACATGTGCACCAGAAGTATAGGTCAGGAACAGTCGGCAGCTAAAATCAATGAAAATCCTTTGTTTGAAAATTGTATTTTTACTTTGCAGCAGTTGGCGGCATCTGTTACCATATCCAAAACTGTATGTTGAAGTCTACACATGTCATACAGCAGATCAGACAACCCATCACACAATCTCATCTGCTTATCTCTCTAAAATCACAATGGGATGTTATTCTTTAGTTTCTTCAGGCAAAAATGCACCTTCTTGCACCTGGATCGAGTCAAATGATGGTCTGACAAGAAGGGGAGGGTGATCAGACTGAACACATGCTGCATCCAGCTGCTGGACTTGAGCCTGATGATCCAATGCAGTTTCACTGTCACCTATAGCATCAGTCAGTCTGATGACAGACTTCTTAACACAAGGAGGGCATGCTGTTTGCTCCACAAGTAGCTCACAGAGGATGTACCGACCTTGTCTTTTGTCAAAATACGGGTTTGACTCCAGATGGTACTTGACTTGCTCCTGCCAGTTACTTGCAAGCCCAGGCTGCAAAGTCTGTGAACCAAAAATGGCAAGACTTTCCTCAAGTGTGATGCCCACACTACCTGCTTGCAAGAGTTGGAGATAGAGTGAATGCAGCAGGGATCCTTGTGGCTCCAGAGATGGGTGATCTGATTCTTTACAGGGTATGAAATTCCTCTTGAGCTTGTAGGACCTCAAAGAAATGGGTACCCTCATTCTTGCTGGATCTATTAACTGGCAAATGCCAGTCTCTTTGTGTGACATGAGCTCGGCAGACTCAACCTATCACCCCACCATATGTGAATTACAAACTCTAGTCTCAATGTCAAATCTGATCACTTCAGAAGATCTCTACCCTGATCAAACAGAACAAAAAAATTCCTCAAACTCTGGTGAACTTTTTGACAGATCAGGAGATGGCACAAGTTCCAGAAAGCCCTTCCAGTGAACAGTTTGCCTATCCAGAGCTAATCTGAACTTGCATGGCTAAGGATGAACTTGGCAACTGGGCAGGACAACAGAATCTTATCATGTACAAACATAACATGCAACCTCATGCAGGTTGCCATCCTGCCAAAGTACTCATCTTAGCAAAACCTGGTGGTGACAATCTCTGTAAACGTCTTGTGACTGATGATCTCTCCTAATTTTAGCAGATTAGGGGGGCGGGGGGGGGGGGGGGGGGTGGAAGCTCTGACTCCTGAGCCCAAATGCCCAATAAGGGTTCACCGCAAGAATGTCAGCAAACAGTGACTCCTGTATCCAACAATGGCAGAATCCCTAAGCTCATGCAATCGAAGGATTTCAGATTCTTACCAACCTGAAGGAGCAAATTGTGAAGCAAAAGGTTCACTTGAACATGACCTAATCTAGCAAGTTCAGGTTGGTGCAAATCATGTAAACAGAGCACAACCACCATGGAGCAAATGATTCAAGCAAAGAACACCTGTAATCAATCATATAGAACAAGTTCAGAGCTGTTTTGCAAATTTTTCACCTCAGAGATTGGCAGTGAAACAGCAGCAGCCTGTTGTGACAGCAAGAAGCCCAAATCTCCCGAGTTCTGCTCATGCAGTGAAGCCTCTTCTTGATCTTGTTCTTCTGCTGCTGCACATGTTTGGCTGATGCATGATGCTCCAGCTAAGTTTCCAATTCCTCCTCTCTGCACATAAGAATGTCTGGTGATGTTCTCATCATCCTCTCCTTCTGTTGAAAACTCCTCTGCAGCTACTCCTGGACAAGGAACAACCACGGGATTTACATTGGCGGGGTTGCATACATGACCCGGAGATGGGTGCTTGAAACCAGATTTGTTCTGTACTTGATTGCAAAAAACAAATGCTGCTGCTGCTTCTGTTCCCCCAATTTCAATCTGATGATCAGTCGCCACATTCTGCTCCAATCCACCGAGTTTCTTCACTAGAAGAAGTGTAGTACCATCAGCCTGATGATAACCAGTTGCTGCTTCAAACCCAGTTACCAATTCCCGGCTGCATGCTCTTGACTCATCATCACCTGCAGGGTCTGGCAAGTCTGGTTTGGAGCTTGAAGAAGAACCCAACCTCGAATTCCTCTTCCTCTTCCTCCTATCCACTTCCGGGGGTGTAGCATGACACCTTGGCTGCTGCTGCTGGTAGCTGGAACGTGAGATTTCCGCTGCCACCCATTTGTTATCGTTGGCTAATTCCTTGTGTGAACTCCAATCTACCCTCTTCATGATGCACTTGTGCACTAGCAACAGTCCCTGCATGTCCGTCGACACTTCCGGCCGCTTATGCGTCCTCACCCTCGTCATGCTCCCGCTTCTGATCACAACCAAATCACACACCCACGACGAACTTCTAAAGACTCGTCGTAGTCTCACCACCAGCCTCCACGAATTTCTCAACGTCAAATTCTCTAAATATCCACCCAACACACACACTGTCACATAACGCATCAAGAAGAAGAAGAAGAAGAACAGCGACCCATTGGAAATTGTGGACAACTGTAGCTCCCGGAACAACGTCCAAGGCAGTAGAGTTTCTACAGCCTGGTTCACCACCGCCACCGCCACTGACTTCTTCTTCTTCTTCTTCTTCTTGCTCCAAAGAAAAGCCCACACAAACAACAGGAGCTTGGTCTAAGCCAGCAGCTAGGCTTCAGAAACCACCCAACAACAAAGTGCAAAGAAAAAACAAAACCCAAAACAGCTTCTCAGAACCAATAAAAGAAGCATCTCAAGTCTTGGGACACATTTACATTCTCTGATCTACCAATTAGAGACTCGAAAGAAAGAAAGAGAAACGCGCCAGCAAATTGACAACCACCCAAAAAAAAAAAAAAAAAAAGACATTCAAATGTGTCATTCATGACCTATCTATCTGGGAACAACAACAACAAGTCTGAGTAGGAAAAACAATACCCATGATGGATGTCAGAGACAACCAAACCACACAAACAAACAGATCAAATCAAGCTACCAGCTATGGCATAAAGAAAGAATGGCATTCAAAAACTGTGGACATAAGTTGTTACATCTAACTCATGACAGCAACAACAACAGAAGAGATGAAGAAAGAAAGAAAGAAAGAAAGATAGCAAATGTAGACACCAACACCACCACCACCAACAACAACAATAACCTGAGCTACCACAGAGAGAGAAAGCGACAAGATCAACACAGCACACATAACATCACCATACAAGAGCAGCACCACACACAAGTGTACTTACTACTACCCATACATGTCTGTGACAGCAACAACAACAACACTTTTGTAGCAGCAAAAATTTGTGCACAGATTGAGGGAGATGGAGATGGAAACTCTGAAGAAATTTGCTGGTTTTTTTTTTTTTAATATTTTTTCTCTTTTTGGGTTTTGCATGAGAAATCTATTTATTTATTTATTTATAGGGTATTTCATTTCAGGGTTTTTATTGTAGCAAAAATATGGTTGTGGAGATTTTATTTTTCTTTTGCTCACTTGGGTTTTTTGTTGTAGGTATTATTCATCATGAGTTGAATTTCTTGCTCTTTTTCAAAATTCTTCAATTGCTCTTGATCTGATCTTATCTGATTTTTTATTTTTTATTTTATTTTTTTAATGTTTCCAGCTCTTTTGTTTCCTGTACACTTTCAAGCAAGGTTTTCTTTTTTCTTTTTTGTGATATTGAAATTTTTTGGAGAATTTTTCCAAGATGTTAGCAAAATTAGTTGAATTGTAACAAAACAAAAAAAAAAAAAAAAAAAACAAATTCCCGATTCTTTTGTTGAGAAAAGAAAAAATTGGTAAAAGAAAAGACCATTTTTTCCCCCAAAACATCAAATGGTTACAATATATTATTGTCATGCATCAAACTCCCAAGTTACTTAGCTATCTTCGGGTTGTAGGAAAGGTATGCAACATGGATGAATGAATAAAGATGTGTGTCCAAAGTATACTTGAATCATCATCATCCATCAAGCAAAGAGAGTTCATAACTTGTACCTTGCTTTCAATAAAGGGAGAGACTATGGAATCATGTAGTTTTCATTTGGACCTGGGAATTTCATTGAGGAATGTTCAGCCAGGGTATTCTTTTAAGGATTTTGTGTTGTAGCCAAAGTGGCAATCATCCAGAAATTAATTTAGCCAAATTTGGCTACATAGAATTTGGGCCATTTTCCTTCATGAAAAATCCTTTGTACAACTCAAAATCATATTTTTCAGGTCAAAATTTGGCAAAAATTCGCCAGTAAAAAAAGAAGCGTTGTGTTTAGCAATGTGTTAGTGTGAACTAGCTGTGAGTTCCTTTTTTGGGGGAACTTCATGGGAACATAAAGAACCTTTCCCCAAAACATCCATCCATTATTTGGTCACCTCACTTGGTAGAATGTCTTTTTAAAACAAAAATAAACCTTCCTGAATCTTTAGGCAATATTTATTTTTCGAAATTTTATTAATCTAATTAAGTAATTATTTGGTAGATTAATATGGCACTAGGGTAATGAAATACTACCCAACCCGAAGCGATGGGTCGAGGAAAAAAAAACACAAAATATCAGATGTTTAGAACTTTTGTGGTGTTTAATTCTTGTTTTTCTTTAAAGGTTAGATTAACTCATCATCTTTTTGGTCCAAAATATGGGTAGATCATACATGAATAATATTTGTTGTAAATTGGTAAACACATTACAACTTTGAAGTTGGGCACCTTGGGTTGGATTATTTGCTAAGTGTCTAAAGTATGGATGGATGATAAATACCTTGAGCAGATGAAAGAGGTTTTTCAATCATACAAGCTTTTTTTTTGGTGTTCAATGGATTGCCATATAATTTTTATTTTTTTAGGTTGTTTTCTTTGGCTTCATTATATCTCTTTCAAGGATTTTTAATATTTTATCCCAACACACAACTTAAGGCGACTTTAGATGAGGGTCGAATGTCTAGCGACCAATGAATTCCAGCAATCTTATTGGTTGAAAGCTTTAAATTGGTCCCAAGGCCTTTAGACAAGGGACCAAGACCAAATTGTGGCAAATTGAGGCTAAACTTACATGGCACCTGTTTTGGAGGGAAAATCAATTGATTTGGACAAAAAAAACAGTGCTAAAAAGGAGAGCTCCTGATTTGGAGAGCCAAGAATCAGGCTAGTTGCCAAGGTATAGTCCAACTCAAGGATTCAATTTGCTTCAAATCAATCCAAATTGGTTCCTAGGAAATTGCACCCTGGACTCTCGTCTAAATTGGGCCTTATTCAATCAGCTCCATTTTAGAGTAGTTTCATAGCCCATAAAGAATTGCCATGAATTTCCACAATGCATTTGGAGTGCAGTTTAAGATTCACCCGTCTACACTAGAGGGAACTTGCGTCTTTAACTAGCAACATTTCAAAATGAAATGTTCTGAAATGTTCTGAAATGTTGATCATGCCAGTTAATTAATTAATTAATTAACTAAAAAATTTAAAAAAATTGTTGATCCATACAAATTGATGGGATTGGGGGAGACAATTGCTTTACACTCAGTAAGGCCCTTGGACAAAAGCATAACCCAAAAAGGCAGGCACGGCCTTAGGTGGTACCCTTATTTTGGTAATGCCCTTGACCTTGGGCCTTACCTACCATGTAATGACCTTGCCAGGGTTTTGTAGTATATTAGGAGGGTGCCTTAAATCCATAAGATTCGCTCTTGACAAAGGAGGTCATCTTATGTTTCTAAGCATTATACTTACATTTGGAGTACAACACCCATTATGTAAATTGACCTCTCTTTGTATATTGTAAGTGAAGCTTGCTTGAAAACATGACACTAGTAACTATCTCACATGCCAACCATTGAAATCCAGGGTTTTTTTTTTTTTTTTTCCCCCAATTTTTATGATATGGAAAATTTGAAAAAAATTCCAAAAATTTAGCAAATGTAGTCAAATTTTACAATAGCTTGAAAACATGACACTTGTGACTATCTCAAATGCCAACCATTGAAAGCAGGGGTTTTTTCTTTTCTCAATTTTATAATATTGAAAATTTGAGAAATTTTCCAAAAATTCAGCAAATGTATTCAAATTTTACAATAGAACAACAAAAGTTTCACAATCTTTCCCAATTTTTTTGGTTGAAAAGCTGACATAATTTGTGGAAGAATCTAAACACAAATTAATTTATAAGCTGAAAACCATGTTCTAACTTAGTGAAGACTAGTGTGCCCTGACTAAGGTGGCCTGACTAATGTGGCCTGTGCCGTTGTTGGCCCATGTTGGCCCAAGTTTGAACTCGTCCTCAACTGATTTTTCCTTCCAAAAGCTGGTTTTTTGGAATTTATTTGAATTTTCAACTGCAAAACATCATTCAAAAATCAATATCTCTCCCACATTCTGAATCCAAATCTTACCAAATAAATTCCATTGAATATTGCTCATCAAAATCTTTCCAACAACACCAAAGTCACATTCCAATTCCTCCAAAATTTTCAGGTACGATTTAATTTAATTTTCAATGAAAAAATTATTCAATATTCAAGAACTTTTGCACGGCAAGTCCAAACGCCATGGAACCGAGCCCATGCACCCCTCCTCATCAAGGGGCTTTCCAAAGACACCAAGAACACAATCTGAAGCATTCCCAGTTTGGTGGATCTCATAATTACAAAACAAAACAAACTACCTTCCTTCATAGATAGATCTGCTCGAGTTTTTACCACCGTAGTTGGAGTGCACTTGATTGTGCATAATCTTTTCCTCTATGAAGAGTGGGCATTTTAAAAACCATAGTGCTCACCCTCTCTTTTTTTCCACTGATAGCCACCTGGTGGGTAGGACAAGAAAAAATTAAAAATAAAATTTTGAGCAGGTCTTTATGTTGATAGAGCCCTCAACAATGAATGGGCTCAAAGATCAAAGAACCATGGGTCCCAACTATTTCAAAAATCTTAAAGAACCGGCAGATTTATTGCTTTTCTTGGTCCATTGCCAGTTTATGAAAGAACTGACAGTGAATGAATTGGTGGTTTTATGGCTAGTTATTTGATTTTTCAAATTTTTGAAAGTCGTGATTATACATAGCAAAACTCGGTCTTTGATTTTTTTGAGAATCACGGTTATGGTAAATCTTCACAGCCAGAAAATTTCCTATTCTACAAACAGCTCAAAACAAAATGAAATCATAACCTTAAAATGATTTGCGTATTCACCACTTAGTTTATTGCTATCAATACATTGTAACCCAGAAATATGTCTAGCAGCTAATCTTTTTAGGGTTTGTGATGTGAATGGAGATGTACTTGTCATTGTCTAAATGATAAAAAATTATCTGCTACTTTTGTCTTTTATTATTCATAATTTGTGAGTGCTTCTTGAGTCATGGCTTTCGTTTTATGAAGGAATGATAATTTGGGGATTGATGTGATGTTGTTTTGTTTCTCTCATCTATGGATGTCGATGATGCCAACAATGGAGCAAAATTGGAGAGAAAATAAAATGCAATGTTCGGTAGAAGCTAAGCACTTGTCTTTTCTTTTTTTTTTGCTTTGTGTATTCCAAAAAATTGAGGTTGTTTTAGTTATGTGTAACCAAAAAGAAAGTAGAAAATACAAATAGTTAACTTCATTACATCCAATCGATCTAAACAGAATTTGATCTTCTGGCACCCTACAATATAACACTCCTTGAATTTCTAATGTTCTAGTGTCAATAAGGGCTTCAATTGACGAATTTTTGGTTTCAAGATAATCAACTTTTGCATCTTCTAATTGGCAAACCCATTACAAATGCTTGAATTTGTAGTTTACATATTTTTACTGGCCATGGGCTATTGACCACCCAACTCCTATGCATATTATTAAGAGTCGAGATTCTATGGAGGTATGGCCTTTGAGGTCAAAACTCTCAAGGTTCACTCGGTCCATGTGAGTCATTAACCACTTTCCCACTAAGTGCAACAATGCAATGTATTTCCATTTCTCTTAGCTGAAATCCTAAAAACCTGGAGACCTTTGACTCGAAATGCTTTTGCAAGACTTGATTTTGAGGAGTACGTACCAGGCTCATCTAAAGCCACTCACTAGGATAGATTCCCATGTAAAAATGCACGACAGATTTCTCTTTTCAAGTTCCCTTTCCATTCTTGATCTTGTTTGTCTCATCATGCCCACCCTAAGGACACCCCCTTGAGGTTTCTAGTACTCTCATTATCAGTTATCTATAACATAGATCTACAACATTGTAACTCAATCTCCCCATTCCTAGATGCTCCCAGACTTCTATATGCCCCTTTATTCTAGGGCTCAAACTCTTCAGTTTTTCATCATACCTCAACATGAACCTCTCATATCTAACTTAACATTGATTTGAACAATTACTTTCCTAAGTCATCGACGTAACGAAGTTTTGTCAACAACCAACTTAGTAGTCTGAAAACTCAAAACCAAACAAATACATACCAGAAAGAACCTACCTCTATTCTTTTTCACACTACTTCTTATTATTACCTCCTCCGGTCCATTTCGCAAACCTTTTTCAATGCAGTTGCTCCCTCCACCATCCATTTTTTGATGCAGCTCATATACTCCATAACACAAAAACAAACAAGGTTGCCAACCCATGCATTCCTTACAATAGAAATAGAATGAATATCCACCATAAACGTGCAAAAGTTGATGGCCATTGACAATAATCAAACGAAAAGATGAAACCCTAAAATATGTTGCGTTCACACCAATTATAATGACTTTTTGTCTATGTCACATATGTAACCCCTCCATTATTTAAAAAGTTGAATCCTTCAGCTTCATTCAATCTTGTAGAACATGATAGATTTGAAGGTCTCGACGTGATCTTTCCCATTAATGTTCATTAGCATCTTTGATGATGCATATCCAACTACCTTCTTCAAAATCAAAGTGCCCATTCCCATCTGCATATCCAACAAATTGGTATGGCCTTCCCAACTCGACGTTAAAACTTTCTTCTTCCCAGGTTTCTTCATTTTAACCATTGCCTCTTTAGCAACCAAACCTTCAAAAGTTTGTTTGCCTTTTTTGGTAACATAGGTTTTTTTCTGTTTCTTTTGTGTTTGCTCCACATTGAGCAAGACATTTTCATGTATGCTTGCTATCAACTTCATCTTCTGTAGGAATTGTGTTGCACCAACTTCCACATCAACATTGTCATCAATCATAGCAGTCAAAGAGTGCATGTAATTATCAGCCCTGAGACATGGTGCACAACCAATCATAATCAAAAAGGGAGAAAACTTAGTACTGTCCTAAATCCCACACCTATACCCAAACATGACCTTGGCCAGTTGCTCATCCCAACAATCTATGTTTTCTAATGTTGCAAAGAGGATGGTGATACCATGTTTGATAGTCTTGATTAAATGTTCTGCCATCCCATTACATTGGGGCCATTGGGGTTCTGTGTGTTGATGTTGGATGCCATAATCCTTACACATAACATCAAATTTTGTTGCCCATACCTTGCCATTATTAGTCAGAACAAACTTGGGGACTCCATACCGACATATCACATCATCCTTTAAAAATTTTGCTATTGTCTTAGTACCATGGTCAGCCACATCCTTTGTTTCACGCCATTTTGAATAATGGTCAACAACGACAATAATGTATTTATTCCCTGACTTGGTTTCAAACAATGGCCCTGCAGTATCCAAAACAACATGATAAATCAGTTCACAAACATGGATGTTTTTCATTTCTTCATCTTCAGAACACATGCTACCCATGCTTCTCACCATTTGGCATTGTTTTCACACTCTCACAACTATCTTTACATCCTCTATCCAACTATGCCCGAAGTATTTTCGATAGATTTCAGCCAAGGTCCTTTGTTTTCCAAAATGCCCCAAGTCTTCATGCATTTGTATTACATGTGTTATTATTTCTTTTGGTTTGGGCACAAACAGTCCTTCGAAGTAGAGCATCTGCTCTTTCCAACAATAATTAGTTATTTTCTTTTTGGCCTTGTTGTTTTCCTCAAGGTCTATTATGTTTAGTAGTATGTCTCCTTTCAACAACCCTAAACAAGTTGCATCCTTCCAGATGTCAATGTTCCTTGTATCCATTTCGCGTGTTTCTTCTTCATCAAATTATGTATGACCTAACTCATGGTCACCAAACTCAGATAATTTCCGAGCAGCCAACACCAACTCTAGCTACTGTTGTTTATCATAATATATGGTTATCTCCTTCTTTAGCACTTGCTTACCATCAATGGCTCTCGAATTTGAGTTTCTTCATTGTCTATTGCCTCTACATCCTCCATAAGTGAGTTAGTCTCCTCATCCTGGTTTATCTTAGTTACAACATCAAGCATAAATAATTGGTGGTCATCTGAACAACGCCAATGGTTAATGCCAAAACAACATCTATGGCGATATGTGAGTTTTTTGATTGTCTCCTAAAACCAAACCAATATGAACCAATCCTTACCATATTGAACAGAGAATATCTTCTCTGTTGTTTCAATTGAGTTAGTTTGCATAGTCCCAATGTCTTGGATTTTTTCACTAAAATTGTCATCATTCGTGGCTTGCCCCACTAGATTTATGCTTAAAGCATTAACATTTGCATGTTTTAGCCCTGGTCGGTGCAGTATCTTAAAATTGAAATCCTACAGCATATCAATCCATCTACCTCTCCTACCATGTGCATCTAACACTGTGACTAACCATTCAAGTGGCTTGTGATCCGTTCTTAGAGTAAAATGATTCCTATGCAAATATTGTGTAAAATGCATAATACCCCATATGAGTGCGTAGCCTTCCCCTTCCATGGGGTGGAATTTCCTTTGTGCTGATGTTAAATTTTTGTTGGCATAAGCCACCCTTCTCTCAAGTTTGCCTTCCTTCTGAGACAAGATGGCACCAACGCCCTTTGGTGACCAATTAACATCAAGACATAATGGTTTTTTGAAATCAAGGCGAACAAGCACTCGAACAGTTATAAGTGTTCTCTTTAGAGCCTCAAATGCTTGTTGACAATCTAGATTCCACACAAAAACAACGTCCCTTTTTAACTCAAATAATGGAGCAAGCAATCGTGAATATCCCCGAACATAATTTCGATAATATCCAATTAGTCCTAGGAAAGACCTAATCTTGGTAACTATCTTTGATTTTGGAAAATGTAATATTGCATCAATCTTACCAAGATCTAGTTTGGTGCTTTCATTATTCACCACATGTCCCAGAAACGCAATACTCTTTACAACAAAACAACATTTGTTCGGGTTTAATTTCAAGTTCATTTCTTTGAGTTTGAAAAATACTACATCCAAGTGTTGAAGATTTTCTTCCCAATTTTCGTTATGTATGTTGAGATTGTCAACAAATATCTTTAGGAATCTGTCTCCCAGCTCCTTAAAGACTATTGACATTGTCCTGGTGAAGGTGTTGGTTGCATTCTTAAGACCAAATGGCATGACTATCAAGTCATATAGTCATGTCTTAGTAATTAATGTCATCTTCTTCATGCCTTCTGGAGCCATTCAAATCTACCAAAAACCAAACTACAAATCTAATGTAGTAAATTAGGCTTATTTCCCTAGTTAGGAAATCACATCATCAACAAGAGGCATGGGAAATAAGTCCCGACAAGTCTCATGTTGAATGGTTGGTAATCTTCACAAAAATGCCTACTCCCATCCCTTTTTATTGGCAGGGTAACACAACATGCGTATTCAGAATTGGTAGGCTTCGTTTTGCCTAGATCCACCAGAACATCAATCTGTCTTTTCACCTTTATCTCTTCTCAGTATGATAATCAACCCAAAGACACCTTGCAAGGTGGAAACCCTTGTGTGTCTATGGAATGTTCTCCAATGGTACAACGGCCCAATTCCCCTTTGTTCCAAGCAAACACATCTTGGTAACACTCTAAGACCTTCCAAAGTTGTTACCTTTTTATTCTCATCCAGGTTATGATCAACCCGAATCTTCTTGTAGATCTCTTCCCATCTTGTGTTCATTTCATGGTTGTCAGGCAACACCAACTGGTCTCTGCAATTATTGTGAACATTACCATTGTTTGTTTGATGGACTTGTAGCAATACATGCACTTCTACACAGCTTGTAGATTCAAAGATGGCTTGTTTTCCTTTCTCTGCATCAGAAACCCACTTAATCCAATCAGTGTGGTCATCAACATATGTGATTTCCTCTTCCATAAAATCATCAACTTGCCCTTATAATATCAACTGTAAAATTTGTTGTGGTCCCTCTAACATCACCAAATTTTCAAGTTTAGTATTTCCAAACTCAGGCTCATCACCATTCAACTCAACCAATTGAAGCCTTTCATCACAATCATCATTCGTATCAATGTCTGAATCTAACACCAACACATCCGTTTGTCTGGCCATAATGGGATCACACAAAGATGGATTCCCAATAGCCATGTCTGAATTTCCATTGAGATGTGTGTTTTCCAAAATAGCATAAACATCTTGCATCAAAGCCTCTAAGTTCATTTTTTGCAACATATTTACCATAGTTAATGGTAATACTTCTACATTAGTTCTTGGATTGTGCCTTACTTGTATTAAACCTCAATCCACATCCACAATTGCTCTAATTTTTATCAGAAAATCCAAACAAAGCAGTACATCATAACTATTCGTATCTGTGACCATGAAGGTCATAGTACACTATATGCCTCCAACCTTGACTTGTAGCTCATCAATTCGGCCCAAAGCCTGTGTAATGACTTTTGATGTAGTTTTGTAAGTCTCAGATGCTGCAACCAAATGCATTATTCCCAATTCTCCAACCATTACAACAGCCATGACATACATAGATGCTCTAATGTCTACAAGTCCTTCCACCACATAATTATTTATTTCCACAAGCAAGTGGAGTGTTTTGCTTCTATGTGTTTTGTTGATGCAGATTCGCCTAAGTGTTGGAGCTGCTGAAACCATAGACATTTGATTGTTTGTTGCCTTTACATCCTTTTTCCGTCTGGCCAATTTCACTAGACTCTCGAGGTGTTTTAGTTCCCTTGGTATCATCAGGATTATTTCCATGGGTGAAAAGGAAATTTTTCCCTTAATGAAGTGAGAAAGAATTTTAAATCTGACTGAGGTTTCTCGATTCACTCTTGTCCCCTCTCCTACAACTTCAGGAGATAGTACAATGCCTTTTGGTGCCACTTCAACAAGCATTCTCCTCCTAGGTACTTGAGTGTATGAGAAGATATTATCATTTCCACACAACTTGTTGAATTGTTGCTTAGTTGCCTTTTCATCATTCAACAATACTTCTAAAAAGTTGAATGTGACTTCCCATCTTTGGGTTTCTTCCAACACCTATCCTTCATGTCGCAACCCTAACATTTGGCTTGCGACCAAGGCAAGGGGATTGCGAGGTTGCGGGCCTAGAAATAGACTCGAGAGTCACATCACATGCTCCCGGGAGTGCAAAGAGTCCAGAGAGTGTGAGGGAATGAACCCTCACACTCCCAAGTGAACTCCCACGTTGGGAGTTGGTGAGAGTGGAGTCCCAAAAGGACTCCCGAAACTTTAGAGAGCGTTTTGAGGGGTCAAAACTCCATGGCTTGTTGCGCTCTTTATATCAATGGAAAGCTCTTGGAACGTAAATGTCTAAAATGGGCTCGCATTGCTCATTTGGATATCTCAAACACAAGTTATGGGCAAAAGAAGGGCCGGGAGTCAAACTGCTAGTTTGACTCCCGACCACTAAAAGTCGGGAATCGAGCTCTTCCTGACATCCAATTTGAGAGTGCGACACGGCGTTGGAAAGCTCTTGACGAGGGCTACGACTTTGCTTCAGACCGCGTTGCGATCGGACTCTGCAGTCAGGAGATATTGGCGTCCAAAGTCCCGGGACTCCAACCCAAGACAATTTCGGGACTCCCACGCGGGAGTCCTGGGAAAAATAGCCATTTGGATGCCACCTCCGTGGAGAGCTGCAGAGTATACTATAAGGGGGAAGGTGGTGGCTTCCCCCAAGTCCGGGCCGTGGTGAGTCTTGTGTGTCCGTGTTGCCCGTGGCTCGTCCTAACACCAAAGGTGTTCCAACTATGCACTAACCACTTTGTGTGGGTTGTGTGCAAGCTCGTGAATGAATAAGCTTGTCAATTCTTCCTAGTCCCATCCCGGAGCTCCAACACGCCCCCTCTACCCCTCCGAGTGTTGTGAGCTAGGGAGCGGCTCCAAGTTCCAACTCCTTCCGCATTGTCGCATACTTGAACCCTCAAGTGGGTCTACAAGGAACTTGGGAGCGCGTCACTTCAAGTGACCTAGACCTGAACAAAACGAACATTTTATCCCACAATTCTTTATCCTATGAGACATGCCACATTTGGCACATTTTGGTTGTGGTTCATTTAATCTCGAACAAGTAATGGCTAGATGGTCTCCTCCCTTGCAAATCTGGCATCCCCCAACCATGGTGGAAGAAGATGATGCATCAAGATTGGGCACATTCCCCTTGAAGAAATTAATAAGCGTGTTGTTCAAAGCAATGACCTACTTTTCCATTATTGTCTCTAAAACTCCCTCTTCTTGTTCCTCTGTCAGAGGTTCATATGGAATCTTTCCAAGCTCACCCAACACTCTCTCCAACTTTGTTGTAGCACCCATTAATTTTTCAATATCTGTAAACGTCCTCACCACACAAATTTTGAATTTTAGGCTTTAATCTAGCCAAAAATCTTCTTCACTATTCAGCGTCTTATATTTTGCCCCTTTGAAACAATTTGTCAAGACATTCAAAGTATTTTTGAACTCTCTCTTTGGGTTCTTGTCTAATGGCATCAAGCCTCATCCTAATGTCATCAGCATCAACGTCTCCACTTCTGCATTATTAGATTCCTCAATTCAGCCCAATCAGTTAGTGTTGGTTGCAACTTCCGAAACCATTCCTTAGCCTTACTTCTAAAATTCAGCTTTGTAATCTGGAAGAGTTTATCTGCATTCAGATCTTGCACTTCAGTAACCATGATGAGCCTCTTTACCTGATCATTAACATCCTCATGGTTTCGCCCCTAGAACAATTCATCCATCCTTTGTGGGTTGGTCATTTTGCAATGTTTAACTTCAAGCTAAGGTTGCAACATTTTCTACTGCACAAATGCTTCTAGACCACATTTAAGTAGACAAATTCCTTTTCAGCTTCTCATTCTCTTCTAATCATGTTGAGTCAAAAGGACCCCAATGCCATTGGGATAGAGATGGTGCTCACTGAAAGCATGAAATACCATTCCCCTTTTAGAGATCCTACCTCGTCCTCCAAACACACTTCTATTCTAGAAATTGACATAACAGCACTGGCAACCACCTTATTTGTGTTTCAGAAACATCAAAACAACTAATTTTCAAATGTACAAACCCTAGGGATTTCCATTGATTGTAGATTTTAGTTGTGACTTTACCAGACTTAGGTTGTTAGGTGTGACAAACTTCTTGTCAAGAAGTAACCATCTGTGATTCAATTTAAAAACTTAGACTAATCTCCTTCTCCTTATGGTCTCAAAGGTACAACATTAGATGGGAAAGTGGAGAAGATTTGCTCATATGTGGATTCTTGCTGGAACTACTACCTTTCTTTGGAACTGCACCATATTCTCCAACTTATGATGCAGGATCTTGATCCACAATGTTCCACCCTAAGAAGGTGATCTCCATTCTGAAATAAGTCTTCCACATTAGGGATGTACAACCTGATAAAATGGTTAGGTGAAGCAAAAATCTTGGGAATCCAAATGTCCCCTATTATAGGCACATTGCGTTGCCTTTCAAGAACTGAAGATGAGACTCTATGCAAGGTATGAGGTGTACTGATATTGCCTTTGTAGCTCTGAGGTTGACCCCCACACTTTTGCTCCATTCCTTAATTTCAACCAAACTTGAATGCATGTATAAAAGCCATTATGAGTTATTTCTACTTCGACATCCCCAACTCGAGCTTCATCGGGATTTGTACCTATAAATGTCACTACCCCACAACCTAATAAACGCAAAATTACTACTCCTATCCGAGGTCCATCCTGCCTCTTTGGATAATCAAACCTAGTGACTATTTATTGCTCATGAATTTCCTGCATAACCTCATCTATACCAATCTCATCTGCATTAGACGATGACATAGTATTTCAACTATCATCATACCCAAACATACATAAATTTGACTGATGTCACCAAATTTTTTACCAGGCTCTGATACCAAAAGAAAGTAGAAAATACAAATAATTAACTTGATTACATCCAATCAATCTAAACATAATTAGGTCTTCTGGCACCCTACAATATAACACTCCTTGAATTTCTGATGTTCTAATGTCAATAAGGGCTTCAGTTGATGATTTTTTGGTTTCAAGATAATCAACTTTCGCATCTTCTAATTGGCAAACCCATTACAAATGCTTGAATTTGTAGTTTACATATTCTTACTGGCCATGGGCTATTGACCACCCAACTCCTATGCATATTATTAAAAGTTGAGATTCTATGGAGGTATGGTTTTTGAGGTCAAAACTCTCAAGGTTCACTCGGTCCATGTGAGTCGTTAACCACTTTCCCACTAAATGCAATAATGCAATGTATTTCCAATTCTCTTAACTGAAATCCTAAAAACCTGGAGACCCTTGACTCAAAATGCTTTTTGCAGGACTTGACTTTGAAAAGTAGGTATCAGGTTCCACTAGAGCCTCTCACTAGGACAAATTCTGATGTAAGAATGCATGACATATTTCTTTCTTCATGTTTTCCTTTGCATTATTGATCTCGTTTGTCTCATCCTGCCCACCCTAAGGACACCCCCCTTGAGGTTTTTGGTACTCTCATTATCAATTATCTATAACATAGGTCTACAACACTGCAACTCAATTTCCCCATTCCTTGATGCTCCCAGACTTCTATATGCCCCTTTATTCTACGACATCATACCTCGGCATGAACCTCTCATATCAAGCTTAACATTGATCTGAACAACTACTTTGCTAAGTCATCGACGTAGCGAAGTTTTGTCAACAACTAGCTTAATAGTCAGAGAACTCAAAACCAAAAAAATACATACCAGAAAGAACCTACCTCTATTCTTTTTCACACTACTTCTTATTATTACCCCCTCTGGTCCATTTTGCAAACCTTTTTCAATGCAATCGCTCCCTCCACCATCCATTTTTCGGTGCAGCTCCTATCCTCCATAACACATAAACAAACAAGGTTGCCAACCCCATGCATTCCTTGCAGCATAAATAGAATGGGTATCTGCTGCAAGCACGCAAAAGTTGATGGCCATTGACAATGATCAAACAAAAAGACAAAACCTTAAAATTTGTTGTGTTCACACCAATTATAGTGACTTTTTGTGCAATCACAATGTGTTGTTGTTTCACCAATGGGAAGAATGCCCACATTTGTATCTTGGTAGTTCTGTCCATCTTTTGCCAAAAATTCTGTTGAACATGATATTTGATGCAATAGAATTAGTAGAAGCATTCTATGGAATTGATGAAAGTTGTAGGGGATCAATATAGGTGATTTGTTTGTGGTTTCATTTCATTTAGTTTTGGTATACCTTATTTTTGTTGGAAATTGTTGTATATGAGGAGGGTTTGAGTACCTATTCATATGGGAGGGAGCTCCATCACTTTTGATTTTGTTTCTTGAAAAACCCTATAACTGGTGTATAACCAACAATTTTCAACTGGTTAGTTGAAAACCTACTCTAATGCATAACTCATGGTTATCACCCAATATTTTGATAACCTATTCTAATGCATTTCTCATGGTTGTCACCCAATTTATTGAAAGCCTACTCAGCACTCAAAAAGATTGATACTGGTAACTTGTGTGACCCCCAAAAAACTCAAAAAAGACTGTAACCAGTGGTAACTAAAAAGGCAATAAATAACCAACCAACACTGGAACCATACCTCAATGGTATCAGGGCGATTCTTAGGATTCATTATAATTTATCACATTTTTCAAAAACTCAAAAGGAGTGGTTCTGATATATAACCATTAGTTTGAACCCTGTGCCTAATGCAAAGGTGTGTGTGTATTTGAGGGCATTGTGTGGAGAATATATGTTGGGTTTGTTGCTGATATTGATATCAGAATCTTGGGGGTGCCCCCCCCCCCCCCCCCCGAGCCGGGCATGCCTTTCCTAGACAGTGACACATGCGCAGAGAGGGGGGGGGTTATTTATTTCTGCCAGGGTTTTCTTCCCTGTATGATGCCATCCATGGATGGATGACGGGATGGACGGACAGATGGATGGATGGACCAAAAACAACCATGACGTCCTTTACTATATGTAATGATTGTGAGAGGGTCTGACTCTTTTTGAGTGTGTTTGTAATGAGCAGATTTTGCTTTGAAACAAAACATCCCCAGCAGGATTTTGTGGCATTACTCTGTATAGTTTGGTAAGGACTAAGAACTACTGTCCTTCCCCTAATGCATGCATGACCAACTCTTTGAATCTGATTCTGTGGCCCACCCATGCACCATCCATTGGATACCCGTTACGACTCAGTTAGCTTGTGGATGAACAATCACAATTCATTCACACCTGAGTTACCAAAGGCGGTTCCACCTTTGGTATATAATTAATCTCATATAAACCCTCCTATTTCCAATTCACAATAGGTATCTAAAGTACCAATATAGTGGGTAAGTATTGTAAGTAAGTAAGTAGGTAGGAAAGTATAGGGAATTGTTATGTAGGTAGGTAAGTAAGTTATGCATTTCGTGGATATTAGGTGAGTACATAGGTTAAGCAATTGGTGGTTATTTATTATGTAGATAGATATTAACGAATACACATGGATGATACTTAGTAGACTGCACTAAATTCATTCCTATGCCCCCAAAAAAATCATTCATGTCTACCATCAAACGTCAAGATGACATAAAATGTTGAGGTACCAAGTGAAATGTTTTTGAAGCAATTCCCCGGTGTATTATAGTACCTTTACCATTCATGCATTTTCTTGTCTATTGTTTTTTTCTTAAAAAAAAAAATCCATTTGTTCACCCCAGCACTAACAATAAGAATTTCCTGGAATTCCAGCACTTTCAACGACCCGCTCATGTAAACCTGAAATAAGTGAAATGACCATGCACACTAGGCATCAAGTTAGTAACAAAATTTGTAGAACTTCCAGCATTATGGGCAGCTAATTTTGAAAAAAAAACAATTGACATTGACTGAAAATAATTTAATTACTGTCGGAATGATAAAGGTATCATGATACTCATTGCAGCATTAGGTACCAATACCGGCCATCACAATTCTATAACTGGCTGCCATGCTTAGTCAGAGTTTTTCATCTCTTCCACACATAAAAGCTAGTGCACCTCAATCACTAGCTGATTTGTGATAGAGGATGTCATGCTTAGTCAGAATTCTTCATCTCTTCCACACATACAAGCCCTTGCAACTTCATCTCCAGTTGAGTTGTGGCAGAGGTTGTCGTTTTAGCATTATGTCTTTCGTTTTGATGATCTAGGTTTTCCTTTCATGTGTTTACATTTGCTTCAACATGCCTTGTACTTTTTGCGGATGAATTTCTATCGTTGTTTATATATATATAGACATAGGGCTTTCCCCTTGAAATTGCAAGTAGAATGGGCACTTACGAATTAAGCAATATAGCTCTTTCTATTTGTTTATAAATTATACATGCCAATAGTTTTTTACATACCTGCTCTCTTTATGTACCCACTCTCTTTAAATACCTCCTCTCTTGTGGTAAGAATTATTTTTGGAAAAACTTGGAGGTTTTTAATGCAGTTTTGACTACAAATAATGTTTTTTTCAAAAAAATCGTCGTACCCTTTTCAGCCTTGTAAGGAAAAGGAAAAAAATAAATTCCCTACAAGTGAGTTTTTCAGTTTAAGAGATTATAATTATTTTACTACATGCATATTATTAAACAACCATTCTTGTTAGGCAAGGCTGCCGACACTAATCTGGCACCACCTACTTTTTGCATAAACCCTGGAAACAGGAGGAAAAGTAGAGTGCTGCTGGATTCATTGTACTCTGTAAAGACTGTTTGCTGGATCTGCAAACACAGAAGTATCAATTTGACACATATCTATAACAAATTCTTACATGCCGCAAAGTTTGTTTGTACCATTTGGTAGAATCATGACATTTCACCAACTCTCTGAGGAAAAAGTCCAGGGGTCCCAAACTTCACCAATAACCAAGAAGAGTAAGCAAGGTTAATTAGAGGATAATTATGGTGCATTCACACTTGATTTTAAGTCAGTGTTTAATGAAAATCTAGGTGGCATCCTAGATGGCACCCAATGTTAAATGGGCAATAACTTAACGTTAAGTGAGTGTTGTTAACTTAACATAAAATGTTTCATGGTAAGTTGGTGTAAGTCCTAAATGACTAGTATGGTGTTAGGGGACTCAACACTAAGGTCCCTAACACCAAATGTGAATGCACCTTTAAATAGTGCACATAGCAAACTTTCGTCAATTATATTATAGTGCTGTTCTGGTATGTAGGCCTTGCACATAAGTATGGACACTGGGAGCAAAGACTCTACCAGTATGGTAGGAGCTAACGAGCAAAGCTTAGGATGAGTTTGGGCTTATGAAGGCTATTTTTGCAATAATCACTTCTTTTTAAAGTAAATTGAATGAGACAATCTCGCATAACACCCCAAAAAGTTATAAAACTTGCATGTCTTGGGTTAGGATCATCCAATTACTTAGAGCTTGGTTTTTATGTGGATTACACCCAAAACAAGGTCTCATCACATGTTTTAAAACCTTGCCTTATGACATTGTGTTGTATGTGTCATTTTCATCATGTGATGAGAAATTTATTAAAATAGGTTTATATTGTGCTACATGCAAATTTTCATGTCCTTCTGCAAAACTTAGAACTAAAAGACTTTCCAATCTCAAAAATTAAAAAAGATCTCCTTGAAATTTATATCCACCATTATTGCTTTGTATGATTCCAAGATTATGATCATTTTGAATTTTCAAACAAGTTTGAGGTCAAGAAGGAGATCAGTTCAACTATTTTAGATACCAAAGCCATGGTTTGGGAGGAAAATTATGGTTTACATAAACTATACAAGCACAATTGAAAATTTTAATCTCCGTCTATTTATTTCAATTTCATCATATTAGTCTTTTATTCTAATAGTTTTCAATCCATTATCCTATTTTGGAAAAGGAAAATAAGGAAAAGGGTTGGTATGGTGATAAATATTTCAATTGTTAACAACTAAATTATAAAGAACAAGTAGATGCTATAACATGGACATCATTAGGAATGGCTACTAGGTAGCTAGTATTTTATGAAAATCATGTGAGTCAACACATTTTGAATAATCAATGAGATGAAGTCTGAAGATGGAGAACTTGAAATGCGGATGTTTAACTTTGTACGTTGTTTATTACATGTTCAAACATAAACATATGAATTATGCCCACCAAACTTAAAACTTAAAATCGTATTGAGATCAACACATGATTATGTTTTGGCCTTCAAAATAATGGATCCATGAGAAAAGGAAACTTTGATGCACTTGAAAATGTCAAGGAAAAACCATACACATAATCATGCCCACTTGTCATTGGATTTATTAAACAACCTTCCAACAAGTCATTGGCCCATATTTGAGAATATCATCTTCAAATGGTTTTACTGTTGCAATTTCCAAAACATTAACCACATTATTTCTCACTTTTTAGAGCTTACTTTTTTTAATTCAGGCTTCATGCAAACTAATTCCATAAAGTCACCCTGTCTTCACGCTGTCTTTGGGCCTCCTTTCACCCCCCTATCCCCTCTTTCCGTGGTATCCGTAAAGACATTTTACTAAATCTCAGTATGAAGTGCTCCAAATCAGTATGAAAACGCTGAAACTCAGCATTTAATGCACAAGGTTTGAGACTAATTATAGTAGTTGTACAAGTAGGAGCAGTGAAAATATATGTAGAAGGAATGGTGGCGCTCAGGAAAAAGGGAAGACAGGATGAAACTCAGTTTACCACCAAAATTGATGGATTTCTGAGTTTCACCCTCTGTTGAATGTACATTTTTGCAGGTTTTTTTTTAATCTCACCCTGTGTGTGACCAAACTCAGGGTTCTGGTGCTGTGTTTGTCTTACTTTACAGATAGCTCTATTGTGTCAAGTGGATTAGAAATTCCTGTAGCATGAAAAATGTACATGCAATTATAGCTAATTGCCAATTTTCTGAAAAGGTTTTATTTTCAATGATCCACTTTTGCTTTTGATTTTGGATTTTTCCTTTTCCAAGCTCCAACAACAATAGATCCTCTCAACTGTGCTACAAAAAAAATTCTATAAGCGCTTGTTTCTTTGATTTAATAATATCATTTGCTCAAATTGTACATCAAAGGAATTGGCGATTTCACAAGTAAATGTTCAATACTAGAGTGCCAAGAAAGAAATCCTGAGCAAGTCTAAACATTCTTGAAACCCTATAGGATGTCATAGTACATAATTAAAAACCTTCAGTCCACAATTGAACTCCAATGTTAGCTGAACCTAAAGGTGCGATTGGTTCACTTGGCATCAGCCTTTACTTTTTGGTGTGAAATAATGCCAGAAATAAAAATATTTCTATCATGTATTCCCTGTTTTTCGTGAAACAGTTCACCATATTGTGAAAGAATTTTTTTTGCCACATTTCAACTCAAATTTTGGTTTAGGTAGTAACATTTTTTGAGCAATTATTTATTTATTTTTTGGGTTTAGACAAGATCTAGGAACATATTGCCATTTATTACTAAATCCCTCTTGGGAGCTTGCTACTGGCACAACACAAAAAAATTGAAGACAAAACACCAATTGGTGTGATTTAGAATTGTGAACCCAAGACTAAACTTTGATGCCTGGAATATGCCCAATGCTAGTGCCCATTTGAGCCTCTCTCAGAATTTAGCACATCCAACATGCATTGTTAGTTCCCCCTCCACCCTCACCCATAAACGGGAACAAGTGGAGTGCACAAGTTAACTGAAAAACTTCATTATAAAAAAAGGTACCATATAAGCCAATTTACTCAAATATTTCACCATGAAAAAATATAATCTTCAATCAAATCATCTAAAAGAAACCAAAAATATCCTTCATGATATTATAACTCTATAACTAATCTCAAGTTTCAACACAAGCCAAAATATCATCTTTCAAAAATCCTCATATAAAAATAGACCTATTATTATTACCTAGGGGCCCAAATCCCTTAAACTACTATACTCTATAACGAATCCAAACACAATATCCTTGCCTTGGTAGGCAAGGCCAACAAAATGGCATAATCATTCGCCACAGATGTTAATCTGTGCATATGATGGATGCCCATGTTCCATACAGATTGCATGCATTTAGATGAGAAGATATATATCCCAGTAAGGGAAGTTTTTAGTTTGAAGTTTGAACCTGCCATGAAGGCCAGAGTCATCACCCAATGAGGTGCTTGTTTGGAAGGTATATTGAAAATCTCAGAAGGTCCAAAAGATAGGGACCGACCCAAATGCTCAACATTCACTATTACTACACAATTTTGAGGAATCTCATGAAATGTTTAATGGTCCGAATCGATTGAGAAATTGTTCTTGATTTCTGGTATCATACAACTTAGAGGTAGGTATGAAATTACAAACACTAAAAACATTGAGGTAGAGATCTAAACTACCCAAGAATGGTATTGGGTTGTGAAGATAGACAATTGTCTTGATTGAACCTGGAAATTTGTTAAGAAGATTGGGACTGAGTGAGTGTACAACAGATGTCATCCCATGGTGAGCAACAATTGGTTTTGAGGATTCTACATGGTGCAAGAGATGAAGAAGACCTTGAAGGATAAGAAGACACACACAACATGTTCTGGGCTCCTAGACACTTGTGCTCATTACCACATTCTAGAGAAACTTGCTTGCGTGCTGGTCCACATGTAAATCTCCAGAGGAATTCAATAAGGTTTAAGGAATTGGAGGTGCTTCGAGTTAAAGGATATATGTTGACAATTTGTGGTTTGTGCCTTAGGGTTTGGAGGGTGGTGTGAATGATCATGATGATGGTCAATGCAATGTGACTTGGCGATTCACTTGTTGAGCAAATTGTTTGTAGAGATGGGTGCAAACTCAAATGTGCAAAACTTACATGCCAGATTTTGTGGGTTCAACAGATTTCACTAATATATGCAGAACAACATAATTGCTTTAGGAAAGAAACCCATGATCCACAATGTGACCACATGTTGTTTATAGTACAATATCGGGTTTTGGATCATGACATTCGAGCCTGAGTGAGTATGTTTTAGGCAGCCATCTCTTCCAACAACAAGTTCTTTTTCCTTCTTCCTGAATTGCAACAACAACAACAACCCAACAAGAAGCTCTACCTTCTTCTTTCCTGAATTGCAACAACAACCCAACAAGAAGCTCTACCCTCTTCTTCATGAATTGCAACACAACCCAACAAGAAGAAGCTCTACCAGACTATGCAAGAAGTATGACAAAGTTTGGTCATCTTCTTCAGCCTCTCCTTCCCGAGAACATCACTGAATCAAAAAAAAAATTCTTGGAAAAAGTGGAAAACAGTCTAGAGAAAAACCCCTAGGTACTATTCTTCTCTGGTACCTTGTTGTTGCTCCAAGATTTGGTTTTAAATAAGTTCTGATGAGTCCGTGTTTTTTTTGTTGTGGAAGCTTTGAAGTGCAATCAATAGGTAAGTAGGCACTATTGCTGAAGATCCAACTTTTGTCAATTTGCTTGCAACTTTTGTGATTCCAATCCGCCATCCTCATCAGCACACAAGGCAAAAAAGAAAAGAATTTCGTCCGCTTTCTTCAGTCTTGTGCTCCCAGACAGACAGAGATCGTGAAACTACTGCAACAAACTCGACTAGTGTTTTTGGAGAAAAGAATTTCCTCTTGTACTCCGAGAGAGAGAGAGAGAGATCGTGAAACTATTGCAACAGAAGAGTCGATCATCGCTTTAGAAAACAACTGTGGATTGCAACGAAGTCGATCGTTTTGTTGGAGAAAAAGGAAATTTTTGTATCATCTTTTTACTGTTTTTCTAACCATTTGTTGCGCTTTTGAAGAGTGTGTGCTGCTTTTGTTTTGTTCAATCATTGTTGTTGTTGGTGTTGCAGTTTCGAGAGCGGCAATCATTATTGTTGCGCAAGGCTCTCAAGCTGTAAGTGTGTAAGCACATCGCCTTACGGCCGCCGTCCTTGAGCAGATGTCGATCGCGAGGAAGGTTTTCGAGGCCACGATGATGAGTTCTTCGCGCGTCTTGCCTGCTGCTACCGCTGCAACCTACAACAACTCCTGTGCAATCCCCGTTGTTGCTGTGTCTTCAAAGCTCCAGACACATCCTCGTCGTCGTCGTTGTTCTCATGCTGCTGCTGCAGCTTCAAGGAGCTCCGGTGGTTTGAGCTCCTCCAGTTCTCTCATTTGCAATAAAGCTTTGAGATTAAACCAACAGTCATCTGTGTTTTCTAGAGCAGGAGCAACTCCGATCTGTGCCATGGCGAGCGATGCGGCTGCGAGTGTCTCCACCATCGCTGTAGGCGACAAGCTTCCGGAAGCGGAGCTCTCCTACTTCGACGAGGAAGGCGACGTTCAGATCGTCAAAGTCTCGGAGCTTACCAAGGGGAAGAAAGTGGTGCTGTTTGCAGTTCCGGGAGCTTTCACTCCCACATGCTCAACTAAGCATGTGCCAGGGTTCGTGGAGAAAGCGGAGGAGCTGCGAGAAGCGGGAGTGCAGGTCTTGGCTTGTGTCTCGATCAACGATGCGTTTGTGATGCGGGCGTGGGGGGAGAGCATCGGCGTCAACGGCAAGGTCTTGATGCTCTCCGATGGCTTGGGCCGCTTCACGAAAGCTCTGGGCGTCACCCTGGACATGAGCGCCAAGCCGACGCAGCTGGGGATCCGATCTCGTCGATACTCTTTGCTGGCCGAAGATGGAGTCGTCAAGATTCTGAATCTGGAGGAAGGAGGAGGCTTTACTGTCAGTGGCGCTGATGATATCTTGAAGAGCTTGAAGGGTGCTCCTGTTGTCTGAAGCAACCATCGCGACAAACCTGTTTTTTCGTCTGTTGCTCTTCTATCGTATCACGTCCTCTGCGATCTTGTTGCTTTCTTCTTGAGAAGAGGTTCTTCTGTTCTCTTCTGTTCCTCTTCTATCTCTTCTCGTTTTGTGCAATTCTTGCTTTCTTTTGGAGAATGTGTTGTGTTCCTCTTCGATCCCTTCATGTTTTCTGCAGTTGTTGTTTTCTTTGTGGAGAAGATGCTCTGTTCTCTTTCTGTTCCTCTTCTATGCCTCCATGTTTTCTGCAGTTGTTTGCTTTCTTCTTGAGGATATGTTCTGTTTTCTTCTTCTGTTCCTCTTCAATCCGTTCATGTTTTCTGCAATCCTTGCTTTTTTCTTGAGAATGTGTTCTGTTTCTCTTCTGTTTCTCTACCATCCCTCTGAGGTTTTCTGCAGTTCTTGCTTTCTTCTTGAGAATATATGTTCTGTTTCTTTCTTTTGTTTCTCTTCTATCCCTTGATGTTTCTGCACTTCAGCCAAGTTTGTCATGTTAGTAGCAAAATCTGCAAGAGGTCTTAGAATCTGAGCTTTGTCTGAAGTCATCGAGAGATTGTTACAAGAACTTTTCCTGACTAAAAAGAAAGGTGGTCATGGAGAGCAGGAATCAAGAGAGACTGAGAGAGATCTTCAAGATGACAGCAAAGGTTTGACATCAGTTTTGAAATTTTTGGAAGTTCACAGCACATTTGAAAGGAGAAGACGATATGTAGAAACTGTCTATCTGCAAATTTGTGATTGGCAAAGGTGGATAATCCATGTTTGAGAAATCTTTGCTTCTTGTCAAGCAAACATAAAATGATAATGAAATGAAGCTTATGCTCACAAGCTTGTGTTGCAGCTTGAATACTGCAAGTTACTCCTGTGTTTCTTGATGAGCTATTGAGATCATCACTGAGTCTTCCTGTTGCTTCTGGTAATGGAACCAAAACCCAGGATGCAGATTCTGCTCAAGATGCAGAGTTGGGTATATAGACTGTGGGCTCAAGTTTTTGTGTGCAGGTTGTTGTATGTGTATCTTCAACTGCTGTTGTGAAATGATGAAGTTTTGATCAGGAGTCATGGGAGCTAGCAGTCAATGCTATTCATGATGAAGGTGACCAATCACCCAAGTCTGTGATCCACCCCTCTTAGTCTGCGATCCATCTCTGAGTCTGTGGGTGATGGGCTGCAGGCTACTACAACCACCACTTGTGCCTCCTGCACTCCATCACTGACATCCATGTGTAGTTAGTTTGTTGTTTTGTCCCCTTTCAAAAGCTTTGCTTGCTGCAGCTGTAATTTCAGGACCCATCATCTGTGTGGGCTTCTTTGAAGTGGTGACACTCATGTTGCATGTTGTGTCCTATTGCTATGAATAGAAACTGCATGCATTTGGGATACTTCTTTGGGTGTGTGTGTGACAAATCTTTGCCAAGTTGTTGCAGCAGCCTCACATACATGCAAGCCCTAGTGTGCTGAAATCGTTCATGATTGTATTGCAAACCCGTACACAATGAGGTATTCTTTACAGGAGGTCTGTTTTTGTTGTGAGGAACATCAAACAGCGCAGCTGCTCACTCTTGCACAAGGTGCTCGACTGAACTCTGAATTCCTGACTGCCTTTTTCTGTGATGTTGCAGCTGAATAGTTGAACAATTCATAACCACGCTTCCAACTTATTTGTTGCTATGCAACTATTGCTTTAGACTAACTTCCATGTTTTTGTATGCTTCTCAAAGAGAACAATCACGTCCTTGGCTATGCCAATCAATCAAATGCATAACCAGATGACTGATCACCAAATGAGTGCTTTTACTTCTGTACTACCCCCAAATGTGTTTGGGAGTACCTAGTACTTCATCCATTCCTAAGAACCTGCCCAGATTTTTGTAGTGTATCTGGAGATGCTCTTACAAAGTGCATTATGGCAGCTGAGCTTTATGAAAATGGAAAGCCTACCTCCATTTTTGTAAAGCTGGATGACTTTTTCCCCCCTGTGATACCCAGTGGTGGGTACCCTCTGGGTATCACAGAAAAAGAATATAATATATGAAGTGGTGCTCAATTTTTATGCTGTGTAACTCCCACTGATGCGAGCTTTACAGAAATGTGGGACTCCCCCAGCTCCTAGCTCCTATCTTGGGGTCGATTATTTTTGTAAAGCACCCATCTTGGGGCTTTACCCTACTCAAAATCATTATTATCCTTTATTGATACTATTGATACTTCAACAACATTCTGTATCCATCCTGCAAACAACACTGAAGATTTCATCCTCCAAATAGTCTTCAGATGACAACATCATTTAATGTCACTATTTCATCACATTCCATAGACATTGCATCATGATTTCATGCTCTTTCAAACATCAATGTGTTGTTAGACAACAACAATAGTGGGTGTCAAACCTGTGTTCATCTTGGGAAAGATTATCAATAATGACAAAAGTAGAAATCATGGATAGTTGTTAGGTGTATACGTGGTTGGGCTGGAGTGTTTGCTTAAGAAATTAGTATTGATCCAAAAAGTGACCTTGTGGAGATCGTTTTCTTATTAGTGCTTATTTCTTGGAGTGTTGCTTTGCATTTTACCTTGCGTTTTGCCTTGTTTCTCAAATTTCACATGATTTTTCATAAATTTTTTACATAAGCAATAAGATAAGTGATTGATATGTAGAGGGGGCATCAAAGTTAAATGAAGAACGATCTTCTTTCATTGTTTCCTTTTAAGTTAGTGTTTGTCATAATAAGCAATAATTTCAAAGACATAAGCAAAGATTTGAGAATCACTAGTATCATGCAATGTCACTATTTCATCACATTCCATTGACATTGCATCATCTCTTCTTTCTTCGCATGCTAATGAAATTTGTAGGGGAAAACTCAACTATGCACCCATCCAATTGTACTATTTTTGAAAAGAAACAATATTTCATACTCATAATGCCACTATTAAACATATTTCACACAAATAAACCAAAATATGGAAGGGGAAGTCAAGGTAAAAAAATCTTACACTATCCACCTACATTACCAAATTAGGGGAGTGGTTTTGCCACTTTTTCATTCTTGTTAAAATGCAAAATGTGATGCATTATGGCCATGGCATTGATGTGCCATCTAGCATGTCCAATAGGTCACAACCATCTTGTCCTTGAAGAATTATGTAGCAACCTACTAATCACAATCTTTTACAAGAGGAGATTATGTTCATAAAATGATTAATTATGCTTATTATGAGAAAATTTCATGTGCATTTTTTTTTTAATTCACCTAACATAGGTAACAAAATTCGTCCAAAATCACAAACTTTCAAAATTAAAGTGAACCAAAGTTACAATATTTCAAAAGAGATTATTTGTATATGCCACCCATAGTCATGGGGAAATTGTACCAAGTTTAAAGCTTCAATTTTTTGTAGGTTTCATAAATGTTCCTAAAACAAAAATTTACATAATTCTACTAGTCTAATAATCTTTGGCAGATTTACAAAGAAACTCTATTACATTGTTAATGTCAACTATTATTATATGTATATCACGTATTTTGAAAATTTGCCAAAATTGTGGCCAATTTGTGCATTTGTAATTGTATTCCCATTGTTACTTGCCTTTAGCACATCATGATTGACGCGCTCCCAAGTTCCTTGTACACCCACTTGAGGGTCCAAGTATGCAGCAATGCGGAAGGAGTTGGAACTTGGGGCCGTTCCCTAGCTCACAACACTTGGAGGGGTAAAGGGGCGTGTTGGAGCTCCGAGATGGGACTAGGAAAAATTGACAAGCTTATTCACTCACACGGGCCCGCACACAACCCAC
The DNA here is from genome assembly GCA_963920785.1 of Sphagnum contortum. Taxonomy (NCBI): domain Eukaryota; kingdom Viridiplantae; phylum Streptophyta; class Sphagnopsida; order Sphagnales; family Sphagnaceae; genus Sphagnum; species Sphagnum contortum. The sequence continues at coordinate 2,546,679 of OY987288.1, forward strand.
ACAAAGTGATTAGTGCATAGTTGGAGCACCTTTGGTGCTAGGACAAGCCACGGGCAACACGGACACACAAGACTCACCACGGCCCGGACTTGGGGGAAGCCACCACCTTCCCCCTTATAGTATACTCTGCAGCTCTCCACGGAGGTGGCATCCAAATGGCTATTTTTCCCGGGACTCCCGCGTGGGAGTCCCGAAATTGTCCCGGGTTGGAGTCCCGGGACTTTGGACGCCGATATCTCCCGACTGCATAGTCCGATCGCGACGCGGTCTGAAGCAAAGTTGTAGCCCTCGTCGAGAGCTTTCCAACGCCGTGTCGCACTCTCAAATCGGATATCGGGAAGGGGTCGATTCCCGACTTTTAGTGGTCGGGAGTCAAACTGCCAGTTTGACTCCCGGCCCTTCTTTTGCCCATAACTTGTGTTTGAGATGTCCAAATGAGCAATGCGAGCCCATTTTAGACATCTACGTTTCAAGATCTTTCCAACGGTACCAAGAGCGCAACAATCCATTGAGATTTGACCCTTCAACTTGCACTCTGAAATTTCGGGAGTCCACCGGGACTCCCTCTCCCAAAATGGGAGTTGCCTTGGGAGTGTGAGTGCTCACTCCCTCGCACTTCCTTAGACTCCCAGGAGTATGTGATGACTCTCGGGCTTCCTCCTCTTGGCTCGCACCCTTCCAATGCCTTTGCCCTTGCTCCCGGGCTTCGTTCCTTTGACTCCCGGGCTTCTTTCCTCTTGACTCGCGCAACCTTGTAACCCCTTGCCTTGGTCGCGAGCCCAAAGCTAGGGTTGCGACAATGATTAGAATGAATGTCAATGAGGTCTACACAAGTGAGATTCTCTTCACCTTCTAGCATGGTGACCTCTTTGAATATAGTTGGATCACCCTCTTTTCTTGGGACCTTTGATGCTTGAACCATTTGAGTTGATTGAATCATGGCACTTGATGTTGTAATCGAAGAAATTGGACTTGTCAAATGTTTTACTAACAATGACAAGAATAGTTCAATTGCAAAATTGAAAACTAGTTCCAACAACCTCAAAAAAAATTTGTCAAAAACTAACAAATCAACTATTGAAACAAAAATTGATTTAATTTCAAAGCAAACAATGATTTGACATACCATTTGGAGTCTTGTTAAATGTTCACTTTCAAACTACAAAGCAATTTCCCACAAAATATCCCCACAAATCCCTTTGGCAAAACATATAATATATTGCAAATCTCATTCTTAAACCCCCTCCATGTGTTTGTTGTATGTCATATAATTTTTTCTTGATTTGTGTACAATCAATTGCATCCCACCTTACACATGTGACCCTACAATGAGACAATAGTAACATAAACTACATCGAAAGCATACAAACAAGAATTAATAAATTGATAAATTATATTTAATCACTACTACAAAATGTGGGTGCAGTTCACTAGTCCCCGTTCATTAAACTAGTGAATTCACTCAAAATCTAGTGAAATCACTTGGCATATAGGGACACCTTTTGTTGTAATGAATGTTTCTAGTGGATACAATTGGTCATCCATCTTCTAAACTTGTTAGAAAAATGTTACAAGCATCTCATTACGAGCCTTGTAGTCTTTTTCATACAAATATTCAATCTTGTCATTTATATTCATTTTTGTAAAAATTTACCAATCATCAAACCAATGACTTTTCCCAACCATCAACTTGTGTAGACTTTCTAAAACCTTCAAAATTAACTTGTTTTCTTTAAGTAAGGTTAACATCTCAAAATGGAAAAAAACATTAGGATTCACTACATGTTTATTGTTAAAGGTCAAAATTTCAAAACCAAGGCTTGCAATATAGCAGTTGAGTTACCAATTTCAAAAATATTGAGAAGTCAAGGCTAGTTTAAAAAAATCAAGAAGGGAAGTCATCATCATTGAAGACTACAACCAAAGGAAACCCAACACTTTTAATTTAATTACAACTTACAAAACATTTTTTTTCCTTTTTGGACCCCTTTTAATTTTAAACCTTCATAACTTTTTTATTTTTATTCATTTTGAACAATTTAAAATGTTATAGGAACACCACTTGAAGTTATACAAATTTTCTTTGAACTTTAATAACAATAGAACAACATACAAGGATTTTTTTAGGTGTTTGGGAACTAGCCTTTGTAGCATTTAGTGGTTTGTGTTTTTTAGTTTTTGACCCCCTCTATTTTAGGGGCCATAACTTTTTCAATTTAATTCCATCTTTAACGATTCTTAATGCCTTAGTGGCACCAATAAAAGGGGTTCAAGTTTTATTTAAACATTAAAAACAATGGAGCCCTCCCCTTGGATTTGGCTTGCCCTAAACGTTTAATTGTTATAGTTGTAACTTAATTGCAATTTAATTTACAACTAAAGAACAACTAAAAAATTTAGCCCAGATGTTTTGTTTTCGAATCCCATGTTACAAATTATAGAAAAAAGGTTCGTTATCTCATATTTTCACATTAAAATACAAATGTCATTTTGGGATGAGTTCAAAAAAGCTTAACCCAAAAGCAAAATTAAAAAAAATAAAAATTCATGACCATTCTTTTACATACCTATGTAAGTAAGTAGGTAGGTCTTAAGTAAATAGGTAGGTATGTAGGTTTAAAAACCTACCAACCTATTTACCTATGGTTATCTATGACTTACCTAACTACTAAAATAAATATTTATATTTATTTATTTATTCCAAAATATAAATAATATGCCATGTGGCATTTTTTATTTATTGTGTCACATGTCACAATTTTGAACCATCATTAACAATCATAATGAACGATGGAAATCAATATTTCGAAAAAAAATTATATAATTTTTTTTTTCATCATGCCACGTGTCAAATTTTAATAAATGGATGACACTGAATGATATTAACATGATATCATGGGTGCAATTATAATGGAGTTGCATAGTTGTTGAAAATGAGTTGTTTTGATTGAATTGCAATGTATATATAGTGAGTTGCAACTCATGCAACTTGTCCATTAACACTCATGACACATAAATACAATGAGTTGCAAGTGTCTTTTGCAACTCAAAAATTGAGTTACAAGGCCAATTTCAAAACACCCCTTTTTTTCATAGTGCAAGATGCCCAACCAAAACAAAAGAAAAATCTTCACCTTTTTGAATGTATTCAATTTAATGAACAAACTTCTTTTCAATGTGCTTGAAACTAAATACATTTTAATAGAGGGACATTCATTGATAGATTCTTTGAAACTAAAGACTAAAAGCACAAATTTGATGAAAAACATTTTATTGCATACTAATCTTGGTATAACTAAAACCAAGATGAATAACTTTTTCATTCACCAAATTGTGATTTATTTTTTTAGTGATAGGTCACCAAGATGAATAACTTTCTCATTGACCAAATTGTGATGTATTCTTTAGAGATACATCACCAAGATATATAATTTTCTCATTGACCAAATCGTGTAAAATGTTCTATTTTAAGATATTTCGTTTTATTTCCATCTTAATGGGATCATTGGGACCCTTTGGATGAGTTGTGGGTTAGTAAAGTAAAAAATGTTGGATGATGGATGAATACGAGGCTAGTGAGTAAAGCTAAAATTGGGATGATATGTAGGTCATGGAAGTTGAGTGTTGAAAGAAGATATAGTTTAGATGATATGTGGATGTAGGAAGATGTAAAATTTTGAATAAGTTGAATATTGGAAGACACATGAAATGATATAAAATTTAGATAGATAGACATTGGATGATATGCATATGGAGGAAAATGGAAAAATTCAAAAAAAGTTAAACCCAAGAAAAACAATGACTCAATTAGAGGCTGTATTAGGCACACTTACAATCAGCATCGCCCTTCCCTCACTTGAAGCTTTAAAAAGCTTGTTAAACTTGTAGGAGATGGAATAATCAGTTATTTGTCAATGTGACTCCTTGGTGCTTGACATGTGGTCAACAAAGTGAGGGCAATAGCTAGCTATTGAATAACAAATTAGTGGGAGTCCAACAACAAAACTGTGACACCCACTATGCACAAAGATGTAAGCATTGAGCAATGATGGATGAGACATGAAGAAATCTTTGTCACATGAATTACTCAAAATGTCAAGAAAAACTTCACCTGGGAATGAAAAATCACAGGCTTGCCAAAATTTGTACTTGTAATCACTTGGCACCACCTATGTCAACTCACAAACTTGTGTATCATAATTTGCATCAGAAATTGAGTTGCATTTAACTCATTGCACCTATATAATGCTAATATTTACATCAGGGATTGAGCTCCCTGTTTAAGTACCATAATTGACCAGCCTTATCAAATGTATGATGAAGAAGGGCACCATCAATTCCATGTCTGTAATCGACATGCATGATGTGCATTTAAGTACCAGCTACATATCCACTCAAACACATGTATGTGGTTAATGGAAACCACATACACATTTCAATTCCAATAAGATAATGTACATGGGGCTGGAAAAATTGGCATGTGGACTTGCACTAGCAAGAGCTCCACCCACCAAATAGATGGATGTCTGACAGTTTGATGTGCTTTTGCCCTCAGCAGTAAAAGAAATGAAGTCATTCCTTGCATCACAATATCTCCCTCTCCATTTGGGGGTTGTGAAGATATCCAATATATGTGTCATTTTATGAAGCTGGCTAAATTGGATTTTACTACACATTTAAAGAAACATGGTTCTGCAGCTTGCACCAAGTCTCTGTAACTAGTGCATCTCAAACTAACCAGAAATCATGGTCATCTTTCTGTCATTTTTCTATCCACATTTAGAAAATCTTCATCAAAACTTTTTTTGGAGCTTGATAACAAGTCTGGCTTTGCAGTCAAAAAGATGAGGAGGTACTCAGGGTTTGCCTCAAAGAATTGTGCAAAATCTGCCATACCTATCACTCCTGCCTTATTTGCATTGAATTTGTCAATCAACAAATGAATCTGCCAGAAAATCCAGATCCCATTTAGTGAGCATGTCAATCTGCAAGTTCCTCATTCAGCACTGGACAGTTCCATTCTGAGCAAAGCTGATGTGGAGCAACTCAGCACATTTGAAGAGGTTAAGAGACTGTAATTAAATCCTATGCTTGCTGTGGCCTTGTAGCCACACACCCCATGTCCAGTTTGGAAGAGAGCAGGCCATAGAAGAGATAGCAAGTGGGAGAAATATATATGAACCTGTTCGTTTGTGATAGAAGGAATGATTTCATGGAAGCTGCTTTGTGCTTGAGCTTTATCCAGTAACTCATCTCCATCTCCACGGAAGAACCTGAAGGTGGCCTGGATCGCCTCCTTGTGTTTTTCATGTTTGGCTACAAATGCAATCCCTGCAGCGTACTATTCTACCCCCCAATCCCAATCCAGTCTACCTGCTCAGCATGAGGTCCGATTTCTCCACCAGAAAGGAGCACTGAAAAAGCAGACACCAGTGTTGCAGTTTCATCATATATCTCAAGAAACACCAATAATGAGGCACATAGAAACACACCTGGCTGAAGTTGATAAATCCTTGGTCCCTGAGATCAAAGTAAGAGAAGACCTGCTGTATGAGGGCACAATCAGGAAGGTTCAATGCATTGATGAATTCCTGGTAAGTCACAACACCCCTGCACATACCCACTCATGTAGATCATCAGTAATTAACAGCAGGAAACAACTCAGGCAGGTGTCATGCTTCTGAATTTTTGTCAACTGTGGACAGTAAGTAGTGTGACATGCAAAAAAACACAATTTAGATCTCATGATCTCTTGATTGACAATTTGCCTCTGAAGACCTTGAAAAGTTCGGATTAAAGAACACTCTTCAACAACTTTCACCTTTTGCTTGGATCCATGGCCAGAAACTTGTGCAACCAGATTTTGGCATTCTTCAAACTCAACTGATACACTTTCTCAAACTTTCTGAATTCTAAAATCGCAGCTTTGCTATCAAGCTTCAATTTGACTGCCTCCATTGCCAATGCAGCATCCTCATAACTGTATTGAGTTACAGGTATGTTGAGTGCTTGTGCCATGGTAACTCGTACTCTCTCTGCAAATGCATGTGGATTTTTCTGTTCCATGACTGTGGGATGTATGACAGGCAGGTACTCCACCTACAAAACCTCCCACCCACACAGGTCATTGAATCCACTGCACAAATTCTAACATTGGCTCACAAACCACACATCAATGATCTAGAGAGAGCTTCAAGGCAACCACATCATCATCATCTGTACCTGAGCCACCAGCTTATTCAATTGGAGGCTTAGGACATCTTTCCATTAGGCTGTTGTGATCACAATAGCTTTCCATCATGTTTTTTCAACTAGCTGTGCTCATGGTCATCTCACAGCTCTACCAGTCAAGCATTGACTAATTGCAGGAGCTGTGAAAGCTGTGAGTCAAACTGTGACTTGCCATACAGTGACATCTGTCCTTTTTTCATGTGACCAGGTGTTCCCAGAGTTCCTAACATGATTAGTTACATATCTTCAACGCACTTAGCTACCCTCCAATGGAAAATGGCTGTCCCTCCAACAAAGAAACCCAAGGCCCTATGTCAGTGGCTTTCCATTAGGCTGCTGTGATCATAGTTGGACACTCTGTGTGCTATTGTCTAACTATGATCACCGCAGCCTACTAGAAAGAGACCCTTAGTGGGTACACACTTGATAGAGAACCTACAGTTTTGGGATCAGAATTGGCACATTTTGCACGAAAGAAAAACAGGCAAATATTTGCACAAGAGAGGCATGATTCTTCAGCTCCAATTGTAGTACCTCTATCGCCTACTTCTTCTCGACAGAGCAAAAACCCTGAAACGCCTCTGCAGGAAAAGAAAGGGAATGAGAAGAGAAGGGGACAATTGAATGCAAGGGACGCACCGACATGAAGTTATGGAATTGTGTCATGAGACGGAAAAGAAGCCAGTAGAGGGCAGGCCCGTCTGCAACCCAGGAGGGATCCATGTGCACATGCGGATAGCGCATGACGATGGGCTGCACCGCGAGGCCAGGAGCGAATGCGCCTGCTTTGAAGGAACCCAGAGCTTTGCCGTTCGTGGTAGTCGCTTCGGGGAAAATCATAACATGACTCCAGTCGTTGCACATGGATTTGCGCTTGATAGCTCCTGACGCATTGCGCCGAGAGTCCGGCGCATCCCGTTTGACAGCGATCACTTGCATCGCTTTCATGATGTCTCCCGCTACAGGCGCGCTCAGATTCTCGTGCGCCACGACGATCACCGGCAAGTGTCTGAAGAAGATGAAGAGCGGATCCGCAAACGTCACATGGTTACTGACAAGAATCGGAGCTTCCTGGCGTGGAGCTGGTTTCCCCGTGACGTGAATCCACTGAAACCCGCAAGAAAACAAATTCATCCGCGCAGAAAGCCTGACAGGCAACAACAACGCTCGTCGCCAGCTGGGAAACGGCTTTGTCAATACATTCTTCGCTCCAAGCAACGCGATCTTGGTAGTACAATATCCAAGCAGCAGCGAAGTCACGAACAATATCACCCGCAGCAACAAAACCGGCAGCAAAACAAGCGTCTTCACATACTCGTAACTACTTCCAAACCGACTCTCGTTCAGAAACGGATTGAAGGCCTGCTCCCCCTGCTGCAACTCTGGCGGTTGACCAAAAGCTCCTGCCGCTTGCGACCCCTTGAACTCCCCATTCTTCCTCATCCCCCCCCCCGAACCCCGCGTAGGGGTCTCCTCCCTCTCTCCAATTTCCTCTCGCCCCTCAATCTTTCCACTGTTGCTCTCTATCCTCTTCTGAGCCTCTTCTTCCTCCTCCTCCTCTTCTTCTTATGTTCTACATTTCTGCATCAATTGCAACGCCATCGCCTGCACCTTCTTCCTAGTCCTAATGCGTCCGAATTCCGTCTTCTTCCTCGTCTTTTGTCGCTGCCGAATTCCGTCTTCTTCCTCGTCTGATTGCTGCTGAATTCCGTAGTCTTCCTCGTCTGCTTGCTGCTGAATTCCGTCTTCTTCTTCTTCTTCTTCTTCGTCTTGTTGCTGCCGGATTCCGTCTTCTTCCTCGTCTTGGTGCTGGCGAATTCCGAGCCCATTTCGTGTGCGGACTTTTGTTCCGCTGCCCGCATTGTGTAGGAAATAGTTTTTTTTGCCTTTACTGTGTGTGCGCGGAAAGTGCTACGCACTTTTGGTATCATGTGGGCGGGCAGTTGCGGAAATTTTGGAGTTTGGATGTGAAGCAGGTGGTGGGTGCCTAAGGGCCCCAGGGCCGGGGCCGCAATTCCTGATCATCCAAAGGACATGCTGCTGCCCACGGCGGGAGCGAGTCATGGGCAGACCACAATTTCAGGGATGCCTGCCTTGTTCCGACTGATGACTGAGGGGGGCTTATCTAAGAGCATCTTCACGTATACCCCCAATTTGGGCATGCATGTGATTATCTCATCAAATATACAGTGTCAAATTTGACGTACTCACCTCAAACCTTGGCAGCTTTGACACTAAATTATATTTTCTGCAGAATTTTCTTTTAAAAAAAAATAATTTTAGTTTTTCTGGTGAAGGAAAATAGAGCATATTCTAATAATATTTTTATTTTCGGACATTTAATCTTCAATATTAATTAATTATTGGACAGACATATGTCTTGAAACTGCCCTCTACTGTGTATACAAGATAAAAGCTGACACTGGACAGTTATAAAGTGAAAGCCCAACTGAATGGCATCAGAACTTGGGCCAATCAAAACAGTCCTTTGCTTTCATTGGCCCTCTTGGAGGCACTGTATCGTCGGTAAATTTAGAGGCCAAAACTAAATTTTTGGCACTAGGTCACTACTAGTATAAAGGGGACGTTTCATTATTAATCCCCTATTACCATACACCAATTCTCGCATATGTTCCTAATAAAGTTGGGTACCTTATTACTTCATAAAAAAATGTAGTGTACAGGCCATTTTACTAAAGGTCAAATGGGCCTCACTTGTTTTTGGTCATTTTATTCTTGGTTTTGTTTGGCACTCTTGCTTCTTTTTCTTTAGTTTAGTTTAGTTTATTTCTTGTTGCTCCAAACTTGTTGCTTCAAGTTGTTTCTTTGCCTTCCTATTCGTCCTTGTTGCTTTGTGTGTTTACTATTTTGCTTTGTTAATGGACCTTGTTTCACTTTGTTGTTGTGTGTCTTCTTGTCTTATCTTGTTGTTCCATCTTGAGATACCTTTTTGAGCAGAAATCACTTTAAAAATCAATATCTCTCCCACATTCTGAATCCAAATCTTACCAAATAAATTCCATTAAAATCCTGCTCATCAAGATCTTTCCAACAACACCAAAGGCACATTCCAATTCCTCCAGCAATGATTTAATTTAACTTTCAGTGAAAAAATCATTCAATATTTAAGAACTTTTGCGCACCAAGTCCAAATGCCATGCAAACAAGCGCATGCACCACCACTACGATTTAATTTAGGTTTCAATGAAAAAAATCATTCAATATTTAAGAACTTTTGCACGCCAAGTCCAAACACCATGGAACCAAGCCCATGCACCCCTCCTCGTCAAGAGCTTTTCCAAAGACACCAAGAACACAATATGAAGCATCCCAATTCGGTGGATCTCATAGCTACAAAACAAACTACCTTCCTTCATAGATAGATATACTATAGAAGTTGGTCTTCAGCCACTCAATTTGATTGGTTGATTATTGACAAAATATAGGGGGTCCGGGCATATTGAAAAAAGTCATGGAAAAAAATATGGAAAGTTCATAAAAACATATTGGAAGGATGGTTGGCTCCCATCTCACCATACGAATTAAAAGCATATATGTGATAATATACTTTTGCACCGAGTTAGCATCTCCACCTGCACTAGTGTCACAACCGTTATTTCAATTTTGGGACTCTACGTGTGTATATCACATCCAATCATGTTGAATACCTATTCTCCTTATTATCACCCACAAATATGAAAATTTGAAGAGTTCAAGGTGAGAGACTATTTAAGGACCATGTTAGATGAGGGTACAAGGTCCAGGGTCCAATGAAATAGAGCAATCCTATTGGCTAAGAGCCAGGAATTGGACCCATGGGCCTTTAGATGAGGTCCAATACCAAAAAACGGCAAATCGAGGCTAAACCTACATGATACCATTTTGTAAGGAAAATCAATTGGTTAGGACCCAAAAAAAACAAGAGCTTAAAAGGAGAGCTTATGATTTGGAGAACCAAGATGCAAGCTAAGGTCCAAGGCAAGGTCCAATTCAAGGATTCAATTGGCTGCAAATGAGTCCAAATTGGTTCCTAGGAATTTGAACCCTAGGACCCCTGATCTGAAGTGGGCCTAAACCTCATCACCCTAACCAATCATTATTCTTGGCCAATAAAAAATAGTCAATATTTTGTATTGGACACTTTGGAGGGCACTATATCTTGGGCATATTTAGAGACCCAAATTGAGTTTTGGACTATTTAATCGCTACACTTCATCTAAAAGTATAATGTACATTATAAATATATTCAATAGCACATAAACATGTTTGCTTCTTTCCCATATTCAAAATAGATAACAATTTTCACATGGCCTATGATACATGTGAAGTTTAAGTACATGTTTGATAACCAACTTGAATTTCAAAGTTCATCATGTGGTAATGAGATGGAACATCTAGGTTTTCTTCTTTTTTTTTCATTCATCATTTTCCTTGTGCTTCACAAATTTCATGTTTGACCATACCAATGAAGTGGTTAATGAACCTTGACATATATTTTTCCCTTTGTTCATACTTGCTTAGGTAGTTACACAAAGCAAAAACAATGGTTGTGAAAATATTTTACAAACAATTGAAGTAAATGGAACCTAGATAAGAGAACTATTGAAATTAGATGGTGGGCAAGGTCATTTTGTGGGCAATGGTTGCCTAATTTAGTTTCTATCACCTCTATGCATAAAAGAGAATCTTTGCAACAATGCCATACACCATGTGTAAATTTTTAATAATTATGTTCACCATTACCATACTTCTACCACACAAAAAAAGTTATCAACCAACAAGATAGACATCAATGCATACATTGGTTATGACACATTGCCAAGAAGGGCTCACCTCAATTGAAAGTTTTGGTGTTGTCATATACAAACAATGTATGTTACAAACCTTCACAATTAATTTGCACATTTGTATGATATTTTGGGTCATTCAAAGCCTTGGAATGTTTAATATATTACCCCCAACATGGGATTTTCCATGGTATGACTTTGATGGTTTAAGTTGGAAATTGAAGGCCTATAAGCACCTTATAATGTCAAAGATTAAATGTGTTTCAAGGTGAAAGCATGAATTAGTAGACCCAAAAGTGATTACACAAAGCAATTTTTGCATAGTGATTAGCATTATTTAAAGGTATGGTGTTATCAAATATTTGTGAGGTTTCTAAAAGATGAATTGTTTCATGCCATTTATACTTTCTTGCCAAATTTTTTTAAAAAAATTATGATGTTGCCACATTGGTGATCATGCACAAGGAGATTTAGTCATGTTTGGCTATATAGTCCAGCTATGAAAGTAGAAATTTATTAAAATCCTTTTACATATTGACTACTTGCTTGAACAATGTATAGTTGAAACATGCCAATTTAAAGATTTTTTGGGCATATTCTTGGCAAATCCTTTTGAAAAGAAGGCAATATTTGACATAATATTATTCTTCTCAAACAAAAAACTTCAACTAATGATGAAAATTCATCACACATAAAAACCTTGCTTCCCATCTACATGCTTTAACAATATTCATGGATGTTAAACATGTGCATGGTGTAATTTTGTTGCATTTTTGTCATGTGCTATTAGAGTAACTAGTTTGAACCCCGTGCCTAATGCACAGGTGTGTTATTCCAACAATGTTTGGTTCATGTTTTAGTTTTGTTTTTAAACTTTTATCTTTTTAATTTTTAATTTTTATGTGTTTTCTGTTTTTATTATTATTTTGTATAATAAAAATAAAGTGTTTCTTTTTCACTTTTGTATTTTTGTTTATTTGGATGCAAGTTTGAAGTTTGGAGAAAGAAGACACACTTCATTCTTTTTCAAGTAGGGTTTTTCTTCATTATTATAAGTTTTATTTTTTCTCATTTTCTACTCTTTATCTGGTTTCTTCTTTTTTGTAATTTTTCATTTAAAAAAAAATCATTTTACTGTATTTCCCTTTCCTTGTTTCATTTGTTTCCATTCCTTTTTTTATAGTTTTTGTGTTTTTACTTTTTTTTTGTTTATGTTTGTTTCATGTTTTAATTTTTTTCTATTCTTATTTTGTCTATCTTCATTTTTTTCTATTTTTATGCGTTTATTGATTGATTTATTTTTTATTTTATTTTTCAAAAAATTCTACTTTTTCTAATATCTTTTATAATAAAAATAATTTTTAAAAAACTTGTTTATTTTTGTTTGATTAGATGCAGGTTTGAAGTTTGGAAAAAGAAGACAAACCTCTTTTTTTTTTCAAGTATGGTTTTTTTCTCTTTCTTTTGCTCTCTGGCTTGTTTCTTATTTTTTGTCATCTATTTTTTAATTTTCTTTTAATATTATTTTACTGTATTTCCCTTTTTTGTTTCATGTTTAAGTGTTTTTAAAAAGTTTCTAATTGTTAAAGTGTTTTTCTGTTTTTTTTTTCTAGTTTTTTCTCTTTTAAAAATATATATTTGTTCTGTTTTATTCTTTTTTGTTACAACTTTGTTTCATTTTATTTATTTATTCATAATTTGTCTTCTTCTTTCTTAATTTGAAATTTCTTGTGTTGTTTTAAAAAGATTTCTTCTCTTGTTTCTCAAGTTTTTTTCAACAATTTTTAGTTTTTAAAAATTAGTTTTTAGCTTTTGGCAAATTGCAAGACTACAAGAGTTTTTCAGCCTTCACATTGTAGAGGATTATTATATGATGCCATCCATGGATGGATGACAGGATGGATGAATGGATGGAAAAAGCTTCAGCACGTCCTTTAATTTATAAAACTAAATTCCAAAATTAATATTAACCTCTACCTTCAAATCTTCTTTTCTCCAAAACCTCTATAAACTTGCATAGGCATATAACATGTTTTTAAAAAACCCAATGGCACTAAAATCATGCCACACCAACATTATATGTGATAGTGATGAATTTCAAAAAAATCCCAAAATAAAAAACATTACCACGCCAATGACATCACCTTTCAAGTCTCATGACATCATTCAAAACACATCTCACATCATGTGATGTCATGTGACATCTTTCACATGGCAACTTTTTTTTCATAATTAATTTTTTTCCAAAAACATCTTTTAAATGTTTTTTCAAAATTTTGTTGTCTCAATCACTTCATTTCATGTTAAGTCTTCATTAGAAGCCTAGTCCGAAGCACCCAAACCTCTCAAGTGAGTTGAACCTTTGAGGTTTGGAAAAAATGTAAAGTTCTTCAACACATGATGGTGATGGCAATGGAATCAAACTCCTTCCATTGTTGCTTCCTTCTCATGAACCCCTTCCTTTGCTCCTTTTGTCGCTATTATAATTATTTGTTGTTGGGCACATGGAGTTGAATTCAACAAGGAAAGTGAAAAAGAATGGGAAAGAAATAAATTAGGAAAAAAAAGTAAAATTGAAAGGAAGAGAGAAGCAACGGGCCCTATGACAAAAGCAAGGGCCTTTTCCTTGGTGGCTTTCTTTTTCTTTTTTTCATTTCTTTCACACAACAAATTCCAAGGTCTAAGGCTTCACTAAGGTTCAACTCCTTAGGAAGTTTTAAACCAAAAACAAATACAAAATTGTTAAAATCTTTGAGTGTATTTTTCGTTCAAAAAACAAACCACAAAACACCCCTAATTACAACTCCTACTAGTTGCAACTCCGCAAACAAAAACACAACCAACATACCACATGGCATTTGAGTAAAGCTCCCACACAAATGAATCCACGTGGAAAACACAAACATCATGCACAAAAACAACTAGCCTAGTTGTAGCACAAAACAATTTACCACATTTTTGAGGATTCAAAATATGATTCACATACAACAACACAACAATCCAAGCACAAAAAATACAAGGCAAAGCCTAATAAATTTGCAAAAATTATTTGCATTTGACATTAAAAAAATTGTAATAACAACAAATATGTGCTTTAGAATTTCAAATCATTAAAAGTGATTTGAGATCACATAACCTAAAATTATATCCCATGGACAAAATGTTTCAAACCTTGTTCACACTTAAATTGGTTTAAAATTAAAATCCAAACAACTAAATTAACCCAATTTATCCCTTGAATAATTAGGACCTAACCAAACAACTAAACTAACACACTTGACAACACCTAACAACTCAATCCAAATGAATTTTTATTTTTTAACATCTTTAGAATTAAAAATGAATATTTATTAAATTTGTGATAAGGTAACATAATTCTATCGTTGAACTAAATGAGAAAACATGGTTTAACAATCTCAAGTCATCATAAGGTTCATTCATATTGAATGCTAGGTTGTATGTTTTTTTTAAATGACTAAAATTTTCAAAATGAATTAACTTTGGTGTTAGTGACATAGTCGGGATTTATAAAATAAAATGACAACCCATGTTTAATTTTACCTCCATTGAATTGTTCACATTAAATGGGGAAACATTAGATAGGGTACATGAATTCTTTGAAATCAACGATCTAAATGTTTTTGCCATTGTTCAAACCATATGAACTCCTAAATATTTGGAAATGGTGTAATGTTAAAGAATGTATGATTTGTGGCCTCTATTTTGCAAGGAAGCACTTTAGGTCTAATCAATGGGTTTCATTTTTTATTTGAGGTGTGTAACATCCATGTTTAGTTATAATGAATTTTGGATTCGATCTTTGCATGGGGACTATTAAACTAATAACAACTACAGTGTTATTGCATGAGTGGGATTTAAAATATGGACTTAATGTTTATTATGGGCTTTTGTCTTCTTCTTCAAAAAAAAATTATTTGATGCTATAATTTTTGGAGAGGATCAAAGGCAAGTGAATCGTATCTAGTAAATAGGAGACATATTTTGAAGAAAGGAGAGATAAAGAAACATGGGTTGGGATGATTTGAAATTTTTGTATGAAAGTAAAGTAAGTAAAGAAGACTCTCATCTAGATTGGTTGAAGTTTTCATCAAATTTTGATTCCATTGTGCGTTGGCAGATGCTTTCATGTGTGAAGTTTGTAATCTACTGCATGTCAATGGAAAAATGTGTGTTCGAAACTTGGTATGAACTTGGTGAAAAATGTGTGTTTTTTGGAAAGAACTTTGTGCCTATCTTGAGTTGAAAATTCTTTGAATTCAAAACATTATATCGATTGTTATAAACCTTGAAGAAGTTTTTAGGTAGCCCTCCATGAAATCAATGAGGGAACAAATGAAAGGTTGGTATTTGATTGGTGTGTGAATGGGGTTGTTGCAACTTGATGTGACAACTACTTGGTGTTGAGAAACCAAGGAGTTATGTGACTCAAGCATATGTATTTTGTGCTCATTGTGTGGTATTAAAAGTTTGAACAGTAATTGAGTTTGCATATGTAATTAGACATCCATTTATGGAAGGAAAATAACAAAAGAAACCCATCCCATTCTTGAATTTGCATTTGTAATTAGACATCCATTTATGGAAGGAAAGGAATAGAAGAAGCCCATCCCTTCCTTGAGTTTGCATTTGTAATTAAACATCCATTTATGGAAAGAAAGGAACAGAAAAAACCATCCCTTCTTATTTAAAAGAAGAAAGTGGATTCTAAAAGTGAAATTTCTATTTTCTTTTTATTTTGCAACTAGATAGAGGGGCTATGTTAAGACATTTAAGTTAAATTCCCCTACTCCCTTTGTGGTTATAATTGGTCTTTCAGCAAGAACAACTCTACAACTTGGGAACATGAAGGGATAATTCAATCCTTTAAAATCCAAGGGATTAAACTAAACCCATGTGTTTTCCTCTCATTTAAAACCTCATCTCAAAAATCAGAGGCTATTTTCTTCCTAGGAGTAAGATATCCTCAAGGAGTTAAACTCCCCTCTCATTCCTCCCCAATTGGCCCCATTTAACCTTCCCACGATCCCTTTCACTCCAATAACATATCACTTGCTAACTCATTTTTCAAGGTTATTTTAATCCTTTCGAATAAATGGGATAGAAGAGCACGTTTTTTTTGAAATTTTACACATTAGTTTTCCTTTCTTTTTCTTCAAATTGGTGACAAATCTATGGTTTTTATGGATTTCATATTGTAAAATGTAGAATTTCTTTGGCTTGATTCATTGAGATTCTGCACTAGCTTTCAATAGGTAGCTAGGAAATAAGAGGGTTTGTAAATGTTTCTAACTTCATATTTTGTTTGTAGCCAAAGTTGGATAGTTGCAACCTGTTGTCCATCACAAATGTGAAAATAAAAAACCTTTAGATAGAGGGAGGTTGAGTTTGTTTTGATTTTCTATTCCATTACCCCCTTTGAATAAATGGACCTAGGGGGTTCCTATATGCCTAAGCAATGTCCCTAATCTTAATGCCACATGTGCGAAAACAAAAGACACAAATATTTCTTCAAATGAACATAGCTTGTACCCATATTAGCTTGGTTTGAGGCAAAGATGAGAAACAAACATTGAAGCAAAAAAAAAAGGTGAAGGCTTCAACATTTTTCAGCACATTTACATTAGCACAAGATTAGAACATAATGAAGAATGCCATCTAACTAGCATAATTGGCAATAATTGATTATTGTTAAATGTTGTTTAAAAACCGACACTCAATAAGCTCACAATCAATCTCTATGAAAGTAGATTCACAATCTTTCATGCCTGTTTCTGATATAGGTAGTATATTCAACTTAAGCACCCCAAAACTTCATGCATTCATTGAGTAGATACCATTGAACAGGCAAGTAATTATAAAGTTTGCACAAAGATGATTTCTTCAAGTAGAGTAGGTCAAAAGTGGCTGACCCTACCATGCAATAGTTCACTTGGTTTTGGGCATGTCTACCTTACCCACCAGGGAGTCATTGTAGGACAAGAACCAAACCACTGTCTGTGGGGTTTGAAACCCCACACACTACAGCATTCACTTAGTGGACCTTCAAATGTCCACTGCCCTCACTTCCAGTAACCATAACATATTAAGTAGGTCGCTTGATTACTGGTCACAATGTTATGAATCAATAGCATTACTTCTCCTCTTGATATTATTAGCTCATAGCAATGGGGAGTTTTTGCAGTCAATAATATAAACATAAAACTCAACAAAAAATTTCCACAAAATGAGCTCCAATCTGAAAGTTGGGGTCTTCCCTGAGTGACTTACTAGAAAAGAATGCAGAATGCTGAGTCTCGTGTTCTTCTATTGTGTTATCAGTCAGATTAGGTCAGAGAGATGATACACATACCTCATGTGTAAACACGAATTGGGAGCTTGGAAGTTGCTGAAATTGTATACTATGTATTTGAGTTTCCAGAAATGGCTAACATCAAACACAGAGGTCAAATACTCTGACATGTATTTTTGTTCATTAAGACCATACTTTGACATGTCTTTTGTTTTTCCTTAACTGGGTCATGCTTTGAAATGTAAATTTGATTTTTTGAGAACTGTGGATTCCTTCGGGTTTGTATGGATTCTTCAGCACTAAAATTCGTTGGTTCATCTTTGGTAGTTAGTCTTTAAACACATGTCTAGGGTCAAAAGAAGTTGAGAAAGCAAGGTCTACTTTGCTGCCTAAACAACATGGGCAACAAACTGCAAGTGGATCTTCAATGTCAGCACAGTTTCTCAAAGCACAAAATTGGTCCAATGCAGCATTTTTGTTCCCCCTTCTTTATGGATTTTCATGCAGAAGAAATAGACTTGCACAGATTAAACCCAGAAACAAAATTACTCACAACTCATATATACCTTGGCATTGCAGGTCACAGCATCTCACAGGCATCAAATGAAAACAAAAGGTTGCCCAAACAGGGATGAGACCCACAGCATTACAAAGCATTTAACAAATATCTAATTCAGGATGGTGTGCATGCTTTTAAGCAAGTCTCAGTTGGTAAAAGAACCTCAGTGGATGCTTGCACATCTGCAAGACCTGCAGGCTATCATGGGTTGAATCATAAATGTGTGCTGGAAACCTCCCTATTGAGTTTGAATCCTCGAACATTCTTTGCTCAACATTCAGCTCGGTGGAGGCTGGACATTCAGTGAAGGCATCATTTTCAAGATCTTCTGCACAAGATCATCCATCACATGCTTCAGGAACACAATTAAGCTAGTTGTTTCCTACACAACTGGAAAGAACACACATATCACAAAACTCTTTTTGTAAACTGATAATAAGCACAGATTAACCAATTTACACCCAGTAGCTGATCTTCACTTGGCCAATTTATTTCAGTGCAACAAGTCAATCAAAACATTTCATCATACATTTCACCAGCTGAAGATTCTACTCTTACCACTTTTTCTCCACAGGAAAGGAATTGAGACGAGTGCAAGGTACTGATGTTGCTACCTCTATGCATGGAAGCAAGAGTGCTTGCAG
This sequence comes from Sphagnum contortum, assembly GCA_963920785.1. Taxonomy (NCBI): domain Eukaryota; kingdom Viridiplantae; phylum Streptophyta; class Sphagnopsida; order Sphagnales; family Sphagnaceae; genus Sphagnum; species Sphagnum contortum. The sequence continues at coordinate 2,565,210 of OY987288.1, forward strand.
GTGCTGTATGACTCCGTTATTACGTCAGAGTATTCTCACCTGGTAACAGAAGTCAAGAATGCAAGCCAAGTCCCAGTTTTGAATTTATGAGCACCCTGCATGCACCTTCCTGGACCCTTTTCACAGCCATCAGTTTACCTGTTGGCAAGAGTTCTACACAGCTGCCAGAGTAGGGCAAAATTGCATCCCAAACCAAACTCTTCAATTACAAGGTTGAAATCACAATGTTAGTTTGATGAGGCCCAAACAAGACTGCTTGCAACCACAAACCCAAAGTGAGCTAGACAGATCCAGAATTTCTACAAACAAGAAGATGCCAGCAACCAGCAGAAGCCATACAGTTTGATCAATAATAGTTTAGAGATTCCTCACGTACGTTGGCTTAACCACAAGCATCAATCTCCTTGCCATCACTACAATCGATTGTTGCCTCCTTAAGCACAGGCACCCTTTTATTTCGGCACTTCACCATCCTCTCCTCCATCATTACTCATTGAAGCTGCAATCCCATTGGTGCTTGCATTAGCATGTGATTCAGTGTGGTCCTAATCCCACGCCTGTAAAAGCAAGAAGTTAGTTTACTAACAGCAGCAATTAAGAGCCCCCAACTTGACAGGATGACTTACTGCAGACTTAAACTGCTCCAATTGTGGAGTGTGCCACCTTGGAGTACAAAATGGTTGCCTCATCTCTTCAAGCTTGTCCACCTGGCATTTCTACTGGCCTATAGGATCAAAGCAGCAAGAAGCAGTACAATAACCATGCCTTCCACAATAGTTCCAATGATGTTGACTCTGTTGAAGAAGCTGACGTTCATAGAACCTTGAACCAGTAACTCCATCCACCATAGATATAGTTGAAAGTTCTGAATTTGAAGTGGACAGATCAAGAAGAGTTCCAATGAATGGTTTCATTGCTACCCACCTGAATAAACATACAAACACAGGCCCTCATTGTAGACCTACATTGAAAGAAATGAAACCTACAAACACCAAAGCATCTACTGGATATCTCATACTCAGGACGACAATCACAAACCAACCTCTCAGTATACAATTCAAACCACAGTGGCATCCTCAATTGTCCTTTCAATGGAAGCAAGAAATGGTTGAGGTGCTGTAATGTGGTTGGCCAATCTGATTTGAGGCTTGAGGAAATCATGCAGACAAGAATGTTGTTCTGAAGAATTTAGTCACATGAGCTAACAATTCAGAGCAGGATCGTGTGAATCAACAAGCAATGGTGGTGCCCAACAGACATATTGAGTACATTTCAACAATGGTACAAGTCAATTAAGGTACCACATGACAACTTACATGATCTGCAGATAAGGCAGTTTGTCAAGTGATTGTGAGATCATTTGAGGGAAGGCATTCTTGTCAACCAACCTAGAGCTTATAGCAATTCTAGTAAACAAGAATTCAATTTTTGTAAGGTAATTCACAAGATTGACAGAGTTATAAATTCTCTCCACACGTGTAAAGATAACCCAACTTACAAGTCAATGAGGCTGAACAGGTGGAACACTGTCGGGCCTGCCACCTTGATCTGAAGCTTTCTGTTGCAGCACAACATTTGAGTAGGATGAGCTCTAAAGAACCATACTCTGGGCAAGCCATATGCCTGCTCAGGTATCTAATGAGAAAAATTCCCCTTCCGACTTCAGAAGCTGCCCAACACACCCAGAAACACATATGCACCATGTGGGTTGGTGCATGTGCAATCTCTCCACTTTTGCAAACAATTGCAGCAGGATCATGAGGTTGATGTGGCCACAATGTTGATCCCTTGCCTGAAAAGCTCAGCCATGACTGCAGCCGCAGATGGTGGTTTCAACCCAAGTGGCAGAGGAGTGCATGGATTTGCAAGAGCTTCACTGATGACAGCATCAAGAATTTCTTGTGGAGGCAGGAAGTCAGAAGGCTTACTACAGGCTGCAGCTCCTGCAGCAGCACTGATATCAGAATCAATAGCTGTTGTCTGGTACAATGCTACAGGCAAGGACTCGTCCATCAATGATCTCTCGCTTGATGTAATGCCTGGTGCAACCAATTGCGATGCACAAAATGAAGGTGCATATGGTGCTCCAAAGAAAGGGTAAGGGAATGCAGGGAAAATTGATGGATGTGTCCAAGAATCAATGCATGCAGGAGCTGTTTGCTGCCAGTACGTACTGCCGTCGGGCTCCTGTGAGAATGGGAGTGTGTTCACAGGTGGTTGCTGCCACATATGGGATGGAGAATGATCCACAGTTGGGTGCCCCCAAACAACCAAGTGAGCTCCGATGTGATGCCCATGTGCTGGGAGACGAGGTTGAATGGTAGGGAGTCCAGCAGATGCATAAGGATGAGCAGCAGGGAAGCTGGAGCTGGTTTGTATAGGAGCCAACCATGCATTACCTTCCCGTTGGCTTCTAGCCCATGTAAGAGGCCTGCGATGGCGCCAAGAAGCTGCTTCCACATCCCGTGCAATCATGTGGCGTCTGTGAGATCTGTACTTCTGTAAATGGCTTGCAATGTTATGCCGGGTCAAGCATTGCACACCCATGAGCTCCAGAATCCGCGATGGAATGGCCTTCTCCACTCCCAGCTGCTCAACTGCTTGCACAAAGCGTCGGTGCAGATCTTGTGTCCAATCCACCTTTGTTTTACGCCGCCCTGAGGAGGCTGCACCCTTGCTTCCCTTATTCCTACATTGACTGGAGCTTGTCTGTTCTACTGGCCCAATTGATTCCCTGTCACTGCTCTCATCTGCAGATGTTGCAGCTGCAGCCAACAACAAAGCTTCCTCCTCTCCTATCTCGAGGGACTCATCAGGCCCATTGGTCTCTTGTCCATCTACAGAATCCAGTGACTCAAAATCCAAACACAAGCTGCTGCTAGTGGCTGGAAGATCCAGCACTGTCGTGCAAGCAGCATCGATGTCGACATCTAGCTGCTCCCTTGTATCCTCATTGAATCCGCCAACACCTCCACCATTTCCAAAGTGAAAACCCTCTAGACTGTTGTCGCACTCCAGCTTCGTGCCTGATTGCTCCAAGAACTGGAAGTTGAAATCCTCTTCCTCCTTCAAGCTCGAGGAATCGATGCATTGCGTCAAATTCATGGAAATCAAAGAGTCAAGAATCTCCACTTTCTTCTCATCCACGTCCTCCTCCTCAACCTTCACGTGCGTCATTCCCGCCCATGTTGGCATTTTCCTTCTGTAATAGACTTGAAGCTTCTTGTTGAAAAGTCTTAAAGATCTTCTTCTTCCCCGGATGAAGCTTGCAAGCTTTGAATCAGCTGCTGCTGCCGCGTGTCATCGTCATCATGTGTCCATCATACAAGATCATGCAAATCCTCCATGTTCAATCTGCACAAAGGACTTCCAGTCCGGCATCGTACGGTAAGCAAACTTCAAACGCCGTGAAAATTGGAGTGAATCTGCGCAAGAGAAACACTGCACAATTCTTTGTCTCTGAACAACAAAACACTATCGAAATCCACAAACACCATCACCTCGTAATAAGCACATTACAGACGAGAAAACCACGGATTCCACAAACATAAGCACTATTATCATGTATCTGTTGAGGCTGTTGAAAGTCGAGCGAAATCAGAAACTCTTCTCAACGTCCAGAAACCCGAAATTGAGATAGTCCATGATATTATGTGTTCCAATACAGATTCACTACAAGGGACAATCAAATCTGAGAAAGAAAATTCTGTCACAAACACACACACACAAATCATTGCTATGGAAAGGAAATCAAAGACACACAGATTGCAGCAAAGCACGACAATACCACGGGAAGCTACGACAAGCCGAACAACAGTGATCAAAACTGATTTGCTCTGTGACCGCCTTACCCTGAACAAAGCTTTCTCGAAACTCCCTGTCGCAAGTGAGAATATATATGTTTGGCATTAAAAAACATAGAATCAGTATCTGAAACAAGTTTGAATCCGCAATCACGACCACGCTCACGACCTCAATCACGAAACATTCATTTGCCTGTGGACGCAAAGAAGAACGGGGTACCGGAATAGGAGACGACGCAATTCGACTGAAATGCCTGTTTAAAATTTTGGAATTTTTTTTGGAAAAATGAAAACCAGGATCCGCTGAAGGTCTACAGTAACAGCGACTCCAGATTCTTTGCCTTCCTCCCTCGTGGATTTCTCCAGCGATGGCGTCAGAACAGCAGGATCCGCCGCCGGAGGAGTTCCTGCGAAACCATATCCTTTGCAGAGAGACAGAGAGAGATGCAGCACGAAGGGAGAGATCGAACGTTTGATCGATCGAAAAAGCCCAGATATCATCCACGAAAATTTCTCAATCCAACGTTCATCCTAAGGTTCTTTTTTCCCTCATTGGTTCCCCTGATAACGCGCACAATCCATTCCCCGCCAATCATTCGTCGATACCAAACACGTCATTTTCATCCATGTCTGTCATCTGTCACGAATCCCAAGAACTCATCCAACTGCGGCTCTTTAGTCAATCCAAGTCTCCCCATCTTTCATCCATACATGATGTGGAAAAATGGAAATGAAAGCACCAGATTTGCCATTCTTAAAAGAGCGTTACACCACTTTTACAAATTAAAAAATTAAAAACAATTCATCCATTTGTGAAGTAACTCCGGTATTTGCTGATTAAATTTTTTTTTTAATTTTGTTTTATTTTACTTCCCTCCAATTTGGGGGGGAGGGGTCCAATTTTGGTGGAAATTATTATCCCTGCGATAGTGGCCCACCCCCACCCTTCCCTCTTTTTAGCTATTATTAAAAAAAAGCCTATCCAATTGGGGTTTATATGGTCCTGATTTCAAGAGCCTCCAGTTAGACCTATTCTCTAGATCTGCGATAGGCTCCATTCCCTCCTGATATTTTCGCCAATCCAACCAATCACATTGCAGTAAATCCCGAATTTTGGGGCGGGGGGTGGAGCAATGGTGGGGCGTCTGCAAAGTTGATTTTGGGTTAGAAAACTTCCCCTCAAATTCCCTGAAAATTCACATTTATTACGTTTAAAACTTTACAGCAGAATTCAATTGGTATCATATTAAGGTTTTTTTTCTTTAATTTTGTGATAATCCAAAACTTGGGCTTTGCATTGCTTCACATTACCAGTGATGATGATCAATTAACAAAGGCTTTAATCTTAATATATTATTTAAGAGTTATTTAAATGAATTATTTATAAAATATCTAATTATCAGACATTCATAATCTATGATCATATCTAGATTGTCCATTAAATTATTTTTATTTTTATGATATTTTTATTTGTTTTAAAACATGAATGTTTCTAGCATTTACAATTTGTTTATTTTGCATCCCTCATTGTTTTTTTTTTTTTTTTTTTTTGAATACTTTTTAATGTCTTCCAACATCCTTTCTACCATGCTTCCCAATGACACTTAGTTCAAAAATTGTATAAAATATAAAATATTTTCAACCTTAGTGCCCACAACGTCACATGTGAATGTTGGTGTCCTTCTAATCATATACAACAACGTTTTCAACTCTCGACATCTTGGTACCTTCTATTGTCCAAAAACAAAAATTTCATGTCTAGTCTAACGCCTTTGGTGTTTATGAATGTCCCTTTTTGACACCCTTGCTATTGCTTGTTGTCATTTTGTTGTTTCCCATCTTTCATCATCCTTAATGTTGTTTAGGCGTGATTTTGTTCTTAACCAAGTTTAGGTTATTTTTAAACTAAACTTTTGCTTTGATTAGAATTTTGACTTGAGATGTTTAGATTTGTGAGTGTTTATTAGGTCGACATTTCATTTTGGGAAATGAATGTTTTTTCAAAACCTTAGCCTAGCAAGAATCGTAACAGTTTAAAAACTCAAAGAACTTTGGAAATGTTAGATGGTTCTAGTCTTCACTAATCATAAGAAACGACCAAAATTAAAGGGGGAAATATATTTTATTTAATCAAACTTAATGGAGACTTGTCAATTTTTATAAAATATTATAATGTATATTCCATTATAATATTGATTTGAATATGCTTCAGATTTCCATTAAAATATTATTAAATTTTTCATTTTAAAATTAATGGTTTTATGTTATTATATTGTTATTTATTTAGTAAAACATGATTAATATAAATTTATTATATCATTTTTATTCTTTATGAAACCCATTATTAAATTGAAGATACCAATACTGATTAGAAATAATAATTTATTTTTAAATATAATTATAATGGAATTTCATATTTGTTTATTTGTAATTATGATGTTCAATACAAACCAAAAGTTATTATCATCTTAAATTTAGTGTTACCACTTGTTGGCATTATGAACATTGTAAAAATTAATCAATATCAAATTCATTAAAATATACATGGATATAGATTGTGGTTTAATGGTTTAAAATATACCAAGGCATTTTCATTTCATATGAAACAAAATAATGAAATTTAAAACATCTAAGATAATTTGCAATCATGATGTGTCAATCAAAAATTATAAATATAATTTAAGATTCATGTTCCAAAACATAAATAATCTAATATGTAATAGCTCATTAAGTTTTAAAAATAAATGTTGAATGAAAAGGCGAAACGCAAATGCACTCAAATATGAATCATGCACTCTTAAATAAGAACATGCATAAATGAATTTCAAGATTTTTAGAACCTTAGTGTGATACATAGTAATAAGGTTGAAAAACATGTGATTATGGTTAACTATAATTGATTTAATCAAAATATTAAATCTTTGAATAGTGTAGAATTTGAAATCATGAGATAAACTTTGAAAATGTTTGAATAAACAAAAGATGGGAAATTTTTATAAATTAAAAATTAAAAATTATTGTGATCAACTTTTATGGTCTTTACAATTTTTGCCCATCTTAATTTGCACCCAATTTGCAAGGAGTGGTGTATTGCCCACAGATTAGAGGACTTCATTTTCTTCTTCCTTTTTATTTCCGCCTTCTTTGATTTCCATTTTCCTTCTTGTAAAGCTTTTATGGCAACAAGTCATTCATCCCCACTGTAATTAATTCAATTAATAATGCACATTGAAAGAAAGTTGGAACCCTTACAACATATTCATAACATGTAGAAAACACACATGACTTAATATATTCATAATATTTTCAAAATTGTTTCAAAAATAACTAATATAATATAAAATCATCATCAACACATGCTTGTGAAATGATTAATGAATTAAAAAATTCTATGTCAAGAATAAAATATTCTTGACTATTCTAAAAGATTATATATTTTCCTTTTCAAAAGCAGTTTATTTGAAAACAAAAAATTTGAAAATTATATATTTTTATAAAGAATATAATTATTTTGAAGGATGTGAAGGTAATATAGTAAAAAATTAAATATAAATATAAATATGATATCCATGCAAAATAAATTGTGCAATAAACAAGTGGATTGTTTTCTTCTAATATATCATATTTGTATAAGGGATAAGGATCATCAAACGAGTTTTAAAAACATTAAAAATCATTTGATCTCATTAAATCATGCTTGTTTCATAGTAAAATTTTCATTTTTTATCCTATTTGACAATGTCAATAATAGTTTTAAGGGGTTTCATAAGTTGTAAGGATAATATGTAAAGATAATATTATTCACAAATAAACTTCCTCAATCATTATTCAATCATTTTTTTGGTATTATTGCATTTTTAATATTTTATTTCATCTTGTTTAAATAATTTGACAAATATGTAAATATTAAGCGTTTAAGTATTTTTCCTTCCTTTTGAAAGATGAATGTGCTTGTCACTTAAAAACATATTAGTACATGTATAAATGGGTTGATGTCATATGCCTTGTCCTATATAGGAATGATGTGATGTCCAAAACTTAATCAAATGATCAAAAAACAAATTAATCAAAATGAAGAAAAACATAAGAAAAACATAAAATAATACATCTTTCATTTTTTGGTTCACTAATTTTGCAAATTGTTTCTTTTCACATAATGCACATCATGATGAAGTGAACATCACTTGTTGTATAACGCTTTAAGTGAATGCAAATCACAATGAAGGAGAAAAAAATATGTGCATGCCCAAACACAAAAAAATTCATGATAAAAAATGCTTCAGACAAAAATCAAAATCTATGTTATAGAAACACATTTTCATTGAATCATTACCAAATTCATAATGTGTTTTCACATTTGCTCCCTTTTGCCCTTTGTGCATATAACTCCATATAATATTTACATAATTGCAAGAAATCACATTAATGTATACAATTTAAGATCTATTTTAAATAAAAGTAAAGAGCAGATTGAACATCATGCATAGGATTGAAACAATCATGATTTTCTAATTTCATTTTTTGCATTGACATTTGTTCCTTTATTAATATTTTTTTTTGAGAAATCTCAACATGAAGCCTAATTAAACAATATATCATGACATATTGAAATAACTTTGACATAAATGAATTTTGATCATAAGGTAATAATGATATGATATGATATATAACATGCAATAAATCCTCCTTTGCACCAAGACTTAAAAAGCATTGAAAAAACAAGGAAAAGACAAATTATCCTTGTCGAGCCAAAATTGGAACCAAAAGTCCTTTTATTTTCAATTTTAGAAAAATTCAAAACACCTACACAACATTGGTTGTTTTCTCCCAAAATGGCAATGTTCCTGGAATCCAGTAGCAAATTTTCAACCCCCTACCAGACTAGTAAGGGATCACCTTACAGAAGTGCCTTAATTTCCTTCAAAATTTTTTTTTTTAATTCCCAATAGTGGCGATGTTTTTTTCTGGGAAAACCATGTTTTTCCAAGTTTTCTCAAAATGTAATTTTTTGCAAAATAGCAAAGCTTTGCCACAGAAGAAATCAATACTCCAAAGTATTTGTAACACAATAATTTCCCGATACATGTATTTGAATATTGGTAATAGCCAAGTTTAAATGAATTAAAGAAAATATTTGAGATCACATGTATTTAAATTCAAATTTTTCATGTATTTTGAATGATTTTGTCTCAAGATGGTTGTAAAATGGCTCCTCTTGAAATGAATACATGTATTTTTATTTACCCTTGTTTTTTGGGATATTAGTTTTTTGGGGTTATATGCCTTATCCGGTGCCATTTTGGGGGCTTCTTTTGTAAGAAATGTTGCCTCTATGGTTTGTTTTTAAAAATTAACCATATCGAACAATCGAGAGCATTACGATTGACTTGCACAATACTTGACCTTGAAGACCATTAACGACCATGAAAAATTGTACCACCTTTCATAGATATGCCGGACTCTTTGGGTCCATATAGATAAGAGTTCGGCTTTAAGCGAATCCTTTTGAAGGTTGGCCCAAGGTCGGCCCAAGATCTATTCCACATCAAAACAAAACTTGGAAAATCATGAAAAGTCACGAAAACTTTAAACCAGGAATCCCGTAACCAAAGGCCCCAAAAAAAAAAAAAAAAACAAAAAATTAATTACGAGAAAGTTGGTGGAGGGCATAGTGGGGCCGTGTGTGTATGTCAAGCTTTGGAATATTTCCCTAAATCCTAGCTTGCCGATATTTGGGGTCAATTGTTTTATAGAAGAAGTTTTTGGCAAGTTGTGAAAATGTAGAAAAGTAGTTTAAGGGGAAGTCCAAATTTAGGGTTTTTCTTACTCCATGAAAATTTAGGGTTTAGCACTTGAGTGTTGAGTAATTTATTTATTTTTCAATATCCATTTTGGTAGTAAATAATAATAATTTATGAAATTTTGGCAATAACTATAAATAGTTTCCTTGGCAAGTTTTCTTGACTTTGAACTTTTAACATAATGACATTAGTGATATTTTTTTTTTCAAACTTCAGCTATTGTATCATTGGTTAGCATCTAAGAAAAATTTAGCATTAAATGGTGAAATGTTTTTAGAACCTATCCCAACAATTAAGAAAAACTATTTGAAAAAATTGCTACCAAACTGAAAGCAAAATACAAATGTGATAAACAATTTCCAAAAGTAAATATTTCTTGAAATTTGCAATCTTTTTTTGAAAATCATGAATGTTGTGACAAATTTATTTATTTATTTATTTATGTACCTATATTTATATTTATATTTTCTCATTTTCACGAAATTTTGCACCCAAAAAATGTTGAATGAAAATTTTTACAACATCTTTTTATTTACTTTTTTGTAAAAATTAAGTTATGATTAAGTTAAGCTAATTAGATTAGTGCAATTAAATCTGTTTTAGCTCAAAACCAAATCAAATGGGAATGAAATTTGAAAATATTTTGTGTGTGAAATATAATCTCAACTTGGATGTTCTCAAATCACATTTGAAGGTGATGCATCGTTTAGCATGATTTTATGTAATTTGACTTATGTGTGTACATAGTGATAATTATAAGTGCCAATATAATATAATGTGTATAACAAAAAGCTTTTAGCCATCATTGTTAATATTATTTCATTTGAAGTGATCCCATCATTGCTCCATGTTTTGAGAGACCTCCTTTTCTCTATGAAAAAAATAGAAAATTGTTGTTGTCAATTAATTTGGTCTCCAAATGAGCCAAAAAAAAACAAGTTAAGACAAGAGGAGATTTAAGAAAAGGGCCCCATGTTTGTGTGACTCTATGGGGGCTTCTAATTGTTGGGGAAGGTGCCTTGTGTGGTATAGAGTCCAACACCCAAACACAATCTTCAGTGGGAAAAAACAAAAGTTGATTTGGGATTTTTGTTGAAGCTCAGGTTTGATGACAACAGCTGAGCATGAACAATAATAGCTGGTCATTCTTTGGCTTTTTCTTTGTTATTCTTTTCTCCTTTGTCCCCTTGAGAAAGTTGAAGAGACAAGAATCCCAATTTGCCTTTTGATCCTGAGATTTTAATAATCCCCTTTCAATGGGTTTTGCTTATTTTGCTGATGATGCAACAGATGTGATTCTTGTTGTTGAGAAGAAAGTGCACAAGTTTTGTACTTTACAAGGAAAGGGATAATGTTGAGAGAGAGAGAGAGAGAGTCAAACACTCACTTATTGCTAACATTGCTTTAATATAGTAAACCCAAGTAGTGTTTGCAAATACTTGGGTACAGATGGCCTTTGCATGCATATGAAGCTTTTAACACATGCAACTTAAGACAAATCAAGTTGCAACACATCCAAACACCCAACAGACAAAGAATCAAGGTTTAGGGTTTATGCCAAGCACCCAACACAATAGAATTAAGGTTTAGGGTTTGTGGTTAAAAATATTATTACATTTTGCAATTTAAAAAGAAGCATTTGTGTAAGTGCTTAACAACAATGGCATGATTAATAATGAATGTGGCATTTGGTTGGCCAGTCTCTCTCTTCCCTTATTGTAATGCTATATTGCCTTATTTTCTTATTTTCTTATATTGTGCATCTCAGATGCCTAATCCTCTTGAGGACTGGACTGCTTATTCTTGGTCTTCTGCTTTTCATCACCACTTGTTATCCTTAACCAAAATTGAGGGAGCCTGTAGGGCCCCCTCTTGAGCAATTTGTAGAGACTAGAGACCTACTACAAAACTTCTAGATTAAAAATTTAGGTGCAATTGGAATCTCCTGAGGCCCCAAAGGCACATGAAAAGCCTCTACAGACCTATTGTTTCACACCTTGGGTGAACCAGGCACCTACACTGGTACCATGGTAAGAACCCTGAATTTTCTAGGTTACTTTCTTACCATGGTACACATTCCCTCCAAAGATCCAAACAGGGTCTCTGAGTCCAAATTTAAACGTTTCCTGGGTTAAATATGGCCCTCTTGCACTCTAACCATGGTAAATATGCCCTCTTCAGTTTAAATCAGGGTCTCTCAGTCCAAATTTAATGTTTCCTGGGTTAAATATGGCTTTGAACCTCTAAATATTCATACCTCACAAGGCCTACAAGAGGGAGGGTGCTTAGGTCTACTCCTAAAAGAGTGGGAATCATCCAACCCCTTTTAAGTAGGCACAAGATCCCTAAAGAGTGTGAGAGGTCTTACAAATTTAACTATGTGTAAGATCCCTTCCAAAATCTTTAGGAGTAGGTATAATATCCCTCCTCTTTTCTAAGAGGGATATTTAGTGGATAAAAAGTTCCCTCCAAATGTACTTAAGAAATTTCTCCAAGTGCTTTATGACAAAAAATGCACATGTGTTGGGAGGATATGGAATCAAGATTTCCTCTTTCATTGGGCACAAGATAAAGAGGTTTGTTGAACATTGACATGCAACTTGCTACATGGGAGCACCAAGCAAATGGGTCCCCTTGGTCTTGACCTCTAGACCCTTTATCAAAGCCACTAGACTTATGTTTGTTGCAAGCACACCTGGTCCAAAGGTTACCCAAACTCCGGTAGTCCCTCCCTCATCACTCTAACAACAACAAATGGAGTGGGCCAATTTGTGTTCACAGCCACATTTTGTGTTAGGACTTCCAAGAGGGTAGAATGTGCCAACATAATGTTTGGCACGAGAGTGTTGTGCCCACATGAGACACACAATATAGGCAAATATGAAGACCTGAATGTATGAAGATCCTTCTTTTGGTGGTTGCTAAAGATTGGGACCAATGGATCAAGGCAATTGCACAATGTGGATACCACATTATCCAATTCACACATATAGATATATATTATACATATCTTTGGGTAGGCCTCAAAACACAACCAATATGCTCTCAAGAGAACAATGACAAAGTTTTTAGAATATGTGATTTATTATAGCCTTGCATTGCTTGACTATAATCTTGGAAATCTTAGGAATGAGATCACAAAAAGCAAAGTAGCTCACCCAAAGGCTAAGAATTTGGTTCACCCCATTAACTCGACTCAAAGTTGAAAGTCAAAAAGCCTATTATCCACAACCGAAGGCAAAGCTTACACATGTTGTACTTTGAGTAGAATGATTCTTACATCAATATCCAACAATGTTAAATATGCACATTAACAAATTGACCAATAACAAGGTGCTCACTCAAAATGTGTTGAAAAAAACATTGCATCATGTCAAGCAACTCACAATTTGAATTCATATCATATTTCCTCCACTTTGCTCTGGAAGAAAGACTCAAAAGTTATATAGTTGATGTAAAACCTATACAAACATAATTGAATAGGTCATGGTTATTTGACCAATATATTTGTGTAGAGTGGGTAAATCCATGAAAAATCAAGACCTCAAAGCAACATGGTTCAAATCCATACTTGTGAAGCAACCTAGCTATACCTAACATTTCAAGCACAATTGACTAAATAGCAACGTGTTCAAATGTCTTTATAAAATGATTCATTTGCAAAACTGAAAATCATAACATAATGTTGTATTCCATAAGGTTCTCAACAAGTTCCCAATGGGTTCTTACAAATTTCTCAATGGTTACTTTTCTAAATTATGCTCCCCAAGGGTTCCCACAAAGTTTCCAATTGATGCCTTTGTGATGCTCATTGTGACTACAAATACACATACACATATTTGGGAATGTCCAAAGTTTGATGTATTTATCTTTGTGAAGGGCAAATCAAAGGAGCCCATCATCCTAAAAGAACTTTCTACTTGTATAACCAATTAATAGGATCAACAATAGGCTATGTAAAAAGAATGAGGATGATACAATGATCTTCCCATTATTCAATTTCAAGTATTGCATGTGGAATTAGTCAGACAAGTTTTAATGTCCCAAAATGGGGTGTTGAAAGCTTTTGTGAATTTTTTGCATTTGAGAATTTCCATGTTTGTTGTTTAATATCATATAATTTGAAGACCTTGCATGTTCATGGATACACTTGGCTTTATAGTATGAAAAAAATTATCATCTTTATGGTTACAATGATGTCCATGAACCATGGGATGAAGTCAATAGAAAAGTTGCCCCAAATTAAATATTTGGATTAGGTTTGGTTTGTATATGATTACTTATAATACAACCCAATTTTGAACATATGTAATAGATTCACATCCAAATGGCAAATATGGCTTGGGCATCATGCCCTTGTCAGCATGTGTGAATGACACATTAAATTTCAGAATTTCAATTATTTTCAACTATACACAACAAAAGAATGATTTAAGGGGAAAGAAGGAATAACATATAAATAAACATCATAGTTTAAAAGATCCATGAAAAATAATATGACCTTTGCTTACACCCTTTTTCTTTCATAACTCCAAGATTTATGATGAATTTAAGGTTGATACTCCATACACATAATTAAGTTATCCATGAATTGTCCCAAAGTTGGGATGAGAACCTTGACTTTGGGCAAAACACAAGTTGGATGGCCAAATAAAAGTAGAGCGTAATAATAACAAAAGTAACAAAGGGTCAAACTCAACTTTGCATCAAAATTGGTGGGCAATAGAATTGTGAGCATCGGTTTTTGTTGTTATTTAGAACCAAACCAAATTATTTACATTATTGAACTTAAATTCTAATGGGCTTTCAAACTTGAATATCAACATTAAAATCCATGGTACATGTATATTATGGTTTGGTTAATGGTCTTGGACATTTTTTAAAACTGAAAATTTGAAAAGGATGAAAATCCCACTTCATTTGTGGTTCTATCATTTTTCAAGATTCCATATATCATCCATTTCCTAAAAATGTGGAAGAGGGCAATTCAAGAGGTCAAGAGTAATGTTAGGTGGGTATCAAAAATCATGTGAGAATCCACCAAGAATTCAAGTTGGTTCTCACAAGAAAACCATCAAATATCAATCATAGTGACATCCAAGCTGACATGTATAACTTTTAGGATCTCAATGAGGTGAAAATTGACCCTTATAACCTTACACTTTTATATAAATTTCAAAATATTGATACCCAATAAGGTATTTAAAAGTAACGAGGTACAAGTTTTAGCCTTGAAGGTTTAGTCTAATTATAGTTTTTAGGCAATTGCTAGGTTATAAGTTAAATATCCTATGGGTTTCCAAAGAAAAAATATGTTTGAATCAAATGGCATCACTTCAATCTTTGCATGGAAGAATGGTCTTTATTTTTTCTCCAATCTCCACAAAGAACATAAATTGGGCGCAAGTTTAACTTGGCCCCCACTTTGCTTTCTTTTCAAATTTTGTTCATGTTATATGTTTTATAGTTCAAGGAGCTTTGTTCTTGCTTTTTGTTTTGCTTGGTTTTTTTTGTGGCTTGTAGCTTCTTGGTTATATGTTTCACCTCCTTAAACTCCTCTTCCATTGTTGTTCAACTCCTTTTGCATTATTGTTTAATTTATTTTGCTTGTTATTCAACTAGCATTGTTATTTGGTTTTATGTTTTCGACTTGTTTCTAAGCTCAAGTACCTTTTTGACCTAGCTCCCATGCATGTTTAGTTTTTCCTACATTATCGTTTGGCTTTGCTTGCATTGTTGTTGTTATTTTGGTACCCCCCCCCCCCCCCACACCTACTTTGTGTAGGTTAGGAAAAAGGAACTTGAATCTACTCAATTGTGTTGCATCTTCCATTTTTTCAAGTACAAATTACAACCTTAGACCCTATACTTTTGTGTTTTCCTATCCTTTGTTTCAATTTTTGTTTGTAATCATTCATAATTCCATTTTTTACATGATGAAAAAAAGAAGGTTAATTGAGTTATTTTGACCTTGTAAATGTTAGTAAATATTTTGAGTTTGATTTGGTAGGCTTTACATATAGTTAAATCAAGTCACAAGTTAAAATTAAAACTAAGCTTTGGTAGAAAAACATTTGCTTCAATTTCTCCACTTTTTGTTGGGTAACAATATTGGGTGCATTCACTGTTGGGGTATCACAATAGGAAGCATAACACCCATTTGTCAAGTGTCTTGAATCCTAAAGCAAGGACTTAGCAAAATCAATGTTTTAAAATGTTAAACAATGAAAGGGATAAATATGTCTAGGCTTTCAACCAATAAATGTTATAATAAATGATTCAAATCAATTGAAAAAAATTAAAATGTCATGTTCAAATATAAACCAAAAAGGCATGCAAGACTACTTTAATATTGCAGAATGACACATTTGGAGGGTCAAAACCCTAAAAAAAAATCAAATAATGTTTTTTTTTTGCACTTGTGTCTCCTATACTTCTTTCTAAACCTTTGGAATGTAAAGTTGTAATTAACAAAACTAATTTGATTGTCCTTATCAATGCATCCATTTTATGAAAAAATCCAAGATTCTAGCATCAATTCCAAAAACAATTGGTAATTTATCATACTAAGAATTTGTGCCATCATATAGAACATACTTTATTCTATTTGAGGTCAAAATATGCAGCAATTTGAACAAATATTGCTAGTCATGTTGAATCATTTTTAATAAAACTACATAGTGGGACACATTCCTAAGCCATCTTTTAGGACACATAAGGACATGTTTTAATTATGCAAATAAAAATAAAATCATCACCATTTTAATCAACAAGTATGTGAATATTTAATATATAAAAAAATCTTCGAAATAAATTATTTCGTAAATGTAATGTTCACTCAAAATAGTGTCTTGAGAATGATTTGGGGCAAGACATTCCTTTTGTGTACCCCAACCATGAATGTACACTCATGTGAAAAATGTAGTAATCAAATGAAAATGAAAACATAAAAACAATTAAAAGTGAAACATGTGAGAAAAATTCAATGATCTTCCTATGGAAAAACTTCCTAAAAATTATCCTAATTTGGAAAATAGAAAACAATGAAGGTGTTGAAAATCAAAAATCAAAATGAACCTTCAAAAGTAGCATGTTCAAAGAATTAAATGGAGACCTCATGGTAATGATGCATTCTATTGGACTTTTTTCCTATGTTAATGACAACAAAAAAGTTGATTATTCAAATGATGCATTATATTTTTTGTTATAACAATTTTATAAATGCATATAATCCCATAACTCAACTAAAAAGGTTGAATTTCATATTACAAATACATAACATAATAGTTTTCAACTAACATGAAAATGCAAGCCATGCCATTGTTGCAAAAATAATTGAAAAGGAAATGAATAATATATTGAAAGAATTTGTTTAAAGATGATTCGCCAAAAAAAGGCTTAATATGTTTGGAGGTTAATTTTTTTAATTATAAAATATCATTTCAAAAAAGATGATGTGCAATGTTAAGGGTAAGATTATATTGTAATAATCAAACAATTAGTAATAGGTAGTAGGTATTGGGGATATAGTAGGTATTGTGATGTCTATTTTGGGATAGGTTGGACAAAGGAGATTGAGTAGAAATAAAATGCATCGTAGTGAAGGATGGGTAGGTGAGAATAGGATTGTTAAGGTTGAATTCAAATGAAATTTAAGGTGGGATAATTGAGGATTTGAGGATGCTCTATAATTCTTTAAAAAGAGTTCAATCTGACCATTTTTGGAGCACATAGTAGAGAAAGTGGAATTTTTTTTAAGAATTAGAGAACAATTTTTTATGATGAACACATAGTTCCTAAATTTTTTTCTTTTTTTTCCATGTTCTTTTTCACAATCTATTGTTTTCCATTTATATTAATGTGATAAATAAAACTATTGCAAAATTATGATAGATTCATAATTATATAGGCCTTTTTGTTGTGAAAAAATTAATGTCATTGAATAACATTATGGATTATGTAGGGAGTTTTAAGTATAGATTTTATGATTGAAATTTAACATGTTACAAGAATAGAATTTGAAGTTTAAAAAATGTTAGAATATTAAGATTTACACACTCGGTGACCATCCCCGAAATGAATTTAGGATCAAATTTTTTGGTTATATGATTTGTTTTGGTTTTATTTCCTTGCAAGAGGATTGTAAATGGGATATCATGACCCACACTTACCCCCTTGGGTGATTGTTTATTGAGTGTTTTTTATAAATATTTTTGGAATATTTTGAACAAAAGTCTTCAAGAAAATCTTTTTAAATCCTTAAAATTTTCATCACATTATTATGTTATGGTTTACATTAAAAAAATCTAAAAAGATGCCATTGTGAAAAATAATTCAAGTCCATTTACAAGTCCTTTAATTGTTTAAAAACATTAGTTACAATGCTTTCAAAATGCTTTTGGGTATTTTTCATTCATTAGATTGATTTCAAATTTTTAGAGTATATATACCAATACTTTGAACATAACATTATGTAAAAGAAATTCCATTTGGAACTTTTTACTTTTTTCTAAAATGTTAAATACACAAAATCAAACATTGGTTACAATTGCTTATGTACACGTTAATATGACAACACCCTAGGTACAAAAAGGTTATTGCAAAGAATTATTTTTTCTAATTTACTAATTCAGAATTGTTGAAGAATTTTTTTAAAAATTAGATTTAAGCAAATAATTGTTGTGAGGATTCAAATTTGTGGCAAAAAAAATTTGCAAAGAAGAGTGGTAAAATGGCGACAAACATAAATTGAATAATGACCCAAAGTTTGTAAAGATAATTAGATTAGTTAACCATGTAATAGGATGAAAAAAAATGTAATAGAAGAAGAACTACAATTTGCGAACAATGGAACACAATTTGATATTCCAAAAAAAAAAATTATATTATGCCTAAAAGAAAGAATATTAGCACATTCAACAACTACATCACCTTTACCAATACGTCAGTCTCATCAACTAAAGATGCACACATAACTACTTTCACCAAGGGACAAGTTAAGTCCTAGACTTGTTACCTCACCACCGAAAGAAAAATCTACAACTATTTTCAAGTCATAAGTTGTTGACTCAAAGGAATATGAGGAGAGAATTTGTTTAGATGATATTGGGGGTGAAGGTGGAGAAGAACTTCACACAACGGCTACACAGGGCAACCAAAAGAAGAACCTAAACCCAACCTAGATCAGGTAATTAACAACATCCAAGTTGAACCTATTAAATTTGTTGAACCTATAATATTAATTGTAATACCTACACAATCTGCAATTGTAGTTATAAATCATCCCAACCTATTCAAGATGTCATTGAACCTATTCAAATAGAAAACCCAGAATTTTATAGATTCTAACATGTTTTTGTTTTTGGTCATTTTACAAAAAACTTGAAATAAATTCGTGTGTTTTTAAAGCAAGTTGCTCAAAATGCCAACACCTGGTTAGGGACATTGCAAGAACTTTCAAACCTTAAAGTTGAATTTGAGAAAGCCACAAAAAAATTGTCTGAGACCCACAATCGCCTGCAAACCTGTAGCCTAGAATTAAAGATAGTGTAAAAAACTCTTAAAAACCATGAGAAGGCACTAATCACAATCAAGGGGCAATTGAATACGGTTTAGCATGAGAACCAAAACTTGTCCAAAAATTTAAAAGAGGTAGAACATGTTGTTAAAAAAATTGAAAACCTATAACAATAATATGTCAAACTCAATCAACTTAATTGAAAAACTCACAATGATTTGAAGCGTCTCCAAGTTGATCTGTAGTGAATGACATGGGACTACGCCAAAATGGAGGATTCTAATATGCAATAACAAATAGTCATAACTGATTTGGAACAAATCTATCAAGAAATCAAAGAGCAACATGTAGTTGCCCACATAAAATTTAGAAGGGAAAAATAAACTTTAATTGCCCAAATTTAAAATTGGGAAGGCCAATATGAGATAGCCAAGGTACGATCGAGTAAACCCAACCCCATTTTACATGTTAGGATGAACAACATGTTGAAGGAGTTTGAGGAGATATTATTGGACAATACATTATTCAAACTGCAAATTCAAGCCTTGGGAGATAGAAACCCTAAGTGAAAGGATAGGTGACAAACTGTTCAAAAGTTCATGGAGGAATAGATTCAAGAAAGCATGGAATTAGTTCACTCTTATGAACAAGGTTACAAAATGGAGCTACATGTGTATTGAACCAGTTTTCCTAACTTTCACTACGAACCTCCTAGCTTCATATATGTGGAAATTGGAACTAGTAGTAGAGTCTCAACAGCACCATATGTGGTACAACTTGTTGCCATTACCAAACCAATTAGCCCGTTAAGAGGTGGAACATGTCAAAAAAACATACCCTTACCTGTTCAGACTTTTACCATACCTATTAGGTTGCCATTATTACTAATGAGCCTATGAGAGGTAGTGAAAGATCTGTTAAAGAACATGTTAAACATGTCAATCCTTCATTTATTGTACTAGATAATATAGTAGAACCTTTGGAGTTCTTATCTATTAATTTAAATTTGACCCCACATCAGATAGGTATACGTCAAAAGATTATTTTAACTTCAAGTACCCCACATGCTTTGAAGGTTTTCACAACACCCATAATGACCTTTGAAGAAATATTTAATCAATAGAGGACTACAATGTTGATAGGTTTTTAGATTTTGAATTAAGTTGAACCTATGGAGGAAGCAAATGTTGAACCTATCAAAGGAGCCATCAATTAACCGATTGCAAAAGACCAAGCTAACTTTGGACTTTGAGCTAGCATTTTGAGGACAAAATGTAGTTTTCAAGGGGGGATAATGTTACCCAAAATTAGTAATAGGTGACTTAATAAGTTATAGATTTAAGCAAGTTGTTAAATTTAACATGTAATCTAACTTAATATTTAACTTAACCTATGGCATTAAAGTAACCGATTATTGAACCTTATAGGTAATATTATACTAGGTTAATAGACAAGTTGACAAGTTAGTTAATCAATAGTTTGCAAAACTGGTGGCACAATATGTAGTTGAACATGTAATTAAACATGGTGTAGTTTATGAAATTTTAAATTATTAGTTTAAGTATTGGTTAATAACTATTTTAATGTTAATTATGACTATTTCATTTTTGAATTGGCTAATATAAGACTAGGAGGATATACTTGTTTAAAAGGATTATTGATTTCATTTTGGTTTTGTGTTTCCATTTTTTATTTGGGAACGTGAAACATTTTCTTTTCAACCAACATTCTTGAACTTTGAATAATTTGTGTACATGTTTAATTAGGAATTATAATTAGTTTTAGTTTTGCTAGTTCAAATGTACTTGTTGATGTTTACATGTTGTTGGAAAAAAATTAGAAGTTGAACAACCTTAATAGGAATAAAAATATTTGTTAACAATCAGCTATACCATTGGCTATTCCAAGTTCCTCAAAACCTAGTCAGTTTTATTCTAAGGATAAGAAATAGAAAGTTAGTATAACGTCTTGTTAAGTTATGCATGTTCTTTCATTTGAATTAGAGAGGTTGATTTCTACACCAATAGAATAAACTTATATTCAAGATTTGCAATTAATTATAACATGGGTAAGGATGGGAGAGTGTGAGAAAAAATGGGCGTCCATAATAGGCTAGTAGGATTGTTTGAACTATAGTGGAGAGCACCATGCCATGATAAGTTAGTAGAGTTTATCAACACTTATTAGATCAAAGGAGAAACCATGTATGCAAGAATGGGAGAAAAAACTATAGTAATAGATAAGCATTTGATTGTAGATGTGTTCAAAATTTCCAAGAAAGGTTGGAAAAAATACAAGCAAACAAACAAGCAAATTGCAAAAGCCATGCTTCAATGCATTACTTTGCTGTGGGAACATATGTCAATATGGAACAATGGAGTGTCAATAAGATGAAAAAACCTTACGACATTCATCTCCCTACACTAATTCAAATTGTCTACCAGAGGGACAAGGTCTATTATTTCAGTAATAGAAATGCCATATCCATTATGACATTATGAAACGGAATGAACTAAATTGGGCAAACACCATGTTTAAGAAAATGCATAAAGAATTGATGAGATGGACAACCTTTCAAACAAAAATGATGATGGGAATAGTAAAGGTTGAACCTAAGAAATATGTTTGTCATTTAACATTAATCATTGAGATCTTGATGTAACAATTATTCCTATAAACATAATAACAGATTCCATTAAGAGCTACACCAGCTAGAAAGTAGGAGGTTTTTACATATGGGATGAATACCTCAGAGTTGAGGGAAAGACTACAACAAACCAGATGCCCTCTTACATCATCTAGTAAATCATCAAGATGGATGCAAACCATAGATTGGAGAAGTGCATAAGATTTAAAGGAGGAAGAAGAAAAGGAAAGGCCTTTATTGACCAACAAGAGGAAGCATATGTGAGGAGCATTCCCAATACCATAAGTCTTGGCATCTCACACTATACTAATGCCACGTCAACTTCAAGAGGAAGCACAATGACTTGTAGTAGTTGCAAAGGTTCAACCTCTAGAGTAGGTTGCCAAAAGGGAACCATAGTCTAAGGATTAGGTTGCATAACAGGTTCCATCATTAAAAGATCCAAAACAACCACAAGAGCACCAAAGGGAAAGATTTGTATCTTTAGAAAAAATACTAGTTAGGTGGTATCCATCATGTTCACCATCTCCCTAATAAGAAGTTTAGGTACAAATTACAACACCATAAACTACACATCAAGAGACTAAACCTTCATTCTTAGCAAGGTTATATGAATTAAGGGGGTTAAAACATAGTCAAAGAAGCCACTAAGGGTGTCAAATGTTAGATTTTGTCATAAGAACTAGAGATTTATTTATTTATTGCCATTGAAAACATGGTATTCATGGGCACATTATTCATTTTTAACACACATGAATGTCAAGAAACTCAAATTTAAAATCCACTTGATCTAGTTTTAGGTTTTGGTTTGGTTAAAGACTTTTGAAAAAGAAAATTTTTGTCATTAAAAATGAAAATTTAAAGGAATTTCAAAAGACTCAAATAATAAAAACAAGTTGATGAAAATATATGAAATCATAATAACCTATTAGACACACTAAAAAAACATTCATGAATTTCAAAATGTGGAATTTTTAAAATTTTGAAAATGAAAAAATGTACATTTGAAGATTCAAAATTTCAAAAGTTCAAAAGTGTTTTACCACAATATAGAAATGAAGTATGATGTACATGATGTATTGAACAAAGATATAATTTACAATGATTAAATTCAACTTTAAAAAATTAATATTTTTTAGTATGATTTCAAATTATTGTCATTTTTCAAAATGACACATAAATTCTACAATATTAATATTTATTTTAATATGATTAATATTTATTTTGACTTATTGGGGCAATTTACATCATTTCTCATAACTAGTTGCAAAAAATATCATTCAAAAATTATTTTGGGGAAAATGACATGTGCATTTAATGTAAACTAATTCTTGTGGCTCCTTTGAGTGTGTTTTGACCCAAGTGATAGGTTCGGAACATATAAAATTGCAAGTATGTGGCAAATTACTATAAGAATATGGAACAAACCAGAGTTGAATTGCCATGACTCAAATTATTGTGTGAAAGGAATGAAGTAGAAAAATAAGAGTTAGAAAGCAAAGCTACAATTGCACAATAAGAAACACTAGATCTACAAAATCATATTTGAGCAATTAAAATTTTGAACAAGAAGACATTTAGGCTAACGAAAGGGAGCTGAATTGATTGTAAATTATGGTCAAACAAAGAAAAATGACTTTTGAACAACAATTGCAGTCATATAAATTGGTCAAAGAAGAAAAAGATTTGTTGAAATCAAATGAGGAAAGAAAGGATGCTAGATATTGGACCTTGAAAAAATAGGTAGATGATTTGGAAATTAGATCTACAACTTTGCAACGAGACAAAGATGGTCTGCAAGGACAAGTGAAAGAGAAAGAAATCCTAAAACTCAAGGAGGAAATTCAAATCAGTGTGCATTGAAGGGATGAAGTTGTATGGGACAAGGACAAAATTTAGGCTACCTATAACAAATCAATCTAGAAGTTACAACATAATGCAAAGGGGTCAGTTGTGAATTCAATGACAACTATGGAGCCACATTTGTTAAACATTTATTGAAGGAATACGATAATTTGTTGATGTAGAATAGAATTCTAAGGACTAAGTAGAAGTCCTTGCAACTGCAGGCATATAATGTTGACACATGGTGGAACTTAGTTCAAGATATGCTATAAACATATTTAAAGACCCAATTTGATGAGCACAAGGCATATGAAGCCTACAAGAAAAAGTTGAAAACGTTTTGGAAAGCATATGTAGAATTTAGGTATGATTCACCTTTTGAAACTCCTTAGGAAAATTCAATATTTCAAACTTCAATTAATATAAAGTAGGTTCAAGTGGAGAAGCTCAAGAAGTTCAATCAAATGCAGCTACATAAATGAAGGGTGGAAACACTACATAGGAGGCCATGAATGAATAGACAATGGCACAATTTGAAAAGCAAGTTTTAGCAAAACTTCTAACAAAACAAGAAGAACAACAAGTGTCTACCCAAATAGAACTCATATAATATGCTACAATAGTTGACGTTTCCCCGATAACTCAATTTGTTACAACAATTGCAACAACACCAAATTCACATGATGAAGGGGATAATGGTCATACACAAACCATTACAGAAGCACATCAATATGTGCAATTACAACAAACTCTGTAAATTAAGGAAATTGTTGTAATAGAAGAACAACAATATGTGGAACTAGAGATTATAGTTGTAGAACAAACAACTATAGAATAAACAAGAGTAAGGGGGAGTCTATTTAACAGATTTAGAGGTTTTTTTAGTATAGATGTCCATAGCAGGATTTTAGGGATGAAATCCAAAGTGCATGGGGGGTAATGTTATGGGTAAGATTGTATTATAGCAATCAAACAAATTAAGATGCATGGGGATAGTGAGTAGGTATTGTGATGTCTATTTTGGCACATGTTGGATAGAATAGATTTAGTAAACAAAGTGCATTGTAACGAAGAATGAATAGGTGAGATTAAGATTGTTAAGGATAAATTCAGATTAGTTTAAGGTGGAAGAATTGAGGATTTGAAGATGTTTTGGTGTTCTTTGATAAAGTTCTTTTAAACTACTTTTGGAGCATAAAATATAGAAAACGAAATAATTTTTTTCAGAGTTAAAAAACAATTTTTATGATGAATACATAGTTACTAAATGTTTTTCTCTTTTGTTTTTCCATGTTTTTTTCCATGATCTATTGTTTTCCCTTTATATCAATATGAGAAGTAAAAATGTTGCAAAGTTAAGATAGATTCATAACTGTGCAAACACCTTTGTTATGAAAAAATGTTGTTGAATAACATTCTAGATTATGTAGGGAGTTTAAGTACATATTTTATGATTGAAATTGAACATGTTACAAGAAAAAAATTGAATTTAAAACAATGTTAAAATATTAGGATTTACCATGCAACAAAAAGAAGTTTTGCAAGACTTAGCCCTTTTGATTGTCCAAAATCACTTGCCAATGTAGTTTGTGAAAGTATGTGGTTCAAACATTTGACATTCCATTCATGTCCCCAACTGGGTTTTTCCTTAAGAAAAAACAAGTTTCTCAAAATACTTTGCTCAACTTGGAGGAGAAAACAAAATAGAAGTATGTTCTACCAAAATGAATAAAATGCAATACTATAACAATAAGTTTTGTTTCATGAACGTTTCAAGGTACACATGACATATTTGTTTTTGTGATAAAAAGATTAAAGGTTGATTGGCAACCAAAACAAGTCATTATTGATTTGTTTGAGGCAACAAAGTTACTAGTCAATTTTTAGCTATAAATTTAACAACATTGCGAGATGAATATAGGTTGAAGATGGAAATACTTATTTATGGACAACATGAGGGATCAAAATTGAATATTATGACATTTTCACAAAAAGTTTACTGTGAATTACAAATGTTTATGTTTAGAGGAGAACTTCAAGGTATCTGTCTTGGCATTTTTTTAAAAAGCTCGTTAATATGGGACAACATATGAAACATTGTGCAAAAAGTTCAGGTATGTTTTTATTAATTATAGTCGATAATATTTTGTTGAAAATGTATAACTTAGCTTAAGAAATTTGGAAAAGGAAGGCAAGAAGGGACTAAGGGTTGTGAGGATTATAGTATTGGCCCAAAAAATAAACACTTTAATTAGGACAAGGTAAAAAAAATTTCAATTAAATTCATTTTGTGAATCATTTTTGAGGCATTGGAGTCTTTCCTTTTGTTTTTAAGGAAATATGAAAGCCATAAATCCATAACATGTTATCTTTGACTTTATTTCCCCAAGGTTAAAGTCTTCATTTTATTTTATTTTTATTGGTTGTGAAAAAGGTGTGGCTATTGTTGAGGAATAAATTTTTACATCTCATGCTTCTCAATTGTCATCATCATTTACATCATGTGAAAAAATGTAAGGCTGGATATATAGGCCAAACAATTTATGAAGATTATAACCTAAATAATTTTTAACATATTGCCAACATAAGTGAACTAGTGAATTTTTTTTGTCAATTTAAAAATGATATGAAGTGGATATTGAATGTCACCTTCAATGATGGGACAAACATGAATCCATATTTCCTATAATTGGTTTTGTGACTCGTCAAATTTTGGCATTATAAGATCACAAATTGAAACAAAAAAGAATTATTTCAAGTAATTAATAAAAAAATTAACAATATATAATTTACAAACAATTGATTTGGAGAAGTTGGTATTTGTGAGCAAGAATGGACATAATGATCTTAAGGTTGGTTATAATTACCTTCTAATTTGGTGGAGTTAATTGAAAATATTGAAATTTATAAAAAATATTAAAGGAGTTTGAAGGTTCACCTTTAGTTTGACCTAATTTTAAACTATTTAAAACCTAAGTTAACTATATTTGGCAAGTATTCAAGTCTAATTTTTGGACCTAATCCATGACCTTTATACATACTTAATTCACTTTGGTCTAATTTAATTTAGGAAATTTTTGACCTTAATTCAATAATCACTATGAAAAAAAATGATTTCCAACTAGCCTTGCAACTGGGTTTTTCAATTGTAATGACCATTTGTAATTCATTTTGCAACTCATAATATTTTTATAAGCGTGAATGCTATCGAACAAGTTGCATGAATTACAATGGATGTAACCCATCATATGCAAAACCATGTACATATGCAACTTGTGCAACTCAATTACAACTATGTAAAAACAACTATTGTGTAGCTCTAATGCAACTAGTTTACAACTACCATGGTAATCTCATGCTAATGTTATTTTTCATCTGTCCATCAAAATTTGACACATGGCACTATGGAGATTTTTAGGTGAAAAACATTTTCTTTTTGAAATATTGATTTCTTCCATTCCTTATGGTTGTTCATTTACAATGGTCTTAGATTGTGATAATAATAATAATGATCTAAATTAGATTTATTTATTTAGTTAAATATTTAAAATAGATTAATATGTAATATATAATAATTTATTGATAAAAATCATTATTAAATATCCAAGCTTATATATATAAGTTAATAAATTATTAATAGTTTAACAACAATCACAAAATAATGGAAAAGTAAGATTTATAAAATGGCAACATAGTGATGAAATAATGCCATAAATAGTTGTATCAATGGGAATCATAGTTGGTAATTAGTTGCAAATGTCATATCTAATGGGTGTGGGAAATGTGTGCACATGGCATGATCATATGTGTCAATGTCATACATTAGTTGCAACATATTTGCTTATTAGGTATTACATTTACAATAATTGTAATGTAGTTGCCACACACAACTAAAATGTAAGTTGCAAAAAAGTCAAACATAATTGACTATGTCTGTATATATGATGTGTATATTACATTGTATAGGTGTCCCATTTGTAACTAAGTTACAACCATAATACAACTCCTTGATTTTTTGATGTGGCATTTTATTTATTAATTGCTCGTATTTCCATGCTCTAGTTACAATGTAATTTCATATTGATTGGTTTGGAGCACTAGTTGCAAGGTAGTGTGATTCCAATAGACATGATTTCTCATAGTGTCTATTTGGTAGGTATTTAGGTATGATTGGCCCTAATCCACCTTTGAACATGTATTTAATTCACCTATGGTTGACCTAATTTAGGACTATTTTGACCTTAATTCACTTATGTTTGGTAAGTATTCAAGCCTATTTAAACCTAATCCATGATCTCTATACATGTTTACTTCACCTTTGGTTTGACCTAAAATTACATTGACTTTAATTCAACTCTATTTGGACCTTTTTCACTTTTAATTGGACCTATTCACCTCTATTTGGACACAATATAGCCTATTTGGACTTGATTTAGGTTTGTTGGGAATATATTTAGGTGTGTTTGGACCTATTTCATCTATGCAAATGACTTATTTTAACTTTTTATGAATTAGAAGGTTTATAAACCCTTATTAAGGATTGTTCCAAGTTTTGGAGGTTTAATTACACTTACTTCAAGTTTATATACTATATGACTCCAAGAGTAAGTTCAAACAAAAATAGTTTGATTTTGAAATTTCTCATTTTTTCCCCAAAATCTTCATTGAATGTGCCACTACGTGACATTAAGACTATGTTGGAACAAAAACAATGTGACTTTGAAATTTTCCATTTTTTTCAAGAATCCTATGAATCATTGAATGTGACATTATGTGACACTATGACTAAGTTGGAACAAAAACAATTTGATTCAAATTTAATTTTTTTTTTCCATCAACTGAATGTGCCACTATGTGACACTAGGATTATGTTGGAACAACAATTTGATTATAATTTTTTTCATTTTCCCCATAAACTTCATTGAATGTGCCACTATGCAACACTATGACTATGTTGGAACAAAAAGAATTTGATTATAAAAGTTTTCATTTTTTTTCCAAAAACTTTATCAAACGTGACATTATGTGACACTAGGATTATGTGTTGAATATAAATAGTCTAATTCTTAAATTTTTCATTTTTTGCCTAGAAACTTCATTGAATGTGACATTATGTGACACAAAGATTATGTTGGAACCCCAAAAAATCATTATGACAGTTTTCATTTTTTTCCCAAAAACTTCATTGAATATGACACTAGGATTATGTTGAAACAAAAACACTCTAATTCTGAAAATTTTCTTTTTTTTTCTAGAACTTCACTAAATATGGCACTATGACCATGTTAGATCTAAAGAGGGAATGCATTTGTGTTGAGAAAGAGTTTGTGTGAATTTTGTTTGTGTAGGCATGGCAAGTGATCATGGAGAGTCCCATGTGGTTATGACTTGGATGAAATGGATGAAATGTTATATAATCAACAATTATCAAAGGTCCCAATAAGGAAAAACAACCATGAGTGTTTATGGAATCACTTCATTTGAACACCATGGCCACAAGTTAGCATTGACATTTTGTAAATATTCAAAAGAAAAAAAGAAAGTGACACAATTTATACCTAGCCTTCTGTGGAAGCAAATATATGCAAATTATAGGAAAACTAATCTTGAAAATATCTCCCAAGAGGACACTTTGAAGGACCAACTTTGGGATGCTTTGAAAAAGTTGAAAACTGTGACATCCAATGATGATGGGAATGAGAAAGTCGTGTTTTAGAATGAAGAAGTCTTAGCACAATTGAAAGCAATGAATGGACATACCACTCAAATGTTCTCAAAAGATGGCAGAATGTGATAGACAAAACATCCAACCCACCTGTAATACCTAAACCCCATATTCTTGTAAGTAATCAATTTATATATGAATTAACATATGTTCCATAATCTAGATTAGGCCTTAGTTTGACATCTATTCCAAGTGGCAAGGCACAAACAAAGGTGGAAATGTTATAGTCACAATACAACAGCCTTGCCCCCATGGCATAAGAAATGGCAATTAACAACAAAGACCAATGAACTTTAATCAAAACAAACATAAAGAAGTGGAAGTTAACATAGAAAAGAAGATAGTAATGAGGTTTAGTAATCTCAAAATAGCTAAAAACCTTGAAGTTCTAACATTTGCAAAATTTTGGCAAAAGGTTAGGGATGTGAGAGACTTGTAACTAAAAGTCTCCATCCCATCCATATTTAGCTAGGTCTTCTATCTAGTCACCAATGACTTCATAAGTGAATTCTAAGTGGCATATGTGTAGGAAGTTAGTTAGAATAGCTACAATTTGGAATACATGACTATTGTTTTTTTTGTGGAATCAAAACACTTCATTAATCTTTTCCATTTTGGTTTGACCCCCCCCCCCCTCCCTCCCCCATTCCCCATTCCACATGCATTGTATACTCTACATGAATTTTGTTGTATGCATGCATTCCTTATAAGTCATGCATGCCCAAGGGCAAATTCACACCTTCCAAATCATTACATAACGAACATATCCTTGCCCATATAACCCGGTTCTCACAATAAATATTCAAAATATTAGTTTGATGTACAAAGAATTCACACCAATTTTTGTTCCAAATCTTATTCGAATAAGTGCAATATACAATGATATAATTTTCATTCCATCATGCATTAATAAAGCCTTAAGTGATGAAATTCAATAAAGAGCCATAGAACACATGAAGAAACCCTATAAATAACTCTAGAAAAATTCCCCCCAGCCCCCCACCCCCACCACTTAAAACAAGCCCTAAACAAAATCTTTAAAATAACCCTAATAGGAACGCCCCAAAAAAACCCTTAGAAGCCCCAAAGGAAGCCCAACAAAAACCTTAATAATAATAATAATAAAAGTTTGAAAAGAAACTTAAAAGCAACAAGAAAAGAAAGAAGCCTTAAAAATAACAAGAAAAAATGAAAAATCTAAAAGAAAACAAGAAACCAAAAAACAAATGTTAAAGAGACAAGCCAAAATCAAAAGGCTCCCACAACTAAAAATGAGAAAGAAGTGAGAAAGGGAAAAAGTTATTTTATGTAATATATATAGAAACAAACTATAAAATAACTAAATACAATGAAAACAACCAAAAAATGCCCAAAACTGTAAACCCTAAAAGTCCCTCAAAGTGAAAGCTGTCCAAAAAAAAAAAAGTTTTCAAATTGTTTTTTTCATCCCTTATTTTCACTATTGGTCCCAAGTTTCATGAATTCATCCCTACTTATGGAGACTTTAAGGACAAATGAAAACAGGGGATGGAACTAGGACCGAATGGGATTAGGGATGACTTTATGGATAAGTTTAGTGTTAGTATCAAAATGGGATTATTTTTTTACAAACTTGTTGCCAATTAATGTTGAATCTTTTTTGGGAGGGTAGTTAATGATGTTGTATTAGAAAACTGGGAAAAAAAAAAAAAAAAAAAAAAAAAACCTTGTCAATGTTAATTGTTTAGCTAACTATTCATTTCAACCAAAAGAATAAATTAAAAGTCAAAATCATTAAGACAATTTTCCAAACTTAGGCTTGCAATAGTTTACCATAACAAAAATATTGCTGTCTTGTCCACAAATCCTCATTTTTTCGGGAAAGCCAAAATGCTGCAAAATAAAAATTTAATTAAAAAGTTTGCCAAATTTGTCCTTAATTCCCTACAATATGAAAGGAGTTATAAGATTTTTGTACTTTCATATTTTGAATTATCAACCAATTTGGCTAAATGTACTCATGAATATGATCATCACTTGACAACATTGCACACTACAAAATTCAATTGCATCAAAAAGAATGTTTAGTCATCAAAAGAATGTTGCCACTTTTCCCAAATTTCTGCCAAGCACCGTGTTCGGTGTGCCCTCATTGTCTTTAATATTTCCTCCAACGGCAACCAATTCAACCAAATTGCAAATGTTAGTATTCACTAACCTCCTCCAGGTCTTTGATACACGTCTCGCACCCCCAAGGATTTCCAGGACTTCAGTGTCATTTCTCTGTGAAAGGAGTTTTGTCCATATGTTGAAGGTGAATACATCGTCGGGGATTGCAGGGATGTGGACTTCTGTTGTGCTTGTTAAAGGAAGTGGGCTTGTATCCAACTTTGCGACTTTTCCCAAATTTCTGACGAGCACCGTGTCTGGTGTGCCCTCATTGTCCTCAATATTTCCTCCAACAGCAAGCAATTCAATCAAATTGCAAAGGTTAGTATCCACTGACCTCCTCCAGGTCTTTGATACACGTCTCGCACCCCCAAGGATTTCTAGGACTTGAATGTCATTCCCCTGCGAAAGGAGTTTTGTCCATATGTTGACCGTGAATACATCGTCGGGGATTGCAGGAATGTGGAGCGGCATTTCTGCCCTTGTTAAAGTAAGTGCTGGGTGTGTATCAAAGATTGTGACTTTTCCCAAATTTCTGACGAGCACCGTGTCTGGTGTGCCCTCATTATCCTCAAGAGTTCCAACAGCAAGCAATTTAACCAACTTGAGCATGAGAGTATCCACGAACCTCTCCCAGGTCGTCGATACATTTCTCACAAACCACATATCATTTAGGACTTCAATGTCCGTTCCTGATGATAGTGAGTTCATCCATATGACGAAACATACGTTGTGGAGGAGCCCACCAACTTGCTTGGTGAAGAATGACCTCCCTAGTGCATGTGTGCTGGGCTTGGACTCAATATTGGTCATATGCTCCATCTGCAACCATGATTAGACCATAGTGAACCCAACATTTAAAGAAGAAATGGAATTAAGATAGAAGTGGACTTTGTTTGGACCTTGCAATTTGCAACCTGACTGAAATTTTGTCCTCTTAATTTTGTGGAAGGTAAATAAACTTGACAAGAATGAGTGGAGTCATAATCAATGTTGTGTGGGTATTGATTTTGAGGAGAACATACAATCTCTCAAGTATTATCTATTTTATAACTTTGATTACCATTTCGGGTAGGGTTTTAGATTTTTAAAAGAATATTTCAAAACCTTCAGCTACAATTAGGTTTTAGGGTATGATTTTAAAAGAAGCACATGCATTAAAAAGATCAAATAAACAAAAATCAGAACTCACAATTTATTAAAAAAAAGAACTCAAATGCACAAACTCAAAGTGATGGGAGAAACCCTAAACCCTAATAGTACTTGTTTAAGACACTAAAACCAGAGGATTTCCTCCACTGAAAACACACAAGTAGAAGGTTCCAAATTTTACTTGGATTCTACACTATTGTAGTTCAAACATAAAATTCTTGATATTTAGATCTGGTCAAGTTCTTGACATCGAAATCCAGAACTGCCAGTTTTAACACTTGAATCTGAGTACCCACACAACAGTAGTCGTAACCTTCAGAATATTTTTTATAAAATACCATAGCATCACTAGGGCAGATAGGTTGGTGGGCAAACACTTAAGAACTCAAATGAGGTTTCCTGACCACCATTACTTACTCTCCATTGCCTTTCATCAGACCTTGACAGTTGGCAAAGAAAATCATATGACAATCTCCTCCAAAAAAGACAAAACAAACCAAATTTGCATCAGCACCAAAAGTCAGTTCCGCCCATTGGAACTTATTAGAAAAGGCTCTTCAACAATCAAATGTGGCATCAGACCACACAAACCTGATACCTTGACTTTTCAGTGGATGACACACAGGAG
Source organism: Sphagnum contortum (assembly GCA_963920785.1). NCBI lineage: Eukaryota > Viridiplantae > Streptophyta > Sphagnopsida > Sphagnales > Sphagnaceae > Sphagnum > Sphagnum contortum. The sequence continues at coordinate 2,598,476 of OY987288.1, forward strand.
GGAAAGCGCACCTCTGAATGAATAACTATGTGAACCCTGGAGTGGCTGTCGGCGGCGACAATTTCCTAGCTTGAAGCAAAACCCTAGAAACGGCACCTACATGCAATTCAAGGGGACAACGAAGGATCAACAAAAACTCCATCCATCAACACTGGTTGCTCCCTGTTTGACAGAAAAGTCCTAAGAGGGAAAAAAAATTCATACAAACTGCAAATCAAGTAGAACTAATCAACAAACAATAGTGTAGCATGTGCTATGGGGGCCCAAGTGTGAACTACTTGCTCATCCTTCAAAAAACCATTTTGAAAATTTCAAATCCCTTGCCACGCAGGGCCAAAAACCCTCAATCGAAAAATCAAATTAGCTCCTGCAAGGGACCATCCAGACAGACATCATCGACTAATCCGAGCTGTGAAGAAAAGAACCATCCAAACATTATTGACTAGTCATTATTTCTTATTTGAAGTAAAGACTAAAACAGGACTACTAACCTGAGAATGAACGCTAATAACTATCGTTTGGCGCTGGGTACGAGGTCGCAGTGATGGCGGGTAGGTTCTCCTTCCTGCCTGCAACACAGGCTTCAAAGAGACCTTGTCAGAAAACAACGAGCTTCTTTATACCCTTAAGATGGAGTACGTTATACGTGATATACCCAAGACCGACTATGTACCGACTATGCGGGTGTCTATAAGTCGGCCACAGAGGAGCTCCAGCTGGCTCCTGGAAATGGCCCACCCGCCTAAACATTTGACGAGGCGTGTAGTTGTTGTGGCCAGCTTGAACCAGTGCACCTTCTTTCCCACTCACCGATCTACCTACCTACTCACCCACCCATCTCTCTACGTACCTAGCAACACACCCATTCACCTAACTACCAACTCCTCTAATTACCTATGTACCTAGGCACTGAACCTCCACAAAAGCAATGTGATAATGACTGATGGGGGCGTTGCATTGTACCAAGTAGGTTATCCCCCACCCCCGCCCCCATTCCTACCTACTAGCACCCAAGGCAAGTACCTACCAAATCCAACCTACCTAGCTACACTGACTTACTTCCTCATCAATTCATGCGACTCGATAACTGCCAAATTGATGCTGAAATGGAAAACGTGAAAGTATTTCAAGGATTTTTTGAAATTTTTAATTTAGGATTGTGTATATGAGCCCATAGTCAAAAACAAATTCACCAGCCATATGAGGGTATTACAAATGAACTGGATTTGTTCATTTTAGCCCCTTAAGGAGGGCCACAATTAAAATAATTGTCACCTTGAATATGAAAGTATTACAGTTGAACTAGGGTTACAGTGTGGAACACAACTAGCCTATCACAGTCTTGAAGCAGGTGGGGCATATGTTCCTTCACTATTGCTCATCCATGTTGCAAAATGGCATCATCCTTCAGCATTTCTGCATATTGCTCACATCATATGAGCTACAGAACTCAAGCCTACTGAATCAGTGCAATCTTTTGAAATCAGCCTTCATTTGCTTGTGTGTATCTCCTCCTCTTCTCAAGGCCAACATCTTGTGATTGCAAATGTTGGAGATTGTAGAGTAATCCTGGCAACAAAGGATGAAAATGAGGTGTTGAAAGCCATCCAGCTAGCCATTAATTCAAAGCCCAACTTGCTATGGGAAGTTAGCGAAGCCACTCACAGGTTCACCTTTTGGATGGGGATCGTTGAAAGTGGATAGGATCCAGATGTATTTGTGGGGAGTAGCTTGGTTGACATGTATGCAAAATGTGGGAGCAAGGCTGATGCTTGAAGAGTGTTCAACAAGATGCCATTTGGAAATGTGGTCACTTGGATTATCATGATATTGGTACATTTGAAATTTTGCAGACAATGGCAGAAGGCACTGCAAGTGAGGCAGAAGCATGTGCACCAAATTCTGTTAATTTTTTTGGGGCACTGAATGGCATGTGCCACCATGGTTGAACTTGAAGATCATTGAAAGTGGAATAGGATTCAGATGTCTTTGTGGGGAGTAGCTTGGTTGACATGTATGCAAAATGTGGGAGTGTGGCTGATGCTTGGAGAGTGTCCAATAAGATGTCATCTCAAAATGTGGTCAGTTGGAATGCCATACTCAGAGGATGTGCCAAGCATGGTGCAATGCTAAGGAAGATCTGAAACATTTAGAATGTATATTTGAAGAAGATGTACATGCAAATGATATCACATATTTTTGTGATCTGTCAGCTTTTAGCCACATAGATTTTGTGGATAAAGGGATGTGTTGTTGTGCTTCAATGGTCATAGCCTTTGGATTTGCATTTGGCATCCGACCAAATCATGCTACTACATCTGAAAGAGTTTGAAACATATCTTATATATAATTTAATTGATGTTATAATCATGATTTAATGTAGTAATCTTATCATCCTTCCGTTGTGTGTCTCCCACTTAATCCAAATATTGATAAGATTCAACCTTTTAGAGCATCACAAGGAAAAATTGCAGATTGCATCTGGAGCTTACACTTACTAGCAATATTTCCAGTGAGGTTTCCTTGTCGGATGAAGAGATTGGTCTTTGTTGCTATTGTTGCAAGCATTTCCTTCTCTGTGAAAGGATGATCTTGTGATAATCTATGTAGCCAAAGCTTTTCATAGTAGGAATGCACCTTATGAGCGAAGACCCAAGTTAATGAGTGCACAAACTTGATCAAGCCTATTGGCCATATTGTATTGCCAATTCATGTCCAATGATTTTATTTTCTTTCCTACAATAAAAGGTGTTCCTATACACCAAGTGATTTCATTAAATTTTGAATGAATTCACTAATTATAGTGAATTGGACCTACTAAGAAAATAATGAATTCACTGGTCTAGTGAACTGGAATTAATAAATTGCACCCACATTTTGTAATAATGATTTTAATCATCTTTGCAAGTTTTAGGTCAGTCCCTTCACTTTCATATGAAAAGGAGGGCAATAACTTATTTGCAGTTTGAATATTTTTTCCTTCTGTGTTCCTCTTCTTTCAGTATTGTGTGTTGTTACTTGTGCACTTTCCTTTCATGATTGTCTTTGGCTTAGTTGCATTTTTGGACTGTATTTTCTTTATTTCTTCATGTGCCTTTCAATATGCAGAGATATGTGTAAAGAAATAGAAGAAATGAATGTGAACCCTCATGTTGATAAGAGTCCAGGTAATTTTGTTGGGGCAAGTTCTAAAGAAAGACCATGTGGCACCATGAAATATGAAATAGGTAGTGGTTACAATTAGGTTTTGGTACATAATTGGAACCCAAAATTAAAGTGAGGTTGTATTCAAATGATTGTAAACCATATTGAAAGTAGCTAATGAGATAATATTTATGTATATTCCTCTAGGGACCTAGCTTAAAAAGCTTCCATGTGACCCATTATCCATCAAAACAACCTAAACTTCACATCATTCTTAATAATTACCATGAAATTGAAAATAATTTCATTAGTAAATGTGTGGCTCAATGGTAATTTTTAATGCCATAGTTTCAAGCATCACATGTTTTGATAACTACTTCAAATTTGACAATGATTTCACCATGTTCATGTGTGGTCTTCTTCACCAACATCAACTTTTGTTGTCACATTAAATCATTATTAATAAAGCACCCATGGATGCACCAAAGTTAAATAGTGTTGAAATTTTTCATTATTTTAAGATTTTAAAAAATTGGTATGATGGTAGAATCATGGTGTTGTGTTTAAAGGCAAACTAAGAACATTTTCTCTATTCTCCCTATGTTTATCAAATTATATCATTGGAAAACCCTAATTTCACAACAAAAAAATTTAGCAAAGTTAAGCACATTATCTAATTTCTCAATTTGGACAAGGTGCAAGAACTTTTAGATAATTGAAATGGAGCCTCATATTCCCACAGGAAGGTCATTTTCATTTTATTTCAAATTGTGTGCAAAAAAAAAAAGGTGTAATTTACTGCAAATATGTATATATATGATACATTATTTAAATCTAAATAAGGTGTTTATAACTCACTATGAAAATATATTAAAAATATTTCATAACATACCAAAAAATACCTTTTTCATCTCAAGTGCTTCTCAAAATATACAAGTGACATCCTTAAGCACATTTCACATGTCCTCTTCAATCACCTTAATTGTTACACAATTTATTTATTTATTTCAATTTGTGAAGTTGCCACATTGGTGATCATTCATAAGGAAATTTACCACATTTGATCACAAACCAACTATGAAAGTAAATTATTTATTAAAATATCTTTATATTTTGGTTACTTGTTTGAACAATGTGTAAAAACAAGGTTATTTTATTTTTAAATAATGATTTTGGCATTTTTTTTTCTTAAGTAAATGTTTGACACAAATATTTCATGGGCCATTGTCAAGATTGCTCCAAGGTGGTGTAAAGTTTTTCAATTGGGTGACATGATTTACCCTTCCAAATCATATCCTACATGGTTTTAAATCATTTAGACATTTTTTGCCTCAACCATTTAACCATCATGCCTATCACAAACCACATATTCAACAAAACAAATTATATTGTAGATCTCATTAACCTTTTCGATTATGCCAATTTATTGTTCAATTTGGACATATTTGGACCTTTCAAACCTCATTAATTAAAAGTTTAATCAAGTTTTGCCTCAAAAATGAAATCGCAGTTTGTAAAGTGAAAATGCTTGAGAATTTTGTGATTGTTTTCAATTCAATCTTAAACAATTTTGGTGATTTATTTTTTATTGCTTCTTATTTTATACTAAGATTATGCATTAGTTTCATTCTTAACTAGTTTTGCTTTTCTGCTCAAAAATTAAAGTGGCAACATTCTACCCCAAAAGATGGAATAAATTCCTTCGTTGATTTTAATAATTTTTGAGATGCATTTTTCCTCCAAGCTCATATATGTTTTTGAATTATTAAATCCACATGTAATTGTTTTGTGTTATGACCAACAATGTTAACTATTATACTTGGATTCCACTTCAATTTAATTCAATCATTTATAATATTTCAACTATTGCAACGCTCGAATGACTTCACAAATATATTTATTATTTTGAAAAATTAATGACCAAATATGTCAATTCTTTTGAAAAAGTAGGTGAGAGGAAGGGGGGATGGGGGATTATCTTTTATATTTGACATGAGAATTAGAACAATGAAGTTTAGACATGGGGTCCATCATTTAAAAACCTTTTTTCAACAACCCTATAAATATAGGTTATGGATGATAAATGAAGATAAATGATGAGTTTCATCCATTACACATGAAAATTAAACGGTGATGAATAAATTCATTCATTATGAATTTAAAATGAATTTTCATGAAATGTTTTTAATTCATGAATGATGGACTAAACCCACTTGTAAAAAACCGTGGTTTTTCAAGTTGTCCCAGTTGATTAATTAGTAATTTTTTACTAGTGAAGTGTCCATTTTGACTACAGGTCCACCATATGAATGAACATTTGTAGTTATTGATTGATCAAATTGATTAATGACGACCCATTTGATCACATGTTAGTCATCTAATAAAGTCATACAAAAAATATTATTCTTGATCAAAATGGCCAATGAATTTCTAGTAAAATAAAGCATCTTGTCAAGTTGAACAAACAAAAATGACATTTTATCTACCTACCTACTTGCCTATGTAGGTAGGTACCTACTCACTATTTAAATAGGGTACTAGGTGGGTAGGTAGAGTAAGCAGGTACCTATTGTGGTACTCATGTATTTACCTATTACTTATTTATTTACTTACCTTATCTTACCTACCTACTATGGTACTTATGTACCCACCTACTACTTACTTACTTATTTAATTTGGTACCTAAGTACCTACTACCTACCTACCTAGGTACCTACATAGTAATTATGATAAGTGGATGGTTGGGTGGATAAATTAAGTTTAAATTAAGTTGATAGGTAATTATAGATAGCACCTCCTACCTATTAAATTACCTACTTAATTATTTTTTAATTACCATCTATATACAATGTAAGATGTCAAATTTTCAAAATTGACAAAAATAAATAGTTTATGAAATTGTAATCCATTGGTAAGGATTTGGTCTATCATCATGGAAATGAGGGGTTCAATTCTTAATATTTGCAACCTATGTTCATGTTTAGGGAGTTAGGTTATGTAGGTTGGGTTGGATAATTAGGTTAGGTAGGTTAGGTTGGGTAGCTATGTTAAGCTACCACCTAACTACCTACCATTTTCAACCTATGTAGATTATAACTTTATTTTAATTTGACCACTTAAATGATCCAATGTTTCACAGTTTTTTTGTGATGGGCTAATAAAAAAGGTTCATTGGAAAAACAAATAATGAACTTGGAAGGCAACCCCATTAATTAACATGGATCATATTACTATAGGTATTAGGGTGACATACTATAGCCATGATTAATAATAATGGGCAATTGTTTAACAAAATAATTAATCTACTTCATAAAAATAATCTTGTGTTTGTTTATCTATATGTTTGTGCTATTTACCAACCTAAGTTTGTGCATGTACATCCTTTCAAACGCATCTCTTCACATTTTTCTTCAGAATTTTTTATGTTTCAAACCTATTATTATTTAATTCTTCTAACTTGTTTTCACATAAATTTTCTAAATGATTATTCTATTTTTCCCTCTTCTTTGATTTCACACATTTTTTAAAAAATCTTTCATTCACACATGCATTGCAATCATGATTGGAGTCAACATTGTGGTTCTTGTCGTCACACAATACACCATGACAAAACTTGATTGAATTTTTTTATTTGCATTGGTGTGTAATTTCTTAAAAGTTGTTATTACCATAGCCTAAAATTAGTTTCCACATTGACAAAACGATTTCTTTTTCAAAAAATGAATTTGTTTTCAAAATTTAAAATTTTATATATTTTCATTATCTACTATAATATTGTGATATGAGTGGTGAAATTATTCAGAATGTTGCCTATGATAATTATGATGATTTTCAACATACATCAACTTGATATTTTCACAAATTTTCATTTTACTATTTTCAGGATTATTTAATGATGAAGTCGACCTTAAGGTAAGGCAATCAAATTCTAAATCAAATTCAACACATTTTTTTGGGGGCTGATCATTGTTGTTACAATGTATATGTTGCATTTTATTTAAAGAATATATATTTTTACCTATCAATAATGGGAATATATTATTGTCAAAGTCATCAAAATCATTTGCTTTTAGGTGCCTTGATCCATTTGTTGTCAAGGAAAAAACAAAGACATAAATTAAAGAAGATTATGTGAACTTGACACACAAATAATTTGACAATGAACCATAATTAATGATTATATTGGATGAACAAGGTCTTGATTGCATTTTCCATCCCTCAATAACATTGTTTATAAATGGTAAGGTAAACAGTCAAACATTGAGATTGAATATAACAATTTTTTTGTCTTTTCTCAAGCTACCATTTCTTTATTAACATCTCAATATGTGGATTTAAAAAAATGAATTGTTTGGGATCATTAGTCATCATGTGAAAATGTATTGTGATTAAATTTTCTTAACAATAACATCAAGTGTTTGTTTTTGAAATATAATTTGAAACAAATCCTTACATATGCAATGTGACATGCAGAAGTTTGGGGAATGTTTTTGTGTAAATCTTCTTAAAATCCATGGATAGTTTCCATCTAATGATACTCTTTAGTAAGAAAAAATGTAACTTTATTGAATCAATGATGTGGTAGTTCAACATAAGAATAAAACATTGAATAATGGGTGGGTTTTTTGACTAAAAAATTTAGTATAAAAACACCTCATTTAAATAACTATCAAACAAACCCTTCATCATTTTGGACAAATCAATTTTAATACGTCCATTATGACTCGGTGGTCATTTTTGACTAGTGAGGCAATGGATAATTTGACTAGTCAAATTAAATAATTTATTTTTAGATTTATTTTCAAAAATAAAATCACAATTGTAAATAAATACTTACTAAATAAGTGTAGGTAGGTCGAAAAGGGTAAGTAGCCGAGCCTAGTTACCCAACCTAATCTACTTAACCTATCCCTTTAAATATGAACATAGGTTGTAATTATAAAAAATTGAACCTTTCACCTCCATGATGATAGACCAAATTCTTATTAATGGACTAAAACATTATAAATTGTTAATTTTTGTCAACTTTTTTATGTGACATTTTACATTCATTATATATAAGACTTACGTAAGTTACAAATATGTTAATTAAAAAATAATTAAGTACGTAACTTAGTAAGTAGGAGGTGTATTGACCATCTAACTACCTACCAACCTAATTTAAACTTAGCTTACCCATTTACCTACCTACCATACTAATTAACTTAAAATGACTTAGGTATTTAGTATGGTACGTAGGTAAGTAGGTATCTACCTATCTACCAAGTAAGTTGGTAGGTAGGATGTCATTTTTGTTTTTCCAATTTGATGAGATATCTTATTTAACTAAAATCCCATTGACCATCTTATTAAGGGATGTTTGTTGTTTGTTCAACTTGACAAAATGTTCCATTTTATTAGAACCCATTGACCATTTTGACCTAAGATATCATTTTTGTTTGATTTGACTAGATGTCCCATTTGACAAATAGTCAAGTAAATCATCATTATTGAAATGGATCACTTAATAAGTACAACGTTCATTCATATGGTGGACCTTTAGTCAGAATGGACATTTCATTAGAAAAAATAATCAATTAGTCAACTTGAACATTTTGATAAATCATGGTTTTTTGATACTTTAGCATAACCTAAAAGAAATAAGTTTTCTTCTAAATGCTTTGATATTTCAATGGGGATCTTTTTCTTGACGTTAGATATAAGGGATTTGGTATGACATTTATTACACTAAAAAAACCATTTGAATTTTGTTCCCTTGAATTGAGATTTTTTACAAAGGGACAAAAAGCCCATTTAGACCTAAACCCATAAAATTTGAAATTCTCCATTTTGTTAGGTTTAGGGTTTAGGTTTAGGGTTTATGGATGTACGCCATACGATGAACTAGTTTGTATTTGGGACGGTCCAGATTGTCCATCGGATGAAACGACCTAAAAGAAACCCCAAAAATTTGCAGGAGAAAACGTACATGAAAATGCTTTTCCAAGTTGCATGGGAAGAAGTGAGCGTGCGGTGGAGGACCAGAGCAGATGAGGGGGTGGGGGACTCCGGTTTTGGAATCACACCAGATTTGGATTTTTCTACGAATTCGTGGCTGGAATTGCTGTTGTGATGATACATCTCTTTGATCGGATTGGATTGTGTTTTTTTGGGTGATTTTTTTCGTTGGATTTTTTGGTTGGCTGGTGTGTTTTGTTTAAGGGTTTTTATGCTGCTGTTGTTGTTGTTGTTGTGATTCCTGTTCCTTCTTTGCTCTCGTTGTAGTTTTGCGACTGTGGTTGTTGTTTTTGTTGTTGGGTTTTTGGGGTTTCTATTTCAAGCTCTCTTGTTGGTTCTTGTGATTCTGTTCAGTGGGTTATGTAGGAGAGGAAGCCGTTGGAGGTTGTATGCATTTTAAGCTCATGAACCATTTGCTGCAGAGAAGAAGAAGACACTGTTTTACTTCAGTGAGGCCGCCCTAACAGGCAGATGTTTTTGTGAAGAAGATAAGAGGACTCTAGGGGGAGTTTGGAGGAGACTTGAGAAGGAGTGAGTTAGGGTTAGGGTTTTCTCTTCTTTTTGTTTCTCAGTCATGGCTTCCAAGGGCAAGCTGGAGAAGAAAGGAGCTTCCAAGGACAGCAAGGAGAAAGGCAAAACAGTCACAGAAGCAGCTGTGACTCTTGAGTCTTTTGTCTCCCAAATGCTCCCTCTCATCGACCTTGAAAAGGTTTCCCTTCTCACACACATGCAACTCCTTTTATAGTTTCTGGAATTCTGTAGCAAATGAAAGTTTCTGAATTCCTTGTCAGAGCAAAGCTGATGTGCATTCAACATTGTCACTTCATCTGCTAGCCTTATGCTTTGTCCTTGAATGCAATTCTTGGTCCTTGGCACCAATATTTCAGTGTTCTGCAGTTTTCTGGGGATGCTGTTATCTAGAATATGGGATGCGAATTTACAATATTCTCTTTTCTTGTTGAAGATGTTGCATCCAGAATTATGCTCCTTATCTAATTCTGCACTGTGTCCATATTGCATTGAGGATGTTTTCCTGAATCAGACTCTTGGATCTGGTTGACATGATCATTTGCTGACTTCACATTTTTTCACTCTGTATTGTGCACTGTTATTTGTACTGCACTGACAGGAAGCTGAGATTGCTGCATCCCTTGATTCATTGGCAACCTTGAAGCCTGAAGTTGCAGAAAGACGAGGCGCTCTTCTTCTCAATCTGAAATGCTCAGATGTCCAGGTGTGTATCACATCACACTGGGTTGAAATAAGTGATCAGTTTATTTTAGCTGAACCCCTCTGTAAATACCTTTTAGGGACTTCACAGAGGGGCGCAGCTAAAATAAAGGTTTGAAGGGTCAAAGGTTTTAAATCTCTTGAACACATGACTCCCCTAATATTCAACATATGCTGAGATCATTGATCAGCATGGCTCTGGTTGTTACTGTCTGTTTCTACTGTGTGGTATTCCTGTTTCTGTTCACCCTGTGTATTACAACATCTATGGTCATGATCTGTAGTGTGTGACTCCATCTCCTGGTGTCAATTTCCTCCTGTAAATGGTCTGTGGGTGATCACTATGGAATCACAGCCAATCAGGTAGAAGGATTACAAGGACGCTAATCAGTTTGTATTCACGGGCAGCAAGGTTTCTAAATGGGGTCAGTGCGTAGACAGGGCTATTGGGTAAGTCACTGTTGGAGCTACAGCCAAATCGAGGTGACCTTCTTCCTCCACATAAGGTGTGACCTGGCTACAAACTCTCAAGATAACTGCTTGCTGTTCTTTGTGACAGCAATATCATGATTCTTTAGAGGTAGTTCACATTTGGTGTCTGCTAATATTAACTCATTTATTTTCATTTCTTTGTGCTGATTCTATGTGTTGTCCATGTTGCAGCTGACCCCCCATGATGTTGTAAATCTGAAACTAAACAAAGGGGATGCCAGCACTCCTTCCTTGGGTCAAGGAATTGTTTACCGCATCAAGGTCAACACTTACTCCAACATACTTCCATATGTGCAATTCTTCCTGCAATATCTTGGAGGAAACTCAAAAATTATGAATTATTTTGATTACTTGTCTGCTCAGCTTTAAGATATTCTGTTAGGTGCTAGGCTTAACATAAGTGTGCTGTATTGTTGAACTGGAATTTTATATGCATGTTGGGTGAACAAGGTTTTGTAGCTTGTGAATGATGTTTTCTGCATTTGGAGGCTTTTTGCATGTTTTGTGTTATTCCATTATATTGTGCTTCCAGTTTCTGAGCGTCCTTTGTGTGTTGCATCTAGGAGTTCCCCTGTATGTTTCACTTAGTTTTTATTTTTGCAGGTGCTTTAAGTTTCCTATATGACACTGTATCTAGGGTTTAGGGCTTATTGGCTTTATGGCCTATCATTTTATGCAGAAGTTTCTGGATCTTTGTAAGCAGTTCTTACTGTAAGAATTTGGGGCTTTATGCATTGTACAGGATAATGCAATCATAATCGCAGTGGATGATGTGCCAGAGGATGGTCTAGATTCTCCTTTACGGCTGGAGAAACTGGCCAATGAGGTAAGGCATTGAATGCATAGATGCAAATTGAAGGGATACACAATCCAGGGGGTTCTGTGCACTTGCTAATCACAAAGTCTGGAATGTCCTTGTGAGTTTTTGAGTTTTTGACCTGAATCATTGAGCTTGATAAAAACCACTCCCCCATTGGTGAACCACCACCTAAAATATGGCTTGGGTGAGTATTAGATAATGCTATGTTTTATACTGTGGAATGGGCTCAACCAAAATATGGACACATTTGGGGATAATGGTTGCATGCTTGCCTTTTCTTGTCAATCTAAAAGTGCCTTCGACTAAAAGCATGGACCTGGTTGTGTGTTGATGAAGCATGAATTTTAGTTTATCCCCTTACTAACTGCAAGTGCCCTGCCCTGTTGGATATTAATGAGCAGGTGACGTACAGGAGGCTTAAGGATACTCTGATAGAATTAAGCAAGGGTGTGCAAAAGGGTCCTGCATCTGATCTTGTCTCAGTACTATTTGGAAGCAAAGCTCCCTCATTCTCCAAACAGCCAATCACTTACAAGCCTTTCAACACAGGTCTTGATCATTCTCAGGTTGGTCCATTTCTGTCCTACCTCAATGCATCTGATGTTTCCAGTGAACTCTTATTCAAAGTGCATTGGTTCACGTGGAGAAAATTTTACGTTGAGTCTTATGTTGAAAATGGTACTGATTCTTGTGTCAGTCTTCTTCATGGAACCTTGAAAATTGTTTGGAGAGCAGTTAAGCTCTTGTTAAATAAGGTGGATGGATGTCTGTGGATCAATTGTGGTCAAAGGTAGGGATCATTTTGTGCTCCTAAAGCAAAACCCTTGTTTCTCATCTGGGTCGTAACTTTATATTCACATGCTCTTCAGATTTCAACCACATCAAAGCAAAGTTTTGGTACCTGGTTTTGCGAAATGCAAAGAAATACACCTAGCCTTTTCCAATGGGAAATAATATTATTTTGGAATGGTTAATATTAAATGTTGAATCAGCAGATTGTGGTGTGAATCTTGAGCAGAAGGAAGCTGTTGCAAGAGCATTGGGTGCAAGCAATGTGATGTTATTGCATGGTCCACCTGGAACTGGGAAGACAACAGCTGTGGTAGAAATCATTCTACAGGAGGTAAAGAGAGGGGCAAAAGTTTTAGCGTGTGCTGCATCTAATATCGCTGTGGACAACATGGTGGAGCGCCTTGCATGCCAAAAGTATGGTGCCATCATAGGTCCATTATACCAAGGGATGAAGGATGATTTTGTAGGTCCATCATAGGAAAAATGAGGCACCCATATTGCATTGGGGTTTTTTGGTGCCTGAACATTGATAAAATTGATGTAAATTGCATTTTGACCATGATTAACTCTTGTGAAACATGCACAAGGGATTCTGAATATTCTTAGTGAGTTCTAGTATCAGAGCAGGCTCTTATCCTCACAATGTTAATGATTTGGAACTGGAAGATCTGTGTCTTTTTTGAGTAGGAAGAAGTGGCAGAGCACTGGGTGGGATCCATGTGAATTGATGCAGTGGCAGATGTTGCCTTCAATGGTTGGAACAAAATCTAGTCTCACACTGAGAACATTGTTTGTTGCAGAGTAAAGCTGGTACGAATGGGTCATCCAGCGCGCCTTCTTCCTCAAGTTCTGGACTCTGCACTAGATGCCCAGGTTTGTTCATGCAAGTTCTTATACATCTGTAGTTCAACTTTCTGTTGATTTCATTTTTGGGACACTGGCAGGGATGAACTCCTGGATCTTGTCCCCTTTACAAAGCTTAATCATAATCTCAAGTCCTAAGCCTAAATCTTAGCTCTACACAAGTTGATAGCTTGAAAAGGCTTCTTGTGGGTGCATCCTTGTTGGCACTTTGCAAAGATACAACGTGACATCCAACCATCATTGGCTATAAACTCTCTGTTGTATTTTTTCTTTGTCTATCAACTTTGGCTTGGCATTTTGGGTTAAATGGTGTGAGATGGTTCCATGTTTTCAGGTCATGAAGGCAGACAACAGTGCCTTGGCAAATGATGTGCGCAAAGAGATGAAGGTAATTAAATTCTATGTAACGTACCATGATCCTTGCATGATTTTACAATGAGAGCCTTTTTTGTTTTCAGATTTCAGTGGTTGTGAACCTTGTAGGAAGATATAGAAAAGGTTTGAGGAAGTGCAAATAGTTTATGCTTGGAGCTCTGGTGGTCTGAGCAGAACATTCCATCATCTGTATTCAGACCTCAATGTTTGTTTGCAAGCATAGGCATGAAGACCCATAGTTAACATTCTTTTGTGAGCCTGCTGTTCAACAGGCTCTGAACAGCAAACTTTTGAAGGCAAAAGATCGACGGTCAAGGGGAGAAATACGAAGAGAGCTGCGAGCTCTTGGTAAGGAAGAACGTCAGCGGCAACAGCAAGCAGTGGCAGATGTGATCAAAGACTCAACTGTCATTTTAACTACTCTTACAGGTGCTCTTTCTCGTCAGCTCCGGGATACAACTTTCGATGTTGTCATCATTGATGAAGCAGCTCAAGCTTTGGAGGTTGCTTGCTGGATTGCACTATTGAAGGCATGGATATCAATGCTCACAAACCTTTCATCATGAATTTCATTCTCTTCAGATAGGAATATGCCCTGATGAACTTGTAGACATGTATCCTTCTGTTTTCAAGATGCTGATATTACAGATAAAGTATCAGATATCAGGGTCAATATCTTGGCTTAGGTCTATGGTTAACAGTTTTGGACTTGGTGTATAGATAGCAGGTTTCATTAGCCATGTTGCTTTAGTGCTGGCTGGCATCATAACTGAGAATTCCCATTCCTTCTGGAACTGTGACAGAAACTCAGGATGCAAAATTTTGTATAGTTAGTTGCCATGTTTTGAGCAGATGATTATGTTCATCCACACCCACTGATGGGATTCTGATGAAGTCTCTGGGAAGTAATGGCAGCTAGTTACTGCAACCCCTGATGAAGGTTATGTTCTGATACTTTGTGAGTGCCACTCATGAGGTCATGACCATGCTTATTCTTGTCCAGTTTGTTGTGGTTGGGTTTGAACTAACTTAAGATTTGTTCTGGCTGCCAACCATGTTTATGGGAGTTTCTTTTTGCAATTACATCAATATTTTGGGCAAAAGTATGCCACTAATATAGTGCTGCAAACAACAGGGACGTCGATGTATTTTGGCAGGGGATCATTTGCAGCTGTCACCAACAGTGCAAAGTGCAGAAGCAGAAAGGAAGGGATTGGGTCGAACACTTTTTGAGCGCCTAGCAGCTCTTTATGGAGATAAGGTCACATCCATGCTGACAGTTCAATACCGTATGCACCGCCTGATCATGCAGTGGTCATCCCACGAGCTTTACAATGACAAGGTACTTGAATTTTCTGCAGGATAGGTGTTTATGCATGCACATTTTTTTCCAAAAAATGAAGTGAGATGTTTGAAATTTTCATGGTACTTGGAAAGTCACCTAATGTCAGGGTATTATATGGTTACTGCAGATTGAAGCTCACTCAAGCGTGGAAGGGCACAGTCTGTGTGATTTGGAGGGGGTGAAACAAACAAGTGCCACAGAGCCAACCCTTATTCTAATTGACATTGATGGGTAAGATAGCGTTTTGGACAGAATTTCTGTCCCCTCAAAATGTCAGGACAAAAGTCTGGTAAACAATTCTTACGGTTTCTTTCTGGTTTGAATTGTCTAGATATCATCTCTGCTGCATTGCTCCTCTGCAGTTCTTGTATGAGCTCATCATGAGTCTCTATGGACTTCCTCATCACTTTCATGAGGTTTGCCATGATCACTCTGGACAAGAGAAGATGGGAAAAGATTTGGATTTCAGATTCATACATCATCAGGAAAGAAGTCATCTTCATGTAAGTGACAATGGGTGGGGACCACAGGTGTGATATGGAAGAGAAGCAGGATGAAGCAGACAGCAGCCTCAATGATGGTGAAGCCCATGTGGCCATGGCTCATGTTCGCAAGCTCCTTGATGCTGGTGTTCAGGCCTGCCACATAGGTGTCATCACACCCTATTCTGCTCAGGTGTGAATATTCTAGAGAACCACTAATGCCTGCATTGATATGTCACTTTTTGGCCTCACAATGCTTAGACATATATGTTGGGTGTGACATTACCAGGTGGGCTTGCTCAAGTCTCTAAGGGCAGATGACAAAATACTGGCTGAGGTTGAGATCAGCACAGTTGATGGATTCCAAGGGCGAGAGAAGGAGGCTATCATCATCTCCATGGTCCGCTCAAATGACAAGCATGAGGTATCTCTTGACTGGTAGAAATGAAACCTCTTTTTCTAGGAGACTTGAAAGGGTTATGATTTCATCTGCTTATGAAGTTGTGGTTTTGAGGACTCCAATAATAATGATCTGCAAGATTGTGATTTATGCAGGTGGGATTTTTGAGCGACAATCGTCGCATGAATGTGGCAGTGACTCGAGCCCGCAGGCAATGTTGTATTGTCTGCAACACAGAGACTGTTGGAGCAAACTGCTTCCTAAAGCGGTTGGTGGACCATTTCGAGGAGCATGGCGAGTATCTCAGTGCTATGGAGTATGTGAATTGATGGCTATAGATTTAACCACTTCTTACTTTCTTCATCCACATACGTGGCTTATGTTGGACTTTCTCCATAATTTTTTTTCCAACTGGTAAATGTCTGGAAATTCCTGCCAGTTAAAGCACAAGTTGTGCTCATAGTATAGTGGTTTTCGCATCCCTGACAATCAGGACCTTATACAAAAAAATTCCTATGCAAGAGAGTACCGAGCAAGAACTCAAGTGTTCTTTGTTTATTTCTAAGGCCATAACAAGGTGTTAATTTGGCTTAGGGCAGCTGTTGTGTTACAAGATCAGTGCTCAACACTATTAAAACTAACATAGTCATACATGAAAACACGCACACAAATTTTATGTTTCAAGAAAACTCACTTGCAAATTGTGGGAATCCATGTCCAAAACACACAAAACACAAGCTTGTTTCTCCTGGATGCTCAAAAACTGCAAATCATGAAGGGGGGAGACTTCAGAAAGACAATTTAGTGCTTATCACTGAGAAAGATCTCCAAATTTCAGAACCTTATACACTGAATTGGGTTTCAACCACAAATAATGAACTATAAGAAATTAAAGTCCTGTAACAAATACATCACATAGTCAGTGTCCTTGAAGTTTTTGTTTTCAAAGGTCTGGAGAAGTTCCTACACTTATGATGCGTCCTCAACAAACGATGGAGATCACTTCTGACCCATCTCTTCCTTCATCTCCCTTTCCCCCAAAAATTCTTTGTGCAATTTGTATGGATAGGGATAGAGTTTTTTTGCTTGATTTCAAAAGGAACAAATGAATCTTAGATTCTGCACTTGGGTGTGCACTAATTGAATGCACTTGGATAAAAACTTAGTGCTAATTCCTCCACTGTTGCCAACCAAAATGGCACTTCATCTCATGTTGTAGTCAAAACATCGTTATGGAGTCCCCTTAAACCCTAGAGATATTTAAACAAGGCATCACATATCTCATAGTTTATGTGCATGATTAACACAAATATCTCAAAATAACTATAACTTAATAAATATAACTTATAAGAAGTTTTGTATCCAACACATTCATGAACATAATTGAAATAAACATGCCTTTTTCATTGTATGAAAAACATATTTTGAACAATATTTGAAAAAAATACATCTGATCTATTGAGAGCAAAAGTATTAGTTATCTTAGTTATGAGAGAAATATAGTTTTAATTTTTGTGCGAAATTCTTATTTAGTTCACAAAATAAGTACCTACCATGCAAATATACATACATACATACCTACCATGCATTAAAAGGACCATAAAGAACTGTAACGATTTTTTCTAGTGTATTTTTGGGAATGCTTACTCAGCAGAAGATGTCACAAGAGCTTTTTGAAATCCAGAACGTCCCCACCAGGCTGTCAACTAGGCATTCTGGATTTTGAAAATTCCTGTTTTCAAGAAAAGACAGAAAAAAATAAAATGTGGCATTTCCTTACACATGTGAAGGGGTCTTGCTTTTAGGCCCTTCTGGATTTGAGGCTCCCCTTATAAAGTCGGTAGGCCAAGTGAAGGGGCAGATTTTACCGGCCTCAAATCCTGAAGGGTCGCAAACTAGACCCTTCTCCTATACATCGTGAGATATGGGCCTTGTTTAACCGATAGGTAGATTACAATGTGCAAAATGCGTCTTCTTGGAGGCAGATTACATTGCAGAACAGTCGTCTTTCTCGCAACGCTCACGCTTGCAAAGCTCGAGAACGGGAGCGATGGCGGTTGTAGTTGCGACCAGCGTCGTCAGTGGTTGTTGTACTGCTCCTTCTCTTCTCTGCCTTCCTTCTGCCGTTGCTTCTCGTGTCTGTGCTTCTGGTTCTGGTGTGATTACAAACAAAGCTCGGGCTACTCTCGGCAGCTGCTGTTTCTCGAAGTCGAGACAGTTTTCTGCGCGGCAATTGCTACCTTCGTTTCAGATCTCTATAGAATCTGCTACACGGGAAAGAATCAGCACCGAGTTTTCTCCTCGTTTCTGTACCTCCTGCTCCAGTCACTCAAGAAAATCTCCGGTCACATATTTCGGCCTTTTTGACTGGAGCTTCTTCGGTTTATTATCATCTTCGCTTCAATTGCCATCTTCATCTCAAAACCAAAGAAGGTCGGCAGTCGGGTTTTCTGCCACCGCGATGGATGCGACGGAGAAGACGAAGAAAGTGCTGGTGCCTGTGGCGAACGGGACCGAGGAAATGGAGGCGGTCATCCTCATCGACGTCTTGCGTAGGGCTGGGGCGGACGTGACTGTCGCCTCCGTGGAAGATGAAGAACACCGCATTGTGGCGGCCAATGGCGTCGTCATCGTCGCTGATGCCCTCATCTCCGAGTGCGAGGGCCAGGAGTTCGACCTGGTTGCATTGCCGGTACATACGTCTTCTCCCTCTCCCTTAGGACGACAGGACGCAATAGCGTTCTGCTATGTGATATCACAAGGCCACAAATCAAGCCCGAGAATGTTACTTGTTGTATGCTATAGCACTAGAGCCAAGATAGAATCGACTGCAAGAAAGTTGCAGCAGAAAATTGCGTCACGCCTGTGGGCAACAGGGTCAGTCTCATCGGACTCATGTGCCGATGTTTTCCTGTAATAGTAGGCATCGGTTACAGATTCTTGTGCTGCTGGTCTTGCTGAGTATTGTTCTTTGCCTATACGTGAGTATTAGGGTTTTAAGTTTATTGTATGTCGATCTAGGGTGGGATGCCAGGTTCAGAGCGATTGCGAGACTCAAAGACCTTGCAGCAGATTACAAAAAAGCAGGCTGAGTCTTGTCAGCCCTACGCAGCCATATGTGCAGCACCAGTTGTTGCCTTGCAATCGTGGGGTCTATTGAAAGGCCTTCATGTATGTCAGGCACTTCCATTTTCCATTCGCTCATTCATGATTTGCTTTTGATGCAAGAAATTTGCACCGTTTCATATTGCTTCTGACATTTGAGGATAAAAAGAATCTGCTTCAGAAAGTGGTTCATCGTCTCTGATTTTGCATGGGCGGGCCAAGGCCACCTGCCACCCAAGTTTTGCAGACCAGTTGGAGAGTGCTGAAACAGCAGGTAGCAGAGTGGTGAAAGACAATGGGCTCACCACCAGTCAGGGACCTGGTTCTGCATTTGAGTTTGCCCTAAGCCTGACTCAACAACTCTATGATCACGAGAAGCTTGCACTTGTGCGTGGTCCAATGGTATGTGATTATTACCTGTTATCCATAGATCTTATTTTGTTCTTCTTCCTTCTTGTAATAAGTTACATTATGTGATGCTGTTCAGATCTGGTCATTGATACCCCAATTCTGTGTATATGAAGGGCTTTGTAGTTTTAGAGCTTCTTAATTCCATGTGATGCTTTTTATGTTCTCACTTTATCCTTGCAAAAATCTTTGAAGTTATCACTCGCTTCTCTCTTTTTTATTCCTTTTTTCTCTCTTGTTCGGTTTTTCTCTTTTTGTTGTCCTCTTTCTGCCTGGGCTCTTTGGTATTCTTCTTCTCTTCTAGGTTTTTGCTGAGCTGTGTCTTCTGGTTGCTGCTGATCTTGTGACAAAAACTCAATTATGTTGGTTGCATGGTATTGTAGCTGGTCACTACCATATATCTTGCTGTTGAAGGTCTTCTTAACATGTATGACTCACTATTGTTCAAACTGCTCTTCAGTCTATATTGTTTTTGTTCTCTCTGTTCTCTAGGGCTGGGTTTCCACTTCCGTCTGTTCACTGATATGCTTGCATATTTGAAAGCTTTCTAACCTCTGTAAGCTTATTACTATAGGGTCATCTCTCAATTCTGTTCAGGTTGACTTAATTTGAGTATGGAGAAGTTCCCAGGACTCATGAAGATATAGTTTTCAGTATTGAAGCATTTGCCTTACCTGCATTGTATGTTTGGAGTGAAGATATATAGGTCTGATTTCCAATTTTTCTTCAGAGATGGTAATTGTTTCCTGCTTTGTACATTGGCTAATCTTCTCATATCAAATGATGTTTCTCTGACAGGTGCTGCCTTCAAATGATGGCAAGGAATCTGGCAAGATTCTATTCAATGAGCAGAAATGGCCAAGCAATGGTGTTCCTCATGTAAGTGTTATACCCTTTACTTTGTGACAACTTGAAATTTAAGAGTCTCTTCCTCTGCTGAGCATTTCTTGATGCAAAAATATACCTCCCACACATTGGACTATTAGGTTTGCAGGTGGAAAATGTGAAGAATCAATGCATTGGGGTGGTAATTGGATAATTTTCAGGTACTAGTGCCTGTGGCAAATGGAAGTGAAGAAATGGAGGTGGTTATTATTGTTGACATCCTTCGGAGAGCTGGTGCCATTGTGGTAGTAGCCTCAGTGGAGGAAGAGACTACTATTGTGGCATCTCGTAAAGTCAAGCTTGTGGCAGACCAACTCCTCTCTGACATCCATGAGACTAAGTTTGACCTCATACTTCTGCCAGTATGTAACCTTGTCCAGGATGTGTCAGTGATTCCTGGTTAAGTTCTGCTGAGGTGCTTGAATTGATTAGAAGACATATGTAAGGTTTTGTGAGTGAGGTTTTGCATCCCCTCCTTACCTCGGCCGCCTATCATGTGTACTTTTCTCTAATGCGATGGCTGAACTCTGAATAATTCAATACATGATGTGTGCAGGGAGGAATGCCAGGTGCTGAGCGGTTGCAGAAGTCAGAAACTTTGTTGAACATGTTGAAAGATCAAGTTGAAGGAGAGCGGGTGCATGGAGCAATTTGTGCAGCACCTGCTGTAGTGCTGCAGTCCCATGATTTGTTACAGGTGAAGAGGAAGAGCAGATGCATTGTGCAACATCTTTGATCAGTGCTCCAGTCATTGTTGTGTTAAAGCTCATTTGCTAGTGGGGTCTTGTTGGGTTTACAGGGCAAGAAAGCAACCTGCCATCCAGGATTCACGGATAAGCTAAAAGACCAGACTGCAGTAGAGGGTAGGGTGGTCATTGATGGACTGCTGGTCACAAGCAGAGGTCCTGGGACTGCCATGGAGTTTGCACTTGCTATTGTGGAGAAGCTATTTGGGAGTAAGAAAGCTAAGGAGCTTGTAAGTCACCTGGTTATTGATGAATAAGGGCTGACATCAAAGTCGCCAGTCTCAACGGTTGATTGATGACAAGAGATAGGAAAACTATGGCACAACATGATATGAAAAATTGCCTTCCAGTGGTCCATACCATAGAGCATTTATTGTGGAAAAATAGCAATCAAACTTTATGGAGTTGGGGACAATCGACTGCTAACAATGATGACCATATAGCTTAGTATCTCCAGTAGCTTAGTACCAGCAACATGAGCTGTCACACCAAACATAGTATAGGAGAATGTAGCCTTTTTGATCTGCAAGCTACCCATAGTATGAGTTTGGAAGAAGACCATCTCTTCAGTCATGTAGCTGGAGTGTTTGATGTAAGCTTGTGTGCATGTATAGGTCCTTGTTCTGTGGTATGCTGACCTACATGTTGTAACACATAACATGTTTTTGTATCTGGGCAAAACTTCATGCATAAACATGATGGCAAAACTGTGTATTAAATATACTCAAAGCACTGTGATTGGTTCTTTTAAGATGTTGGGGCAAGAACTTCTTCCCTTAACTCTTGATGCGAATCATAGACAATTGCTTGGGATCCATACGTCAAGATTTTAGGCCTCTAGAGTGTTTTGTATTGCACAACTGGTGCTCACCTTCTTATATGCCAGGTGGTTCAATCTGGTGGAGGTGTGGATGATAGTGAGGATGCCATTGTATCTGAGATTAGGATCTTGCACCAACTATCCGAATGGAAATATGTTGTGTCCCTGAAGGCTTTGTCCATCGACTCGTCTGGACTTCTGTATGTGCGAGACTGGTTAAGGTACTTCTACTCATTTCTTGGTATTTCAACTATTCTGATGTTGCATGAAATCCACTACCAGATTGAGCTGAATTTGTGGGAGAGGATAGTATTTGGGAGTTTTTGGCTTTATGTTTGCCGACCATTCTGTTTGTCTCAGGATTTATGAAGATATAGGCTGGAGGCTAAAGGCAGGAGCTTAGAGCAACCCTACTGAGGATCCTGTGGCTTTTACTATGTCAAAGTGTGGAAAAAATGGTACGTCTGTGTCCCACTCTTGATTTTGAAACAAGTTTTATTGCAACTATGGATGATGAATCCAAAATATGAATTATTAATGAAAAAGTTTAAAAGGATTCTCACTTTCTAACTGATTGTTTTTGCAAACAAACACCACCAACTAGAGTACTTCAAACTACCTATGTTAATGCAAGCAAAAAACTTGTATAATGCATTTTATATGTCATTATTTCCTTGATTGCAATTTCAAGCTGATTCTAAATGAAAACTCAATAATTCCAAACTATTAGCCTTTCAAAGTTAATACTTTCAAATATTAAGAATGGAAAAGTGTGTCATGGAACTTTTGTAATTAACCAATGGCATTTTGTCTTTAGCATGTTCCATTTTAAACATCAAAGTCTTTCATTATTACCAAAGGTCTCGACCATTGAACCAACTAATATTATTGATTGGATAAGTGGCAATCATCCATTCGTTGATATGAGTGGTGGCATTATGTAGATTTCCTAGGTGGAAACTCATAATGCATAAAAGTTTTCTTTTGACTAGAAATTAGTTCACTTTTGTCTCTATTTGTTCTTTGCTAAAGATTATTACAAATTTGGGGCACTTTGTGAAAATTGTATAAAGAATTTTCTTAAATCATTGTTACGATCTTATAATGGCACCTTTTGTATATGTAAATGTTTTATGCATTTTTTTTAATCTAAAAAATTTGCACTAATTGCAATGTGAGGTTATGCCACAACTATTCTTGTACACAATGATGAACTTAATCTTGATATTAATGTACTCACTAGATTTTTGTATTTTTACATGTATGTCTAGAAAATTCAAGCAGATCATGATTAAGTCATTATTCAACAAAATCAAATTGAGGTACATTTTCTGCTTTAAAAACTCACATTAGGCACAAACGCTTCTTACCTATTAGCTTGTATGTCATGTTGATATTGTTATGCTCTTTATCAATGATTTTGCAAATCTATTTTAATATTATTGTGATGGTTTATATATTCAATAGACTTTTGAGTTGTTTACAAAATCAAACTTATGTAATTCTTCACTATTGAAGTGTCCACTATGTGCACATGCTTGTTATTTACTATTGTTCTTTTGCTTTGTTGATATTATTATGAATTTTATTATGAATTTTGCAAATTGGTTTAACTTTATTGTAATTTCAGTGCCGAAAATTTGAAGACTTGGAAAATGGGTGGTTTTGCATAATCTTTCATAGGCTCATAGAATCTATCGTTTGTCGTCCCTGGACAATTCCAAGGACAATTCTAGAAACAATTCATAACTATTTCATCATTTCCCAATTTAATTATCTCATTTTTTAATAATTACCTTATTCCTTTTCCCTACTATTGGTAGGGCTATGAAAAAGGTTCTATTTTATTTTCAAGCTTAATTACCTCATTCTTTTAACTACTTCATTTTGTTTTGTTAATAACCACCTCCCTCTTTTACCTTACCCACCATGGATATTATGTTTAATACAATTTAAATTAAATTTTAAATTGATTTAAACAATAATGAGATATTGAAAACCAAATGGGAACATGATAAGAAAAAACAAGATTGAACATCATTGGTAGTGCATAGTAGCATGGAACCCAAGTTTTATTTTTTAAACACATGTTCAACTTCTTTAATGAATAAACAGATGAGATGGAATAATTCACCCTATTATTGATGGAGTGATAATTCAAAATCATCATAAATCACAATAATGTGATGCATGCTGTAACCATAACTAATTATGCAAGGTATGTTATGATTGATTTAAAAATTCAATTCAATTTTTAATATTGCATATTGTTTAAGGCCATATTTTATATAAACCTTATGTTGTATATCATATTGTTTTAATTTAAAATTTAAAACTAATTCAAATTTTGACAACTTTTGTGAAATCAATGAATATTCGTTTACCTTGTTCAAATGTATTTCAAGATTCATTTATAACAAAACAAGTGTTTGAAATTTCAACTCACTCCACTCAAATTATTTAATTATTCAATATGCACATTTTTGACTTTTTAAAATTTATATATATGAAAAATCATAAGGGGCACATAAATGAAAAAATCATATTTGTTAGACAAGTCAATCATTAACTTTTAACAATCAATTTTTTGGGTCTAAGATTGAAGCATATTATGATGATTTTCTTAATGTAATTAGTTTCTTAGGTGATGCATTATTGCGCTTAAATCATGCAATTTTTTAAAAAAATTCATAATGATTTTACATATTTTGCATAACCCATGCAAAAGATCTCAAAAATTATATCTATATATAATCTAATATTGAGAAATATAAATTTTAAATTTTAAAAATGAAAAGATTTTAATTTTTTATGGTTTGTAATATTTGTCATATACGATTTCATATAATCTCAACCCTGTGAACAATTTCAAATTTTTCATCTCACAAATGAGGTTTCTAAAACATTATAAAAAATACCTATCTAAAAAGTAAGTTCAACTATAATTAATTTTTATTACAAATGCAAAATAATTTAGTGTTTAGGGTGAATAATTTTAAAAGAAAAGTGTCAAACTTGTATAATAATCATTAACAGAACTTAATAGTGAAATTTTTTTGATTGAATGATATGACTCTATTTTAGAAGAAATATATTTATGAGTCACATCAAAAAAAATATTGGATCGTTTTTTTAAAAAATGATCTTCAAAACCGAAAGTGTAATGACTCAATTTGTAATTAGTTTAAGGTTGAAATTGAGGTAATTAAGGTTGGTTAACATTCATGAATGTTCATCAAGGTTGGGATTTTAAGTTTAAGGTTGAAAGGAAACTAATTTGAAAATGATAACTTTAAAATTAAAAAATCAACAAAAATTTAATTTAAACTTATATTTATATATTTAAGGTTAAATGATTTTTAAAATATGTAAATAAAATGAAAATAAGTAAAGAATAAAATATTGCATGTTACATTAAATATAAATGACAGTAGTGTTCAAACCTTTTATGCATTATTAATATCCTACTTGTATAAAATTCAAAACACGATAAAAATGTGAAATTAATGGCATAAGCCATTAAAAATTTACATGTTGAAATTCAACACATTTCACATATATGAAAGTATTGCATAAATACAACTTATGATGTTTTTTGCATGAGAGATACAAAAATTACAAAACATTGTATAAATGAAAAAAAATAAATTAGATTTTATGTGTTGGAAAAATAATTTATGATTGAAAGATGACACAACAGATGACATATTAATTATTAATTTTCATGACGAAAATTTTAATCACATAGGATGCATAATTAAAATGAAACACAGTGAAATGGTTATGTATCATATGATGCACTATTCACAAGTCATAAAAATGTTTAATCTTTAATGCAGAATTCACATTGTACTCATGTTAAATCCAATACAATATAAATATAGAGTCAATGATATAAACATTTTATAATGCAATTGAATTTTTTTACATTTTTCATAAATCTAAACCTTCGTAATGTATTAATAAATTAATAAATTTAACAATATTATGTTCTTTGTGTGAAATGGCATAGTGTGAAATAAATCCATTGATTTTGTTTATTGCCCATTTTATATCTTAGTCCCATCATTATCACATATGAATGTTTATAAGAAAGATAAATATTAAATTCAATATCACAAAATCTTTAAATTTTGTCTCATATATATTTTACCCTAATTTTAAAAATATGTTTTCATTATGATGCAATATGAATCATTAAATACTTCAAGCAATTGCCTTGTACTTTTGTTTTTTGTTTAAATGTTTTCAATAAAACAATTATAAATTTTTATCTTACATGGTCAATAAGCAAAAAATAAAGGTGTGAAAAAATGATGAAAGTATTGAAACGAAACCAAATCACCTTTAATTATAATTCATAAAATTCTATAATCATTTATATAGTCTTTTCATTGAAACAATTGTTATTTGAGAAATAAAAGACTATTCTAAAAGAAAATATAGTTTTTTGTTTATTTAATAATTATAGTATGCAAATTAATGTAAATTACCTTGAAGTTGTGAAAAATAAACAAGTAAATGGATGAAATTGTGTATTTTTATTGCATAGTTATATTACATTACGTATATTTTACTCGCATAATTACCTTCTATGTATATCTATTATGGCATAACCATCCTTCTTATCAAGAACTCCACACATTCATAAATTATGTAAAAAAAAGTTTAAATATCATTTTATTAATCTCTCAATTCTACCACACATGTCTATTTTGTGAAATTTTCAACTTTTTTTCAACATGCTTTCCTCAAATGAGTGCCTCAAAGGCCCCAAAATTCATTTATATAATAAATACAAAGAAATTAAACAAAAAAGGTTTTAAAACTTGCACTTCGTCTAATTCACTGTATAATCAAACATGCACATTAATTAAAAGGTCATTATTAAATTAATCAAGAATAATTGATGATGACTCATCAAATTATTATTAAATCATAAAACCCAACTACCCAATAAGATATTTATTTTCACCAATTAGGTAACATAATTATCATGTTATTACATTAAGTTACAAAACTAATTCTAATGTGAACAATTTCAAATATTTTTTGTTTGGGACTTTGAATTTATGTTAATTTTTTTTTTAATTCAAATATTTTTAGGTGATTTGATATTACAAAAAAATTCTATGTTATTTAGTTTTCATTTGCACACAATTTTTGTGCTTTGGTTTTTCATTTCTATTTTGGGCTTAGATTCCTATGCAATTGTGAGTGGACTTATTTTGAATCATCAAAAGTGAAACTAATCATTTTGTGCTAAAAATAAATAAATTATTTATCATTAAGTTTTATTTTGGTGTTTTGCATAAAAATTCTTACTACACTGGGGTAGGAATTATAGTTAAAAGTTTGGAGGTGATTGACATTTTTTGAGTATTTTTGTTAACCACTAAGGTAATTGTTAATGTAAATCATTAAATTGGAATCATTAAGTTATACACTCTATTTACCTTTTATTATTTTGAGCTTGAAAGGGGGCGGATATGCAAGTATCGTTTCACAATTAGACTGTAAAAAAAATTATATTTGTTTCCATTTAATTCTTTTAGGTGGCACCAAGTTTGTAGCCTAAAATTTCAAAATGACATGTAATATATATAGCCATGTAATGCAACATGGTTTAATTTCAAATATTTGTAACATGCCATGGATAATATGAACCATATGTAATTTTTTAAAAAATTGGCTAAGATGTTTTATTCTTGCATCTATTTGAAGACAATTAAATATAAATTTGTTGATGCAAATGAACTTTGGACCTTATAATCTAAACATTTGTTGCTACCACTTTTTGTTTATACTAATTTGTGTCATTTTCTTTATTGTTGTTGATAAGTTTTGTTGTAATTTGTAACATGTTTGAAATTTCAATAACATGCCAATCACCTATAGGAAAAGTCCCCTTCCTATTTTTTAAAATAATATTAAGTAAGCCATTATATATTACATATTATTTATCTTCCTAGTAACAAAGAGTCATTCTTTTACTATTATAACATCAATATTTTTTATATGTGACATGAGTTGAATTTTCTCAAAGTTTATTAACATTTGGACTTGTAATTTTTTTGTTACCTAACTTACTACAAATTATTTTAAAAATCTTGTTCAAAATTGGTTGAATATTTCAATGAAATCATAAATCCAACATGGATGAAATATGTGATTTCTGGTAACAATGAAAACATTGCCATTTTGATATATCAAAATCAAAAATCATTAATACATTTTAAATTAAATCCAAAAACACAAAAAAGATCTTGTAAATATCCCTGAATTATACTAAAATCAACTAAAAATATGAAATCAATTTAAAATTGATTGTAAACCTTTTGTTGTTTAAATCCTCTTGTGGCAACCTTTGCTTTTGTAGTCAATATTATACCAACTTAAATGTATCCAATGTTTTATTTTGTATCATTATAAACCTCATTTGAATGAAAAGATTAAATAGTGCAATGTTGTGGTTAGAAGTATAATTGACATTTGGGGAATACAAACTCTCTTCCACTTTGAATGTATCATCTTTTAAATGAAGTTCCTATTCTATCCAATGCAACATAAACAAATGTATTACATTTCAATCCATTGTTAACATTACACTAACTTAGAAAATGATCAAGTATGGTTTAAACCTCTCACTATTAAAAAACCATGTGATGTAACTAAATGTGGAAAGCTATTGTAATTTTTTATAATCCCCATCGTTGTGAAAAGTGTATCTCCAATTTTATGAAGATGTTTGAGGTCCGCTACAAAATTTGAAAATAATCTTAAAATGAATGATGTAAAATGACATTCAAGTTATCGACATATAGCTTCAAATCATTTGGAATTGCCCATGAGTGATTGAAAACATCATTTTTTTGCAGTTCTCATAGGGTGAATGTACCTATTGTTAAACAAAAAAAAGAACAAATGTTAGTGATTGATGTTATCAAATTACATGCATCATATGTGCATGATAAACAATCATTAATGTATTTTCCATATTATTGTGCATATTTCCAATCAAACATCGCCATAGGAGAAGAATCATTACACTTTGAACGCTTCACATATCCACTGTTGTGAAATAATGATGAAACCTTTTCAACACAAGATAATGCCATGTCTTTTGAAATGACTTATGGAAAATAATTGTCACAATGTCTTTGGCATTCATGACAAGGACAGATCCAAACATTTAAAATTCAAGCTCAATTCTTCACCCTAATCAAAAAAGTTATCTAACCCTTTGAAGTTAAAAACTTTTTGTACTTGCACAACAATTTGAACATTAATTTGGAATATCAAACCCCAAATTCCTTTTTGTTTGGATAATTGTTTTAACTTCAACAAGAGGCAAAGAAACCATCAATGGCTTCACACCTATACACAAAAAAAAACTTCATAAATCTATTGAACCAATAATATGAAAACCATCCTCATCACATTCCATTAATTTAATTTTATGTGAAATGAAATTAAAAATGAATAATTGCAATAAATATGAAAAGGGAATTTGACTAACCATTTGAAAACCGCAAAATGTTATCATACTTATCAACCAAATAGTCCATCTTGTCATGATTTTTAGGCATGCCTAGATGTCTTAATGTGTTTTTTGGAGTTGTTATGTTTTTACACCACGTCTGGTCCATTGTAAAAAATATTGGACATGATGCAATGATGACCAATAATGTGAGCTTCACCATCACACACCTATCAAAACCATTTCACAAAACAAAATAATCATATTTGTGAAAAATAAATTCATCAACCATGAGAAAAAGTAGTTTAGGGTTTGTGGTTTAATTTGACAAAATGCATTAGCAAATTGGGCCAACATTGAAAGAATGAAAATCATATATAATTTACATCGACTTTCATCACTTTGATGTTAAACACACAAAACACCTATGTTAGATAACCCACCTTGTTTGTGTGAATATAGACCTTTAAAAATATATTGCCTTACACATATATTTAATGTATCTAAGGTCATCTTTTAATCTGGAAGTCTTAAAAGGAAAACCCACACAATTCTTAAAAATAATGCCATGTTTAAGACTTTCAAAAAATATGTTTTTGGAACAAAAATAATCAAAAAACAAATAAAAATTGCAACTCATATGGACTTATGAAAAAATGGTCAAAATTGAACCATTCAAAAATTCTTAATTATCAAACAGTTAAGGTTTTCAAGTAAAAGATTTTTTATATGAATTTATCATTTTTCATTACATCATATATTGAGTCCCAATAACAAATTTGGAGTGTGAATCAATATATTTTTTTCCATTTTGTGATGGTCTAGTTCAATGATTAATCCATATTTTTCAACTTCAAAAGTCCATTACTATCAACAAATGAAATTTTTATCAATAAATAATTATATAGTTATCTTCACAATAAAATTGTTAGTTTAGATCCAAGTCCCAATTAATAAATCTAAAGATATATTAATCGTCATATGCATTTGAGTAAAGGGTACCCATGAAAAAAAAATTGTTTCATCACAATAGTGAGACATTCAATTCTCCATCTACCCCACATACACACATTCATCAAAATATATCATTAATGGATTGCATCATCAAGATCAATAACTAAAGATCATCACAAAGAGAACTAAATGTTTTGAAGGGTAAACTATAACTTGAGTCAATTGTACAAAAAACACCTTTCTTTCTCTTCTTGCAATAATATCGTTCACATTTTTCAACAAAATTGAATCAAACAACAATAATAGAAGGTGACTTTTGATTGAATAATTCCCATACACCAAATTTGGTGTAAATGTACATTAGGTTTTAAGCCCAATGTTTTACTATCCATTGATTTCGCACTTTGCTATGGATAATTGAAGGTGAAAGCACACTACAGGGGGGCCAAAAATGTTGTCACATTGTATTGTTTTCCATGGGTGTCCATGTTTGAACTTCAACGTGGTAATATTGGAGCATATTTTTCCAAATGTTTTACATAATATGGTATATTATAACACAAAGAATTCAATTGCAAAGAAAATTCCTTTTTCCAACTTATATTGTGAAGTTCCAAAGTATATTTGTGGCAAAAAAATCTACTTTCACTATGTACTAAAAAATGCAAATATACTCAAAAAATGATTGAAATAATTTTTTAGTCTTTATGAAATTTGTAGTATCTATTCAACATTGTGATTCCATATGATTAGAATAAGTTTGTGAGCCATGTGAAAAGTTTGATCATCATCATATCACGAATGGGTGTTTTTGGGGGTTATGATTATAAGTATGTGGTAAATTAACATTTTGACAAACTATCACTTTCAAATGGAAAATGACAAGATAGGTGAGGTGGGTTTTTAAAAAA
Source organism: Sphagnum contortum (assembly GCA_963920785.1). Lineage (NCBI taxonomy): Eukaryota > Viridiplantae > Streptophyta > Sphagnopsida > Sphagnales > Sphagnaceae > Sphagnum > Sphagnum contortum. The sequence goes on from OY987288.1 coordinate 2,629,726, forward strand.
AAATTCCTTTAAATTTTTTTTTGGCTAACTAATTCAAACCCAAACCTAGTTTCACGAGTTGATCCCCACCACCCCCCCTTCCTCCCCCTCCCACCCCTCCACCCTGAGTGCTGGACATTGCAACTTGCCCTGTTTTGTTCATGTGAAAAGACATCATATTGGGATACCATTCTTGGTCCTCAACAGTGCGACATGTCACATGGATGACAACTCCTAATATTTAACTCTAAAAAACCATGTCACAAAATCTTCCAAGGTAGAAGATTATGCAATAATAGAAGATTATCAAAAGATTATAAAGTTATCCATAAAATCACTATTACCATGGTAATTACTAATTACTTCTGTAAATAGGTAAGTATCATAGATAAAATAAGTGGGGAATGTAGGTGGTCATATTGGAGGTTCCGTACTAGGTAAGACACTTGTGACAAATAGGTAAGTAAGTTTGCAGCTAGTACATAGTTAACAACCATGGTTAGATATGGCGACATGAATACAACAAATGGTTCCCTCACAAGAGGCTCTATCTTAAAATAATGTTTCACATGAAATCAAGTTAATGGGTGGTTTGGATTTAGTTTAGAAGTGGAAGTATCTGAAGACATTTTATTAGAGCTGTATAATTCCCTAGAATAAAATCTTTGGTTTTTTGTTGTGATTAGGTGGAGAGATGAATTGCATGCAACAATTCAATAAGTGTGACGATGTTTAAGACTACAACTAATTCCATATTAAAAATGACTAGGGTTGCATAATGACTTGGCCATGGATCAAAGGTGCAAAGCATATACCGATATTTTGAAAATGAATGGCATCATATGTCTTCACTGCAACATCTAGTTTTCAGGCAATCAGATATTGGATTTACAAAGTGCAAGGATGCCATCGGTTTGTGATGTTATGACCTGGATCATGCCCAGCCTTGTGCACAAGATGGGAATCATGTTTTGGGCAACTACTGTGTCTGGAACCTTTGTAGTTCTGACATATCTGCTGTAGAATAAGCAATTTGAATATAGGTAGGAGTAATAGATAGGATCAAACTCTTCCAGCACCATACCAGATTTACAATAATCATGCTACTCCATCCACGCTCCCAGTCTGCTTGGAGCATGTGCTTGTGAATGCATGCTTATTTTTATCTCACAGTGGATCCAATTCCACTGTAGATCCTTTGAGTCCTGAAACAACCTGAAACAGCAAACTCTTATTAGCACAAACATACAGCCACAATTATTCACATCCACATGCATCTATAAGATTTTAGAGAAATCTCCACAACATTTTGAAGGTAACATGGCATTGGGTGCAGTCATAACCTTATGACAGCTGCTCACACAGTGTTGGACCATTACCTTCATCATGAATAGCATTGACAAGCCCCCATGACTACCACTGAATTCATCAGCTCACAATTGTGGGTATAGATTAGTATAAAATAAGCAGACCAAAATTTTGCATTCTGTCATGATGTTGGCTAGCACACAAGATGTAGCTAATCAAAAAGTCAAAAGCATCATCATACAAACTGCAACACACTTGTAAGGGTAAGTTTCATTTCATTTTAGCTTCTCCCTGTACAACCAAGCATCTAAGCCAAAGGTATAGAGAGGCCTAAATAGAGGCCTCTTGCACCTTGAACATATGCTTTTAAGAATGCCACAGTTGATGACATGGATGCAGAACATCTGCTAAAGCCACTGGACTGCATATTTATGAGATTGCAGAGAAATCTCCACACCAATCTACTATAAAGGGACACAACTACAATAAAAAAATGAAATAGAACAGATGCTCAAGTTCACTGATGTGGTCCATGCTTTAGCAACATTGCTTGGAGTTGGGACTGTCCTCTTCTTCTTACAGATGAATTCTCTCATGTCAGGATTTCATGGTTAAAGAATCATAAAGCGTTCAGCTGCAGTCTGTTCCATCTCCTGATATTGTTCCAATCACAATATAATAGGGGGAAATAAATGTTCCAACTTCATGCCAGAAAATATCATGGTGTCTAGACATCTGCCAGGAGATATTCTCCACTTTCAAACCAGAACACCATGAGAAAGGAAAAGCAAGTACAACAGATTCGACAGCATCCTCAACATCCCAGCAATATACACAGGACCATTTGTTGTTCCAGCAGAGAGATCAAGGGAACAGATTCCAAACACAACTCATTTCTAGAATTAGATTTGTTGCCTAGAGAAAAAAGATTAGGCAACCTGAAGAAATGGGAAGCAGCAATCACTGTGCAAGTTGTACACACGCATGCTTCCAATATGCACAGTCCCACTGCTAGCTCAGGACTGCATACCTGCAAACACTTGCAGCACAGTTTGGCTCCAGCACTGATTGTTTAGTACTCACAAGCAAGAGATGAATCAGCTACTACAGCATGAAGAAAACTCACTGCCAATTTGATGCAGTAAATGTCATATGTGTTACAAGCCTTAAAAGATGGAAGTGCAACCTCTTTCAATATGCACCCATTTGCTGAATCACAATCTTTTTGTCACTCCAAATCAATAACCATCCTCTGCACCTCCTGCTACTACAACTTGCTTCCATCAAATTCTTGCATGAAAAACACTGCTCTCTTCCAAACATCATGGCAACTTGACACACCACCATACATGTATTCTCTGAAGGGCATCATTGTGGTACAGTTGTTGCCTGCCTTCCCATATGGGGTGTCCCTGAATAGCATCACAGCACAGAAATTGTAAACAGAAAGACAGAAGATGATGGGTCCAATAAGAGCACACAAAGAAAAGCAACAAAGTTGTTCTGAGGCCTTCGAAGCACATTTCAAGAAGTCAACAGAGTATTAGGAACACTTGCAATTTAGGCTTTCTACGCCTGGAAAACGTTGTCAAGGACTGAGTTCAAGTTCTTCATCATGGGGTGAAAGTAAGGCCACTCCAATTTTACATTTCTCTCTGTGTAACTCTCATGAGAATTCAAGCAACAAGTCATGTCAAGATGTGCAGGCAGACGAAAGGTGAAGTACCTGATCAGCAGAGACATTTGTTGCTTCAACATTTGAGGAGTGCAATGATGCCTATGCCTTGTGGACTGTGCTCTCCACAAGTGCACAGACAGTGCGCCCATGAACAAGATGTGCACACATGCTGCAGCTTGTCAATTGTCCATGCTTTCATTCTTCCAGTCTGAATTGTACAACAGCATCCTTCCTTGCCACGAATCCTCCTCCCAAACTTGAAGTTAAACATGCCAAACTGCTGTATCTACATCATACAGCTTTCTATCACAACGCTGCTACCATCAGCACGGACATTGTTCATGTGGGTCCGGTTTTCACAACAGCTTCTTCAAAGCTCCTCCTCCTCCACGTTCATCCCTCCTGAATTTACTTACTCTCCACCCTCTCTGGCAGATCAAAAGCCACTAAGCAAATTCCACTTGCGGGAGGAGCAGATGGATGCAAATCCTGAGAACAAAACCAAACACCAGCAACCCAATGAACATTGCTGCCACGACGTCTACAGAGACAAAAACCCTGCCTGACCGAGTTCTTTCTCGTAAGCCTGCCTGCTTGATGGTGGTAGTCTTCGGGTTTGCCCTAAACCCTTTGCAACCTTGGATCTACTACTCTCTTCTTGAGGAAGACTTGTGCACGCTTCGAAGCAATCCTCCATTGTAAAACTAAAATTGGCAAGTGGGTCCTCTTGACTCTCCCGGATTGCGCCTTGATTCTCGCACGCTTACAAACCCTAGAAAGAGAATCCTTTCCACCCATCAAACCCTAGAAGTCATTCAGAGAAGAAAAAGAGACACTACTCTCCGACACCGCACGCGCTCAAGCTGTTTACACTCCTCCTATCACAACGACAAGAAGAAGAAGCCTACAATTAGTTGTGTGGGAGGAGTGCGTGGCAGTTGCAGAGTGGGGTTGTAGCCATGGTGTGCATTCGGCAAGCAACGGTAACGTGATCATCATGTCTTTGTGTTTTTGGGTGGCAAGCAAGCGGAATTGCTTTCCTATTTTGTGTTTGTTTATTTGTTTATTTTTCTTCTTTTGGGGTCAATGTAGGATCTGAAGGAGGAGGAGAAGAAGAAGAAGAAGCTCACAAACTGTGTTGTTTTTGGGTGTCAGGTTGATGATTTGCTAGCCATGCAGAGCTGCAACCTCATGTGTCTTCCTGAGAATTATCAGATGAAGGTAAGTAGCACTTTGCTGGGTACCTTCTGCACTGATGATTCTATGCTGGCTGGCATGTCTCTTCCTCTTTGGAATCTCTTCAAGGATTATTTTTCTCTCATTTTCTCTCTCATTTTGCTTTAAAGAAGTTTTCTGCCTGTCTGCAACACAATACTATCATTGCAGTCTACACTACAATTGCAGGAGCTTTGCAGATTTGTCCATCAGTTCTGTGAGTTCTATTCTGCTACATGTGTTGCAGACATGTGTTTTTTTTGTTTTTTGCATCTTCAAACACATGCTGTTCTTCTTCTGTGAAAATCAACCTGAAATATAAGAGTGGGGCTGCTTGCAGTATTATTTCTATCACATCTTGTCATGGCCACAGCTGCTCTATGTTGCAGAGGATTACAACAAAAAGATTGTTGGATATGTGCTGGCAAAAATGTAAGCTGCCAACAACAAGTCTCATATGGTGGTTTATGAGATTGTGTTTTGAAGGGGGGAAATGTGATGTGTTTAGAACTGATGTGTTTAGAACTGAATCTATCCTATGGTTTTGAAGCTGAGAAATTCAGAGGTACATCATGGCAGAACCTGAGTCTTGTTTTGCTCCATGTTTCTGGCACAAACAGGGAGGAGGAATCAACAGAGTGTCATGGGCATATTACATCATTGGCTGTTCTACGCACACACCGTAAGCTTGGTCTTGCCACTAAGCTTATGACTGCTGCACGTAAGTAGCTCTATCCCCTTCCATAATCAGGGCAAGCAAAAATCATATTGTGTTTCCCTTGTGATCTATGACACTGTTGGATGTCTCATTGTACAACTGAGGAACCCTGCAAAACATTTGCTTCAGAAGTCAGAAGAGCGAAGTTACAGTAGAAGAGACAATGTGGATTAATGCATGCCATCATTTGAACTCTGCAAGAAATTTTGGGGATCAGACACTACCCAATTTCAGGATCAGATTCACAACTGAAATGGATGGAGTAGGGATGGCAGGACACAAACCCCATTGATGGGGATTGGTTTGTCAGGTTCAGGGATCAATCTGTGCATTTGTGTGTTTGTCTTGCCAGAGCAAGCTATGCAAGAGGTCTTTGGAGCAGAATATGTGTCATTGCATGTGCGGAAAAGCAACCGTGCTGCTTTCCATCTGTACACAGAAACTCTGGGTTACAAGTACTTCCTTTACTCTTTCAATACTTTGCACCATCACATGAACCTATTGTACTCCCTGTGAGAGTAAGATGTGTGCATGCAATGTGTGATGCCTGAAATCATCCCACCTGTGAGATTGGTACCTTGCCCCCATGTATACAGATACTGCATCTTTGTTCCAGAAAGTAGTCTGCCAACAATTTTTACTACTGCATTAGGAATGTTATTGGTGGATTGAATGGATGCAGCAAATCTCAGGATCTTTTGCCTGCGTAGTAATACATGAAAACCACTGCAGCAAGATTGTAGTGATTATCTGGTGCGATTGGTTCAATCAGAGAGTGATCTCTCTAGTACCCCCATTTAGGAAGATGTAACAGTCATGTTGTGTGAAATGCAAGAAGATTTCAAACCAAGTCTGCATATGTCAGATGGTGTTCTAGCAAAGCAAGATTGTAATTAGCTGCTGGGATGTTATAGAAATGCCAGACCAGGCATGAAGTACACTGTTTCCTGACAGAGTACACTAACTATGTGGGGCTGGTGGGCTAAGGATTAATGACATTGAAGCCAAATACTATGCCGACAGTGAAGATGCATATGATATGCGCAAGACGTTGAAAGCAAAGTCTGAGAAATCTGGGGGTATATTTTCCTTGTCTTTAATCCTTCTTTCCAAGAATTCGTAGCAGTGATTTGCAGTATTGTTTCTCTTGATTTAGATTGTCATTGCTATTGTGATGAAGGTGAAGGTTCTGACACTGTGTATTTGAGCAATTTCTGTTTTCTTTGTGAGTAAGGTTATGACCATACTCAATGTCATGTTTACCTTCAAAGTGTTGTGGAGATTTTGCAGCTGATAGTAAGAACGAGGGTACCAAACGGGTTCCTGTGGAGAAAGCTGGAGATCGACCGAACAAAGACAAGGATGACACCATCAGAAGGCCAAAGACCAGTAGTGCTGAAGGTGTACCAACTGAGTCTTTGGAGAAAGATCACAGCAAGGCAAACATAGACATAGTAGTTAAGGAGACTAGTGCTGGCAGAGCCGGTTGACACTCTCTGACCTTTTGATATAACCAAGAAAGCAATTGCTTTAGTAACTATGGACTGCATAATACTGAAATGGGTATTCCTTTTTCTCACATCCTTGTTGAAATGGGTGTCCTTTTTCTCCATCCTTCATGTTACATTCAAGCATATGCCAATCGATTTATCTATTTGTTTAATGCTGCCTTTTACAACATATCCACGCAAAAAATTCAAGCTCTAAGAATTAAAATTTACAATTTATCTCAACTTCCTAACCCTAAACCATTGTGCTGTCATGAGAGTTACTATGGACCTGTGACCTAAAAGGAGGGGGCATGACTTTTGATCCATTTTCTGCTCACCCTAGGACAGCACTTCATAACTTTAATATGACACCTCTTCACCCCACTTCCGTTTTTGGAAAGAAAGAACCAAAAGAAACATATGGGAAGAGTTCCAAGGTTCCATTCCTTCCAAAGATATACAACAAGTCTCCAAAGCTAGACACAAGCTTAAAACATATGTAACAAAAAGAGGGGGAGAATACAGAAACTGCTGAAATACAGAGTCTGAATGGTATCAAAACAGTTTGGTACTTTGGGTCCTGCTCTCAAGGATCTCAGATTGATCCAAACACTAACTCATAGCCTAGAGCTCTCCTTTTGAGTCTCAAGCATTAAATACATTTCACTTCCAAATACGAATATTTTATAGCATAAAATTGGAGGCACTCTTTAGTGACTAGTCCATTGATGATCCTACCATTAGATACTAGTTATTCCCTTCTGATGATCTGTGAGACAGCAGGAGATCCATCAATGCACCGTAAAAGAGAAATTGAACAATAGACCTATGCTATTCATTCTTGCAGACCAAAAACGCTGCTATTCTTTCTCACAGACCAAAAACACAACAGAGCCAATTGTTTGATGCAAAAAATCTCAACTTGTTTCTTCTCTTCCAAAATTACTATATGCTACCAACTTCTCACACATACACCATATACACCATTTTTGCCTTGCTCCTTCAAATTTTCATCCACAAGACTATCCAACAGATTTTTCACCAAGCTTCCTAAGCAAGCTTCAAGTTGAAGCAATTGCTCAATTGCCCACCACCAAGTGTGAATTTCCAACCAGATTTTAGAAGGTTCCAAATGGTAGCAGAAAAAGCCAAAAACCAAAAAGCCAGGCTGTATGATGAAGCAGCAACCCTAACCCTAGAATAGCAAAACCACCACCCTATTTTGGCATTACAGACCATTGTCAAGTGTAATGAGAGTGTGAATTGATTATGAGGGGTGCAGCTGCTCCTTCAGACAACATAAAAGCAGCACAGACTATGAATGGAGAAGAAACCAAGCTGCAGCTTAAAAGAAAGTCGGGCTCTTTACTGAAATTGAAGAGTACATGTGATAGACTTCCACTTGGGACAGTTGGTCATGAATTTCACTTCAAACAACACAAAACAGCTTTGATGCTGGTAGTCATTGCAGGCTCATCAAAGTACAAACAGCAATACTAAAAGCCAGTGCCCAGTCAATTTCCTTTACAGCAACCAAAGGACCTAGCCCTTACCCCAACCTCCTCCTTTGCAACATTAGTCATAAAGACCTGCATGCTGGACCACCTAGTTTTAGTAGTTCCTTTCACCTCTGCCTTCTCTTGATTAGCCTTCCTTTGAAGACCCAACAGCATTTTGCAGGAACTTCAAATCTCTATTTGACAATTTCTTCACAACCTACACCTTCCTGATGAACCTTCCTCATTGTGTTTGGTGAAGATGTCTGTGCAAAGGTGGATGCTTTCATCAATTGACACAATTTCCAAGCCAGTCATCCTGGACATAAAAGCGGAGCCAGAAAGGTGCTAAACCAAAACCTGGGATCGTGCACAGATGTTGCTAGATCAACAGCTAGGGTCAGAAGAACCAACATAAAACAACTACCTACTTGGGTTCCACAGCTCTGGCTGCATAGACACCACTATACTGGAACGATGGATCATCTCCTTTTGACAACACATCCGGATTGCTATAGACATCCTCACGTTTTCGTGACATTGTTGCTGGATCTATATGGTTCTGTGCTGCGATAGCCTCCAACTGCTTCACTGCCTCATTCATGGATGGTCGGTCAATTGCCTTCTCCTCCACACACATAAGGGCAAGATCCAAGAGTGGTTCTATATTCTGCATCGTGACATCTGCAAGAGAAGGGTCTATCAATGACCGTACAGCAGTCAAGCCTCCCTTGTCAAGACATGTTCTGACTTCCCGGACAATGTATTTTCCACGCTCAATTGGTTGGCGTCCGGAAAGAATCTCTAATAGCACAACTCCAAAGCTATAGACATCACTCTTGTCCGAAAGTTGCTGCATTGTGTAGTATTGTGGATCAAGATACCCCTGGTGTTGCCAGTCCAGAAAAGAAGTTGTCAGTATTCAAAGATCAGATGCTCTCTGCCAAAGTTGCAACCCTAAACCTACAAGTTAGGATTTAGTACTTGCTCATCAGTTTGGGTTTATGGTTAAAGAAAGTGAAGGACCAATGAGCAAGTCTTCAAGACAGAATGTTGTGGATGGCCATCAATCCAAGACATACATGGACCAGGGTCCAAAACATACCAAGGTTCCTTTCACTTGTGTTGACATCTGCTGCTGATTTCCGTCAGCATCAGGTGCCAGCTTTGAGAGGCCGAAGTCAGCCACCTTCGCAGTCAGCTTGTCATCCAATAGGATATTAGCAGATTTGACGTCACGATGAATGATTGGAGGATCAATATTCTCATGGAGATACGTCAAGCCTCTGGCTGATCCCAAAGCAATTTGCAAGCGCCTCTGCCAGTCCAGTGGCTCCTTCATTTTACCTGTCACATACATACAGCTCAAAGATGATCACCAGAAAAAATAAACATGGCTTTGCTATACAAGATCTATAACTGAAAAACATCAGTTCACCCTACAAAAAATGAAGACATCCAATGAGAAGGGTTTATGACCGAAGTTCTGACCAAGAAGCCATTCATGCAAAGTGCCGTTCACCATAAACTCGTACACAAGCATCTGCTCGCCTTGCTCATAACAGAAGCCAATAAGACTCACAAGGTTCCGATGATGCACACGGGATAAGATCTCAATCTCAGTCTTAAATTCTTGAGCCCCCTGCATGGACCCTTCCTTGGCCCTCTTCACCGCCACCAGTTCGCCCGTCAGCAAGGTACCCTTATATACCTGCCACAGACGCAAAATCTCGTTTAATGTGCAAGTGAGCAGGAGCAAATTACAATGTTCCCTAAACACCCAAACAAGACTGCTCTGTCCCTGAAGCACAACAGAGGAAAAAAAAAAACCTTTCTCCCAAACATATCTACCAACAACCGGCAGAAATCACCAAGTTATACGTGAGTTCAGAAGCTCCTTCAATACCTTGCCATAACCACCAACACCAATTTCATTGCTATTGCTGAAATTGTTGGTTGCCTTCTTGAGCTCAGCAAGGAAGAAACGTCGGGCCCCCTTCAATTTTGGCGCTTCACCATTGTCACCTCCGCCTCCACCCCATGAAGCTGCAAAAACCCATAGGTCCTCTCCACATTAGCTAGCATCTGGTTAACTCTGAGCAATCCTAATAGCTGCCAAGAGCAACACCATCGGAAGTCATGGAGGCATCACAAGTGTTTAAAATACCCAGGGGAACCTTACTGTAGACAGAAACTATTTGCAAGTGTCAAGGCGTCAAAAGTACCAAAAGGTTTGCTCATCTCCTCCAACTTTTTCGCCCGCAACCTCAGGAATACTATGTAAATTGTCAATGCCACAAAAAGTAGCACAACAACCACACCCCCCACGATAATGCCAATAACAGCGCCTTTCGGCAGCGATGACCTACTTGACAAAGCTGCAGAAAAACTCACTTGAATCAGGCTACTGTGCAAAGGCCTTAACTATACCTCCTCTAAAGAAAATGGATACAGTTCATGAAGCAAGAAGTGGGACAAAGAAATCAGTCAAGACGATAACCATTGAATGGGATTACTACAGTGAGAGAAGGAATTGTAACTGCAGTATGATCAAAGATGTGTCAGAAGGGTCACCCTAAACCCTAAACCCTAAACCCTAAGCAGTGTTCCCAGCAACCAAAACATTCAAAACATCCCTCAAACAACTAGATGTATGGAAAACTCACCAGGAATCTTCCCATTACCAAAAGTGACAGAGTACGGTACAAATGTACCATTGAAAGTAGTAAGGTTATGCACAGAAAGACTTGAGGTAATATTTGTCACAGTTGATTGATCCAGTCTTGTGGCTGAGTTGAATGGGAAGAAAAGAATTGTTACATTGACCCGTCCATTATTAGTGAAATTTGCATTTGTTATCCATACTTGTTGTGGATGTAGATTAAGCCCAACATAGAGTATTTGTTGCAGCTGTGTCATCAGGTTATCTGTGATGATGGAGAATGAAGGTTGTCGTATCAGAAAGAGGACAACAAGGGGATCAGCACATGAGCAGTTTTGTAGGTTCAGTGTCTGGCCAGAAGGGCAGGAGACGTTCAAACAGGTATTTTGTTGAAAGAGAGGACTCGTCCAAGTATCCAATCCATTTGTAATATTGCTACACTCTGATGGTTGCGGCTTGGTTACTGCGTTGGGACCACATATTGGATTATTTGCAAACCTGAAATTTCATCCACCCATATACCCCTCAGCAGAAGAAGGGGCCAACAGTCCCATACAAATTCACATTGACACTTGGCGCCTAAACCACCGCACTTTCAGTCTGAATACAGAAATATACAAAACAGACCTGTGTTGATGTACACTTGAAGCTAGTCTATAATATGGATGCCACAAGCAGAAAACACTAACAAGAAAGAGAGTATTCAAAATACCCATCACCCTCTTGAGGCCCCAACATCTTCAAGAGCTTTGATCTCCCTACCATCATCAAGCTCAACAGACTGAGGCAATGCAATGTCATTAAGAACTGGCTGATTTCCCCTTAGTGTACTTTTGGGACACTCAACCTGCCCAAATTTTTTACAGAACTTCTAAAATCTGGAAGGTACCATACCGACCTGGCTGTCAACTAGGCCTTCCAGATTTCCAAAGTTCCTTTTCAGGAAATTTCTGATGAAAATCAGGAAAAATTTGGGCTGCTCCTTTACACATGTGAAAGGTCTGAGTATAGACCCTTCTGGATTTTCAGCCCCTCCACTTGGCCTACCAGCCTCATGATGGGCGCCTCAAATAGGGAAGGGTCTATACTCAAGACTCTTCTCCTATATCAAACACTCTGATTCCTATCTCATCCTCAAAGATGCCACCACCTGTGGAAACCCTACCATATACAAAATGATGTATAGAGGCGATGAAAGACAGACGTACTCAAATTGCACACCAGAATAGTTGCCATTAGCATTAACTTGAGCCACATTCATAATACTGTTGTTCTGAAGAGAAACAAGTTTGATGTTTTGCCCAATAAGTGCAGGGATGGTTAAGCTTCCATTCAACTGATTGTTAGCAAGCCTCCTGTCAAGTGTCAGCAAGCCAAATTTGAATTTAGCATCAAGGTTTCCAAATTATCTCCCTAATGATCAGCAGAGTATGCAAAGACAAGCATATACAAACATAAGAAAAACTAGTACAAAGATGTTCTTGACAAACACTTTTAGCACTGTCCTTGGCATAATGTAAGAATCCATGGGTTTAGGGTTTAAGGTTGCAGGGAAAGAGAAACTCAGGGGGTGCTTGGATACTTACAAGACCTCCAGGTTTGGATAGCCTAGGACATCTGCCGGAAGTTGGTCAAACAAGTTGCAGTTCTCCATTATTCTGCACATAGAAAACATTGCCATCAACAGCAGCAGCAGCACGTACAGTGTGATGAAAGAGCTGGAGGATTTAACCAATCAACACTGGTTCAAGTGCTTTCAAGAAGCAAAGGCAGTTCTACTCACATTGTTTCGAGTTTCGTTGTCTGGTTAAGCCAAGCTGGATAAGGCTGTTGGGCATATGGGTTATTGCTGAAGTCACTGCCATTATCAAAAGTAAAACAAACAATCAAAACCACACAAAAGCAAATGTATGCTCAAAACTAGCAGAACCCAAAGAACCCAATGACCTGAGTTCAACTTTCAGCCCAAAAATGTAGCTTGGAACTTTTGTAGGTTAATGGTTTCTGTTTTCCTCCCAGCCTTGGAAATCACTCCAAAAAGTAGTAAGACCAGAGTTAGCTCACTTACACTATAGTCAAGCTAGAAAGTGAGGAGAGATCAGGAATTGTCCCATTGAGCTGATTGTTTGACACTCGGCTGCAGGAACACAAAAATGGCAAAACCTCACACTTTGTCAACTTGCATTGAACAAAAATGAAACGCATAAAGAAAGAGCAACTGACCCAACTAGGCTATTTGTAATCTGTACAACATTCCAAAAGCAATGTGCATGCACACATTTGAAAAGATCAGGAGAGGAATAAACCACCTTAAAAATTATTTTATATAGGAGAAGGGTCTGGCTTTAGGCCCTTCCAGATTGGAGGCTCGTGTTATGAGGCCGGTAGGCTTACAGGAGGGGCTGAAAATCTGGAAGCATCTAAAGCTAGACCACATGTAAAGAGATTCCTGATTTTTTGTTTTGAATTTTCTTTAAGAAAGGAACTTCCAAAATCTGGAAGGCCTAGTTGACAGCTTGTGGGGACCTTCCAGATTTCAGAAGTTCCTGTGACATCTTTGGCCAAGTGAGCATCCCCAAAATACAGTAGAAAAAATTGGGTGGTTCTTTACATCAAAGAAAGGATTCAGAGCAACAGACAGTGTTATTAGGATTGCTATATAGGTATATGGTATGGGAGGCAAGAACCCTTACAGCTGCTGTAAGGTGCCATTTTGTGAGCCAATGTTGGTGAGGTTTGATGGGATGGGGCCCACCAGCTGGTTGTTTGAGAGAGATCTGTTGCATAAAGCCACCATTAAGGAACACAAGCTTGTGATAAACAAGTAATGGTAGCCATGATGATCCAATGCAAATGTCTGAGCATATAATTTTCATCAATATAATTCCATAATTTTATGGAGAAGTAAATACAGATTGCCACAGGACAACTTACAAGATCTCAAGAGCTTTCAAATTTCCAAGTGTGTCTGGGATTGTGCCAGTGAAAGCATTGCTGTCAAGCAACCTACAGGTGTGATAGCAGAGACCAAGTAATTAGGGCTTTTTGTTGGGAATCCTTCAACAAAATCTTGAAACAAATCGAACTTGTCAGGTGGGCCCACAATCATTTGCATTCTTTGAAGAAAAACAAACAAAGAAGGTAAAACTTACAAGTGAACTAGCTTTGTTATGAGAGGACCACTGGGCGTGCCCAATTCTGGTGGGATTGCACCTGAAAGTGAGTTATTGTTGAAATGGCTGCAAGTCAAAATGAAGACATTGTAATCAGCAAGCCAATCCACCGGCAGAAGCTGGCGAAAATTTGCAACCTGCAAGAAGTACTCAGCACAATGCAATGTCTCATCCACAATTTGGGAACAAATCCTCACTCACAAACGGAACATTCCACAAGGGCTACAAGACATCTAAAACAGTACTCACAAGTGCTGGACAGACTTCATTTGGTCAAGGCCGGGCTGAGTTGCAGTCGAGATAGGCAGTGGGCCAGAAATATTATTGACACTTAGATCAAACCAGACTAGCTTCGAAAGTTGACCCATTCCTGGAGGGATGGAACCAGTCAGCTGATTTCCATTTAGAGCTCTGTACACATTGAGTCAGGCACAAAACAATGTTGCCTCTTTTCAGTGGCCAATAGAAGAAGCAGCACAGAATCTTTTCTCACAGGTCTTGTAAAAAACTGACAATGGGGTGACTAGGGCAACAATGAAACTCACAAGAAAGTAAGGTTTGTCAGATTTGACAGAGATGCTGGAATTGGGCCGGTGAAGCTGCACGACTGCATACTCCTGTAAAAACCAAAATCCATAGCATGATACATTTCAAATCCTTCTGATAACATTTGCCTGAATTGCATGGCCATCATCTAAAAAGTCTTCGCACCCAAGAGTGTGGTACAGACACAAACAAACTGCAGAAGAACTTGCTCCCTCTCTGGAGTCCAGGTCAAACTCCACACTAACAATTGTACCCAATGACTCCAAACCATAGTTTTCAAGTATGTGTGGGGGGTGCCAGGCCTTGCTCAATTTATTCCTTGGTGCTGTGCATTGCAGGACTAGCACTAACCGGCTTGATAAAAACAGAGGTTCTCACTACTACAAAAGGAGCAGGAAAGCTTACAAGGTCTGAAGCTGAGTCAAATATCCAAGCTTTGTAGGTAGAGTTCCACCCAAGTTTGGGTTGAAAGAAAGCTCCCTTTAACACCACAACATCAAACTCTTGCTTTAGTGAGTAGAGCACTAGACCATAAATCAAATTCTTGGTGCCAGAAGCTGCCCCCATGATGATCAATGTGCTCAGCAATGGCACTATTGGTAAACACCAACTTGCAATCATGAAATAGTGATGCTAGAACCAGACCCAAAACCAAAAGCTTGCAGAGATCCATCAAGGAAGTGACGAGCCAGGTGCTTTCCACAGCTCCATACATAACCAGAGTGACAATGGGTGCATCATTTCCTTAAATCCCACAAGGAATGATAACCTACATGAGCTTGATACTAACATTGAAAATCAGGCTGAAATCAGAGCCAGTTTTTAACTAGGGCGAGAAAGTACATGCTTAAATTTCAGAAATTTTTCACTGCACGAATGCTTCACCAGCTCTGATTATTCAGGGGTCAGAAGAGGTCACTTACAAGTCTCGCAGGTCAATAAGTGAACCTATTTCTTCAGACAAAATTCCTGAGAGTGACATACTGCTCAGAATCCTGCATGAGAGCAAATCACCCAAGAATCACAAACCTTTGAGAAGATGGTTCTTCAGCTAAGCACACAAGATGGTGTAATTCTCAAACAAGGGATGGGGACTAAAGCTTATGAAGCACAGCAAATGCCAACAACAATCACTGCTCAAGGAGTGGATGGATTCAAACAGAGGACTAGCAATATGGGTGGGACATATAAGCACATGATAGACAACATAATAAACAGAGAGAACAAGACTTCTTACAACATCTGAACACTTGTATTGGAGGAGTCACAAAACACCCCTGGCCAAGGAGCAGAACATGGGTCTGTGCTGCTAGGCCAATTCAGATTACCAACACCAAACGACTGCTGCAGTGCATTCAGCGCGCTTACTGCCATGACCACAACCTTTGTCATTCATTCCAACATAGGACCGATCAAGAAAGAAAGAAAGAAAGTGAGAAGAAGATTCATGATGTACAATGACAAAGCCACCATAAATTAGATTTAACATCCCCTCCCCACCACCCTCCCCCCCCTTGTGATCAAAGAGTGAAGGCTCTGTGCCATGATGAGCTACCAGCTTCCCTCACAACAAAACTCAACAAAATCAACAGTTGTGAAGAGCACATTCTCAGAGAAGAGATTTGCACTCTCTCCACTACATACATCACCCAGACCTTTCTTCTTCAGAGTGTGTGTACCCAATTCCCAGGATCCTGAACAAGGTTCTTATGTGCAGTTTCTGCAGTCCATTTGAGATTTTTTTCTAGTGGTGTTTGCCACTCTCGTGAGAGGGCTTATAGTTTCCTGATGAGCAGAAGAGATTTTCCTAGAGCCTACAGAAGATGGTGAAAACCTAGCCACCCATCAACATCCGCTCTCCATTCAGCTTGATGGGTGCTGCAGAGAAACCAGAGCACTGGAGCTAGGATCAGCTCTGCAGCAGGGGGGAAATGGCGACAGTAGACTGCATCCGCAGTCTGAAGTCCGGCACCGTGGAGACGGTCTAAGTGATGAGGAGGGGCGAAGAAAAGCAAACATACCATCCCTGGGATTCGTGACGGCTGTATACGAAGAGAAGAGCGCGCTTAAGCACAAGAAGAGAAAACACAGCTTCCAACTGCACTTCATGCTACCGACTTCCATGACTTCCACAGCTCTTCTTGTTCTTGTTCTTCTTCCTGTTACTGTTTTTCTTCAAAATCTCTTCTCAACCGTGGAAACCAGTTGAAGTTAGTTAGATTCTCGCCGGCACAGCTTCGACCCAAAGCCCAAAAAAACCGCGCGTACGACTAGCGCTGCAGCTGATGCTCCAGAACCACAACAACAACAACGAGGACGAGGACGAGGACGAACAACCCAACGACCCAAAGATTCTCCGAAAATGCCGTCTCAGCTACAGAGCTCCAAGCTCTCTTGTAGACTATTCTACGCTAGCTCCTCCGGTCGCTACTCTTTCTTCCAAGCTGCCATTACACCAGATGAGTACTTCTGGCAGTGCTTGTTCTCGCGAACCCCTCCCCCGGCCACCACTCCGGCTTCTTCTAATCCTACTCTGCTCATCCCTGTCACAAACGAAAGCAACACAAAAGAGCTTGGCTGCATGACACTAGTTACAAGCACCACCACACGAGCGTCTCCTTTACAAAACAGAACACCACAGTTTCTTACCAGGGAAAAAAAAAACGAAAAGAAGAAGCAAAAGAAGGAACAACAACAAAATCAAAAACAACTGCGCAGGTTCTTTACAAAAACTCCTTAAACAAAATTTCGAGGATTCTGTCTCGCAGCTGCTTGCGTTCTCTCTCTCTCTCTCTCTCTCTCTCTCTCAAATCTCGATCTTCTTCTTGCGCATTGTTGTGCGTGTGATTGTGCGTGCAGTTCTCTGTGTTCTTCCGCAGTTACCGCCGAGCGGCAAGTCGGCGCGACGACAAAATCGTAGCAAACGGATGTAGGTGGTGTTTTTTCATCCCACCGAACGAATGTTAGTTCGCCAAAACCAAACCAACGGCATGTACGTTTCGCCGACCGAACGAACGAACGAACAAACGAACGAACTAACTAACTAACCAACCAAGCGACTAACGTTGGTCTCGTCGAACGAACTAACTAACCAACCACCGGACTAACCTTTGGTCTCGTCGAATGAACGAATCTCGGTGACGACAAACAACCAATGAAATATCAGTTCAACGAAAGAAAATGTTAGTCTTCGCCAAAACGTACGAATCCTGCCGGTTTTTCATCGATCGAACGAATGTTACGTTGTGCTAAACGAATGAAGTTTTAATTTAATTCTTTTTTGTTTTGGGACTGGGGGATTTTTATTTTTTTTCATTTTAATTTTTTGGCTTTTGTTTTTTTTGCCATTTGGGGGATTCTTTTTTTCTCTTTTTGCCAAGAAATTTGTTTTTTTCGGAGAAAAGAAGATGGCGTTGACAAGGTGTTTTGGTTTAGGGTTTCTGTCATTTGTGGCACGGCACACTCGTCATCTTTGCTCGTTCTCTTGGGCATTGTTTCCATCTTACTTGCGAGTTGAGTGTTTGACAATTTGTGGTCCGGTACCATTAAAAATTATTCCGCTCGAATAGCCACGCATAAATAACCACATTTGGGTGATACATAATTTAATTGATTATATTAGAATTTGTTATGCTTCTCAATGAATGATGGATGATAATCATTCATTTTTGGGGGGATAACTTCACAAATGCACAACTACAACTTGGTGATTTTATTGCAATTGAATGAAGCACAATATGTCTCAAGAATGTGTGTGTGTGGTCACACAAAAGAAAACCTCATATTTGTTTGGATTTTTCCCCGGGATTTTTGCAAAAAAAAAAAAACCCCCACTAATTTTTTTTTAAATTCCAAATTGTGACTTTTATCAACCAAGGATCAGTGTTTTCCTCAATTATTCTATCATTTTAAAAAATAGCTCTTATTGTGGAAGAAACACATTTTTTGAAATTTTATTTCTAAATTAATTTATTTAAAACAAAAAATTACTTCCAAAAAAAATTTAGCCATAATACTTCTAAGCCTTAAATTTTTTTTAAAAAACACCTTACATGAATTCTAATATTTGAAGTGAATATAGCCATAATACTTCCCAAGCCTTAAAAAAAATTAAAAAAACACCTTACGGGTCACACACCACCTATGCATTCTCCGGGATTCTCGAGTTTTTGGCTGAAGGAACTTAATTCCTTGCATGTATCCTTGCATAAATAGAGGCGTGAGCCCATGCTAGGGAATATATATATATATATATAATTAATGGTGGTTAAATTATATATATGTGGATATGGGTGTGAAAGTTGACCCATTTTATCGCATCATTTTTCAAGTAAAATTATGGGTTATATACAAGCCACAAATTCTTACAATCAAAATGTTGGCCAATTAATGTTAAAAAAACTTACACCGTGTTGAACAAGTTTGTAGCAAAATTTTGTGGTGGACTTGCAATTCATGTATTTTTGTGAAAAAGGGTCTCTTTCTCTCTCTCTCCCAATAGACCCAATGGATGGGTGCAACTTGATTGTGGGTGGAGAGGAGAGCGAAGGTAGAAGACTACTTTAAAAAGAAGCTTCATCAATTGTTTGTTTGTCATTCATTCATTGTGGCAATTTCTATTTATGCAAATGCGAGAGAGTACTTCTTTGGCTTCTTGTTCTTCTTATTAGAGCAAGAAACCCATCCAAAACTTTTTGGTTAAGAACTCAATAGAAAAACAATAGTTTCAACCCTAGAATTGAATTTTTGCTCACAATTGTATTTTAAAATACTCTTGTGCAAGTTCCAAACTACCTTCCATTGTGATATTCTTTAACCCCGAAAGTCAACATCTCCCCCCAACTAGTTTTGAGGTTACACCTTTTGTTGCGGAGATTGTTTCCATTCACTCAAGGCTTTGATGCTTAAGAAACCAATCACAAAGGCTATAATATCTTACCATATCCTCATCCACTTGAGGCTTTGATGCTTAAGAAACCAATCACAAGGTTAAAATTTTAACATGTTTTCATGGCCTTTTGGGGAGGGGTTGATTCTTGGAATGGGGCCACACACACACACACACACACACAAAAGTTCTTCAAAGTATGAGGTATTCTAAAGAATGTTCTTCTACCCCTAACCTAGCTTAGTTGAGGCAAGAAACTATAGTTAAGAGTTAAGACCTCTTTGGGGATGGAAAACATTGTTTTGCTCCCCAAATGCATTTGCCGTTTGTGTCTTTTCTTTTTAAAATGTGGAGGTGGAGGTGGAGTTTGAAGTGTTCAAGGGAAACTTTATTCCAAAATGTGATTCAACCGTGACCCAAATTTGCAAACACTAACCCCAACACCATTATTTATTTGCAACATGTTTTAAATCAACAATTATTATTATAGAAAATCTCACAAACAATTTTTCTAACCCAAACCAATTATTATTTATTTGCAACATGTTTATGTCAACAATTATCATAGAAAATACCACAAACAATTTTTCTAACCCAAACCCATTATTTTGCTTACAACAACATGTTCAAGTCAACAATTGATGTAAAAATGTCCCCCACAAATAACTGTGAGATTGTCTCTTAAGAGACATTTGATGGATCGACTTTTGGTTTCTTCAAAGGGACAAATGGAAACGATGTCATTTGTTATTTTTCAGTGACGGACAAACGGAGATTTTAGGGTAAACTCATTATAGGAGACAAAACGCATAAAGTTTGATCTTTTATACCTGGGTGGGTTCCACACACAAGTGTCAAATAATTTATTTATTTTTAAAATTTAAGATTTGGCATGTGAGTATTTAATTTTTTTAATTTTTGAACAATTGGGGTTTAATTTTTTTTCAAAAACAATAAAATGTAGGGTAAAAGCCTTAAGGTGGGGGGCATTCTCAAAATAAAGGGCCAAGGGTGAAACATTATTCGAGTCTAGCCTTGCAATTTGAGAATATCCCCCACCCATGGGCTTTTTTTTCTAAGTACGTATTACATACACCGTGATGGCATATACATCCATACAAGCCATTGTTTTTAATTTGTGACATTTAGCCAAAAATCTAGATTCAAAATTCAAAATTCAAAAATTATGTGATTTTGAAGTTTTTCAACTATTGCCAAAAAAAAAAAAAAAAAAAAACAAACAAACAAACAAACAAATAGTGTGTACTCAAAAACATAAGAAACTTGATTAACTATTTGAAGTTCATATTTGGTTTATAGCCAAATATTTGGATAAAATTTTCCCTAGGGAGGATCACCACTTTGGCTACAACCAAAAATTCCTTAAAAAAAAACGTCCTTGATCCGTACATCCATACCCTTCCCAGCTGATGAATGAAAAAAGCCAATTGCATCCAAAGAAAAACACTAAACATTAGTCGCTTGGCATTAAAGATTGTTCAACTTCACCCCCAACAAAACCATAATAAAAACAACAACAACAATAATAATAATAGAAACGAGAGGAACAATATGAGAGAAAACGCATATGACATAGCCATAATGTGCATTGATATCAAGCATGATAATATCATGTTAGTTCCATACTCTATGATACTATGGATTCCTTCAATGGGGAAAATAATTTTTTTTAAAATGTTGTTGATAATTATGCCTCCAACTTGGTAGTTATATATAATGTTGATTGATCCCTCTTGAGATAACTACCAAGTTGGAGGCATAATTATCAACAACATTTTTTTTTAATTTGTTTTCCCCATTGAAGGAATCATCCATAGTATCATAGAGTACGGAATTCACTTGCTTGCATTGAAAGGGTGCTCTAAGAAAAAAATTAATTTTTCATTTTTGAAAATCTTTTTTTGACCCTACCATCCATAAATTAACTGAAGCACCCAAAAAAGGGCAAAAACATGGAACAAAATGGAAGGACCTAAAAGTTTTCATTGCTTTTAAAGCTCACACATGACATGACATAAAAGCATGCAAAGCCACTTGGGGGAGAGCCTTATTGTTGTACTATGGATAATGAGCCTTGACCCAATTTACAACTTGGTAGGCCCTTTACATTCTATCCATGACTTTCTAGACATTGATTGGAAAACACAATTTGTGTGTGTTTTAAGTTGTGGAAACAAACCAAAGAAGAATTCTTCAAGTGAGGAACATTTGACCAAAGCTCATTAGCATGAAAACCCAATGCTTGCTATAGTCAACATAGGTAGAGTTAGTTGTCGTCTTCTTCAACTTGCTTTTTCTTAAGACTTATCAAGCTCATGTGCTTCTTCCATGGGACTCACATTGCTCTCTTGTATGAGAATATGATCTATGTGGCTTCGAAAACCTCAAACATCATGGTTGCAACATTGGGATTTTGAATGTAATCAAACCTAATTTTTTGGAACTAAGTTGATCACCTTTGTACTACTTACAAAGCAAAATACACTTCAAAGTTTCCACACCCTTTTCATTTTTATTTTATTTTATTTTATTGTTTGCACTACTATATTCAATAAAGAATTTCATTAGAGTGCATGAGGTAATCATTTTTACAATTTTTAATTATTTCTAAGGTAAAGCTCAAGGGTGAGGAGCACTCCCAAAATAAGGGGTCTAACTCCTCATACGTTACCCTTAGGTCTTTTTATTTTTCCTAGAATGGTGCCTACCCATTGAATTTTATCCATGAGATGAAGTTTATCATGAACCTAATCGTCGGAAGACCACCAAGAGGTTGGAGAATGGAGGGTTCTAAGTGGGAAGGAGCTTAAGTAGGTGTGAGGCAAAATGTAAAATCCCTCCCACTCATTGAAATTTACCTAGTTTATATGGAAGGTGCCTTATATTTGTGAATATCCCTCTTAAAAAAAACGCATATTAGGCTTCACTTCTTCTAAGTGGGAGGGAAATTCTACCGAATCATAGGTGTAAGAACCTTTCCACTCTTAAGGAGTAGCCATACAAACCTTCTAAGTTCCTACATCTTAAGAAAATTGGGAGGGAAATTATAGGTGTAAGATCCTTTTCACTCTTAAGGAGGAGGTGCAAGAACCCTCCTACACCTTATGGGTGAGGATAATTATGTATAGTAGTAGGCATAAGATCCTTTTAGTTTTTAAAGAATGAGTGTTAAAACCCTCTCCCTCATTATGTCTCATGATCTTTGTATGTATGAAATTCATGATAAGGCATCATGGTAAAAACTCATGGGTGAGGGATATTCCCAAATGTGGGGGGCCAACCCCTTGTTTTGGGGGTGGGGGGAGGGTGGGCTACACTTAAGAAATAAATAGGAATAATAACCTCACTCTTTTGTAGGAGGAATATTTATGGATTGAATATTTTCTTGCAAATAGTCAAAGAAATATCTACCGCCCAATATAAGGATTTATTATTTTCAAAGTTCTCTTTGAGAAAAGTATTCTATCCCAACTATATAAAAATAGGCAATGGATGATGCTACAGCTTGTAATCATGCCAAAGGTGGCAAATACTATACATAGTAAAGGTTACTACCTACCTCTTCAGCTATTTATAGCTTTTGATCTCAAATGAAACCTTGCAAAACTTTATTTATAAACACACCATAGATTTGGAAAAAGGTACAAAGGAATAAGAAAAAGGATAAGAGAGAAGTTACAAGATGTCAAATAAGCTCAAACTAGATGTCAAAATCTCTTCATGTCAACGATCAATCGTATATAATAAGTCAGCCATATTTCTCCATGTCAAAAATCGATCGCTTGCAATAGGTTAATCGTGGTGATGGGAGGTGTTTTGAAGCCATAAAAGTCGATAATAGAATTAAGCCTATGGGCTATCACTCAACTTTAGATAGAGGACACTTACATCCTTTGCAATGTGATTGAAATTTTTTGACGAAAAAAAAGTAACCAAGATAGAAATGTGAAGACCCTTTGACCTTTTCAAGCTCCAAATGACATTGGCACAATGGTGTAATTGCCTTAACAGAGCCAATAAAATGAATGCCAAACTTGCTCAAAACCTAAACCTATTGAAAGAAGAAGAAGAAGAAAAGTAGTTGATGTGTAAAAAGGTATTAAAGTTAAATGAAGGATGATCTTCTTTCGTTGGTTTTTTTTTTTTTTTAAATATACGATGATTATTTCAAAAGACATAAGAAAAAGGTTTAACACAACCCACTAATGAATAATGGTGACAAAGTTGAAGATTTTCATCCAAATGCTTTTTGAAATATGCAAAAAACCTGCCTTAAATTTTTGTAGAACATCCAAAACATGCCTTTCAAAAGGCCAAAAAAAAGTGGGCTTGTCTTTCGAAAAGGGTAATGATGGTTGTGGAGGTGAGTGTTCCATTTTTCAAAAGTGTGTCAACTTGTCTTTCCCTTGACACTTGATGGGTATCTTCTGAGTACCCATTGGGTACAATGGGAATTTTCTTATAACAACCGACAGTAGTTTTTACACCATGTATAAAGCCCTGGTCCTACGGCCTTAGCCTACATGTAGAAAAACATATAAGAAACAAGTGGGGTGTCACAATGTGGTTGTCTTGCCATTTAGACGAAAAAGCATTCTTAAGGCAAAACAAGAATTATTGAAACTCAAATATTTCATCATGCAAAAATATAATCTTCCAAAAAATCGTCTAAACGAAACCATAATCCTTCACTATATTATAACCTTGTAACTAATCTCAAGTTTCAAACACAAGCCAAACTATCATCTTTCAAAAATCCTCATATAAAAAATAGACCTATTATTTATCACCTAGGGACCCAAATCCCTTAAAGCTACTATACTCTATAATGAATCTAAACACAATATCCTTGCCTACCAAAGGCAAGGCCAACAACAAAGATGAGTTTTGGATGCCAAGTTGAAGGTTTATGGAACAAGTTTAGGTTTATGAAAATTTTGTAGGACACACACCCAGTTCAACTCCAGCACAATTACATGTGCTCCCAAACTTAAGAGGAGAGTTGTAATAAGAGGGTGAAGCCCTGATAATGAGTTTAGGGTTTATGTCATGCCCATTGAAAAGCTCGGCATAGCAACATATCTAAAGCTTTCATTGTATTGCCCCCCACATTAAGATTCAATTTTCTTACTTAACCAAATAAGTGTGTGTCTTTTGTAACATCATGTTTCTTAGGAGCTTTGGGATTACATGGTGTTAGCTAGTTTGAAACTTCCTCCGAGAGCTTTTAGGCTTTAGGATGCTTGTTACAACCCATTGAATGCCTAAGAGCTTTGGGATCACATGGTGTTAGCTAGTTTGAAACTTCTTCCTCCGAGAGCTTTTAGGCTTTAGGATGATTGTTACAACCCATTGAATGTCCATCGAGTGCTTTCAATGGGAACCACGTGAATGGAAAAAGTAATGGTAGCAATTTGGAACCTTTTTTGGTTTTGGGGGAGAGGGGCGGGGGACAAGGGGATAATTTTTGCTTCATTCGTACACAAGTAGTACATTGTCACAATTTTTTATATTACATTTTGCCATTTGAATTGATATGCAAGTGATTTTAATTTATTATAATATTTATATTTCTCCTTCTGACATTTTAAAACAAAGATTCAACAAGTATCATTGAAAAAAATGTGTATATATATATATATATATATATATATATATATATTCTTTACGCTCCCTAAAGCCCTCGGGATGAGCTTTAGGAGAATCAGGCCCATGCTCACCTTCACCGTCAAGTGGGCCATTATTCCTGTAAAGCCCATGACATTGGGCTTTTTACATTACACTTTTAAAAACAAACATCTTACGAGGGGTCCGGGGGCTTGTGCGGTAACTAATTCTCTCTAACTCTTGAATGGCTTTCAATAAATATTTAACTAGGTGATAAAAGGCAACATCCCATAGGCAAGTGGGTGATTTGCTTATAAGGGCCACTTTAGATGACGATTCAAGGTCCTGGGTCCAATGAAATAGAGCAATCCTATTGGGTGAGAGCCATAAATTGGACCCATGGCCTTTTAAATGAGAGCCCACGACCAAAAAAGTTGCAAATCAAGGCTAAATGTACATGGCACCAGTTTTAAGGAAAATCAATTGGTTTGAAACCCTAACAAAAGAAAAAGAGCTAAAAAGGGGGGAGCTCATCATGATTTGAAGAACCAAGATGCTAGTGAGGGTCTAATTCAAGGATTCAATTTGCTTCAAATGGAGTCCAAATTTGGACCACGGACCTTCTAAAGGGTGCCTAAGTAAGTACGTAGATGTATGCAAGATGGCTCGGTCTCATTTAGAATTTAGGGCTAATGGGTGGTTAGCAGGTAGGTAGTAAAACGAGATATACTCCATACAATTTCAATTCTACGTTAGTGGAAGAGCATACATATCTCAAGCAAAGTTTTTTTTGTAAAAAATGATTATTTATTTTATTTTATTTTTGGTGGGAAATTTCAAGTGGTGGTGAAATCAAAGAATCCAGTGCAAAGTGTACAATGGGGGGTTTTTTTTTTAGGGGAAAAAATAAAAACCCCCCAATAAGTGCAAAAGTTGCCATATTTTGAGGGAAGAAAAGGTCAGAAGTCACATTGTACTCAAATAAAAAGTTCCTGAAGGTCATTCAAGAACAAACCAGGATCCCCAAAGCAGTTTTCTACTTTGTTCTTCGAGTTCTCACCAAATTTGGCTCATTCCTCTTGTGGATGATTTGCCAATCCACCTACTTCACAAATTTGAAGAAACAAGGGGGTGTGT
Organism: Sphagnum contortum; assembly: GCA_963920785.1. Lineage (NCBI taxonomy): Eukaryota > Viridiplantae > Streptophyta > Sphagnopsida > Sphagnales > Sphagnaceae > Sphagnum > Sphagnum contortum. Next base: position 2,655,644 of record OY987288.1, read on the forward strand.
GAGTCACACTTGTGGCCTTGCCATTGTGGCCTTGCCATTTTACATTTAAAAAGTATCTTAGTGCAAAAGAAGAATCATGGAAACTCAAATATTTCACCATGCCAAAATCTAATCTTCAAAACAAAATCTCTCTAAAAGAAATCAAATTCCTTCACGTTATTAAAGTTATCCATAAAGTCAGGCAAAGACGGCACCGGAAGCCCCTGTTTAGTCACATAGTGTACGAGATTTCAAAAAAATACGACACAAAAGTACACTGGGCTTCAACGGGGCGTGAAACTCAGTTTAGCAGTAAATTTGGTTCTAAACTGAGTTTGCCCTGTCGTTTCTTTCCCTGAACGCTTTCAAGCAATCACTGCTGCTGCTAGAAATGTTCTCGAGCCTTGTGCATTAAATGCTGAGTTTCAGTATTTCATACCCTTTTTTAATAAAATTTCATGACTTTGTGGATAACAACAACCAGGAGGGAATGAAGCATCAAATGAGTGGGGTGCAACTCAGGCCCAACACGGCATGATGACTTTACAAATAACTCTAAATACAAGTCTCTCTATAACTAATCTCAAGTTTCAACACAAGCCAAAAAATACCATCTTTCAAAACTCCTCATATGAAGATATAGACCTCGATTATGGAGGGGCCAAAATCCCTTAAGCTACTATACTCTATAATGAATCTAAACACAATATCCTTGCCTTGCCTTGCCTTGCCTTGCCTTGTGGTAGGGCAAGACCAACAAATTTGAAGAAACAAAAACCTTGATCAAACAAAGTACCACACTCCTTGGACATTCATTCCTTGGCCTCAATTTTCAAATTCCTGCAATTCAGAATTGCTTACCTAATAAAGGCAGACATGGTGCCAGTTGATGAACACCAGGCTTGTGACATCATCAGTATGAGCAATTCTCAGTTGAGGTACCTACTAGTGGGCCATGTTCTTGCCCTTGGCCCCAAGTACATTCATTAAAACCACTGCATGGATGGATGGATGGATGGATGGATGGATGGTCACCTTTCCCTATGAAAGTGAGCTTAATTTCAAAGTTGTTATCAAAGCATTTTATTTTATTATTAAAAAATAACTAAATTTTAGAGATGAAAAATATTTTAAAATTTAATAACCTTTTGCTTTCTTGGTCTAAAAGTTTTTAAACAATAAACTTGCACATCACCTTTAACAAGGGGCTTTATAGCGGTATCAATAATAGAACATGGGCCTCATGATTTGGGAGGGTTACCATGTGATCGCAAACCAATTAAAACTTATGTTAATATAAGTATACGATGAAACCCTGCCAAACTTTATAAAAAGAAAGCACCCAAGAAAAAGGAGAGAAAAAGAAACAAGGGGGCAAGGACCAAAGTTCAGGCAAGGAAAGAGCCCAACAAAAGAGGCATGGCCACAAGGAGGTAAAGGAACCACTACTAAGTACCCAAAACCTCCAAATGGCATTCTTCAAGTTACAATAGACTTCAAGCCATGCAATTATGAATGTTGGGTAAAGGTTTTGCCAAGAGGGTTACTACTTAGCTACTAGGGTTTTTGTTTTGTTCCAGAATTTTGAAGTTGCATCAAATTGGTGACAATTTGCTTGAAGGTTTAGAATTTTGTTGATGACAAGCTTTTTGGAAAAATTGTCCAAAAGTAATTCACAACCTGGTTAACAATTGGAGTTATAACCAGGAAGTGAACTATGAATGGTATTAGCTTCATGGATGGTGGTTACTGAACCTAGTTCTGTTCAGTAATGTGGTTACAAGGGCTCTTGAGTGACATCAAAAATTTCTAGTGTATTTGGACAACATGTTTTAACACATAATTTTTCCATTCATCATAGAGCAAGCTTAATGATTTTGGTGGTTACAAGGGCTCTTGAGTGACATCAAAAATTTCTAGTGTATTTGGACAACATGTTTTAACACATAATTTTTCCATTCATCATAGAGCAAGCTTAATGATTTTGGTGATGCACCTTGTAAAATAGGCCTATAATGGAAGGAAATTTCTGACAGATCTTTACACTAGGTAATGCCCTAAACCTTGGGCTTTACCCTACATAATCCATTTTTTCCCGAATCTTCCCTCTTGTTCATTTTGTGTACTGTAAGGGACCGAGAAGAGGGTCGGTCTGGGAACAAAAGCCAATAACAAGATGAGAGCTCAACAAATGTTACAACATGAACATCTTGTTGAGGCTCTTCAAGATCTAGCTTGTCAACCTAAAGTCCTATCTAATTTTAGGAATATGTAATTTTTTTGGGTCGGATATCATAACTTTAGGTTTTTTTATTTGAATAGGGTATCAATCTATCAAATATCAAACTCTTACCATTAATGACCTCAACTGGCACTAGTGTGCTTTTTTCCATTAGTGTGTTCTTTTCCACTAGAACCAATTTGTATTGTCGCACCACCTCTTTGTCCATAAAACATGCCGATGCACCAAAATCAAAAAAAAGTTTGGGCCTCCATCAACACAAGCTTATTACATTTGACAATGATTGATATTAATAAACATGGTGTTGGGTCTAAAAATAGGGTCGGACCATTCTCATTACATAATGCATTAAGGTCCAACCTCGCGATACCTACTGAGATTTGACATGCTCATGTTTTTATTTCTCTAGTTGTGGATTAATAACAAAGAGGGCACATGGTGCATGTGGTCCATGCTTCTTTAGACATTCATGAACAACATTACCTAATTCTCCACAATACAAACAAAGATTATTTGTACATTGACGTTGCTTCTCTTACTTTGTGAAGGGCTTGATTCTTATCTTATCAATTTGCATGGGGTTGTCCTTTGGCAAAGTTGTCAAAGGCTAAGCTAGCATTCCAAATGGAGAACTCCTTTGTGTTGCCAATGGTGCAAAATTCCTTTGTGTTGTCGATGTGGGTTCATGGCGCTTCTCTTGTCAACATTCAAAAAACTTGTTGTCACATTGAATAGCTTGGGCAGTGGCCTTACTTAATGTTAAAGGGTCTAGCAAAGTGAATAATAAGTCCTTCGCATCACCTCATAACCCTAATTGGAATTGACTTATGAACACTGCCTCATCCCATAAATATTGCAAGCCAATTGTTTAAACTTTGATACATATACCGCAACTAAACGTGATCATTGACAAATGATATAATATTTTCATGTTACATGTGTGTTTTTTGTCCAAATATCCAAAGGTGGCATTGAACTATTCAAGAAACCCTTCAAAGTCATTGAACAAGAGTGATGGTGTTCCAACACATGTGTGAACCAAGCAACGGTCATGTTTAATAACAAGGTGCCCATGAATCCAACTTGAACTATGCTAATTGGATATCGATGAGGATGAAATCAGACGACCAAACACATTTGGTTGACAATTTACTTCAAAACTTTGAATGTGTGCTATCAAATTTGTCAAGTAGGTTAATATGTGGCTCCTTTGGCTGGGGTTGTATTGCCGAAATGCATTCTAAGGAAGTCGAAGCTTGATTGGTTTTCAAATGAACAACAAATTCATGAAATGTTTGATTTTCATGTTCAAGACTTCTAAGGATAACAAGGACTTTTTCCATGGATGTAGACATGAACATCGTGAAATGTGACACCAACAAGAAGTGAGTAATCCACAACTTTAGTCAATAAGAAGTGGGTAATCCGCGACTTCCTGAAATCTTTTCCTTTGAAAAAGAAGGGTAATCCACACTTAAACTCCAAAAGAAATCTAACTCCTAAATGACTTACAGACGCAAAAATAAAGATAGACTTGATGAAATCTATTCAAATGATCAAGGACATGAAGAACCATAAGAACAAAAGTTTAAAAAGAGGTATAAGTTTAACTTCCAAATAAGGAAGAAGACAACATTATGTGATTCAAAAATAATAACACAAGAATTAAAAACAAGAACACAAAACGTGCAAAACAAACATGAAAACGAATCTTTATTGTGTTAACATATGCAAACATGAACATGAAAAGAACATGACAAGGTTATGATGCAAGATCATGTCTAAGCCTTGTGTTGCACAAACTAAAGGAAATGAGGGGTCTAGGTACTCTTATTTATACCCCTTTGGGGACCTAATTCCAAGAAACTTCCAAGGAGGTTTTTATGTGTGCATCAAGCAAGGAAGCTTCTTCGAAACATTTTTAACTAAGAATTGACTATGAGTTAGTTGAAATAGAACTAAAAGTTAACTTAGACTTAAATAAAAATCAACTGGGAATTAACTCAATTTAATTAGGACTTAATTAGGACTTAATTAAGAGTTAGTTTAAAACGAATTAAATTTTAATTAATATTTAATTAGGAGTTAATTGAAAGTTAATTAATATTTAATTATGAATTATGGATGAACAAATTCCATCTATTGGAAGATGGTGTTTAATGTTTACATCCATCATAATGTCACATAAATGATATATGACATGTTAAATATCAACCCAAATATCACTCAAATTAATACCCATTGAATATCATGAGTGATATCTATGGTAGATATCTAAATATTATGGATATATGTCCAACATTAGTATGGACTAACTTGTTGTATGAATAACTATATATTGAAAAACTATGATTCAAATCTTATATATTTTTATAAATGAACTTTCAAGTAAAAGGGTGTTTTTTTTAATACCAAAACCTATAAATAAAAGTAATATGTTTTGCCCAACAAGGCGAATATCAAATATAGGGTAAATATGATTTTATAAATATGTAATTCCAAATGCAATTTAGATTGAGGGTTGTAATAAAATCAATAGGAATGTTTTTGCACTTCAAAAAGCCAAAGTCATTAAAAACATATGTTAATACAATGATTAAATAATCATTGCTTTTGTTGGGAAATAAGTTGTGAATCATTTCATTTATATTAATGTTGAATAAACATGTTTTTTTGTTTGTGTTTGGTACATTCAAACCCAACTTGTAAATCATTAAAAAACTAACAGCAATGTGTCTCATAAAATAGGTGATGAAATAAGTAGGCATCATAAATATTGCATTTACCTAGAACATTCAAACTTGAAAAGGTCTCCAAGGATTTCCTCCATTGAAAATGGGTGGATAGAAGGTTTTAAATCTACCCCAATACTACCATGATCGACAATTTAGCGAATAGGGTTTACGTCAATTTTTTAATGTTGGATCTAATTATAATTAGTTTAAATTCTTGAAAGTAAGATCCATAATTCTCAAGTCCTAACACTTGGATCAAAGTACATGCACAACACTAATATGTACCAATGTTGGCCAAATATAGATCCAAGTCCAATTCTTAAAACTTGTCCTCATAGATCACCTAATTGTCTTTTTATGTATATCAACTAATGTTGGTTAGATCCAAATCCAAGCTCAATTCTAAAAATCTAAATCAACAAATCTTCAAGGGGAAAAGATAAAATTTAAAAGATTTTAAATTAAACCTTGGATTTACTGAATAAGTTGTAACCCCTATTTGTTGATGTTAGATTTTAATTCAACTAAAGTCTAGGGTCTTAAGTCCACCTAGGTCCTTTTCATTTAATAAAATTACCTATATATTTTTTAATTAAATATTATATTATATTAACCTTTATAATAAGTTCAACATACCAAAAATTTCAATCATCAATGGGGCAAATCAAATTGTTTCTCATTCCCTCCTTTCATTTAGTTATATAAAATAAAATTGTGAAAGCGTGGGCAAAGGATATGGGATAAAAATTCCAACCTCTTCCCATTTTTGTCGCAACTTTAACATTGGGCTCACAAATAAAAAAATGGTTTGCAAAGGTGCGGGCCAAGAATGAGCTCAAGAAACGCATTTCATGTACTTAGGAGTGCAAGAAAGTGTGAGAAAATGAACCCCCACACTCCCAAGTGAGCTCCCACTTTGGGAGTTGGAGTCTCAATGGTCTCCCGAATATTTAAAAGGCCAATTTTAGAGGTCAAAACTCATTATGTTGAGAATTTTTTTACATCATTGGAAAGATCTTAGAACATAGATGTCTAAAATGGGCTCGCGTGACCCATTTGGGTTCTTAAAACATAAGTTATGGCCAAAAGAAAGTTAGGAGTCAAATTGACACATTGACTCTCGATCACTAAAAGTCGAGAATCGCCCTGATTTAATTGCGTGCAGGTGGCATGCCACATATTGTTAAAAAGATCTTGATGAGGGATACAACTTTGCTTTTGACCTCATCTCGATCAGAGGTCTGCACACAAAATTATGGGCTTCCAAAGTTGTGGAAGTCTTAATTTAGGAAACTTCGATACTACAACTTGGGAGTCCCGGGACAAAATGACATTTGGCTATTAGCCCCGTGACCAGGCACAAATAATACTACAAGGGGGAAGGTGGTGGCTTCCCCCACGTCCATGCCATGGTGAATCTTGTGAGTTTATGTTTGCATGTGGCTTGTCTGTGCACCGAAATTGCTCCAACTATGTACTAACTAATTTGTTGTTTGGTTTGTGCAGGTATGTGTGAGTTATTGATTTGCTTGTCATTCTTCTTAATCCCCATCTCGGAGGTCCAGCACACCCCTCTACCCCCAAAGTGCTGAGCCAGGGAATGTGCCCCAATTTTTTAACCTTTCGTTGTTTTCGCATTTGGACTCATAATTGAGTCTACAAAGGAGATTGGGGGTGCATCAATTCCACTATTTCTTTTCTTCTTTCATTTTATTTCCATTTTTATTTCCCTTGCCCCTTCCCTTATCTCCACCACATTTCATTCACATTTTCCTTTTCTTTCCCCATACATTTCCTTCCCCCACCCCGCTTTATCCATCTTTCTCATTTTTTTCTTCCCATTCATGCCCTTCCCCCAACCCCGTTTTATCTCGTATGATGTTCCCCCAACCTTTCTTCATAAGTCCCTCCATCTTCCCGTAAAGGTTGTTTAATTAAATTGCAAACTTCTATTTGGGTAAAGATGTTTAAAATAGTTTGTGATGGGCCACCCCACTCTCCTTTCCTCCCTCCCTTTATCCCTTAATATAAGCTAAAAATTGAACTTTTATCTTGAATAAGAAAAATTTATTTGGGGGTTGTTTAAAGTTTCCAAAATTTTGTGTGCATGGACCAATCAAAATTCCAATGAAAAATCAAGACATGGGCAAGACTTTTAAAACTTTAGAATACAATTAAAAACCAAACATGGATTAGGTCCAAATTTGTCGAAGTTTATCCAAGTAAATATCCACTGGATTTGAAAACTTGAATCCAATGGATTTTAATTTTTAATAATAATCTTTAAACCTAGATCTAGCGGGTCTTATGTTTCAAATTTTTGAATACCCAAATTCAAAAGTTCTTGCAAAATTCAAAACATGACTAACTTTCAGATGGACGTATGATAGATTGATACCCTTTATGGTAAATGTTGATCATAGATGAATCATTTCAATATGTGTATAGTATGACATTATGACAATATGTCCCATGTTTTGTTACACTTATTCATTATGATCTTATCATGATCCACGCTTATTCAAAACATAAAAACAGTTTTATCATGATAACAATCATAATCGAAATCACATTATAAATTTATTTTAAAAATTAACACATATGCATTTTTATTTACATAAAATATTCAACATTTTCTTGAATATATACATATATATAATTTAATCCATTCACATTCAAAGAATAAATTATGGCAAATCTGAAACTCAACTTTTAAAGTACCTACTTCAATATCATTTAACAAGCCTAGGGATGTGCAAGTTAGCCAAGACCTTTTGTAATGATCGTCATATCCAAAGCAATTGAATCCCATTCATGAGGATCGATGATTACTTTTTTGGTTGAAACCTATTTAGGAAAATGCTTAAATACACCATCTTTTGAACCTTTCAACTTTCTCATTCATCCTACCAAAGGTTGTGCATGAACTTCTTTGTCATTTGTTCAAGCTGAAATTTGATCAACCTTCACATCATGCCTTCTTAACGATCCTTTTTGGTTGCCAATTTGTCCATCTAAATCTTCAATCCCCGTCAATTTTTGAAATTCCTTGATATGGCATCCCTTTTGAAACATGCACCAAACCAAGCTTAAACTCATTTGAAGCATCCTCAAACCTATACAAAACATCTTTAAACTTGTTAAAACATGTTACAAATAATTTGTGGACTTGTTTTAAATGTGATGGGGAATCATTTGAAACATGTTTGGAGACATCCAAAATATGAATGGACTCTTCATAAACATGTTTCAATTTATCCAAACCCAATGGGGCTTGATTGACACGCCCAAGAATGTTGTCACCCAAAGCATGCCCATTTAAATAATGCACATGTTCAATTGAAACATACACCTTAGTTGCAACCTACATTTCACCAACCAAAACATAATATTTTCTACATTTGTGACATCTACAATGTTTGCACTTGTTGTGCAATTGGTTTTCCATGGATTAATTTGTTTTATGATCTTTGTTGTATAAGTTATTTAGGGTTTCATTTTCATCGTCTTTGTCCTAATCCCACATGGGTTCATCATGCACAATTATAATGAATCATTCATAACATCAAAATGTTGCATCACTTCCCATCCAATAACCTCCAAAACCTTTAATATGGCCCTCAATTGTTTCATTTAAAGTTCATGGTGCACCTTCACTCTTTAAAGTTGGCCTTCATCCATGAAATGTGATGAATTTTTTTAATATATTAATTGTTAGATGGTCATTTAAAAACCAACTAAGTTAGAAACATTGACATGCATTTTTGGTTTATGATTCAATTGAGAACAATTGTTTCATTAGAAAGGAATGTAAGCAATTATACTACAATATGAAGAATAATACCTCATTAGAATTTCACCCATTCCATGTCAATATCTTCACAATGTTTCAAATATTTCTAGATAAGAAATCCTCCACACTCTTTGTTTATTTGACCCAAATATCTTGAAACATATTTGGTCTTCACACACTTGCCACATTTACATCGAAAAAAAATAATAATTATATGTTTATTGGTTATTAAAAGCATCCATAAGTCATTATATATATTGTTTCAAATTTATCATCCCTATCAAATTCTAAAACCCCCGAATAGTACATGGCCATCACCTTTAAAAATATTAACAACTTTGTTCCAATCATGGCAATCACCTTTGATCTCAACTTGTTAATTGATTATTGGTTGGCCCCTTGAATTAGGTGAATGTCATGCACACACAATTAAGTTCTAATTCAAAGGAATGCCAAAACATTATTTTTACTTCTCAAGGAATAATGTTCCACGTCATATTCTTTTGCATGAAATGGAATGTGAGCTTTAGCTTTGACTAATGAATGTGTCCAAAGGAGTTGAAGGTTATTGATTTAAATAACAAAACATTCGTCATTGATAAAAAAAATGCCAAACAAAATCCCACATTCTACTAAAATAGCTACCATGTGCTATGGGTTTATACCTCCCTCTTTTTAAAACCTAATTTTAAAAATATAATTATTTGAAAAGATCATCGACCTCATGCTAGGTGGCATTTTTACAATACACCTTTTGATAATTGAACATTTTTTTCCTTTCATGTAAATTGAAACGTGTTGGCATAGAACAGTAGGGTAGGAAGTTTAGTGATTTTGACCTCAAGTGTTAGTGTGTAGGTGACATCAAGTTCCAACCATTAGCACTATGACAAATCACGTTCATAAAAACCACACTACTCTATAACTAAAACTTAGAAAACAACTCATATACAACTATTATGTAACTATCCTTTGGGTATTACAAGTATTGTGCGATTATCCCCCTTGAAATACAATGTATTAATAAATAAATTGCCACATTAGAAAATCAACTAATTGTATTATAGTTGCAAGTGAATTGAAAATGGGTCTTCTATACAATAATTTATACGCATTGTACATACATATGTAGTCAACCATGTTTGATTTTTAAAAAAGTTGCATTGTAGTTGCATGTGGCAACTAATTTTGAACAATTGTAAATGTGCCACTAAAACAACAATTATGTTGCAATTAGTGTGTAATGTACACATATGCAATCATGCAATGTGTTCACATTTCCACCACCCATTATGGGATACATTTACAATTAGTTTTTTATTATGATTCCCATTGACACAATTAGTATGACCACTAATTAAAGTATTACCATGCAATTATGTTATGATTATAATATAGTTATTTATAACTTAATAAGGATACAATTCATCAATTATTTGTATATCCATCATTAAACTTCATTTTGAGTGATTTAAAATGTTATGGGAGTGCTACCTCAAGTTCTAAAAATCATATTTGAAATGCAATGGAAAAAGAATAATGAAAAAATAACAAGAAGAGAAATAAAATTCACAATTTACAAAATGTTTGTTTTTTTTTTCTTTGAACCCCTCCCACTTTCCAACCTCATAATTTTCATATTTTTATTCATTTAAAAAAATTTAAAATGTTATAGGAATGTCACTTGAAGTTTTACAAATTATCTTAAAACTTTAATAACAACATAGAAGGAATTTTTTGGATGTTTGAAAATTGGCCTTTTTAGCGTTTAATGGTTTTTTTTTTTGAATTCTTGACCCCCTTTACTTTGGGGGGCCATAACTTTTTCAAATTTTATTTTATTTTTGACAATTTTTAGTTTGCAATATGCGTTGATAGGAGGGGTTCAAGTTTTTTTGGGACACCAAAAATAATGGAGCCCTCTCCTTGGATTTGGCTTGCCCTAAATGTTTAAGAGTTCCGTCACCAGTTACTTTACCCTATAGTTGCAACCCAATTGCAACTAAATTTGCAACTAAAAAACAACTAAATGATTTAACCCATATGATTTTTTTTGAATCCCATGTTACAAATTATCAAGAAGTTTTTTTCTTTTATGTTCTCACATTGAAATACACGTGCCATTTTGGGATGAATTAATAAAAGCTTAGCCTAACGGCAAAACATAAAATACAAAAATAAAATTTCTTGGCTATTATTTAGTTCACTTAATCTTGTGTTTTCCTACTTACTTACTTAAGTAGATAGGTCTTATATACATATGTAGGTATGTAGATCTTAAGACCTACCAACCTACCTACCTTATATGGTTATGTAAGACCTACCTAACTACTAAAATAAACACTTATATACATATATATCCAAAATACAACTAATTGTCATGCAACAATATTTTATTATGCCATGTGTCATAATCTGGACCATCATTAACAAACATAATGAACAATGAAAATCAATATTTTGAAAAAAAAATTATGTCAAAAAAATCTTCGTAATGCCACGTGTTAGATTTTTAATAGATGGATGACAATTAATGACATCAACATGACATCATGGGTGTAATTATAATGAAGTTGCATAACAATTGAAAATGAGTTGTTTTGATTAAGTTGTAATGAATTGCATCATATATACGATGAATTGCAACTCTACAACTCATACAACTTGTCTGTTAGGATTCATGGTGTATAAATATAATAAATTGCAAGTGTTTCGTGTAATTCAAAAATTGAGTTTCCAGGCCAATTACAAAACACCCCTTTTTCTCATAGTGTAGTTATGTATTGGGTTCTAGAATCCTTAAATATTTGTTATTCATAAAAATAATTTCATGATTTTTTTTTCACCTTCATGTTTTGCAATGTTATTGCTACTAAAAATCATATCACTAAAAAGAGTGAAATCTACAAGTAGACACGCCTTCAATGGGAATTTTTTTGCTACATGTCAATATGAAACAAAGGGCACCACATAATTTCCATGAGATACATTGTGAAACAAATCAAACTTCACTTATTCATATGACTTCCTACATATTCATGACATGATATATTAAACTTCTTTCACCCAACTTTACATGACCAAATGTGTTTATTTTTTTCTACATAAAACCATTTCCTTATACAACAATATGTTATTGACAAAAACAATCATTGATTTCTAGATTGAAAAAATTAAAAATATTTCATTACCAATTGGTGTCCAATGACTTGGTGGCCTAGGGCTCTCAAATAATATAAATGGTTAAAAAAAAACCCTAGCAAACATTTGTACTCTTCAAAATATATGTTAGGAATATGGCTTTTTTTTTGCATCCATTATTGTTATTATCTTCGTCTTATGGAAAATTTAAGAATCCACGTATTCATTTACCACATTTTGTGGTATAGGTAGGAACATTATAGTGAATGGTTTTTTCAAGAAAAGATCATCTATGTCAAGGATTTTGGCCTCTTCACCTTAGGTAACCAAATTTTCATTAAGTTGTTTCTATGTGGCAAATAAAACTCACTTAAAAATAACAACCAATGTGAGTGACAAAATCATAATATAAAAAGAAATAATAGCCAAAGTTTGATTATTGTAGCACACACATGTGCGCACGTAAAAAACCTTGGTGTGTGCGAAAAAACATCTCTCCATGCCCCATAACAACAACACGTATGAACAAGAAGACACAAAAAACTTCATGTCTTAACATCTCGTTTGAGATTTGAAATAAAAATAGGTGACATGGCTTCATGAACATTCAATATTTCTAGACAACGTTCAAGTCCTTCTCCTCAACCAAAATTCAAATATTGATGTTTTCACCCAAATTTCCCTCTTCATATTCAAATGTTGTTTCTCCTTCCCAACAAACGCAATCATTTTTGTCATCAAAACAATTTTGTGGCATTTTTTTCCCTGTGACAATACCACTTAAATTGTGGCATGACATGACAAAGATAGTGAGATTTGTTTCCAATTGCTATTGCACAATGCGGTTGTGTTGCTTTGGATTATATTATTATGCATAGGCTTCAAGAGTGGCACATGATAAAGATATGAATTTGCTTCATTTTCCACTTCCCATGAGTATTGGCTTGGTTGAAGATGCAAAAGTTGAAACATGCCATGCTAGAATTGTTGTGTGTTTGTTGCCATTTGAATTTAATTGGTTTGAACATATGTTTGTAATTGTTCATGTTCTTACAAATGTTGACTTCAATGTTAATGGTTTTAAAAACATTATGCACCAATTTAAGTCACATATATTGCCATCAAAAATACCTTATGATTGTGTCCTAAATGTTCAAGTGTTGGAATGACATTTGACGATTTAATTTTCAAAAGCCAATGCCCATGAAATGAAGTGCCAAAAAGGAGAACAATGAAAAACTTGTTGATGTTCCATCAATTGGAATAACATGAATTGGATATTTGTGAACAATAGGAAAACACAAAACACCTATTTAATACCAAATTGGCAAACATTGTCACGGTTGTGGAACAACAATGCAATGACTTCTTGTAATGGACATGATTAAGGTAATTAATCAATATTTTCAATAGAAAGGTCATTTGCATTGATTGTCATATTTTCAAAACACAATTAATGGTTTGTTTTTAAAACTAACAAAAATAAATAAAATTTGAACATGTGATCAACAAGTTAATCTATACAATGCAACATTATAAATATGGTAGAGGATTCAAATTTGATTTCAAACTAATATGAGAACTTGATTTCGACCACTAAAATTTAAACTAAATTTTTTTATGCCTTAATTTGTGTTTTATGATTGTTTTGGCCTAGAGGAATGTGGAGTATATCCAAGGTGGATTGACTTTGTGTCATCCATCACTTATTTTTTATTTGTGTTTTATATATTTTTACTTTTGAACAAAACAAAAAAATTGGAAAATAATGGCCAGACGCCAAAACAAACAATCAACCAATCAATAAAACAAAATCATTGTTGTTGATTTTTTAAAAAAAATTCTAAGAGATCTACTTAGATATTATCACCTTGGTAAAAACAAAGGGAAAAAAATTATCAACTACAAACTTGTTATAACCTATACAATCTTGGAGTTCATATTTTGATCAAAATTTACATAACCAATTTATAATCTAATTACCAATTTTTCAAATACATTATAAGCACAACAAACATCATGTTTGAAAAATGAATCTTCATTGATTGCCCCTTTTGCAATAATGATTAACACATTTGTGTGTGTGCCCAGTTTGTGACATGGAGGCAAAAGAATGGTAGTAACATCATGCTTCTAGTAATGTCTTATTGTGATATTATGGCTTGGAGGCAATGACATTTCTTTTTCCATTTTGTGTGTCTATGATATTATGTATAATTTTATTGTCTTTTCATGGTTTTGCAATTTAGAGGCAAGGCAAAAACAACAACATTTTTTGTTTGTTGGTGTGTGGTTTTCCTATTTTGCATGGTTAGAGAATCACAATTATAATTGCACAAGAAAAACGCAAACCCACTTTGCAAATGTAAATACCCAATTTCACTTGTGTGTGGGGGTGCAAAATTTTCATCTTTCAAGTGTGGTTTTGTTAAAAAAATGTTGTTATTTTGTGTGTGCACATGTATTGTAGGTAGTAGCAACAACATTTGTGCACATAAACGTCACATGATTTCCTTGTTTTTAAATGAAGAAATTTTTGGCAAACATGTCTTCGTGTTCACCATCTAAGTTGAATATGAGCTATAGTAGAGTTAATCTAAGTTCCACAACATCTTTCATCATAAACTTGTAAGTTCATCATGCAAATCCCCTCCAAATTTTTGTAGTTTTTAAAGATGGGTTTTCAAAGTGTTTTGGTTGAAATTTTGTGTTCAAAGGAGAGGGCATTGTGAAAAGGACATTGCAAGTGAGTTTCACAACATAAGGTTTATGAAGTTGACAAAAGGTTGGTTGCCATCTTGTGTTAAGTTTTGAATGTTGGTCCCTTGTATGGGTGACTTTAATGATAGTTCAAAACTCAACATGACATGGCAAAGGCAAGCCCAATGAAAGGCCCAAGAATAATGTGACTATAAAAGTAAATATGTTGTTTTAACAAAAGATTACCAATTATTTTCCCTATTTGACCCCACCTACTTGACTATATTGTTTTGCCTACCTAGTTTGTTCATATGAAAGTCTATAATTTCAAAGAATTAATCAATTACATGCAAAAAATTAAAATAATGTTGTTGAAATGGAAAAGCTATTTTCACACAATGATTTTATATCATAATGAAAATGGAAAATATGAAAAAGAAGAAGATTTAAGGTGACTTGTAATTCACATAAATTTTATGACAAATTCTTATTCACTAATAAACAAACCTTGTGCTTAAACACATGAAAATATTCCAACATTTTCACTTTGTTTTGGCAATGATTGTTTATGATGTATATAAATTTTAATGTGTGGGTATTGTCTATCCTTTCATTATACATGGTGAAAGTTATTTACTCAATTGCATGACATCAATGCATGCATAAACTTCCTTGTTTCACATACAATTTTTATTTATGTTTATGGGGATGTTGCAAAATTGATGATATTTTATGCAATGAATGTATATATACACATATGAAAATGTCATATGGACTATCTTTTTGAAAGGGAAAGTTTGATAAAGTATGTAAACACTACATTAATGTATTGAATGTTTAATTCCAGTGACGATGATTTCATCAGAGCTGGTTTAAGTGGGATGGGTTATAGTCATAGGTTGTACAAAAAGATAATTCCAAACTGCAAATTTATTAAAAATTGATTCCAAACTAGATTTTTTTTTAAATAAACATTTTATAACTTGTAATGTTTCAAAATGTCTTTATAGATCCTAAGATAGCGAAAGATAAACAAATCTTTTTTATTTTTCAATATCTTTTGGAATTTTTGTGTCAATTCAATCTTTTTTGGAATGTTTACATGTAATTTCATACAAATGTAAATAAGTGTTATTTCATTTGGATATGTTGAGATTATTTCAATTGATTAACAAATTGATTTTTTTGGGAGATTAAGTTAGTTTCCAATAAAAAAAATCTCTGTAAAATATGTAGTTCAAGGATTTAATCCCCACTTGCTTAGCTGATTTAATGTTTATCCACCCTAATTGCTTCCAAAATTCAATGAATTAAAACATGGACAGCTGATTAAATCTCCCGTTCGATGATAATTGGGCAATATTTTGTACAATTTGAATCCTATATATATTTGAAAATAACAAAGTTCCAAATGTAAACCTTTTTTTTTTGGGTCATTTCATCGTCACTAGTAGTGCATAGTAGTGCATAGTAGCATGGAACCCAAGTTTATATAATGATGTGCTTAAATCTTTTGAATGTGGAATAAATTTAAGTGATTATTTATTCAAAATGTACATTTTCATATTATTATGCCAACTCTTGAATTCCATTTTTGTAAAAGTCCAATTGATATGCTTCAAAATAATTGTCTTTTTTATTGAAATTTTTTTTGCTAAAAAATGAAATTAAGATGTATGAATTAAAAAATGAAATGATTTTTGATAGTTAATTCAATGATCATGTTTTTACTTGGTACCAATAAATAGCCAAAAATATAAAAGGATAATCAAGTACAAACACAATAATAGAAGCTATTAAAGCACATGACAAATCAATAACAAGTCTTTAAAAATAAAATGTTTATAAATTACAGTTAATAGACCATAATTTGCACATCAATTTTTAAAAATTAAAAAATGCTTATGACCCAAAAGATGTTGCATTATATTATAGTATAAAAATTTACCTAATTTTTTCTCATAAAAATGATTTCCCAAATAATTTTAAGTTTTTTTGAAAATCCTTTATGCAACAAAGAGTGCTAGTTGCACTATGTTAAAAGTAATTGGAAAATTCACATATTTTCATAATATATTACAAGTATTTCAATATTAACTTAATTAACCACTTCCTTCAATGAAAATAAAATAACGGTCATATCTTGTAATGATTCTTTATACCCAATTTGCCCCTAATTACAAATTTGTATTTTCATATCTAGTTTATGGCAAAATTTGATCAAATCTTCCTATGGATGATCATCACTTTGGTCACATCTTGTAATGACTCCTTATACCTAGTTTGCCCTTAATTACAAATTTGTATTTTCATATTTAGTTTATGGCAAAATTTGGCCAAATTCTCTTATGGTTGATTACCACTTTGGTTACATCTTGTAATGACTCTTTATACCTAGTTTGCCCCTAATTACAAATTTGTATTTTCATATCTAGTTTATGGCAAAATTTGACCAAATCTTCTTATGGATCATCACCACTTTGGTAACATTACAAAATCTAGTGAAAAAAACACTACTTCAAATGTTGACTTGATATGGACAAATGCTTTGTGCTATGAAGATCAAAACAAGGTCATAGTTGAAATTGCATACCTTTTACATGCGCAAGTCCTTAAGGGTGGTATTCAAACCCTAGTGGATTGGAAAAATTAAGAAAACATAGCTTGCACAAAAGGACATCCAAAACATTATAATAAAATTAAAAAATCATGTTGGCTTTACATTGTGTAAGCATGACATTCCATGTTTATTTTTTATTTTTTATCTCCATTTATTTTTTATCATGGCTTGGAATTCACCATCAACTTGTGAACAACCAAACTATTTATTAAAAAAAAATGATTTTTGAAATTATTAACCTTCTATTACACATGCATAATTGGGTCATTTGAACATGAGCAATAAAGGGTGGTATGTATAATTTCTTTAAATTAATAATTTTAAATCTATTGAAGGGACCAACTTAAGGTGGGTATTGTTGCCATGTAGAGATTTAGCCTTGATTTGCCACTTTTTGGTCTTGGGCCTTCATCTAAAGGCCATGGGTCCAATTTATGGCTCTCATCCAATAGGATTGCTCTATTTCCTTGGACCCTCGACTTTGGATCGTACTCTAAAGTGGCCCTAAATTAGGGTCACGGAGTCCAAATTTTAACATTTCCTTCTTAAGCTCTAATAGGCCTTTTTAGTCAAGAAAGCAAAAGGTACAAGTATCGTGTTTTCGCCAGGTTTAGCGACACTATTTCAAGCAATTTTTTAAAACTAGAGCTGGTAGCCATAAATGTGGCGACACCCTCCACCAAAAAAAAAAAAAATAGTTTTCTCTTTTTTTTCCCTTTGTAATAATGGTAGTTGCCCTTTTAGAAAAGTAGAAATTTAATTGGGGCCCAAATTTTTTTCTTTTGGTGTGGAGGGGGAGCTGGAGAGAGAGATTTTTCATTTTGGAGGGGAGGGGTTCCCAATGTGTTCCCATTATGTTCTCACTATGGTTCCACTCAAGTTCTCAAAGGGTTCTCATCCTGTTCCCAATGTGTTCCCATTATGTTCTCACTATGTTCCATTCATGTTCTCATCCTGTTCCCAATTGGTTCCCATTATGTTCTCACTATGTTTCACTCAAGTTCTTGAAGGGTTCTCATCATGTTCCCATTATGTTCTCAAAGAGTTCTCATCTTGTTCCCAATGTGTTCCCTAAATCATTCCCCAATACAGTAGAACCTGTCTAAGTTAATACTCCCGGGACCGGGGGTTCCGTATTAATTTAGACAGGATATTAATGAAGAGAGGGTCATTAAATAATTTTTCGCTCGTTCTTTGTAACATTTTTATAGTAGAACCTTTCTAAATTAATATCGCCTAAATTAATAATCAGTGATAATTAATATGTGCATGTGGAGTTCAATATAAAAAATTTCGGGACCGCTTGTGGAGTATTAATTATTAACTTTTGAAGGTTTATTAGTAAATGTATGGGGCCCGACTTGGGACTGGACCGCACTTATTAATTATCACAGGTTATTAATTTATGCAGTATTAATGTAAACAGGTTCTACTATAACACTTCAGTTTTATTCCATATGCTTTTGGATGACAATTCAACTTTTAGTTTCATCTATATTAGTGTAACCTGTGTTGTTGACCCAAGTGTGAACACGCTCAACTGATTTTCACTCTGAACCCAGTTTAGGGTTTAGTTTTTGAAAAAAATTGTTTAAATTTTCATCAACAAAATCCACTACAAATTCAATATCTTCTTCCACACCTTAGGTCTGAAAATTGTGAAACGAACTCTAACAAATCTCACTCGTCGAGGGTTTTCCAACGAGTATAGAGAACACCCCCCAAGCTCCAATACAATTATCGGTTTTGAGTTTATTGAAATTTCAGTGAGAAAATGGTTCAATAATCTATAGCCTTTATCTCCAAACATTCTTTCAAACCAAGTCCTTGCACCCTTTCTCATTGAAGAGCTTTTCCAAAGATACCAAGTGTGTCGCATTTGCATCATAACTCCAAACATTCTCAAACCAAGTCCATGTACCCTTACTCATCGAGAGCTTTCTAACGATATCAAATGTGTAGCTTTTGCACCATAACTGCAAACATTCTCAAACCAAGTCCATGTACCCTTGCTCATCGAGAGCTTTCCAAAGATACCAAGTGTGTAGCTTTTGCACCATAGTTGCAAACATTCTCAAACCAAGTCCATGCACCCCTACTCTTCAAGAGCTTTCTAACGATATCAAGTGTGTAGCTTTTGCACCATAGCTGCAAACATTCTCAAACCAAGTCCATGTACCCTTACTCATTGAGAGCTTTCCAAAGATACCAAGTGTGTAGCTTTTGGACCATAGCTGCAAACATTCTCAAACCAAGTCCATGCACCCCTACTTGTCGAGAGCTTTTCAATGATATCAAGTGTGTAGCTTTTGCACCATAACTGCAAACATTCTCAAACCAAGTCCATGCACCTTTACTCATCGAGAGCTTTCCAACGATATCAAGTGTGTGTGATGTGAAGTGCTGTGGATTAGGAGATTTCAGCAGCACAAACCAAAACGAAACAAGGGGTGTGTCATCAGTTGTGGCCTTGCCATTTACATTAAAAAGTATCTTAAGGCAAAAGAGGAATTATGGAAACTCAAATACTTTCACCATGCAAAAAATATAATTTTCAAAAAATCCTCTAAAAGAAAATCAAAATCCTTCACAATATTATAACTCTATAACTAATCTCAGGTTTTAACACAAGCCAAAATATCATCTTTCAAAAAATCCTCATATTAAAAAAATACACCAATTATTATTATTATTACCTAGGGGCCTATAAAAATCCCTTAAGCTACTATACTCTATAATGAATCTAAACACAATATCCTTGCCCTGGTACGCAAAGGCCAACAAAACAAATTGCCTTCCTTCATAGAATAGATAAAAGTGTGGGAGGGGTTTTAGGGTTTATGCTTTTAATTTGGGGGGGAGAGAAGTATATCTAGGCTTCTATGTTGGAGAGTGCCCAATGTTCCAAGAAAAATGCCAATCAAACATGGCTCTTTAAAAAAAGAAAAAAAAAGGAAATTGTGGTTGCACTCTCCTATTAATTAATTAAAGAAAAAATTTATTAAAAAGTAAAACTTAATAAATAAATAAATAAATAGCAATTTTTTTTGACTCTATTTTAGTTGATAAAATACTATGCCTTCTCACACAAGATGACTAGGGTTAGTTGGTATGGTAAATTGTTTCAATTTAGTAGAACATACACACCTTGTGATAAACCAAACAACTTGATGTTCGAGCTTTGAAAATGAGCAATAATTAATTAGCTTTGCAAGATTCCATTTAAAAAATGGGAGATTCCAAAATATTTAAAAAGATCCTTCGTTTTCCTTTCACAAATTTTTTTTTTTCTTTGAGAAAAATAAAAATAATTTTTAATTTGTTTTTGGTGCCCAAGCTGCCAAGTTACTAGTGCAATGAAAACCCCGTTGACTTGGTTTGTTTAAATTTTGTGGCCTGTTCCTTGTTTCGTCCCCTGTTTCGACAAAACTGGGAGGTTCCCGTCTCCTGTGTTGCTTGTTCCGTCCCCTATTTCGCCAAAACTCGGGGGGTTCTCTTGCCCTGTTTGAGAGAGTTCCGTCCCCTGATTCGACGAATCCGGGTTCCGTGCCCTGTTCGAGGGACTTCCGTCCGCTTCTTCCGCAAAACTGGGGGCTTCCCGTGCCGTGTTTGAGGGACTTTACACAGGGGGCCCTCTAATTTCTTGTAAGTCATAAAAGTCGCACGCCAGTTTCGCCAAGAATCGCGGCGCTCCGTTGCCACGATTTGGTGTTACTGCAAAGCAATTACGCGCAATCTATTTGTGTCTCGACCCATGTTTTTGTTCTTCTCGTACCCATTTTGTAGATCTTCTGATACTGGTGAAGAAATACAGGTGGTTGAGAGCTTTGGATTGATACACAAAACACACAATCAGAAGAAGAAGAAGTAGAAGAAGAAGAAGCAACAGCAGCAGAAGAAGAAAACGAAATCTCTGGTGTCATGCATTTTTCTGATCTCTTTTCTGAAGAGACTCGGGTTTTTACAATAGTTGAGAAGTTTGTGAATTTTGGGTTTTGGGAATTAGAGAGAAGAAGAGGAACAACAAGGGGAGCAGTAGTGTAAGTAAGTAGCCGCAGCTGAAGAAGAGATGATGAATTTGGGTGGATGGGTTGCTGCTGCATTGATGAGATTTTGAAGGAAAAACTGTTGCCGGATTGATCTTTGCATTCGTGAAGAGGATTACTGAAAACCCATCATTTTGGACACAGGAGTATAGTATCTTCATGGGCCTGCTGTAGCACAGTCAGTCCAGGACGATGAGGATGTGGAGGAGGAAGAGATGGAGGATGGCTTTGTTTGCAGCAGCTTCTCAGATGTGGAAATGGGCTTGATGCTTGGTATGGTTTAGGGTTTAGATTTTATGAGTTTTAAGGAGTGGGCTGATGCCTGGAGAGCATTTGCAAGAAATGGTGGAGATTTGTTACACATGTGCTTGAAGCTGAGAAACAGCTAGAGTCAGAAGAAGAATTCAAACAAACCTTGAGGCCCCAACAAGTGTCCAATTATGGTGTTGCCCTAATCAAAGCTTGAAGGAGATTCATTGTGAGACCCTACGTTTGCAATGATGGATTCTATAATTACAGGCAATAGAAGAAGAAGAAGAAGATTCAACATGAGGAGTACCCATTGTGCATGTTGGCAGCAGAGGATGAATCCATTCAGGTATGGACCGGTGCGCATTGCCTGTATGGTATTGGGATGGTTGTTAGCAGTTGCTGTTGGTGGGGTTCTTTGGAGATCCTCTCTCAATTCCAAGCAGCAGGAGCTACAACTCAAATGTGAGAACAGGGTAGAGGTGAGCAAACTGTATCTCCATGACTTGCTCCTTAATAACTGGGAACTAGTACAAGCGGAAAAAAAGAAAAAAAGAAAAACCCTTGGCCATGGCCCCTCTGTTTTACTGACTACATAGAATTAGGTTTTGATGAAGTTCAGGAGTTGGAAAAGAACTAATAACTCTTGTGTCAGTGACAGATTTTGAGGTCAGAGGTGGAGAACAACTTGAATGCATCATTTGTGATCATAGGTCTGCTTGCAAGTGTGCCAGAACTAAACGAAAGCACTTGGCTCGACTTCACAAGCTCCACGCTCTTCTTGCGGCCGAATGTAATTGAGCTGGTTTATATGCAGCGGGTGCTGAACAGTGAGCGGGCAGCCTTTGAGCAACGGATGAATACCACCATCAAAACCCTCAACTCTACTGGGTGGTTCCCGAGGCCTGAGGATTCGGAGTACTCCCCAATTGTGTTTGTGACAGAAGCTGATGAGGGGTATTTTATGTTGGACCCCAGTTCATACCCGCTTCTGAAATCGGCTATATATGCAGCCCGAGATTCAGGCCTCTTTACTCTGTCACCGGCGACTCTGTTGACAAACACATGGCTAATGGGAGCATATCTGGCATATTATGGACAAGGCCAAGATGCATTGTCCTTTTCAAGTGATGCAGATCGACAGCAAGCCTGTCTAGGCTATGTGGCAACTGCTCTGAATGTCAAGGAGGTTTTCTATATAGTCCTTTCAAGGTGGGTAGTAAAATTCTGTGTTTGGATTCCTACATTGCTTTCAGGAATCAGGAAGTGAATTTTGTGTGCTTGTGCTTTCCGAAAGCCCTGAACATGCATTCCTGTTTGGATCTGTTTTCGCAGGTACATTGCAGATGCGGACATGGATGTGGTGGCTGTGTATATTGCACCTGTGAGTGGAGAGTTCAACTCATATTACAACTGCAGCTCAACAGCTGCTACTTGTGTACTCCCTTTGTTTGACCCTACAAACAAGGTGTCAAAACCGAGCACAACATCCATCACATGGAGCTACGGCACACAGAATTTTGAGCTCCGCTGCATTGCAACACACAACCTGAGTCTATTGGCACTACAAAGCATAATTGCGTGGCCTCTTCTGATGTCCATCATTGTGCTCTTTTGTTGTGCAATCATCTATCTGGTGCTCAAGAGAATGCAAGCTATCAAGAAAGATGTTGTGATGATGGAGAAAATATACTTGGAACTGAATGCTGCCAAGACTGCAGCTGAGGCTGCTGATAAGGCCAAGTCAAACTTCCTGACAACTGTGTCTCATGAGATCAGGTAGTTCTTTCCTATGCAAGAATTGTACAGATTCTGAACCCCCATAGACCTCAATCTGTTATGTACAGATGACAGGTTTAGGGTATATCCCATAGTTTGTGAGTTTTTCCATCTTTGGGTTCAGATCTTGAATGGAAGGAACAGGTTCAAGCTCATTTTTGTCTTTCATTGAGACCACAGATTTAGGCCACTTGAGCTCCATGCAAAGCTAGTTTCTTGAAGTGCTAGTCATACTGAGGTGACACAGTGACCGACACATTTTGTAGGCATATTGTCTCAGCATATCTTTAATCTTGCAATCTGCTCACTGAGAACATGTTTATTCCTTCCTGAGACAACTATATGCATCTACAGATATGAATTGCAGCATAGCTTCTAAACCCATTTCTGCAATCTTGACAAAACTCGTATTTTTGCTGGCATGGCACTTATAGCTGGCAGTGGGGTGTAGGGTTAAGGGTTTCTTGATCTGACTGGGCTGCTTGGTGTCCTTGAATTTGTCTTGCAGAACACCCATGAATGGAGTAATCGGTAGGTGTTCTGCTGACAGCTGTTGAGGGGTAGCTTCTGTTAGCAAGCATTCATATTGTGTGATTTTCTTCTAGTGTGCAGTGATGATGCAAGAAGTGACGTGCCTGTAATAATATTCCTTTGAAAGCATGATCAATCTTAGTATTGCACCTTGAGTGGTGATTTTGGGTTAGGGATGACAAATTTGCTGATGGCTGGAGCGGAGTTAACTCCACAGCAGCTTGATTATGTCAAGACAGCTCAAGCAAGTGGCAATGCACTCATGTAATAATTTCTCCCTTTCCTTTCACAGCAGCTTCAAATTTGTATTGCAACTGCTGGCTTGGTTGTTAAACATCTGAATTGATTTAAAAATCAAGTATTGTTTTGATCAGCAATTTGTGCGAATCACAAGTAGAAGGTTTAGGGTTTAGTTTCACAAACACTTGGTCCTCTTGAATTTGCAAAGTGTTTGTATGGGTTCATTTGCTAGGTATGCAAATTTTGTTTTGATCAATGGAAAGTTCTGCAGTGCTCTGATAAATGATGTGCTGGATCTATCAAAAATGGAGGCGGGAAAAATGGAGTTTGAATCAGTGCCATACAACATCCGGATGGAGATTGATGAGGCATTGTCAGTATTTGATGGAAGAGTGCATCAAAAAGGGGTTGAGGTGTTGGTTCTTGTTCATGATGCAGTCCCTTCTTGTGTTGTTGGGGATCCAGGAAGACTTCGCCAGGTACTTCAAAGTCTTCTTAAAACACCTTTTGTACAATGATAAAGATCCTGAGGTTTTCCTTGAAGATCTGTAGAAAACCCGATGCTGCATCCTTCACATTGCTCTAGGAATTGTTCCAGAAAGTTTGTTCCCCAAAAACAACCTGAAATTCTTGTGCATAAAAAATGCACGCTATCAAACTTAGCCTGCACTTTTGGTGAATTGGGCAAAGTTGGTTGTCAGAAGTGCTATGTGGTAAATTTACTTGCCTAAGAGAAGCCATCATAAACAGTGAATTTGGTTTTGGTGAAAATTCATCCTGGTGGCAAGAAGAAAGGGCTTGTGAATGGTACAAAGGGCTTTTTTGGAAAGAATAGGCCCATGTTGTTGACATCGAGCAGGATTCCTAAACTTTTCTACTTTCCTCTCTAACCTGTAGCCAAATTTGGCTAAGCTCTCTTTTGAAAGGTTGCCAACCCACCTAACTCATGAATCTGAAAAAACAAAAGAAAACTGATCATGAAGTATTGTGCTGTAGGATCCTGGTAAACAAGTTCATTACTAATTACTATAATCATGTCTTTTCCTGTGCAGATTTTGGTTAACTTTGTTGATAATGCCATGAAGGTAATTTACTTTGATCCATTTCATTTGATTTTTGGTGAGCAGTGCTGATGTGTGAATTCAGCATTGTGTTTGAGTTCAACTGGGTTCCTGAGCATGTCTGTGAGCTCATCATCATGTTGAATGTGCTTGTGAGGTTCAGGTTTTTCAGCTACTAATTATCACACTTGATATACCAATTCTACCCTTTTTGAGTAAGGTTGCAATTAGTCCTTGGATAGTGTTGATTACTCAAGGCTAGAATATTTTCACAAGAGAGCTCCATTTTATGGTGTTAAGTACAACATATGGGTGTAGTAAGACTTTATGGCATCTTGGTGTCTTTTTTTGTCAACTGCAGTGCACCAGGGAGGGAAGTGTTTTTCTATGTGTGCGAGTTGTGAATTCAAACTTGCCACTAGACGTATTGGACACCACCCTTGACCTTATAGTTCCAAGTTCTGGAGACAAGCCACTATTAATGGCAGGTCTCGGTAATCAAAATGGTGGGGCAAACAGCAGCTTTGGCTTAGATACTTGGCAAATAGGGGTCCCAAGATTGAGTATGCGGAATAAAGAATTTGATGAAAATAGTACAAATCTCATAAAAAAGTGGAGAGAGTGGCGACTGGAACAAGTTTCCAGCAATCATTTCACTCCTCAAGAAGACCTCAAACTCATCTTCTCTATTGAAGACACAGGTGCATTTCAAAACCAATGTAATAGCTATCTACACTTCTCTTGTCCAACCCTCATATGGAAGGTGCTACCTAACAGTGTATTTTTGCAAAGGACATATTGTGATAAATGATTGTGTTGGGTGATGTTGTTCTTGTGTCAATAACTGATACACATCTTGTGTGTTTTCTCTTGGCAGGTATAGGGGTCCCACTGGACTCTCAGCATCGTCTTTTTCAGCCGTTTTCACATGCGGGTAGCAGTGCATCACAGGAACAGCAAGGCACTGGAATTGGCCTGTCTATTTGTGAGGTAATATTTTCTCATCTCCTCATGCTTCCATGCAAAGAAGAGTGTGGTTCTTATCATAGAACTGATTCCAATCTTTTCTTCTACCACCACGTTGCCATTTTCAGACATCCTTTGCAATATTGGGTGACATAGTTTAGTATTGGTACTCACAATTGGCTAATCTTCCATTGCAGAAACTAGTGAAGTTGATGAATGGGCAGCTTACTTTCAAGAGTTTGCCTGGGGAGGGAAGTCTATTTCAGTTCACTTTGCCATTGGGCTTAAAAGCAGCATCACCTAATTGTGACACACTCAGTTGCTGTCCAAAGCAGCAGTGGAAAGCAGCAGAGCGAGAAAAACTAAGAGGAATGCATGTTGTACTAATTGATAACCATCCAGTGCGACAGGTAAAAAAAGTGCACATCTTGGATTTGATGTCAGTTGTAATCAATTGGCGACAACTGATAGCACAGAATGAGCTCTATATGTTTTGCTGTTTCTAAAGTATTGTTTTCTTGTTTTGCAAATCATGATGATCTTCTTTTGCACAAGTGTCATTTACTTGCAGTGCTATCATAGTGATCAGCTGTGATGCATCTCTTATTTCTGCATTGGGTACCTGTAATATCTCCTATTGCAGGAAGCATCAGCAAGCTATTTGAGGGGGCTAAACATTACGGTTATGTATATGGTAGACTTTGCGCCCACTTTGGTGTTACTGAAAAGGTTGGTGATGTCTTTTTCTTTGAATTCAGATGCTTTTCTTTGAAGATAATGAAAATTTCCTTGGCTTTGAGAGTTTTGTTAAAACCACTTTGGAAACTCCACTAGTATAACACACTAAGGTCGGTCATCTTCTCGTTTGAATTTTCAACAAGAGGTTTCCAAGAGTTGAAAATAGGCCCAAAACCCTAACCCTAAGTGCTAAACCCTAAACCCACATCAAATTCACCATGAAAGTGCCAATTGCAGAACAACTCTTGCTTCATATGATTTTTTTGCAATAGTATTTCTCAAGCTTATGCATGCTTGGGTGTTCTGACTATGTAAGTGTGTGTGCAGTGTGGGACAGGCAGCAGCAATCCATGCGGTAATTGTTGATTTGCAAGGCACAAGGAATTCAGCAGCACTTGAGTTTTCCAGCTCTATACGGAAAGAGCGGCATTTAGAACGACTACCGATAGTGGGATTGTCAACTGGACTTTGCACGAGTGCAGAAAAGGAGCTTAAGGAAGCAGGATTCTCGAGCATTGTGAATAAGCCCCTTCGAGTTGCTGCTCTTATGGCTGCTTTACTGCAACCTGTTGGAGTTCCTGAACGGAAGCGGGGTCCCAATAATACAAAGTTGATGAGTGGCAAGAGGCTTCTTGTGGTATTTCCTTTTTTCTGTCTCTGGCATTCTCTGTGTCTTCTCTTGTTTCCTTAAAAAATGTATCCTAATCAGCAGTTTTGATGTGGGTCTTGTTCTAACAAGTGTTGGGTAGTTCTTTGAGTTTTTTAGAATTGCTGGTTCTGGTTCTTTAAATGTTCTAGAAGCAGAGAATCTCAGGTTTTGATTCTTTGAAAGAAATTTGGAATCAAAGAACCTCCAGTTCTGGTTATTTCAAAATCCATAAAGAATTGGCGGTTCTCTGGCCAGTCCTTTGACATTTTCATATTTTTGAGAACCATGGTCATGTACCAAAGCCAGTTCTTTTGAATATTTTGAGAACTGGCAGGTAAGGGGGTATGTACCTGGGTTGATAACCAGAGGGTATCTGTCCATCACCCAACGCTGGTTCTTACGGGCAGTGTATTCTTCTTCTTCTTATGATGATGATAATGTTCATAGGTGGATGACAACATGGTGAACAGAAGAGTTGCAACATCAATGCTTTCGCAGTATGGTGCAACAGTAACGGCAGTGAATGGTGGTGCTGAGGCTGTATCTGCTGTGAGGAATCAGGAAGCAGGAAAAAAATTCGACTTGATTTTGATGGATATCCAAATGCCAGAGGTGTGACTTCTATGAAGAACTTCTTCTGCCCGTTCTTGCAATGTGGTGGTGTCTCACAAATGCATCACCTAGATTTCAGATTTAGAATGCATCATCCCCAAGCCAACCTCTTGGGGGGATGAGGAGCAGCAGTGGTAGAGGAATCTACATTGAAAACTGTGTTCTTGGACTTGGGTGCAGATGGATGGTTATGAGGCGACTCGTCAAATTCGGAAATGGGAAGTTGAGCAGTGCAACAAATGTGCAACAAATGTGCAATTGGGGTCAAGTGAAAATCTGGCCAAGGGCAATGGAGAGTGTGATCACTTTCATCTGCCAATTGTAGCAGTAACGGCTGATGTATTGAAGGGGACACATGAACTCTGCTACAATGCAGGCATGGATGACTACATTACGAAGGTAATATCAGATCTCCCCTCCCATTGCTTCAAATTTTGTGAATGACAAGTAGCTTCATAAAGCCATTACATCTGCTTCATTTGTGGATGCTTTGAGAAGAGGTTGAGGTGTTGTCTCTTGAGGATTTAGGGTTTAGGTTCAGCCAATGCCATGACTGAGTCTTCTTTTGTTTTGCTTTCTGTGCTCTTTGTGCATGTGGCAGCCACTGGACCAAAAACAACTGCACTTGCTTCTGGAGAGGTTCTTAAGAAACAACCTGATCAATGCTCCTGGTAATGTGTAGTGTGTGCTTTAGGACAGAAAACCAGCCATTATTCTTGAAGCATCCATTGGCCGTTTTGTGTACAATAGATTTTCTTACCATCAGTTGTTGCTGTATTTTCAGAGATGGATCTTATGAAATCCTCCTCCTCCTCCCAGTCAAAGTAAATCCTGTGCAGATGGTTTTTGCTGTGTGCTCAAAAGAGTAATCAAGCAACTCGTGTATTTGACTGAGACTTAAATTTGCTGTTTTCTCCATTTTGGGATTGCCTACTAGTGTGGGAGAGGATTTGCAAGGCTGAGAGAAGGAATAAAAACTCCAAACCCATGGCCCACACACACCCAGATTGCTCTGTTCTTGACATTACAGCTTGAGGTTTATCAATCTCCATTCTATTATTGCATGTAGCTTTTGGAAGCATGTGAAATTGTTGTTTCAAGCTTTTGAACAATGGCTGTGGATTGAACCTCCTCTAATCATAACACACTATGGTTTAATAAACGATGTTCAATAGATGATGATGCCCAGTTGCTTCTTTCTGCTCAATAAATGACACCCAGTTGCTTCGTTCTGGGTGTCGTTTTCTCACATCTTCAAGAGAGAATTGTGTGCAGAATGTTACACTTAAATCTACAGTGTTTATGATGTGATCAAAATGAGCTTGTTTTCATTCATTGTTGTTCCACGTTGATTTTGTCCATGTTGTCTCTCTGCCACAAGTATTTACACCTGGAGTTATTGCTGCTTGATCCAGAGTCACCATGGCAGTTGTGTGGGGCATCTATGTATTAAGGTAGTTTGTTTTGTTTCGTAACGTCAAGAAAGATCTCTCCGCCACTGCACTCTTGGTACCATTGGAAAGCCCTCAATGAGTAAGAAGGGCCCTGTCACTTGGTGACAAGAAAACAAGGGCAGTGCAAATCCTACAAAGGATTCTTTTGGAAAAAGAAGTCCAAAGTTGCCATATTTCTGAGGAAAACAATGTGGAAATCACCATATTCAGATGATAGCTTTGATGGGAACACATTGGGATCAGACAAAAACAAAAAAAAAATTGAGCTACTTATTTAACAAGTTCTCTGAAAAGGAGTGGCCTGTTAAGTCAAAATCTGCCAAAGGATAGGCACCACCTTGGCTCCACACCAGGGAATTAAAAAAATAAATAAATTACGACCAATCTAAGAGAAGAAAAGAATTTCAGGCCATTTTTTTATTATCAATGTATTTTAAAATTAATTATTATTTGTTTATTCTCACATTGAGCTCACTCCCTTAATGGGATTTTTTTTTTGTTGCTTTTCACTTTGAGTGCTCTTCACATTTTGTATTCGAGAAGGCAATATTGCATCTCACAACCCTAAAGTTGACGCTTTGGTGGGAGAATCTACAGCTGAAGAAGAGTTGATGACAGATACTCATGTGATGGATCATGTATTGCAAACAACAGTGCAAAATGCTGTGATGAAAATCTCACAGCTTCTTCTCATGGTGGAATGGAATCAAAGTCTAGGATATCTCAGAGGGTTTTTTGGGTTCAGGGATTCTCTGGGGTTTTGTGCTTGAGAGAGTGTTGTTTCAGGTTTGAATGCCTTGATTGATTGATTGCCAGAGGCATTCACTAATACTTTAGGGTTTAGGGTTTAAGGTTCCTTATACTGGCACATGTTACTCATTACTTCTTGTGTTCTTTTCCTCATGATTTCAGGCTCCAAGATCAATGGAGCCACTGTGTACAGAAGAGCTCAAAGGCAATGCAGATGTGGTTGAATTTTGCAATATCCCACCTTATTTGAATCTTCTAGTAGCAGCATCGTATACTCTGCAAGAGGGTCCAGTCCCCATCCGTGTTGGTGGCCTTCATGTTTTCTCTGTTGAAAAAACAGACAAGAACCATGCAGCAGTTCTACTTCAGGAACTTCAGGTCATTGATACTAGTGGAGTATTTGACATCAAATGGAGGGGATCATCATCAGATCTGGGTCTGTTGCCATGTCTAGGCCAAGCCAGTGCTGATGGCTCTTTACGTCTTTATTCATTGCAAGAAGGTTTGCCCCCCCCTTCGCCTCTTATCCTTTTTCTGGGAATTTGTTTTTCCACAGCAATGCTTTTGTTGGGCACCAGCTGTCTATTAGTTGCATAATTCCCCCTGTTTCTGTTGGAAATGAATTTTTTGTGTTGAACAGTTTGTGATTTGTTTTGTTGTTGGGAACAGATTGAGGTGTCTAGTGAAACCTAAATTCCTCGCCATATATATATGCAGGTAGTGGAGTGGAGAAGGTGGTGCTGCAAGAGAGGGTAAATATTGCAGTTTCATCCTCTATGTGTCTTTCGCTTGATTGGTGTCCCAAGGGGGCTAAGGACCAAATTGCACTAAGCCATTCTGATGGGTTGATTTCAGTAGTGGATGTGGGCCAAGCAAGGACAGGGGTTATTCTATCTGCAGAGGTGCATGAGTTTGAGACTTGGACCACATCTTATGATTCTTGGGATCCAGAGTTGTTATACTCAGGAGCTGATGACTCCCATTTTTGTGCTTGGGATCTTCGCCAAGGCTTTGATTCCCCTGTTTTTCGTAACCGTAAGGCACACCGCATGGGTATTTGTAGCATTCAAAGCAACCCACAAGTTGAGAATGCCTTAATCACTGGCAGCTATGATGAGAACATACGACTTTGGGATAAGAGGATGATGCAGAGCCCAGTGATGAGATTTGAATTAGGGTTAGGGGGTGGTGTATGGAGGCTGAAGTGGCATCCATTTGACCAAGGTTTAATTCTTGCAGCATGTATGCACAATGGATTTGCAGTCATTAGAGCAGATGGCCATGATATGCAAGTCATTGAAAGTTACAACAGACATGCATCATTGGCCTATGGTGCAGATTGGTATAAGGGCCAGTGGGGGGAACCTGATGATGAAGCGGCACATCAGGCCAGTGACAATGGTGGAACCATGAGAAGTTTAGTGGCAACATGTTCCTTTTATGACAAAGCACTTCATGTTTGGGAGCCAGCAACACGGGCATGCAACACGAGAAAGTGAAGTCTGGGGATAGGGTTTAGGGTTTAGGGCAAGCTCTTGTATTAGGACTGATTGAGCCACCCTGCTAGAAAGTTTATTTCTTGGGATTTGGTTCTACTGCACATAATTGTAGACCTTGACCAAAATTGAATGAGCAGACAACTGCTTTCATTGGCTTATATATGTTTCCCTGAACTCATGAATGTTAGTAGTATGTTGATGTTTGTCAAATTCTAATGAGAACAGATGTCATTGAGGCTGCAATGTGGTTCCAGATTCTGAGCTGGACGAGAAGAAGATCACATCGACATGGCTTTAGCAAATGATGTGGGAATCTGGACACAATTTTTTCTGTGTCCAGATGGCTTCCATATGCTTGGAGTGAGTTGAATTTGAGCAATTTATTCTGTAACTAGAAGGATTAAGATTTTCATTTGGGTTAACTTTGGAGTTGATGTTTTGGGTTTTTCTACTCTAAACCATTTTCTATGAAATTCTCCAGCCATTTAGGTGACCATGTGATTTCATCTGAAAATGAGTGTATGGGGAGGGAGAAAAGAAAAAACTAGCATAAACTTCCTCGTTGACAGATCATGCTCTGTTTTTGCAGCACCAGCCTTCCTCATTTCTTCTGTACATGCCTGCAAAACTTGGGACATAGATCCACCAAACTACAGGTCTCATAGGAAATTCAAATTTTATTACATGATCTGTCCATTTTGTTTCATCCACTGAAGGCGGGCTGGCACCCATTTGGTCCCTAGTGCTTGTGAAGGTTTGTTGTATACTCAAAGGTTGTGTGTTTCCTCAAATCTCATCAGTGACCTTCCTCATGATATGAACCTAGAGGAGCTGAAAATGTACTATGCAGTTGGATCTCTTAAACCTTGATGCGAATGACAGAAATATCATTTGATGTGAAAGGGCACATTTTGTTTGTGGTTTCTCTTATTCAAAAGGGATGTTGTCAATCCTTCTTTCTTGTTGTCCATTATTTCAAATCCAATACTCTAGTCAAAGAGAGTGTGCAACTCTCCAATATGATCCTTGTGGCACATGCCAATTAGAACTAGTTAGTCAAGAGCTCTATAACCATCCACCTACTAGGTTGTTGCAAAACAACCTTGGCAGTCCAACTAAAAGTTATCAATATGGTGAAAGATTTCTGAAGGTTTTCCCAAAATGACACTAGTATTAGATGAAGTATTACATTTATCATTCCCCTCCTCCTTTTCACAAATTTTGTACAATATGTTGAATAAAGCTCATTCCTTCCTTATACTTTCACATATCTTAGTATGGAGAAACCCTAGCTTTAGGAATGGAGCCTCTTCAGCAGATTGAGAATTCCATTGGGTATAAGAAAGTTGTGAGGTCCTAAGCACCAATAAATGTTAAATGTGCATGTAGGTACTTGCACTCCTTTTGGAATCCAATGGAGAGGGCAAGTACCTAAATGCGCATTTATCATTTATTGGCACTCAGATCTCACAATTTATAGCACTTTCTTATACCCAATTGGCAGTTAACTGCTGGTTCTGGTCCAGGTGAGTAAGAACCAGACTGGATCCAGTTCTGATTTTCAGGACTCTTGAACACACCAACCTTGGTCTAGGGCACTTTTCAGAATTTTCATAATAGCCTGGTAGGGTCCTTGCTACTTGCCAGAAGTGTTGATACATCAAGTGATTTCTGCCATTGAAAATTCAAATAAATTCCAAAAAACCAGATATTTTGGAAGGAAAAATCAGTTCAGGACGTGGTAACACTTGGGCCAATGGCACAGGCCACACTAGTATGGATGATTCAGCATGTTGGTGAAGTGTCAGTCAACCTCTTTGTGTTCTACAATTGTATTCTTCAAAGCAAGCAACAACCCTCACCTCTCTAAGCTGCATAATTTCCTAAGAGAGATTGTGATAAGAGCTTCTTAAGAGCAGAATTCTGCACTGGTTAAATTTTTTTGCTGTTGAACTTCCTATGTTAATCCAAAGCTTAATGAGCTGAGACATGCCCAGCAACTGACCAGAGACTGACTCCCATGTGAACTGGCTATCTAAACTCATCATGGAAGTCCTCGTACTCCTCATTGTCATATGCAGTACTATAGAAAACGTATGGATGATTCAGCATTTCATTGAGTGTCAACCTCTTGTCCTTGTCCTCATCTGCCTGCAAGGAGGCAAAAGTATTTCACAATTGTCAGACTTCCAGAGTAGAAAATCATTTTCTGCACTACATTGAGATTTCAAAGATTGCAATGTGCATGACCCAAGACAAGATTGAAAACAAAATACTCTGTACAAAGCTTGCAATGTGCATGGCCCAAGACAAGATTGAAAACAAAATACTAGGTACAAAGATTGCAATTTGCATGACCCAAGACGAGATTTAAAACAAAATACTAGGTACAAAGATTTCAATCTGCATCACCCCCAAGACAAGACGAGATTGAAAAAAGATTACAATGTGTAAAACACTGTTCTCAATGTGCAGGAAGCAGGAAAAGTGTACAGTTTGTGTGATGCTGTACGTAAAAGGGAGATAATAGAGAACCTCATTCAGTAAGTGCTCAGCTTGTTGCCTGGCATAAGAACCTTCACTTGGATACAGCCTCACCATAATTGGAACCATCTCATCCTCCGTCAAAAACCTATTTTCATTCACATGGTAGGTGAGCCAAAAAAACCCTCATATCAGACAGCAAGCTTAAATCTCTCCTTCAGAAGGTCAAGACAAAGACAGTGCAAGCATTTGTGCATAAAAGACAGAAAATTGTTAGAGATCGTGAAGCACTCCAAACAAAGAAAAAATCTTAACCAGCATATGAATCCTTCCTTCCCCCAAAAGCCTACTAGATGTGCTGCAGGAGGTAAGGTAGAGAAGACCAGGAGAATTCAGAGAGCTCTTTCTCTCACCCATCATTGTTCTTATCAAGCTCAGCAAATTTTGCCTTTGACTCCACAATCTTCTGAGACTGGATATCCTGACTTGGGTGCTGCAGATAATCATGTCCTCTTACATGCTGCTCTGCTTCAGTGTCATGAATCTGATCAAACACGTTATTGTGAAACTCATCCCAATCCAATTTTCCATCATTCTTGATGTCCCTGAGCCTGCAACCCAGAACAACCATAGCCCATGGCATCATGTACATGTGCAATGCTGTAATATACAAAACTCTGACATCAAACAATCAGAGCAGCATTATTGACAGTTCCAAAGGTTACCTGATCTGTTCCTCACGTAGCCACTTCTGTGTTTCTGGATTCTCACTATCCTCTGGATGAAGAAAGCTGCACATATCAACTGCACACTAAGACCATCTCTCAAGCAAGCAAACCTAAATATAGTTGAACATTCCTCAGGGATCACCCATCACTGGGTTGTCATGTACAGGAAAGGGTCATGACCATGTGCAGTCACTCCCACATCACTGAGTACGACCATCCTTTGACCATCCCCTACAATTACATAGTTTTGTAGTGCTAAAGATGGGTGCAGAAATCAAAAGAAGCAACCATCCAAACACAGATCCAGTGCAGACTTTTTCTCACTTGTTGAATTCAGTTCGATTGAGCCCTGCATCCTTGTCTTCATCATTCACGTCAAATTGCTTCCGGTACCAACCGGCACCACCCGTATCCATGCTATTCTTCTCTGTCATTGTGAAATCACAACAAAAACCACTTACATGTCAAGTTTTGACACCACCCACATTGTCCATGTCCATCACTGCATGTCATAATCCAAATCTGTTTGCTGCCCAAGGAATTCTAGTAGGTAAAGATGAAGAATGTGGAATGACATAAGCTACTTCACAGTCAGCTACAATGGACATGGATCAATTCATTTCAATCCAGCATCACCACCATCACACCCAGGCACAACCATGGAAAGGATGATGGCATGGTACCTAATTCCTCTTCAGTCAGGTGTGGAAGATACTCCTTGAAAGTAATGCGACCATCATTGTTCTTGTCATGAACATCCATTTCACGATCAGTACGATGCTGTAAGCTTTTCTGAGCTTGCAACCAATGCCAGGCTTCCAGCTCCGAGAGACTCACAAACCCATCTGTTGGATTGATATCAAGCAATGGAAAAAGAACTATAAGGCGGTCTGTTATGTTAAACTGTTCCTCATCGTTCAGGAAATATTCAGTGTCATCATAGTTGAAATCTGTGTCCCATGGCTCTGGTTGCTGCTGCTGCACACACGACAAACAAGTCAGGTCAGTGCTGGGTTATGACTGTGAATAAAATGAGAGAATTTGGATGCTTTTGTGGCATACTTTCTAACCTTCTCTGGCACATGAAGATGTGAAGAGTCTGCATCATGTGGGGTAGCAGCAGCAGCTTGATTCGCTGCCTCCATCTCTGCCCATTTCTTATACTGTTGCTCAAAGTAATGCTTCTCCCATGCACGATCATCACGGCGTCTCTCGTACTCAGCAATAATTGGGTCAAATGCTATAGGCTCATGCTGCTTCGGATCTACAGAAGCAACTCGTACTTTTATTCGCCTGCCAGGCATAAACCTTCGGTTTTTCCTTGCTGTATGGTGCGAGGGATGATTCGAGAACAGAACAAGAGCCAGGAATGCTGCCACCACCAGCATGTACACAAGGGTTGTTCTGTCTGGCATTGGTGCCATATTTTTTCCCTTTTGTGTCCACTAATCCACCTCTCTATTCACCACGGTGCTACTCCCAACTCCTCAATCTCACTCTCCAAACAAGGCTGCCATCAGAAAGAATAGGAATAAAAAACTACCCTGCTCCCTTGAAACCAAACCTTTGCAGCCACCACCGGCCACACTACCTCAATCCAAACTGCTTGTGTGGCTGTTACAAAGATGATTCAGAGTCCCTGATACAGAACACAAATCAGAACCAAAGTCACAAGCAAGCAAGGAAAGAAGAGGATTGACATGGTTGCCCCAACTATGGCACAACACCGTACCACATCATCATCTCTCACTACTACAAAACCCAAGACAAAACAAGAAGCAAAAAGATCTATCAATCACCAGGAAGAGTACTATGAAGAAGATCTCGAATCAAATTGGGTAAAGATTGAAGGTCCTGTTGAAACTTGAAAGCTCAAAAGAAGGGAGGCAAAACATCAGGGGAAGAGAAAGAGAGACAGACAGGGATTTTCAACAGGGAAAATGTGGAGGAGTGATGAAGCTAATGCCAACCATCTGGTGACAGATTTCAGAGCTCAAGTTATGGGGGTTATGTTCCTTTCGAGATTCCCTGATGGTTTTTCTTATGAGATTCCACAATGGTTTGAGAGATTCCCCCATGGATTTTCTTATGAGATTCTTCCCCTAGAAACCCATCAAGTCAAAATTCTCTAAAGAATCCAAAATGCATGTTTCATCACTAAAAAAAAAAACTTGAGCACCCCATAATCAACATCGTCACTCTTCTTCCCAAGTTCACTTAACCCTAACTTCCACAAACCCACCAAGATCCGAACTCTTCTTTATAGTACCAAGAGCCAGAGAGATCTAACCCTTTTCATCAAACTCAAAAAAACTCCCTAAATCACAAACCCATACACACAAAAACCACAAAAAATCACACATTGTGTCTGTGTGTGTTAGTTACTCTGTCTCCTTCCTCCCCATGTAACCAAAAAATTGCAATGCAGAAGAAGGCTGTGTACCCACCGACCCACGCACATGTTGACCAAATGGATCCAATGTTGTGGATCTTCCAACTGCTGGAAACAGCGATCCACCACCACAACAATAGTGTGCAATGAATGCTAGCACCTGCATTTTGGATAGAAGCAAGAAACCACAACTGAATCACCCCGTGTTTTTTTTCCTTTTTTCCTTTCTCTAGAAACAAAGAAGATTGCGTCAAATTCTTTCAACAAGAGAAAGGAGTAGGAAGAAGAAGAAGAAGAAGAAGAAGACGAGGAGGAGATTGCACCAACCAAACTACGCCAAATTGACACATTGATAGATCCAAATCTTTAGTTTGCAACAACACCAAAAAAAATTGGAAAACAAACGTAGCACATTTCCAACATCCACAACATCAGAAAACAATTGCACGGCGCGACCGAGCGATCGAGCAAGCAATGGGACGATGATGGTCTTCCTCCGTTGTTGTCGGTGTGGGTGCAGGCACGGAGACTTCAGGGATTTTTTTTCGGCGAAATTTCGCAACTTGGTGACCCTATAATTAAAAAAAAAAAAAAAACCCCTTTTCTGCGAGTATAAGGCAGTAATAATTATATATATTTTGGCGAATTGACTTTTCGCCATTTTTCGAAAAATATTTTGAAAAAGGAATATTCTGTCACAAATTCGCTGTTTTTCGAAAGAAATTGACAAAAAACGAGAACAATAAAAAAATAAAATAAAAATCGCCAGAAATCGCCACAATTGATAATAGTAACAGGATAAAGGGTGCTTAAGAATTTTTAAATTTTTTTTCATGTTTTGAATATCAGTAAATTTGGCTAAAAATACTCTTATGGATGATCACCACTTGAGCAACGCACAAAATTGGAAAAGAAAAAGAAAAAAAAGAAAAAAGAACACTGGTAAGTAGCCTATAAGAGAAAGGGTTCTTTTAGGGTTGTTGTCAAAAAAAATGTAATGAGCCAAAAAAAAAAAAAAAAACACTTGATGTGTTGTCTTGTCATATTTAGGCAATAGGTTGTAGAGCATGTCGCCAAAATATATATAGCATGATTCCTAAACCTTTGTATTTTCCTCTCTGAGCTGTAGCCAAAATTAGCTTTACTTCCAGTGGGGGGGTTTTTTTGACCGGGATGTGAAAATTAGTGTGGTTGGGGTCTTGGTCAATTATACCACTGTTGGGCGGTTATCACAAACGCCAACTTCGCTTCGGCGGTTATCAAGGTGGTTCTTAAGATCTGTCATCCCCACTCTCAGAAAACAACCCCCGGTTCTGGTACATAAATAAATATATAAACAAATATACCCACGGTTCTCAAAACTTGACAAAAAATTAAATAACCGGTACTGAACCGTCGGTTCTTTATATGACCCCCCCCCAAAAAAAAAAACAAACCCGGGTGACCCCCTTGTTTTGGCCATCGCTCCCAAAGACCTACAACCAACCACCAAAAACAATTTGGAATACGTCAAGAAACACAAATTGTGACACAAAACTTGGGGAGAAAAAAAACATCAAAATGAAAAATGCAAAATGAAAAAAATAAAATAAAATAAAAATAAAAAAATAAAAAAAACCTAAACCCTAAACCTTATTTTGGCCTTCATCCACCTCCAAGAGGCCAAGTGATGCAATGACCTTTTCATTCTTGTCCATTAAGGTTTCCTCCACATCCATGAATTTCTGGATGGATAGAGAACCCCACAACCCTAGCATCCTCGGACCAATTCTTGTAGATGCTAATGAACATCTCAAGATTTTTCGTGCCCAACCTAGAACGACGTAGATTCGTGTAGATACTTGCAATGTTGAAGACTATTTCCACTTCAATTTGTGATCCCATAATTCCCAAGATTTGATGAGCAACAAACTTGACATTGGAAAAATGCCCCTCTTCGGCTCTCCACCATGTCAAAGGGTCGTTACATTCCTCATCAATGACCTTTTTGACCCTAAAATGTGTTAGTTGGTTTTTGACTACTAATAAAACCATGTCCTCATCCATATCCATGCAATCGGACAAACTAGTGGTTTGAGAATTTTGGGATGTAAAACTATTGGAGGTTCATTCACATGTATCACAAGGGTTTAACACTTTGTATGCACAAATGAAGAACAAGAACAATACTTGTTTATCACACTTTCTTGTAATTTGGAGGGTTCATTCCTTACCAATGTAATTGATAACCAACCCTAATCCCTTGAATTGGGGATCCAACATATGGGCCAACATGCTATGAGCTTTGTGAGGTTGAAAACCAAGCATAAATGAAAGGAAAGGTTTTAGAATGATTAGTACTTGTTGTTGCATGTGTACTTTCAAGATTTTGAGTTCACCATCAAAGTCTTGGGTCTCATTAAAATCAAAAGTCAAGCTTTCTACTCACATTTGGCATACAAGCAAAATTGCCCTAACTAGGGCATCAGAAAGGAGCCAGTACCCCCTACTTTGGTTCAACACACAACTGGACAACAAGACCCAAAATATGTATACAACAACTTGAGCTATAGCCCAAACTTGAGGGCTTGGCACACGATTATGAAGTGCCAATGACTATTGCCGATCATAACACAAGACAATTATGTTCCTAAATTTCAAGGTTTTTAAAAATAAGATGACATGAGATTCAAATTTGGTTTTCATCGGAGTCTTGAGCTTTCAAGGTGGCATACCACTATCCAAACATGCCTTCTACCACTCGTGCCACCCTTTCCCACTCTTTTTGGTCCAAGTTATGGTTTTCTACAAAATGAACTACGCTTCCTTGATGGAAACAAAGGTTAGTTTAATAGAAACCTTAGCATCATCTGTAGCATATTGAACGCACTTTGACATTGCATGCCCCCAACATGACCCCACAAAAGGTGTTTGCAAGCCCAATGTTTCACAAGAAACAACAAAATTCAATGCATTTGTCATGGTGTTGAGATTACCCCCTTCATCCTTTACATATGCAATTATTTGAGCATTGAGCCCATACTTTGCAAACACATCATTGATTCGCAAGGCCATGGCATTTCCAAAAGTTTTTATAATCTCAAAAAAACCAGTTGTTATGTGATAGGGTTCCCATTTGTCATTCAAAAAATGCACGATCATCACAAAGGTATCCACTTTGGCTCTTGACATCCAAAGATCAAATGATATAATGCAAGAATGACATGGTTTAACAGTAGTTAATAAACCTTTCCTTAGTTTATTTTGCCACCCTAGGCAAGATATCATTCACCAAAGCTCGCCTAGATGGAAAAATAAAACAAGGGTTTTGCCTCATCACTAGCCTCCTCAAAAATGGAACCTCAACAAAAGACAAGGGCACCGATTCCTTGGCTATGAATAAGGTCAAGTCTTCTTCAAATCATTTTTGGTTAGGGTTGTCCTTTTTATGTTTGAGGATGTTGAGCAAGACCTTGTTTTGGAAGGTCTTTTTTTGCATTGAGACCATCCTTCTCCCGATCAACCCACTCACTCCACAATTGCCCGTGTAATAACTCAAGATGCTTTTGAAGAACAAAAATCCCATTTGTTATCTTGTATGCGACAATGCCTTTCTAAAGCCTACACCTAGAGCAATAGGACCACATAAAAGACACCTCAAATGTTCGTGTTGGTTAGAAGTTGAATTTATCTCCAAAGAGGACGAGCTATTGGGCGTAAAAAAGGCTCAAGCCATGGCATTCCAATTTCAAACCTTCCAAAAATCTTGTTACTTTGCCAATGTTGCCCATTGTTGATTTGCATATGTGGTTGCGGAATTTGCAGTTGACATGGTGCTTGTAGTTGGAGCACTCATCATGTAGATGTGCAAATCTCAAAATACAATTCTGATTCTTTGGGGGAAAACAACACCCAGCTCTTCCATGGCATTCACTTTTTTCAACCCTAGCAAACAAAAAAAACTAGCGCAACTTAAAAAACTTCACTCTTTTTCTTTCTATTTGTTGTTGGAAACAAACGAGACAAAAGACTAAGAACAACAAGAGGGAAATAGAGAAAGAGTGAAAGAGAAGAGAGGAGTGAAGGAAAAAAGAGAGAGGCTTGACCTAACCCTAAAAAACTAACCCTAAACCTAAATAGTAATCTAACCTTAAACTACTAACCGGATCCTGGTTTTCTAGTAAAAAAACCCACCGGTTCCGAGTACCTACATTTGAAGTAACTCCACTGCTGCTACATATATATATTATCACTGCTTTTACCTGAATAACTATTATCACTGCATTTCGAACTCATGAGTTGCAGCATTTCATACTGAGATTTAATAAAATGTCCTTACTTACTTTGCGGATACGACTGAAAGAGGGGATTGGCGGGGGGGCGGGGTGAAAGGAGGCCCAAAGACAGGGTGACTTTACAGAGAACTCTATTTGAGCCAATATACCTCGTATTCAGCTTTCCCAATTTATAGTTTGAATGTTTGCTTATTTTCCTTCATAAAGTTCCTTTTGGCCTTTTAAAAAAAGCTTTGTAAACAATGGAATGTTTAAACATCATAAATCACACGCTTTTGCATGAAGAGCACTCTAGAGGAAATTTATCAACAATGTTGGTTGGTTATTGGTTTTTGGCAATAACTGGCCGAGTAGTTCATAAAAAAAAGTTTTAAATTTTATACCAACAAGTTATCAATATCAATGACAAAGTAATAATACCCTTGGGTTGTCAATTTCACCCAATTAGTTTTGAGAATATAATCGTCATTTATTCATAAGGTTCAATTCTCAAATACCCAGTTGAGAACCATCAATTATATTGGCAACTTTATTGTGATTATAGGATTTTTTTAAAAAAAATGTTTATAACTTTAATTAAAAAATATTTTTTCTGTTTTCTATTATAAATAATACATTAAATAGGATTGATAACCTACTTAAATGATGATCGGGTCACCTGGGTAGGTTATTGATACCCAGCCCCAAACCCAGTCGGTTACCTGGGTCAAAAAGCAATTACTAACCAACACTGAAAGTTAGCCTTCACAAAGGGCATTCATGTCCAGGGTTTAGGGTTCATGTTCATGGCTATGTGCTTTACTCTATTGTTCAGTGTAAAATAATTCTCAAGAGAACAAATTGAAAAAAAAAAAAAAAGAACCCTAAGTTTTTCTTGCTGGATTTTCCAAGAATTGAATCCTCCACTTATCAAGCAAATGGAGCAATCCGCTCCACTGGGTTACAATATATAGGCTCAACACGTTACAGAAGCATATCAACAAATCCAGCAATAAGTTAGAGAGCATATTGCTTGGCTTATTTTCTTTGTACAAGTGTTGCTCTCTTGGATACTCTTTCTTGCTGTACCCACAAGCTGAAACCCAAACCATCATCGATTATGCATTGTTCAGGGCATAAGATGGTTTTAGGCCAAAAAACAATTCAAGTTTCAAACTACCAAATGTCTTCTTCAATGCAATCAACCACCTGAATTCTCAAAGGTTGAAGAGTTGAGACATCAATAGCCAAGAAAATCAGCAATGGGCCAAGTCCGGGTCTCAACTGTATAAGCCTACTATACTTGCTTATAAAAGCAGGCAGAAATCCATACTGAGAATAATGAGAAACATTAAGTGTAGTTGAATCACTGGAGTTCAAAATGTACTGCTACAAATCATCAACACCCTACTTCTGTTTACTTCAACATCTTTGGATTTAGAAGCATCTGGATTTCTTCAAGTGAACGACCTTTTGTTTCAATTATAAAGCTATAAGCAAAAGCCACTGACAGTAATGAGACAACACCAAAGCTTGTGTAAACCGCTGGAAGACCAAACTGCTGTACCAGCTGCAGAAATAAAAGTCCAACTCCAAAGTTGCAAACCTGTAGTGAATACACTCAATGGGTTGTGAGGAAGGTGCCACTTAGAGATTCCAAATATTGGTTGGTTGGGCACTAGACATGAACATGAACAACTTCAAGAGCACAAATTTGCAAACCAATCCTGCAGTGGAAGAGAGGAAAAGTGTAGACTTAGCACTTCAAAGGAATCCTCCGTATTAAACAAACTTCTCAAGTCACTAAGTACTAGGTATCTGCAGGTAAGAAAGATGCATACCCAATGAGTACAAAGGCTAACAGCCATTGTTTTTGCCCTCAGCCTTGTAGTGCTCAATTCAGGAATAATTAATGCTGTAGCTGGTCCTGCTCCTAATGCAAATGTGAAAACATAGCTGCAAAATCCAAGTCACATTCTCTTATAAGGACCAAAGGGACATGAAATCACTTGATATTGTCCCCCAGCCCACCTCCCCAACTACTGCTATCTCCTTTCTGTCACTTACCCCCTTTTCTCTCCTGTCTTTCCTTTCCTTACATACTCCTTTGCCTTGCACTACCAAAACCATGTGAGAAGGATAAGAGAGGAGCATACAATAGTGTACCACCAACAGCAAGCAAGTGTGCCAATTGCTGATCCCCTGGCATCTCCAAGGCAAGCACCAATACTCCCATTGAAAGTGCCTGCACCACAAACATGTGATAAGCTTGGCACTGAGAATATACCCACTCCTCAGAATTGGGTTGCTGGAAATGCACAACACCTCAGTTATCCTCAGGTTATATACACAGACAAATACTTTGCGAACCCACTTGTTTGTTCAAAGGGTGGGTGACTGAGCCAACAAGAACACTTCTGTTTAAGGTGTTGGGGTGGGTTCACAGATCATTACCATGCCTGTGTAGCTTCCCATCAGCAGTTTCCGTCGCCCTTGATTGTCCATGAGTGACAAGGCAACCAAGGCTCCTGCAGACAGTTCGCAGAAAATTGAGCTCTGGTGAAGTTGATCCTTCATTGCTATATCTACTTCTGCCTGCCTGTAGATGGGAATGCACCACATTGTGAAGACTGCACTTAGAGGTCACACACTTCAATCATGTTGGAAATAAAGGGCACAAATCATATACATACCTGTGAGGTTGGCAACTCCTACAGCAGCACTTGCAGCCATCCCATTGGTTATCCCTGCATCTCGAAACGTGATTGATGAGAAATAAAGGACTCCATTGATGCCTGCAAACTGTTGGAGAGCAAACAGGGCACTTCCAGTTGCCGCCACTGCATACACCAATAAAACATAAGCTACAGCTGACTTGCCTTACTTTTTCTTCACATTGTGTCCAGCAAGCAACCATGGCTGGCTGGCCAGTGTAATGAAAGAAAATCAGGAACACCAAAGAACAGTCCTGCTGACAATATGTAAGGCCCAGATAAAAATTTAGGAAGGACATAAAATTGACAGTTTCTCCAGCAGTGAAGGAGAATTGATCTTCACCTTTGATGTAAGGTTTGGACAAAATTTCAGACCAAGAAACCTCATCATCCACACCTCGGCTGCCACTAACACTTCTAAGCTCCTTCATTGCTACATCTACTTGTGCCTTTCCCCATAATTTCTCAATAGTGGTTTCAGCATCGTCCCACCGTCCAACCTGGATCAAAACAATCCATGTCATGTCAGGTT
Organism: Sphagnum contortum; assembly: GCA_963920785.1. Taxonomy (NCBI): domain Eukaryota; kingdom Viridiplantae; phylum Streptophyta; class Sphagnopsida; order Sphagnales; family Sphagnaceae; genus Sphagnum; species Sphagnum contortum. Next base: position 2,700,531 of record OY987288.1, read on the forward strand.
ACAGGAATGTGAACTACTCTCCAACACAAGATCAACCCATCACCTATCACCACAGAGGCTACTACAACTGCTTCTTCAGAACAGCAGTACTTTGCCTAGCCAGCGAGGACTTTCCGCTGCCACTTGCATGCCTGCCATAAGTGCCACACCTGGAATTGTTGCCAGCCAAAACATAGTTCTCCACCTGCAACCCAAATCTGCCATTGGATCATGTGCACCAAGAATCCCAAATGCTCTGTCTATAACAGTTAGATCTCAGGTTCAATGGGTGTATACCTAAGTGTTCTAGCCATTGGAAGGTTCCATCTACCACTTGCCATTGAAACATCAATTTTGGGATTCAGTAACAAATCCCACACCATCTCCTAGCAGAACTACCTTACCCTAGCAAGCATTTGTTAGTGCTTGTATAGTATAGAAATCTCATCATCCTCACTAGACCAGGAACTGCTTGTGACAGACTCGACAGACCACCAGAAGGTCAATCCATATTGGGTTTCTGGCACACCCATGAAGTTGGAAAAGAACTAAAGCCTGGGGGTAGATATAAGACCAATAAGCCCTCACCAATGTGGATCTGTCTCAGCAGGTATTCCAATTACAAGAGCTGAAATTATGCCTATACATGTTCCAATCTGGCAAAAACTCCCCAGTGCACCTCTGTATGCAGTAGGTGCCACCTGCAAAAGAGAAAAGACATATCATTTGTACCACCAGAACCCTAAATAATGTTATCAACCATTAACTGGAGCCTGGTCCATGTTATTGTGGTTTTCTAAATCTTGTAGTATCTCTTAATCAAAGATTTCACATTACCAAACACCTGCTAATCATGCCAATTTGCATGATTCCCAAAGAGATGACAAAAAGTGGGACCTGTAGAGAAAGAGAAGGGAGGGAGCTCACCTCTGAGATGTACAATGGCACCAGGGAAGTGTTAACTCCAATGCCTATTCCAACCATAAACCGTCCCAAAACCATCATCTCCACGGACTGTGCATTGGCACTACACAAAGAACAAAGCACATTCAAAGGTGCTGAAAGTCAGTAGAATACAGTTCAACATAAGAGGTACTGATTGTGCATTCATGCTAAAATTGCTGCTTCAGTGTTGGATCTATTTTTCAACCAACTGGAATCAAACCCTAACAAACTATCAGACGTGTGCACAGATGTATCAGATCCAGCTGATGACCATAATAGGTAATTGCAGATACCTCAATGCAGCCCCAAGGATAAGAGGTATGGCATCAATCTGAAATGTTCTCCGCCGACCAACTTTGTCAGCAAGCATGCCGCCGCTTATGCTACCAATGAAAGCACCCACAATGAATATGCTAACCACAAACCCCTGCATGATGGTGTCGCCTTCAAACTTCAACTCCCGTGCAATTGATTCCAAGGGCCCATTCATCACCCTGCAAAAAAAATGCCCACGTAGGTAACATATCAGCACGGATCTTCCTCCTCCACCCATCAAATTCAAAACAAACCACCTTCAAGATTGATAGCATATCCCATGCAATTATTGCAATCAAGATTTAGCAAGCACATTGAGCCATGCAAAATTTGCAAATTACTGTGCAGTAAGTAAGAATTGCAGACCCTATATGGTAGCCGAACATAAAATTGGCCATAGCTGCCGTCAAGACATGGGGGAGCACTGGTACCCATGAAATTTCTTCAGATTCTGGTGTCACAGAGATTGGGCCAGCATTATCATTATTGCTGCTGCCGAGAATTTCCTCGTGTACAGCAGCATCTGTCCCCACATCACACCTCAAAACATGCCAGAAAACCCTCTCAGCAACAACCAAGCCTGTTCGCTCGCTCGCTCGGTTCTCTCTTCTCAACTAGTACAAACCCAGCAATTCCCAGACGTGCAAAAAACCACAGAGTCTTTTTTTTACCAATAATGCCGGGGGCAGATACGGAGTCCTTCTTCTCCACTTGCGAATGACGACGAGAAATCGAGGAGAGTCGCCGTGGAAGAAGAATTGTTGCCTGCTGCTGCTGCTGTCCCCTCCGCGAGGAGGAGAAGCTTGTTATCCCTTGTGTCACCACAGATAGGTTACGGATCTCGATTGCTGCTGCAGCAGCAGCAGCAACCACCATCCGAGACGGCCGAATTGCCACACCAGGTAGGATTTGAGACGTCGCAGCAAGAAGCAAGTTTCTTGGGCCGCTGCTCACCACGGCCATGGCCGTAGCCATAGCCGCCATGGCGATGCCGCTTGCTGCTGCTGCTGCTCAAATTTGGGTGTAAAATCTCAAGCTCTCTCTTCTCTCGCTCTCTCCCCTTGACTAAAATTAACCCAATTTGAATTGAATTTTGCCAATTTTCAATTCACCTCTGACAAAACAAAATTTTGGCCAAATTCCATTGAATTTGAACACACCTTCAATCAAGTCTCTCAAACAAAGACTGAGTAATGCAAAGATGGGAAATTCCAAAGGAGTAGCACATTTGTATTGGGCCATAAACACTTTTCTTTCAAGCACACACACTATCACCATCCCATATTCAATTGCCATGTGGACAAATCAAAATGCCCATTTCTTCAATTGTAGAGCACTAGTCCTTCTTTTTTTCTTTTTTTTTTTTCAAAGGGCCTCTTTGATTGGCCCATAACAAAGAATTTTGATACTTTAAGGCCTCTTTTTGATTGGCCCCATCACAAAGAAATCCAAAAAACTCTTGGGACTCCTTGAAATAGAAGTATGGACTCCACACATGTAAACACACATAAGCTCAAATATTCATGCAATTATATAGGTTTTAAGAAGACAAATATGGGGCAAAGCTTATGGGACAATGTGATGAGTTGTTAAGAAACATGTTGAGGAACACATTGAGAACTTGGGGAACATGGTGGGAGTACATTGGGAACTTGGGGAACATGTTGGGAGTACATTGGGAACTTGGGGAACATGGTGGGAGTACATTGGGAATAAAACAATTTAAAAATCCCTGTTACAAGAGAATGTGTTTTTTTGCTCACACAACAAGTTGTGGCTCATGGCAAATGTGAGAAGAAACTTTGTGGTTTCATCCATTACAAATGTACAATATGTGATGTTTATTATGGCATATCTATCCATTAAGGTAATTTATTTATTTATTTATTTATTTTGTGCGACACAATGAGATCTACCAAATAAAATAGGTAAGTTATAGAATATTAAAACACATTTTTTCAGAAAAAATCATTTAAATCAAAATTTGAAAATGGTAAGAGAATTTGGGCATGCTCTTGGTGGTATTGTTGAAAAGTGGTTCAGCATAGATAAATGTATCATCTAATTAGTCATTGGATTTCCTGGGCAAGCAGAATGGTAAGGAGTAAAATTGGTGTCGAATTTTTGGGTTTAGTTTGCAAAGCTTAGGTTAAATAACGATTTTTTTTGTAATCTATGTTTAGGAAATTATTTGAAGAAGTTGGGGGGCAAACCAATGGCAATATTTGAAGTCGGAATGATGTGAATTTGAAGTATTGAAAGGTGTTTTTTTTTTTTAATGATAGGTTGAACTCAAATAAGTTGCAACTATTCTTGATTATATTATGTTAAATCAAAAAACAACTAACACATTTTAGGTTATGCATTCACTTGGCTCTTACAACTAGAAGTAGGTTGGACATAACTAGATCATCTTCAAGCAAAACTACATAAAATGCATAATTAACTTATAACTAGCTTAAAAGACCAAATAGTTTGGACTTAAATATCCATAAGTAGGTTATTATGGCAACCAAATGATTTGGTATTCCATTTATTTTCAATGGACGATTGTAGATAAAAAATCTCTTTCACTTTTGTGGTGCACTCTTGGTGTAATTTTGGCGTGGCCTTTGTGTACTTGTACCATTTTGTCTTTGGGCCCTCCATTTGGTAAATCGCTTACCACCTGAAAGACAAGGGGAATCACATTTTGAAATTTGTCGTTAAAAAAGGTTTGGACAAAATGCACAAAAAAGGCTTGATAAATATGGTTCATTTGTTACATTCAATTTTCTATAATATGAGCGAAAACCAATGTGTTTGAAAAATACCTTCCAACGTTTTGCCTCTTGAAATTTATGGTTTTGATCGTAAAACCAATTTGTGGGAATATCAATGGTGAAATAAAATCAAATTATGACTCATTTGCAAATGATAGGAGAGATTATGTTGTAATAGCCTATTTAAATTATCTCCATTAAAGTAATCCTTGGTCTATTCAATAAGGTGAACTAATAGCCAACAACTTATACATTGTTTTCACAAAATTTGTACTTAATTTTTTTAATTGTTGTATCATCATTTTTAGCTCAAGCCATGTGTTGCAACACACAAAACACATATCATTTAGCACATTATGACACATTATTAACTACTTATCATTGATGCAAGCAATGGCTTACAAATTGTTCAAGTAATTTAGTCTACAAACCTAAAAAAAAGTTCATTTCAACAATACATCAATTTTAAAGAAAAAAATCTTGATCCCACAAAAATTGTTGCATGTTAAAGCACACACCAAAAAATGAAAAGACTTCAAATATTAGTGAAGGAAGGTTTATGAATCACACCTAGTAGTGTCCAATTTTAGTAGGCTTGAAATTGCCTCTTGATGCAAGTCCTCATCTGGCCAATGATCTTGATATGTGTCTGGGTTATTGAAAAAATGTTGAAAAGCCGTACTTTTCATTTTAGACCTCCAAGTTGCCAAATGTTCACTTCCAGTTTGATTGGCGAGCCAATCCATGTATTGAAACTACAACAATGATGCACATTCCCAATGAAACGCGTAGGCATTAAAAACAATAAACATATCAAATATTTGGTTATCGTATTTTTCAGTTCTACTACACCCCCATATCTATATATGTTAAAGCTCTAGGAGTAACTTGTGAGAGTGCTCAATATGTCACCTTGCAAAAATATTTTTCACATCCAAGTTTAGTTAATTACTTTTTTTTTTTCACCCATAATATTAAAATAGTTTCTGATTGCAAATAGATGGGAGATTACTAGTAACAAACCACCTGGACTAATCATTATGATTGACCAATCAGAAACAACAAATGACAATCATATCATATTTATCATACTCTTCTTTGGCAAGTGTTAGGCTTGGCCTCGACTGGAACTAGCCTTAGCAAAAATTGTGCCCAAATATTGGGCCAAAACCATTTAATTGAGCCAAATCAACGTATTTTTTGACTTTTCTATATCCAATTTTAATTTTCAAGTTTATATACGAAGAATACTTGGAGCTAACTTAACAATTAATGAAATAAAAATCATGAAAAATTCCTCAGAAAATAACAAGTTGAACTCACTTCAATGTCACCCATGTCATGCCATTGGTGCATAGGTTTGCCAGAAGTTTCACATTGGTCATAAAATGCCTTGGTTAACTCCATCATTTCACTTGTGGGTGGCAATTTTACCTTGCCCGAAAGCACCATTGCAATCCATTTTGCTTGAAATTGAAATAATGGAAATGTTAAAACCTAAAATCCAGTCCAACATAAACCAAGCCTATAACCCATCACTATCTGAAAAAAAACCTTGATATTTAGCACTTGAAGCACAATTGTGATCCATATATGGTCCTTCCAAAGCAAAAAATCATTGCATTAATGTACTTCCTTCTTTCATGTGAGTTGCATGATTTACCCAAAAATTGCTATTGGGATATGCATACCATTTTACAATTAACAAAAATAATTATTTGGAAACCACAAGTTTAAGATTAAAGTCATATATCACACAATGAAGAAATTCAATCCCAATAAAATAAAAAAATTTGGATTCACGAAAGGGTCACCTTTTGTGGAAGACCCACAAAAGACAATGAAGGGGCCAATGATGGTGGAAACACATGCTGATATATAGGTTTTACTATATCATTTGCACTCACAAGTCCCTTTGTATCCAAAAATGGATAATAATAGCGATACCTACAATAAGCCCAAGATTAATTCATGTGCATTGGAAATTGAAATCTTTAGTTAAATCAATTGGAATAAACATGTCAATTATGCAAATCTTGATTTTCATATTTCTTGAACTTGCAATATTTGGACAAGTGATTAATTAGGCCACAAACCCAGTGCAATGAATGATCGCATCCGCCATTGTTGAAGAACCTTCTTTAAATTTCACAGTTCCATCCTCACATGCTCTTATCACCTACACAATGTGAACATTCAACCCCATTAGTTACTACGCACATCAACTAAAATAGTCTATGTACAACATCATGCCCATGCCCATCACATTAATAGAATTGCATCATATTTATTAACAAACCCAATAATGAAAATTTCTTAAAACCCAACAAAAACAAGTTTTCAAAATTGATCGAACATTTCCTTCTACTATAGATACATTAAAGAACATGTCCACCAAAGAGGTCTATAAAGGAAAAAAAACACATCCAAGAAAGAACAAGTAGCAAACTTCAGAGTGTGGCCAAATGTTTTGATGTTGGCCCATAGGCTTTGCAAAATCAACTGAAGACTTCCAGTTACGCGCACTTAGATGAACATCCTTGGCAACAAGTGCTACATCTCTTGAGATGTCCAGACCACTTGGTTGGGTTCCTATTATCACAACACTCTGCACAAACAAAATGTTGCAACATCTCAAATTAGCTTTGGATTATAACTTGAGAAAGATTTAAGACATATTTATATACAAAGTATTTTGCCTCTTATATATACTAACCAGAAGGTACAACCAAATTGAACACAAATATAATATAACCCTTGAACCTGGTTTGTAAAGGGTTGTGCAAGTCGATAATTATGGCTATGCATTTGCTTCCCTGGCCAATTATTGATACCTACAATATCACCACCAAAGGTAAAGTCACAAACACTTAATTATGGCTACAACTTTCACATTGTCAACCATTAACATTTTTTTTTGGTGTGAAATTTCACCAAAATATGAAAATTAAAGATAAAAAATGAATTTTTTTAGTCACAATATGCCCATTTTTCTGTATATATATATATAATTATTTTTATTTTTATTTTTTTGATTTTTTGGAAATTTTTTTGTTGCCACATTTGGACATTGATTTTAGTTTGATAACATTATTTACAATAGTTTCTCTACTATTTAGCCAAGCTTTAAGAACTTGTTTTTTTTTTTTATTGTTGTTTAATGCAAAATCGCTCTTGAGATGCTAGCCAATGACACAAAATAAAAAAACTTGGAAAAAAAATTAAATCATGGTCACCTATTCAACATTCACTAATTATCAACATGTTTACACTTTTTTTTTGCAATTTTGATTAGTTCATTAAACAAGTGTAAATTCTATAATAATTTCAATATACACACTATTTCAAAAAAAAATGTTGCAACCTTATTTTACAATTGACTAAGATTTGATTTGAGGCCACAAATTTTTGCATATAATTTAAGCTTGGAAAACAAGATGGGGACAATGAATATACCAGGGATGTTTGCAATTTTAGGCTCGAAATAATGACCAGAACAAACCACCACTGCATCAAACAATTCCTCTTTCATCTCATCAACAACTCCATCTATTTTCTTAGTTGTTATCACTTTCCATCGTTCTTCGCCAGTTGAATCCATTGTCACCAATTCCACATGCTCCACGAATGTACCAAATTGAACGACATGCAATAGATCAAATTCCTTGGCAAAGTCCTCCAAGTATAAGGCCACCTCGTTGTGACTTGGATAACATCGTTCATCCCTTCCTTGTCGTGCCAAGAAGGGAAAATCTATGAAGCTCATGACTTCACGAGGGACGTTTGTCCTCAAGGATGCATACACACTAGAATGCACACGTTTGCGGTGAGGTTCCACCCCTAACAAATCACTATCAACCTCATGATCATACACCCACAACCCTCCCACTTGCATTGATTGCTCAAACACTACAACCTTGTGACCTTGCTGAATGAGCTCCTTGGCCGTCACTAACCCAGCTGCACCAGCCCCTATAATTCCAACCTTGCAACATTTGTACACTTGATCAACATCTTGACAATTTGCCATTTTGAGTTCTTTTGTTCTTTGGACCACCACGACGTTTAATCTAGAACACAAATGGCAAAGCACAAAATTAAAACCAAAACAAAAACTCAATTTGAGAAACTAGTGAAAAAGGTTCTAGCCAATAATAGTGGGGTTAATAATTGCAACGGTTGTTGTTGCAATTGATTAATCACCGGAGAGCAACTTGCACACAAAAAGTATACATATAGGTAAGCAAGCCTTCACACCCCAAACAAGGATTTGAGATGAAAAGAAACTCAATGATGTTGGCATATATATACCAACACCCAACTTTGGATTCATGGAAAAAAGAAAAAGAAAAAAGCCACTAAGTGATGCACAATCAAAGACATGGGTGGTCATATCTTTTAGCATACGTAGCTAATGAATGGTCTTTAGTACTTGTCTTTAATAAAGCTTGGGACATGACATACCCTTGATTGACCAAAACATTTTAAAGTTTAACCTAGTTTGGGACACCATAGGTCAAACCAATTAATTGGGTGCCCTAGGGCATCACAATTGAGCAACCAATTATCATAAAATAGGTAGGTTGTTTCAATTCATAAACAATTGAACAATGTAATTTTTTTCATTCCCCCTTTTTTTTTTGTTTTTTTTTCCTTGTAATAATGTTTTACACCTGCATAATTGGCAGCTTCATTTTCACCATTTGCAAAAAAAGGGTCTATTTTAACTAACAAACCGTTCTCGTTCTTTAGTTTGTTAAGCATGGAAGTCCAAATCCATTAAGTGGTGCGGGGTGTGGCACACTATGTGTGGCCTTGCCTTGCCATTTTTACATTAAAAAAAAAGGTAATCTTAAGACAAAAAGAAGAAGAATTATGGAAACTCAAATATTTCACCATGCAAAAATATAATTAATCTTCAACAAAAAAAAAAAATCCTCTAAAAGAAACCAAAAAAATCCTTCAAGATATATTATTATTATTAACTCAATAAACTAAGCCTCAAGTTTCAACACAAGCCTGGCTAAAATAGCATCTTTCCAAAAAAAAAAAACCTCGTATAAAAATAGACCTATTATTATTATTATTATTATTATTACCTAGGGGCCAAAATCCCTTAAGCTATTGTACTCTTTACTCAATCTAGAAACACCACAATTTCCTTGGCCTTGGGTGGGTAGGCAACCCTAATAAAACCTACATAGTAGCTATAATTTAAGGAAAGGATTCGATAAACTCGTATTACCAAGCATCGTAGTAGCTATAATTTAAGGAACGGATTAAATACCTTGTATTACCAAGCCTCATATAGTAGCTATAATTCAACGAAATGATGCTATAATTTAAGGAAAGGATTACATACGTCGTAGTACCAAGCGTCAAAAGTTGATGATGAAACTTGATCAATGACGTTAAAAATTTAGATACCTCAATTTACCTTGTGTCTATTGAAACGGGGCCAAAGAAAAAGCCAAACACGTGATACTACTACTACCGTACCTAAAGGCTTTTTTTTTTAGGTAGAGGGATTATTAGCCGAGGCTGAAAAATTAGTGACAATGTTGAAGAACATGTTATAGTTTTTCATGACACGGTTGAAGAACATGCAACCCACCCACCAAGACGGGAGCATTGTGTTTTTTTTTTTTTTTTTTTTTTGGGTCCTTGTGAGAAGTGGGTGGGGCCAAGGTGAGGAGGAGGGTGGGTGCATTTGTTTTTTGTCTTTGTCATGGGTTTTGACAAAGGTAAAAGGGAAAGTGAATGCATTGTTTTTGTCTTTGGCACGGGTATTCGCCAAAGGTGAAAACGAAAGTGGGGTGAGAATGCATTGTTTGTCTTTGGCACGGGTATTTGACAAGGTGAAAACGAAAGTGGGTGAGAATGCATTGTTTGTCTTTGGCACGGGTATTTGACAAGGTGGAAAGGAAAGTGGGTGAGAATATACACCTATAGTTCATGCCCATGCCATTTTTTTTTATTTATTTACTTATTGATTTATTTTATTGGGGGGGGGGGGGGGGGGAAGTTGGGGATCTTGGATATTTGTTGTTCCCAATGTGTTCTCATGAAGTTTTCATTCGGTTCTCATTTTGTTCTCATGAAGTTTTCATTCGGTTCTCATTTTGTTCTCATGAAGTTTTCATTCGGTTCTCATTGTGTTCTCATGAAGTTTTCATTCGGTTCTCATTGTGTTCTCATGAAGTTTTCATTCGGTTCTCATTTTGTTCACATGAAGTTTTCATTCGGTTCTCATTGTGTTCTCATGAAGTTTTCATTCGGTGCTCATTTTGTTCTCAATGAATTCTCAACATGGTTCCAATAGCACCGGACTTTTTCATCCCATATCTTTTACCCCAAAGTTCAACCTTCATATAGGTATGTACACTCTAAAGGTGGGGCAAAGGAAAGCCCCCTTTAAGTAAGTAGATAGATGGGTTGATGCTTTATGCATAGAACTGAAACCCAACAGAAAACTGTTTTCATGCTCATTTTACATCCATCTTGCCTAAGCCCTCCTAACCCCCCCCCCCCATCCTGATTATAAATTTCTAGGGTTTATGCATTAGCTGAGTAGAAGAACCTTTTAGGGTTTATGGATTTGGCGAATCATTGTGTTGAGCGGTGAGTAGGGAGTGAGAATTTGGTTTATGGGTTTTTGAGAGAACGACAGTGGATGATGACGATGATGGGTGGGAGCAAGGATGGAGCATTTCGGAGCTCGGGAGAAGTGGAGGTGGAGGCAGCTTTCATAGGATTGGGTTGCAACAGAGTGGTGGGAGCAGTTGCCTGGGGAGCTTGCAATCTGGTGGCTTTTGCTGATCACCATGTTGTCGCCATTTTCTCTCCCCAGGTTTTTTTTTTCTCTTCCTTATTGTCAGGTTCTCGCTTACACGTTTTCTCTCTTGTACGCTTCTAAGGGTGGTATGTGTATAAGACCTTGATTGCTGAATTGGGTCTTGAGAGAGAGAGAGAGAGAGAGAGAGAGAGGAATGAAAGAGATGGTTTTGGGAATTATGAATGCTCAGTAAATTTCCTTGTAGAAGTTCTTCTTTTCTTCCAAAGCACCAATTTGCACCAATTTTGGAATATTAGGTTTAGGGTTACATTCTCTCACCAAGGTGGCAATTGGAGTGTTTGCCAGAAGTGTTTAGGACATTGAAAGCCTTTTCTGGGGGGCCATTACTTGTTTGATGAGCTGATTGTGGAAATATATTTGTAGCAGTTTCAGAATATCTAAAGTGGCTTATCAATGGGTTGTGGACTGTTTTTGTAGACAGCCCAAGTGTTGGCGACATTGCCAGGACACAAGGATTTGGTCAATTGTGTGGAGTGAATACTATGTCAGCGATGAACCCACTCCGACTCCTGTATGTCAATGTTAATCTCTTTTTTTGCTGTGGCTCATTTCATCTTTCTTGCTCCAATTTCTTTGCAAAGAGGAGCTGCTGGATTGTGGAAATGTCTGATACCACAATTGGTGCAGATGGGGTTGGGACAGAGGAGCAGTTTCTTCTGTCTGGAAGTGCAGATGGTGCAATCTTCTTGTGGGCTTACTTCCCTTTGAAAAACAAGGTTCATTTCTTGTCTACTTTCTTGGCAACAGTTTGAAGTACAAGGCTGGTGGGTGTGGTACCCCACCTTGTGTTCTAAAGTCATGCATCCAGATTTTGCAAAGGAGTAAAATGTAGCAATGAGGATGTCAAGGTTTTAGATCAGGGATTTTGAGGGCTAGCTAGCAATGCAACTTTTATAGCTAATGAAACGGTCTATGTATGACTTTCTCTGTCTATCTGTGGCTCTCTGATGCATGCACACATAATTTGAAAAAACTCCTGCAAATACCTCCTCCATGACTTTTGAGCTTGGGTTTTGTTTCACCAGTGGAGGTCAGCTCTACAAGTGTCGGCAGCACTTGAGAAAGCTGTAACATGCATTGTGCTGTCAGCAGCTTCAGCACTTTTTGCTTCAAGATCCTCAGATGGAACTGTACATCTCTGGCAGGTCTCATTATCTACAGAAGCTGGTGGTATGAGCACCTTACTGTTTCCTGACATGTTTTTCTTCCCTCACCATTTAACCACTGAAGCTCCAAGTAGCCCTCAGCTGCCCAGGATGCCCAATTTGAGCTTTGTTTAACTTGAGTAATTCCTTAGCCTTCCTGGGTGTTCTGAAGCTGGATGGAAATATGCACAGCAAATAATTTTATGTTTGAAAGGAGCTGTGTGTGTGCAATCATTTTGTGTGATTTATTTTCTGTAGCTGGTGAGATAGCAAGAAGCATTCATAGCCAGAACCGTGATCTACTCCCTTTTGTATGACTACCAGGTGAATGCAATGTGACTCTTCTACAAGTTATGAATGTCGGTACAAGAGTTATGACAGCAGTCACACTGGCCTGTTTCCCTAAGAGCTCTAGCAATTTCTTGCTGGCCATGGGTGGCCTGGACAATCAGATCCATTTGTATGCTGGAAGCTTGACTGGACAGGTATGTTGAAGTAATAGCTGATCCATGCAACTCTTTGTCACCACGAGTCGCCTTACAAACTACTGACCAGAGTTGAAGGACATAAGTGTATCATCTGGGCTTGTTCATGGAGTCACTGTGACCAATGTTTTGCTACAGGATCACGAGACAAGACTGAAAGTTTGGCAGGTTGACAGCAGCAGCAGCAGCAGCAGCAACAGCATGGGTTGTAGTCCACAAGTGCAACTTGCTGCCACACTCCCAGTTTTCAAGAGCAGCATAACAGCTCTGTCTTGGGCACCTTTTGGAGGTTCAAAAGATTCTCGTGTACTTGCGATAGGTAGGGAAGATGGTCTACTGGAGTTATGGAAGGGGAGTATAACAACAACAGCTTCTTCACATGGTGAGAGTGGCAGTCACAATAGTGTGGATACTGATTTTATTGGAAAATCAAACATCACAGAGACCAGGAAGTTAGACATGTCATGCTTTGTAAGAGTGGATGCCAATTTGTGCCATGTTGCTACAGTTCATCGGCTCACTGGGAGGGATGTTCCCATCCCACCAGATGAAACAAAGTCAACAATGCATGTTGATAGGAGAAATGAACTACAAACAATGACTTTGCAGTTAGCTTCAGCTGGAGCTGATCATTCGACAAGGATTTTTGATGTGAAATTCACATATTGAACATGATTTCCCGTTGGATACCATAAACCTTGTTTCTGTGATCTCCAGATGAAAAAGTCCTGAGTGAGTGTGGAGATGAATGCACATCTGTGATCTTCAAATGTAAAAAGGTCAGGAGACCATTGATGGCAGCATGCGCTCAATCATTTTGTTTGTGCAGATCAACTTCTGGTCTTGCCAAAGTTGCTCACAGGTTGGAGACTAAGACGACTACTACTACTACTACTACAACATCTGTCTGGAAAGAAGGACTAAGTGATCTCAGGCAAAAATGAAAAACCTTCGTCCATTCACAAAAACCTTATGTCCACACTTGAAAGAATGATAGTTGTGATTTGGCACCAAATCAGACAATTTGGGTTCAGTGGGTGTACCAATGAGATAGCAATAGGTGAAAATCCAAGGGATTTGAGCAAATCAATGTGGAGTTGCAATACCAATTTGATTGAACCCTAAACCCTAAGGTAGGAACAGCCGATAGGAATTAGTTCTTGATAGCTTTGCATCTCATCTCCAAAATGGCATTTTCACTGTTTCCAGCAAAACCCACATCTTACAAGTTATAGCATCAGTAAATTTTGTGATGTTGCTCAAGTGGTGTTCAATCTCCTTGTGGATGATTGGTAACTTGGCAACATCACAAAATTGTGAAAAGAAAAAAATTGATAATTAGGTGGAATTACTTCTACATTGTCAAGTGGAATAAACATAATTTACTTCAAGGTGACTTTCAGTGAAAGATTTGGTTTAATACATAATAGGGTATACAAAGACTAACGGTTCAAGAGGTGCAATATATTGGATAGAACATATTGATGTTCAAACCTAATATTGCTATCGATCGATATTTTTATGTGGCATTGCTTTCACCATGGTTAAGTCTTGATGTTTACTATTGATTCTTCTTAGTGCTAGCAAATTACATAGGGAGGAAAATTAGCTCAATCGATTTGTATACTCAAATATTTCCACTTTACAAGCTAGTATAAAGGATAACTCATTTTTGCTTGGCTTATTGACTAAATGGACCTTCGTGGGTTTTTTTTTACTTAGAGTATCATTTATGGATTTCAATGTTATATATTTTGGCTCTCTTTGAATAGCCTCATAACAGACAATTAGAAACAAAGGATCACTCAATATTATGGTTAATTTGTAGTATTTGTCGCCTTTGCTTTTGCAAGTCCTTATTCATGTCATTGTTGAAAGACGAACACAACCTGTCTAGTCTAGCTTGCGCATAAAGTGGCATACAGAATCGTTGAAAACTCCTATTGCCTCAGTAAAGGAAAAGTACGATTTTGAAATGGCCCCCTTTGCAGGACTCAAATCAGTTTGTAATACTAGGAGGCCTCTAAACTCCCTCAGGACACCCTCATGATGGTAGTTAACACCAACTTCCATAGGTCCAAATTTGTTTTTATCTTGTAGTGAGAATTTAGGTCCTTGCGCCTTGCTTAACATACTTGTGAATAAATGATAACACATGCATTAGAATTAGTTATTGATGTGTTATTGTTTTTGTTTATTTTTGCACAAGTGTGAAGAGAGATAATGAGAAGTTGATAAATAAATAGCTTCTCGAAAAGTTATGTATCACCAAATTTCTATGGGTGTCATCGGGCTTGTATCGCTAGGACTTTATCAATAGGTTTGAATGCACCTAAAGATTGAAAAAAAATCAAAGGGATCAAAATGGAATTTAATAACAGCAGTGTTTTATGGGTATATAAGGCACCAAGGATAAGGCATTCATGAAATAAAAGCCTATTGCTTGAAGTGAGAATTAAAGGCAAGTGTGAATTTTCGAGGTGTTTTTTATTAAAAGCTTTTTTTGGTGTAAAGCCTATTTCTCCACCATGGATGACAATAATTCATTGATAATACATTTGGGTTCTTAGTCCTTCTGTGCATATAAAAGAAATTACACAAGGAAATTGTTTTTTCATATGTAGGGTAAGGAATCCCTAGGTGAACCCATCCTTGGGTGGTACCCCTAGGAACGACTTCAAAGAATGGTTAACGAATAAAAAACAACCAAATCATTTTCCTAGGCCCTTTTCATAATAATAAATTATTATTATTTCATGTTTATTCGTTGCACGTTTTAATAAATGGTTTGAAGTTTATTTGGCAATAAAAAAAGTGGAAGATTGGAAATTTTTATCTTCCTAATTAAAATGACCCCTTAAAAAATCAATAACATCAACTTTGAAACTTCATAACTAAATTATATTTAATCAATTAATTGCCAAATAAAAACCTAAAAATGGAGTGACTTCCAAATCACCTTAGGAAAACAATTCATAAGAAAATTCTCAAATCATGTTTTAAGTTTGTGTTCCTGATAAAAAAATTCAAAATTTTTTTAGTGTTATGTTCATGTAACGTTTTTTAAATGTAATGATTAAAAACATCAAAATACACAATATTATTAATATTATTGAGAATTTAAAATCTATGGAACATTGTAAATGTACTTAATTTTTTTTAATGAAAATGTTTATTCATGTGTTTCCTATGATTTTTCAAAGTTTGAAAAATCTAAGAAAATCAAAGTGTGATGTTCCTAATGGTACCACTCAAGAATGGGCTTGCCCCCCTTTGAGATTTTGTCATGTCATAAGTAAAAAAAATAAAATAAAATAATGTAAAGATCTTTGATTAGAAACTTCTAGAAGTCTTTAAAAAGATCCTTGAAAAATGATATGTCATGTTTTCCTTTTTTGAACCCAAGCATTAGCTAAGAAGAGTCCAAGGTTGAAGTAGACAATATAGATTATGCATGTTTTATTTATATATTAACTAACGATAAATTGGAAGTTGACAAGATAGTGATAAGTTGTGATTGGTTTAAACTTTCAACATTTCTCATCCAAGCACTAAAGCATGCCCATCATTTTAAAGTATAAATGAAAACTTATTGACGAATATTTTGGTAGTGAGTAGTAACATAGGTGCCATTCTTATTATATCCAACAAATTGCATTGGATGAATGCCTAAGCATCAAGAACAAAGGATGTCTTGAAAGCTAAAAATGCCATGGGAGGATAACATTTGCGATCCATGGATCTCCAATCGGGAAAACAAATATTTAAACAAAGTGGAACATTAATGTGTTGCTTTTTGATTTGGATTTTCAAACTTAAACATATTCCTTAAAGATATTTGAAAAACATGCTTAGAAATTTTATTTTATTTTATTTTGATCCTTGGGGAATATGCAATTTAAAAACCAAACATGGTTGTTGGATTTCCATTTGAGTCATAGAGTTGGGAACATTGAGTAAAGAAGAAGTTCTTGTGGTTCCCATATAGGATGATGGTTGACTAGAACTAAGTAGGTGTCAATAGTATCTTTCAATCCATAGTCAATAGGCTTTTAATGATTATCAACACCACATTGAGCAACATTCAAATGCCAATTTCTTGAGATACTAGGGCAATACCTAAAACATGCATGCCAAAAAAAAAAGTTTGAAAAAAAAACCAATAATTAAAATATTGAATATAATTTTGAAACAAGAGATATTCCAAAACAAGATAGGTTGCCAAACAACAAGAATACTTTTTTTTTATCAACATCTTGAACTTTAGTATGTGCAAAAATATGTGAAATGCATGTTAACACCTAAAGGTGAATTTTCTTGACACAAAGTTTGATTATACATCAATTTCTCTTCACCAAAAATGAATACATGTGATTTCTTGATGTCCCTCCCTAGCCCAACCTTTGAAGACCTAACAACTATTTCATCTTTAACAAACTTCACCTTTTTATAACAAAGATTCGTTAAGATATTGAATGGAGTCATAACAATTCTAGTTTTGTTGATGTGCTATTTTTTGACAAGCACGAATGAAGCAACCAAGAATGAAGCAACCATGTGCATGTAGAAGGCTTTGAATGTTACAAAACAAATAAACAAATAGTTTATATGATATCAACTTGAAACCTCATTGGTGAATAAAGATTGCCATCTTTCTTTCTCACTTGCAATATGAAAAGTGCTAACAAACACATGAATATCATTTTCTTTTGAAAGATCATCAACGGTTTTGGAAGTGCATATCCCACAAAAGATTTGCAATTCACCAAATGTATTACAAGCCCACATTTATGTATGTGTGTTGTGGAATTTGTCACCAACATACACATTGGAAATTTCAATATTGTCCACATCACATAATCAATTGCTCTCTAATTATAATGGTGATGCACATCTAAAAGACAAAATTTATGGTGGATCAATTTCGTGTTCAACAATGAAATGACCATAATCATAATCACAATTGCTTCCACTGTCTTCAATGACATCATGAAATGGAATCATATCAGCTGAATCAACATTAATAGTAGAAACAATAAGCAAGGGAGCATCTATGACAAGATCAAAAAGATTGGAACTCAAACAAGCACTTCTTGTAACACTATTGAATGCATTGTTAATGCTAGCAACTTGTTTTTCAAATTTTTTGAATACTTGAGAAAGATGCAAATCATCGAATGACTCTTCTACTAAGCAGATTCACTTTGCATAATCATCACCATCTTCAATGGAATTTTTTTGTGCTTAAATATGCAAACACAGAAACAATAAGAACAACATTGTTGTGCATGCAACGCTTTGAGAAACAAAGTTTTGAAAATGGAAAGAGAAAATCTTGAAATAGTGGCAAGAAAAAAAATGAGCTCCCATGACAATACAAAATGAAATTGGAAAGAAGAATTTCTTAATGTAAGAGAAGGGTAGCCATTTCAGCCCTTCCATTGTTTTTCAGTGCTTGTCACTCGAGCTATCACCCTCTTGCTTAGGCACCTCAAAACATGGAAGGGGCTGAGAGGGCGAGCCTTCTCCTCTACAGAATCAAAAGAACCTCTGGTTCTGGGAATCTTTTTGAAAGACTTGGCGGTTTTCATGAAAGAACTGGCAGCTTCGAGTAAGTCCTTCGATTTTTTAAGAAACCTGGTTATGGGTGAAAATCCATTCAATGAATTTTAGAAGCTCTGATCAAGGGTTAGAAACAGTTCTCTGAAACTGTCAAAACTGTCAGCTGAAAACTTAAAGCAGACGCAAAAGATTAGTACTGTAAAACTATGCTCAGAAATATTCAAAGCATACGAAATTTATTTGATTCAGTGAGAAACACACATCAGGTGGAATAAAACCTAATTAGCTTTTAATTGCAAACTAATCTAATCAGATAGCACAACACCTAACCAGGTTTAATCAGACACTACCTAATTAGGTAGGGTAAACCTCCTAGCTAATCAAGTTGAATCTAACACCCTAATCAGCTACCAGAACCACAATTTTCCCAAAAAAATCATACTATGGAATCTATAATCCCTTCAATCTTTTACTCCCCAAAGGAAAAAAATAGCACTCCCAAAATAGAAAAGCATAATTCAATGAACTTGCATGATACTATCAGAGCTGAATATGGCACTAGAGGAAACTGAGAAATATGTGAAGAATTTGAGAAGAATTTGGGGAGGGTTTTTGAAGAATTTGGGAAGAATTTGTGAAGAATTTGCTGAAAGCAGCAATGGGTGATGATGCTCTAGGAGGTCTTGAGATTCAGATCCTTGAGATTCTTCAAATCCTGCTGGAGATTTTGCTGCTCAAGAAATGGGTAATCGGTGTACCCGATGACAGGATCTTGGGTGTAGAAGAACTCGCGCTTGTATTTGTTGAGCGGTGCACCGAGAGCGAATCTCTTCACAAAATCCGGATTTGCCAGAAACAGTCGGCCGAACTCCACCCTATCCGCTTTCCCAGAGCGAATAGCTTCGTTTCCATCCGCCATTGTGAAGCCCCCACCCACTGAGAAACTGTTCTTGTACGCCTTCCTGATCGGCCATGAACTCTGGTCCGTCTCGACCTCCCCCGCGGCTTTCATTCTCGGCTCCACACAATGCATGTACAGCAGATTGTACTTGTTCAGACTGGTGGCGAATTGCACTCCCAGAGCTACGGGATCGGAGTCTGTGGCATCTGCGAAGTCGGCAAAAGGCGAGATTCGTATACCCAATCGTGATGAACCGATTTCTTTGGCCACTGCTTCCACTACTTCCATTGCAAACCTGCAGCGATTCTCGATCGATCCTCCGTATTTGTCAGTTCGGTCGTTCACTCCGTCTTTCAGAAACTGGTCTATCAAGTACCCATGAGCTCCATGTATGTCCACACCATCAAATCCTGCGGAAAAAAAAATCCCCCACCAAAAGAATAAGCTGTAAGCAGCTGCAGGTAGTCGAATATTGACTTCTACGATCCATTTTCAGATTCTGCAGAAACTTCAAACCAAACCTGCTGCTGCGACCCATTATCGAGAATCCTAGAAGAAATGGCAATCAGGCCTGAACCCTGAAGTCTCATGGAGAATAACCAACACCAGAGCAGCTGCTCCTACAGCTTCTTAGAATTCCTGGTTCTAGATCAATGACATCACTGAGGAGGAGGAGGGAGAACAAGGATTTGTTGTGTGACCTGCTTCTATAGCATTCCGAGCTGCAATTCGGAATTGCTCCACGTACTGTGGAATCTCCTCAGCTGTGAGTGCGTGTGGAGTTGAGTAATCCGCTTGGTCTTTGCCCGAGGGTAGCGTTACCTTGCCGTGCCTGATCCGCTTGTTGGTTGAGGAGACTGGCGCTGCTCCATTGCATTGATAATCTGTCGACATTCACACCCCAAGGATCAACCATCTTTAGCAGCAGCTTCTCAGCAACTTTCTTTGGATTGACCATCAGCTACTCTCATGCAAATCGACTCTGTCTCTGGACTAGATCATCACACCCAGCTCAACATCCTCCAAGTGCTGGTAGTACTAGCTTTTCTAGCAGCATCGCACAGAATAAATGGAGTTGAAAGATCTGCGTACCAGTGTGGGATACGCGACCCGCGTGCCAGATCTGGCAAAAGAAGTATCCGCCCTTGTCGTGCACAGCCTTGACAACGGGCTTCCAGGCTTCGATTTGCTCTTGGCTCCAGAGACCAGGAGTACAGGGATAACCACTGGCACTTTCTGAGATTCCTGTGGCTTCGGAAATCAGGAGACAGCCGGGTGTCGTCCGCTGCGCGTAGTAGATTGCCGCATGCGGCTGTGGCAGTGCGTTGTATGCACGACATCTTGTCAAGGGTGCCAGCACAATCCTGTGCGACAATTGGAAACGGCCGAGCTGATAAGGGGTGAGCAATGGCATCGACTGCAATGAATCCCCATTGCAGGAATCCAACTTCTTCTCAGCATCATCTGGCTTCGCCCCTGCTGCAGGTGTGACAGCAACGTACTCAAGTCCTATGATCTCTAGACTGAAAACCAACCTCCCAGCTCAAAATCCTGAAATCCTCAAAGCTAATATGAAAGCTGAGACTCTGAAATCTTTTCCGATCACAGACAAAATGGTCCGAAGCTTCAGCTGACTATCTATTCTTCTTCCCACAAAAGCTTAGAGCTGTTACAGAAATTGCAAAGTGTGTATGTAGTAAATGAGTAGTGGATGAAGGAAACTCAATGCAGTTGTGGAAAGCCCGGAATCCTCTGAACAACTTATATAGCAGAAGAGCAAGCCACCATGCATGAATCTCATGATCTGTTTGATAATTTGTAATGGAATATTTGTGAACAGTTTGAAGAAAAACTCCTGCAGATGATATTTCCTTGCAGCACCAAGTTAGTCTAGAGCCACGCCCACCATCCCAAGTTCCTACTAAACTTACTGTCATGGAGCAGCTGCAGAGGAAGATGCCTGTACTCTGTCTACTCTAGTGTGTCTGTCTTCTTCACACCTTGAACCAACTATTGTTGGACACGCAAAGCTTGAAAAGCTGGAATGTAAGGGAAGAAGAAGCAGCATGAAACCTTCACAAAAAAAACATTCTAAGCTCCTTCAAAGCTTCAAACTGTGGTTGGGTCTAGTTAAAGGTTATAATTGTAAATAATAATATTATAACTTAAGATTATAGTATGGATAAAAATGGAGGATAAAATAATGAGTTTTATGGACTTTATAACATTTTTTTTTTTTTTGATTAGGGGCATAAAGTTGATTTATGAATAAATAGATAATTATTTTGGCTAGTAATAATGAAAAGTCAAGTATGTAGACTTGATCAAATCATAAATTTTAAATAATATAAAATTTATCCATAGAAGAATGAAAAGTTATAAATGACACATGATTAATCATTCATTCATTCTTTTTTTTTTTTACCAAGTATATAAAAGATAGTGATTGGAGGACTAGGTTCATAATTTGCATTCAATGGTTTTGTGTTACTAATTGATATCAAGACTTGTAAAAGTGTTATATTTGAATGGAAGTTTTGAAACAATAAATACAATGTGCAAATCATTTGTAAACATCATTGTGAAAATTTTATAATCTTTGATGAGTGTTTTTATAAAAGAGATTTTTAAGCATGTGTGATGAACTCCCTCTTTTTGATGTAATTCACACATAAAAATTCAACTTTACATGTGTGAGTTATCCTATTTCAAAGGATGTAAGATTTCATGTTAAGAATTATGTAAACGAGAATTATTGCAAGTGTTATGTTGTAATATGTTTGAGAGCCTATTTATGTGCAAGAAAAGATTTAATCCAAAATTAACTTTCATAATCCTGAACCCCTTAGATTAGGGTTTCATGCAATAAATGGACTTGGAAATTAACATTTTGGGTCTAGTTCTTCAAAAAAGAAAAAAGAAAAAAAGTGGGTGCAAGCTCAACACTGGTATCAACAAAAGTTGGGCAAATATGAACTGGAGTTTTGCAGGTATGGAGAGAGTAGCCTTACCACATTGTTATTTGGGTGATGTACCCAAGTTATTGCTTCCTATCCATTTTTGCATGAATTTGAGATAGTGCCCTAAACATCTACTTGGTCTTGATTAAGTAAGAACTAATTCATTGTCCATATGTATCTGATTAATTCATTATGAATATTTGATTCATAAAGACTAAAAATGTGTAAAAATCTCATTTTCAATATTTCAATGTCAATGATAATTGGAATGGATTTAGGTCTAATAGGTGTAGTAAGGTCCATTAGTGTCGTTCACCATGACAATTAGAAACACCATTCATTTCATAATTTATGAAAGGGTTTTGGAACTAGATTTTGGTGGTGGTGGTGGTGGTGTGAGTGTGTGTCCCTGTAGGACACGAACAGGTATGGGATCGAAACTATGTAATTTTGTTACATAGCTATGGAGATCTATGTTATAGGTTACACATCTATTTTCTCACTCTCCTTTTGTCTATACATAGAGCCTTATCACTCTCCTTCTACACACAATCAACACCAACACATTTGTCTATGCGTAGGTGGCGAGCCTCAACATTCCTCAACCATGAACTACACACTATCACACTCAAAACAATCAAAACCAAAAGCCTTTCCAAAAACTTTCATCCCAACTTTGTATTCAAACCATCACTCTTTACAAAGGGAGGAGGTGTATGTTAAGGTCACAAACACCTCTTTATATACTAACCCAAAGGAAACGAATCAAGAACCTTCCAAAAGTTACCCTCCACATAATTTATCATAAGGAAACAAAATCACATGTTTTCCCATGAGATTCTACATTTAATTAATCCAAAGGAAACAAAATCACATGGTTCCCCCATGTGATTCCACATTTAATTACAAAGAATGATGTCACATGGTTCTCCATGTGATTTCACATTTAATCACAAGGAATAAAATCACATGGTTCCCCATGTGATTTCACAATAATCAAAAGAAAAACACAAACACATGGTGCACATGACTTCCACATTAATATGTGAAAGTCAATGCACCATGACCAAGTCCAACCCCCTAAACTTACCCCTTTAAGCAAATTACCAAGGTAATTATGAAATTACCCATCAAGTTACATCCCCCTTTGTCTCTAATTTGTTTAGAAATTTTCATAACTTCAGCTGAGCATTTTTTGTGTACGACTTTCTATTTCTTGACTAACTCCTTTGTTCTGGTGACGTCCGAATGGAGGCCCTACCATGGACCATACTCCAATTTCCATGAGAGCAACAGAGCACTTGTCTCCCTAGTAATGTTGAATAAGACCCCTCTTTACTCTTGCGACTTCAGTTTGCCACTTTTCATATGGATGGGGTTTCAAACATCCTGCCTGGATCATATTTGGACCAACTTTCTTTTGCTGACTATGTATATAGCCAAAAAGATATATTAAATAAATTTTAAAATGATGAATTCAATTTCTTTTTGAGATGTTCAATAGCCATAATTCAATTCAATCTACGCTCAATTGAATTTGAATTCAATTAAATTGCATTCAATTCACGTTTGTATTATTGCAAATTCATTCAATATTAAAATTCATTTAAATGAAAACTAATTCTCAAAAAATCAGCTCATCTATATTTCTCAACAACAATTGGGGGTCCAATTTCCTAGGAACTAATTTGGACTGATTTGAAGCAAATTGAATCCTTGAGTTGGACTGGAACCTTCAACCCTAGCCTGATTCTTGGATCTCCAAATGAGGAGCTCTCCTTTTAGCACTGTGTTTTGGGTCTGAACCAATTGATTTTCCCTCCAAAACAGGTGCCATATAGGTTTAGCCTCAATTTTGCCACTTTGTGGTCTTGGACCCTCGTCTAAAGGCCTTGGGGACCAATTTAAAGCTTTCAACCACTAAGATTGCTTGAGTTCATTAGTCCCTGGACCTTGGACCCTTGTCTAAAGTCGCCCTAACTTAATCCTTCCAACCTTTTATTATTATGAAGTAAATGTTATCACATGGATGATAGAAGAGATGGAAGTTGGGAAAGAAAGGACATAGGTCCTAGCAACAAAACAATCGTCTTCTCCTTTGCCTTGGTCACATTTGGACTAGCCTTCTTTTATGTCCGGCCATATATAGCCAAAAAGTTATATTAAAAATCAAAAAATCAAAAAAGTGCTTTTTGAGATTTTCAATAGCCATAATTAAATTTAATCTCAAAAAGCACTTATTCTAGCACTAATAATTTTTTATTTCTTTATTTGGCGATAGCCCGCTAAAAGATGCTGTTGTCATTAGACTTATCCATAAAGTACCCCAAACTGGGGACGAAATCAGAAGTTAGGATGAAAACAGTACACATTTTTTTTTAAAAAGGGGCACGAAACTAGTTTTCTCATCTAAATTGGTTCTGAACAGGCTTCTTTGTAGTGTGCCAAAAAAAATGTTATGGGCAATGGAATTGTTGGATTTGATGGTCTGAAATTTGCTTCTCAATTATTTAGAATGAACTATGGATGAATTAACAATTAAAATGTAATAAGGTTTGGTAGGTTTACGAATATTTTAAATGATCAATGTTAATGCTAAAAAAATTCATTATTTTCAATGTTCAGCACAAGAGAGTTGTGTATAAACTTTGAAGATTTTCTTTTTTAGACCAATGGGATTGCTGGATTTTATTTTCTCCTTAATTATCTTGAGTGAGCCAACAGATCAATGTGTAATAGCTAATTTACAAACCGGGTTCTAACACATTTTACTAGTGCAAATTGTCAAAAATTCTTGCAAATCTTCTGAACTGGTACCCAGTTTCAACATACAGTGTTTTTGATGTTTATTTAACTAGTGGCAAAGTTCCCCCCTGGTCTTGTGATTTTCATATCACCATTTTCCCCCCCATGAAATGATCTATTTAAGAAAGGATCGTAAACCTTAGTTAATGTATTTCCCCCTCATTAGTAGAAAATTCAATTTCTTTTTTCAACTTTTTATCGAAAATCCACATGACCTTTTTCCACCAAAAAAATTCAGAGACTAAAACATCACAATTTTTTTTGAAGTTTTGGGTTGTTGCAAAAATGTGGAAACTTGACCTAAGGTTTTTAGAATTTATTTATTTATTTATTTTTGTTGGCTGGCCCCACCTATGCACAATGATCAATACGTGTGATCAAATCATAAGGTGCATTTGATTTTTTCGTTTTTTTTTATGAAATAAAATAATTACTTAGCTTGATTTTCATGGAGCCTGGCTAAGTCATACCCTGGCCTTTTAAATATTTTTCCATTATTAATTCCTGCTCAGTCCAAGCAACTGACGTCTCTCCGCTGGACGTCAGTCCCACGCAAGGACCAACTGCGTCAGCAATTTGGAAGTTTGATGCTGTAAAGGGGAAAATTTTCTATTACTATTATTTCGTTATAAAATTGAACTGGCCCCGGGCGGTCTCTCATAATGGCCCATCCCACTCTACAGACCCTTTTCATTTTTTTAGTGTCATTGGAGGAAATGTTTTAAAAGGAGCCTTATTTTTTCCTCTGCTGGTTGTTTGTGGGGGCGTTTCAAAACAAACGTAAAGCACTGCCTGGATTTTTCCTCTGTATTTTCAGCTCCATTGCCTGCCTGAAGAAACCTGTTTTCAGCAAGCGGGATCGTCCGCGGTGGAAGGTACCAGCCAGGCTGTACTGGATTCTTTTGACCAGTGGAAAGTGCCAGCCAGCCAGTCTGTCACTATTTCTAAAAAGTGAAAGTATCCCAGCTCTGCTTTACTTAAGAAAAGGACCTGAGTACACAGGCCTTCCGCGATTTTCAACCTCTTCCCTCGGCATACCCGCCTGGGCACGGATCTGAAATCACAGAAGGGCCTATACTCAGGCCCTTCTCCTATACATAATGCCCCTTTTTTCCTTTTTCCATGATCCACTGAGTACCTCAAAAATAATAAGGACTTTTGTGGGGTAAGGTCTAGCGCCAGCGTGTCACCAGAGTGAGGGAGGATCTGTGCAAGGTAGGAGCTGAGCACAAGCCGAACATCGGTAACACCCCATTCCAGGGCCTTGCCTGGTGAATGGTCGCATGAGTGCGAATCAATGTTCAAAGAAGGCCTTATGATCGAACGCTCGGACTTGAAAATTTGTGTTTGATTCTTGTAGGGTATCGAAATGAAATTTTATTTTTGTGTGTGGTTGTGGGTGTGAGAAAAGCCAGTATTGAAAAAATAACATTTGTCATTATATCTAAATGTGTTTGGCGATGGGAGAGGCATGACATGTTTTCATGTATAGAGCTTTTTTTTAAAAAAAGGTGAAAAATATTTGAGTCAAGTTTTGAGTGTTCGGTTATGGGTGTATTTTGAAACAATGTGAAAAAAATGCAAGCAATTTTTCCATGACCACATTACTATCCACATTTAGAGCTTTTTGTTTTAAAAAGGCGAAAAATATTTGAGTCAAGTTTTGAGTGTTTGGTTATGGGTGTATTTTAAAACAATGTAAGAAAAAATGCAAGCAATTTTTCCATGATCACATTACTATCCAACACATTGCATGTTTTACAATCATAAGATGTATTTTGTTTGAAATAGCACATTATCTTAAAATATTATATAAAAATGTAAGCAATGTAGCTACATTTAGAAATAATCACATGGAACCAGTTAAAATAACTTTAACGAGATGGTTAGATCAAGCTTTAGAGCAATCACTCACATAAAAAAAAACATCAAGTTTAAATTTAGGGTCACATATATAAGGCCTTTCAACTCCAAAACAAGGGACAACCAGACTTAACCTTTAGAAATATATATTATAACAAGCATCAAGGAAAGAAGATGATTACATATGAAATTACGAAACTAATCATAGTCAAGATTGGGGGAGGAATTTGTTGTTATATTTTATATAGTTTAAAAATTTAAAAGTAGGATGTAATCTCTTGCTATTGTTATTGTAATGTCGTGGCATGGCATGTTAAAAAGCATAACAATTCCTTTTCAAAGTGTGGGAACTTTTTTTTAAAATAAAAAATTTGACCCAACATGGGTACCCAGCTAGTATCATCAAATAGTAACTAAATATGACATGGAGCTTTACATGCAATAAGGCCCTTTGGGAAGGCATTACCAACATTGGGGCCATGCTTGACTTTGTTTCACATGGGCCCCATAGTCTAATAACTTTTTCCCTTTAAGGCTTTACTTAACACTTTTAAACATTTGTCATTTCACCAAAGCTCCTTCAAAACTTACATAGTTCATGAAGGGTTTTATATTCAATAATTTATGAGAACACATCAATTGGATGAATATGCTTCTTTGTTTTGTTCTATTCTATGAATATAACTATTTTCCTAGTTTCCTAATCTACAAAAGCACCTTTAGTATTCTTGGCCTACCATGTTACATGATTTTGATAAGTGCATTGCTTGCCATTCATATTGGCAATATTAGTTGCATCTCGTAAAACAACATAGTTCTTAGCTATTTTCTAAGCATTCAAGTTCAAGGGATTGAAGAGAACATTTGTTCAATCATGTTACTTAAAAAGTTGATGAGGAATCTCCAAAAAACAATAATGATTTTTGGGTCCAATTGAAAAAGGACAACACAATGTGTTGTCGTGCATTGACATAAAATGCAATTGTTTGAGCTTCAAAAGGATGGACATTTGTTGGTTGAACGAAGTCTCCTTATTTTAGGGCAAGGTTTTTGTGGTTGGTGTAGATTATGACTATATTTTGGGCTCTTTCAAACAAGTGTTACCATTTTTTGAATGCATTATTGATCATTAAAAGTTTTTTTTGTCATGAATTTCATAATTTATTTCAACCATTGAGAACTTCCTTGAATGCAATCCAACATGATGTACTTGTTCATCACTCTTATACTAAAATAACAGAACATGAAAAATGAAAATTGAGGCATTTACTTCAAGAGAAAATGGCTTGGATGGGTATGCATGAATCAAAATGGGAGCTATGGTGAAAACACTTTTCAACAATTTGAAAGCTTTCACAAAATTTTCATCCCACTTGAATGTGTCATTGCATGTATGAGTTGTGTTAAAGGTGTAACAGTCTTTGAGTAATTTTTGATAAAAATTCAATAGAAATTTGCAAACCCCAAGAAATATCTAATGTCATGAAATAAAAATGGCATTTGCCAATTGATGACAATTTGAATTTTCTCTGAATTCATTAATAAACCATTATAAAAAATGATAAGCTTAAAAACTCAACCTTTGATTGATGAAAAGGACATGATTTCTTCAATTTCGCCTCAAAACATTTTTCCCAAAGTTTATTGAAGACAAAACATACATGTTGTTCATGCTCCTTTAGGTCCTTGGAAAACATCAAGATGTCATGAATGTCAATGATCATGTTGTTGTTTAGGAATTCTTTAAATATGTCATTCATCAAATATTGAGAAATTATAAGGGCATTCATAAGACCAAAAAGCATAACATTGTATTTGAAATGGCCATACATTGTGTGTGAATATTTTCCATTCATCACCCTCTTTTATGTGTACAAAATTGTAAACATTTCTCAAGTCGATGTTTGTGAATAATATTATTCTTAAAAAAAATGTTCATCAACAAAACATGTTGCATCAATATCTATTAATGATTCCCATGTATGACATGTTTAATAAGATATATGTATATAGTGACTATGAAACAAGGTTTGGAGTTAAAAATAAACTTTTTCACTGAAATAGTTACAAATGACACTTTTAGTCACATAAGACAAGTCACAAAATGGGGTTTCCTTCTAGTGTTTGTTTCCCTTAAAATATTATTATCTAATTGCAAAGCCCCAGTTGAGACTGGACAAATTCATTTTAAAAAAAAAATCTTCATTAAGGATTATGTTTCAAACTTTGTATATTTTTTAATTTATACATGCCTAGCTCTTCCACAATATAAATAAAGCCCCAGTTGTCATGAACATTGTTTTTTTATAGTGTGAAAGATTTGAATCATCCACCATCAACTTGCATAGGATCATTGTTTAGTGTTTGATTATGAATCATAAGCAACATATTTCACTAGAAGAAATCTTGTCCATTTCAACCATCCATTTGTGATTAATGTGCAACTAATGTCCAAAGCAACACAATTTGCAATTAGACTTGTATCAATCCTATGTGACACTTTAATTGCAAGTGTTCATAGTCATATATACAACTAAACTTTCACAAATCCAAATTTTGGTCATGCATGTGATCACAATGTGTGACTACCATAAGTTTAAATGAAAATGTCAATGAAAAATAAACATATGTCATCCATTATGGGTGGCATCCATTAGTTGTTGACAATTAAGTTGCTTTCACAACTATATTTGCAACTATACACAATTGACTAGATGTTATGTGGCGTTTTTGCTATTAACGGAACTATTTAATTATGTGCCCTTTATGTGTTAGAGAAGGTGGGGTCTAAATCGTATTCTAAACACTAATTAATAAACCTTTAAGCTTGGTTGAACTAAAAGGTGCACTAAAGACAAAATGTCCCCATGTATCAATTTGCTAATGTAATGTTCAATCGTTCATGTGAAGATTGAATCAAATTTGGTTATAAATGATGTATTAAAATCAAAATGTTGAAAGAACTTTTTATATTATTGGCTACCTATTGGAATGAAAATGTGACAACCTTGTGCAAAAATCAAAAACCAAATATCAATGACCACAATCCTCTTGATCAAAAGGGAGCAACCATAACTATAAATAATGGATACACAAATCTTTGGTGATTTTACACAAATGGTGAACATTTGCTTATACTAAATAACAATTTTGGTCACAATTGAATGGTAAAAAATTGTCAAATCTTTGGTGTTATTTAAAGATCCAATATTGCACCAATCTTCTAATCCTTTTTAAATTTATAATTAGATGGTTTAACATCAAATTTTCCTATTTGGTTCCTATTTGAGGTCCACTATTAAATAGATCGGATTACTAGAAAAACCAAAAAGATTGGATGGTGAAAAAAATTTGTATTGTTTGGCAAAGATGGTCAAATGTGCATTGTGTAATAGTGCCATGATGATGAAGTTTTGATAAGGTGAATTGCTTTGAGTGGATGGTGGAAATTTTGCCTGGATGTTACAAATATGTTCACTACATATTTCACCTTCCTTTTTGCTACAATAGTGAAGTTTTACATAGTTACAATAACGAAGCTTTTGTTTTGCTTTGTTGCATGTTTAAATTTTTATTTTTATTTTTTTCTCTTGTGGGGTTCTAAATTGCTTTCCATTTGTAATTTCTTTATTCCATATTCTATCACATGACATTCTTGGTGAATGAATGTTTTGAGCAACATTGTACTTCTATAGTTGGTTACAAAAATTCTTTGTTTTTTGTTGTAGCAAAAGTCCACATGTGTACACCATCAATGCTCATTACCATTTTTTTGTTTTATTTGACTCTTTCTTTATTATAGAATTCCATCATCCTCCTCAACATTCCTTTTCTACTTTCATTATGTTTCTTTCACCTTAATTTCATTTGTTCTTGTGTTTATGTTTATTCTTGGTGGTTTTTTTTTGTTGCCATTCCTTTGTCATTTCTACTAACAATTTGTTGTTTCTCTTTGTAGGTGGAGGTACAAGTCTAAATCAATGATCAGTCAAGATTGTGCACTTTTTCTTTTCCTTATAATCTCTATTTATTAGTGATGTATGGAATTTCACAAGGTTTTTTATGTTTATTTTGTTGTCAATGAATCTCATGGTGTATTGTGTTTTTCATGTTCATATTTTTGCAAGTTTGCATGTAAATTGTGGAATTGCTTCAATGGAAGCAACCTTTTATTGAAGCCAAATATGACCTTTTTAAATAATATATTTTTGTTTGTGATTGTGTTTTTGAATTAACACCAAGTAGTCATTTCTTCTTTTTCTTTTTGTTATTTATGTTTATGTTTTGTTTTTCCTGATTTGTGTGCAATGTTGTCATGTAGTACTACAAGTCTATTTAGAGTTCCAAGGTGAATCATTAGGTCTTGGGGAAAAATCTAATGTCATTGCCATTGGAAAGTCTATTGCAAGGTTTAATATTCACATAAATGTTGCATAATAGTGCGCATGAAAGTTATTACTAATGAGGCCATTAGGAGGACAAATATCACTTGTCTTGGCCAAAACACTAAGAAGTTGAATGTCTTAATTACATTGAATAGATAGTGTTAAATTGGAAAAAATGAAGGTGTTAATATGAGATTTGGTTATTTTGGTATGCGTAATTTTCTTACCCTAGGTGCTAATGAGTTGAAGATGTGGATGACATAGATTTTTCATTATGTTCAATTAAACTAGGTGCGTCTTTAAAATATGATTTTTTTCAAATTTCTATGATTTAATTTGTTCTACATTAAAAAAAAATTGTTGTTCTTCATGGAACTCATGATGAGTATGTGTGTATTTATTTTTGCTTTTATGTTTTCTATTTCTAACTTTTATATCATCCTTTTTTATACCCTTTTTGTATGTATCCACTTAGGGGTTGAATAAAAACTAGAAGTTTGAAATCAACCACTCCAAAGTGAAAGATGTTATGTTCATGATGCGGTTAACACTTTTAAAATTTTGATGTTGATGCAAGGTCTCATCTTCTTTTCCTTTTGTCAAAGCCAAAGTTCCAAGACTCAAGTGAACAAGTGTGGTTTTCAAAATACTTTCTATTTGTTAAACAGATGACTTGTATTGAGATAATTTTAGAATTAAAATGTAAAAGAATCACAAATAAGTACAGTTGTGGGATCACTATAACAAAGGCTTAGAGGCTCTTGTGCCCATGGAATCCAATATGAAAATTACAAGCCACCAACACCTTAAAAGTTATTCAAAGTAAGTTACATGTTTAAAAAGAAAAAGAAGTCGACGTTTGTTTGATATTTTTTTGTTTTGCATATATGATCATGCAAATCAAGACACTCATAGCCATGCTTCACAAAGTATAATATTTAGTGAAATCAATTGTGATCACATTTTTGCCTATGAAAAAAGGTGTTGCTTAAAGAACATGAGTTGTTCAAAAAATTAATTTTATTTATTATTATTATTATTATTATTTTTGTTTATTTTGATTCTCATTAGATACTTGCATTCAAGGTTCATGGAAATAATTTTCTATGTAGAGATGTATTGTGACATTGTTTTTAGCTATGGCAATTGATAATCTTGCATATGGCAAAAGCTTAGAACAAGGTACAAAAGAAATTTGTTGAAAAGTCTATAAAGAAGTTGAAGGTATTTGTATTTCTTCATAGTTGTTTGAAAATTTTCAACATTTCTGTTTGAGTTTTGATGTTGCATTTTCTTTGATGATTGTGGCAAATCTAACTGCATTCCAGAATTGTATAGAGGTGATGGACATCTTGATACACCATGACAAATAGCTGATTATATAGCCAATTGTTGTGACCCATGTGGGTAGCCATTAATTCCAAAATGGGAATAATTGAAACATAACATTGTATATGTGATCCATCTTCTATTACAAGTTTACTACAAAGTATGCAAGGCCCTATGAAGGAATAATATATGTTTGAATTTCGTGTATATATCATGCAATTACATTAGACATACACAAACATGAAGAATCATTTGACATATTGTTGGATACTTTGTTGAAAATTTTGCCGTCAATATAGATTTTTTGGGTTCAAAAATAATTGTTCAATTTTGGATTAGTTTGGATTTGAAGGTTTTTTGTTTATATCCAAATTAAATAAATGATCTTCATTTCATATTAAATTTTCAGGAATGCATTGTCCTTGGGACCTTAATAAAGTTCATTTATATCTTGGTTACTTGCTTGAACAATGTGTAAAAACATGGTGATTTAAAAAAGAAGTTGTTGGATTTGGTGAAACTTTTTGGAAAAAGGGAATATTTAATAAAATATATATTTCTTGAAATTTTACTTTTCCAAATGATGAAAATTGCCCGCCAAAAAATAAAATACTAATAACAAGTATTTTTCACAATTCATGCCCTTGCCATTAGTTTGGCCAAGAACAAAGGTAGGCAAAGAAATTCTTAGTAGCCAATGAGGTCAACCAACATGCATCCAAGAGGCCCAACTTTCTTTTAACATTATGAAACCAACTTGATGCATACCTTATTGATCAAAAGGTTTCCCAATGATACCAACAGCACAACAAAAGGCCTATGTGGTTTGGTAGATCTCAACTTGACAAACAAAACAAACAAATAAAAATACCTTCAAACAAACTAACTTCATAGATAGATATGCCATAATAAACATCACATATGAAGGTAGTTCATAATGAGTGAGACCTAAAGTATACCTCACACATTTGTCATGAGCCCCGACTTTTTTGTATGAGAAAAAATCGCATTCTCTTGTAATGGGAATATTTCAGACCTTCTACCACTACAAAGTTAACTACTTTAGTTTTTTTTTTTTCATATTCGGGTTGTGACAACCTCTAAGTTAACTATTTTTTTTCATCCTCGGGTTGTGACAACTTCTAAGTTAACTATTTTTTTTCATCCTCGGGTTGTGACAACCTCTAAGTTAACTATTTTTTTTCATCCTCGGGTTGTGACAACCTCTAAGTTAACTATTTTTTTTCATCCTCGGGTTGTGACAACCTCTAAGTTAACTATTTTTTTTCATCCTCGGGTTGTGACAACCTCTAAGTTAACTATTTTTTTTCATCCTCGGGTTGTGACAACCTCTAAGTTAACTATTTTTTTTCATCCTTGGGTTGTGACAACCTCTAAGTTAACTATTTTTTTTCATCCTCGAGTTGTGACAACCTCGGGTCACCACTTAGTGTAGTTAGTGGCGTTTTAGTGCCAAAAAATTTTAGTGGTAGAAGGTCTGGAATGTTTGGAAGATTTCATTCCCAATGTAATCCTAACATGTTCCTTGAGTTGGTAATGTGTTTCTCAACATGTTCTCAAAAACACCTTCCGTTGTCCCATAAGCTTTGCCCCCACATTGTCTTCTTAAACCCTACATAGTTTAGGGTGAATATTCAAACTTATTTGCTTCTATGTGTGGAAGTGTGAATTATGGCTATTGAAAATCCCAGAAAGGCACTTTGATTTTAGGATTTTTAATTTTTAATATATAGCTTTTTGACTACAAATAGCCAGCAAAAAAAAGGCTGGTCCAAATGTGACCCAGGCAGGATGTTTAAAAACCCCATGAGAAGTGGCAGATTGAAGCCCGAAGGCAAATAGGGCAAACAATTGTGAAGAAATTTTGACAACAAATTTAGCCACAAATCCCTGTTCATTCCTGTTCTCCAATAATCCTATAATATTTTTTTTGGGGTCAAATTTATGTTGTAGCCAAAGAGCCAAAGATCCACAAGAACATTTAGCCAAATCCGGATTTGGCTACAAGCTAATTCTTTTGGCTACCTAATTGAATCATGAATAAAAAATATGGAGATTTTTCTTTAACGTTAATTGAATTATGGCTATTGAAAGTCTCAAAACGCACTTTGTTTTGAAGATGTAAATTTTTTAATATGTGTTTTTGGCTCTGAATAGCCAACAAAATGTGAAATGTGACCCCAGCAGCATGTTTAGAACCCCGATGAGAAGTGGCAGACCAAAACCGAAAGCCAAAGAGGGAGACAATTGTTCTGGTGCTTCCATTCTCATGACACCATGGAGAATGGAGTATGCTCCATGGTGAAGCCTGCATCCAGTTGCCACCAAAACAAAAGGGCTTAGTCGATCATAAGTGCAAAATCATACATAAAAAATGCTCAGCTGAAGCTATGAAAATTTCTAAGCAATTAGCCACAAAAGTGGCCACCCACCACCACCACCACCACCATCACCACCTCCTCTATAGTTCAAAAAAAGGACCCATGTCCTTTCTTTCCCAACTTCCATCTCTTCCATCATAATAATAAAAGTTTGGAAGGATTAAGTTAAACTAGAAAGATTACAATCACGACCCTAGCCTAGACAAAATGATGCTAAGACGGTTGTTGAGAAATAACAGGTTGTATACTAGTGGTTTGCAAAAAGGTTGGGGCAAGTATAGTCTTTGGAGAGACTAGCCTCCTTGATGCAGGTATCAGAATTCTCAAGAGAAAGAAAGAAAGAGCAATCGAGCCTTCTTAGTGAGTGAAAATTTCTTTGCAATCAAAACCTCAAATTGCCATACATATTCATCACTTATTTATTGCAAATTGGTAATAATATATAGTGAATATCTGTTATAGATTGAAGTCATCGTATTCGGCAAATTGATGAGTCTCAAATTTTTGCCACAAAATCCTGCCACAAATTTGAGATGGAAAGATGATCCAGGCAAAACAGAATCTTGATCCCTGGAAAAATGGAAGTGCCCTCCTGGAATGAACAAAATTTTTGCTGAGGGTTTTAGAACTTGGTTTTTTAGAACTTGCCCTCCCTTGACACTAACCTTTTTTATTGACAGATCTTTAGCGTTTAAGAATTTAACTTGGGTTTTCATGTTGCTGCACACTTACCAGTGATGATGAATTGATGAAGAAATGAGTTCATTTCGTTAGAAATCAATTTCACTTGAATGATTTGATATTGAATGAATTTTGCATATTGTAACTTGAATTGAATGCAACTCAATTGAATTCAGATACATTGAAATGAAATTCATATTGAATTGAATTGAGTTTAGATTGAATTGAATTATGACTATTGAAAATCTCAAAAGGCAATTCAATTTTTTCATTTTTCATTTTGAATTATTCTTTTTGGCCAGCAAGAAACAGGATGGTCCAAATGTGACCCAGGCAGGACATTTGAAATCCCCATGAGAAGTGGCGAACTGAAGCCGCAACGCTCTTTGAGACAATTGTTCTCAGACAATTGAGACAATGGGTTCTTAGGACATTGTGGAGAATGGAGTATTGTCCAGGGTAGAGCTTGCATCCAGCCGCCACAAAAATAAAGGGATTAGTCAATAAGTACAAAACCATAGACAAAAAAATGCTAAGCTGAAGCTATGAAAATTTCTAAGCAATTAGTCACACAAAAGTGGCCCTACACACACACACATCACCACGCCACCAAAGTCTTGTTATGAAACATTTTCGTAAATTATAAAGTGAATGACGTTCAGAATTGTCATGGTGACGATCATCGATGGACCCGACCTAAATCAATTCCAATTATCATTGTCATTGAAATATTGAAAGTGAAATACTCAACTTCTGACAATGAATTAATTCTTATTAAACGGAGACCAAGTAGATGTTAACACATTATCTCAAATCCATGCAAAAATGCATATGAAGCAATAACTTTAGGTACTTCACCCCAATAACAATGCTTGTGAGGCTAGTACTGAGGGGCCCGATTCTACAATACCCAATATGGTTACAAGTATCAATACCCACACCAACTCTCCCTACTCCACACCTTCAAAACTCTGGTTCATACCAAGACAGTTCTAATTTTGTTTTTTAGAACCAGAACCAGAGGTGGTGACTCATAAAAGTAAAGAACCACCCAACTCTGGTTCCTACCTAACTGTATAGGAGAGTACTACATCATAGCCACCAAGATGGGGGGGTTTGGGATCAGACTTTTTAATAGTTAGATAACTGGATAAATTTTATAGTTGGAAAATTTCTCACAAACAAGCAACGCCTGAATTGGCCCAACCCAATTCGATTCATCCATAGATCTCTCTCCCAAAACAAAGAAAAAAAAACACACACACACACACACACACAATACCATACTTCTTAACTAGACCCAACCACAGTTTGAAGCTTTGAAGAAGCTTAGAACCTTTTTTTGTGAAGGTTTCATGCTGCTTCTTCTTCCCTTACATTCCAGCTTTTCAAGCTTTGCGTGTCCAACAACAGTTGGTTCAAGCTGTGAAGAAGACACAAACTAGAGTAGACAGAGTACAGGCATCTTCCTCTGCAGCTGCTCCATGACACGAAATTTAGTAGGAACTTGGGATGGCGGGCGTGGCACTAGACTAACTGGGTGCTGCAAGGAAATATCATCTGCAGGAGTTTTTCTTCAAACTGTTCACAAATATTCCATTACAGATTATCAAACAGATCATGAGATTCATGCATGGTGGCTTGCTGTTCTCCTATATAAGTTGTTCAGAGGATTCCGGGCTTTCCACAACTGCATTCAGTTTCCTGCATCCACTACTCATTTACTACATACACACTTTGCAATTTCTGTAACAGCTCTAAGCTTTTGTGGGAAGAAGAATAGATAGTCCGCTGAAGCTAATTCGGACCATTTTGTCTGTGATCGGAAAAGATTTCAGAGTCTAAGCTTTAATATTAGCTTTGAGGATTTCAGGATTTTGAGCTGGGAGGTTGGTTTTCAGTCTAGAGATCATGGGACTTGAGTACGTTGCTGTCACACCTGCAGCAGGGGCAAAGCCAGATGATGCTGCGAAGAAGTTGCATTCCTGCAATGGGGATTCTTTGCAGTCGATGCCATTGCTCACCCCTTATCAGCTCGGCCGTTTCCAATTGTCGCACAGGATTGTGTTGGCACCCTTGACAAGATGTCGTGCATACAACGCACTGCCACAGCCGCATGCGGCAATCTACTACGCGCAGCGGACGACACCCGGCTGTCTCCTGATTTCCGAAGCCACAGGAATCTCAGAGAGTGCCAGTGGTTATCCCTGTACTCCTGGTATCTGGAGCCAAGAGCAAATCGAAGCTTGGAAGCCCGTTGTCAAAGCTGTGCACGACAAGGGCGGATACTTCTTTTGCCAGATCTGGCACGCGGGTCGCGTATCCCACACTGGTAGGCAATCTTTCAACTCCATTTCATCTGTGCAATGCTGCTAGACAAGCTAGCACTTGGAGGATTTTAAGCTGGGTGTGATGATCTAGTCTACAGAGAGTCGATCTGCATGAGCGTAGCTGATGAACAACCCAAAGCAACTTCTCCAGAAGCTAGCTGCCGCTAACGATGGTTGGTCATTGGAGTGTGAATTTCCACAGCTTATCAATGCAATGGAGCAGCGCCAGTCTCCTCAACCAACAAGCGGATCCGGCACGGGAAGGTAACGCTACCCTCGGGCAAAGAGCAAGCGGATTACTCAACTCCACGCGCACTCACAGCTGAGGAGATTCCACAGTACGTGGAGCAATTCCGAATTGCAGCTCGGAATGCTATAGAAGCAGGTCACACAACAAATCCTTGTTCTCCCTCCTCCTCCTCACTCATGTCATTGATCTAGAACCAGGAATTCTAAGAAGCTGTGGCAGCAGCAGCTCTCGTGTTGGTTGTTCTCCATGAGGGGTCAGGGTTCAGGCCTGAATTGCCATTTCTTCTAGGATTCTCGATCCTGGGTAGCAGGAGCATGTTTTGGTTTGAAGTTTCTGCAGAATCTGAAAATGGATCGTAGAAGTCAATGTTCGACTACCTGCAGCTGCTTACAGCTTTATCTTTTGGTGGGGGATTTTTTTTTCTGCAGGATTTGATGGGGTGGACATACATGGAGCTCATGGGTACTTGATAGACCAGTTTCTGAAGGACGGAGTGAACGACCGAACTGACAAATACGGAGGATCGATCGAGAATCGCTGCAGGTTTGCAATGGAAGTAGTGGAAGCAGTGGCCAAAGAAATCGGTTCATCACGATTGGGTATACGAATCTCGCCTTTTGCGGACTTCGCAGATGCCACAGACTCCGATCCCGTAGCTCTGGGAGTGCAATTCGCCACCAGTCTGAACAAGTACAATCTGCTGTACATGCATTGTGTGGAGCCGAGAATGAAAGCCGCGGGGGAGGTCGAGACGGACCAGAGTTCATGGCCGATCAGGAAGGCGTACAAGAACAGTTTCTCAGTGGGTGGGGGCTTCACCATGGCGGATGGAAACGAAGCTATTCGCTCTGGCAAAGCGGATAGGGTGGAGTTCGGCAGACTGTTTCTGGCAAATCCGGATTTTGTGAAGAGATTCGCTCTCGGTGCTCCGCTCAACAAATACAAACGCGAGTTCTTCTACACCCAAGATCCTGTCATCGGGTACACCGATTACCCATTTCTTGAGCAGCAAAATCTCCAGGAGGATCTGAAGAATTTCAAGGCCTCTTAGAGCCTCACCATCCTTCGCTGCTTTCAGCAAATTCTTCACGAATTCTTCCCCCAAATTCAGACCAAATTCAGACCAAATTCTTCTCCAAGCTCTTCCCAAATTCTTCTAATTTTTTTGACATATTTCTCACATATTTTTCAGTAAGCCTGAAGTGCAATATTCAGCTCTCATAGTATCATGCAAGTTCATTGAATTATGATTTTTTTCTAATGTGTATTTTGGGATGTTAATATTTTTCCTTTGGGGAGTAAAACATTGAAGGGATTATAGATTATATATAGTAGGGTTTTATTGGGGGATTGATTATTAGGGGTTGTGGTTCGGGTAGCTGATTAGGGTTTGATTCAACTTGATTAGCTAGGAGGTTTGCCCTACCTAATTAGGGAGTGTCTGATTAAACCTGGTTAGGTTTTGTGCTATGCGATTAGATTAGTTTGCAATTATAACCTGATTAGGTTTTGTTCGACCTGATGTGTGTTTCTCACTGAATCAAATAAACTTCGGATCATATCATGTGTTTTATAGTACTCATCTTTTGTGGCTGCTTTGATGAAACCCCTTTTGTTATTGAGAATTGCACATGAACTTACATTTGGTGATATTAACTCCATACCATGAAAACTGGAAAACTGTCTTCATGAAAACTGTGTCAATTCTTTGGAAATAAATTCTTCTCAGAATCGGAGGTTCTTTTGATTCTGTAAATGTTAAAAAGAACTGAAGGATCTGAGATTCAGAATTTTAAATTTAAAAAAAAACTGGAATTGAAGGTTCTTAACAAAATCAAAGAACTGCCCAACATGAAGTCCATACTCATGATATTAAGGCTTTGTGTTGGTTTATGATTCCCCCCAATTGTTTCAAACTTGAGACACACTTTGATTAGATTGCAATCCAATATCTATGGCCCTGATGAACGCACACTATTGTGACATCCTTAATCATAGAGTTAAAGTTCGCATCTAAAATACACCATATAACTTTAATATATGGGCCAGAGTGAACCAGCACCCAATAGCAACACCATGCCAACCTTCTTGTATTCCTGTCCCCTAGCTAACTAACCACAGTGGTTAGCTATGAACCCACTATCCAGGGTTCATCTATCTACTAATCACCAAGTCCCAAGTTACTTACATTCCTAGTAAGCAATTACAATGCCTACCTGCTTTACCTCCAATACTTTTACCCACTCACATAAAATAGTTACCCAGGCAATGTGAAGGAAGTAGGAGGTTTTACAAGATAGGTTACCAAGATGGGACCTTGGTAATTCGGTTGTGGTTGATCCAAAACCGCAATCTATACTACTTATAAAGAGACGTAGTCTGTCTGTGCGTGCGTCTGTCTGTGCGAGGTCCCGAAATCGAGGTTTCGGGACCTCAACGGACAGGACCTCTTTTTTTTTTCCTTCTTCTTTTTTTTTTTTTTTTTTTTCCGCCCTAAACTGTCGTCGTCGACAGACAGGGCTTTTTTTTTTTTTTTCTTTCTTCTTCTTCTTTCCGCCCTAAACTGCCGTCGTCCACGGACAGGGTTTTTTTTTTTTTTTTTTCTCCGCCCTAAATTGCCGTCGTCGACGGACATGGTTTTTTTTTTTTTTTTTTCCCGCCCTAAACTGCCGTCGTTGACGGACAGGGTTTTTTTTTTTTTTTCTGTCCGCCCTAAACTGCCGTTGTCGACGGACAGGGTTTTTTTTCTCCCTCTCTGTCCGTTCGAGATTGTCTATCACTACATGCTCCACATTACATCCATCCGATGTGGGCTTTTTTACGTCATTCAATGGGGAAGATTTAGCCACGTTTACCAGTTGCTCGATTTTTAAAACTTTTGTACTTACTTACCTACCTACCTACCTGCCTTGCTGCGTATCTACCTATTACTTATCTACCTGTTTGGTTGTACTTACCCTTTTTGCTTTTGCGGGACATGTGATGGATGGATGGATGAATGAATGCCAGGCTAAATGCCGCACTAGGGTTTAAAACCGGGTGGGGGGGGAATCGACGGGACCTCTTTTTTTTTTCTTATATATAACTAGAGGGGTCAAGAAGACGAAGAAGAAGTGTAGGCGAGAGCTGGCATTTTGTTGTTGGTTTGTGACTTCACGGAGGAGCTTGAAAGAGCTTGGGCGGTAATCTCTATCTATATGAGTATGTACCTGAAGGATGACTGGAGTGTTGTTTTCAGAAGGTTGTGGATTTCTAATTTTTGTGTGTAAATCAGAGTCTAAATACACACGAAAAGTCTCTTTTTTTTTCTTTTTTTTTTCCCCGCCCTAAACTGTCGTCGACGGACAGGGTTTGTTTGTTTTTTTTTTCTTTTTTTTTTTTTCCGCCCTTTTCCGGCGGGCTGCCCAGGGTTAATATCAGAATTTTTTGAAAAGAAAAAGGCAGGCATGGGCAGATTGTGTCCGACCGTCACGGGCACCCACTAGTCTTATATATAATTACAACATGTGTGTGCGTTCGTGCGTGCGTCCGTCTGACGGGACAGTTCCGCGTTTTAATGGACCGGCGGAACTGGCCCGAACGGTCGGATTCCAAAAACGGGAACCGGCCCGGACAGTCGGATTCCGAAAAGGGTAGTGGGTATAACTCAGCAGGGGTTGGGGGGGGCCAGGGAGGTGTATTTTTTTCTTTTTTTTTTTCGTTTGGAGCCCGCAGGGGTGGGGGGGGGGAGAGGGGGGCGGGAGGGGGGCGGGCGGGGAAGGGGTGGGGGGGGGCCAGGGAGGGGTTTTTTTTTTTTTTTTTCCGCCCTAAACTGCCCAGGACTTATTATGGTTTTCAAGACATGGTTTTCGGGACTTGAGATCTCAACTTTGGGGCCTGGGAAATTTTAGGATATGGTTTTCAGGACATGGTTTTCAAGACTTGGGATCTCAACTTTGGGGCCTGGATTTTCACACTCGCGGTTTCCAAGACCGAAACCTGAAAACTTTTAGGACGTGATTTTCAGGATGTGGGATCTTAATTTTGGGACTTGGATTTCACACAGGGGCTTCACAGTGGCCTTCGGCCACGGGCACCCACTAGTAATAGGTAAACAAGGGATGGTGCATGCTAGGTTGCATAACCCAAATATATGTCCATTTTAAAAATGTTCCCAAATAAGTTTGAATCACAACCTTGAGCTACGGACTTTTGTTCCCAAAGTTCTATGTCATGCTCCCAAGAATTCCAAAAATTCAATGATATGAGTTTCAACCTTTCATAATTTTATGGGACTTGATCTCCCTGTAATATACCCATGTTTGAACATTTTGAGGCTATATTTTGCATCACCTGATTTTGTTATATGGTGATAAATATAAAGAAAGTTGAGTTTTGTGCACCCTTTGGTTATTTTGGTATTGGGTAAAAATCCGACTGGGTGGGCTTTACCGGAGTAAGGGTTACCACAAGATGGAGCCAAATCTGGGCCCAAGTGCAGTAAAGCCCAGCTCCAAGGGCCTTACTTAGCCTAAAAATCATACCCATTTTTTTTCCTTGTGATACCCACCAGGTACCCATGAGATATCACAAGAAAAAATTGATGGTAGACATTTTGAAAAATCCATAGGCATTTTAATGTTTAGTTGAAAAAACTTTAGATCCAACCATAAGCAACACTTGTTTGGAGCTCCATCTAGCTTGATGTCACCCCTTGCTTGATTTTGGCTGAGATTGGAACGAT
The DNA here is from genome assembly GCA_963920785.1 of Sphagnum contortum. Lineage (NCBI taxonomy): Eukaryota > Viridiplantae > Streptophyta > Sphagnopsida > Sphagnales > Sphagnaceae > Sphagnum > Sphagnum contortum. The sequence continues at coordinate 2,743,209 of OY987288.1, forward strand.
CTAGTAATATATCAACTTTCTAACAAAGGCTTTGAATAGAGATAAAATAGTTGTGAAAAGGACTTGGGTTCTTATGGGTTGAAGGCTCACTAAAAGTTACACATTTTCTAAGCCCTCTCTTGTTAAAAAAAAGGAACATATATGAAAAGGCTAAATATCTTTGAAAGTTGCATTTTTTCAAGCATATAAAATTTTAATTGACATCTACATATCTTAAGGATTCTTTCCAACAACGTTTTTTTTGGGTGCAAAATTTTGTTAAAATGAAAAAAAATTAAAGGTTTTATTATTATTATTGAAAATTTTGCCAAAAAAATAGGATTTTTGGACTCATTTTGGTTCAAATGAATACGATGATTTGTACAGGCTAGAAATTACTATTACTTGCAAATTACAAAAACAAAAGAAAAAAAACCCGCCATGGGTGGGTTTGAGCTCTCCCAGCCCCTTACAGAAAATGAAGAAAAAGAAGAAAAACATCAGAAGAAGGCTCAAACTGTTGTTGATGACAGTTGACACTAAGAAAAAGGAGGATGGAGGAGGAGGAAAAAAAATGGGCGGGAAGAAAAAACACATGGAGATTGAAAAAAAAAACTTGACTATTGTTGAAGAAGAAAGATAAGAAAAAATATATATATATCTGCAAAAAGAAGGCAAGGAAGTGCTTGCCTTCAAGCAAGCACAAGAAGCTTGAATAGAAGCTTGATTTTTTTTTTAAAAATACTCCACTATTGTTGACCAACACTTAAGAGGAGGAAAAAAAATAGAACTCGGTTCATTTAGACCAAGAAAGATGTTGCAAAATGATGAAAGCTGAATTTTTCTCAATTCTTATGAGAGATACCTATCCAATGTGCAGAGTAAGAATGCTAGTACTAACTACAAAGTTGTAATACATTCCTGATTGTCATTTAGAATAGTTAATGGTTGTTTAAAACCCTATCACTGGAAAACTGACTTAGACCCCAATAGGTGATGTGATCTCATAGAGTCACTAATAACATGTGGTGATGACTCTTCATGCATGTTTGTGTGAACTAAACAAATTCCAAGTGAACTACCTAGTGCTGGAACCAGAAAGCTAGAACCATGATTGTTTTGTGCACGAAATTTGTTTGTAGTTGGGCAACTTGGGGTGTGACGTGTTGTAGGACTTGACCCAGAAACACATCAGAGCTTGTGAACCTGCAGTAGAGGTGCTCTCATCATGACATGGTATCACAACTTTGTAACAACCATCAGACCAGGTAGTCCCAAGCTTGAAGTGTACTTGACGATGGGTGTGATTTGGCATGGCAGGTCTGTCATGTAGAGTGGGTTCTATTCTTGATCCTGTGGCACAATTTGTATTTGTATGTAGCTAACACCATCATGGGCAGGCCTCTCTATATATGGAACAATCCCTATGTTCCGTTTTTCAATAAAATATGGCGCGCTACAGAAATAAAATACAGAATATACGGAATTTATTCAGAAATCTCTTCTATCATTGGCTTTCATTGCTAATTCTTCAGCAAAGAGCGAATCTGATGGCAGTGTAAGATCCCTTCAAGTGAAAAAGGAGTAATATTCGATCGGTGTAGATCCTTTTCCCATTTCAAAACTGAGAAATCGCTTTCAACGGTGGCCGTGTTGGGGAAAGGAGAAGCCAAGCCCCCCCAGAACTCCATCAGCTCAGGAAACCGGTCCTTAATGGATGGGGTCTTCCAAACGTCGCTAAAGTCTGTCTGCTCACTGTGACGAGCCAAGGCAGTTTGGAGCCTTGGCTCCTTGCTGACGGCATTTAGAAGCTTCTTGTGTTGATCCACAATCAAATCAATGGAATTCTGAGTCAAGGAGATCGACAGTCGATCGTGGAATTTCAAGACTAACTAAACGACGTCGCGTGGTTTCAACGCTAGCAATTCGTGCGACAAGCAAGGAGGCATGCCATCAGTACTGGTGTCGTTCACTTCATTGCGTAAAGCCTTGACTGAGCTCAACTCGTTGACGATCGACAGAAGGATTTCGCCAACGGCATCCAAAACTTTAGTGCATTCTTCTAGCTCTAGCGCATCAAGAATTTGGTTGGCGAAGATGCCCTGATCTTGAATGAATTTCCTTAGGTCAACGTAACTGACCTGCCTCTCCCCAATAACGACAACGTCCTACACAGCCGGTAAAGTGTCATCATTTGGAATGAGGTCCACGAAAGCAAAACGCTATAAAGAATCTAGTAGTGATTGAACGACAGCCGTTTGCTACTATAAAGTCACCCGTCGGCCTTGCAAGCTCTCGATGCACTCACTAACGTGCGTTGAGATCTCACTAATGACAGAGATCAAGATCCAAAAAGCAAAGAGTTGGAAGCTGGTCAAAACGATCAGATGGTTCTGTTTCAGCAAAGTATGTTACAATTTCCGATTGCTTCTCAACCAGAAATCGAGCAACGCGCGACATAGAAGCCCACCGAATGGCTGTAAGGTTCGGATAGATGGCTTGCATTTCCTCAACGAGGTTCTTCTGGCGCTTCAAGAATGAAATAATGGAGGTAAACGTCTTGTAAAGGTTACAACCTACTCGCGTGTAAACCTTCTGCATAATGATGTCTATTTGATGCAATAGACACCACGCTCGCATGAAGTTTGGCTTCACAACGATTTGGATCCGTGTCACAACTCTAAAAAGACGCCCAGTCATATTTGTTGCCTCGTCTGTAGAGCAACCAATCAACTTGTCTTTCCATAAAAAACAGACAGCGTCAAACAGTTTCTCAAACATCTCGAATGTGGCCAAGCCAGTGTGCCGACTAGCAAATGGGAGAGTAATCAGATGAAGGTTTTCTAGAGCAGAATTCTGATAGTACCAAATGCGAACATCAACCCAAGAGGTTTGCTGAAGGTCGGTTGACGTGTCAAACGCCACTGCAAACGCCCATTTGCTGCATAGAACTTGCGAAATGTGTTTAATCGAAAGGGCACATGTAATTATGGCGTAGGAAGCAACCAAGTAATCGTTGCAAGCGCCAAGCTTTGGAATGTCGCAAACCTCTTTTGCATCATGAATTGCATCTACAGCCATGGCAAACGACATTCCACGTCCAACATAACGCATCGCTAGCAAGAATTGCTTTGACTTGGTGATCTCTACGAGATAGCTACCATCTTCCTTCCGTTTAAAAAGAGATAATGCGTTTTCACGTGTTTACCCTTCCATGTTGATTGGATGCCAGAGCATGTCACTAATCACAACATCAACGATGCTACTGTTGACAGTCAATGTGATAGCTTCATATCAGGGCTCGATGTAATGGCATATAGTTTCAGCGTGCTTGACAGTGGTGTCGAAATATTTCGATTTCTCCTAATGTGCTAGCCCTTGGTATTCTTCCCATCGAGTTTTGTGATTCAGGTGAAGGTGCTGCCTGTAATTATCGGTTCGAAATGGAGGTCCTTCGAACATCCAAGTCGTCAACGATTTTTTAGAAAAGCCTCTGCGACCAAAACATATGCAAAATTGGCAACGGACAGCAACAACTTCAGAAGACATCGGGTCGCGGGCTCTAATGGAAAGTCCATATTGTATGGCGCGTTTCGTCTGGAAGGGTGTCTTGTGAGCTCTAGCTTTGCAGGGACGCTTCGGAGTAGGCTCAGAGGTCTCCATCGATCGAGCAAGAATGCAATAAATGGCAAGGGAACGTCGTTTGGTGATCTGGAAATGCGCCACGGACTTTCGAAACTGAAATAAAGTTGCTTTTTGATACCGTTGTTCGGCTTGTGCTCGGCTCCTACCTTGCACAGATCCTCCCTCACTTTGGTGACACGGTGGCGCTAGACCTTACCGTACAAAAGATGCCAACCTAATGTACATGTAGGGTTAAAACCCTTGGCTTTGGGCTTTAACAGAATCAGGCCCATGCAAGGGGATAAAGGAAGCCCATAATGGAGGGCTTTACCATGCAAAAAGACCTGCTCTGATTTATTATTCTTTTTGAGATACCCAGTGCATCATGGAAAAAAGAAAAAAAAGGCATTATGTATAGGAGAAGGGCCTGATATAGGCCTTTCTGTAACGTCAGATTCGTGCCCAGGCGGGTATGCCGAGGGAACAGGTTGAAAATCGCAGAAGGCCTGTACTCAGGTCCTTTTCTTAAGTAAAGCTGAGCTGGGATATTTTCACTTTTTAGAAATATTGACAGGCTGGCTGGGTGGCACCTTCCACTGGTCAAAAGAATCCAGAACAGCCTGGCTGGTACCTTCCACCGCGGCAGATCCCGCTTGCTGAAAACAAGTTTCTTTAGGCAGGCAATGGAGCTGAAAATACAAAGGAAAAATCCAGGCAGTGCTTTACGTTTTTTGGAAATGCCCCCACAAACAACCAGTAGAGGAAAAAATAAGGCTCTTTTTAAACATGCCCTCCAATGACACTAAAAAATTCAAAGGGTCTGTACAGTGGGATGGGCGATTATGAGAGACCGCCTGGGCCAATTTATTTTATAACAAAAATAATAGTAATAGAATTTTTTCCCTTTACAGCATCAGACTTTCAAAGTGCTGACGCAGTTGGTCCTTGCGTGGGACTGACGTCCAGCGTAGAGACGTCAGTTGCTTGGACAGTGCAGGAATTAATAATGGAAAAACATTTAAAAGGCCAGGGTATGACTTAGCCAGGCTCCATGAAAATCAAGCTAAGCATTAATTTTATTTCATAAAAACGAAAAAATCAAATGCACCTTATGATTTGATCACACGTATCGATCATTGTGCATAGGTGGGGCCAGCAAAATAATAATAATAATAAAATTCTAAAAACCTTAGGTCAAGTTTCCACATTTTTGCAACAACCCAAAACTTAAAAAAATGTGATGTTTTAGGTTCCGATTTTTTTTTGTGGAAAAAGGTCACGGTGGATTTTCGATAAAAAGTTGAAAAAAGAATTGAATTTTCTACTAATGAGGGAAGGAAATACATTAACTAAGGTTTATGATCCTTTCTTAAATAGATCATTTCGTGGGGGGAAATGGCGATATCAAAATCACAAGGCTAGGGGAATTTTGCCACTACTTAAATAAACATCAAAACACCCTATCGATAGATGGCACATGGAGGTGTTACTAAATACAGTAGTCTCTCGTTTAAGTACGCACCCATTTAAGTACGCATCCCGGTTAAGTACGCATTTTTTGACAAAAAAATTAGGGTTCAAAATTATTAATTATCTCTGGTGTACGTTTTTTTAATAAATTTTACAGATAAAATGATCTAAGCTTCCAATTTTCTGAAAATTTTCGGAATTGCAGAAGTTCTGGTTCAGGATTTCACAAAATTGACACAATCATAGAAGCTCTGGTTCCAGTTTTTTGCAAAAACATACAATCATCAGAAGAACCTCTAGTTTTGGGTTTATTTTGAGAACTGCTGGTCAAGGATCTGAACTGGTTCTTTGATTTTCTGGGAACCGCTTGTGAAAGGTCCCGTGTACTCAACCCTACACACTAGTTCTTTATTTGAAAAAGGAGAGAACCGCTCAACACTGGTTTAATATGGAGGACTCAAAAAAACATAGATTTCAAGTGGGATCTTTTTTGTAGAACTCAAAATGGAAAAAAAAGAAAGAAGAAAAGGCAAAACCCACTTAAGAAATAGAAATGCTTTACGACAGGTGCATCACCCAACATCAGGTAAAGTGGTGAAACCCTGCAAAACTTTATTAATAAGCACACAGTAGATTTCGAAAATGTACAGTACAAAGGAATAATTAAAAAGGGAAAATGGAGAAGTTCCAGGATGTCAACTTAGTTCAAGTAAAGTAGTTTTTTTCTTTCGTGGCTCTGTCTCTCTGAGGGAGGAGGGACCACCCAATAATGTACCTAGTTTTTCATTTGGTCCCACATTTTCAGGAATGTCCACCACGTGTCCTAACTTGTGAGACTTCATGGAAACATTTCACTGAACTTGCCATAAGGGACAAGGTAATGTGATTGTGTCTCAATAGGTAGTGTGTAGTTGCAAAGTAGATTACCAAAAGTGAGCGACTTGGGAGCTGCAAATCTAAAGTACGCACCTACTGGCTAAGTATGCACAAACCATGTAGGTTCAAGTTGCGTACTTAAGCGGGAGACTACTGTCATAGTGGCAATCTAATGATCTTTTGTGTTTCTAGAAGTCAATCTGTTGTTGGACCCAGGTTTTAACCCTCTAATCCCTGTTTCATCCCCAATTTGAGTGTAGTGGTGGCAAAATGAGCGAAAATTGGGTACATTTTCATGAAACTGGGTACAAGTTCAGAAGATTTGCAAGAATTTTGGACAATGTGCACTAGTAAAATGTGTTAGAACCCTGTCTGTAAATAAATAGCTATTACACATTAATCTGTTGGTTCACTCAAGATAATTAAGAAAAAATAAATCCAGCAATCCCATTGGCCTGAAAAATAAAATCTTCGAGTTTCTACACAACTCTATTTTGCTGAACATTGAAACTAATGAAGTTTTTTTAGCATTAATATTGGTCATTTTAATTTTTTTCACAAACCTACCAAACCTTATTACATTTTAATTGTTAATTCATTCATAGTTCATTCAAAATATTTGAGAAAGCAAATTTCAGACCATCAAATCCAACAATTTCATTGCCCATAACATTTTTTTTGCACACTACAAAGAAGCCTGTTCAGAATCAAATTAGATGAGAAAACTAGTTTCGTCCCCCTTTTTAAAAAAAAAATGTGTACTGTTTTCATCCTAACTTCTGATTTCGTCCCCAATTTGGGGTACTTTATGGATAAGTCTAATGACAATAGCATCTTTTTGCGGGCTATAGCCAAATAAAGAAATTAAAAATTATTAGTGCTAGAATAAGTGCTTTTTGAGATTTTCAACAGCCAGAATTTTACCAAAATTTAAGAAAAATCGCCAGATTTCTTTACATTCTTCAAAGTCGGTGCCAAAAATTTATAAAAGGATGTCTTCAAAAGAATTACTTTCGTATTTAGCGTGTAGCCAAATTTTGGCAAAAGCTTTCCTTTGCATGATCCCCACTTTAGCAACGTCATAAAATTGACCAAAATAAAACATTGAATGCCAAAGCTAGTTTGGAAAAGACAAGATGGAAGATTTGATGCCCAGACAAGTGTCCATTTGGCGATTTTTCCAAAAATTAATTTTAATTATGGCTATTGAAGATCTGAAAAAGCACTTGTTTTAGAATTTTTGATTTTTAATATAGTTTTTTGGGCCAGAACTAGCCGGACATAAAAGAAGGCTGGTCCAAATATGACCCAGGCAGGACGTTGAAAACACCCATGAGAAGTGGCGGACTGAAGCCGCAAGGCAAAGAAGGAGACCATTGTTCCGTTGCTAGGACCTATGTCCTTTCTTTCCCAATTTCCATCTCTTCCATCATCCATGAGATAACATTTACTTCATAATAATAAAAGTTTGAAAGGATTAAGTGAGGGCGACTTGAGACAAGGGTCCAAGGTCCAAGGACTAATGAATTCAAGCAATCTTATTGGTCGAAAGCTTTAAATTGGTCCCAAGGCCTTTAGACAAGGGTTCAAGACCAAAAAAGTGGCAAATTGAGGCTAAACCTACATGGCACCTGTTTTGGAGGGAAAATCAATTGGTTCAGAAACAGTGCTAAAAGGAGAGCTCCTGATTTGGAGAACCAAGAATGAGGCTAGGGTTGAAACGTACATTCCAACTCAAGGATTCAATTTGCTTCAAATCAGTCCAAATTGGTTCCTAGGAAATTGGACCCTGGACCCTTGTTTAAAGTTGGCCTTAGACCAGACCTGATAAAATTTGGCATTCTATTGGGATGATGCCAAATTTGCCAAAAATAAAAACTCCAAGTTGCCAAAATTAAGTGGGTATAAGTAGTAGTTGTTGTAGTAGTAGTAATAATAGGCAAATAATCTTTGGAGAGTTGGCCTACTCCTTAAAAGAGGGAGGGATCTTTTAGGTTTAGGAATCCTCACTCTCCTATGCCTAGTGACCTATGTAGGCATAGGCCTTGAGAATAGGCCTACTCCTTAAGAGAGGGAGGGATTTTTAGGTGTACAAATCCTTGCTCTCCTAGCCTAGTGACCTATGTAAGCTTAGGCTTTGAGAATAGGCCTACTCCTTAAGAGAGGGAGGGATCTTTAGGTGTACACATCCTTGCTCTCCTATGCCTAGTGACCTATGTAAGCTTAGGCCTTGAGAATAGGCCTACTCCTTAAGAGAGGGAGGGATTTTTAGGTGTACAAATCCTTGCTCTCCTATGCCTAGTGACTTATGTAAGCTTAGGCCTTGAGAATAGGCCTACTCCTTAAGAGAGGGAGGGATTTTTAGGTGTACAAATCCTTGCTCTCCTATGCCTAGTGACCTATGTAAGCTTAGGCTTTGAGAATAGGCCTACACCTTAAGAGAGGGAGGGATCTTTAGGTGTACACATCCTTGCTTCCTATGCCTAGTGACCTATGTAAGCTTAGGCTTTGAGAATAGGCCTACTCCTTAAGAGAGGGAGGGATCTTTAGGTGTACACATCCTTGCTTCCTATGCCTAGTGACCTATGTAAGCTTAGGTCCATAATAGTATTTCCCTCATGGTTTATGATGCCCATGATGAAGGCCATTCCCAAAATGTCACGCCGGATTCAACCTCACCTTAGGATTTAAAGGCCCTTTTTAAACGTCAAAACGCTGCAAACGATGGCGACAACCCTTGAAATTCACTTTCTCACGTTAAAATACACACACTGCCAATTTTGCCAAAATTACCCAAAGAAAGTTGCCAAAATTAAATTAATTTTGGCAAAGTTGGCATTTGCCACAAACTATGAGGTCTGCCTTAGACAGGAAAGATTACAATCACAACCCTAGCCAAAATGATGATGAGATAGTTGTTGAGAAATAACAAGTTGTATACTAGTGGGTTGGAAAAGCTGGGCAGGTATAGTATTTTGGAGAAACGACTTGATGAAAGTATCAGAATTCTCAAGAGAAAAAAAAAATGAGAACAATCAGATCTTATTATTAGTTTGTGAAAGTTTGCTTAAAATCAAAACCTCAACTTGGTATACATATTCATCAACTTACTTATTGCAAATTGGTAATAATAATAGTGAATATATGTTATAGGTTGAAGTAATTTGTATAAAGTATACCAATGCAAATGGCCCATCTTAATTGAGAAAGTTTCAATAAATAGTTTTGTAAAGAATTTTTTTTTTTTTTTGGGGTTTAGAGTAAAGACCCAATGTAAAGGTCTTGCCACAAAATTTAGATGGAAACCCATGATCCAAGCAAAACAGAATCTCCATCCCTGGAAAAATGGAAGAACCAAGGAACAAATTTTTTACTGAGGTAGAATTCTGTTTTAGAACCTGCCCTCCCTTGACCCTAATTGTTTTTTGGACAGATCTTTTAGTCTTTAGGAATGAAACTTGGGCTTTACACAGATGAGCTGATTTTTTTGAGAATTAACTTTCATTTGAATGATTTAAATATTGAATGAATTTGCAATAATACAACTGAATTGAATGCAATTTAACTATATAAAAAAAAAGAGTTTTACCCATAATGAAAAGTCAAGTATGTAGACTTGATCAAATCATAAATTTCAAATAATATAAAACTTATCCATAGAAGAATGAAAAGTTATAAATGACACATGATAATTGACTTGGTATATGAAGATTAAATGTATATGAATATGATTAATTATTCATTTTTTTAATGTTTTAATACATAAGGTTTAGTGTTTGGAGCTTTAAGTTCATAATTTGTATTCAATGGTTTTGTGTTATTAGTTGATATCAAGAGTTGTAAAAATATTATATTTGAATGGAAAGTTTTGAAAAAATAAAAACAATGTGCAAATCATTTCTAAACATCATTGTGAAAATTTTATAATCCTTGGTGAGTGTTCTTTGTAAAAGAGAATTTTGAGGCATATGTAATGAACTCCCTTTTGGGTGTAGTTCTCGCATAAAAATTCAACTTTACATGTTTGGGTTATTCTAACTTAAAGGATGTAAAATTTCATGTTAAGAATTATGTTAGCAAGAATTATTGCAAGTGTTGTGTTGTAATATGTTTGATAGCCTATGTGTTAGAAAATATTTAATTTGTGAAGGTTTCATGTTGCTTCTTCTTCTTCTTCTTCCCTTACATTTCAGCTTTTCACGCTTTGCGTGTCCAACAATAGTTGGTTCAAGCTGTGAAGAATGGTTCAAGCTGTGAAGAAGGCACACTAGAGTGGATAGAGTACAGCCATCTTCCTCTGCAGCTGCTCCATGACAGGAAGTTTAGTAGGAACTTGGGATGGCGGGCGTGGCTCTAGACTAACTCCGTGCTGCAAGGAAATATCATCTGCAGGAATTTTTCTTCAAACTGTTCACAAATATTCCATTACAAATCAAACAGATACTGAGATTCATGCATGTTGGCTTGCTGTTCCTCTATATAAGTTGTTTCCAGGATTCTGGGCTTCCCACAGCTGCATTGAGTTCCCTGCATCCAGTACTCATTTACTAGATACACACTTTGCAATTTCTGTAACAGCTCTAAGCTTTTGTGGGCAGAAGAATTTTACAGTCAGCTGAAGCTTCGGACCATTTTGTCTATTATCGGGAAAGATTTCAGAGTCTAAGCTTTAATATTAGCTTTCAGGATTTCAGGATTTTGAGCTGGGAGGTTGGTTTTCAGTCTAGAGATCATGGGACTTGAGTACTTTGCTGTCACACCTGCAGCAGGGGCGAAGCCAGATGATGCTGAGAAGAAGTTGGATTCCTGCAATGGGGATTCTTTGCAGTCGATGCCATCGCTCACCCCTTATCAGCTCGGCCGTTTCCAATTATCGCACCGGATTGTGTTGGCACCGTTGACAAGATGTCGTGCATACAACGCACTGCCACAGCCGCATGCGGCAATCTACTATGCGCAGCGGACGACACCCGGCTGTCTCCTGATTTCCGAAGCCACAGGAATCTCAGAGAGTGCCAGTGGTTATCCCTGTACTCCTGGTATCTGGAGCCAAGAGCAAATCGAAGCCTGGAAGCCCGTTGTCAAGGCTGTGCACGATAAGGGCGGATACTTCTTTTGCCAGATCTGGCACGCGGGTCGCGTATCCCACACTGGTATGCAGATCTTTCAACTCCATTTATTCTGTGCGACGCTGCTAGAAAAGCTAGTACTACCAGCACTTGGAGGATGTTGAGCTGGGTTTAATGATCTAAGCCACAGAGAGAGTGGATTTGCATGAGAGTAGCTCATGGTCAACCCAAAGAAAGTTGCTGAGAAGCTGCTGCTAAAGATGGTTGATCCTTGGGGTTTGAATGTCCACAGCTTATCAATGCAATGGAGCAGCGCCAGTCTCATCAACCAACAAGCGGATCAGGTACGGGAAGGTAACGCTACCCTCGGGCAAAGAGCAAGCGGATTACTCAACTCCACGCGCACTCACAGCTGAGGAGATTCCACAGTACGTGGAGCAATTCCGAATTGCAGCTCGGAATGCTATAGAAGCAGGTCACACAACAAATCCTTGTTCTCCCTCCTCCTCCTCACTCATGTCATTGATCTAGAACCAGGAGTTCTAAGAAGCTGTAGCAGCAGCTGCTCTGGTGTTGGTTATTCTCCATGAGGCTTCAGGGTTCAGGCCTGATTGCCATTTCTTCTAGGATTCTCGATAATGGGTCGCAGCAGCAGGTTTGGTTTGAAGTTTCTGCAGAATCTGAAAATGGATCGTACAAGTCAATATTCGACTACCTGCAGCTGCTTATAGCTTGTTCTTTTGGTGGGGGATTTTTTTTTCTGCAGGATTTGATGGGGTGGACATACATGGAGCTCATGGGTACTTGATAGACCAGTTTCTGAAAGACGGAGTGAACGACCGAACTGACAAATACGGAGGATCGATCGAGAATCGCTGCAGGTTTGCAATGGAAGTAGTGGAAGCAGTGGCCAAAGAAATCGGTTCATCACGATTGGGTATACGAATCTCGCCTTTTGCCGACTTCGCAGATGCCACAGACTCCGATCCCGTAGCTCTGGGAGTGCAATTCGCCACCAGTCTGAACAAGTACAATCTGCTGTACATGCATTGTGTGGAGCCGAGAATGAAAGCCGCGGGGGAGATCGAGACGGACCAGAGTTCATGGCCGATCAGGAAGGCGTACAAGAACAGTTTCTCAGTGGGTGGGGGCTTCACCATGGCGGATGGAAACGAAGCTATTCGCTCTGGCAAAGCGGATAGGGTGGAGTTCGGCAGACTGTTTCTGGCAAATCAGGATTTTGTGAAGAGATTCGCTCTCGGTGCTCCGCTCAACAAATACAAGCGCGAGTTCTTCTACACCCAAGATCCTGTCATCGGGTACACCGATTACCCATTTCTTGAGCAGCAAAATCTCCAGGAGGATCTGAAGAATTTCAAGGCCTCTTAGAGCCTCACCATCCTTCGCTGCTTTCAGCAAATTCTTCACGAATTCTTCCCCCAATTTCTTCACAAATTCATACCAAATTCATCTCCAAGCTCTTCCCAAATTCTTCTAAATTTTTTGATATATTTCTCGCATATTTCTCAATAAGCCTGAAGTGCAATATTCAGCTCTCATAGTATCATGCAAGTTCATTGAATTATGATTTTTCTAATGTGTAGTTTGGGGGTTCCATAAAATTTATGGGACTGGATCTCGCTGTAATATACCCACATTTGACATTTTGAGGCTATATTATGCAGCACCTGATTTTGTTATATGGTGATAAATATAAAGAAAGTTGAGTTTTGTGCACCCTTTGGTTATTTGGTGTTGGGTAAAAATCCGAACTGGGTGGGCTTTACCAGAGTAAGGGTTACCACAAGATGGAGCCAAATCTGGGCCCAAATCCAGTAAAGCCCAGCCCCAAGGGCCTTACAAAGCCTAAAAATCATACCCATTTTTTTCCTTGTGATACCCACCAGGTACCCATGAGGTATCACAAGAAAAAATTGATGGTAGACATTTTGAATAATCCATAGGGCATTTCAAATATCCTTGTTTAGTTGAAAAAAACTTTAGATTCAACCATAAGCAAACACTTGTTTGGAGCTCAATCTAGCTTGATTTCACCCCTTGCTTCATTTTGGCTGAGATTGGAACGATCTAGTAATAGATCAACTTTCTAAGAAATGCTTTGAATACAGATAAAATGGTTGTGAAAAGGACTTGGGTTCTTCCGGGTTGAAGGCTCACTAAAAGTTACACATTTTCTAAGCCCTCTCTTGTTAAAAAAAAAAAGAATATATATATATATATATGAAAAGGCTAAATACCTTTTTAAAAGTTGCATTTTTTCAAGCATATAAATTTTTTATTGACATTTACATATCTTAAGAATTCTTTCCAACAAATTTTTTGGGTGCGAAATTTTGTTAAAATGTTTTTAAAAAATTGGGGTTATGACCCTTAGAAAGGATTTCTTAAATTTTTATTGTTGAATTTTTTTTCCAGAAAAGTAGGATTTTTGGATTCCTTTTGGTTCAAATGGTTATGATGATTCCTAGATGCTAAAAACTATTGTTACTTTGCAAAGTAAAAAACAAGAGGAAAAAAAAACCCACCATGGGTGGGTTTGAGCTCTCCCAGCCCCCTACAGAAAATGAAGAAAAAGAAGAAAAACATCAGAAGAAGGCTCAACTGTTGTTGATGACAGTTGACACTCAGAAAAAGGAGGATGGAGGAGGGGAAAAAAAAAATGGGGAAAAAAAAACTTGACTGTTGTTGAAGAAGAAAGATAAGAACAAAAAACAAATATATCTGCAAAAAGAAGGAAGTTCTTGCCTTCAATCAAGCACAAGAAGCTTGAAAAAAATATTTAAATACTCCACTATTGTTGACCAACACTTAAGAGGAGGAAAAAAAAAGAACTGGGTTCATTTAGAGCAAGAAAGATGTTTCAAAATGATGAAAGCATTAAAGTTATCCATAAAGTCACCCTCTCTTTCACCCCCTATCCCATCTTTTGGTGATATCCGCAAAATAAGGAAATTTTATTAAATCTCAGTATGAAATGCTGAAGCTCTGCATTACATTCGCAAGGTTCAAGAGTAATTATAGTAGTTGTACAGGGAGGAGAGGTGAAAATATATGTAAGAGTAGTGGAGGCGCTCATGAAAAAAGAAAGAGGGAATGAAACTCAGTTTACCACCAAAATTGATGGAAAATTTAGTTTGGGTGCCAGTTATTTCCTTTTGTAAAAATTTCATTCCCAGTTATGCATTTGATGCCCTATTATGCCGAAACTGACCGTTCTCGCCCCCATAATCGCCTGACTTTTATGGTTACGGATAACTTTATCATATTACACATCCTTGAAAGTAGTCATTGCTTAGTGTATTGCCATACTACCAGTTTCAATTGCCATGAATTCTTCACTCCTAGCTCCGTAAAAACACAAAAGATAATTAATTCCAAAAGGAAACATATTCTTATGAGAGGTTAAAACTCAACTTCATATTTCACTCACTTTTTCAATAATAGTAAATTTTCATGCCAAGATGCTTATTAGGTATAATAAAGACATATTGCATTTATACATGACTTTCTCAGTTGTTTACATCTTGTGAAAAGTTGGCCATTTTGTTTGGTCCCCATCCAAGAACACATTCAAGTCAACCTTTAAACCTATGTTCCCATCCACCTCTTTGGACATAACATTTTCAATTTTCATCTCAATATCTTGTTGATATTTCAAAAGTTTCTTTGAAACCATTGATTGTGTTGTTGAAAACCTAACAAGCTTTCAATGTCATTCTGATGATATTCCTTTTTCTTTTTGTTTCGAATTGGTTCAATTATGTCCATGTCTCCTCCACCTCCTAGGAGTATTCACAACGGGGTACCAAAAAGGAATGTCCTATTTTTAAAGGACTACAAATTAACAACTATGGATTTTTTTAATCTTATATTATCATAATTGTAATGGATTATTGTGTGCTAATACATAAGATGATATCTTGTTAAACTAAATAAAAAATATTTAAAAATAATTTAGATATTATGTAAATGTTATTCTGAGTTTTTTTAACTAACTATATTGAGTGCCTAAACTACATTTTTTTAAAAGATAATCAAATGGACTACATAAAGCTATATAATTGATCCAAATTTTTTGTGCAAACAAAACATATCCCCTTCTATGAATTTCATGTTCATTGGGTGAACTTGATGAAAAATAAATCAAAGTTTTGAAATTGTGAAGGAAAGGGCTACAAAGCAAAGGATTCATTTTTAAACTATTTGACAAAAACATTATGTTCAATTTATTCTAAATGCATGTCATGTGTGCAAAAAATAATATTGCTAAGAAAACATGTTTGATTATCCATTGACACTCCTTTTGGGATTTTTTAGGGTTTTTTATATCTTTAGTTATAAACCAAAGGGTGGTTGCACACTAGTGTGTACACAAAATCTTGTCAAAATGTTGCAATTTTCATTGCACTCAAAAATTAATGTGACATATTATACAATTGGAAATGGTTTAATGATGAAAAGTGTAATCAATGATGATTCACATCTTTGTGTATTTAAATGTTGAAAATGTTTTACCCAAAAAAAAACTCAATCTCAAATTGAACAATGTTAGTAGATGCTACAAATTTCATAAAAATTAAAAAATTATTTCTTGAGCATATTTTCATTTTTTAGTACAATAAAATGTTTTTTTTTTTGGGCCCAAGTATTTTTTAACATCACATCATATGAAAAAATTTAAATGAAGTTTCTTTGGCATTTGACTTCTTTGGGTTTTGATTTGCCATATGCAAAAAATTTGAAAATCCTTCATAATAATGACATGGTTGAAGTTCAAACATGGGACCCTTGAAAAACAATATAATGTGATAACAATCTTGAACCGCCTTAATATGCTTGCACTTGAGGTCCTAAGTAAAACAAAACAAATGATTTCTAATGCCCCATATCTTGTTTTGTCTTATGATGAAATTATTGATGTAAACAACATTTCATGGATTTCGGTACATTGTTAGATTGTTCAAGATATATTTCAACTCATTTTTATTTTGTTAGAATATGTGATTAAGTGTTGGAGTACACCTACAAGTTTAACTACTTTAATCATGGGATCACTTATGGAAAAAGGTGGGTTCTCAAAAAATCAAATTGTAAAAAAATTCTTAATGTCTTTTGGTGCCAATGGAGCTTCTACGATGCGCATGAATTTCATAACCTATTTTTCCCTTATAACAACTTGTAAGATAACAATCAATTCAAAGTTTGTGTTGTTTAAAAGGCTCTCTAGTTGAAAAGGTGGAACTAAAATTATTTTTTCTTTGTAACAAATAGTAATAGTAATCAATTCAATTTTGTAGCACTTTGTTCTTTGAAAGGCTTGTGTTCAAAAAGGTGGAAACAAAAATGATGTGGTTATTAGTTCATCAACTTATGAATGATTTCATATTAAATTTCTTGTATGTTTTGGTGTTGGGGATTTCAAAATTCTAGGTCATGAGAACCACATGTATTCACATAGCCATTATTTTGGAACAACAATGGACAAAGACAAATGGGTGTAACAACAAGGATCAAAGAAATGTTTTCACCACACATGGAAGGCATACATTGTATGGCACATGACTTTATGAATCTTGTTATCCATACCCTCACCCACTTGTTCATGATGTCAAAAATTGAAAATTTGTTGCAAAAAAATTATTTCTTTTCCCATAATCAAAAATGTCATCACGAGTTTGTCAAGCTTTCAAAGTTGATGGACATAAAAGGCAACAAGATATTTCTAAAAATCAAGACATGTTGGATTTCCATGCTTAGTCCAACAACATGAAAGTTTGTTGAATACAAAACTTTGTTTACAAGGATGGTAAGAAATACACATATGAAAGTTTTCAAGCTTAAATTAATTTTGATTTGTTATGTGATGTGTCCATTTTGCTCAACCTTGCATGTTTAATGCCCATATTAAGGTCAGTGCATCAATTCATCAAGTTTTTGCGAAAAAGGGACATTTATTTATGTGAATACATTGGGGTCATCAAAGTTGCCAAAGCTCTTTTTACACACTTTATCATGACCTATAATAATTATATGTTTTGAGAAATGCAAAACATAGAAGTTGGCCAACATGGTTTAATGTCCTTCACATGGGTCACAATTTGATCTAGGCAAGCCCGTTCATGGGTGGTACCACTAAGAACATCACACCTTGATTTTCCTAAATTCATTGAATTTTTAATATCGTTGGAGAAACTTAAATGAGCATTTTTATAAAATTTCTTTCATGAATACATTTATTAAGTTCCATAGATTTTGAAATATAAATAATATCAAGAATATTATGTATTTTGATATTTCTAATCATTGCATTTAAAAAAAGTTTCAAAAACGTAGTGCTATTTTTTTCTTTGAATTTTCTAATTAAGAACACAAATTTGAAACATGATTTGAAATTTTACTTGTGAATTTTTTTCCTAAATTAATTTGGAAGTCATTATATTTTTAGGTTTTTATTTGGCAATTAATTGATTAAATAATTTAGTTATGAATTTTGAAAGCTAGGGCTATCAATGTTTTAAGAAGCCATTTTAATTAAGAATATAAAATTTTCCAATTTTCCAATTTTCTTGATTCCCAAATAAACTTCAAGCTATATGTTAGAGCATGAAATGGATAAACATGAAAAAATAATCATTTATAATTGTGAAAATGTTTAATGAAAAGGGCCTAAGAAAATGATTTGGTTGTTTTTGGTTCTTTAACCAATCCTTGAGTTGGTTCTTTATGGTACCACCCAAAGATGGGTTTGCCCATCTCAATAACCTTAAGAATGTCCAAAATTTGCAATTTCAATGTGGGACAAGATTTTACCATGTAATGGCCAATGACCTAGCCCTTTAACAAATTGTTCTTATAACTTGTCAGATTTTTTTTCAATTGGTGGCTAATACAAAAGCTTCTTACAAGGATATGCATGTGTAATTAAACAATTAATTTTTTTTAAATGATCAATTTTTTCAAGTAATTGTTTTTCAATTTTGAATGGATTTACATATTATTATGAAGTTGTGTGGTTGTCCTACAATGGTAGCCAAGGCTTTCATTGAAGAGTTGAACAATTGATTACCAACTTCTTATTTAATGGATGTCATGGGATTGGACTATCCCCAATATTGATTTCAAAATGAATGTGAGGGAAGCTTTATGAAGCACATCAATCTCATAAAGGGGCACTACTACTATGGATAAAAAATTGATGTCCAATTCCCACCCATCTTATCTAGAGGAGTGTTTGATTTGCAAGTGTGTTTGTTTAAGGTAGCCATGAAAACCAATGTTGTTGTTGCTTTGGAGCCTCCCACCTCATCATCCTCACCAATGTTGTGGTAATAGTTTACTAGAAATCCTCACCTTAAAAATGTGTTTTCAAAATATTCAAGTTGGCCAAGATTATTCAAGTCATTGGAAGTGCGGTAGATGAAAGGATGTTTTCCACCTTCAATTTCATGAAATCAAAGCTATGTAAAAAATTGCAATCTAACACCTTCCAATGGTTGTGAGAATGTAAATTCCCATAATTTCTTTGAGCTTGATAATTTTCCTACCATGTAATATATTATCATTCCTAGAATGCTTCAAGGAATTATGAAAATGACATTTGAGGTTCCTCTAAAGTTTAATTTAACACTAAATTCATGAGTTGCTATGTTGTTGAAATCTCATTGGAGTTGCGATTTTGATTGTCAATGCATGTTCAAGTAGGGATGTGATAAAGTGTGGAGAACCTCATTGGATGGAAAAGGGATTTGTTCACTATCTTTTTGCATTTTGATGCAAATATTGGTTGATGATACATTATCCTACATTCAAGTTCCTCAATTCATCAATTCAACCTTAAGATTTGTGATTAATTTTAATGTTAATTGCATAATTGAATTTTTTCCAATTCACTATAATGAATCTCAAACTAATAGCCATGAAATCAATCAATATTTTATGTGTAACCACATGAACTACAATTTTTTCTCTATAGCCTATGCTCCATGATTTCTTTCTTATACTGAGTTAAGTTTTATAATTATTGAAAAGTAGCCTCTTGAGCAAAATTTGAAACTTAGTTTTAACCACATGACCAATATTTTTCAATGGATACAAAAGACATTATTGTAGAATCTTGCTTCTCACATGCCGATGAAAAGTGAAGCAAATGAACACTCAATACAACATTAATGTTAGTATGGTCAAATGTAAGTCATCAAGGTCAATAACAAAATTTCAAAACTATTCCAAAAACAAAGAAACACTTATTCAAACGAGAAGATAAATTCATAAGAAACAAAATTACTAACAAATCAATACAATGTGAAGTAAATAAAGAAATGAAATAAGAAAAATATTTTAAAAACTGAAAAAATTACAAAAAAACAAAGGAAGAATAAATGAACATAGACGTCAAACTTGTCTTAAGGATAAACACATAGCTGATTATGATCATGACAATAAAGATTATAATGATGATTGTGAAAATAATGACAATGTTAGTAATGATAATTATAAAATCATGGTGATAATATATGATGGTCATGAAAGTATTGACAATGATAATAATGATAATTTTAAAGTGTCTAATGATAATCATCATATTATGATGATAACAATGATGATGATGATAAAATAAATAAGATATTTCCCTAATGCATCAATGAGAATATCCCCAAAAAATGATTCAATTTTTTTGATGAATACATTCAAAATAAAACATTTTAATTTTATCATTTTTTGGTGTGTGGTCAAAAGAACTTCAATCAATATTCTAAGAATTAAAATCAACGAAAATTTGAAATTTAAATATTTCAAATATTTATTAAAACTCAAGTGTTCTCAACATGTGAATAATAACGAAAATGATGTTCCAAGTCAATTGTATGAAGACACACATCACGTTTACCTAGAATTCAAAGGCTTATTTTTATGTAAAACATGTAATTTGTGCATTTAAATAACATGACAATAATTGTTTTAAATTTGCATATCAATTTTTTATTAAAATAACATGACAATGGTATTCACTTGACCAAATACCATTATTTTCAAGTAGGTTGTCATTTCAACATTTAAAACCCAATCTTCATCACAATGTAAATTAGGACAATATTTCAAACCAAATCAATTGACCGTGCCTCCTCTAGTTGCTTAGAAATTATCACATATATTTTAAAAACCAACTTTCTTGTCCATGCACTTAATGAGATTACTTGGAGTTGAATTGATAAAAAGAGAAGAAATTTTCAATATGATACATTTTTTTGGCATTATATAGATATACACACACTTAATCTTGCATATGTGCATGATCCACTTTTTAGTTTACTAAGTGGAAAAGATAAGGGTCTTGATGTATTCTTTGAAGAACATTTACCAAATAGCTTTAAAGACACAATTAAACTAACAACCATGAATCCAAAGGCACAAGCTATTTTTGCTCATATTTTGGTCCATGCAACTTTGCTTAATTTGTTATGTGTTAATAAAAAACCAAATGAAATTAATTTAAAGAATAATTGGGGAATTCTGGAAAACATTGTTCAAACCAACTATGGTTGTCATGAAACAACTTTGAATCATTCATTATGTGTGCATATATTATTATGGGATGCAAATGCCCCGAATCCAAATGAATTTGTCAAAAATTTGAGAGATTATGAACAATTTCAAAATGGTCTATTAAAGTATTTAGACAATATCATAAGTCAAAATATTTTTAATTGTGACCAAAAAAACTACAAAATGAATGAATATATGGATCAACAGGATATTCATCCAATTTTGCAATGATGAAAAGGTTAACCTTTCAAATCAATGGAATGGTGAAAACATTGTTTTGACATTGTAGCTAATATTCATAATCCTCTTCCACCAAGGTTAACCAATATTCATAACTCAATTAGAAATGAATTTTTTCTTCTATTCAAACAAAAAATTTACAAAGTAATGCATTTGATGAATTCTTTATTTACCCATTACGTGGTATTTTCAAGAAAAAAACTATTTCATATAGGTGGTTGGAATAGGAAATAATCAAATAATCAAGTCAGGAAGGAAAAAATCAATAATCAAAGTTATAAATGAATAAAGTTTCAACTTTCATTGCAAGTGCAATTTTGTAAATAAGTGAATCTACAATTCTTTGATAGATTTGTCAATTGATCAAAATGTTGATTCTCAACTTTCTTTTAAAAAAAAGTAAAGATTGATTAAAAAATTCATTATTTGATTATTGATGAAATGTCAATGGTGGGTTGTACCATGTTGGTAGAAATGCATTTGAAATTTAAAAAGTTAAAATCTTCACCACTTCAACCTTTTGGTGGATTAAGTATTATATTCTTAGGAGACTTTATACAACTTCCATTTATAAGTGACACACCTTTGTATACAACTAATATTAAACTTATATCGTCTTTCACAAAACAAACAAAAAATATTTTTTATTGGCAAGAGTATGGGAAAACTACATACAATCAAATAAAATTATTTTGACACAAAAAATGTGACAATTAAAAGAAAGACATCAATATGTTCAATTGCTTAAAAGTCTACGTTAGAATGACATTACTAAAGATGAATTTTCATTATTCAAACCTTTGATTTCTAATAAATGTAGTGTTTAATTTGCTTGAACACCCCTTAATATAAAGCTACATACATTGCTCCACAAAACAAATTAAAAGACATGATTGAATATAATTCACAAAAGAAAAGTTGTGTATAGTATATAATTTTTGCTAAGGATACATATACAAACAAACGTGTAAGTGTAGATGTACAATTCAACATAAGGCGATTTGTTTCTAACTCTAATACCAATCAATTGTATTCATTCTTTGAAATTATACAAAGGCATGAAGGTCATGTTCATAGAAAATTCATATATTAACTTTGGGCTTATAAGTAGTTCATGAAATTGTGATAGATGATTTTGTACAACCAAATAATTCAACTTTCATAGACCTTCGTTTATATGTAGCTATAAATTTTAACATGCTTATTAGTAATCACTACGATTTAAGTGACATAAATCTCGATGATTTTCCCAAAAACATCATTCCTATGGCCCCTATTAATTCTTGAAATTTCAATTATCAATACGATATGAATCGACTTGAAAATATTTAAAAGTTTTCTATTAAGTGTGATCAATTTCAATAAATTTAAGCTTTTATTTGATAGATTACAAAAGACAAGATCAAATTTTTGACAAGCTTATTATTGATTTATATTAATCAAAATCAAATGGCAATTACAATGCACAACATATATGTGATTCTTTTGTTCAGGATTTCATACTGAGATTTAATAAAATTTGCTTACTCTAGGGATACCACTTAAAGAAGGGTTAGGGGGGTGAAAGGAGGCCCAAAGACGTGTATCTTCATTCAACCCCATGGAAAAATATTGTCTTAGGGTGAGAGCTCTTTGTGGAATTTGTCTTGTTGTCTCGTTATTAATGTATGCAAGGGATGGGAGCTCGGAAAACAACGAGAACAGTAGTAGTTGTGAAATTAGGACAAAATTCTAATAAGATGCGTGCTGGGGGCGGGTTTTCTTCCCTGGCCGTTTTGGGGGTGTGCGGCGGTTCTGTTTCTTAATGCAATGACCTTGTGTCAATTGTTCATTCAAATAATTTTGCAATCTATGATGTATCAATGCAGTGCTTACTTGACCCAATCTGGCATCGAGGAGTGTAAGCGAGAAGAATAGCCATGGATTCAAGAGTGAAATTGACGAAATTTGAAGCTTCAAGCGCCTGATATTGTTGAAGAAACAGCAAAGATCCAACAGGAAGCAGCTGCAAGTGCTTTGAGATTGTCGAAGAAACACCGAATATCACAGAAGAAGCAGGTTCAAGCGCCTGAGATTGTGGAAGAAATAGCACATAACAAAATAACAAGCAGCTTCAAGCGCCCTAACATTGTTGAAGAAACAGCAAAGATCAAAGAGGAAGCTGCTGCAAGCGCCTGAAATTGTGGAAGAAATAGCAAACTTGATCAAAGAAACAGCAGCTGCACGCGCCTGAAATTGTTGAAGAAACAACACAGATCAAAGACGAAGTAGCTGCAACCGCCTGACGTTGTGGAAGAAACAGCAAAGATCAAAGACAAAGAAGCAATTAGAAAGTAAGTTGTTGCGATCCAAGCTTCAAATGGAAGAGAATTTGGTTTGTAATTTTCTCCTTGAAAGAGTTTGGATTCACAATTCATGAAGAGAGGAACCAACTGTCATTCATACTCACAATCGAAGGAAGCAAGGAGGGAAGTTAAGTCTTGCACCATTGAACAATCAGGTGGAGGACATCAATCATCATGTTCTCCCATCTTGCACAGGTCTTGAATTGTTTCTCAAGTTTTCTCTAGAATCAATTCACAACTTTGCTGTTGGCAATGTGTGAATCTTTTGCTTTCGGAGCAGGATTTTACATTGCCAAGCTAAGTTATTGAGAAGGATGCAACAGCACTAGAGTACTTAGACGATGTATCACAAAGAGGACAGGACGAAGAGAAGAGAAGCAGTTAAGCAGAAACATCAGCGGCGATAGTGCATTGCTCTGCGGGGCTGTGATCTGTTTTGGTGCTGGAATCGAGATCTATGGACCTCTGCACAACAGGAGGAGCCAGAAGGACGTGCGGTGATCATGCTACAAGGAATGATCTCTGGATTCTCTCAGAAGAAGACGCAGTTAAGCAGAAGACAACAGCGGTGATCTGCGAGGCTGCTATTTTGCTGCTGGAATTGAGATCTATGGACCTCTGCAACAGTAGGAGCCAGGAGGACGTGGTGATCATGCAACGAGGAATGGTCTCTAGATTCTCGAAGAAGAAGAGACGTTGCTTCCATGTTTCCTTTCTCTTGTCAATCTGCAGAGGATCGTGGAAGATCTCTATCTTCTTAGTGGTTTATGCCACTAGGTGCGCGGGCGGACGCAGAATGCCAATCGTCATAGTCAAGCGGACGCAGCTCATTTGCTTCCTTGACGAAGCAGTGCTCTCCGCTTGTTCAAACAGGCCGGTTACAAGCATGAAAGCAAAGCAATCCTGGAAGCTTCTGTGGAAAGCTTGGATAGAAAGGAAAGCTTTTGTCCTGATTCTCGTGGTGAGCAGATTAATTATGCGCCAAACCGAAGGCATGCTGCAGAGGTAGGTGAGTGAATCCTCGCAGCAACAGGAATCGATAGTCTTGTTTGTCATAATCGCATCCTTTCACGGTTGCAAAATCGACGAATCAACATCGGCACTCTTGGAAGTTCCAAGCATTTTACTGATTTCAGTGGCGTATCAGATGTCTGCCTTGCAGGATGGTTGCGGGAAGGTGTAGGAGAGACAAGATCCGACAAGATCTGGTACCAGACAATTCAACGTTATTGTTCAAACATGAAATCGGCAACATGCTTAGGAGCGGACGCGAGGGATCTTAGCCACGAACAAGAACAAAACATGTCTCCATTGATCTTCAGAAGTTGCACGACAAAAACCAGTCCGTTATAGTTTGTTTGCTTGACAGTTAGTTAGGGGGGCGGGGGGGGCACGCAGTATGTTGAGACGGACGGCTTGGGTCGCCTCTCGTCCCTTCAACCGATGAGTTCTCTCGTGTTCTTCTGCTTCTGCTGCCGCTTCTGTTTTGTTGCAGGGAATCCTTGAAAACCTAACGCTCTTCAAGCTCGGCCCGGAAAAAGATCGCACTTGACGCACAGCAAGCCCTCTCTTCCCAAGGCTTAATTGGAGAGAAATCCACCTCTTGATCATGTCCTGTGATGACGACCTCGATGACGACCCTCTCCATTCAGGTGCCTTTGCAGCTTCTTTACAACTCTCTCCTTCTTGTCTTTGTACCACAGATTGGCAATCCATGTAGCAAGCTCTTGCAAGCTCACTAATCTAATAGAGATAAACATGCCACTCCCACAAAATGCATTCATAGAATGTGTTGTTTCTGCTTAGACTCATAGGGCAGAAAGACAATCTGCTGCTTGCTAGCTTGTAGTCACTTAGTAACTAATTCGTTCTCTCAAGGAAGAATTGAGAACAGAGTCCCACAACAATCGTGCTGCTATTGTTGCATCATTTGCAGAAGATGGATCAGAAGCAGAAACCTCCAGACATACCACATTGATGGAAACATCGAGTGAGAAGCCAACTGCAAGCTCAATTGCACATTGTAAAAGCTTGGCGTCAGCAAGAGCCATCTATGCAGCAGTCCAGAGAGAAATGTTTGAAGAATGCGAGAGCTTGAATCAAGGTTTCCAACAAAAGCCATTGTCATCTTCTACAGCAAATGGGTTGCAATCTAAATCATGTGGAGGAGGAACAACACAAAGTGAAAGCATCTTTGGATCTGTATCAGTGGCTGACCCCTATCCATATTCTACAAGTATGCAGCAAGCTCGGCGTGCGGTCATTGAAGGAGGTGCTATGTCAGAGGATAGGTTTCTGGAACTCCAGGCTGAGGTTTTCCGTCTCCGAAGAGAAGCTACACAGAGAGATGAGATGCACAAGATGTAAATTTGCCAACTATGAGCCTTGAATTGTGAAATCTTGCTCTTCATAATTTCACAAATTCCTGAGCAACAATGTGCAAGAAAAGCTACTAGTATTCCTTATGTGGAGAATGGTGTAAATGTCTGCAAATGTCAGGTTGACAGCAAGACTGTGTCGGGCAGAAGAAGCAGCAAGGCGGAAGATGAGAGACAACTTGCAGCAGAACTTGAAGCCCTGCAAACAGAAGACTGATGCAATTGCTGCTATCACTCAGCAGTATTGGGCTGAGCAGGTGAGTGTGTCTTGCACCATCACCTTTCATTCCATGAATGCTGATGACCTCAAGCATCATAGCTCGTCGTATTTGTAGTGTAATTTTGTCTGGTCTACTTAAGGTTTTGAATTGCTGCGATTTTTGTGGAGAATCTGTGTAGAGGATACAGGAGCTGGAGGAGAATCTGAGAGAGCGTCAGCGAGAAGTTCAAAGAGCATTGGAGAACAGCAGGGTTTACAAGTGTGAGATTCAAGGCCTCAAGAGAAGACTGGAAGTCACAATTCGTGCAAGCCGTAGTGAGAAGCCTCTTTGTTTCCGTGATCGCCATTTTGAAAGAGTATATCTCCATTGATCAATCCCATTGCCTTGATCCCCCATTCAAATTCCTCAAGTTCAGACAACAGTTTCCCCTTGGCCTTCAAAGCTTCCC
Organism: Sphagnum contortum; assembly: GCA_963920785.1. Classification (NCBI taxonomy): domain Eukaryota; kingdom Viridiplantae; phylum Streptophyta; class Sphagnopsida; order Sphagnales; family Sphagnaceae; genus Sphagnum; species Sphagnum contortum. The sequence continues at coordinate 2,769,423 of OY987288.1, forward strand.
ACTGACATGTTCCATTGCTTGCCATGTGCAGGATCTGCACAACCAAGTAAGCAAACTGCAGGAAGAGAACCACAAGCTTCAGTTCCAGATTGCTAGCCTTGTGCAACTCCCAGCAGCTGACTTGCAACAACTGCAAACCCTTGAGGTTCCTCCTCTTGCAGGAGGCCCACCCCATGAGGTACATTTAGACTGCAACCAAATTCTGATTTCCAATGTAGAGGCCAAGCTGTCATATTTCAATGTGCATCATGCTTGATAATTGTACATAAGAAGCTCGGTGAAGTTCATCCTGCATGATTTGATTCAAGCATATGAGAACCCACACACTACCTGATGGAAGATGTTGTAGGTTAGGGATGCCACAGATAAAAGCATGGTGTCCAGCAATCTGGTTGCGCAAAGCCTGAAAGATGATGAAATTGAGGAATGTCTCCTCAAGCAAAACCTGGAAGGTGCAAAGGGACCATCCGCTCAGTTTGTAACCACCCAGATGCTGGAGACATGGCAGCGGCTTGAAACCTTGAAGAAGAGGTATGAGAAGTCCATGGATGAGCTGCAGACTCTGAAGACCAACCATGATAATAACTTGCGCAAGCTGCAAGAGACTTACCGTGAGCTGAATGAGGTTTCCAAAACCCCTCCTCACCTTGTCTGAGGGGTGATTGATTGTTCATGAAACTCAGAATGCTTGTAAATCCATCTTGGGAAGAATGCTGTACCTTTCTTCCTTGTTCAAAACTGCAAAATTTGAGGAGTTTTCTGAGACATGGATTGTGCAGGAAAGGCGAAAAACATTACAATTGGAAACAGCAGAGAGGCGCCTGATTGCAGAGGTTTCTTCTCATCAACAAACAGAGTCTTTGCTCCAGCAAGCACGCCAACACAACCTCCAGGTATGTGCAACAGGAAGTTGCATGCTGATGGTGTTCATAACAAATGAGATGCTACGCATGTGAAGACTGTGATTCAGGAATCGATTTCTGAAATGAGGAAGAATTTTTGGATCAATTGCTTGTACAGTTGGAGAGTGAGAATGCAGAGCTGGTGAGTACAACTCTGATTACCTCAAGTTCACATCTTTCTGAGATGAAAGCACTGCGACTTGAGCTAGCAGAGGAGAGGAAGTTACGGAAACTTGCTGAAAACAGCACTTCAGAAGCTGTGGCCACAGTAACTGGCTCTTCCCCTCCTTCTCCCCATCCTCCTCCTCCTACAGGATATGTGATATGAAACTCCCAGGAGGACCAATACAAATTTCTGCCCAAGTCTGCAGAAACACCCAATGACAGTGCTTTGAAGAAGACTTGGATTGGGAGTCAAGACTTGAACTTGCTCAATGACAGAGAATACAATAATAAGCTTAGGATATGAAGGAGAATCTCATTATGCTTCTGTAGATCTGCAAGTTCTACACTACAAGGACTCTTTTGTCTTCATTTTGAAAATGTATTCAAAGAGTTCTGAAGTGTACAGCAGCTTGCTGTCGAATCCCTCCATCTCTCTGTAGTTTTCAGATGCATCACTCGTCAGATGGCCAGCTTTGTAGTTTGGAGTTGTTGAATATGTCTCAAGATTGACAAAGATCGTGAACCCTTTAACCTGGTAGCACTAATTACACCAGACAGCACAAGAATCATCACTGTGAATGCAGTTATCAATTACCTCTTGAGAAAGAAAATCTTTGATATGATTCACAAAAAGGAAGTGGAGATTTTCAGCATTGCGTAGCTCTGGAAGTTTCAGCAAGCTGTGATCCTACAATGAGGTTGACTGGTTTTGAAATGAGCAGGCAGAAGAATGCAGCTTGAAGATGCAAGCTGATCTAGATGCTGCCATAGCCACCACAAACAGTTTCAGTCTCCAGGTGACACCTATCTTCACCAATCCATTCAGTTCACCATCTGTAAACTGCAAGAAACATGTCTCTGTGAAGCTCATAACAATCAAAATCACATAGTTTCATTGCTATTGCCTGGTTGAACCTGCAGGTTGAAGAGCTTGAGGCCTTCAAAACTAAGCTCCAACAAGAAATGGCAACCAACAAGGAGTACCAGAAGGTGACACTCCCTTCAAATCCTGATTCCTTCCCTCCAATGCAGATAGATAAAATCAGTCATATTGCTGTCAGGCTGTGTCAAATCCATTGCCCATCAAACCCCTCCTTAAGAGTTTCGCCAATAGGGATCAACTCATCCAGATTGACAATCTGAAGGTTGGGTCTGGAGGAGGTGGCAGATGCTAGAGGAGCTGAATAACAAACTGCAGCAAGGTGGACAATATCCATGTGGAGAATTACCAGGTCTACCTTCCTGCCACATTTCTTGACTCTTCTATATACAACAGCCATTGTGGTGAGATAGACTAGAACCTGACGTATTCCTGATATGCTCTTCACCCCATCTTACAATCTTGCAAATTACAGACAAATTACTGAACATTGGCAATGAGTGAGCTCTGAACTATCATCTCAAGGACTGAACAGACTTTGAGAGTCTGATAGTCACTCTGATATTGGGATGCAGCAAATTGATGCATGAGTGAGTCTGTTAGTCATCATGATCTTCCTCCTAAGAGCTCCTTATGATTCTCACATAGCATGCATGAGAATAACAACCATGGATGGCATCAAATGTGGATTTCTTCTCATAAGGATGTGGCATTCAACCTTAGAATATGGAACAGATAGCAGGATGAGGGAATACGACAAAGAGAACCTCTAGTCCAAAACAGGTGCAGCAGAGTGAACTACTGCCCCAACCGGAGTGACACTTGCAGCACCAGTTCGTGCAGCACTGAAGGTGGCTCAGGGAACTCACTATTGTTGTCGACAGATGTAAGAACATTCTCAAAATACTGAGATGATCATTTCCCAAGCAAAGAACTGTGGGCCAACTTTGCACCTGCATGCTGCTGCCTGCTGTGTCATACAGATTGGCAACCAGAGTTCTGATGGAAGACAAATCCAGGAGCTAGAGACAAGCAGGAAGTCAGAGAACCACAAGCCAAAAACTGCAGTACTGGAGTCAACAAGTATAACAATTCCATCATCATGCAGTCATTTGTTAAACACTGTGCACAGCTTGCAGCTTGATACACCTCTCATGCAAGCAAATGTGCAGCGCATTTTTGTCCTCCTTGAGTTTTTGCCTGATTTCTGCAGCCCATCTAAACAGTGCACACCATGAGTCCCTTGTACCCCAAGAATTCTCTACTTGTTCACACGAGGTACATAGATACTGAAATTTTGTCTTTCATCATCAGTCCCAGTTGCTCTGCATGTTTGTACAAGTTCAATGCATTGTGGAAAAAATCTCCAATGGGTTTGCTATCTTGTGAGTTCTTCATGGATTTGGGTGTCAATTGCAGCATTCTTGCTGGACATTCCACTGGATAAGGATGCGCAAGATGCCATGGCAAGGATATTCAGCTCAGAACAGACAGCATGCATACACTTCCAAATCTTGGGTGAGACTGAGGAGCTTGATCAGTGCATCAATGTTAGTCTTTGCCAGGTACTACATCAGCTTTCTTAAGCTGAAAACTACACAAACTAGGTGCAGTTTAGAGGATAACTGCTTGCTTGTATGCACTGAACATAACCATAATTGATGTTTAGAAAAGCAACAGAGTTTGGATTCTTAATCCTGGATTTAATGCACATAAACCGACTAATATGCTTTGCAAGTTCCTCTCTCTGAGATGCACAGTTGTTGGTTGTCATTTGTGGTGAAGGTTAATCTATGGGAGAGTTTGCAAGGCACTGGGGATGAGGCAAATGATATGCTACAGACAGAGTTGGTGGTGAGGGAATTGGGCACTGATCAAGGACCCATTGGCAAAGCTTCACATAATCATTGAAGGGATCAAAATGCTGCATCAGATTCTAAGCAACCTGGATTGTTTGCAGCACAATTAGTCCTATTATTGAGTTTTAGTTTTTCATCGTTTGAGGGGTTGTCAGTTTCATTCATTTTTTCTGGGATCTTGCAACAAGGGCAGGGTCTTCCTTCTTCCAGCAAGTGCATTGAAATCCCTTTCATGATACCCCTATTGTATGATGAAATACATTATGGGAAAGGTAGGTCTGACATTCTTCAAGGCTCTGCTGCATCCATGAAACAGCAGAACTGCATCATTTTTTTCCCTATGTTGGAAGTTCTTTTATATAGGGGGGAACACCCTTAGAAACGATTTACTTAGGGCAGCTACAGGAAAAATTCGGTTTAAAATATACAATGAGAGCCTAGGGAACCATAAAGAGGGTTCGCCAGACAACAGCTACTTTAACTAACCTAACCCTAAACCTAAACTAAAACTGGGACCGCAAATAGGTAACTGGCTACTACTAACAGCAACTCACCTGGACCCAACAAACTATTTAGCCAATCAACAGAAGGTGTTAAGCTTTTGCTGTGCATTTACCAGCCTCAGCAAATTGTGTAAAAATGTTGGGCCAAAACCATTTTACCAAGCCAAACTGGTATGTATTGGTATTGACTTCTCTTCATTCAATTTCAACTTGCACTGTACATACTGAACACTGGCGGAGTTACTCTAATTGTGCCACATGAAACACGAAGTCATTATGTATTTATTGCCGAATATTGGTTTTTTTTTTTTTTTTTTTTTCAGGGTTGTTATTTCCTTGTAGTTAGTGTGAATGGGGTTTTCATTTTTTCATGTTTGAACTCTGAAGGGTTTATAAGGAAAGAGTGTCTTTAGGAGTCTTCTTCATATTTTGTGTGAATAGTTTTATGTGTGTGACTTTCGCTGTTTTTATATTGTTCGAGGTGGATCTTGTACCAAATGACTAAGGAACATTTCTTTTTGTGCAACACTTTCTGTGATAACTCAAATTCACTTTTGTTTATTTTGGAGGTAAATTACATAAACCTTCAAGGTTTTTTTGTGCACCTAGGCATTTGACTAACATAACCCTAAACCTAGGCATTATGGCATTCACCACTTTATGTCATCCATGTCTAGGTGGTCAACACAACACAATGTGACATTAAACATAACCTTGTAAAGGAATAATCTCCTCATTTTGTCAACTAAGGCATGGGTGAAGGATGGGGGAACTATGACAATTGAACTTATTTTGAAGACTTCATTATTACATACCATATTATATCAAATGTCCATTTGATGTTTCAAGTGCAATCATACATAAGGCTCCCAAGAAGAAAAGATTAGACATGAGATCATCAATACTCTTCATGTTAAGTCATGCTCATGGGTGTAAGTTTGCATCGTAGTTGCAAATAAAGGAATTGTGACAAGATCACAATTACATATCACATTATACCAAATGTCAATTTGAAGCTTCGAGTTCAATCCAACATAACGCTCTCAAGAGGAAGAAATTAGACATAAGATTATGATCATCAATGCTTTTCATGTTAAGTCATGCTTGTGCATGTAAGTTTGCATCCTAGTTGCAAATAAGAGAATTGTAACTAGATTGACGATTGAAACTTCAAAAGCTTCAAGGCTCAAAGTTTCAAGTTTGAAGAGGGATATTTGTTGCTATTGGCCATAGTTTGGTGAAAGGAAGTAAAGTAATGACATACATTCAGCAATGTTAATACCATTGCCCACCTTTGATTCAACAGTGACAAAATTGGCAAGCTTGGGCTTAGTAAAATCCTAGAGAGGTTAAGGTGTCATCAAAGAGAAGTCACAAAAGTACTTGTGATGGTCAATCTATCCCCATTCTTGATTTAGTGAACTTGCATGGGGAGAGAAAAGATTTTATCATTGAGGAATTTCGGAATGCTTTCAAAGACTACAGAATTTTTCAAGTATGTCATTGATTCCTTTCCTACCTATCTATTTGGGCTTTGCATCATTGCTATACACTACAAATGACGATCAACTTTTTTATTTTTTTAATGTTTTCATATGATTTTTCATAGTTCATCATTATTTATGTCAATTTTGATTTATTTTAAATTGATATTTATTTCATGGACATGAAAAGACACATGTTAAATTTTTTTTTATATCCATGTTGATTGATGGGTAGGGAAAAGGAATGAGGTATTTATAAGATGGAGGTACTTATTAGGAAAAAAGGGAGTTCATTATTAGAAAAAATAATAAGAAAGCAAATAGTTAGTAGAAAAGAAATGAGGTAGTTGTCATTGGAATTGTCTCTATAAATGTTGAGGGACGACCATACAAAAAGAATTGTCTTTGGATTTGTCTTTAGAAATGTTCAAGGATGACTATACAATAAGAATTATCTTTGGAATTGACTTTAAAAATGTCCAAGGGCGACTGTACAATAAAACTTGTCTTTGGAATTGTCTAGGGAGGACCATACAATAGATTCCAAAAAATCCCCTTTATACCAATTCCTCAAAAAAAAAATCATCATTGGAATTAAGATAGTTAATTTTCTTTGTTAGTCATGTAGAAATCTTTGAAATCATAACACGCCGCCCCCCCCCCCAACCCCCCACTACACTTTTGGTGTTGTTGGGAAACTCTTTATGCATAGGGGTGCACCATGGTGTAAGAGTTATTGCGTATTGAATAATTTTGTCAAAGAAAGTTTGCTAAAAAAAATTTTAATAAAATAAATTGGGGTGTGTTTTTTTGGTATTCTTGGCCCTCAATGAGTCAATAGGATTATACAGAAATGATTCCATTATTTTCAGACCTAAGTTGTGGGAGAAATTGAATTTAAATAATTTTTTGTCTTTGGAAATTCAATTAAACTATAAAGGTTAATTTTGAAAGGAGAAATAATTGGGTAATGATTTACACTTGGGCCAATGGAGCAAGCCGCACTAGTTTCCTTGATTTTCAAATGAAAGATTATTCATTGGATATAATTCTAGGCAAGTCATCATGATACTAGATTATTGAACATGTGGTTCTTGTTGAGACAAATGTTTAGTTTTAGTCTAACAAGGTAGCCACAATAAATGTATACACAAAAAAATAAACTTAATACTTGACTTGCAACCCTTTGGAGAAGAACACCAATTGATTTTGTCAAAAACCTTTTTTCTAGCCGAAAATAAATTGAAGAAGTTGGCAATATTGCCAAATGATCCTTTCATGGTTTTTGGTTGTGATGCTTGTCAAGTTATGAATCACAATGTTTTACTCCGTTATTGAATGAAATTTGTTGCTTGCATGTACAAAGAATTCTTTGAGTGATAGGTTTAGAAGAATTTGTTGCTTGCACATACAAAGAATTCTTTGAGTGATAGGTTTAGAAGAACAATTAAATCAACAAAGTGGCTCATTTTCCCAAGGAAAACTATATCATGGATTATTGACAAAATTGGAAACTTGAACAATCCCATACACATGGCATTGGAAGGACATGTTGAGCTTGGAGTATCATTTTGATATTGACATTAAGAAATGGCCAACACAACCTCCAAACTTGCTTAAGTGTTCAACATACCTCTTCCCAACATACATTTTCTAATATTAAATTTGGTGTGAAGGAGTGATTAAAGTGGAATATTTGCAATAGAATGAAGTAATGGTAAGATCTTGGAATATGGAATATTGTGTTGGAGTCATGAACAATGTTTTGATGCCTTGTAAAGATAAACATGACCTTGAGAAAACGACAAGCCTTGAAAGACTTGAAGGAGGTTTTGAATAACCAAAAACCTTGAGTCGAAATCCTCCAAATTTTGTAATTTTGAACCTCCAAGACTCTTGGGAAATCTTAATTCCAAAAGTGGGTATTCATGTTAGAGAGTTGTGTTTTCTCCTTTTGAGTGCGAATTGTACTTTCTTTGTCTTTGCCAAGTCTCACTTCATCTTGGCCCACTTCCTTTACCCATTCTTGATTTCTTTACAAGCCCAAGGTTAAGGTCATAATAAGTTTCATCCCTATTTTTAATTTCATCAATATGATTCAACTGCATGCATCATGTATGTCTAGTTGTCATCCATGTGATGAACTTCATTCATATGGATCATCTAGTTTCATGATGCCACCAAGTTTAGCCATTTGTGTTGCATCCAACCACATCATACATATGAAACATGTCCATGTCACCATTTTCATCCATGCTGAAAGTTTTCATTTATGCCTTCAATCATTCATCATAAATGGTATAAACATGTACTCATGTGTCTATATATATATATGATAAGTATAGCAGTTGTGTATTTATATTCACTCTCTCATTAAGTGGATATAAGTTGAGATTAAATGGTGACATTGGCCCATGTAAAAATTATTTTGTCAATGCAATAAATCTCCAAGAGCTGGATAACTTCCAAACAAAATAATATTTCCTCCTTGAATTTACTTAGGCCGCAATAGAGTTATCCGTAAAGTAAGAAAAACACAGCACCAGAACCCTGAGTTTGGTCATACACAGGGCGAGATTTTTTAAAAACCTGCAAAAAAGTACATTAGCAGTAGGGGAAGGGGGGTGAAACTCAGAAAACCATCAATTTTGGTGGAAAACTGAGTTTCATCCTGTCTTTCCTTTTCCCTGAGCGCCTCCACTGCTGTCACATATATTTTCACTGCTCCTAGCTGTAGAACTACCATAATTAGTCTCGAACCTCGTGCGTTAAATGCTGAGTTTCAGCATTTCATACTCAGTTGCAGCATTTCATACTGAGATTTAATAAAATGTCTGTACTACTTTGCACATACCACTGAAAGAGTGGATATGGGGTGAAAGGAGGCCAAAAGACAGGGTTACTTTACGGATAACTCTACTTCATAATAACAATCAAATATATACTACAAGTGGTTGGTTGGCACTTATCGTATTGAAAGTTAACATTTCAGAGTTTCCATTATCCAACCCCATTTAACCTTCTATAAAATTGCTGATTCTTTGCCAATTGATTCATGAAAAATTGTTGGATCTTTGATGGTGTGCATAAGAAATTAAAATAGGAGGTTCTTTGATTCTAAAAATTCTGAAATTTTTGGAACCAAAGGTTATTTGCTTTCGAAATTTTAGAAAAATCAAAGGGCATTATTAAAGATTGAAACAATCACTCAAACTTCCAAGTTGCTACTTCCACACCTATTTATCAAAAATGTATTTCTTAAAATAAAAGCCTTGTGAGAAGATATATGTGTTGAGAATGAAGTAAACTAGAAGTTTTTATCTTGGGGCATTGATCTCAACTACTTAGGATAATGAAAATCATCTTGAATTTTATTGGGATCCCAATCAACATTTTAAATTATAGATGAAATTGATAGTAACATTTGGCAAGTTGCACTTGAAGGTGACATGGTAATTAATCCCAAAATAAACAATACTTAGTGACTGAAATCCTCCCAATTTAGAAACCTTAAAATTAATATTCATTGTTCCATAATCAATTTCAAAAGCCCAAATTTGTTGTACAAGGAATTTCAAATTATTAGTATTGGGCAAATATTTCATTTTTTGAGAACTTTCATTTTTGATTTTCTAAACTTTGCAGAATCAAAGAACCACCAGTTCCAGCTATTTCACAAACCTCAAAAGAACCAGCGGTTTTCATGAAAGACCCAGCAGGGGGTCTGTTCCTGTCTCTGATAACTGCCCAAGACTGCAAATTCCTCAATAGATTAGAAGCAGAATTGTCAGCTACAGTGAAGGAAGACAATGGAAAAGATAGAACCAAACCCACTACCCACAAGACATTTTCACTCCCACATAACAGAGATTCAAACAATTGAGGAACAGAATTGATAATAAATTCCTTGTACAAGAGGAAGACAGAAGCATTTCAGTTCATTCCTCCCTGCTCTCACCTAGATTTGGCTCGCGGGGAGAAATGAGATTGTGAATATTCATGTAAATACATACTTGGACAGAAAGGCCATCCGCAGAACACTACTCTTGTGTCGAGCACAATACCAACAGTGCAGATGGTGTCTTTGAACCTTGAGAGGTTGTGTAACTTCTGATGAGAATTTTCTCCTATTGAAATATCAATATGCACAGATATTCATCTCCTATCTGACTGTTGGGTCCTCCAAATTTTCATGTGGTGTTACTCATAAAGATATCTTGGACACCCTCTACAAAATGGTTGAGATTTTGAAAAATCTTCATTGTGGGTGTTGTGTTCTGTTGAACAGAAGACAACAAATAGATGGCAATGAGTTGTTCAAGGCCCTAAATGCAATTTAGTCAACTGCTGCTCATAATTAATTGCTGGCTGATTTTACCTGAAAACACAGATGAACTGGACTGTTATACAGGGATCAGACTACTGCCCAGACAGAAGTTGATCCATGGAGGAAAGGGGGCCACCCTGGATGCCAGTGGGTATACAGTGTGATGGGTGCATCTGTCCTACATTAATCAGTAACTGTGCCAGCCATCTTCGAGTTGTTGGATCCTCCTGCAACCATCCCAACACACATGAAGACAAGGATTTACTAAAAGTCCTTTTCTGAGAGGAGAACTATGCTTCACCAGCACACCAGAGGTCCATGGAGAGAATGTGAAAGAATAAATTTACTGCTGCAAAGTACAGTTATTGGAGCAGATCCAAGTTGAATCCACACAGGCATGTTGCAAAGAACAGTCATTCATGTTAAGTCTCATGTGTCCTATCAGAAGTGGACATAGATCCAAGTTTCTGCTATGCAAGGACCAGCCCTGCTATTTTTATGGGTTCTTTAACTTACAAATTTGACCATCATTAAAATATACAAGAGCAGCATCAAAAGCATTTACCCGAAGACAGTTAGTGAAGGTTCCATTTTGAAGAAAGTCAGGAAGCCAATTTTTCAAGGCTTCACATGCCCTGCAAGACATTATACACCAGCTCCTGAGTTACTGTGCCACAAGATGCCAATGGGAAAAGCACACAGTCCTTCCATTTTAAGATATTGCACATGAAATCTCAATGAATCCTGATGTGGGAAACAATCTTCCAGCATTGACTAGCATTTGATGACAGAAGGACCTGCTCATCCACTTAAATCAGCCAAGATGACCAAAACGAGTATCAAAGCAAAGTGAGAGAGATGGAGGAATTGAGCTAACCTAGGGTTATCAGAAAGGCGAAGATAGCAGCGGATGATATGCTTGAGAAGGCGCACAGATGGCTGTTCAGCTAGGAGTTGCACCATTGTGGCCAGCACCGCTCCAACAGCAAAAAAACGCTCTGCTGTTGCACAGATGTAATTCAGCCCTACATCATCCAGCAATATCTTCTGCACTATGAACGTGGCAACCTGCCATCCACCTCCATCTGGTCATACTCCCCAACTCCCTCTTTGCCACCAAAAGTCATGGCCTTGGTGTTCATACTCCCCAGCTCCCTCTTTGTCACCATGAGTGTAAAAGAACACAAAGGCCAAACATACAAGATATGCTGCCTCAAGTCATAAACCCTCAGAGAACAGAACCTTCCAACCTAAAACCTAGATGTACAACTTGAATCACAAAATACTTACCAACATGGATGCTCTCAAAGTTCACACTCATCCAAAAGGAGAACCTCCTTTCATCCCAGCAGCAAGCAGTAGACATTCACACACATGGCATTGATTGAGAAAAATTTATCAGACTCACACATGTTTGGACATTTTAATGAGAATTCTCTTAACAACTACACAAGGGTGGGGGGGGAGATATTAACTCACAGTCTTCGAAAGTTCACTTCCCATCTCCATGGTGCGCAGACAGAGAGGTATAATTTCAGTTGAGAGAAGAAAATTGATGACCTCTGTGTCATCCACCTGTATGGATGTCCCACACAATTTACTACTGGAAAATTCTGACAACCAAATTGGCTGACCCTCAACTGGTTGGCAACTATTGACATGCAGCAACCAATTCACGATACACAAAGGAAGAATGGCATCTCCAAAGCTCACCTTAACAAGGGCACCAATAACACCAAGACTGGTGAGACGTAAGTATTCAAAAGGCCGGGTCTTGCTCACAGTGTTCAGAAATGGATAGAGATAAAGTGGGATGTGGGCTGCATACCACACTCTTTTCTGTCAGCATAATATATCCAGAGTATTTTCAATTCTCTCTCTTGCAAATATTCTTTCTGTCTCTTTGCCAAACCACTTCATCTGAGAAATCTAAATTCAAATACAGACCTACTACTGGAATGTGGAGTATTCCTGCTGGATCTTATGATCTCCAGGAGTGGGTGTTCACAGGAAAGCAGAGAAGTGGTTACCATTGAGGAAAAGAGTCCGGGTATCAGGATGCGAAGCCACAACCTGCATGGCACAAAAAATTAAAGCGCGTTCCCATATTGGCTTTGCATAGGTGATGAAAAGTTACTGGAAAAACACCAAGAAGCACTTATTAAAAAGGAGGAAAGACCTACAGGGGAACCTCTTCTCATCAAATTGTCCAACCTGAAGCAAAGCTAGGGCATTGCAAACACGATTAGAGGCCCCTGCAGTGAGAGTAGGTGGAGAGAGCATGGGATAGATAGAAACAATCTCCTGCAAAACCACACAGCACAAAAGAGCACCGCAATTTGAGATTTAGCCCTACATTGACACATGTACTTATCTCTTTGCCAAAAATGCATATACTACACTTGGCTCTTGATCAGCAACAAAACAAGACTATCAAACTTCAACACATACTGCAGGAGCTATCATGCAATAGGACATATGAGAGGAAGCTTGCATCCGAATTCCAGGGGTGAAACCATTTTAACCTGTAGAAGTGCTGCTATAGTACCACAGGAATGCCACAACATTGGAGCCAAGTCTGGAAAGGCCTCCCGTTTCTGCCACACACAGCCATTATCAGTTCCTGATTGAGAACCAATATTCAGAGGTATTCCAGATTCTGAGGATCCTTAGTCACATTTTCCTTGCAACTAAAAACCACATAAGAGACCCACATCCTACCATCCCCAATTGCACCAAATTCATTCAGAAGTATCATCATGTGAAGAGAAATCACTGATCGAAAATTGAGCAACTTGAGAAGAAGAACCATCAACAAAGACTCAAAGGCAACAGATCCTAAGGATTCCCCAACACCCTCTGTGCAAGACGATTAGGTTATTATTGCCTTCCAAATAAGGTTGTAGCCATGTTGCATTGCTGCTAGTGTGAGGGATTCTTTCGCTGGAACGCCAAACCCTAAACTTGCGAAAGAGGAAAAAAATAAATTGCGAAGAGTAAGTAGAACTTAAACCCTAAATCCCTGCAGAGAATGAGAGACAGAGACAAAGACAGAAAGGGAGAGAAGGAGCTCCACCTTGGACAAGTCCAGAAGTGCATTTTCTCGCTGCTCGGGGACAATTAACTCCAACACTAATTGTTCCGCACTAGTCATCATTCTCCTTAATTTTTTCTTCAATGACCACCACCACCACCACCAGGAGGAAGTTTCCACATAAAACTAAGCTTGCCCGAGCTTTATATTCCCTTGTCCGAACGACACACAACTCTGCAACACCACAAGTGCCAGCACTCTGTTTTCCGTTTTTTCCCCTCCTTTTCGGTGCTAGTGCTGCTGCGACAAAGATGAAGAACTTATATATCTACTGAAATTTTATATCTACGTAAATACAAGAAAGAAGAAGAAGAAGAAGAAGAAGAAGAAGAAGACGAGGACGAAGGGGGAGCCATGGAAAGCGCATGGGAAGCTCATCTGCTGCGACTGAAGCTGGACGAGATTGGTCACGATGCTCATGCATGACTTATCTCTTGCTTGTTGCCGCAAGCTTGAGCTTTGATTAGGATTTCATCCATTGGTGTTTTTCATTTGTGTACTTCTTGTTGAGTGTTTGGACATAATTTCATCTAAATTATTTCTCTCATCCATTAAGAGGTTACGAATTTGCTTCTTTTCCGTGTAAGTACTTTGCTTTTTTTTTTTGTTTTATTGTTAGGGGTGTTGGACATGTTTTTTTTTTTTCATCCAACTCATTTTCTGGGATTCATTCATCATGAGAGTATTATTTGCTTGTTTCTTGGTCCACTTTGTTGTTTGTTGTGTGTTGGACATGTTTTTCATCCAACTTATTTTCTGGGATTGGTTCATCTTAAGAGATTACTAATTGCTTCTTTTTTTTTGTGTTGTATTTTTCATCCAACCAAAAATGAATCACATAAAAGCTTAAGGATGACTGGGTGAATACTTTGGCTCCACATTAAGTTTACTCCGCACTACCAGCAATGAACTCCCACAAGGTCAAAATATTAATATATTATTATTTGCTCCTTGAATCCTACAATATCAAACCAAATTCCATGATCATATTTTATTTTATTTTATTTTATGTTTATGAAATCCAATCTTCACCGATTTAAAACATTAAAAAAGAAATTATGTATTCTGATTACATCAAGAAATTCATGAACCCATATCCATTTGAAAAAAAAGGGTTTAAAGAGGATTAACTTTTCCTTTGATTTGTGATGTAAGGATTTGATTTCAATTTGTGTTTGGTGTCACTTTGGAGGACAAAAACATTCAATTTTCACAATGCACAAATGCACAATGCACCTCAATGGAAGCAACTCTTTGTACCCCCTAGTTACAAAATAGAAACAAATTCTCTTACAACCTACCCTTTTTAGTTTATATACATGAGAGAGTTGAACCTTGAGCAAAGCATTTGAAATAAAATTGGATGGTTCATGAGTGCATATTTCAATCATTCCCATTGGCTTACATGAAGTTTCTCTTTCCCAAACTATTCATCACCGTTTTTCATCAATGTTAAGGTAGGGACAAAATTTTGGGGACATTAGTGATCAAGAACAATGAGTGTCTAATTTGAAGATGGAAGAAGGGACAAAAGTCATAGATTTCATGAGGATGATTGAAGAATATATGTCAATCTATTTGTTGAATTCGACCAATTCACCCTCCAAACAATATGATTATTGAACAAGTCATATATATTTTGTTTCCTTTTTATTATAATCTTGTGAATGTGATTTCAAATGAAAGGGAATTTCCATCATTCAATGAATTCACAAGGAGACTTCAACTCAAAGAGACCCACAATGGAAATCGTGTTAGAATTAAAGTTGATGAGGCAAATCTAATGGTGAAATTCCAAAAGATATTTAAAAACAAACTTGTTATACATGATGCACAAGTTCAAAGTTTGCAGCTACTAGCTTTGTACTATAAAGCCAAGTTTAAACCGAAAATTGGCTATTTGTAAAAAGTGGGGACATTGGGCCCTCAATTGTCCCAACACAAACTACCTTGAGCATTGGAAAGAAGCAAGTGAATGTTGTCACTTTAGACAACAATGAAAAATCACTGAAAAATCATTTGAAGCCTCAACCTAAATATACAAAATGGCACTTTGTACCACTAACTAGTGAAGATGACTCATGGACACTTATATAAAAACAATTAAACATGTAATTGAGATTGACCATTTACTTGATTAAATGAGAAAACTCAACATAAAAATTCAACCATAAAAATTGCTAATGACAAAACACATGTTATACTTGGTGAAGATGATTTTAAATTCACATTACCTATTGAAATAAAGATCATCACCCATGTTCTTTACATTCACAGCTTAGAACATAATCTTTTCTTTGGTACCATACCTAATGCAAGATTGATTACATGCTTTGATTTTGATAAATGTATATTTATCACAAAAATCAGACAATTTGTAGATTGTAGTAAAAGGGTAGAAAGGATCATTGTTATGATTTTGATAAGCAATCTACTAGACAAGATAATGTAAATTTGTATTTAATGAAAACACCAAATAAATATTACACGTGGCTTCATAAATTGCTTTAATATTTCAAATGGGCTAAGATTGGTTGTGTTCTTGTTTGGGTAGTGTGAAGGATGAGAGGTGTTTTTAAAGTTTGAAATTTCTTAAATATAGCTTTCAAAATAGGTAGGTTTTCATTTGCCCATGAATTTTAAATTGTTTCAACAATATTTTTTTCACCTCTTATGCATTCCCATACAAGGATGTAATTGAGTCTTGAAAGCATGAAAAAGTGGTATGGTGATGTTTATTGTGTTTTTATATCTTTCATTTTTTATTCACATGAATTGTTTAATAAATTTTTTAAGTTTCCATGATGTCAAACCATTTTTTTATTATGTTGCAAATTTAATTCCAACTTTTTACAATTATGATTATGTGCCTTGGACCCTTGCTCATGTTGAACCTTTAGATGGATGATATCATGTTTTTACATTATGGCTTTCATGGGCCAAAATCCATTGCTTTACTCCTTGTGTTTTTTTTTCATTGATACTTTTCAAATTTTCACAACTACAACAATGTGTTTTGGACAATCGCTAATGCTAAACCTTCACATGGATGATATTGAGTTCACATTTTGGCTTTTCAACCTATAGTCCATTACCTTACTCCTTGTATTATTTTTTTCATAGGTTTTTTTAATGTGTCAATAATATTGAATAGTAAATACTTAACATTTATCTATTTTTGTATAATTCCAAAGACATATACACTAAACTTTTTGTATGAATTTTGCAAGCCACTTATGTTGCAATGGGTGGTTAAGAGATACAATTCTTCCACAAGTGACAATAACTTACCTATATGTTCATTCATTGTTACAACTTTGTAAGTTCAAATTATATAGCTTTTAAAACTTGATCAAGAAGTCTTGCATCAAATGTGACATTTCAATCTTGATCAATTGATTGTAAGTCTTTTTGGCAAGCATGTTTATAATTTGATATTGGTTTTAATTGGTGAAAAGTTTAAATGCCAAGTTCTACTTTGTGCAACTTGCATCAATTTGAATTGGAGTTAGAACTCTTGTCACCAATAGAAAAGGCAATGCCGAATCCACAATTACAAATAGTAGCACCACATGTTTAATAACTAGCTTCTATGGGAATTCAACAGTCTTACATGGAACTGAGCAAAATCAATAACACCTAAACTATGGACCATGAAGAATCAACTCACTCTTATTTCTTTATCTTGAACCCATTAATTGAATTATGGAAATTTTCACCTTCGATTCATAAACCTTGAATTTAGAAATCCTTTCAATTCCACAATCCAATCCCAAGAAGTTTTGTAAAGAGGTGATCGCAACCCATTGAATTACCCACTATAGGTAAGTCCCAACAATCCTAGGTTTCTTCATGCTACACATCAACCCTTTAGAGCTCCCACATAAGTGGGTACTCCTTCTCAAACACACACACGCAACCACTATGTCCCAACAATGCAAAATTTCTCTCCACCCACCTGAATTGCCATAAAAAGTGTTGTCACAATCATGAAGAAAACAAAACAAAGTTCATCACCTACAAACAACATTAAAATGGAAAAAACCACAAATGAAGCACAACAACTCCTTCAATGCCTCATGATGATTAACTTTCCCTTATTTTAGCACTTTTTGTCAGTCCAAAATTTCATGTCCTTCATCCATTTGGTCACTTCTTCATCCAAACCTTTATTTTGGCCTTGTTCATATCGAAAAAAAAGTTGACACATTTTCAAGTTACACTCCATCCAATGTGTGGAGCTAATTAGTTCAAAAGAGATGTTGGTTTGTTACATTTTTTTACTCAAATGTTTTCGGACAACAGCATCTTTTGGAAGGAAAAAATTGGGTTGTAACATTCATTTTTTCATAAAACAAAAAATCCACTAGACCACTTCATGGCTTGTGTCAGTCTGGAAACATGCCATTGGTTGTTGATGTAAATACTATTAACTTTGAAACTAGGGGAAAAAAAAACTGCACCCATCTTGCATATCTAGTGTGCTGGTGGGTGATTATGGAAGTGTTATTATCACCAGTTTCCATGTCTACAACCCACCCACTACCTTGCCCTAAGGTCAATTCATCATTAAATAATCCTCAAAACAGTAAAATAAAATTTTGTGAGAATATGAAGTTGACATGTTGAAAATCATCATAATTACCAAGATAGAATGAACCAGCACCCACTAGTGCACTAGTTGGTTGTTCTGTCCATGGGATGGGTTGCATTTCTTCATCCAGTTCCTAACCCTATGTTAATCCAACATTGTACCACAATCAACCTTTTGGGACTCCTAACTTTGACCCTTTTTATTCTCTGATTGTTTTTCTCTCAACCATGACTATACTATCCTTCAACCTAATCACCCTAATTCCCTAGCTACCCTACTAACTTAGCTATATTATTGACTTGCATCTTGGCTCTACCTACCAACCCTTTACTTACTTGCTTTCTATTTTTTCATGGCTAAAGTTATATCTCTTGGCTAAACTTTTGTCTTTTGGCACAACTTTTAACTTTTCTTGATTAAACCTATATTTTTTGGCTAAACCTTTTCCTTTTGACACAACTTTTAATTCTTCTTGGCTAAACCTATATTTTTTGGCTAAACCTTTTCCTTTTGACATAACTTTTAACTCTTATTGGCTAATCTTGTATTTCTTACCTAGATCTTTTCCTTTTGGCACAACTTTTAACTTTTCTTGGTTAAACCTATATTTTTGGCTAAACCTTTTCTTTTTGGCATAACTTCTAACTCTTCTTAGTTAAACCTCCATCTCTTCATGGCTAAACATTTGCATGTTGAAAAAATATTTTTATCTTTTTACTTAAACATCTATCTTTTGGAAAACCTTTATTTTTCAACAATTCTTTTTTTTATAACTAAACTTCTATTTTTTGGAAAAAATTCTAACTTTTCTTGGCTAAACTTATATTTCTTTACAAAACCTCCATCTCTTCATGGCTAAACCATTACAAATTGGCAAAAATTCTACTTATTCTTGATTAAATTTTTACCTATTGGCAAAACCTTAACTTCTTACTAGTTAATTTTTTACCTTTCAACAAAACCTTTATATTTTCTTGCTTAAACTTGTACTACTTCAGAAAACTTTCAACTCTTCCTAAATAAACCTTTACTTCTTAGCAACCTTTATCTATTTTGGGTTAAATTTTGACCTTTCAATAAAACCTCTGTTTCTTCTTGGTTAAACCTTTACAAATTAGAAAAACTTTTAATTCTTTGTGGCTAAACATATATCTTTTGGCAAAACTTCAATCCCTTCATTTAAACCTCTACTTGTTGGCAAAAACTCTATCTTTTCTTAGTTAATCTTTTATTTTAAGAACTTTTATATTTTCTTGAATCAACTTTTTAAAAAAAATTCAACAAAAATTTTAACAAAATTTTTAGCTATCCTATTGATTCAACCATCTTATTGACATAATTATATTATTTGATTTAACTTTTTTTTAATTTGTGTATATACCTACCTATTTAGCCACTAACCTACCTACATATTTATTTACTTACTTACCCACCCGCACTCACCTACCTAGCTATCATTTACACAATGTTAATGTTTGCAAATGTATGAAGATATTGCATTAAATAAATTAACAACCATTTTAATCATATTTGACCCCTTGCTGTCAATAAATAGTAACCCTGAATGCAAATATTGCACATTTGATCAACTATTGTGACCCACATATAAGTATTGCATATTTTGGTAGTTATTGTTAAAAGTTAAAATAGTTGAAAATCCAATCACAAAATACTATACCCACATATGAAAAGAATGTCATTTCAAATACAATACACCTCAATAATTATTATATATTTTGTGACCAAAATGCAAACATTCCTATTTTTTGGGGGATTTTTCTTTTTTTTTTAATTACTTTTTTATATATTTTTCTTTTAAATTATTTTTAAAAAAATTCTCCTTTCAAAAAAAAAATTTCTATTTTTTTCTATATTATTCTCTTCTATTATTTATCACAATTATTTTAGTTATTCTATTTTTAATTTTGTTATCCTCGTCAATTTTTTTTATTGAGCATGCATAATTTATGCCCAACATTTGGGTATTGCATAAATGATCCAAAAAAACCAACTGACATTTTATGCTTCAAATGTGGGTATTACAAAATCATTCTAACAAAACTAATGTTTACTTTGTGACCCTTATGCAAGTATTTCACGTTGAACTTTGTATTTTTGAAGTTTTTTTAATGCAATAATGCAACATTGTAATATAGTTCAAACTCATATTTTTAAGGAAAATTTTAACAAAATATTAATCCAATGTTCACATTCAAAACATGTAAACATAATACAAACATGAAGTTACAATGGGAATAAGACAAAACTTGTATGTATTGATACAAATATCACATTTATCAAAAACGTTTTTAAATGCCCAAAAAATAGAAAAAACATGAACTCCATGCCATTGTTTATGCCAAACGAACCTAAGTAATATATGCATGTTACTTTCTAACCTTAAGAAACACCTTTATAAACCTGCTTTCATTACCCACCATATCATGTGTTCATTGATAAGGTCTTGTTGTTGTAACCATTTTAATAGCATGTTAATGAATATAAGGTTGATACTAATACAACTCGAATTGAAGGGCATTGGTTGCAAATTGTTATTTCATAGTTATTCACAGATTATTTCAAACACATGATACACATTAATATGCAAATTTGAAAAATATAAACTAAACCCCAAAAAATTACATGGGTATGAACATATATAATATACTAGATTTTTAAAAAAAATTTGGGAATTTTTTTGAAAATAAGAAAGAAAGGAAATAGAAAATCGAATTTCGTCTTTTGGAATTTTGAAGACCAAAATGAATGGAAAAATAAAGGGAAAACAAAAGATATATTTTGGACAAACATAAGAAAACAAAAGAAAAACTTAACATTTAGAAAACAAAAAAAATGGAAAAATAGGGCAAAAAAAAGGAAACAAAAACTACATTTTTTCTTCTTGAATTAACAATAATAAGGAAAAAAAATCTTCAAGAAAAAACAAAAAAGAGGAAAAGACACTTCTTATAAAAATTTTAAAGTAGAAAAAATACAAAAACAAGAGAAAAACCAAAATAGTCTATCTGTTTTTTCTTTTCTTTCATCTTTTTTTTAAAAAAAAATTCCATTTCCTTCTTTTTTATTATTGTCCTTTTTTCTTTTTTCTTTTTTTTTTCTCATTTTTCCTTTTTGCTTTACTTTCAACCCAAAAAAAAAAAAAAACAAGTAAAAAGATAAAGGCATACCTTGTGTGATGTGTATAACTAATGATGATGCAATAAGAAATGGCAAAAAGCGCAACAATGTAATGAAAAAAAGAAGAAAATGCGTGAAAAAAGGAGGAAGACCCCAAAAAAAAAGGAAATGATGAAAAAGTTGTAACAATAGAGGAAAACAAAGAAACAAAAAATGAAAAAGAATAATTTGAAATAACAACAAAAATGAAAGGGAAAAAAATCTCTAGCACAAACAAAAGAAAAGAAAAAATAATAACAACAATAGCAATGAAAACAAGAGGGAAAAAATGATGAAGAAAAAGCTAAAACAACAATGGAAGACAAAAAGAACAAAGAAAGAACAAAGAGAAGAAGAAAACCTTGTTTATATAAAAAGGAGGGATGGGAACCCATCCACAAGAAGTACAAGGCAAATAAAAGCACAATAATAATTTTTTTTTTGATGAGCTTGGTCTGGATGAGCTTGGCAATGGCAGAAGGAAGGATTAGCTGCTCCCACTTCTGGAGCAATCCGTTCGTAGCAACGACGAAGGGAGCGAGTTGTAGGTTTGGATGAGCTTGGCAATGGTAGAAGAGGGATTAGTTGCTCCCACTTCCTAGTTCCACTTCTTTCGGCTCTCCCTAGTTCCACTTCTTGCAACGCTGGTGGTGGTGGTGGTGGGCCGTCGCCGCGTCGATCCCCAAATTCCCAAAAACAAACATGGGCATTTGTTCTGAGATTATGATGTGGGAGAGGAGGAGCGTTGATCTGGGGAAGAGGAGGAGGAGTGGCGGTGCTGCAACGTGGGCCCGCCATCGCCTCCCACCCTACGTTCATTCCCCTGGTACCCCTCCCCTGCCCTCTCTTTCATCGGGCTTCACTATAGGTAGCCTACGTGCTTAGTAGGCCTACCGTTCAAGTTCGCCTTTTTAAAAAAATAAATTTAAATTAAATTTTTTTTTAGCATAGGCCCGGCCCAATGGCGGTCTCGTTGTAGCCCCCGGACAAGCATTACTTTTTCACTAGGGTCATCGGAAACACCACCAAGCACGTCTGCCCGACATTGGTGTTGGGAGACGAACGCGTACATCAAGGGTTGGGCGTCGATCGACAACACCCTTAGGTGCCACGTGTAGATGCACCACACGGACTTGGTTGACTTGATGAACAATTACCTCCTCTTCTCGGGCCTTAAGGCGTGCATCAATTGCACCAAGTTGTACACCCTGTGTAATGGCGACATGGAGCGCTGCCGTGATCATCGCCGCATCTTCAAGAACCTACAACAATCTAACACCAACTTAACGTGTCTTCTCGAGGAGCGCCAAGACGACGTCGATCCCTTTCAAGTTGATGCCGGTCGTCTCGCCAATAATTCCTCAGAGGCCACGCAAGGGCTGGCGTAGCACCTCAACTTGCCCGGCATGGAACAGATCTTGACTCCTTCTCTTCCCACATCCGACTCCATATCTAAGGACGTGATCAACGCTATCACTTAGCTTTGGACGTCCATCCCTAACGAGCTCTGTGATCGGCCGACCAACCTGGAGTGCTGGCTATCGCATTTCATGTTCACTAAAACCATCCTGCGCACACCCATCCGCAGTGGCACCCAGCACGTAACCTCGTTCGCCACACAAATTATTGACCGTTGCATCTAGTGGTTATAGCCTGGCGGTCAGGCCGCCCAATGGGCATTGGCGATGGCCAAAGTCCGCCCAGCCCACATCTCTGCCCCATCCTGTCGCCTTAAGGCGACGAACTGATCATCCAGAAAACCAAGCGTGTAAAGAAGCTATTGTAATGTGGTAGGGCGGGCTTCGCTGCGCGCGCTTTAATGTCGTGCGGTGTGGCAGAATCGAGCGAGCGCACGCTCGACAAGTTGCTGTCCACACTACATCAAGGCGACTTGCCCAAGACGCAGCCGCTAGCCGACCTGCCAGCCGGCCATAAGTTCAAGAAGGGCCAGATCATGCACACCGTCAACAGTATCTCGAAGGGCACTACGTTGGGCATGGACGACAACCGCGCCGAGTTCTACAAGTATTGCACCATCGTTCCATCGCCGACTATGGTGGATGCTTTTCAGCGGGCGTGCAGTCGCTTTGTGAACCTGCTAGCCCAGGGCGCCTCGCCAGAGGCCATCGGCCCGTACTTTATCGGCAAGCATGCCATCCTTCTCATCAAGGAGGCGTCTTAGGAGGCGTCCTAGGAGGTGCTACGCGTCGACCCAATGGAGTGCGACATCCGCCAGCTGAACCTAATGTTGTTGGACCGACGCATTGTTGACAAGTGCGTACTCGACAAGGAGTGCATTGCAATCGCCAAACTGTTGATACCATTCCAGCTCGGCACCGGTGTCGTCGGTGGGGCTGAGGCGATCGTGCACGCCACCAACATGCTGCGGGACACCATCGACCGCGAGATGCATGTCGAGGTCGACCTAGACCTGCAAAACGGGTACGGGCGCTACTTGCCCAGACCGCCATTGATTTGATCGTTGTTAAGCTGTCGGGCATGGCACGGTTCGTCGTCGCCGTCTAGACACATGCGGGCCGTTGGTATTACGAGGACCACGTGTTCTCGTTGACATTCGAAGTTAACCAGGGCGACCCGCTGGCCGACCTCTTATTCTTGCTAACCGTGCATGCCTTCCTCCTCAAGGTGCATAACATCATCCCCGACTTACAACTGAACGCGTGGTACCTCGACGATGGCAAGATCGTCGGCACGCTCCATGACACGTGTTAAGTTGTCCAGATGTTCGTCGACAACGGACCTGAGCACGACTTGCACCTGTAGCTACACAACTTGTCGATCACCAACGATGCCGTTGCGACTGACCTGCGATGCCTGTTCCCGGCGTAGATAAAGTTCAAGACGTTCAACGACGGCGAGAAGACGCTCGGTTACCGGATCGGCATAGACCTATTCGTGCAGGACTTCATCAAGGCCAAGATCGACATCATCCAGTCGAACCTCAACCACATCCCGTACATCAATGACCCGCAAATTGAGATGATCATCTTACGTGGCAGTGCCAACTCATCCAAAATCAACCACTTGCTCCGCACTGTGCACCGGGACCGTATCCGTGACGACCTAGAGATCGTCGAGGAGAACTGGTAGATGGCAATTGAGGCCATCTTCTTTGCCCAAATCGATGACTCGCTCACATGGAAGTAGGCCCACCTGCCGATTAGTAAGGCCGGGTTGGCCATTGGCATCGTCGAAGACCTCCCTGACGCTGCCTACATCAGTTCATGCTTGGGTACTGCCAGTTTGGTCAACAAATTACTCGGCCGTAACGTCGCCGACATAGACCCGACCGACGACTTGAGCGCCAAGTTTGAGCGCTTGCGTCAACGCATCAACCTGGGCGATTTCGCCGCCCTAGACAAAATCCTCCAGTTCAACCCCGAGGTGCCGGTCGCCGGCATCCAATCCAAGATCATGCACTTGATGAACGAGGCTTAGTTGTATCGTGTGTTTGTCGACAACAACGTGCGCAACAAGGGGCGCCTCTTGTCTTTGCATGCGGGCTGGGCGTTGGGATACCTCACCGCCCTGCCATTGCCCTATCTCGGACTCACCCTACCACCGCGCCACTTCTAGCGTGTCGTCCAGTTCGAGCTAGGCTTGAAGACATGCCTAGTCGTCTGTTGCCCAAAGTGTCGTCTGCACGTGATGGACCCGTACAACGACCATTCCGTGACTTGCAAGCATGGGCCACACCATTCGTTGCCATGACTGCATGCCGTATGTACAGAACATCATCGCCAATGAGGCGGGTCTCAAGTCTCGCCTTGAGAAGACTGGCCTTATCGCCGACTACAAGAATCGTCCCGCTAACGTCATGTTTTCGATGTTCTGCGCCCGCCAGGACGCCTGCCTGGACTTTGTGATTACACACCCGCTGCAGCCCACCTTCATCGATCGTGCGGCGAGAAAGAATTTGGTCACTTCCAAGGCCCCGCCACCAAGAAGCACTCCGACGATGACGAGAAGTGTCGCTGTAATGGCTTGCGCTTGATCACCATGGCTTGGGAAACGTTCGACGGCTCCGCTCTTGAGACGCGCATCATGATCCGCAAGATCGCCATCCGTCACGTTGACAAGCATAACCGACCGAAGGACAAACCATCCACTAGATCAATCAGCGCCTTTCCATCGCGCTCTAGCGAGGCGTTGGCTTCGCAGCTGACACCAACAACGGTTAGTAAACCTACATCTAAGTTTGGGGCGCCAAAAAAATAAAATGAGAAGAAGAAAACAGAAAGAACAAAAGAGGAGAAGAAGAAGAAGGAAGAGGAGGGAAAAAAAAGGGGGGAAATTTTTTTAAACCTCAGCGAAGGGTGGGTCAATGAAACGAAAAAAGAAAAAACCCACTTCAATGTTTGGTATGGTTTAGGTTAAATTGTTGGAGTTCATCCCAAAACGGCCGAAACAGTTTCATCCACAACTGGTGCATTGGTTGGTGCTGGCTCATTCAAGCCATAATTACCATAGGCTACCCTCTGAATAATTTCTCTACTCATATCACAACATTAAAGTAAGACGATGGAAAAAATAATAATTTCAAAATTAAAAAAAAAATTATAGTAGATGATGGAAAAAATAATAATTTCAAAATTTAAAAAAAATTATAGTAGATGATGGAAAAAATAATAATTTCAAAATTTAAAAAAAATTATAGTAGATGATGGAAATAATAATAATTTCAAAATTAAAAAAAGACATTATAGTAGATGATGGAAAAAATAATAATTTCAAAATTTAAAAAAAATTTATAGTAGATGATGGAAAAAAATAATAATTTCAAAATTTTAAAAACGGACACCAATCCATTGTGACAGATACGGTAACTACATTGTCATTTCCTGTCTTTTGCCATCCACAGTCGTGCTATAAATCGCTCGGCCCTGTCGGTCAGGATGATTTCTCAATCTCATCCAACCAATACATATTTCTCATTTTTCTATCCACAGTCGTGCTATAAATCGCTCCGCCCTGTCGGTCAGGATGATTTCTCAATCTCATCCAACCAATACATATTTCTCATTTTTCTATCCCCATTGTTCCTCACTTTCTGTCTCTACCTCCAATTCATCCCCTGCCCCTATGATAAAAAAAAAATTCGACTATAAAGTCAAATAATTTTGTTTACCCTCAAAAAGAAAATTTGTAAATTATTTGTAACCAAAGCGTGTTGACCCATTAAGAGTTATATATTGGTCTTGGTGAGATATCCAATGGTTGGAAAGTCAAACCATAGTTAAAATGGACCTAACCTTCAACAACACGCAATCAAATGGTAAATTCCAGGCATGGAAACATTCACCATTGTGAAATCTGTTCAATAGGTAAGGGTGGGGTTCTTGGGAGAAGGGCTATTGTTATTCCAGGCCAAAACTAGGGGCACCCCAATTTTAGCAATAGAAATTTCTAAAAATTGGCTACCCCTAAAAAATTGAAACCAATGAGAAGTCGTGTCATGGAGTGAAGGGTCCTCACTTTTTTTAGAAAATTAAAATTAAATTAAAATAATTTATAATTTTTACTAAACCTCCATCCCTTCTTAGCTAAACCTCTCCTTATGTTCAAATTTTCTTTACTTTTTAGCTAAAGTTTTAGTTTTTAGGAAAACTTGTATATTTTATATCTTCTTGGTTAAGGCTTTTATATCTCAACAAAACCTCTCTATTTTTTATTCAATTTTTATCTTTTGGCCAAAAAAACTTTGTTTCTTAGTTTATTTTTAATTTTTTAACAAATCTTCATTATTGTTTGGCAAATAATCTTTCTACTCCTTGATTAAGCCTCTCAATAAGGCACTTAGATTCACGAACGCGATCCTTGCATTTGGAATACATCCCAAAATTAGTAGCCATTGTATTGGTAGGTTTAAACCAAAAATATTTTACAAAATGAAATACCTTAATTTGGATGTAAACTTAATTATAACAAATGAGTACGAAAAATAATTTACGATGACCCCATTTGAATTGCTAACTTTTATTGACAATGCAATATCTACATAAAAATAATTGTTAATTCACTACAAATTTGACCCATTAATAATACTGACCTCAAGTTAATAAAAAAATTATTGAAAGGTAAAAATTTTAGTTAGGAAATATATAATTTTTTGTTAAAAATAAAAGTTTAATCAAGGAAGGAAAAGATTTTGTTGAAAGGTACAAGTTAACAAAAAGTAAAAAGATAATCATGAAATAGAAAGGTTTTGTAAAAAATAAAAGTTTAACCAATAAGTAAAGAAGCTTTGTTGAGACCTAAAAGTTTAGCCAATAAAAGATAAAGATTTTGTCAAGAGTTAAAAATTTTAACAAAGATTTTTTTTAAAATTTAAAAGTTAAAAGTTTTGCCATGACACATAGAAGTTTTGCTGATAAAATATAAATATTTTGTCACATGTAAAATTTTAGCCATGAAAAAATAGAAGTTTTGTCAAATAATAATAATAATTTGGTTAAGACGTAAAAAAATTGTTATGAAAAAATATAGGTTTTGTCAAAAAAAGAAAAATTGTTAAGTTTTGTCAAAAAATAATAATAATTTGGTTAAGATGTAAAATTTTTGTTATGAAAAAATATAGGTTTTGTCAAAAAAAGAAAAATTGTTAAGTTTTGTCAAAAATAAATAAAAATTGGTTAAGGTGTAAAAAATTTGTTATGAAAAAATATAGGTTTTGTCAAAAAAAAGAAAGAAAAATTGTTAAGTTTTGTTAAAATGTAAGGATTTGACCATATGAAATACAGAGATTTTGTAAGAAGGTAAGAGAAAATTTAGCTTAAGAAATAAAAAAGTTTTGCAAAGAAATAAAAAATTAGCCCACAAAATAGAAAGGTCACAAACAACGAAAAAAAGAAAGGGGCAAAAAAAACATACCTGAACCCTAGTGGAGAAAACAAGACAATAGGGTTAGCAAAGGGAAGGGGGGAAAAAAACCGAAAACCCACCCAAGTCGAACAGGGACTGGAGTTTGGTGTTCATTCAATTGAAAAGCATCTTTCATGTGGGGAGGTGTTTTCAATACAAAGTAAAAAAATCACTAAGAGTGCTTTACGAATGGATGAACCTTGCACTGGCCTATGATTGATTTCTACAACTCTGTAAGATGTCGGGGACGCTAGGAAGAAGAATTTTACGAAGGTCTCTGCTGCTGTATGAAGGATGTTGTGTCGGTGCATTTAGGAATTTGATTGACTTTGCCATTTCTATATCCATCTCCGACAAGTTACAACCAATCTAGCATGTGAGTGAAAGACCTTTTGCCTTCATGAGTATGTCGGTTTAGCTCCTATTGCAGCTTTTTGCTCATTTTAAAAATATTTTAATGTGTCGGTTTTGGTGCTTGTTTTTCAAAAAGAAAAATGAGGGTGGAGACCTCAACTCAAAATATTCCTTGTTCCATTACTTTGAGAATTGAATGTTACTTTTCTTTTAAGAAACATGAGGTTACGTTTTCATATTAAATTCGAAAACCCTGTTTTCATTTGGCATGGGTGATTGTTTTGTTACTCTACATTATAACTTGACAAAAAAAATTCACAAGGTTTGGGTTGTCCACACATGTTTGAAATAGTTAGGATTTAAGACATTGCACAACAAGGATGAAAGACAAATAACATAAGTTTAATGGACTAATATCATATTTTATTTATTTATTTATTTTAATCTATTTTAATTAAACTATTTTTTCAAATATATATATGTAATTCACTTGAAAAGATTTTACACACCTAAGTGGCCAAGGTATTGAAGTATTTGGGTCAATATAGGAACAAGAGATTTTATTTGTTGCAATTCAATGATACAAGTGTGTAGAAGTTTTGGACAAGCTAGGTCATGGACAAAGAAATAATTTGCAAATTTTCTATCGTAACCGGGGGAGACCAAAATATTTATTGTACTGGCATTACTGAAATAACCAGTGTCGGGCGTTCTCAAATGCTGACTCGGTTCTCAATCCGGTTCTCTCTTTATTACTATTACTTTTTTTTCCCATTGCTCTTATTCGTTTCCTGTTGCTGTTACTTTTCTCACATGGTGTTGCTCTTTTTGTCTGATGAAGTCATTTCATTATTAATTATTAAATTATTAAAATTTTATTTATTTAATTAAAAATGATAATAATCGGGTTGTGAAAACCGGTTGTTGTTGTATATAGGAGAATCAACTTATCTGAGAACCGGATGAGTTTGAAAAAAATAAAAAATTGATAACCTGACCAGTTCTCACCAGCCCAAAAATATAGATATATTAGAGAACTGATAAGGTTCTCATAACATCACGAGAGAACCGGAACCGGTCGGTTCTCACAAAAAAGTGAGAACCGCCCAACACTGAAAATACCCTAATTGAAAGCTGCAAGTGAAGATTTTAATGAAAAGTTAAAATTTTGTGCTTTTTTGTGCAATATGACCACAAACCTTCATTCACATTTAGGAGGTAAAAAAATCTCAATTTTCTTAATTTTTATTTTTTTTCCAGTGGAAAGAAAAGAACTAATTCTAAACTGAAAAATTCTAATGCCAAGAAAACAACTTGAGGTTATATATTTTATAATAAAAAAAATGGGTGCCTTTTTTTTGGTTTTGAGACAAGCTCGGAAAGGTAAAACTCATTGTGATGGGCCTTTTGATAATGTATGTCACATGATTCAAAAGACAGAAATTTTGTAGCCTAGTGAAACATGAAATTTTATACATATAACTTAGAACCTATTATGTACCTAGTGTCAAGTGACACAAATCTACAACTTGCATTTTTTCAACTTGGGTAGTTGGACTTTCTTCAAGACACACACAATATTGAAGAAGGTTCTCATGTTCAAAACCGTGTTAACCTTTTGACCTGAACACGATAGCAACCATCCCAGCAATCTCCTGGGAACCGACTACTTTTTCCCTCAACAATTTCAGGAACATCCCAGGCAGGAACTGCCAACTTTGGTGTATAAAAAGGCCTTGGAAGACCATGTTCTATATTGTGTATTCAACACACACAGCAGAAATTTTGTACATGTGAGGTTCAAAGGATCATTGTGCTGAGATTGATTTTCTCTGAGCAGAGATGAAGTGCTGCTGGCTTTAAATTGTTCCTAAAGGTTCGTGTAAGGAGTTTGGGCGTTTCTATTGATGTGGATTCAATGCTTAGCGGTAATATAAATTTTGATACAACTATTAGGCAGCAGGCTGATTGATTTATGTTTGTTTTTAGCAGCCTTACAAATCAATTATAGTCATCAACTTTGTTTTGTATTTTGCATGTGATAAGTAGTCTAACCAAATACCTCCAACTATGGAATTTAATCAATGGTGAAATTGGACATTGATCAGGTCTTGAGGTTCTTGTACAACCCAAATTTCACTTTCCATTATGAATATTTGTGCAATCTTGCAATTCTTTCAACTTGAGTGCATATTGGAGGTCTTCAAATTTAACAACTCATGAAGAAGGTTAGTTTGGGTGCTAGAAACAACCCACATCTTCTCTGACAATTCTTTTGATGAGTTCCCATTTGAGGTTTTAATAGCAAGTCACAAAACCTCATGTTTCTTGATCGACTTTCACTGCAATTTGTGTTCTTATTCTTAGGAACCTTATATTGTATTTTATTTTATCATGTCAAAGAGTTTAAATTCTCATAACATGCATTTTGTTGATAGGTTATTTACCAGGCTTGTATGGCTTTTATCTGCATTTCTATCAGGATTGAGCTAATTTATCTACATTGATGACTAAAAATCTAAACCTTGGTACTCATCATTTGGTTACAGTCAAAATAGCAAGGATATTGGAGCATGTTCCATTTTAAAACAACAATTGCTTCTTATAAGAGCACCCACATGGAAGAAATATGGTTCAAAAGGACTACAAACATTTTTAAGGAATATTTGAAGTAGTGCCAATTCTTTTGCCATTCCCTTCATTCTAGGTATGTACTACAACTTGCACCTCTCATATTCTAGATGTTGATTTTGTATGAAAAATAAATTGTTTCATTAAATCAATCTCAAGATAGAAAACCATGTAGATTATTGAATTACATTATACACACCATGAAGGTTAAATTATTGTGAGTAAATCTACTTCTCAAACACCATTGTCCCATTCATCAGTGTTGTTCATTATGTAATGTGGAGTTTTCGAATAATAGGATACATGAAATGTGGGAATATTTTAAAGGGAATATGGCATTGGTTCCAATTTGTTTACATGTTTTGGGAGGTTCTAAATGCATTCAAAAGATTATATATTTTTAAATCAATGTTGAAAAATATTCGGTTGCAGGTTTTTTTTTTAATTTGTTCAAAAATATTTGAAATGGCATCTGAAAATTATGTGGAGAAAATGGAAAGTGATTTAGATTCCAATAAGCTAAATAATAGTCTCCCATCTCTTAATTCCTTTAAAGTTGTTGCCTTGGAAAACATCTTTCCAGAAACATCACCACCTAAAAAACGTCAAAAAACATTTCATCCAATAGAAAATGGATTACCACAAGGTGAAACATTCATTCATCCAATTCCTACCATTGAGCTCCCTACGAACAAGTTGCCTATTGTCTATGCACCATTGAGAAAACAGTGGCCAATAGAACTTTGGCATTGGTCAAGAGATGAATATACAGGAATTCATTTTGATGATCTCCATGCCATGCTGGTGGATGCAATGGAACGTATACATGTCCGTTTTCACAATGTTGAGGTGGATGGATCCAATAGAGCAATTCAAGATCAACATCGTCTAAAATTCTTAAATGCAATTGGTAGATGCCATAAATTGAATTACATTGGTATCAAAGCACAATGGAATTCTCAAGAGATCCAATTACTTGTTCAAAGTCTTGGAACTCTTCTTGCAAATGGAGTATTGGAGGAAGTACGATTATATGAAGCATTAATTGGTGATATTGGAGTACAAACTTTATGCAAGATGTTGGCAGACAATCATAGTTTCAAGCGCTTGGTGCTCCATGGAGCTAATGTGTCAGCCTTTGGAGCTGCTTCCATTGAAGCAATGCTGATGGTGAATTCAACTATTGAAGAGTTGAGTTTGGAGTTGAATCCATTAGGTCCAGATGGAATGGAATCATTGCTTCGACCTTTAACTGGGAATATTGGAAACCCACCTACTAACATGTCAATTAAACATCTCACAATTGGTGAAAACAATATTGGATCGAGAGGAGCCAAAGCTATTGCAGAGATGTTGCGTACAAATAAGACCCTTAAGCAACTAAAGCTCCAATGCGAAAATAGCATTGGACCAGATGACGTGTGTATGATTTTGGAATCCTTGCATGAGAACAAGAATATGACACATCTTGATTTGAGCTTCTGCAATGCCGTTCAAGGGGATGAAGTGTTGATTGGAATCATGGATCTTTTACAAGTTAATCCTTGGTTGGAAGATATTAATATGGAAAATACACCATTGGAAAGGGAAGGATATTCTTTACATGTGAAGGCACAATTACAAAAGAATAAGCAAGAACACATTATGGTAATGAGAGACATGCCCAAAGGTCGACCAAGTTCCGCAAGGGTGTTTTTATGTGGTCATGCATTTTCAGGCAATCCACTTCACTTTTTACTTCAACTTTAATTTTAAATTTTAAATTTTTGCACATATTTATTTAATCTATGTATAAAAATTTGGGAAGTGCATATTTAGTTATAATTTAATGCATAACCATTTTTTGTTAACATGGATGTAGGCAAAACAACATTAACAAAATCAATGGTACGTAACATTGCTGTACAAGGTTTTTGTGCAAAATTTTGCACTCCATTAATGGAGGTGATTGAACAACGCAAACCCTTTGATTTTTGTTTCAATGATCCAAACGGATGGGAAACAAGAACCCGTGGGATAGATGTCAACATTCTTGTCAATGATGATGATCGCAAAATCTCCATTTGGGACCTAGCTGGCCAAGAGGAATATCATGCCTTTCATGATATGATGATTCCAGATTTGAGCAGTCAAGGAAACCCTTGTTTTTTTCTTGTTGTGTGCAACCCATTTCACATGAAATCAAATGGGAAAAAATCTTTGGAGGAAATACAAGAAGAGATTTCTTATTGGTTGAGGTTCATTGCATCGAACACAAAAAGATTGTCTAACTTCCAATCACAAGTGGCAATAGTTATGACACATGAAGATAAGGCATATGGGGAAATACAACATGTGGAAAATATTGTGTTGATATTGAAAGATAAGTTTGCTAAGTTCATCAACTTATCTTCAAAGTTACATTATGTTAATGCACATTCTTCTCTGGCAACAAAAGATGTGACAAATGAAGTCATCAAAAGTTGCATGGGTATTCTTGACACATTGCCGGATGCTTTTTTGGCGTGTTCAAAAATGCGACTTGCATTGGGTGAATGGAACAAAGAACATCCTAATCAACCCATTGTTACCATGGAAACTTTCAACAATGATATTATTGACAAGAAAGTTCCAAACTTGCGACTACCTATTGATCATAATCAACAAGGTTTGCAACAAGAGATGCATAACATACGTAATGTGGTTGCCAAGTCTTTGAAAGAAAAGGCACGCATTGCAGTAGCCAAGTCTTTACACGATGCAGGTGAAATAATTTATTTCGAGGATGAAGATTTTGTTGTTGTGAACCCAAATTGGTTCTGTCACAAGGTGATGGGTCGTCTAATCAAGTTGCGCAACCATGTGACGACAAACAACTTGACAACAACTTTTAAACATGGCATTGGAAGAAGAGAACAAATAGAGCACTTGCTCAATATCTCGTTGAAGAAAACCATTCAATATGATGGCAACAATTCAAGAGACATCACCAAACATCTTATTTGTTTGATGCTCAAAATGAATCTCGCATATGAAATACATCCTACAAGAAGTGATTCACAAAGATCAAGCATATTTGTGCCTACTACATTACAATTTGATGATGGGGTTGCTAATGGTGCAAGACGTTTACAATGGAAAACAACATTTCCTCAAGAAGCAGAAATCATTTATATTGGTCGTAGACTACAATGTTGTGACCAAGAATTGACCACTCTCACCCCAGGGTTTTTCCCAAAATTGCAGGTATGATTGTTGAACATTATGTTCCATTAAAGGCATAATAAAATAAACGAAAAAAAATTCACTAAAAATTCAAATTTTAAATATGAAAATTTTCAACATAAACAATGCAAGAACACATTGTTGTGGCAATTAGGGAAGCATGTGCTTGCATTTCTACAAAGGAAGTTGGCACATTACTTGAACTTGTATATGAATCAATGATTATTGTCAAATTATTGTCATTTTGATACAAGCATAATGTGAATTTTACTCACACATGAGGTACATGTTTGAAAGTTGAATTACAATTAAAACATAGATTTTGTATTGAAATTAATTCCATTTGCTTATGTGATCTTTCGCCAATAAAACATTCATATATATTTGTATATATACATTTTTTAGCCTCTATACATATTTATTTGTTTAATGGCATTTGCAAAATTGGTAATGTAGTACACAACATTTGATTAATTCTCTTACTACAATCTTTTTAAGAGGACTTTTACACACTTAATTCCATAATGTTTCTGACAAAGTGTTTGTGCATTAATCTTGTGTAGGTGAAATTACACAATTATTTCGCCAACTTGTTGGCAACTCATGCAATTTGTGAAAATGAACAAAATCTAGTGAAGATCTGGATTGATGGTTTGGAGATCTTGGTGGAGCTGAGTGGCCATATGATGGGCCACATCTTCATAGACATATTGGTGAAGTCATCCAAGAGCTCATTTGAAACTCTTTCGCTTGTCGATGCTCATGTGGTGAGACAAATCGAAAACTTGTGTAGTGATGCCCATGGTTGCCAAGGAGTTGCACTTGTGAAAGGGATTCTAAGACCCAAGTGTGTGGAACGACTCTTGTTGTGCAAGAATCGAAAGGACCAAGTTGTGTTGGTGGAGAATTTGAAACAAGAGTTGTTGGCTGCAAACCTTGATTCGTCGTATGTGCATCCATGGGGAGAAGTGGATGTAGGTGAGGAGGATGTGGATTACTTGGGCAAAAGCATGGACGATTCGGCGACATCTCTTTTGGGTGCAATTGATACAAAAGATGTCTTTGAAAGACGATTTCAAAACTTGAAGGAACTTGAGAACGATGTCAACAATCTCAAATTGAACTCAAATGAGATCAAAGCGAGCTCCGAAAACAAAATTGAAGCAAGCTCAAGTGAAATCAATTATTCTCATCAAAGTTGTGATCATAATTCTGAACCAAAATTTTCAAGTGCAATTGCATCATCAAGTCAAGGAAGCTTAAGCTTGGAAGAAGATCCAAATTTGGATTTGCAATTGAAGTCCAAATCCTTTCAAACACATTTGTTTATGAAATTGGATCGCTTGGAGAAACACATTCACAAAATGGGGGACAAAGTTGTTGCGGAGGTGATGGAGGGGACAAAACAAGAGATCAAATCCATGGAGAAAAGATTACAAGAGGTGATGGAGAAGACGAGAGAAGAGATTGGATGCTTGGAAAAGAGATTACATCACAAACTCGTATCGAAATTGGACGCGATCATAAACTTGTCTTTGCAGTTGCAACAACGTCAAGTTCCATGCAATGTTTTCTTCACCACAGTTGGTGCTCATCATCAACGGAAGCTCATTGTGTCGGAGATGTTGATGATGCCAGGGATGTTCAAAAGGGTCCATCTCCATTTGTTATGCGAGCATTTGCAAGGGATTCATGTAGTGGAGAATCAAGTAGGAGACGTGGTTTTGTTGACATCTTCTGCAAGAGCTCAAGAGATTGCCCCACTTGCCATCAGAGGTTTGAGGATCTTCTCCCTTCTCTTGAAGGTGGGTGCTCATGTTGCAACAGGAATTGGAGATATGGTGCCTGATCTGGGAAAGGGAGTTGCATTGGCTCTTGATACACAATGCCTTTCCAACTTCTTGCCTGATTTTGGAAGCAGTAGCAGTGGATCATCATCTTCAATGAGCTCACGAAGGAGAGATCCAGGTCGACGTCGAACTCCAAACCCGAGTCCCAACCCTAGTGGTACTGAAGAAGAAGGAACAAGCTCAGGGAGAGATGCTTTTCTAAGAGGTCGAACTCCACTCCCTAGTAAAGAAGCTGCAATGAGGATTGCAAATGAGAACATCGCTGCTGAACAATGGCTTGTCAACTTTCTCAAGGGCAAGGACATCTCCAAGCTTTTCGGCTTGAGTCGGGTGCAATACCGTAACGTGCAGAGGAGGAGCAAGGCGGAGCTAGGTCCTCCAATTCGATGGGTTTGCAATCGTCATAGACAAGAGGGGATCGACGATGGGAGCTTGGTGGATTGCCCTGTTCAACCTACCTAGATAAGCTTTTGTGGAGCCGCCCTGCAATTCTCTTCTCAATCTCCAACATCGCTTATGCTCTTAGAATTTCCTCAAATTCGTAGGTGAGCAGCTTGTACAATTGCTCCAAACCAATGGTTCCTTTGGGCACCTTCTTTTTACAGGAAGACTTCTGCTCTTCCCCTTCTTTCTTCTAGCTTCTTCTTCTTAAATCCTAAACCCCTCTTTTTCTTGTTCCTATCATCTCAAATGAAATCTCGTACCTGCAGCAGCAGCTTTCACAATTGCTCCGAACCGATGGTTCCTTTCGGCACATTCTTCCCCTTCTTTCTTCTTAAACCCTAATCCCTAAACCCTTCTCCTTCTCGTTTCTGTCATCTCAAGTGAAATCTCTTATCTGCAGCTCAATTTCAGCTCTAAGGTATCAGCTGGTCGAGGCTATCATCTCAGGAGCTATCTCATCTGTGTGGACATCTCAACCCTCTCCATCATGGTTGGCACAGCAATCCTCCATATTTGGCAGGTGTGACCCAAGTCAGGTGTAAACCCTAAACCCTCCCTGTTGTATCACGTCTCTTCTAGGTGTGAAATGATTTTGCAGCTGTCTTCATATCTGCTTTGCCTTGGATTTCTCTCAGTTTGAGCAGCTTGGCTTCAACATGTCTGACACTCATGTGGCTCTTGCTTGATACCTTGGAGGTCACAAGTCCTGACTCTAGGTCTGAATATTGCTAGTCTCCAATTCAACAAGAATGTGTCAATGGACAAAACCAGTCCATGCCTAGAAAGCAATCTGAAACAATATTAAAATATCCGACAACTTGTTCTGACACAGAGTGTTGCTGAGTATTTGCAGGAGTCGAGTAGTACTTGGGCAAAAACCAAACAGTTGGAACTTGTACAATGCCACTCTGTCTTACAGGGATCGGCTGATTCCTGGGAGTCTTCCTTGCAGTACTGCAATGACAATTAACCACAAAGACTTAGTCCCTGGAGAAGTTGTGTTCTCTTCTGGCAAGCTGATTTGTGGTGATGTTTGTCTCCTCATGTCAAAGGACATGTTTGTCTGGTGAGTGCATGTGCTTAGTAAGGATTTGCTACCATTGTCAATGAATGTTTCTTTCCAGCCTTTCATTCTGGTGTGATGGTGAAGGTTTGATACTAAGGTTATGGCTTCTTGTTTCTTGAATTCCAATGCTGTTCAATTTGCTCTTGCCTAGCATGTTGTATTGAAGGTATTGGTACCAAACCAAAGTTCTGAGAGATGGATGGTTTGGTGTGGATGGTTTCTGCTTGTTGCATGCAGCCAAGCATCATTGGCAAGCAAATGAGTGCCAGTGGAGAAGCCAGGCAGAATTGAAGTAGGATAAAGCATCTCCCCAACTTGAATTTCGGAATATATGCTTCAGGATAAGGTTTATTTCCCCCATGTCACATTGATGTTGCCGACAGATCATTGGTGAAAGCACCATGAAGTGAAGTAAGGTAAGAGTGCTACCCAGATGGTACCTAGATACAGCTTGAAACCTTATCCTCTTTCATTGAAATGTGTGTCAGTATGGAAATTTCATTTTTGAATTGCAATTTGCATTGCGAATCTGAATTTTGAATCAAGGATCATACTTGTCAGGGACATATGTGCTCTCCAGGTCTGATATCTGTTTGTTGCTCATGACAGGAAGAAGACACCATTAGCACCATCCAAGAGAGCCGTGGTGAATACATGCCAGCATGAGTATGCAGATAGTCTCTTGCCTTTCCTGTCAGCTATCTCATGCCAACTGCTATTGTGCTCAGTTGCCTCACAACCAAGCACTGAGGAAGCAACCTTCTGTGTGGAATATCTGTTGCTATGGGAGTCAAATTGGAGATGCTTCCCATGATTGTCAATGCCAATTGAGTTGACAGCAACAAGGTGATAGTAACTAATATGTGCATCATCAAGTGCTTGGATGCAATCAAAACCTCGGGGCCATGTAAGGTTCAGAATTTGACTTTCTCCTGCATGTAGTTATCGTGTTCTACATGAAATCATAGCATGGATATAGAGCACATTGGGGCAGAATATTAGTTGGATTACAATTTTGCAGATCTGACAAATTGTGCTGGTGGCATGGACATATTGTGCACAGGTCACCAAGTCAAGAACCCTCACCAACTAAGCAGTGATGATCTGATACTTACCGTCATGAAACAAACACTCTCTACTTGTTCTGCAATTCTGGTATCTGAATGCATACTCTTAGACAGGCCTGAGCATCTGCGAGACAAGGCAATATGGAACCTAGGTCCCCAGCAATGGCATTGGAGCTCTTGTTGAAGCTTGAATCATTGTCTCAATCAGGCACACCACAGCTTTCTGTGAGATGGGGTTGTGTAACAGGAGTAGGAGAAGGGCTTGCTGGTTTGATGAGTTTTTGGAGACCACCTCCTTGCTGTGAGCTTAATGTCAATTGGTTGTCATCCTTGATACCAAGTCACCCTGATCTAGTTGCAAAATCTTTTAATTCCAACTTATAGTTAGTCTCTTTGGGTACTTGCAGTCTATGGCTGGTCAGCAAGGCTTTCTAGGCTGTCCTTTCATGTTCAAAGATACTTTGAGAGAACTTGAATAGACAAATGCTGTGTTGGTTGGTATTCAAGGTGACCACCAATTCTAAGAGGTGTAGAAGTTTGGGGGAACTCAGAAGAATTCAGAGAGCAGAATTCATGTGTAGCGAAGAGAGGAGTCAAAGAACAATGGCAAGTGTTGAAAATCCATTTGTATGTTGAAGATCAACAACTAGCTTTGACAATAAACAATGCAAGTCAGCTGACATTTTAAGACAGAACATGAATACATTTTGTAGAAGAATGTTGTTGCCACTTCCTTTTGACTCAAGTATTTTCAAAATAGTCTTCATCAGGATTCAGTAGTTGAATACCTGGGTGATCCCCTTTCACTTTCAAGCTTGTGTAATCAATTGCCGATCCATACAAATTCCTCATACCTGTGAATCAGAAGACAAACATTTGCACTTCTAAATGGGGTCCCTATTTGAATTGGTGTTTAGACCAGTGTCAACTGGTTTCAGGTGTTGAGAACTTCTGGTTCCAATTCTGGCTTTACTTGAGAGCACCTCTGGTTCCAACTCCTTTCTTCAAAATCTGCTAACCTCAAATCCCATACTTTTATATCTTATGCCCTGAAACCCTTCATTTTGCATTTTATCTTTTATATTCACACTGATATATAGTACACCCAAGTATCTTAAAACCTATACATTAAACCTTAATCCTAGAATAAATCTTCATAAATTCTATTTTATTGCCTAAATCATAAATTGTATATCCTATACCCTGAATCCCAGGAGAGTCAGTTGCATGGATAATGAAAGTGTTATTAGCAAGAAAAAATTAAATAAGTCCTTGAAACAAGACTTACATTGTGCTAGATGCAATAATCATCAATGCATGTCACAAATGAACTTAAATTGAAGATATATTTTATGACATCCACATTTGTCACTAACCCATAGTATGCACATTTTTGCGACACATGTTTACAATGACAACCCCATTGTATGCATGCTAGAAAGTATCATCCCTGCAAACTCACATATTCAGGGCAACAACTTATGCAATATCCACATGTGTTCATAAGTGGGGCCATCTGGGTGGATAGGGTTTAGGCACCATAGAGGATGAAGTGAAAAACCTCTTGCCAAATTGATAGCTCAAGTGAGGCTAAAAGGTACTTGTCAGAGTTGACACTTGCATTCGTTGGTAGTTGTTCGTTGGAATGGGACTCCTAATATTTATACACAGCTTGCAAGTACTCTAACTTTGGAGGTTGCCAATAGTAGATAGTACAAGCAGTTCCAGCTGAATCCAATGCAAAAAAACTACACCCCAATTACCAATTATTGAGGCTACCGTGGGGATTCAATACCAAAATATGGTGGATTTAGCACAAACATAGAACCCAATGCATTGGTCCCAAATTCCTTTTGCATCCCAACATAAGAGAAGACTTGTTGCCATTCAAACTAACCATCTACGTTTCCACCAGGGTTTTATAGAGCCAATTGGCCTCTATTGCTCTATTCATTTTTAGATTGAAGATTTAGTGTGAAGGACAAGCTAGACACATGAGAAGCTCAAACAGAAACATATCTTTCCAATATTCTAACACCTGTGAAACCCATTTGCAAATTCTAAAGGTTTCACTCTCTAGATTGGCAGTCAAAGAGGTAACCATCCTTGAATACAGGCTGTATAGACATTTGATCCACAAAATGTGCAAAACCCATTCATGTCAAATTGATATGTGTAGAGTGGAGATTTTTCTTCTATGACCCAACAACATTTCTTGATATCTGAACATCTTGACATCAATCTCGTAAAACAAGATTTCTAACCTCCATAACCAGCATTCAAGTTAGAAACAACCAGCAGCAAGGTTAGAGGTTTCTAAGGTCTGTCAGCATAATACCCAGATGTGGATCCAACTCAACCATGCTGAATGTTGCTCAACTTTCTCAATCCAGCTACAGTATGGGTCTGAAGGTACGAACATTACTGCAGAGGTTGTGAATAGGACATTAGGCAGAGGTGGTTTTGCATGCATGAGTTCCAAGCTGTCTTGTTATCTATTGACATCAATAGGAAGCAGGACTTGTATATCTCCAATCAATCTTGTTATGGGAGTATTTGAAGACCCTTGGGATGCTTTGTGTGCAGCACACATCTGGGTACAACAAACCAATGCACTGTAAGACATGCAATCTCTGACAGCAATGGTACATCAGTGGACTGTGGACTTCATATCCAACATGTCATTGATGAACACCCGTGAATCAATGCAGAGGTTTAAGGTAGAGATGTATAAATTGTATGAAGAAATGGAAAAATGGCAAAACACATTCCAATTCAACATACAATCTTGAAATCTAAGTGTGTTCGAATGTTGCTTGAATCTAAAACTCCCTGCAAAGAGGTCATATTTATACTTGGAAAATTGTTTATACAGTCTACCAGGAGTCCATTCTCTGCTGAAAGATCAACAAACAGCTCAAGAACCTTGGCCATGGAATCAGATCTGAGGTGCTCACTAAACTCTGAACTCCTATCAACAGTTACAAATCAGCTTTAAGTTAGTAGCACACAATGATTGCACAAAACATGTTCTTGCAAATGCCCTACTTCAGTTGCAAACCTTGGTTTTGGGTTTTCCCATGTGAGAGAGCATGTACCTGTGTTATACAACAAAGAAACTGGCGACAACTGCAATGGCCTTAGACAGCAGCTGCCTCTGTTTTCTCCAGTGCCTCTTTCCCTGTGATCCCTGTCTTGAGTTGACTAAAGAAAGGTACATAATCTTGAGCAGGGGGTGGGTTTTCCAAATCGATTGTAAATGGCTGGCTGAATGGGACAGTGCTCTTCACTTCAAAGGTCTTGTCACATGCAGCAGGTGATTCTAGAGCTGCAACACAAATGCGTGCAATCTCCTGTCTGGAAATCTTTCCAGTTATGTTGTCTCCTTGCTCAAAAATTAGCTCAGCACCTGCAGGTTCCTCTGTTAGTGCGCATGGGCGTACAATGGTGTAAGGTATCCCACTTTCTCGTACCAGATCTTCACCTTTCAGCTTGAAAGTAAGAATATAGCCTAGCTCTTTGTTCATACGAACTGCTGGGGGTTGCTTGGTCAAATCAAGGCCAGGTCTATCAGGTCGAGTGACTCCAGCTGAGCTCACGTGCACAATACGGGGAGTCACTGGCTCCTTCAAATATGTCTTGATGCTGGAGATGGGAAGCTCAAATGGTCCTGCTTCAAACTTGGGATTGAGTTCACCATCAGATTCAAACTTGCTGTACAATATCTGCAATGATGCAATGTTGGCAGTATTGAAAGGTGCAGCACCCTTCACCGTGCGAGCACGAAACACAGGCACAAATGAGGAGAAAGGAAGGCGGATTGTTTGCCATTCACCCTTGGTAGTGTTGAATCCACAAGTGTAGCCAACAGCATCCCAATCAGTGGTAGTGCGAACTCTGCAAGCAAACAAGTGCACACACCAAGCCATT
Organism: Sphagnum contortum; assembly: GCA_963920785.1. Classification (NCBI taxonomy): domain Eukaryota; kingdom Viridiplantae; phylum Streptophyta; class Sphagnopsida; order Sphagnales; family Sphagnaceae; genus Sphagnum; species Sphagnum contortum. The sequence continues at coordinate 2,811,836 of OY987288.1, forward strand.
ACCACATTGAAAAACACAGCATATGCCCTATGACACATCTCTTGCTTCAGGTATCAAAGCAAATTCTGACAGCAAGCACAGCACAGCACAAACAAGCACATTATGCTGTGCAGTGTAAGGGAAGAGACAACATCAGTGAGCACAGCACAAGTTTGCTGAAACAACAAAACTGGAATCAGAACTGCTTGCAACCATCTGCCATTTTCCATGGTGCATAGCAGAAGGGAAGAGACAACACCAGTAGGAGCACAGTGCAAGTTTGCCGTGACAACAAGACTTGAATCACAACTGCTTGCAACCATTTCCCATTTTCCATGCTGGGCAGCAGACAGGAAGAGACAACATCAGTAAATGCACAGCACAAGTCTGCTGTGACAACAAAACTGGAATCACAATTGCTTGCAACCATCTGCCATTTTCCATGCTGCACAGTGGAAAGGAAGCAACTGCCATTCCACTGCAACAACAAGATTGGAAAGACGAAAAACCAGATTGCAGCATTTCCTCATCCCAATGGAATCATAGAGGAGAAGAAAGAGCTAGCATTTGCTTAGCTACCAAAAGGACCTTCTATTTGACCTTGAAGAATTTCTGGCTGTGAGCATGATGCAACAACAGCAATTGCAGCAAAACAAGAAAGAATTTCTCACAATCCAGAACCAGAACCCCTGAACATAAACCCTAAGTCTGGAAATAAGTAGAACAACATACTTGGATCAAGCAGCAACATGACATGATGTTTTGCAGGGGGCACAGAGAGAGAGACAACCCCTAACTTCTTACATAAACTTGAAGCGATGGCCATCTCCTTTCACTCGCAATTCCAGTCCTTCATAAGCACTCAGATCCTCAACCGGTTCGAAGTTCTTGCACCGGATGCTTGCAAACCCTCCATTGTTGGCAGTGGACACAGTACCTTTGAACACACCTGTGGGCATCCCCTGCTCACCTCCTGTCCTATCGATCTGCAGAGAGCTGGAGCTCACACCTCCCATGACGACATCGTCCAATGCTCCCCACGCAGGACCTGTTGGTATTCCCGTAGGTGACGACAACGCGAACAACGATCTTCCTTCCTTGGTCCCCAGTCGCTTCTTCAGCTTCTCTATCAAATTGCGCATTCCTTTGTACTCTACCGTTTCTGGCGAGTCTCCTTTGATCTCTGGATCGTAGAACTTGATCCCCTGGTAATACTTCTGACGATCAGCTGTATCGCCTTCCTTAGGTCCCACTGTGACGCTCGCTGCGTGGACGACCTTCTTCACTCCTGCGAAGTACTCCGGCAGTAGCGTCGCAGCTTGCGTTATGTCTGCCGTGACTATCTCCACCTCTGAGCTCAAGAGCTGTTTTGCTTTCTCTAAGTTTCGGACCAAAGCTCGCGTCCGATAGCCTCTCTTCCGTAGCTCATCCACCACGCGCTTTCCTACTCCGCCCGTCGCACCAACCACCAGTACCACCTCCTCCTCCTGCTTCTTCTTCCTGTTCGCCTGCTCGACGTCAGCTTGCTCCGTCCTTCCCGTCATGGCTTGCACCACCGATGCCACAAACTTTTGTAGCGATGGTGGTCCGTTAAAGAACAAGAGCGTGTTCACAAACCTCCCGAAATCCCACGACTCTCTATTACTCTCTCCCGCTGCTGCTCTCCAAACTCCCACTTTATTCAACTTGTTGCGTTCATCTTCTTCATGAAACCTTCGTCGCCTGTTGTTTGCGAGTGATGACAATCGCAACCCCGAAAACTGCACTCCTGCTGCACCGATTTCACTCCCATAAAAGCTGATCTTCCCAATTCGACAGGACGCCGGCAGCGCCGCAAACTGCACTAATTTACAATAGACCTGAGGCTTCGAAAATTGGGAGGAAGAAGCTGCAAGAGGCAAAGAGAGATGAGGTGCAGAAGCCATGGCAGAGCTTGCGAAACCGCTGAAGAATCTATGCTGGTTACCATGCAATTGTTTCCATTCTCCTGTCGAAGCGCGTGCTGAAGCGAAGGCCGACCGAAGACGCTGCTCGTCACTGGCTAAGCTTAACTTCGTGGTTGGGTGTTGGTCTTTGCGTCCGCCCAAGCACAAAATGATCGCCACGTTGTAACGCAAGGTGCTTACATCGAGGGCTTTTGCCTTGCACAAAAATCCTGAAAATGGTGAAAAAGGGGCCAAAACTGGCGAAAACGGTATCCGCCCTTTTTGAGAATCATGAGGTAACTTTCTTGTCGAAGTATCACCTACATTAGTGTATTGTGTCATGGCTTCATGTCCATGGATGTATTGTGACATGACCTTTTTGCATGACTCAACATAGGGTCATGTCTCTATGTGTAAGGTGTCCTTAACTAGGCCTAGCATTTGTGACCATGATGCATGTAATTAGGGTTTAGGGTTCAACGGTTGTTCAAATTTGCAAAAATAAATTACATTACTGTATTGTGGTATGGCATGACTTTCAACATAGAGTCATGTCTCTCTATGTAAATCATCTTTGACTAGACTTGACATCCATGACCATGGTGCACCCAATTAGAGTTTATGGTGATGTAAGTAGATAGGACCCGACACAAAGATTAATTACATCAATGTATTGTGGCATGGTATGTCCATGGATATATTGTGACATGATATTTGTGCATGGCATGGCATGATTCAACATGGCCATGTCTTTATGTGTAAGTCATCATTGACTAAGTTAACATTCATGACCATGGTGCAACCAATTTAGGGTTTAGGGTTCAATGGTTACTCTAATTTGTAAAAGTTCACATGGATTGTTTTTGATGTGTTTGTTACATTAGTTTGCATTCTTTTTGTGTCATTTGTTTGTTCAACATTTTGTGTGTATTGCATTGGTGTTTACATAATTTCTTGCATGTTCAAAAGATATGTTTATTAATGTGTTTTAATCAATGTTTGTGTTTTGTGAATAATATTTACCAAAACATGTGAGTCTATTGTTGGTGTTAGTTCTTATCTATGTGTTTTATCGTGTCATAACTTTAACCTTGGGTTCGTGACCAAAGCAAAGGGGCTTACAAGGTTGCGGGCCAAAAGGAAGCCTGAGAGTCACATTGCATGTTCCTCGGAGTGTAGGAAAGTATGAGGAAATGAATCGTCACACTCCTAAGGCAACTCCCACTTTGGGAGATGGAGTCCCGGTGGATTCTTGAATTTTCAGAAGGCGATTGCCAAGGTCAAAACTCAATAGATTGAGAAATTCTTTATATCATCGAAAAGTTCTTGGAATGTAGATATATAAAATGGGCTCGCATGACTTATTTAGACATCTGAAACACAAGTTATGGCCAAAAGAAGGGCTAGGAATCAAATTGGCAATTTGACTCCCGACCAGTAAAAGTTGGGAATCAATCGGATTTCCTTCCGTGCAGCTGGTGTGCAACATACTTTTGGAAAGTTCTCATCAAGGGCTACAACTTTGCTTTAGACCTCATTTTAATCGAAGGTCTGCACACAAAATTATAAGGCCCCAAAGTCGCGAAAATCCCAACATTGGTAATTTCGGGACTCCCACTTGGGAGTCCTGGGACAAAAAGCCATTTGGATGTGACCCCTGTGGAGAGGTGCAGAGTATACTATAGGGGGGAAGTGGTGGCTTCCCCCAAGTTCAGGTTGTGATGAGTTATGTGAGTCCGAGTTTGCCCGTGGCTCGTCTTAGCACCAAATATGTTCCAACTATGCACTAACCACCTTGTGTTGGTTTTGTGCAAGCCCATGTGAGTAGTTGAAGCTTGTCAATTCTTCCTAGTCCCATCCTGGAACTCCAACACGCCCCTCTACCCCTCCAAAGTGTTGCGAGCCAAAGAACGTGTTCAACTTTTTACTCTTCTATTGTTTTTTGTTCGGGATTCACCTTTGGAGTCCTTCAAGGAGTTAGGAGCGTGTCATATCGTCTTCACAAACACACATTTGTGTTCCTTTCTTGAACATTGTTCCAATTACATCCACATTTTGCATAACATCTCAAGTTGTAACATCTCTACCTTCCTTTCTTCCCCCTCCTTCTCTCACCTCGACAATTGATTAGTGAATAAACATTGTGCTAGGTTGCAACCTTTCTTTCCCTTTTGTTTTTGCTCCCTTTCTTTCCTTCACCATCCCTTTTTTTCCCCTAACTCCCTCTTTCACTTTGATGATGACCTCTAATGAAGAAGTGATCAATCATAACATATTTCAACACCAATTCGAAAGGATTTTTGTGTGAGCAATTGAAATTAAAGTAATTTGTTAGTGGTATGAAATGTTGGTCTATATTTTATAAGCAATGGGAATAAATCAAGGCCCATAATTATGTTCATAAAAAGGACTTGAAAAGAATCACCCTTGATTTAGTAAATAACAATATTTTCAAATATGTTCAAATCCGGTTCTTAACATACTTGAGATGATACATGCGCGATGAGACAATTAATATTTAAAAAAAATATTTGTATGTTTGGATCAATCCAATATATTCATAGCTAAGTTTAATCATCCAATTTGTGATAATCTAGTTTATAATAAGGGAATAAATCATACCGTCGCCCCAAGATGGCTCACTACCAAAACAATGTTATGTTTTGTTTCATTACGGTTAATAGAATTTTATTTATAAAACTTTTATTTGTTGATAATTTTTTTAAAAAAAAACACAACTTTTCAAAACATATATAAAAAATTATAAATAAATATAATTAGGTTAAGGCTTTAGTGAAAGTGTGTCAATTTATTTTTCTTAAAGTTTAAGTTATTTAAAATATATGTTAAATAGACAAGTAAGAAATCATTTGTGGAAGGTGAAATGCCCCAATACAAAGGAGTAAGAGTTCTTGGGGCAAGGTAGAGAAGTTACATGCATGGCTATTAGCTCGCATTTGCCACCATCAATGAATTGTGATTTTAAGTTTTCATGGTTTGTTGTTTATGTTAATGTGCACTAGCAATTTGTACTATGGTTTTAATTAACAAGGTGGTGTACACATTCATGTGCATGGGGTAAAAGCAAGTTGTGAAGACCTTAACCCTTTTTTTTCTCAATTTTGTAATGCAACCACAAGATGACATTCCTAAGGAAATTTTGATTTAATTGAACATTTTTGCATAGGACCATTGAAAAGAGTAACCAATAGATGACAATCTATCCCCAAAAATAGAAATTGACAATTTGCTTAGAAAAGAAAAAAATTACCAAATTTTGAAATTACTTTTGCATTTTGATGAATTTTCAACAAAAAAATATTATTCAGAATAAAATGATCACCACATCTTGATGGCAAGTGCTTTGTGCCAACCAAATGTCTATATTTATATTTTAAAAATCATTTGCTAAAATAATGATTGATGCAAAACATATGAACAATGAATTTAAACATGTCCTTAAATGGATGGTAAACACCAATTGCTTGTTTCTTGTTTTATGAACATCAAATATCATCAACACATCAACAAAGTTTATCATATGCCTATATTACATATATATAACAAAAATAGTTAAATTTATAGTAGAAAAAATTCAAAAAATTCCCAAATTTTTGTTGATAAAATGAGTCACCAAATTGGGTTGGTTGATGGTGGGATGTTCAAGCAATTGCTTGTGTTATTGCTTGATGGTAGCTTGTGTTGTTATTAGTTGTTTACATTGCTATTTGTTGGCAATTCACTTATTGTTGACATTTTTAATTGTGAGGATGAATGACGACATGAATATTGTGGCAACAACAAAAATAAATCTGTAATATCTCTATGATGTTGAGGTGGTCTTGGGCTTAAATTGCATCATGCCACTCTTGGAGGTAGTGCATGCTTCATCAAATTTGCACGTGCACAAGATTGCTTTGTATGTGATTTCGACACATTTCTGAAAATGTGTTGTGCTGATTTATACATGTATTTGATATGGAGAAAAAATACGTTCATGAACATTTTCAAGGCCTTCTTGGAGTTTCATGAAGGTATTTTTGACCAACTACTCGTTACTAGTGGACAAATCTTGCAACAAACATCCAATTTATGATTTTTTACTTTATGGGCAAGTAATACATGATGCATAAGAGGTGCCTTCTTATTGATGTGTTCACCTAGGCCACACAAGATGATTGAACAATAGCTTTTGAAGCTGTTAATGTGCAATGTTCACATGCTACTACCTCTTTGATATCTAAGTTAAAATGATGATTCCCAAACCAGGAACTGATGAATGCAATTAACATCATCTACCCATAATATTGGTTGAATCATCATGTAAAGGACATGTTTCTAGGGCACTTTAGCCTTGTTAAAGGCTCAATTTTGTTTTGAAAGATTCATTCGTCCTGAGATTGATTGGGTGAAGATTCTTGCTTTCCTTGATCAAAACAAGTTGGACCTTTCACTTCTCTTTCAAAATTACCATGTAGAGCAACCATGATGCTGCTTTGGAACCCCCATCCGTCTACAACCATGTCATTCAACTATGGTTTAAATTAGCATCTAGTGGCCTTTTGCAACATCGACTTGCATGAATACTTTGCATTGGCAGAATTGGTTGTGGTTATGATTTTATGGAGTGGAGAGGATGAATGTTGTTTTTTTACGTTGTCATTTATGAAATCCAAGTCGCAAAATCAACTAACAGTTCATTTGGATTTGGTTGTGAGAATGTTTGCACATGAGCATTATTGTTTGGATACCTTTCCTTTTGGGGATGCCATGAAAGATTGTTAGAACCTTTGCAACTTTAGCCAATAGTTTAAGGTGCAAAATTTCATTGCTTTTATTGCACCTTCGGGTCAATATGCAATGACATGAAGATGGTATAGTTTTTGGTGCTGAAGCACTTCAGCTTCATCCCTTATGTATATCAATTTTTGGCTAGGCTCATGAGCATAAATATAAAAATTCGAAGGTTTGATTTCAACATCTTTGATTTGCTTTTCTTTTGAATTTTGCATTTTGTTGGCATGTTTTATACTAATGTGAGCATGCAATTAGGATTTTCATGTGTGTGGCTCGTGCATGATTAAACTAGGCTACAGTGGGAAAGATCAAGAAGGATTGGGGTTCAACCCCCAAATTCATTAGTCTTCTTGATCTTCTTGGAGATGGTGTTTTTTTTTGTCACAATGTGAGATTGAGATTATGTTCATGTTGTTTGTCTTGGTTTAGGGTTAGTTGTTGAGTTTCTATTTCCAATCTCACCTTTTCGCCATAATCCCCATTGCAATTTGCAAATGTTTGTCGCATTCCATGCTTTTCCATGTCCTTGATCATCACATTCCATACCTTTCCATGTAATGGATCACTAGACAAACTCTTTGTAAGAGATTGGTTTTGCCAAACACATTATCACTTCTTAATGAATGTCGCTGCCTACATTCAAGTACTCAATGCACAAGTCCCTGCAATTTGCCCTATGAAAATGTTTTCATAGCCAGGGTCATTCACCATTGGCATGTTCAAATTGCTAGTTACTGCCTCCTCACCAAAATTTTGGTAGCCATCCAATAGATCTTGGGTTTTTGACAAAAACAAACATTGGCTGCGCCTGTGCCTCGGCAGCAGAGGAAACAGCATCTTGAGAAAGGATGCCGGCGTTCTGGACAGCCCAGCCGCACTTCGTGTAGAAGTGCGGGGTTTTCTGCTGCTGCAACTGCTTATGTCTGGCATGTGGTAGGCTGAGATTTTACCACAGCTCTTCTGGAAAATCTGTCGTCAGATCTCTGGTTGCATGCACATTTTGTTGAGCAGATTGGAAACAAGGGGTGTGTCACACTGTAGCCTTGCCATTTACGTTTACAAAGTTTCTTAAGGCAAAAGAAGAAATATGGAAATTCAAATATTTCACCATGCAAAAATAGAATCTTCAAAAAACTCCTCTAAAAGAAACCAAAATCCTTCGCGATATCATAACTCTACACCTAATCTCAAGTCTCAACACAAGCCAAAATATCATATAAAAATAGACCTACTACCTAGGGTTCAAATTCCCTTAAGCTACTATACTCTATAATGAATCTAAACACAATATCCTTGCCTCTGTAGGCAAGGCCAACAAACGTCGAAATGCGCAACTCCAATAGCGCAACAACAACAGCAATGCAAGAGCTGCTGCAGCGACCAAAAGTGATCAGGTGGGCTCCACAGATCTCCCAGCCACAGCTTTCTTCCAACGACCAAAGCATCTCCGCGCTTGTAGTGTTCAAGGATGAGCTACCTAGGGTTTTGGCGTTTAGGACCAGGGTTGGGGTTTCTTACACACAGTTTCTTTCCAGCTCACAACCTTCAACCCCGGCTCTCAACTTCTCTCCCTACACCATCTTTCCTAGGCAGGAGTCTGAAAGAAAGAGCCACCATCTAGCTCAGGGGCATGTATGCATGTACGTGTCTCTCCCTCCACGTTGCAAGGAGGGTGATGGTGGTGCACACACAGATATAGTGATGACCTTGGAAAATCTTTTGAGAGAGAACCAGAATCCATATGCATCTGAGGAGCTGAAGCAAACTGTGGAGCTTTCGTCTCTGAGCCTGGCAAAGGAACAGATGAGAGCAAATGCAAACCACTGGCAACCAAGCAATTAATCTCTATCAAGTTCCACTCATTCCTGTTCAGCCTGCTCTAAAGCATTGAGATACACTTACATCCCTGTTGTTGAAGTTTGTGGGTTTGCAAATTTCTACAATGGGTGAATTTTTGGCACAAATCAGTTATGAACTTTGGGTTTAATTTTGTGGTAAATAACAGGCTTATGGACCCAGTCCCATAGTCATTCATGGTTTCTTACGGCTGTGCACTCTGCAGTCCAACACTATCAAAATGTGGGTATGAAAATAAGCATTTAAACATCCACTACTCACCCTCCGTTTCTTCCTAAATTTCTGGCATTGTAAGCATCATTTTTGGCAGTGTAACAATTTACAACAGAACAATGGGAAGCATTTGGAGACCAAGAGCCAAATCCAGATTGGCTTGTCTCAGCAGTATATCATTTTAGCATTGTCATCTGGCATTATTTAGGCCTTCTGTCTGTTCTGATATTATTCATGGTGCAGGAGAAGTGGAAGGCTGCACAGAACAGGCTAGTAGGAATTGCAAAAGCAAGTGCAGAAGCCATGTCAAGTCTAAGCTTTTATTGTCACTTCTGTCTCTTTCCATAGAGATTGCCATTTCATGGTCTTACAATCAAAAGAAAATCTGTGTATATGACAAGATCTTCAATCAATTCCACAGACTTCACAATTTGCTGCAATTTCACATCTCCTCTCTTGGTGGTGGTGGCAACATGGTGTCTTTGTGTGCGGATGTGTGTGTCTGAGTACAGGTCAGGATTATGTCTTCCTGGAGGAACTCAGTGGTAGCATAGAATCTTGCACTTCAGAAAAATGCGCAATAGCTTCTGAGCTCATTTACCATAATGGAATTGTGTTGTAGTCATTAATCTGAACAACTATGGCAGCAGCATGAGGAGCCACACCTCCTCTTCCCATATGTCCTTTTGCCTTTAAATTATACCATGTTTTGCAATTTCTTCATTTCAACTGAGTCTCTTGCTACCTTTGTCCTGCAATTCTTGAGAAGGGTTGTCAAGAATGAGCCGGCCCCAATTGCTTCAACATCCTTACCACCTTCAAATGGGAACAAATTGTTTGTTTGGATTTCGTTTTTGAGTGTTGTGTTTGGATCCTGGAGTTGTGTAGTGATGAGCTTACTTTGCCTGTGTGATGTATAGTTTCGGGCATAAACATTGTACAAACTCAGTGAGTCAACTTCTTCTGTGGTTGTATCATGTTCCATTCTTGTACAGGTTTTCCTCAGTGGCTCAAGTGCATTGTGCTTCCTCTGTCGCAGAATCCTATCCATGTTGTATCGCTGAAGTGTAGGCAATATTACAGGAGCACTTCCATAACTTGTAATATTATTCTTTGCATCAGAACCCTGATTGCTTGTGGACAAATTAGATCTACTGTCATCCTCACCCCTACTATCAGTGGCTTTGCAATTTATGCATGCTGCTTGATGACGTTTGACAGTTGTTTTGGCGCTTCCTTTGTCACTGAATCCTATCCATGTGGTATTATTACCTGGGTGTTTGCAAAATTGTAGGAAAGAAGTCACAATTTGTTCGCTAATTTTGATGTATCCATGAAAGCATCTCTTGTGATCTCATTCCAAAGCATTGCATGAACATCACCAAAAAACAGTGAGCATTGTCTATCAACATTGTTTAGTGGAGAGCCTATGTACCATCTTGAGTGCTTGATGGGTGAGGAGTTGGTACTGCAAGAACTGGAGCAACTGCTTGTTTGGCAGCACAAGCAACCTCAATGCGATTGATAAGTAACTTGGCCAAAGATTTCAAAAGACAAATGTGCTCACTCTTAGCATTCTCCTCTAGTAATGCCACTTGATTTTGTTGTAGTGGAGGATGCAATCTAATCCGTCTTTTGCGCTTGCTCCTCATGTGAAACCTTAACTGCTTGTGGCCAAGCACCATTGAAATGCACTCTCCCACACTTCACACTTTGCAATTGGCTTGGAAGTCTTTTGATGTACTTGTAATGAATTGAATCGCCACCACATAATGAATTGTACATAATATTTGTCAATATGTTGTGCATAACCTATGGAATCCTCCAACAACTAGCAAGAATTACTTCCTTTCTTCCCAATCTCAAGTATCACCATATGATCTTCACATGTGTTAAAATCCTCAAAATAAATTTCATTCAATGACTCTCACCAAACCTTTCCCTCTTCTTTATCAACCACTTGGAATGACACAACTTGGTATGTCATTCTCACGCATTACATCTCCAACATCAACCCCATTGTTTTCTTCTTATGGAAATTACACATTCAAAACGTTGGAAACAAATCTCAAAACATTGGTACAAACATTTGCTAAGTATTGTTCTCATTTTACTATGATCCAACAATTTATGCCAAATATGTATTACATTGGATATATTTACCCATCAAAGTTCATATGACAAAAAGATATAATCTTCCCTAATTCAAGGATTGTACAACTCCTTTTGTATGTCAGGCAATTTTTCTCCAAGCTACAAAGGAAAGTTTCATAATAAAAAATGTGAAATGGGTTTTCAAGGACATAATAAACTTTCCCTTTTTTGGGTTGTGCTTTTCAAATCAAACATTAACAATGAAAGTTTTATTCAAAAACATTGAATGGATTGCAATGTGATGATTGCAGTTGGACTCCAAAATCAATTCAAATCAACTACATTTGTCAAATGATCACTATAAGTTCTTTTCCTCACCCATTGGAGATGGTGTAAAGTTCTATACTTGGTTGTTGATATTGTGTTTAAAAAAAATTGAAAACACACACAAATTGCATTATGTTGAAGAATAAGGACACATGAAAGGTACAAGCAACAATATTAGTTTGATGATTGAAAAAATCATTTTACAACATCCCACAAAACACAAACACTTTCAACATCTTCCAACATTGTCAACGATTCCATATTTTTGTATGTTTTTGTTGATTAGGTATGTATTTACATTTTCCCTTTTATGAAAATGTAATTTTATTTGCAAACACCATGGCAAAGGACAACAATAGAGGCAAAACATGACAAAAGGTATTAAAGACAACAAAAAAGATATTAAAAAAAGCACAATACTAAATTGATCAACTTGCATAAATGAGCTTAGAGCTTTGTTAAATTGAATGAAAAAGGATTACTTGAAGTTTGCTAGTTGATTTGGACAATTTTTTTTCACCTTGATAGGCTATTACCCCTTTTGTTTCAAAAGGCCATAACTTTTTTACACATTCGGTGCAAACATGGTTATTCATATTCATTGCTTATGGACACAAGACACCATATTTATTCCCATCTTCTTGGCTGAATAATTTAAATTGATTATGATAATTGGATTAGTTGAAAGGGTTACATCTAGCATGATTTAAGGTGATTTGAACCCACAACTGCCACCTTACAAGGTGGTAGTGAATTGATGCTTGAACTAAAAAATTGTTATAACAAATTCAAGGTTACTACAATTTTGTGCCATTTTTTCCATGACAAAATAGACATTGTGAACCAAAGTTGTTTTTCTTCCCCCCTAGCCTCCCCCTCACAATGTTCTTAGAATGTTCACATTATGTTTTCATGTTGTTCCCTTGCTATGCCCATGTTCCCACACTGTTCTGATAGTCATGTCATGGTATGTCATAATCATTCACCAAATATTTGGCATAATGGAATGAGCTCACATTGCCCATTATGCTAGGTCTGTTGCTTGTTTCACCACCACACTGTGTTCACCAAGGGTGGCTTGTGCAACATAATGGGCAACCAATCGGCCATTTCATACTAAATTTGCAATTTATTTATTTAAAAATTGGAAGGTAAATTCACTTTTCTATTGTACAATCATTTGCACTTCTTGCTCTTGTTTTTTATTCATATGTAACTATCTACATGCATATACTTACCTACTAGCCATCCATTGATATTCCTACCTACATACATGACCTAATTTTTAATAGTATAATAGGGTTATCAATGTGACACTTCACATCAACTCAGCTCAACTTCATCCACAACTAAGTCATACCAAGTTTGCACACATTTTGTTGAACACAAGTCCATCCTTCCCTAAAGTGAACCAACCAGTGTTGGCCAGTTATTGCTTAATGTACCGACCAGTTATCGATTTTTTCCAATAACCAAAATTTAACCTAACTGTTTGGAACTGAAATATCAAAGTCTAATACCTGAATGGCTTGGATATCATTTAGGTAGGTTGTCAATATGAAGAAATTAAACATTTTTATGATATAAAACCAAAAAAAGAGATACAATTATTAACTTCAAATTTGAAAACCCTATAATTGGTATATAGCCAACAAGTTAATTGGTAGTTATCAATTGGGTATTTCAAAACTTATAATTATGCATATCCAATGGTTATTACCAAAAAAAATTGATACTTTAGTCAACACCCAACATTTTTAATATTAGTATTAATAATGTAATTGACACCAAATTTTTAAAAGAAAAACCTACCCAACAATTATGAAAAAAATCAATAACTTGCCAACATTGGAATCAACCATACCACCACCAATAGATCATGAGCCTTGAAAGATAGATGGTGAGTGGACAAAAAAACACATTTCAAAAAAACACATTCCAACTAGGTTCCAATTCCTTAAGTAACCATTGTGGTTAACTCTTCAATTTCTAATTTCCGATTCAAACTAATTAAAGATCTATGGCAGTTTTCTTTGAAAATAGCGGATTGCTTTCAAGGTTTGTTTCTCTGATTTTCTTTCGAGGCTATCTTGCAATGTAGCTTTTGCAAATCACATTACTACTATTCACAAGTGTTGTTGTTGTTGGAGGGTGTCCTCTTGTTCTTGCACTTTGTGCATTGTGAAGTTGCAATAATCCACTAAAAAAGATCCAAGAGTATGCTATAAAAAATTCACAGCTTTGTGAGAATTTTTTGGGTTGTTATCTAAAATTGCATGGAATTCAACAATTTTTCTCCTTGCTGATGTGTTGGGGAGACAAAGTTTGAAGGTGAGAAATGAAACTTTTTGGGAATAGCAAGGCAAAATGATGGTTGTAGTAGTTGGTCATGATGTTCATGCATCATGCTGTGACTTGCAAACTCCTCGGCAACTAGGTTATTTTGTTCAAACACATAGTTGATTTAGCTTGACATGCCATTGGACCCTCCAAGTCAAATATGCAGCAACTAGTGTTTTTTACTAAGTGAATTTGCAGGTTTGCTGAGGAGATGGTCTAAATTACTAACAACCATCTACATGCATCTACTTACCTAATAACCACTTACTTACCTATATCCCTATTTTCCTATTCATTTACATAATTTTTTTACCTACCCACTTACTTAATTTCCTAAATATTTAGGTACCTACCTACCTAACTCATCTTGAACTTGACAACTTTTGTCTAGAAGTGTGAATGATAATGAAAAACATATTAAAATTTACTTTAGACATAACCATTAATGATAATTCAACATCACAGGTATGAATGGTTGTTTATAAAACTAGCTATCATCATAGGTGATGGTAGAGTCAGATGCAATGACATGTCAAATTTAAAATGTAAGTTTGATATCAGGGGACTTATCACAAGAGGTCCAACATAATTTTGATGATGACTCATTGATGTGCTGACCCCCATAGCCATGGCAATTACTGTCCCTCCCCCAATTAATAACCAAGGTCCCATTCCACAACACACATGGGACTTTTTTCATCCCCCAGGATGCATCCATCCATGGTGATGAAAACCACCCTCGCTTAACTGCCATTCATTTCACCACCCTTCATTTGACCTCCCGTGTGGTTTTCTAAAATTTAACAAAAATTAATAAAAAATTAAATAAAGAAAAATAAAATTCCATGGGTGTTGTGAAAGTGTACCCTGGCTATGGGGGCGAGGGACAGCAGCTGCCATGGCTATTGTGGCCAGCACATTAATGAGTGATCACCCAAACTATGTTTGTCCTCACTAGAGTCCCTTGCAGCAAGTGTGACAGCAGCTTTAATTCTCCTTCCTACAACAGTACCTACGGGACTTACCGACCTACCTACCGGACCTACGCTGGCCGCGAAGACGAAACCCGCTCTTGTCCGTCGTTTTAATTTTTCCGTCGCTCATTTCGCTTCGCTTTTTTGCGTCTTTTGATCTCCTCTCGTCGTACGCTGCTCTCCGACTGGCGGCGCATCGCTGACTTCGTCAGCCATTTTGAGAACGCTTTGTTTGCTTTCTGAGCCGATTTGTGGATCTGAGTTTTGTGTATGTGTCTCTGTATCTTTCTGTGCTTTGTTTGCAGCATTCGGAGTGAAATTTTGAGGTGTGGTGCTTCGAGCGTGAAGGGGGGAAAAGAGAGAGAGAGAGAGGCGTTGTGATTTTGTCACGCGGTGGCGTGTGCACGGGAGCTCTTGGAAGAGCTTTTCGATGGTTGTGGGCTGCCGGAGAGTTGTTTGTGTTGTGGTGTTGGTATGAGAATCGTGTGAGTGAGGTAGTGGTTTATAAAGAAGTTTTGGGGTGTAGAGAAAGAGAGAGAGAGAGAGAAAAGAAAATGAGCATGGGTGGGCGTAGTAGAGTTCAGGGGCACACAAGTATTTGTGCGTGTAGCTTTGTGAGGAGAGTGAAGAATGCAGGCCCCGTTGCTGTGCAGATCCGGTTCCGATCGCCTACGCATGTGGTATTGGGAATGGTTTTTGAGGATAGGGTTTTGAGGCTTTCGGTCTGAGAGAGACACAGGGGAGAAGAAAAAGAAGAGGAAGAAAGGAGCAGCAATAATCCAGCAGGAGGAGGAGCAAGAATGGAGGACCACCCGTTGCTTACCACATTGTCCATGGATTCCTTTGCACACGAGATGTCGGAGTCGTCGCAGCGAACAGGAGGGTTGGGGGGGGGACCGCCTGATATCAACTTGCCTTTGTCTGTAGAAATCAGTCCCTCGGATTCCTCCTGGGGTTCCAAACCCTCGGACTTGCTAGATGTCGGCTTGCTCACGTCACAGAATCCGGATCTGGGAAGCTTGTCAACTTCCTACAAGGCAAAGCGCTGGGTGCGGCGAGGGGATACAATTTGGGGTGCCTGGTTTTTCTTCAACCATTACTTCAGGCCTGCACTGACGGAGGACTTCCAGAACAAGCTGAACAAAAGGGATGATGGGTTGCAACAACAACTTGTCCCGGTAGACAAGTCAGATTTGCGTCTGGATCTTTTTCTGGTGCAACATGACATGGAGAATATGTACATGTGGACTTTCAGGGAGAGGCCAGAGAATGCACTGGGTAAGATGCAGCTCCGGAGTTACATGAATGGGCATGCCAGGTTTGGGGATCCCCAATTTCCCTTTAGTGTAGACAAGGGATTTGCTAGATCGCACCGAATGCAGAGGAAGCATTACAGAGGCTTATCAAACCCTCAGTGTGTTCATGGTGTTGAAGTTGTGCGATCTCCTGATCTGTCAAATGTGGCTGATGATGACAAACGACGGTGGATGCAACTAACTGGTCGAGACTTGAACTTCTTGATAGCTCCAGAAGCAGCCGCATTCTCAGAATGGCGAAATATTCCAAGCACAGACTTTGTCGACTCGGAGCAGATGAGCTTGCCTTCTCTGAGCAAGCCCCCTAATGGGATTGTCATGAAGCACTCATCCTCAAAGCTTGCCAAAATGAATGGGTCATCTTTGAACCTGACCTGCCACCAGCTGCCAAGTCCACTGACAAGTGGTGACAGTCTTAGCCTGAATCCAGGAGGCAAGAAAAAAAAATCGTGCTCTCTGCTGAATACTGGACTCCTACCACCATGTGATAATGTTGAACTTGAGTGTTGTGTTCCTGTTGTGAACTATGCAGGAATGGAGAAACGGACTGGGGGGGGTGTGGCTCATGGATTTGAACCCTGGTGGCTTCCAGATTTCTCAGGGGTGATGAAACAAGTCTGTGGTGGTCCTGTTACAGCTGCCAAAAGCATTTATGAAGATGACAAAGGGTATCTCATTATGGTGAGTCTGCCTTTCACAGATATGCGACGGTTGCGGGTTTCATGGCGCAATACTGTGACGCATGGTGTGGTCAAAATTCATTGTATCAGTACTGCTCGAACTCCATGTGTAATTAGGGGTGATAGGACCTTCACACTCACTGACATGAATCCAGAACACTGCCCTCCCGGTGAATTTGTGCGGGAGATTGGGTTGGCAACCCGGATTCCAGAAAATGCAGAGTTGAAAGCTTTCTATGCAGAGGCTTGTGCAGGGTTGGAGATCATGGTTCCCAAGCATCATTCGTTTTCAGAAGAGCGAGAGGTGCGGGTCTTTTTGCCTGCTCAAATGGGTCAAACTGAGGCACTCTTACTGTAGGTTATTATGTTCACCACATGGTGCAGGTAAGTAGCACATCATGTCATGGAAGTCGAAAGAAGGCTATAGATGCATACATAATGGGTGCCCCGTTGGTTTCTTCCTGCCATTGTTCCATTTAATCAGTTTCTGTTGAAATGATGATGATGAAATGTCACAAGCCAGATAAGTTTTTTTCAGAGTTTAAGCTTGGTCTCTAACTCTCCTCTACTGTTGCTTTCCTGAAATTGCTTGTGCAACTGTAGATTAGGTAGTAAGAAGGTTTTTGTTTATATTGTTTGCATCTTGAAATCATGCCGATTTCTAGAAATTCCCTTTTCTTCACTCACAAGAAGGGTCTAGAACTTTTGATACATTCCAGTTGGTCTTGTGACAAGTGTGTCAAGTCCTGGAAGGGTTGATAGAATGGCACTTCTCCCTGTACATAGTGCCTCTTTCTGGAGATAACAGTTTTGGCACTGATGCCAACTTGTCTAGATTGCATACATGAGGTGGCACATTCAAGTTGACGGGAGTTGAGAGCCATCCCCTCATCTATTGCCTATTTGTTTCTTTACTTAATTGGATCCAATTTAGAAATTCAGCAGTAAAGGTGTATTGATCTAGTTGGCTTTTCATTAGTTGGCAGTCAAAGAAAATTCTTAGTGTATTTAGCGTATTCATGAGTTTCCCTCCTAGAAAAGAGGATGGATATTACTCCCCCTTAAGAGTTGGAGGTTCCTCTCACCTCCTGTGGAACCTCCCACTCTTAAGGAGTAGATGTAATTTCAGTCTTCTCCTAACCTCATGATCCACCTATGTTTTAGGTTCACAATAAGCTTTGCCTTGAATTTCACAAAAGGTAAAACCCAATGCTAGATTCACAAAATGCAGGGCCTCATCATAGGCCCCTATATTTTGAGAGTGCCCTCATCCTAGGGCTTCACCCTACAAATACATAACAAACAATGTGGACCACATTGACTTCAAATGCACATTACCGGAGGTCAAAATTCAATTGTTTCATTATTAAAGATATTGTACTTCATGTAAATTGTAATCTCTCAAACCTTAGCAAGTTGAACCTTCAACCCTAAGTTATAAGCATAACATGAACCTTAGATTTTAGACCATATGCCCTACTTAAATTTTTAAGTATATGAAGGATTTGACCTTAAACTCTAGACTGTAAGCCTTATTTGAACTTCAAACCCTAAACCTTATTAATGATTTGAACCTTAAACCTGAAACAACAAGAAGGATTTGAGATGCCTTATTGGAACATTGAACCTTAAACCCCCAAACCATAAGTCTTGTTTGAACCTTAAACCCTAAACCATATCGCTCAAACCATAAGGCCAATTTGAGTCTTAAACCCTAAATAATAAGCCTTAGTGGAATGTTAAATCCCAAATCATGAGCCTTAAACCAGAAGCCCTATCTGAACTTTAAACACTGAACCATAAGCCTTATTTGAACGTGAAATCCTAAATCATGAGCCTCAAACCACAAGCACTATTTGAACTTTAAACCCTAAACCATAATGTTCAAGCCGTAAGCCCCATTTGAACGTTAAATGCTAAGTCCTGAACATAAGCCTTAACTAGAGGCCCTATTTTAGCTTTAAACCCTAAACCATAATGCTGAAACCATAAGCCCTATTTGACGCTTGAGCCCTAAGCATAAGCGTTAATAGACAAGCCCTGTTCGAACTTTGAACCTTAAACCCTAAAGCATAAGCCTTAAGCAAACTTGAGCTTCACAGGTGCGTGTCTTCGTCTTCTACATGTCCAAATTCAAGCAGCGATTTCCTGTTGGAGAGTACAGAGAGAGCGGAGAAACAGAGAGCTCTTGCAATCGGCCTGCTTTCTTCTACGGTGTGCCCTAAGCTACGTCATGCGGTTAATCGCGAATCGTCGTCTTTTTTCTTCGATTTGTGAAGCCGGCGAGAAATGGCAAAGAGTCTCGTTGAGAAGATCTTTCTATTCATCTTTTCAACATACATTGCATTCGTCAAAATCGTCCATTTCCGGCTTCCTCACACAGTTAGGTTCGTCCTTTTGTGCTCTACATTTGTCACAGCTTCCTTTCGGCATTTTTTCCTTGGAGTTTTGTTTGCTTGATTTTGCTCAATGCGATTGCAGTTCCTGGAGTTATGGTTATGATTTATGTTCACAGCAACGAGTTTCCAACGGATCAAAGTGTAGCAGGATACGTTGCAAGTCGATTAGGGGAACAGGGCAGTTGCTAAAGTGTAGGAGGATATCTTGCAAGTCGGTTAGGGACAGGGCAATTGCTCTGTTTTGAACGCTGTTTTGAACGTTCAGAAATAGTGCATGAGTTTCTGAGTTTCTGACATCTGGAAACTGTTCAGAACCTTAGCCTAGGTTAAAGTGTGGATAGAGGTGCTAAAAGGGCCATGTCAGTAATGTGGAAGGTTGATATACTGTCATTAGCACTTCTGTTCCGATATTGCAGAATTCTTTTCAAGAACGATTTTTCTTCTTGCACTTTGATTTTCTGTTTTTGTGTAATTTTTGCAGAGCAAAATACTCCTGGTCCTCTGATAACATATACAATGTTTGACAAGTATGCCATAAAGGATGGTGGCACAGCTTGCATGAGGAACTGGGATGTTATTGGCTCGATACAGAAATCAGTCGGTCAACAGCATGTGTTGGATAAGGCAGAATCTCAAAGGCGTAGTGTGCAAACATTTGCACCCTTGAATGCAGACTTATCACTTCGACCATGTGTTCTCATTTATGATGGCATTTGCCACCTCTGCAATGCTGGTAACTCTCTTTGCCTCACCTAATAGAAAATTACTTGCAAAAGGGGAAAAAAAAGTGTTAATGATATCTTAGCAACGAGAATAATGGCCCTATCTTGGGGAAGTGCAAAACAGATTGTTATGTCTTGTCATTCAGAAATTGGATTCTTCTATGCTACCCTTTTGCAATGGTTTTCATGGTTTTCATGTTTCTGTAGTCTAAAAGTGCATACTGGATGTAGACCTGTTTAAGATGAGATGTGTTATGTGAATGAGCAATTTCCACTAGGTCAAAGGTGTATTCCATGGAGTTATGAATGTAGAAGCTTGTAACTTTCCTATGGGCTTTACAGATTATCTGAGTTTGATTTACTATTGGAGATCTTTGCTTGAGGAGGCTGAATGTAATCACTTGATTGCAAGATTTAGTTGAAGAGTGGTTCTGTGTTCAGGCCTAATTTGGTAAAGGTTCCCTGAGATGGAGAGATTATTGTTATATAGAACTTTGCTGGTGTGAAAATCCAGAAAATAGCAACACATTCCACTGCAATGGGGAATTTGGAACTGTAAAGTAACTGTGATTTAGTCCAAATAACTGACTACCCATTCATGTAGCTCTCATATGGTGATACATTCATGCTTTAATTAATTTTGGAGTTGAGTGAAGAGGGGTGGAGACCTTAGGGGTGGTGGTATGGCAGGGGTGAGGTGGGTTATAAATGCAGACAAACAAAAGAAAATTTCTTTCTGCGCAGTGCAGTCACAGGCAGCAAAGCCCTATTTGACTCTGTGTGGATTGACTGAGGATGATGTATTGCGCCGTTTTTTATTTGTTGAAGGCCCTGGAGTTAGTCACCAAGGCTCCACTGGTAAGATTCTATCACATTTAGCTTTTCCTGGTTATTCTGGAGTATTTGTGGCACCTACATATGTCAAGCTAAAACCAAAGCACAAGGAGTTAAAGTGAACCATGCTTTTGTTGTTGGTGTAATGTAGATATTTCCAAATGGCAATGCATCCACTCTTAGCAAGTTGTGTAAGGTCATGGAATTGGAAAATCTCAAACCACAGAATACTGATGCCAATAAACTCATGGAAACATGTCTTAGAATTGTCTTTTCAATGTGAAGTTGTCACAGCAGAAGCCACTTTATGAGAGGCATACACAACCTGATCACCAATTGCATCCTTGAAATTCAAAGGATTCATTGCTTTCAAAAGCAACTGTTGTTTTAAGTACATTGTCTGCATTCAGAGGCATGCTGGTTTGAACACTCATAATTCTATGGATGGCAGCGGCTCTAAAAGTGGCATCGTACCTACCGGTACCATATTCAGTGCTCACACTATTTTTGGTTGTTCCATTGCCAATTCGAGATGCCATTTATGACTATGTGGCGAAGCATCGGTATGATTGGTTTGGCAGAAGCTCAGATTGCATTATTCCAGATGATGATATTCTGGACCGTTTTATTGACAAACTAGAGTTCCAGGAGAGGGCTGAACAGGATGATGAGGATGATGAGGTCAACTAAAATGCTGTGAAGTTATTCTTTTTCTTTTGTTCTTCAGAACAATGGGAGTGTAATCTTAGGTCTTTGTTCTTTCTAGCCCTTGTTACTTGTTTTATAGCTCTTTTTAGGAGATTGCTGGATTCAGACACAAGTAGTGGGTTTAGCTGCTCAACTTTGGGCCATTGTAGATAGAGAAGTCAAAAGATCTGTGAAGTGACCAAGAATCTGTCCTGCAGAGTTTGCAGCGTTCAATAGCCATGCCATACATGTGTTGAACCAACCCCACAAAAGCAACTTGATTTACCTTCAATATTTCTTGTTGCATTTCTGTCTACCAAAACTGGCTTTGTTTTTCATATATCCAAAGGGCCTTTGGTTGCATTTTATTGCTCACTAATGAACCTTTCTCACATTGCCCCATTCTCTTTGAATTAAATGCAAGCCCCCATTAAAATGCACACTTACATCATTACTCTCACCATTGAAATATGGGGCCTTCTGCGATATAAGGAGCACATGTTTTTTCTCTCGTTTTCTAAATCAAATAGTACATTTGCCTATTAATATCTTCAACAAACAAAGACAGGTTTGGCATCTTTTCTAATCATGAGAATACAGGTGAGGAGTTGCATCAAGCTTCATTGAGATTTTTAGTTTAACAAATAAGAAGTGATGGTGCTTATGTTACCTGATGCCAAATACTCAGATTTTCAAACCACAGTCCAATACCCGCAAGAAGCCACAACATGAAAACTCTCTTGAACCAATTGCAAATTCCTTACCTTCTCAGCACTGGCAAGTCATCAAGTAATGATATTGCATCAAAGTGTTAGTTCTCTAAGACTATTCATAACTGCCTACCTATATAATCATGTATTTGTTCCCCTACACAAGAATCCATGGGAGAGAATTGGAAACTGCACATCAGAAATCATGAGACAATGCACAATACATCCATTTCTCCATCAAGCGTCAAGGTAGATGAAGGTCAGTTTTTGACCTTTTGGTTCCAATTGCTGCTGAACCTTCCCTGAAAGAAGACAGGACTCTCCTGGATCTGGTTACCGCAGAGGATAGTCACAGACTTGAGCATTTGTATGCAAATTACACCATCTCCAATCTCTTGCCTTGTCCTTCATTGACCACTGCCTCTTCACAACCTGTAATGTGTCACTGTGGATACTGCAAAGAAAAACCTTCTTCGTTTTGGTTTCCAATCTCTTTCATCTTGTAAAACTGACATAATTTTTTAGCAACAATCAATAAAGGACCCAATTCCTGATGCAAGTGCTTAAACTGGGTCCCCACTCCAATTGTAGTATGCCCCCAACTCCTGGCTTTCCTTCCACTTTGAAGATCTTGTCCTTCAATCATCTTGGTTTCAGTGCTTGAGACCAGAAAACACTGGTTTCCAGTTCTTATGTCTTCTATCTAGTTCCATCGCTTTGCATTTTTGGACACTTTTCCCTTTGCTTTACCCTGTTGGAAAGATTGTGCTTTCTGCTTCTTTTGTATCTCCTTCTCAGCCTGTAGAAAACACAGAAAGGTGGAGCTGAACTTGTGAACCAGTATCAAGCTCATTGCAATGAATAGCATTATTGAGTAGCTGGGTACCATTCTCCTCTAATAACTTTGGTCTCAATGTGTACAGATCCATCTGCAGACTATAGTAACACTTAAAATTTGCCTTAAGACAATGGAATACCTTGGACATTTTAGACTTTGCCTTAACAGTGGGGGCTTTGGCCTCAAGCTCCTCTTCCCGCTCTAGCTCCCTCCTTCGAGCCTCCAAATTTTGCTCCAAATAATACTGCCCAGGAGCAACAACGTGGAAAATCAACATGAAGCTCTTGCCTCCTGTGATTTGCATTGAAAGTTTTGAAAAGGAAGAGTAAAAGAGAATTACATTATAGTCACCAACATAATCTATGAGTTCCTCATTCTTCACTTCAACAACACGGTTCACAATTTGCCGCAAGAAGTAACGGTCATGAGATACAGCAATTACTGTTCCAGTGTACTCCCTCAAAGCCTCCTGCAAACAACAGACACACGGTTTCTCTTGATCATCTTGAACCTGGCTTGACACTGTTTGCAAAAGTCAAGACAAAAGTTTTGCAGATACATAACTAGATTTCGTTCTGTTAATGGACCCAACTTGACGATGACATCATGATGCAGGTTGCAAAAGGAAAAGAGAAACCTCACTTGAACAGCAAAAGATTGGATCAAACCTCTCATACATATGTACAAATTTCAAACGTGGAACATTTGATAAAGCAACATTTTAACTTTCAGATGGGTATGAAATTACTTCCAGCATTTCTTTGGAAGGTATGTCAAGATGATTGGTCGGCTCATCCAACATGAGAAGAGTTGATGGCGTCACCATAAATTTGCACAGAGCCAGTCGTGCCTGCATCAGTCCAATTCAAGAGTAAACAATTTACAAACTCACTATGACTCCCAATCAAACCTAGAACCCATAGATTTGCTTCATGAAAGAAGCAAGCACCTTTTCTCCACCACTAAGAAACTCAACTTTTCGATGGACCATTTCCGATTTGAAGTTACAACGACCCAAAAGGCTTTTGATGTCATTCAATCTCCAATCCTCTGCAGCTTCTTCAACAGTTTGAAGAACAGTCTTTCCCAAATCCAATGCTTCTGCCTGCCATCCCTCAAGTTGGAACAAATTAACAAAGTGCATCTGCTGTTGAGTCCAACCCAAGATCATGAAACTGACGAGTAGAAATATCAAAAACCCCTCAATAGATTTCAAACTGTCATTTGGTTGCAAGTCTTAAGTAAGAAAAGGAGATGTCAATACATTGCCTGAAAACTACTCCCAGAATGACTAAAGAAGTTCGCAAATCAGCAGTCTAAATGATCGACTTGCAAGAAATCTTGCAATGAAGCCTATCACACCAAAGATGTCAGTTCTTCTATGCAACTTGCTTGAGGATGATATAAACCTGGTTCTGCTCAAAGTAGTTGAGAATCACACGATACTCTCCAAGCGAAACTTCCCCTGATGTGGGCTCCTCTGCTCCCATTATTATCCGCAACAGAGTGCTTTTGCCACATCCATTGGGCCCTATAATTGCGATTTTCTCCCCTCGCTCGACCAGCAGCCTTGCATTCTCGAAGAGCACCTATCCATTTTACAGATACCATAGAGCACAAAAACCCATCAATGACTGATATTTGTGGCATTTGACCTGATTTCACTTCATGTAAGCTCCTTATCTGATGCATGCATAGAGGCCAACTATCAACACAGAACCAATCAAATTGCAGTGGTGACTCCATCTGGCAAACAAAGTACCTAAATCCAATTCTCCTCCAACCTAAGCTGGAAACATTCTTCTTGCCTCAGACATATCATGATTATCCAAATCACATAAAAAGCATGCAACTCAAAACAAATTCTCAGTTAGCTTGCCATTCTGAAGCACGATGGTAGTCCTGCCATGAAATCGTCCAGAAAATGTACCTTGTCTTCATATCGGAAGCAAAGATTCTTTATCTGGATCACTGTTCTGCCACTTCGCTCCAGCTCTGGAAACCGGAATGTTATAGGCTTCCGCTCAAAAGGCTTCTCAACAAGCTGTTTCTCTTCTTGCATCTTCTCCAATTGCTGGACAGACACCAAAAAAGAAGAATACACATATGCCTCAGATCCCCAGGTCTGTGATTTAGCAAAGCCAACCATAGAGATATAGCCACTATTGACCAACTCGTCACAACATCCATTCCAAATTATGTGTGACACAAAGGTTACAATCCCATCATAGGAAGCGAAAGGTAGAGCATTTCTGCAGAACATTCACAGTGGCAGACTTCATTATTATGTAGTGTATCTGCAAAACGCATTGTCTTTGAATTGCTTCAACCTCAGATACAAAGATCTTAATAAGCACTGAGGATTTCTCAATACTTATGGCTTTAAGTTAACCTCACAAGAACTGAGAGATGACCCAATAGTAAGGTCCTGGATGTTTCAGATCCAAGAACATCACAGCAACCAATCAGCAAGCATGAAAAAGAGGAAACAAAACTCTAAGGAAAAGAAAGCAAGACCACAAAACAACCTAAATAATAAAGTAAGGATTTCATACCTTCTCTGCAGATGCTGCCCGACCAGAATTACTGCCACTACTGAGTCTTTGAATGATATCCTCAGTGCGAGCAATTTCCTTCTGTTGCTTTTCCCATGCCATGCGCTGGGACTCAATCCATGCAGCCTTGGCATTCACATATTCGCTGTAATTCCCCTCAAATGTCCGAGAAACACCCATGTCGGTCTCCACAATTTTTGTGCATAGCTGGTCCAGGAAGGCTCTGTCATGAGACACGATCACCATAGGCACATCTTGACTTTTGAGATAGCTCTCTAGCCATTCAATGCTGTCCAGGTCCAGATGGTTTGTAGGCTCATCAAGTAGTAGCAAATCTGGCTCCTGTAGCCCACACAAGTACACAGGAAAATTAGAGAGATTTTGAAAAACTTCAACTCATGTATCTCACCAAAAACAGGAGAAATCAGGGAGCCTACTATAGAAACATGAGACCTCCAATAAGCCAACAATCTATGAAGCTTCAACATAAACAGCCCAGACTGTACCTATCCCAGGCATATGAGAAGACAAAAGGTAGAATTAAAATCTTACTGCGAGAAGGATTTTTCCAAGAGCAATGCGCATCTGCCAGCCCCCACTGAAAGATGCAACAAGTCGATCAGCGTCCTCCATCACAAACCCTAATTCGGGCATCATCTTGTTTATATTGACATCCACATTGTAAAGATTTGAAGACTCTGCCCTCTTCTGCAATGAATCTAACTCGTCTAATAGTCGTGCCATGACATCCATGTCTTCTGTTGCCTTCTCCAATGCTACCTGGAGTATCAAGGAATTTTTTTTCCATCACTTGTCAAATCACCACTTTCAAGCTCACATGGGTGGGAACATCATCATTGAAGCAAGGGAGAGGGTAAAACAGTGAGGAACAAAACCTGAACTTTCTCCATGCTGGCAGAGATTGCCATTTGTTCTGAATACACGCTCATGAATTCTTCCCACAGAGTGCGACTTCCAACCACCTCAAATTCCTGAGATAGGAATGCTATTTTCATATTGTCTCTTGCTTTCACCACAGAGCCAGAATCAGCTTCTTCCTTTCCAGCAATGATGCGCAGTTGTGTCGTCTTCCCAGCTCCATTCACTCCCACAAGTCCCACTCTCTCTCCTTTCTTCACTTCCCAATTCACATCTTTGAGAATTGTTGCACCCTTATAAGTCTTGGAGATATGCTCCAGCCTGACTCCTGATGAGACACTGGAAGCTCCTGACTTATTTGTGTCCTTCTTCTTCTTATTATTATTTGTGTTCCCTTTGTCTTTGTCACCTACAGATGATGATACTAACCCTAAATCCTCAAGTGTCAAGGGTGAAGAAGCTTCTTCTACTCGCTGAACTGTCGCCAAAACTCTGCACATCCTCTTGCTCCCACCATTTATTCCTTCATTGACGGCTGAACTCAATTGCTTGCTCCAGCTTTGCAACGGAACAACCCCATGGCCTGGTTTCGGAGAACCTTTGCCAACAAAATCACTGCGAGGAAGGAAGCCTTTGCAAGCGCCAGCAGCAGCAGCAACACCACCACCACCACAAGCAGGAGCAAAATACTCATGAGGTTTGCTGCTGAATTTCTTCTGATGCAGCATCGGTACTACCTGCGAGTACGATCTCATGTACCCACATGGCCCACCTATTGCTGCCATCCCGGATCTCAAGTACCCAAGACTCCAAAAACCTCCCACTCCTCAATTCAATAAGAAATCATCACAACCTGCAAAAACATATTACATTCCACGACTATCAAACAATCATCACATTAGCAGAACACAACAACCTGCAACAATAGCACCAGCGGCAACGAGGAGGTGTAGGAGGATGAGGAGGAGGACAAAAGACAGGCATTTGCGACCGAATGATTGTGTACCTCAAGACCAAATCTTTTGTCAACCCCAATTTCCGTCAATCTCTTCATCAAAATTCCGCACTCCAACCACAAATTGTTGAAATTTTTCCTGTTGGAAAATCTAAAATTGTTGTTGGGTTTTGTATGGGGTACTTACCTTATTAGCGAGATAGCAACAACAAACAACAAAACAAGACTTTGCCGATGATTGTGTGGTCTGTCATCATCCAGCTACGCCCACAGTTTTCTTCTCTAATCTCCAAAACCGCAAATCCGCAAACCTGATTCGCAACCCTCCTTTTTCTTGGGGCTCTCCCTAATGGGAAAAGCTGATTCTAAAAACCCTATCTTTCTTTTCCAAATCTGCAAAGCAGATTCTAAAACCCTTTTTTCCTTTAGTAAAATATGTACACCAGTGACTAGAATGTCACCTTTCTTTTTTCATTTCCCCAAATCTGTACCCCAGATTGAGACTTTTTTTTTCTTTCACCCAAATCTGTAACCTTTTTTTTCCTTTCCAAATTCACATTACGCAACAAGTGGCCCACAAAACAATAGAACCCACCCAAATTGTTTACCATTGAGGTTATTATAGTTGGCCATCTGCTTCCTTTGCTACTATATAATCACCAAATTGTATTTCATACATCCCAAAAAGGAAAAATAGCCTTCAAAGTCACTTCAACCATGTATCCAATGCCTAAACTGGATGAAATAGAAGATGATCAAAATGGCAGGTGGGTTCCAAATTTGCAGCTTTTTGTTCTTTGATCATTCCATAACACCTGGTTGCTTTGCCACTTCAGTAATATATAACAAAATTGTTCAACATTACAATGAATTGGGGTTGAAATCTAATTACTCAATTTTGCAATCCTATTTTCTAATCTTGCAGCCATCTAAAGTGAAAACAGAAAACAGATACTAGCATTGTTTCTTCACAACCCATTCCTTCATTGGTGTTAATATCTGCACTCAGATCAAACTTGCTAACAGTAGCCTACATTGTTGGTAGGACCATATACAACAAATCATTTCTGAGACATCATCTTGATCATATCCTCTGGCTCATGTAGATGACCAATGCTGCCAAAAGATCAAACCATGCAGCCACGGCTGTGTTACATTGTTGAGAAAATACTCTGGACATGTACCCATGCAATCAATGTAGCACAGTCCTTCATCCACCAGGCCCACATGGCTAAAGCACGCAAACATGAGAACAACTATCTTGCCATTTTGACACATTTGCTCAAAATGTGCAAGAGCTTCCTTACCATCATGCCAAGAGACTGCAGCATGTGAGGCTTCTTGCTGAACACTCACAAGCATCATCCATGCTCCTCAATTTGCCTATCTGTCAACAAAACACTGTCCCAAAGCCATTTGGCTCACAACTGCTCATGGGCATGCCTACCCTTTCAAGTGCTATAATAATAACCTGGAAAGCAAGTAAACTGACTTCTGAGCCATCAGCAAGAGAATCACAACAGCAATTGTTTGTTGTTGCTTGCAACCGTTGAAAATCCACATTTGCTGGTCATGTACTCTCCACACCACTTTTCTAAAGGAAGACAAAGAATTACATCTATAAGGCCATTGCACACTTGTGCTCAAAAGTCTTTGAATTGTGTTTCATGTGTGTAACCTCCACATTACCTGCTGCTCTCTCTGCATCTACCCAGAGCAAAACACTTGAACAACACTACAGAATGGAATCTTCACCTACGCACCAATCCTTGCTTTGATCAACTTGGCATGGATGTGGTGACAAAGTCTCTCCTAATGGCTTCATTGGCTTGCAACACTGTTCACCTGATTCACAGACAAGAAACATTTACAAATGAAGAGTCTTTGCAACTGTAATGTCAAATTAATCCATCCAATAATTTTTCTAGACTGAAGAGAGCACATCCACCAAACCTCTTTAGTTGTGAAGGCACAAATATAACATTTCTTACCTTACATTGATTCCCCAAAATCAAAGGTTTGATCCTGGATAATGCCTGCCTTTTTCAGATGAAGCATTGGAACAGTGTTTCCATATGGGGCCTAAACTGGGCTGGAAAATGATGGCTTGCCAAACAGATGGCCCTGATTAAGCAACGGGCATAACAATGAGGCTCCAGAGACTAGCAGTTTCCAATCTGAAAGAGCTACAAAATAGCAAGCCTCCCAGAATATAACAGTTCTCCATCCAAAAGTGCTTAGTTTAATCCTCAGTTAAGTTGAAATGCTGTTGATACTGGTAGGGTAACCTGAACCTTTGCTCTGGACAGATTTTTGACACTGCTATCTCTGATCATCTTTCCCATGCCTAGCCAGATATTAACCATTAAAAAGAAACTGATCCATCTTCGAGCAATCCACAATTTGGAGTTTCCAAAGATCATCCACACAAAGGAAATTGCACACCTGCAAAACATCAGATCCTGTTGGGTAAGCCAGAAAAGCAGAGCAGGTCCAGGGGTTGAACAGTGAATGCTAACCTCAGACCCAGTTTAGGGTTTGAACAGTGAAGCTGTGGCACAAGGTCAAAAAGCAATGGACCATGCTCAATGTTCAGTAGTGTGCTGAATACATTTTGGTGGCCCAAGTCTTCCCTTGAATGAGTACCATAAACATGAACAAATCTGTGAGATTGCACAGAAGCTCCACAACAATACTTTGAGCATAACCCTTGTGTTAGTTCCAGCAAAACCAAAACTAACATGACAAGATGAGTGCAGTCAGAGGCTTATGAGTGTCAACTCACAAACTATCAGACCATAACCCACGTTGTGAATGGCAGTGACTAGCTTTCATGACTCCCCAAACAGGAACAGCAAACATGAACAATACATTAATGCAGGCCATTCACTAGATCTCAAGAGCAATTACCAGAAGACCGTATCTCTGTCTCTGAAGTGATGAAAGTGACAGCTAGCGCTTGCGATTTTCTCCCACCCATGCAACTTGGAGACTGATTTGGTGACAGTATGGCAGTCATCAGATAACCCTTGGTTCTTCCAGATGTAAACAACACCATCAGGAGGGGTGCTAAACGCAATAGAAAGCTTCTCCTTATCACATAACAGAGTTCCTTTATCCTCCAACTGCCAACCTCGTGTACTACTGATGAGTATCTGAACATATCTTGCCTCCATCTTCTTGGTTGAGTTCTGCAGCTGAGCATACATAGTACTGATCTGTGGGTCTGAAGTGTCTCGAACAATGAATGCAGGGTCTTCTCTTCCACCTCAATCCAACTGTGCCCTGATTCCTTTGTCCTGCATCAACTTCCACAATAATGTGGCCTTCTGCTGCAGACCAGCTGAGGTATAGACATGTGAGAGTGACACATATGCTACTGCATCTTGCAGTTCCAATGCCAACAACATTTGTGCTGCATGTTCTGCTAACTTCAGATCGCAGTGAAGACTACAAGCACCAAGCACGGCCTTCCATGTTGCAGCAGCTGGAGGTTGAGGCATTTTGTTCAAAAAGTCATCAGTCTTATCCAACTGCCCTGCACGGGCAAGAAGATCCACCACACAGCTAAAGTGCTCAAATGCTGGTGAGATGCCATGATCTTTGGCCATAGAAGAAAAATAACCAAGTCCTTCATCCACTAGGCCTGCATGACTACAGGCAGAGAGGACACCAGTAAATGTTACTACATCAGGTTTTACACCTTCAGATAGCATCTGGTGATAATGTTGTAGGGCATCTCTGCCATGTCCATGCTGCCCAAGACCTACAATCATTGCACTCCATGTCACAGTATTCCTCTCCGGCATCATGTGAAAGACATGAAGTGCATCAACAATACTGCCACACTTGGCATACATGTCAATCAGAGCAGTCCCAACTCGAAGATCTGAGCCTAATCCAGCTAACTGGATCTTGCCATGAGCCCATTTTCCTTCTGCAAGAGATGCCTGGTTGGCACATGCCTTGAGGAGGCAAATGAAGGTCACTCTGTCAGGATCAATACCTTCTTGCTGCATTTGATGAAAAACTTCAATAGCCTTCCCATATGGACCATGCTCAGCATAGCTATTAATCATTGTATTCCATGAGATGACATCCCGGAACTTCATCCTGTCAAAGGCTTGCTGTGCATCCTGTATGCTTCCACACTTGGTAAACATGTTGATAAGAGCATTCCCAAGACGAACATCTCCCTCCAATCTCGCATGGATGATGTGGTTGTGTACCCATTGTCCTTTTTTCAAAGCTGCTGGACTTGTGCATGCATTCAGAAGGCTGATGTAAGTAATGCTGTCAGGCTTCACATGCTCCTGCTGCATTTGCTGGAAAAGCTCAAATGTCTCACTGATGGTTCCATGTTGAGCTGACCCAGCAATCATTGCAGTCCATGCAACAAAGTTCCGCTTTACCATTTTATCAAAGATTTCATGTGCAAGCTTCATACTCCTGCATCTTGCATACATATGAACAAGGTTGCCTTCCAGGATCGCATCTAATTCAATCCCCCTTCTGATGATATCCTGGTGGACAGATTTGGCCTTTTCCAGGTCTCCAAGGCTGGCACAAACACTGACAACACTTGTATACATGATCTTGTCAAATTTCAATCCTTCATCTCGCACCTGCTCATAGAGCTTGAAGCCCTCTTCACCTAAGCCATGCTTGGCATATGCTGCCAACATCAAAGTCCATGTGAACACATCCCGTTCTTGCATCATGTCAAAAACTTGGCGAGCTTCAGTAAAGCTCCCACACTTGCAGAACATGCTTAAAACTGCCGTTAGCAAATACATGTCTGCCTTGAGGCCACTTTTGCTAAGATGTGCATACACCTTCCTCCCCTCCACCAGATTCTTTGTGTGGGTGCATCTTTGCACAAGCATCTTGTACATGGCAGCAGTTACACTGATGCCTTGTTGCTCCAACTTTTGCAGCATTCCTTGAGATTGGTGGTGTCCTGTATCAATCAATGCAGCCCTTGTGGCAACAAAATCAGATGAAGCTGTTGTGCGAACTCCTGTAGATGGTTGTTTGGAAGCAGTCATATTTGCTGCAACACTGCCACTACTGCTGTTGCCAGTCCGATTCCCAACATAGTTTTCTGTGAATCTGCAAACAGTCTCAGATACTCCAAATATTAAGCAACAATTCTGAAGGTCGCTGCTAGAACTCTTCAGACACTTGCTTCTAACAACCAACAATTGGAGGATAGGAAAACAATGGATAACCATCTTTCCAACGGGATTCACATGCACTTGATATGTCAAGGACGGCAAAGATCTTTCGTCCCGGTTCCCAAGAATCAGCAAACAACACACAAATCTCAGGGTTATGGTCTTGACAAACCGACCTGTTGTGAGGGGAAGTGGTACCGGATTCTCGATCTGAGACGATAGCAAGAGAAATGTTGTGTCTTACAAACTCAAGGCATAAGAGGCCGTTGCGATTCAGCCCTGGAACAACTGCTTCAAGGAGGACACCGACAGCTCCATAGCTTCTTCTTCTTCTCCTGATAAAAACATTCAGCATAAACCTTGACATTCGAAGATTCTTGCTTGCAAAAGCTCTCAATAGAAACCAATGCAAAACAAAAAAAGCTCTATTGATATATCCTGTAAACTTTTTGCAGCTCTCAAGCCATGCTCAAGGTCTGTGTCACAAGCTCCCTGTTAATCGTGTATCTAAGAACACAAGGGTTTACGAAAATGGCCATTCTTCTACCATATCCCTAGTCCCAGGAAAGATTCCATTACCTCGCGCAAAATTCCTTTCTTGCATGAGGTTCGCGATTTCAAAATCCCAGTCACAGGGATTTCAATAACGAGCGTAGGGTTTCGGAGCCCGTGCAATACAAAGGAAAAATCGAGGCAGTGCTTTACGAGCATGCGGTAGATGGGCGGCCGGTGAAAGGCCTGCGCACGATTTAATTTTATATAGACCGTATTAGAATTAGACATACGGGTTTTGTTTTGTTTTTTTTTTTTTTGGTTGTCCTTCATGATCTGCCCTTTTCTTAGTTTTTTTCTTTCGTGTTGGAGAACACGAGCAGGGAACGGAACTTCGGTCGAGACCCGGCAGCGGAGCTGAGTGTTGCTCCTGGCACTTCGGCATCGAGATCGAGTACCGTTCTCTCAGCTTTCAGAGCTTTAGGATTCAGGGTGGATACGAAAGAAAGATATGCAAGAATTACAATTGTGGGTTTGTGAGATCTCTTGGGATTATAATGAAGGAAGAGGTTTGAATCTAGAAATTGCCGGATCTGCTGTGAGGAAATTTGACTCTTTGCAGCATGAAGACAATGCCTCATTGTCACAGCTTTATACCACTGGCCATCTTGCTGAGGAAGTGGTTTCTTCAGTCATTGGAAGTGTTTCGAAGGAAGTTGAGCAGATACATAAGGACAGTCAGGAGGATGAGAACGAGGAGTGTATACACATTTCTCAAGATCCATCGTCCATCGTCCATGCACCCCAACTATCAGGTACGTACAGCCTCT
This sequence comes from Sphagnum contortum, assembly GCA_963920785.1. Lineage (NCBI taxonomy): Eukaryota > Viridiplantae > Streptophyta > Sphagnopsida > Sphagnales > Sphagnaceae > Sphagnum > Sphagnum contortum. The sequence goes on from OY987288.1 coordinate 2,845,416, forward strand.
AGTGTGTTGTATGTTCGGTCTCTCAGAGCAAACGGGCACATTCCTCTAAACCAAAGCATAGGGGACAGGATGATGAGCATTTCTGAAGTTCACACTGTGTCCAATTCATGAGGATTTGTGTGTGTGTTCACCACCAGATTTTTCAAACTGCAGATTGTTTTCAGATAATGTTTGTGAAGTGTGTAGTTTTTTATCTGGATGTCAATTTGGGTACAGGTGTTCTATCACGCTGTGCTTCTCTGATGAGAATGATTGGATGTGTCATTGTAGGACAAGCACCAAGAGAGCCATCAACCCAAGTTGCACAAGGGCCTTGTGATCAAGCAGAACACAAACCAATGTTATGCCACCAATGCTATCACTTCCTTCCTTTCCAGAGAGTTAGGCAACATGTGTGCCATCCCTACTCAGGTAATTATTATTAGCCACATCCCAGCTGATGGTTGAAGTCTCTTGTTTGTTGTCTTGTTTTCTCAGCTTCATCTTTCTGTCCATATGCAGTTATGGGATTCCAGCACAAGCCGAGTGCTGATGGAGTATGAGGAGGATGAGAAGAGGGCCTGGTCAGAGGACCTCTCATGGGCAGATCCTACCAAACTGGCCAGTGGCAGTGCTGTCTTAACCTGATCAATGCTCCAAAGCTTGACAGTGCTGTCAAGCTTTGGAGCATTGATCAGGTTAAGCATGCCTCTACACTTCTTTCATCAGATTTTTATACTTTTCCAACTCACTCACACTATTTCATGAGATGTCATTTGCAGTGTTTAAAATCTCTGCTGCTATGTGCATTCTTTTACTCATGTAGAGACTGTTTAAAGTTAGAATTGAACTGGATAGTTTGCATCTGTGAATAGTGCAATGTTTCATCATGCATGTTCTGAGTTTGTAAAAAAAGAACTTCCTTTGCATACTTGCTGCAGGAGAGTAGCATAGGGACCATCAAAACAAAGGCAAATGTCTGCTGTATACAGTTTCCACCAGATTCAAGTCATTTGCTCACTTTTGGATCAGCAGATTAGAAAATTTACTGCTATGATCTCTGCACCACCAGGAAGCCATTATGCATCCTGGCTAGCCATAACAAAGCAGGGAGCTATGTCAAGTTTGTGGACCAAACAACTCTTGTGTCTGCCTCAATGGACAACACACTTAACTATGAGATCGGAAGTGAGCCAATATGATACCCAATGCCTTAACCAGGTGCTCTCTTCCCTACACTGGACATACCAATGAAAAGGTATGGCATGGGTCTTAAATCTTGGTAGGGCACCATCTCATTGTTCAAAAGTTTTAGGATTACTTGACACATGAAAAAGTTTAGCAAGCAATTTGTTGCTAATTCTATATGCAAAAGCTGTTGCTACACTCACTATATGCTTGGTGCTTTATTTCTTGCAGAATTTTATTGGCCTATCAATTGCAGATGGGTATATTGCTTGTGGTTCAGAGACAAATGAAGTAAGTTTTGTCCTGTCTTTCTTCTTTGTCTAGCCCAACAGTTATGGAGCTCTTTTTTCTTTCTTAGGAGTCTGAGCAATAGTCTGTGTGAATTTTTCGCACAGAATCTGGGGCCTTGTTCCAGAAATGAGTAATGCATCATCCTTGCCCTCAATGGTGTTACCTGAAATCTTCCTCTGTCTAAGAATCTTACATACATACTTGTGGATTTGTGAGGTGAAACTGTAATTTATGTCTAATTTTGCATGTGCAGGTTTTTGCCTACCATAAGTCACTCCCCATGGAAATGATGTCCCATAAATTTGGTTGCACTGATCCAGTAACTGGGAAATTGAAGAGGATGGTGGGCTATTTGTTTCAAGTGTCTGTTGGAGAGGGAAGTCACAAACACTAGTAGCGGCAAATTCTATGGACACTATCAACATTCTGGAGATGGTTTAGTGCTTTTTCCCTGGGGGATTGAACTGTTTCTTAACCTCAATTCTTTCATGTCTCAATAGTCATGAACTATTAATATGCAATGGCTTTCTAGATACACTAACATTATGCTGTCCACTCATGAAGTGGATGTCCAGCCTCTGAATCCATACTCTTTCCATAGATTTGTTGGTGAAGCTTTGACGCAGCATCAAGCAAAATTCTTTTTGACATAGACCTATAAGGTGTTGAAAACATTTATGTTTCCCTTTGATAATTCCTCAATGTTTGCATTCTGTATTCAATTTACTTTTCTTGTGTACTAGTTAGTGAGTCGAGGAACAAACACCAGGTTTGAGAAGGAATGTCTTTATCATGGCATGGAGTGCACTGCTCTGTGCAGGGAGCAGTTGTTTTCACCAGCAAAAGATCATGGGGAGGGAGGGTAGGAGGAGGTTGCTACATAGAATGGAATGGATAGAAACAAAGGTGGCAGTCAGAGATGAGGAGGACATTTGTGTGCTTCTATGTTCATCTCTCTTCTACAAGCCTGCCATAGTACCGGTTTTGTTTGCTGAAATGTTTCTTAATATCCTCCACAAACCCCAGATGTCCCTACTACTTTGGAAACATCAGACAACAACAATATGCTTGTGAAGTAACTGCCATCTGCATTACTACTCTGGACCCGATTCAAATGCAAATTTTCTCATGGTGGCTAATATGTGAACACAGTGGTCCACAGTTTGATGGAATTTTCTTGTCTGCTTCTCACCAGTTTCAATGGAGGGGGAAACTTTGGCAGGATTTCTTTTGAGGTCCTTCACAATGGTGTGATCACAGGTCAGAGAAGGTAAATGAATTTTATCACTGTTTCAGTTCTCTGATTGACAAGAGGAAGTTCAGCTTTTTGGGTTCTTATTTTAGCCAAATCTACACAAGCTGTTAGGAACACATGGCTGACAAGATCATTCTTGTCATTCCTGGTAGGTGAATGCAAAGTATCCAGGTTTCAAGCATAAGAAGACACATGAGGCACTCTGGCTTGTTGACCAAAGGAACCCTCCCTCATGGGTGGAACCAAAAATGGCTGTAATGGCACTGGAACACAAGGCTTTTGAGACATGTGAAGGCTAGGCAATATGAGAGGAAATTGGAAGCTTCCCAATTGATGCAATGAGAAGGCATGACTTCAGATGCTTTCACTCTTGTTTCGGTGCTCAATGTGTGTGCTAGTTTAAAAGCACTTGAAGAGGGCAAACATATCTATGAAGGAAGGTGGTTTGTTTGTTTTGTTTTGCTTTGCTTTGTACCAATGAGATCCACCAAACTGGGATGCTTCAGATCGCATTCTTGGTCTCTTTGGAAAGCTCTCGACAAGGAGGTGTGTATAGGCTTGGTTCCATGATGTTTGGACTTGCGGTGCAAAAGTTTTTGAATATTGAATGATTTCTTCACTGAAAATTAAATTAAATCTTAGCTGAAATTATGGAGGAATTGGAGGATGAGCAGGATTTAATGGAATTTATTTGGTAAGATTTGGATTTAGAATGCGGGAGACATTGATTTTAAGTGATTTCTGTCACTGAAAATTCAAATAAATTCTAAAAAACGAGGTTTTGGAAGGAAAAATCACTTGAGGACCTGGTAACACTTGGGCCAACAGCACAGGCCACACTAGTACTCATGAACAGATGATTGAAACTGGTTGTGATGATAACATGTTTGTTGCCAGTAGGCTTGTTGACATCTATGCCAAATGTGGGAGCATGGAGGATGCATATGGAGTGTTCAACAGGATCCTGTTGCACAATGTGGTCTCCTGGAGTGCAATTATTTTGGGACATGTGAAATGTGGGCAAGGGCAGAAGGCTGTGGAACTATTTCAATGAATGCAACAGGAAGGTGTGCACCCGGATCCTGTCACCTTTGTAACAGTCCTGTTCATGGTGACCTGGAGTTGGGAGAACGCCTTGTTAAACAAGTTCTTGAAAGGGAACCTGGAAATGCTGGAGGCTATGTGCTACTATCAAACATCTATGCTGCTGCTGGCAAGTGGGGATCTCAGTGAATGTGTTCAACAACAGAGGAAGGGAAAGGGGTGTGAAGATACAGCCAGGTCACACTTGGATTGAGGTGAAGAATTAAGTTCTTACATTTGTAGTAGATGATCAAGACCATTGACAAATAGATGAAATTCATGCGGAACTAAAGAGATTGTTTGGGCAAATGAAAGATGTTAGGTATGTACCAGACACAAAATTTGTCATGCATGATGTAGGTGACGAAGAATAGCGGTTTCAATTGTGTCACCAGAGCGAGAAACTGGTGATTGCATTTGGGCTTATCAACACCCCTCCTGGTATGGAACTCCATATTATCAAGAATCTAAGGGTATGTAGAGGCTGCCACAGTTCAATCAAGTTCTTAATGAAGGTAGTTGGTAGAGTAATCATAGTAAGGGATACCAATTGATTCCAACACTTTGAGGCTGGTGTTCGTTCTCGCAGAAAACACTGGAATTGCCAGTAGTTTGAACATTTTCTCTATGGAATATGCTCTTTGGCTTGTAACTCAAATCTACTGCACAAGAAGTAACAAATTAGATGTGAGAATGGGGGGTGGGCCCACAAGGGATGGGAGTTGGGTGGTACATCCTTTTTGTCATCATCCAATTTTAATGGATGAGAATTTCTCATTTGGAGCATGATTTATTTTCTTGGCTTCAAAGAAGTGAAGAGATTAAAGAGGGTACTTGATGTATCTTTGGTGTCTTCAGCTTTGTTACCACAAATATGAAAAAAAATTATCAACTTGTTTTGTGAAAATTATAAACCACTTGGGCTTTAGCAACTATGCACTACCAATAATCATCAAGTGATGAAAAAAATGAATTGATTTTTTGAAAATTAAGTTCCATTTGAATGAAAATATGGAATGACGTTGTATGCAACTTGAATTGAAATAATGTTTACGTGAATTGGATTTAGATTTAAATGAATTTAATTCAATTTAATTCAAATTCTTAAATTGTGTTCAAATATGTTGAATGGAATTTTAATTTGATTAAATTAAATTTGAATTCAACAATTGGATTAAGATTCAATTGGATTCTATTCAAATTGAAAAGAAATGGAATGCAAATTGGTGGAAAAGATATGAAAAATTTGCTCGTGTTGAAAAAAAACACTTTTAACAAGCACAAATCCAAAAAGATACCTTTCCAATACCTCTTTACTTGGGAATGTGTCAAATAGATTCCAATTTGAAAACTAGGATTTACAATTTATAAAATCTAAAATTGTCCTAACTAAACTAGCTCCAATAAATCATTGTCATTAAAAGTAGAAGAAAAAGTCACTCGCCTTAGTATTAGTCTTGGTAGTAGTTCAATTCTTTGCACTACTTTGAAAAGTGCATTTCCTAATTGCATAGAGTGAATTGGGGGGGGAAAAATTGTTTGCTTGAATTCGGTAATGACAAGAATCGAGATGTGAAGATATATAATTTAATATGAAAAAGGACATTTTAATAGATGAATTGAAATGTTGATGGAAAAAACACGTGCATTTATTCACAAACCATGCTCAAGTTTCATTCAATAAGCAACACAAACCAACCGTTCAATGTGTCCTTGTATGCTTTGCTTCCATGGGTGAATTAAAACTCCAAATTGTGAGAATACATACATTATTAAAGAAAGCTAACTAATGACAAGTTTGAGAGCTTGATTTGAAAGGCTAGTAGAAAACATTGAGAACAATAAACAAAACACAGGGGATAAAATAGGTGTAATGGTAAATCAAGCTCTTGCATCTAGGTGAACAGATTTGAGTTTGATGAACATTTGGCAACATGTTGGAAAATATGTTGGATCGTGTAAAGAGTATAAAATTATGTTTTGATGTGTATGTAACTATGTACCAATGAGCATATGAAGGGAGGCACAAACATGATGCCAAGGGTGGTAAGATGATTCAAATTGCTTTCACTTCTCATTAAGAAGCAAAGAATTCAAAGTTGACATTTGCAAAAACTAATAAGGGAAAGAGGGTTTGTTCATATCTCCAGAGGTTACTTATTTGTAGTTTGCTTAACACAGCAAGTTAACTTGTGCAGAAAGGGATTGTATTCAATCTTCAATTGGTATAGTGGTGGGAGAAACTCATCATGTCAATCCAATGCTCAAGGAATTCACTTGCTACAAGATTCTTCACATGGGATGGTACTTTCCAGCATTCTAAATCTCATACTGGGGTACAGTTTTTCCAACAACAGTTTCTCCCTGCCAGCAATCAATCACAATCTGTGTACAATAGCAATAGTCATTGCTGGAAGGAGACCATTCCAGAATCAATGTTGTTTGGGAGTTTTTTTTTTCAAGTCTTTCCAAATTGTTGCAGGTACTATATGTAGGCTTCTCACAAGGATCGTTGAATGGGTACACCTCTTGCCTTGGAGGGAACGAGGATCTACATTTGTGGATGAGATTGAAGCAACAAATTCAAGCAGTATCTCTTACTACTGACATGTAAATGACAAACTCCGTCTCATCTACTATGGCAATGTCCTCTGACAACAATGAAAACATTTAAAAACAGGTTTTGCTCACTTGCTTTTGAGTATATACTTGTGAGAAATGCCAATGTGCAACCAAATGTCCATAGGAATTTTTTTTTGGTACCCCAAGTAATAAAAATTGTCTCACAAGTGTTGTTTGATTTCCAGAAATCAGGGCAGAAATCATAGACATGTGGTGGTGCTATTTGAATTCTGGAGGATTCAATTCACCACAATCAGTGATGATGATTGCCTTCTTTGTTTTCCCAGATGATGAACCAACAGCCTCCATGGCCTTCACTACATTGAAACCTTCAATCACTTGTCCAAACACACAGTGTTTTCCATCCAGCCAAGGAGTGGGCACAGTAGACATGAAGAACTGCGAGCCATTTGTATTTGGTCCTGAATTTGCCATAGACAGAACTCCAGGACCCAAATGCTTCCTCACAAAATTCTCATCTGGAAATGGTTCCCCAAATATTGACTCTCCTCCAGTTCCATTTCCCTTTGTGAAATCACCACCCTGGCACATGAATTCAGGGATAACCCGATGGAATGATGAGCCTTTGTAATGAAGTGGTTGACCAAATTTTTGCCCAAGTCCCTTCTCTCCAGTGCAGAGACAGCGGAAATTCTCTGCAGTCTTGGGGACTGTATCTTTGTACAACTCCATCACAATTCTGCCAGTTGGAGTACCCCCAATCGAGATTTCGAAAAACACCTGTGGGTTTAAAGGGTTCACCATCTGTAATCTACACAACACAAAAACAACTTCTGCAGCATGAATGAATTATTTAAGTATGACTTATCATAATCACATCATTGTATGCTTGATTTGTGGCACATTTAACAAACATCAGGAAATTACAGCACCAAATCAATGCATGTTGGTGACAGGCTAATGCAAATGCCATGGTAATCATGTCATTGCAGGCTTGATGTGCACCACAGACATCTTAAACATCAGCAAATTACAGCACCAAAGCCACACGAGTTGGTAGAAGGCTAATGCAAATCCCAACACAAGTTACAAACCAGCTTCTCATAAGAATTGGAATTTTAGGTTTCCTCCTTGTCTTGCATTGCAGATTGCAACATCTTCATCAATTTGCCCACTCACATACTCTAACATTTTGAGTTTAATTAACCCCCCCAACACAATTTATTGCAGCAAATTTTTTAATTCTGGATGATTTACACTTCCCTTTGTTAATATCTCTCTTGCAAATAGTTCAGAAATTCTAGAGTCAGAAAAAATAGTTTTTGTGAGGCCATTAGCCTGTAGTCTACAACATCCAATATGGGTAATTTGAGCCGTCTTGGAGCAGCAAAGTCTCCTTGGAAGGAAAGGGTTTCTAGGGCTGGTGGTGAGCTAACTTTTGTGCAGGAAAAGTGCTGTATCAACAAAAGGAAAAGCTTCAAATGCTGCATACTTTTGTTTGTGCAATTATCACATTCATTGACTTGTGGATCATGGTTCTCATGATCCACAAAAATTATATTATTTCACAATAATGTTGTCCTGAATACTATTTGCTACACACGTAAGAAAAAGGATCAATGTGGCACTGCCAACTTAGGAGCAAAACATCATTACATGGGTGGTGTTGGTGGTGATGAAGCCCCCAGGCATGACAACAGTTGACCAATCTTTATCTGTGTTGAATTTCACACTCTTGAGAGCCTCTTGACACTTTTTCTTTGTAGGAGAGAGAAATCTAGAATACGAAAACAAGGATCTTGTGGGGTGAAAGCCATTCATGGCAAAGAGTTCCCATTTTTTTCCCAGATGAAACGTTACTGTAAAACTGGCAATGGTTGCCCTTTCCCACTGGTTGGTTGGATGGATAAACTCCAAAACCCAACTGCAGCAGCATTCATGCCATTCATGTCATTAGCTTTGCAACATAGTGACCCTTGAAGCCCCGCAAAAAACCTACATTTTGCTGGTTTTTTGGGCCAGATTTTTTCCAGGCTTGGGCCAAGGACACAGGGACTGGATGAGCCACATTCCAAGGACATTCTTTGGGCCTTATAGGTATTCCCATCAGCAACTATGGGATGGATTTTTTGGGTTACATTTTCTGGGTACTGATTTCTGTAATATCTCAGTTGGGGTATTGTTCCTCGTTGGATTTCAGAATGTCAGTGAGAATTTGTTTCTTTCATTTATCTTTAGTTTTTTGGTTCAAAAAATGCATTTTGTTGGTTTCTATCTTTTGTTTGTGGGTGTTACACTGCAAAGTGTCAGAACTGGGCATTTCCATAACAACGTTTGGTCACTAGTCTTCTGTCAAAGGTGTCTTGAACTGGCCTCTGGTCCAAAAATCTTCTGCACAACCTTGATGAGAAGATGGGTGCTTGATACTTCTCCAGCCAGATCTATGGCATGATCTCCTTTTAGATGGAGTTGGTAATGACTAAGAGTGGCTCACAGACACTCTCCAAAGTCTCTTACGAAATTGCAATGCATAGGCCATACCTACTTGGACTCTCTGGCATTCGAGACTTGCTTGAACACCATACCCAAAGTGAAACCATGGGTCCATGAAGTTATGTCATTGAGTATGGCCTCCTCAATAGCAGCTCACAGTCTCTGACATTAACCTTGCACCTTCAGCCTTAGTTTGGCATCTCAATTCATCCTACTTTCCATGGACCTGCAATTTCAATTCTGCAATTTCTTGTGTTCCCCTTTTCTTGCAGACCACACTCTTTTAGTGTCAGACCTCTCTAAGAACATGCTATATAAAATGAACCTTGGGCCATAGATATTTGAGAGATATATAACCTCTTCTATATGAAGTGTATTTTGGGGGAAGATAGAAGTCATCAGAAAACAAAAGAAGGAAGACGAAGGAGCTAATGCAATTTTATTTTGACTAATGTTGCCTTTTTCAGTTCCCATTATCCAAACAGGAGCTCCCAAAGTAGGGGAAATATGGTTATCTGATTGAAATTTGCATACACATTTGAATCTGTTTGCCCTATGGTAGTCTACAATGAAATCGGTTAGATCAGATATATTCAGACAAACTTGTTAAATCAAAACAGGCATGTGTATACATTTGGATCTGCTTTTGCTATGGTAGTCCACCATGAGATTTGTTTGATCAGATACATTTGGAGAAATTGTGGCAAATACCTTCCAGAGGCCATTTACAAAGGACCTTGCCATGATCACAATATAGACACCCATCTCACCCATCATCAGATTATTCCATAGATAACAACTACTTTTAAAGCAGGTTCCAAGAAACAAACATTTGAGACTTTGTACACAAAATACAGCTTTCCAATACACAGCTTGCTAAAGTGGCAGTTCATTTGTTAGCTGATGCTTCTAAACACAGAAAAAAAAGGAAAATACTACCAAAAACTCACATAATAATTTTTCTACTCAATATATTGAATGTCACACTACAGCTATACACAGCAAGAAAAATTGAAACTATTGTAACATTCCAGGATTAAACCAATGTTGATCAGGAGTGGAAATGGCAATCGTTGTCCAAGCTCATGACCTTGAATCTGGCAACAACTCTTTGGATAATGTCATCATTCAAGTACCACCTCTGTAAACTCTTGTGTAGCAAATTCAGATAATTCATGAAGATCAGAAGTTTTTGACATCCTCAACAATTCAATTTTGATGTCCTTGAGTCTCTCACAAATGACTGAGAAACTTGGGCGTTGGTGTGGATAAGGGTCCCAACACTCATTGATCAAATCAAGTAATTTTGCAGGATACACGTTGAGAGGCAGCTCAGGCCTTTCATTCCTTGGTGCCGATATCCTATCAATGAAGCCATTCCAAGGATCAGGAAAAGGTTCATCCGCACCAGAGAGAATTTGTGAGCACACTATTGCGAAGCTATAAACATCAGCTTCTTTTGTGCGATACTGCAGAGGCACCGGAGGATGTCCTCGAGGAGAGGCTTCTGGTGCCATCCAAGATCTTGAACCACAAACCCGAGATTGTTGTTCAGATTGGGATGTAGCAATTGACTTGGCCAAGCCAAAGTCACACAACTTCAGTTTTGCATAGCCATCAGCAGCAAACAGCTCAGGGCTGGTAAACGGTGAAACCAAAATGTTATGAGGTTTGAGGTCGCGGTGCACAACCTTCTTTCCATGCAAGTACTCCATACCAGAAGCAATTTGTGAAATCATGTTAAGTGCTGCCATAGGAGTAAATGGAGATCCTGTATTGCTTGAAGCAACACGTTGGTTGATGAAATCCTGGAGATTCATCGGCATGTATTCCATCACAATCGCCCGCTCGTCTGAGTCTCGATGACAACAAATGAACTTCACAACATTTGGGTGATTCAAACAGGCCATAACTCCAACCTCTTTCTGAAACATACGCTTTTCCGCTTCGGTCCTACAAACGAAGCACTTCTTCGCGCATTCCAGGCCAAACCATGTAAACTTATGGACAGATCCGAAGCCTCCACTCCCAAGAAGTGCCCCAACTTTGGCTTCAGGATCGGGGTTCCAAACAAATGGTTGAAGACTTCCATCCTGCGTTTTGGTATCATTCATGACCATCCTCTTCAGAAGATAATCTGACAGGAGACGGTCTCGTGTGGTTGCCGAACCCTGCGATCTCTCCAACAGCTTTAATCTTAAGATCCGTCGATCTTCGTCGGCTGCATGGTTCAATTTGAGGTTCCAGGGTAGTAAATATTCCGGATTTCCCTGGGCATTGTATGCACTGGCATAGTCGGTAAACATAGTCCGCATGCACAAATGGAGGTCCAAGAGTATTGACCTAAAATCCTCTTGCGTGTCTAGAAGCATGATGGCAGAGTTAAGCCATAGCTTTTCACGACAACAAGATAAAAGACGGCTGGCATCCGTTACAACACGGTAGTACTCTTTCAAAATGAGCTCGTTCCGACCAATGATCCGACCAATGACAGTGAACTGAGGCAATGACCTGACTATCGCTGCAGACTGTCTGAGTTGCTCTACCAAGAGATCGCACACTCCCCGGGAGATTTTCATCTTCCTGATGCTTCTAAGCGACATCGATTCGAAGTTCGCCATCAGCATGATCAGGCCGATAGTGTTCTGCATCAACGCGACCCACTGGCCCGCGAGGCCCGCGTGGCCCCTGAGGCCCGCGACGGCCATGACTCTCGCGGCGACGCCGTATTTCAAGGAGAGACTCAGCTGTTGTTCCCTCTCTTCATCAACTACCAGCAATGCATGCTTCAGATAGTCCTCCATCTTTTCGCTTGGACCTAAATTATTCTACAATCTACTACGGTTTTATCATCGGCCTCTTGTGTGTTTGAGAGCACGCGCGCCATCGCCACATGAGTGAGAAAGAAGGGCAAAAGCAGGAGAAGGAGCAGCAGCAACTGCAGATGAGCAACAAGGTCAACCAATTTGTCGGGCTGACTGGATTGGAATTAATGGCCTACTCGCCATTGATATAATTCCAGTTCCGATGATAATCATCGGAACTCTTTATAGACGTATAGGGGTTTTTTCGTTGACTTGGCATGGTCGTCAACCATGACAATTACAAATGATCACCTAGTCGATAGTTATGCGCCAGAATGATCGTTTTTGACAATATGGCTTTGAATATTGGAAGTTCGTGTGGTTTTTTTTTTCATCATTCTTTGAGGATGGCGGCGACACCTGTAGGAGCAGGAGCAATGGTGATGATGTCTGCGCCTTCTCCTTCTTGTTGCAATCTTCTTGACACTTGACACGTCCTATTGCGAACGTCATCGATACTGGGAAAGCGGGAGCGGATGGGTTTCTTCAAGAACGTGTTATTCCTAGAGAAGAGCAAGAGATCACTACCGCCAAGCCAAGCGGTCTGAAGTGGCACCTCAGATCGGCTCCGCCTTCTCTCAAAGTATTGGTGAAGACTGGCCTTCATTCTGTTTTGGGCAAGAAGAACAGAAACTCGAGAAGAAATGGCGCAAGGTATGTATCTCAATATTCTTGCTCGTTTTCCTCCTTCCCCCTGACTCCCCCTCTTCTCTCACTCTCTATGTGCCTCCCCCTTTTATCTGTGTCGGTGTCTGTTTTCTGGCAGTGGCAATTGAAAAGGAATTTTCTTGAGGAGTAGTAATTGCTGTAGAAAACTCCTTTGGCAAAGGCAAGGAGCTTCCGGCCAAATTGTGAACAATTTTTAGGGTTTTGGTTGCTGTGGAAGTTCTGGGAGTTTTCCTCAGGTATGCTCCAGCTCAAATTGTAGTGTATGTGTTCTTCACACCTAAAGAGGTTTGCATTTTTTGAGGTTTTGGAATCCTTATTCATGATGAAAATAATCAAAAGCCACGATGATGTCCAAGGAGGTCTTCTCTTCTTAGAGGCCACATCTGTGGTGCGAGAAAGTATAGTTTGCAGGTACCTAGTAGTGTTGTGTGGCCCTGTTTTTCACATGATATGTGGTATCTTCTGTGATTCTTTAGATGTTTTAGGAGATAGGGTTCTTGTGAACAGTGGTGATTGTGAAACATGGAAATCACTTTCTGTTTCTACCATTGCAAGAGGTGGCCTTTAAAAGGGTTCAATGTTGTGCTTTCTATGCAAAATATCAAATAACATAAGACTAAGTGACACATTTGAGCTTAGGTAAGAACATCTCCGCCAAGGACCTACAATCACATTTGTTTTGTTGTGACTTCCCAACATTTTGTAGGTATATTTTCTACTAGTATGCTTAAAGGATTTGTTCATGTTACAGTAAACCTCAACCACAACTCTCTATAGCTTTAGGTGTAGATGCTTGCTTGTTCATGGACAAGCTAAAACAAGGTGAAGCTTACATTCGCATGTTTTTTGCACCTTGAGTCAAAAGAATTTTGACTTTCTTTATTAGAGATGTCTTAAGTGCTTCATGAATGAGTCTTTCCATGGCCTCCAGAAATGCAGCAAAAACCAAGAAAGCACATTGTTGTATATTTGTTTGCTGAAGTATGAATAGGTCATTGTATACTTATACCTACCTACACCCAGCATCAGGAGCTGCAGTCAGTGGGGAATGATGGTCACTGTCATTTATGATGACAGTGATGGTTAATACTTTGTCAGTGACACTCACAGAATTATGATTGCGCTCACTCTTGTCCAACTCTGTGCAGATTTTAATCAATGTTGGTCTGTGTAGTGATGCCCAATCACATCTTGATGAAGGGAGAGACTGCAGGTTTTATTTTTTGAGCAATTCAAAATTGCTCAAGGAAATGACCAATCTGTTCTTGGCCTGGTGGGCACTTGCAATAGAGTATTTTTCTACTTGTTCCAACAGGATATGAATGACTATAGTCCTCAATGTACCACACTGTAGAGGAGCACAATAGGGTGTTTTACACAAGGGGCATAAAAGTTAGGTGTATTCTGTTGGAGGTGTTTTCAAAAGACACTTTTCGCAGAAGGTACTGGTGGGTGTAAAGGTGCTGCGAGTTTTGGCAAAATGGTATCAACTCTCATGTTCCCTTGTCCTTTAGCTTTGGGGGTTTTTTCAGAATGATGTTTGTGGACATGCAACAAAAAGACCATTCATTGCTGTGAATGCAGGGGGTAGAGGGAATGAGACAATGGTAGGCTGGCAAACTATGGACAGGGGTGAAAGCTGGCTTGATCGTCTAAATTGGAGGTCTGTCGAAGTGGGCCAGCATGCATCGCACAAGGTATTGTCTCCATCCATTATTCTTATATGTCAGATTCAAGAAAAATGTTTTGTTTACACTTACTAGTGGCCACATCCGACCATGACTCAATTAGTAACACATAATCTTCAAGCATGTGAATCTCATTGTAGAGTTGGTTCCCTCTTCAAACCTGATTCTAGGGTTATGTGATTTTCATCGCAATATTGTAAGGCTGCATGATTTGCATTGTTAGGTCATGCAGGAAAGGCATGGGAAGGTATTGTGGACAGATAGCTAGGATTTAGGGGAAATTTGGGTGACAGGCAGGGACAGGTTCATTGGCACATAGCTTGGATGGATTTCTACTTCCAGTGGAAGAAATTGTGACAGAGTTTTGTATCTGGAGTTTCCTCATGAATATGTTGTCAATTCTGCCAACTAGGTTCAATTTGGATGAAAATCTAAGTCAAGCATGTGTGTATGAAATTGTTTAAAACAAAAGTGTTAGTGACTGAAGAATTGATATTAACAACAGACAGGGGTGCAGGGAAGGGCAGTGGTTCTGGTGAACCTTGATACAGCTGGTTTATTGTTGGTCACAAATTTCTGCCTGTTTTTTCTGGTTAGCTTTATCTGCCTTCAGACCATGTTATTGTTTGACTTATGATTCCATCATTCCTTCTAACCTGGATCATGACAAACTTCTCTACTTTGTGGGATTCTTTTTGCCAGTGTCATTGCCTTGGAGATAATGATGTGCTCGGTTTTTAGAATCAGTAACTGTAGATCTCTCTTTTAACTTCTCTGTAAGCAGGTCATAGGCATAAAGCTCCTTCATCTCTTGCTTTGCCTAGGGTTACTTATGTTCTGCATTTTGCAGGGGGAGGGTGCAAAACAGCTTGTACCATCGGGGACAATACCCCTGGCTACCATTGAAAAAGTCACCAAACTGGTAAGCAGGAGGAACTACATTTTCTGGTTGTCTTCAAAGTCACTAATGCTTTCTAATTTTTTCAAATAGTTCTCATGAACAACACAAGTTGAAGGATGGAAGAGTGATGTCCTCCCCTTTAGTAGAGATGTTTCAGGTGTAACTATTGTGATGGTCAACAAATCTTATCAACGAGGTACTGTATTGGGGTGGAAACAGCATCTAGGGTGATCACCACCTGCATCTCATCTTCCAGAGGCAGCACCCTTATGTCCTGTTCATTGCTTGCTTCATATAATTGGTGGGGATTCTTCTTATCTTATTCTACACATAAGAATGTAAAGCAATGTGGTTTGGCTTGTCTTGGCTATTTTCCGAAAGTCAGAAGTAGCTGTTCATGACACATTTGCTAAGAGTAATATAATGTTAAATTCTGTCAATGTTTCGCCCATGATTGAAGTTGGTTTTACTTCATTCATTTTTGGGACATTGAATTGTGCACGTTCCCTCAACTTTCCATATTGAGGTTTGTACGACTGAGATATCACTGTGTCTATTTGTCAAAAATGTGCTTGTCTGGGCTATGGGCCTAAAGTATTGGATGGTATCGTCTCCTAATACACACTTACAGAGGAATGATGTGACATTTGTTGTGTTCACTAAAAGTGGTCACCTAGTAAGGTCCACTGTCAAAGGTAATTTTACAATGTAACTGGTAAGACTAAGATCATTGAGAGACCCAATCCAGGAGGCAAGTTATACCAGAATGCTCTGTGACATAAAACCCCTGCCCCTTGTCATCATTGTTATGTGTCTTTGTCATCTTGATGAATGTTCAAATGAGGATACTATTGGCACTTTAGCTATGTTTCTTGATGGTAGCTTTTGTAATGACTGAATCTTTTTGTTACCATCCAGAAATGCAACAGAAACTCAAGGTGCAGATCATTGTATAACCACATGCCTGAAACTTTGAACAGGTGTTCTTGTTGTTTGACCTTCTTTTGATCCTGCTGTTGCATGTTATTCACAAGGAATTAAAGAACTTAATGTCAATGTCTTGAATACAGGTTGAGTCATTCATAGAGGTGAGAGCAACTGTTCACCCCAGGATCATGGCTGTGGATGAAGCCAAAACTTATGTGCTTACCATGTTGTACTTGACAGGTTTTTCTACTGTCTCATTTGCTAATGGCTGACCCACATATGTGTGCATTTTCAATTCCATGCCATTTGTCCTCTATAATTGTCAGTAAATATTGCAGTGTTGAGAGTAGTATTTCCTCTCTTCTCTCTTTGCAGGAAAAGTGATTGTGAAATGGTGGTTGCATATATGTAGTTCAATGGCCAAGGAACGGGCAGTCTAGACTTAGTGGGCATATCCAGAGTTCCATTAAGTTATTGTGTTCACTGGTAAAATGTCAGCAGTAAGTTCAGATTCAATCTTGCAAAGAACAGGCAGTTGAATAGAGGATGAATGCTCAAAAGGGGATGTACAATGCAGGACAAGGAAGAAAGACAGGAAGTACTTTGTTGACAACTTGACATGCTTTGTGACCTGAGTGAGAAACAGTGGGGGAGTTGACAGTATCTGGTCCTTTGCAATCAGCAAAGAGTTGCCACTGACCCAGCCCAGTTATTGCCACCCAAACCACCTCCAGTAGAGATCCCCAGCATGGATTCCTCCCTCCATGGATCATCCCTCAGCTCTACCAGCTTTAATCAGAAGTATAATGAGTATTATGATGGTTATGCACCTCCCACTCTCAACATTGATGGGATTGGATCATCCTGCAGCTCATTCATATCACAATCAAGCTTTGAGATCCATGTGAGTGGTGATGAATTGTTTGGCATCAACAGTAACCAATCTTCAATAAGTTCAAATGCTAGCTTGAAGTTTGCACCTGTTGAGGTCAACACTGTGCAGAAGCCAGTAGTTGGGCTGTTGTCATATCAAGAAAATTTGGAAAGTTCAGACAAGCATTGCATTGGTCAATCGCCCAACTGTGATTCTGGTATGTTTACATCTAGCTCAAGCTTTTTGAAAAGATTAATCATTTTTTATGCTTGTGAAGATTCTGCAGATTTTATGGCCTATCTCTCTCTTACTATTTGTTAAGACACTGGTAGTTTTCTCACTGCTTATCCCTGTTCTATATCATAATCTACACCTTGGACCAAACCTCCTGCACATTTCTCTCTAGTTGGCACAAAGTCATTTTTGGTCATATAGATGCTGTTATTTGTTGGAATTTGGAAGAACTTGTGGAAGAATCACTGTACCAGCTTCCTGGTTTTGGGTTGAATGCATCACTTATGGCAGGTAGCCTAACTGTGGTAGTCTTTGTTCTTATGACACTATAGTAGTGAACTGGGGAAACTTTAGCTTGTTGGTGTACACCTTCACAAACATTTCTTGAGCCTTCCCATTTCACATTCTTTTGGCATTCATTGGTTTCCAATGTCATTTGAAGTGCTTTTTCATTTAACTATGGTAACAATTGTTTCTAACAAAGATTGTCATGAGGTATTGATCTATCCTAATTTTTTAAAGATTTGCAAGTTACTCCACTTATCAATCTTTTGAATGGACTCTTTTGAATCCCATTTTCTGGATTCTAGAAATGGGGATCTTCCTTGCATAGTACCTTTAGTGACACATTGTTTAAAATTTTTGAGAAAATTTGTTCAATAATTAAAACATTTGGAAGAACTAATATTAAACTGCCTTCCATTATAAACTTCAGTAGATGGAAACAAACAAAAAATTAATGGAATATGTGAAGAGAGAATCACATTTATTAGCAAAGAAAATTTGAGCTCATTTCTTGATGTTTTTGTTTCTTGGCATGTAATAGTTAGTTTTTGATTTATTAGTAAGTTTCTTCATATTGAAAAAGCTTTAATCATAATTTTTCAAGTGCAGTGTTCTTGAAATTTCAAGCTCAAACCCACTTTTTCCTTAGAATGATGGCTTCAACTATAGATTTTACAGAGAAAGAGAGCACCGCCCCTTGAATTCCAAGGTAGAATGGATGGACTTACCAATGTTTGCTTCTCATAGCATTGTTTCCACACCTGGCTTAGAAAAAGTAGCAGTAGAAGGAGGAAGTGCTTTAAGAAACATGGCCAACAATTATGTAGAAGAAGGTGAAGGCAACATCAACAATGAAAAGCAAGGGGTGACAAAAAATGGTCATCATGGGCAAGAAGAAAAAGACATTGATTGTGGCAGGTTACTATGGCATGCTTCAGTTCATGAAGGCAGCAAGAGTATTTGTCAAAATCACAATGTTGAAGGTGTTTTGAATGGTATCACCAAGTTAAAGAACTTTGCAGTTATGTCTAGGGACAAGCTATCAAAGAATGGGTTAGATAATCTTAAGAATCAAAGAGAAACAAACGTCATAAGGCCCACGACCCTGGTGATAGAGAGGGGGGTGATGTGCCTTGAGAATGGGGTTGCAAACCACATGGATAAGGAAGCAAAATAGGCAATAAGATGTGAGCAACGAGATGGTGGTAATGAAAGATTTGATACACTCATAGCTCCTAAAAATTGTCATGGGAGACAACTGAGGATGCAAGGTTCTCTGAGGAAAAAGGATGAACATCATATCGAGGACATGGAAGGAAGGCTTGTAGGCAGACTCTTGGTTTTGATGAGAAGAGTTTGATCAAGAATCGAAGTTGTCCTTATATTGAATCTAGAAATGTTGCATCACCTACTCCCAACTATTTCCACAGAAGAAAGGGTTGTGGTGGTGGCCCTTTAGGATTTGATGGACACCAAACAAGCTATTGGGCTACTGTTGCTGCCTCCCCATACACCCCAATTTGAAGAGCCTAGAGCTATGTGGTGCAATTGTGGTATCAAATGACGGTTTCCTGGTAATCCCTGTTTCTTTTTCCCGATCTGTTCAGTTCTGGTTCAACTTTGCATCAAATGTACCAATTTGGTTATTGGCAATAGATTCATGGGTGGTGCAAGTGATGAATCTGATGACTATTTACCAAAACTTATCTGTGTCAAGAGCATTGCCAGTGTGTATGGGAATTTCACAACCTATTGAAGGTGCACTGTAAATTTAGCAACTCTCTCTGTTTGCCCCTTCTCCTATGTCTTTTCACTTCCTCTAAATCTATTTAGATAAATAACTACATTCTAACAATGTGCCATTTCATGGGTTTGCACATTAATACATCAACACAATTCTAGGCTGGAGCTGAGTCATCTGATTACTTTCAAAGTCTCCTTATGATGTAAAAAGCATGCTGATTTTGATGGAGGCATGAAATCTACGCCCACACAGAAACATGTTAGGTTCAGAAAATCTGCCATTCTTAAACACCTCCTGCCTCCTCCTCCTCCTCAAGAAGATCAAATTGAGGAACAAAGCCTTGCGACTACTATTTGGAACAGGAATTCAATCGAAGCAGTTTCCCAATTGGAAAGATCAAAATGTCCAGGCCTTTGTTAGAAATGGTAGGTCTTTGTTTACATCTTGTTTTCTCTCTTCCTCTCATTGTAGCTACTAACTTCTCCAATTGTCAAAACCTTTTTTTGGAAGGGAAAACCTCAATGCTACTACAATGATGTTATCGCTGATCGTAGTGGGCATAATGCCATATTTCTCTGCCCCAAATCCCCTTGGTTTGCAATCCATGTGAACACAATGATAAAAAGGGGCTCGTTGCAACTAGACTTGCAACTTGGTTTTCTAGTTGCATCGAACATTTACAACTAGAGCCCCCTTAGTTCTATCGGACAAGTTGCACTAGTTGCATGAAACAAAATCCACCATACACCAAACTGCATGTCACCAAAAAATAGAGGTAACCAGGTGCAATTCATTGCAACTCAATGCCATGTTAGTTTTCCCGCAAAATTTGTTGGCGATTAAACATAATTTGTCAATGTTTTTAATCCATCCAACTTGCAAATGATATTTTCCAAACAGTATGCCACTAGTTTCTCATTTGAAACTACTGTGCAACTAAATTTACCAAAAATATTAACTATGTGAAATTAATATATTTAACCTTTGCAACTTCGGAATAATTCCAAAAGGTCAACAAGTTACAACTGGTTGCAACTAAATACAACTAAAGCCACGTTGGCTTTTTGACACAAAATTGTTGACGAATGCACAAAAATTGTTGACATTTTTCGTCCATCTGATTATCGCATGGAATTCATTGGTCAATTTGTCACTATCAGGCCATTGATTGGCAATTATAATACAACCATGCATATAATAAATGTGAAACACATGATAACACATTTGCAACTATAATCTAACCTAATTGATCAACAAGTGCAACTATTGTCTAATTCATTGATTGGAATAGGTGCGGCTCAAGTCACCTAGATTGCAATTGCTATCATGTTGACTTTTGCCATGAATTTTCATCAACAATCAAACAATACAATTTAATATTTTTCATCCATTCAACGTACGAATGACATTTTTCATCAATAGACCCGTCACCATTATTGTGCAACTGTGTCCACACTATGGGACAACTAATTATGCGACAATTATGACACAAAATGTCAACTACTTGAAATTTGCAAGCATATTACCACTTAGTTATTGAAAATTTGCAACTATAATGTAACTCAATTACAACTAAGCACACATAAGATTGCAACTTAGATGCAACTTGTGCCACATTAATTTTCATTGAATTTTCATCGACAAACAAATAAATTTTGCTAATGTTCCTCCATCCAATTTATGAATGATATTGTTCCATCAATCCATTAATATTGTGTGACTATGTGACAACTTAGTTGAACCTAATTAATGACAATTAATAAACAACCTACAACTACTATGCAACCATGTTGCCATTTTTTTTTTTCCTCTGTTGCAACTATCGCACAATTCATTAAGTGCCACTGGGTGGAGAATATTGCAACATGACTACAACTTGAGCCAAGTCAGCATTCCATGAAAGTTCATTAACAAACAAACAAATTTTGTCGACATATTTCATCCATCCAACCTACGAAGAATGTTTTGTGATCAATTTGCCACTACAATAGAATGGATGGTCAACTACATTGTGACTAAGTATACGATAATCCATTACACCTTATAACTATTATGGAACTAGTTGACAATTGAACTCATAATGTTTGCAACTAAAATGAAATTCATTTGGAACTAACATTGGTGATTTGTGACCTCAATTATAGTTTCATGTGAGTTGTTTAGGGGTTGTAGTGTTGTTATGCAAAATTTCTAGAGTTTTCTATGGTTGTAGGCTAATCAACATTAGTTTTCAATTAAATGATAATAATAACCAATCAATTATGGCACCTGAATATTGTTATTTGTTGAAGTACTATGGTGCAACTATTTATTTTCAAAGTTATCATTTTAGAACTAAATTGATTCTTTGTTCTATCCATTAAAGGTCTAAGTTGCAACTAATGTGGAACCGGACAATACCATATCTAACATACAAGTTTTTCTTTAGTTTAATGTGATTATCAAAAAGTTGTCATGTTACAACTAGCTATGAATTTTTTTGAACTACTTTGCAACTATTAAAACTTCCATGCAGTTGACAAACAACTAACTTAAAACAATTCAGTTTACATCTACAATTAATTATTTGCAATGTGGTGACTATAATTACAACTGCATGGAAACTTAAGTTGTTGATGAGTCTTTTTCTATGTTAAGAAGCAACTTGATGTACTGGAAATTAAACTTGTTTGCAACTATTTAATGAAAGGGCTACAATTAACATTACATTGTTCACATTGTAGTTTTTATAGTTTTGTGTTTTACCATTTATTAGCATACTAGAATATTTAATAGTTGATTCATCAATTATTGTGCATCTATTTGTGATGCATTACAAATTTAAAAATTTAAAAAATGATTTCAAAACTATGTTTGATTAGAAATGTGAAAATCACATAAATGCACTTTAATTTATTGGAATGCATGCAAAATTGCAATGTGTGTAGATTTTATTACAAATTTGTTCAAGACATGTAATCCCATTTAAACATTAATGCTTACATGAAATTGTTATAAGAAAAACACATTTTTTTACTAGTTTTTAGAATGAAATTTTAGTCACAAGTGACATTTGCAACTAAAATGCCATTATTTTATCACTATTGAAAGCAAATGATATGTTGCCATGTGTCCCAGTATTTAATTATTTAAAATAAATATTATTATTATTTTGAAATAATTTGGGACATTCAATTCACATGTTTGGGTGATTTATATCATGACACGTGACCAAATGTAAATATGTCATGTGGCATTCCAAAATGAATTCAATACAATATACTAATATTAGGTTGGTAGGTACATAAATAGGTACATAAGTAGGTGCCTACAAATTTAAACTAAACGCTTACTTACATGTTTAAATAAAAAGGTAAATAGGTAGGTCAAACTAGGCACCTACTTGGTAGATAAATAGGTTGGGGAAGTACATAGTTTTTAATTGTACATAATTTTTCTTTTTGTTTTGAGCTAAGCTTTTTAATGGCTCATCCCATGTGCACACATTTTTTAATGTGAAATTGAATGACCACATCCCTGTTTATATAATGTTCAAACTAAGAATGGAAAAAAAAAAATATGACATAAGTTTTGAACTTGCAACTTCCTCACAAATTAAGTTGCAACTTCAAAACTTTCTTCATGTTTTTTTTTTAAAAAATTATTTTTTGAACAATTCAAGTACATGGCTTGCTAGATAATTAGATAACTATTAATTAATAATGATTAAATTTAACATATATTTAAAATATAAAATATACACTACAAATATTAAAGTATTCATTATCAACTATTTAAATAACTAATAACTTCTTTATATGTACTAACTAGCTATCTAATTACTCACAACTTGTCAATACATAATTCATAGATAAATAAATAATTTAAATATATAAAAATAATTCCTTACTTTTAAAATTTTGGTCGAATTATAGATAATACAATTAAGGTAAAATTAATTTAATTATTAAATTTTTAAAATATTAAAAATATTAAATTTCAAATTAAAAATAATGAACTAATAATTAGTACAGTAGAACCTGTCTAAGTTAATACTGCCGGGACCGGGGGTTCTGTATTAATTTAGACAGGATATTAATAAAGAGAGGGTCATTAAATAGTTCTTCGCTTGCCCATTTATAACATTTGTATAGTAAAACCTGTCTAAATTAATATTGCCTAAATTAATAACTTGTGATAATTAATATGTGCCTATGGAGTTCACTATAAAAAATTTCGGGACCGCCTGTGGAGTATCAATTATTAACTATTGGAGGTTTATTGATAAATGTATGGGGCCCGACTTGGGACTGGACCACATATATTAATTATCACAGGTTATTAATTTAGGCAGTATTAATTTAGACAGGTTCTACTGTATTAAGAAACAAATTCCTACAAAAACTTTTATTTTAAAAGTCATATTAAACTAATTATTGTAATTACTATATAATTGCATTTATTATTGTAAAAATATATATCAGTCAAGTAAATATATATATTTATTGGTAATTAATAACTATAAATACCATAATCTGTTGAACATATATATATTTTAAATTACTGTGATGTTATTTTAAAATATTTAACATAGGTAAGTAATTACATAATTTTTTTAATTTAAAAAATTACTGTATAATAATTCCTACAAATATAATAATTCCAATAATTATTTTAACTACATTATAAATTCTCCAAATTTGTAATTCACGTTTAAAGTTATAACTTATAGATTGCAAATAATTATGTTCAATAGAAAATAATTATCAAATTAATATATTTAATTCTTATAATTATAATTATTTTAAAGTAATGTAACATTAATTACAGTAACTGATTTATTTTACTATAATAATATAAAAACATATGTTGGAACAATAATTATTTAGTGTTACGGATAATTACTAAATATAATTATTTATGATTATTTATAAGATTGATATATTATGAACAAGTAGTTACAATGAATAAATATCTTAATTTATTATATTAAAATCCATGTATTTATGGTCATAACATTATTTATTTTAATTAAATTATGATTATTTTAGAAATTGAAATAATATATAAATTTATAAATTATAAATTATAGATTATAATAATAAATTTTAATTATTCAAGTATTGCAATTCTAATTTAACAAATTAATTAAATAGTGACAATGATTTTATGTCAATATAAAATTATTATTATAATTATAAAATTTTATGTTTCTATATTAAAATTTTACTGTAAATAAATAAATAATGAGTAATACACATAAGTATTTATGTGGTGTTTTTTAAAGTATAGTAATTACAACAACTTTGCTCATTATTTCAAGATTCTTATAAAATTTTGAAATAAATTTTTTAACTATAAGACTTAACCTATCAATTAAGATATGAAATTCTATCATTATTATTAAAACATAAGTGTTGTAAATACAATAGTTATTTTTTATGATTGGGAACTATCATTTTAATTAATGTGAAAATTTATGTTGTAATATTATTTATTCGTTTTACATAAGTAGTAATAAATAATAAGTATAATAATTTATTTTAATAATTTTAAATCTGCAATAAATATATTCTAAAATTTTATGACATACTAACAATTATATATTGTAAGTACATAATTAAATATTCTAATATACTGAATGTAATTCTTATAATCATTAAAATCAAATTCATTCAATTATTTTTCAAGAATATGAAAAATTAAAATTATGAATAAGTAAGCTGAATTATAAATTATGTGTCTATTATAATTTAATGTATAAGTAAAGTAATTATTATGATTTTATAATAATTATATATTAATTTCATTAATTTTATTTTTATTTAAAAATATCAAATTAAGTATAATAGTCTATGTTGGAATATATTTGATTTATATGAAACTATAAATAATTTAAATGTAATGAAATTAATATAATTTCAATAATCATATTAATGATTTTAATTTCAATAAAAAATACTATGAATATTAAGTTGAATCATAAATCAAATAATTATTATAATGGATGTATATAAACATGTTGATTGTGACTAAACACCACTTTGCTTACAACTAATGGGATTTTAGATTGTTACTTTTGGATGATAAATCTAACCTATATATAGATGTAAAGCAATTTAGTCGCAAAGCTAATTGTAGGTGATTCGGTTGATGTTAGCATGATGTCCCACTAGTCATAGAAGGCAAAAATTTAATTGCAAAAACCAAATAGTCACAAGTAGTTATAAATGCGTTGGTCACATATTGACCTTTTTTCTAATGAATGTTTGGAACATTCAAAAACTAAGTTAAACAAGTTGCAAATTTGCCTCCTCCCACAAAATAATAATACCTTCCACATCATTCAACAACCTCTGTGGAGGGTCATCATTTTCATTTGATTCAAACAACAATATGTTGCCTTCCACAACACATCACACTACCACCTTGATTAACCCCTCTTCAATTTTCTTAAAATGGACCATGTCACCTCTAATCCTTTCAACTTGGCCATGTCCTACTACAACCCGCTTTTTGTTGGTTGGGTTTAGGATGTCAACCTTGTCCCATTTCACAAGCTACAACAACAAAGGCAATTCATAAAAACCTTTTTCATTAAGACATCAATGTTGAAAGTATTCAAAGAAATATATTCTAGGGGAAGGGTTTTAAGGCTACTTGCCTTGCCTTTGGACGTGCATGTTGTTGCCTTGGTTGCATATTATTATCCATTAACCACAAACTCATTGGAATTCATAACCATTTGACCGAAAACCTTATATGTGATTCAAAAGGAATGGAATTGATATTTGGATAGGGCTAAAAATTTGTATTAAAACATATATGTATATCTAACATGAAGTGTTAAATTAGGTATCCAAAATACTAAATTATAAATTATAAACCAACACCAAAATGATAGGTGTCATGTGCAGTCCTTAAAGAAAAACTTTTACCTTGGCACCCTTGGCTCCTTTTAGTTGGTAGAAACTCATTATGCCTCATTGAAGATAAGTTAACTATGGTTTTTCCAAAGTTGAAAAATAAGATAATGTCCAACAAGCCAAGCAGAGGGATTGGTATTACTCACATGGAAGAAGTTTTAATTCTAGGGAATATGGCATGGAAATCACTGGGAATTGGGATCCAATTTCATATGGGATATGAATCCTTGTCCCTTTTCTATTTCATTTTCAATTGCATCAAATCTTTATTGTTCATATTTGTAAGTTTGCATTAATTTCATCACAATTTTAAAGTTTTTTTTTTTTTGGGTTCTTTTGCATGTTTTGATTTGCATGGTAAACATAATCAAATTAAAAAAATTTAATGAGAGAAAGAGAAAATATTATTCATACCTTTTATCAAATGGGACTTGTTTTCCTTCTCTGAGAAGAAATGAATTGAGCTCACTCCATATATGTCCTTCAAAGTCAAGGAAATCTCAAATCATATCTACATATTTTGTTTTTATATTAATTTAATATTAAGGTAGTTGTGTGCCCTAAACATGTAGTGTCATAAAAATTTGGGAATACCTTCCAAACATTCTTATGTGCCTATTAAAAGAAAAAGAAAAAAAGACTCCAATTGGGCCCCATTTGTACAATATGAATTAATTGGGCCAAAATGGAAGTGGGCTTGCACTAGATCAGGCCAATAAAAATTTGCATCCAAATGCAATACCTGAATTCATTTCACATTTATAGTTTCAGGTAATCCCATCATGTAATCTGGAGACTTTGAACCTTTTTTTTTTTCCTCGTGATATGACGAATTTTTAAAAAAATTCTCAAAAATCCTTTGTTGGATTCGCCAGCCCTTTTTATAATGTCGCCAGGTGGCCAAAATTCGCAAACAAAAAAAAACCCTGATATGGATATGGTAAATTATATTTATCCTTATTTTCATTAAATGAATTGACCTTATTGAAGCGCATACCTTGCAAATCTAGAGGTATGTAAATCTGAAATTTTTTACCCTATTCATAACCTTTGGATATATGTAAAATACTCATACCTGAAGCTGGAAATAAAATCAAGGCAAGTGTGAACCAAACTCTAAACTTTTGTTAGTTCTATTGATTACGTAGGTGCCTCTGAAGCTTTTTCTTTTTCTGGGGGCAATGAACCATTTTGATTGACCCATCACAAAAATAAATAACAAATAATAATTGAAACTTTGGAAGCTCCCCAATTTAAAGTTTTTATGTGAAAATGTAGTGCCTCACCTTCGGCCCATATATAGGTGAGAAGGGAACAACTTTGGGCAATCTATATGCGATTAAATTAAAGATGAGCAACATATGATAAAAGTTCACTCGTTAATCAAGGATGAACTTTGATTCTTGCATTCTGACATTGGAAATGGCCTCAAAAGAATGTCTTAATTTTTTAAAAACCTGAACATTTTTCTTCATTTCAAACAAATTCATTTACCCCAAAAGGGGTAAATGATATTGGGGTACATGAACCTACCCGAAACATAATTTTTGTATACCCGCATCCTAACCTCCTGATGCAAAATTGGTTGATGGATTCCAAAGGCCACCCTACATGAAACTTTACCTTTGTTTTGAAGTCATGCTGAAAATGCAAAATTACCCAGACAGGTCCAAAAGGGAGTCACATTTTGGCCAACATGCACTTAGCAAACTCCAGAAGAAATTTCATATGCTTTGCAATTGGCATATTAGTCGCATAAAATGTTGAGCCCATTCCCATAAGACCACTTGCTGTTTGAAAATTTGTATTCCATAAACTTTTTTTGGTGGTATGAGTCACTTATATGCTTTATTCAAGTCCATGACATCACATCCATACATGGCATATGCCGTAAATTGCTCACCGAAATACTTTATGACAGGGTAGGATCTCTATACTCGTGACAAAGGCCTCAACAACTTTGGGTAATTGCCTTTGCAAGGTAACCTTTGTACCATGTGCAGATCCAGAACTATGGGCTCTTCTGTAGTCCAGTACTATGATTTTGATCAAAATAAGGCCCTCCATGCATGAACATACTGTAGATCTGTTTAGTTTCTCCAAAATGGCATCCATGATATGCATGAATATGTGACATGACCTTGAAACATGAACACAAATTTCAATTTCAGAGGTATTCCTCTGTCGTTTCAACAAGTTTGCTCACAAAGAGCATTCATACCCAACCTCTTTGCCATTAGTTTATGTCCCTTGTGGTAAGATTGAAACTTATGGAAATGTAAGAATGAAAATAATGGTTTCACTATGATAAAAGGAATGATCTATCACAAAAAGTTTACTCAAACAAGTATGTTTAAAATTGAGATAGCTAAAAGGATTCCAATACCGATTGTTGTAGAAGTGATGCCTCCCACAAAGTTATACATGGTTTCTCGATTGTAGAGAAAGTGACCACTCCCAAAAAGTGATACAGGGTTTTGGACCCAGTTTCAGAAACTGCGTTTTCCACCTCATTTCCTACCTTGCGTATCAAGTCTTGCAACTTTGTGTTTCCTATCTTGTGTAGTAGTGTATCATCTTTCAACTCTAAAACAGGGGGCTCTCATAGCATGAAAGGTGAAGAGATGCTCAATCATACTTTGTAGTAGACCTGACTCCAAGTATAATTCTCCAAAGTTTGAGGTAAGCATCACCCCAATTCACCTCAACAAGTGCTTAGGTGGGTGGTTGTCTTCATCTTTCAACTAACTTGTAGGCAGGCTTCAAATTCTCTATTTGGTAATTGGAATATGAGGTTAAAGTCCGTTGTAGCCAATTCATTTGGTTCAAACCAATCATCCAAAGTGCAGCAAGCTACTAACTTACTCTGCCATTAAGGTCTGGTCTGGCAGATCATGCCATTTTCTTAACCACATTATATGATATGATGTGCTGATGATTATCACATTTTCTTGACCATATTATATGACATAATCTTCTGGTGACAATCACATTTTCTTGACTACATTATATGACATAGGCTTCATGTGACGACCCGCTTGTTTGTACCTGTGGAGAGAGCATAGAGGGACAACCTTGAAGCAGCCTAGTAGAGGATCGAAAGTCCAAGCAAAGATGGTGGACTATCTGGAGAGTGCATACCGCGCGGTAGGAGAGATGGAAATACTGATTTCTTCACCAGAACTGCGACAAGAACTGAAGTTATTGAGTATGATGCGGCTGAAGGAGGCGGTGCAAGCTTCGTTTCAATTGTTGAAGACGATGTTGTCCAATGATGCGGCATGGCAGCTGGAGAATCGATTCGTCAATCACAGACAATGTTTCACCGTGATATGGCAACTTGCATTTTCTGCGCAGATGGTCAAGACGAGGAATGAGCGCAACAATCTTCTTGATCCAAGTGACTTGGTTGTGAAAGAGTACTACCTTGTTGTAAGGGATGCGTGCAGTTTTTTGGGGCGTTGGCAGCAAGGGTTATGGCGGAATACTAGCTTCTTGCTTCTAGACACTCGTGAGGATTTCAAATCGCTTCTCTTGGACCTCGAATTGTGCACTCGAGTTATGCTTACCAGGAATGCTAGTCCAACAGGTTTGGAGCACATCCAGGAATATGTGAAGAATGCAGAATCTAGCTGGAATGACAACTTGAAGGATGCAGCCCGAGACGACGAAGAGACACTAAAAGATAATTTGTCGAAGAAAGTGGATAGAGCGCACGGCGAAAGCAAACAAGATGGTCTCCTTGCAGATTATATCCTGAAAAGGATGCAAAGGGATGCACCGAATCCCAATGGAAGTCTTCCGCCGTTTGTTTGGAACCCCGATCGTCGCGCGAAAGTTGGGGCTTATCTTGGATGTGGTAGTTTCGGAGCAGTCCAGAAGTTCACATGGTTTGGTCTAGAATCCGCGAAGAAGTCCTTCATTTGTGATTCTGAAGAGCAGGAGCTTGCGTTTGAGAAAGAGGCTGGAGTGATGGCTTCTTTAAACCACCCAAATGTTGTGAGGTTCATTTGTTGTCATCGAGACATGAAGGAGAGGGCAATTGTGATGGAGTACGTGCCGAGCAATCTTCATGAATTCATCAACCAACGTGTTGCTTCAAGCAATACAGGATTTCCATTTACTCCTATGGCAGCACTTGACATGATTTCACAAATTGCTTCTGGTATGGAGTACTTGCATAGACAAGGGGTGGCACACCGCGACCTGAAACCTAATAACATCTTGGTTTCTCCCAGCACCATCTCTGAGCTTAGTGCTGATGGCTATGCAAAAGTGAAGTTGTGTGACTTTGGTTTGGCCAAGTCAAATGTTCCGTCTCAAACTGAACAACAATCTTGGGTTTGTGGTGCAATGCCTTGGAGGGCACCAGAAGCCTTTCCTTTTGAAGATGGCATGGCCCGGAGTTACCGTCCAAAACCAGCTGATGTTTATGGCTTTGCAATAGTGTGCTCACAAATTCTCTCTGGTGCGCTCACGCCTTTTCCCAGTGTTAACCCTTGGATTAGCTTGATTGAAAGGATATCAGCACCAAGGACTGAAAGGCCACAGCTGCCTCTAAACACCTACCCTGCAAAATTGCTTGATTTAATCAGAAAGTGTTGGGACCCCAGACCGAAGCAACGCCCACATTTCTCAGTCATCTGCAGGAGTCTAAAGGAGATCAAAATTGAATTGTTGAGTATGTGAGAAACTTCTGAGATCTTGACAGGTCAATTGCTCCACAAGAATTTGCAGATGTGGCACATGGGCATCTCAAGGGTTGTTGTCAGAACATTCAAGATCATGAGCTTGGACAATGCTTGCCAATATCCCCACTTATGAATGAAATTGGTCTAATTCTGGAATGGTCCATTAGTAAAGAGGATCATGCTTTGAAGAATTGTAGTGTCAATGCAATGGTTGAGTATAATATGAAGTATGTTGGGACTTGATAATCTCCTGTAGTACAATTTCATAGTTATGTTTTCAAGTGGCCAAGGTGGTTATATTGTCCCAATGGTTTGTGTAAAGGGTAAATTGTACCATGTATGGGACCCCAACCACCACCCCTTGTGTATGTGTTTCATGCCTTTGGCTAATATGCTTGCTAATCAAGGAGCAAACCATAAATGAAATGAAGCTATACTTTGACAAGATTACTGAAGCATGGATACCATTGAATTTTTTTAGTTCCTATGTCTCTCATTTCTTAGTTGACATCATGATTAAGTCTTCCTTTCCTTATTGAAATGATGTGCCAGGAACTCAGGACATTATCTTCTGCAAAAACTTTTGCTGAGATTTCCAGCAGATGATTATAAACATATCTGCTGGGCACACCATTAAGAGCTTTGAAGGCAGTGGGAATAATGATAACATGCATTGCCATTCACAATAAGTTGATGGGAGTTCACACTCCTTGCATGGTTGAGTCCTGCGGGTGGGTGGCTTCATGGAAATGCTAGTAATTAAATTCGATAACAAAGATATTCTGACAATGAACTGTGTTTCTGGACAACTTCCTTTCTGCAACAGTCATTGGGTTTTCCACCTTGCTTCATTCCTAACATTGTGTAGTATGTAGTAGAGGAGTGTATTGGTTTTCAACTTAGGTATTTCAACACTCATTTTCTTCCAGTAAAGAAAGGGTTGTTGTTGGGATACAAGAGAGAGAGAGCCAAGCTCCACACTAAAATTGACCTTGTTACTCATCTGTAGCTGCTCCTCCTCCTTTCAGCCTTTCTCACTCATGTGGTCAGAGTGACCACACATACACATACACACAAGAGAGTGATCACAAAGCCTAATTGTGTAGGTATTGTAAATCCAGCAAAAGCATGGAGGAAAGAATGTGGTTTGGCCTGGAATGTGTAAAGAAATCCTTCATTTGAAGAGCAAAATCATGCATTTGAGAAAGAGGCTGGAGTCATGGCTTGTATAAATCACCCAAATGTTCTGGAGTTCATTTGTTGTCATCAAGACTCAAATGAGCAGGCAAAATTGTGATGGAATACATGCCAAAGAATCTCCAGCAATTCATCAACCTATGTGAACTGCTTTAAGCAACAGAAGATTGCCATTCACTCCTATGGCAACAATTGACATGATTTCATGACTTTGCATCTGGTATGAAATACTTGCATGGAAAACAGGTGGTGCACTGTGACCTCAAACATAGTAACATCTTGGTTTCTCCCATCACCATCTCTGAACTTAATGGTGATGGCTATGCAAAAGTGAACTTGTGTGAATTTGGTTTGGTCAAGTATACATCCTGGCAATCGAAACAGCAATCTCAGGTTTGTGGTGTAATGGCTTGGAGGGCACCAGAAGCCTTTCTTACTCTCAATTGCCTTTGAAATATTGTGCAAAGAAAGCTGATGCTTCTAGCTTCAGAATAGTGCGCTCATTTTGTGACCCTTGGGTTAGATTGATTGAAAGGATATTGACACTAAGGAATGAAACACCAGAGTTGCCTGCAAAATTACTTCATTCGATCAAGAAGTGTGGGACCCTGGTGCACAGCAATGCCCATGTTTCAAGTGCATCTGCAGGAGACTCTAGGAGATCAAAATTGAATTGTTGAGCACGAAGAAGCTTCTGATCTTGGCAAATCAACTGGCATTTGCTAGATAAAACTTCTCAGATGTGGCACATGATTGATGGTAGTATCCAATGGGTTGTTGCCAGATTCAAGATCATGCTGGACTATTGAAGGGAAAGAGATCCAAATGTAGTCAAATTCAAGGTTTGATTTAACAATTTGTCCACGTATATCTCATCTAACAGACTACCATAGGGGCAGTGGATTCAAATGTATATGCAAGTTTTGATCTTTTGATAGGACGAGCATATTTCCCTTACTTGGGAGCTCCTGCATGCACAATGGAAGTGGCAATAGTCAAAATGAAATTGCATCAGCTCTTGTACCTACATTTCTTTCAACAACTTCATAATATGCAGGTCCCTCCAAAATATCTATGGCCCTTGGTTCATTTTCTATAGCATGTTCTTAGAGAGGTCAAACACTAAAAAGATAAAGTGGTGTGCAAGTGAAGGGGTCTGTAGAATTGAAACTGCAGGTAGGTTCATGAAAAATAGGATGAATTGTCATGGCAAACCAGGGCTAAAGATGCAGGGTTGATGTTGGATCTATGACCACCTACAAAGGAGCCCTAACATGCACTGTGCATGTTAAGGAGCTTTGGAGAGCATCTGCGAGCCACTCTCAGTCATTAGTTATTACCAACTCCAAATGCCCTCAGATCTTGCTGGAGAAGCATCAAGCTCCCATCTTCTCATCCAGGCTCTGCGGAGGATCATTTGATCAGAGGTCCAGTTCAAGATAGCTTCATTGGCCGCCACCTTAATTTTGAAGAAGTTTAACAGTGCACGCCCCCAATTTTTTGTGACTTTTAACCGCATGCCCAAAGGCAGCAGTAAATTAGCCTTTACGGTTCTTTTTGGATGAAGAATTACACAGAAATATTGTGAATCTCCTGTAGGCTGGTAAAAATGTGCAAGAGCACCTCTAACATGAAATAGTTGTTTCTCGGCAATGAATGACTGCTTCTCATTGGCGAACTACAATGATTGGCCCAGGTGGTGGGAGTTAAATAGTCTCTGATGTGTATAGTCCATCTTTTCAGGTTCATGGGCGGCAATGGGGGAGAAACTATAAACAGTGCACACCGGAATCCGGATATGCTAAATACTGACACAGGGCTGCCGCTGGGCATGTTAGTGCTTACCTTTTGTGTATCTGTGCTTACTTTCGCCTCACACTTGCTTGTAGTGTTTCAGGTCATGGGTGTATTTGTGTGCAGTGGGAAAATTTGTAATGCCAGTTGTGAGTAAATTTTCTAAGGTTCTAAGTGTAAGTAAGAATCACTTTTGGGTTGGTATCAGCTTTTGAATATACCAGCTGGTATTGGTATTGAATAGTTTTTGAAAATTTGCTACTAGCCTGGTTCTAGTATTGGATTTTTGAAAAGCTTTTATACCATCCTGGTCCTGGTTTTAGGATTTTTGGCTGGTACGTGGCTGGTATATACCAGATGTTGAGACTGATATAGCCCTGATATTAAACTGGTATTACCTCAAGTCATTACCATATAGTTACTGGCCATACAAGGCTGGTATTGACTCAGGTCATACAAGTGTGGTCAGTTCTTTGATTCCAGGCCCACTACCATGGCACGAAGTGCTGCCTCTGCAGGAGCCTTGTGTACAAGGCTCTATGCCAGGGTTCCAACCTGGTACCCACCCAACACCAGAACAGAGCAATTCTACGAACGAGGGGTCTGGTACAAGGTGGGAGCTGGGCATGCAACCCAAAATTCCCAGAATTGCTCTAGTCAAGGTACTAAGGGAGCTGTTCTACAGATGAGAGCCAGTGTTTTTTTAATGGTGAAATTTCGCATATTTTCAACTGAGAAAATTGGGATTCAACCTCATTGTAATTTTAGGTTAGAAATTCCACCAAATTCATTAGGAATTGACATTGCTTTAGATTTTATGGCCAGCAATTCAATGGACAGCTTAGGTTTGTTGTTGCCAACTGCAATTTGTGCGAATCTTTGGATGTTAGGTTTTGATGTACAATGATCACTTCTTCTTCGATGGTCTTTTGTTGAACTTTGTCACCTTTTGTGAGAGCTTTGCTCAAAGTTTCATCACTCTTTTTGCTCTCATGAATCTCTCCATACCCACCTACTAGATTTAATGATTTTGTAGAATGGGACTACTATTGGATTTGACAACTACTTTGGACTCTAGGGTCTGTATATTGTTTTGAAGCATTTGATTGTATATGATTTTGTCTTCAAAGCTTTGCTCAAGGTGTTCATTACTTCCCAACTTGGTGTGTGACTCAAGGTGGATATGAAATTTGAGCTACCACCCAAAACATTTAAAATGCAATAGTCATTTTTTTGAAGATTTAATTGAGGAATGAAGGTTATTGTGTTGCTGCAATAGTGCAACAAGGTTCAAGTTCCATGATGTTTGCACATGCCCAAGTATGTTGACAATTGCCCTAATCAAGTATAAGTTGGGTCTTGAATTGTTGAGCTCAATGTTCATTGTCTTGTGTTATCACTTGTGAGTCGAGTGTTGTTGTGTAATTAATGTTGCAAGTTTGAGAAGCTACAAGCATACAATTGTCAATAGTAAATTGTCAAAGTAACTATAAGTCTCTTTTTGCATCTCACATTTTGCACAAGGTGAGGCTTGGCATACTTTTGTGTTATGCTTCCAATATGAAATATGGCTCCTTTAAAACCTTTGACAAACTTTGAGTTTCAAAAAAAAATTCCAAACCTATTGTTGATGTGTTTGTCATTGAATGATAGTTAGGGCATGGTTCAACTATTGCAATGTAACAAAAATTTTAAGTCTTTAATGTGTTAATGTCTACAATCACACCTAGAGCTTCTTCCTTTTCCATTGTTGGTGTTGGGGAAGAAATTGATGCTTTCACAAATCTTGACCCTAGTCAATATAAGAAACCTAGGAAGCTTGAAAAGGAACTTATTTGAGTTTTTCAAAATATCTTCATTGCCAAATTACCTTGGGCAAAAGTGGTTGTTGGCAAGTTGTCAATAGGTAGATGTAAAATCTATATTAATGTAAAGAAATGTGAAAAGTTCTTTGTCCCCAAGTTTGATGGCCTTTAGAAACATGGAAGTTGTTGGAAGGCTTTTGTAGCTAGGCTAGGGGTAACAAAAGGTCAACATTTTGTTAGTTTGACCAACTTGCATGCTAAAAAAAATTGTTAATTTGTAGCATTATTGCATGGTAAATTTTTTTTAGGAGATGAATTTCACTTGCTTAATATTTTGGATGCCAAATTTCTATTCTATTTCCAAAGTTTTTGCCATTATTTTTACTTGTTGGAACATCTGGTTGCCTCCAAAAGTGAAAGCAGCAACAACCCTGTAGCCAACTACCTCCTAGCATAAAAAACACAAAGTAACCACATTTTTACCCACAAAATGGTGAGATAAAAGAAAAATCATCTAATTTTTAAAAAAGGCTGCCACATGTCAGCCATGGACTGGAAAGCCCTAGCCACCTTGGTTACCATTCAACATCCTTTAAAGAAAACCTTGATAGGGACTTGGCACAAGATGGGACCTAAGTGTGGGACCCCAATGCCCTAGAAACGTTGAGGTCACTTGGCACCCAAGCCCTAGAACTGCCCAGGTTGAGGTCCTTCGGAGGTTTAAAGATCTGGAAGAATTTTAAAAACAACCATGTTTTGTTTGAGAAGAACCTCACAACACTGGTGCTTACTCTCCAAGCCAGGTACCCACCCCATGAAAGTGGTAGTTACATGAATGAGATAAAATAGAAAATCTGGAGACTTGACAAGGTATATGGGGCCCTCCATAGGCTAACGTGATGCTCGTGTAGTGGACCTCCTATAGTGGCCACATTCAAGAACCTTGCTGCCCTTTCAGTTTGTGCTGCCTCCTCCATGTTGGGCAGCCTCTAGGTCTTTTGGGTAGATCTTGAAGCAAGATTGTTTCCCAAGAATGATGATATATGTTTTGTCTACACCCTATCACTTGGAAAGCTACAAGTATAACATGACAGCCACTGTGAACCAGCACTTACCAGTGCACCATGAAGGATGAATGGTAAGCGGTCAGGAAACAGTTTTCTGTTGGGTTCCAGTTCCCTAGCTAACCATGATGATTAGGTCAGTTGCTTTTTTTCCTACCTACCTATTAACAACCCTACAAGCTGGTTGTTAGTAGGTAGGTAATGAAAATATCCCCATGCCTACGTATGAACCATCTACTTACAAAGTAGTTACCTATTTTTCCTGCCTATCTACCTATATATGAGACCCATAACCATTCAACTAAGATTTGCCTATTTGATTGGTCATCATATGTAACTTAAAGCGTGATCACTGATGGTCCAACCATTGAGGGAAGCTCACCTGTTCTACTGTCTATTTCTTACTTTTCCTTATTTGATTTGAGCAAACCCTAAAGGCCCATTGAATCCGGAAGAGTCAATATTATTTATCACTCCTTTTCTTCTTTTTCTTAATGGAAATAGTACACTTTATTCAAAAGAATCTTCAAAAGTATCCTACCTAATCCACTTTGGTCCAGAAGGTTCCTTCATTACCTCCAACTTTATTAATATATATCCTGGAAGGGTTGGGTGGGTCAAGGCTCTTTGGTCCCATCAAAGGATTGTCTACTGTAGTAGAAGCTAGGCAATACGACAACATTTCATAGTCACTCTGGTGGAGCATATTCTTCCCTATTTAAAACTTTTTTTTGTGAAACCATGAAATTTCCAGACATATTTTTCCCTGGATAAAATATTTGTTTCAGAATTACCTACAGATTTTAATTTTAAATATTAAAAAAAAAATTGTTTTGGAAGCCCAATAGCAGACCCAACCTGACAAGCCATTGGCATACCCAAGTCAAGCTCATTGGCAGAGGGCTCGTAGAAATTTCACCTGCACACCACTGGGTTTGAACCAAAGACCTTTTTTGAGGTCCCAAGGTCCAATAATGGGTTTAAAACATTTTTTGGTTATACTACATGATATTGGGTCCCAATTGCCAGTGAGCTCTGCAACACATGTCCAGAATATGTTGATTGTGGAATACCCCTCACCACGTTGCAGTTGACGTTCCTGCCCATAAATCTTTAAAGGTGATCTAAAGTGTCTAGGGATCTTGGTGGAAACTGTGTTCTAAGTGGAAGAAAATTTGATGGTATAGTTATGGAGCTAGATCAAAGTTGTTAATGTACAAAAACAAAGACTTACTTTTATCACCTTCTGCTGGTACTACAACATGCATAGTGGAGCCATTTCAAAATCTGCAAAACATTTAAGTTTATCCCTTACATCCCAATATCATACACCCACTGAGGTGGGCACAACCCAACAAAATTTCAAATTAGAATTATTGAAGCATGATGGGAGGTCATCCATGGTGGTGGACCACTTTCTCTTTTCAAATTGGACGGTTGTTTGTGTAGAGTGGAGGGCATTGCCACCCCTCATGTGTTACCTTACAGATTGGCTGCGTCTAGCTACCAATGCCAGAGTGAGTTACTAGCACCCACCAGCTTTGCACCAGGCAGGATGGATGGTACATGGACAGGAAAGACTTTTTCATTGGAAATCCCGTCTCATAATTAACCATGCTGGTTAGCTATATACTAACCATCCACATGTATCTAATTACAAGTTGCCACCCAATGTCTCACATACTTACCTATATAGGTAGTAACCACTTATATTCCCTATCCACTTACCTGTGATACATACCCAGTTATACATGGTAACTACCTGAAGGAAATAGGAGGGTTTGTAGAGGATAGGTTACCAAGGTTTGGAAGTTTGGAACCTTGATAGCTTAGTTGTTGGTCTTGTCTTAGATGTGGTAATCATTTTTTTATGCAGTCATGGATATAGTGTCCATCATCCATGACATCACATGTAGTAATAATTGTCATTCAAGAGAAGACATGATCAATTGTGGAATGCATATCAAAAGACATTTCATTCCCCTTTGCCATAGAGATTTATGGTTGTTTTCATTTTTGTTTTGACTCCTTTTTCCTTTGTGCTCAAATCATTATAGCTCATCATCAATGATTCTCTTCAGTTCTCATGATGTTTATTTCTTATTATCACCTACAAATGTCCATAGACCTCTAGCATGTGCAAGTCAGGAAATGTCCATAGCCCTCTAACAAATCAGGAAAAAAAACCAAAATTTGAGAAAGATGAAAGACATAATCAATAAAGACAAATTTTTCTTTTGAAAAAATCAAGATCAGCAATGACAAAAAACCTAAACTTTCATTCCAAAAATGAGAGATATTTAAAAATCAGAACTGGAATCAAATTTTTTTAATATTCCAGTCCAATTCCAGTTCTAATATCAATTTGGAACCAACCCTTAGGTCCAATTCCAATTTTGATTTTGATTATAATGAAAGTTAGAACCCGAGGTTGGTTCCCACCCAGTTTTAGAACCTTTGTATATCAAGCTGGTTCTAGTTCCAACTGGTTCCAGAACTGAGACCGACTTGTGGGTAGGTTTTTAAGATCCGGAACCAGAACCTCCAAATCTTAGCCTGCGATCTGGTACTTGCCCAACACTGGTGTGTACTATTTCACATATTAATGCCCAACTTCATACCTCCACCACCTCCACCCACGCATACATTGTATGAAGAGGTTGGCAATGGGCGTCGGTAATGCTAAAACTATTTACACAATATTTCATTGTGAGTCTGGTGTGGGTCTAGTACTTCTAGAAGCAGGAGATTTGCATTGTGATAATTTAATTTTCAATGTGAAATATAAAAGAAGGGACGGTGTTCTTTGGGTTTACAAAAATTGATGAAAATCAGGAAAGTATGAAAGTACCTCTAAAGCCCCCTTTACACTTGGAGTCAGGGCTGAAAAAACTTCAGGTCAACTTAGAGCATTTTTGGCTTGTTGTTTGGCCCCAAGTTTCTAATGAATGCTAGAACATTGACGTCACAATATTACTAAATGCTGGAATATTGGCCCTAAGGGTATCAAATTGGCTTCCCAAATTTGATGCTATCCTTTTTTCAGCCTCGGGGCCAATACAAGGCCATAAAGTTCAGCATTTATTAGTAACTTGGGGCAGATTGAAAATATTTTTTCTATTTCAGCCTTGACTCCTAATGTAAAGCCCTTGGGGGCTGATTTCAACCTTTGCACCAATAGGAATGCTTGATTTGAGCTGAACATTGGCCTTGACTCCTCGTGGAAAGGGGGCCTAAGTAGAAGAGTAAAGTGAAACACAAACAAAGAGAGTTTATCATAATTTATTTTTAACAAAACCCCTGCACACAGTCAGATAGAATAAGTGTTTTTTTTTTAATTCTTTAAGCCCACACAGAAAGGCAATGACAACGGTTGAAAAATATTTTTCTTATTTGGGGGAATAATACTACTTGGTAAAAATCAATGCCTAAGTGCATATAGAGTACATCGCCAGTACAAGTGATTTAGTTTTTTGGGAGGCAAATTTTCGCTGTTTTACTCAAACTTCAAAGGAAAATTGGATTCCAAAACTTGCTGGTAAAATACTTTTCCCTGCAAAAAAACTCTCCACTTTTTAGCAAAACAAAAAAGCCTTGCACCATACGTTTTGTTAATCTGTTGGTTTATTAGGGTTATGGAGCAGGCCGCCGACAGTGTTTTTATTTGGACAGATTTTGTAGCTTATTTGACAAGCATGTTTGCGAATCTTATGAACTTTTTTTCGTTTTTCTCATGTAAAGTCGACTACCCTAGTAGCCTAAGGTCAGTTTCCACATTGAGAAAACGAATAATTAATATTTTTCAAAAAATGAATTCGTTTTTAAATTTGGTAATTATGTAATTTTCCATCATCTAATATAATTTTGTGACATGAGTAGTGAAATTATTCAGAGTGTAGCTTACTATAATTATGATGATTTTCAACATGTCAACTTCGTATTTTGACAACATTTCATTTCACTATTTTTAGAATTATATAACGAGGACACTGACCTTAGGGTAAGGTACTTTTGCTAATTTTTGAGGAAAACTCGCCAAATTTTCCATATTAATGTTTTTTTCAACAATGAGAAAAGAAAAAAACCCCTTGGGGGCAATGAAGCTCCGTGGTGCCGACGGCAAGTTTAATTTTAATGTGTATCTTTTTATTGGTGGCGGCAAAACCGACAGCTCAGGAATCGTGCACGGTGCAACATTTCCCGCCGCAAAGTTGTCTGCATGACCGTCGGGTGGAAATGCAGCGAAGTCATCCGGCAAATGCCGACGGCAATCAGGCTGTATCTAGAGACGTGGTTAAGGAAGCAGCATCAGCAGCAGCAAAAGCTACTACCAATATTGGACATATTCGGAAACTCTGCACACGAATATAATCTTCAAGGAGGCCACCCAAATTCCATGGACTGACCAATCCCCTTGTCGACCTCACAACAAAGTACACTAGTAATCACTGCCCGCGCAGAGACACAGAAAGACTTACACACACAGACACAGACAAAGTCACAGACGCAGACAGACAGACAGTACACACACATGCACACATGAGCACACAGAGCTCCTGAAAGTAAACGACTATGCGTGGGATGTGCTAGATTTCAGAAAGAGAGGCGAACTCATGTTGTTTCTTTTGAAAAACTTTGTATTGAGTATGTGTTATTGATCGGAGATTGAGCTTGCTCATATTATATGTAGACGAAAAATACCTTGCAAAGGTTTTGCTACGGGACGAATTTTGAATCCGTGATTATTGTGCTAGCTGATCACGAGTTCGGACTCACAGGACATTTGAGCAGCCCTACATCTAGAACGGCCATCTGCAGGATTACAGCAAACCTGCAGAGGGCATTAGCTGCAACAGGTGCTGCCATGGCTGGAAACAACTACATGAACTACCCCGATCCAAGGTGGCGCAGTGATTATTTCTATGAGGAGAATTATGGGCCGATGCAACAGCCA
Source organism: Sphagnum contortum (assembly GCA_963920785.1). Taxonomy (NCBI): domain Eukaryota; kingdom Viridiplantae; phylum Streptophyta; class Sphagnopsida; order Sphagnales; family Sphagnaceae; genus Sphagnum; species Sphagnum contortum. The sequence continues at coordinate 2,886,884 of OY987288.1, forward strand.
AGCTTTTGGAACGATGGCAGGCTTCCCGATTACCAACCTGTGAGGGAGGAACCGGCGAGGATGTTCTACGAAGGCGACCAGTGGAGGCCAGACTATAATCACGGGAGATATGACGGAGTGCCACAATACAACGGGCCACAGTATTATTACAACGCCGGACCACCACGGCCCATGGATGAGGTATGCCTTGGATTCATGTGGGAAATGATGCCACTATCAAGAACTTAATCAGAAGTCTGTTTAGTAGTAGACTTATGCTCTTTATGTCATGGTACTGATCAGGCGATGGTTGGAGCTCGTGTGCAATCCGAGCCGTTAGGATCTGTAAATCTGATGATTCTGATCTCGATCTTGATTCATGACTTTTGTAGGTGTTCGGTCCAGCTGGGCCGCCAGCTGAAACTCCTTCCTGGATGCAGCAAAGCAGCCCTTTTTACGACAGAAAATATGATATGAATTACAGACCAAGACGGATTGTAAGCACTTCACTATGCGTATGATGTCGTCATTTTCCATCATATCTCCTTCATCAATCTCGCAATTGAACTATCAATTTAATTAGAGAAACAATAATATGGTCTTCTCGACTCTCCAGATGAACAGGTTATACTGGCACTTAGCCTAATGAATCCAGCACTAGTGGAACAGGATCGAACCTCTTCTAGCTAGACTTCATCATTGAACCTTAATCGAGAGTAGAACATAATAATTTGTCTTCACCCTGTCACTAACTTGTTGGGAGAGGATGATGGTCGAGTTTTGCTTGCAGACGGTTGAGTTGTGGATGCCCATATGCTGCAACAAGTGTGAGAGAAAAGTGAAACAACATTTGCAAAGCATCCAAGGTGCATGAATTATGTGCAGCAGCTGGTCGTATGCTGTAGGACTTGGTCCAGTTCTAGACATTAGTTTTTTTTTAATTTTTATTTAATTTTTATTTTTTAAAATTTTATTTATTTAATAATTTTAATAAATTTTATAAATACCCAGTAATTGTGTCAAATGTTCTAGACAAATATATATATTTTTTTTTTTGGGTTCTTTTTTTATACTAAATGGGTCTTGTTTGTTTAGTACTTTCACAAACGTTTGTCTAATATGTGTTCATGAGAACATCGGTAGCTTATGAGAAAGTAACAATGATCCTTTTTCACTACTCAAACTCATTAACTTCATGAAAGTGCAAGTTGCTCTAGTTTTTAACTAATTAATACTCAACCCAACTTTTGTGGATATATTAATTAATATTTCAAGCTCTGTCGATAATTTAAAACTTAATTAAAAAATTATTGTCGAAATGAAAATTTGAAAATTAATTAAATATTTTACAATGGACCATCAAACTGGCGAAGGTACTACAAAGGCTTATACAAAATGTTGAATCCTTTTTCTTGCAATTTGTTTTGTTTTGGTCTGCAGGGGCTGAGGAAGTGACTGCTGACCAGGTGAGCAAGAAGGTGACGGTCACTGGGGACATCGATCCAGACTTTGTTCTCAGCTGTGCAAAGAGCCACAAGCCTGATTCTACATTCTGGTACATGAGTGATTGAGAGCTCCATCATCGAGACAGATGGAATTATATTCCACTCTGTTTGGCAGCTAAAAATGTAATTTACTAGGGAAGCATGGCTGATTCCAATTCCCCCCACCCTTTTCAAAAGAAACAAAAAAAAAATTCTTGTTGATGTTCAAATGACAATATTTTTATTTAAAATTTGGACTTTTGACAATTGTACTTTTAAGAAGACTTTTCTAAGAAAGACTTTGATGCATAGATACCAAGGTGCAAACAGGATAAGAGGGGATTAGAAAACATGCTTTTTTTTACTAAAAAAAGCCTTTTCCTTACTAAATCTCATGTCCAGAATCTCAAGTCCAATCTAGAGGGTAACTCCAATTACATGGCCATAAAACACTATGAGACTCTCATGACGCTGAGAAGACATTTCTCAGAGTATCAAGCCACCTGTACATGGAAGATTGTACCTATGCCTGTATATGTGTTGGAAAAAAAAACTACTTTCAATTGTGTACAGATTGCATTTTGCCTTCCTAGTAGATGCCTGGATGATAGTTGCTCGTAATATTTGTGAGTGTTATATATCTGTTGCATGCAGATAACTTTTTATGTACCTGTGTTTTGGTTTGTTGCCAATGACATTCTTCATAATACCTTGTAAGTCTGATCCACCAACAATAGTATAATGAACTATTTAGAGTAATTTGGATGAAGTTTGGGTTTTAAAGAGTGCAAAATTAAGTTCGAACCTCTACATATGCACACATGATAAAGTGCTCTCTCAAAAGAAAATTTAAGAAATTGATTGGCTTTGACTAGCCATGAGGTGGCATTTAAGTGATCATCTTCATCAATTGAGTCTTTACACTTCGTAATTTTATGTTTAGCGGGTGAAGATGGGTGTCATGTGCTCCTATGTCGATGCTTATAACTTTCGTTGTCACCGCACTCACAACACATAATAAAAAAATATTTTGAATGGTACATTGCATTCAAATGAAAAGATTGACTCAATTGCAACAACAATAAAATCCAAGCCCAAACCATAGAAAATAAAAAACACTTACATAACAAAAAAAATTGCAAAGCAAAAATTATGTTTTTGAATCTCAAATCAGCAAAAATCACACAAAATGGGATTATATCCCATAACAAATATCTCGAGTCCTATTCACACATGAATTGGTTCAAAATTAATTAATTAGTTTAACCAACCTACTATATCCCTAATTAACTAGGACCTAACTGAATAGCTAAACTGTCGCACCCCTACTTTGGCCAAGTGTGGGGGTGAAGCCCAACACTTGGAAAAGTTGGGAGTTGGAGTCCCAACTCCAACAGAAAGGGGCAAAACACCTCGCATTGGGGTGTTCTTGGTGTCATTGGAAAGGTCTTGAAACGTAGATATCGAAAATGCCCTCGTATTGGCAATTCGGACATCTGCAGCCCAAGTTATGGGCAAAAGAAGGGCCGTGAGTCAAATTGGCACTTTGACTCCCGACCACTAAAAGTCGGGAATCGACCTCTTCCCAACGTCCGATTTGAGTGTGCAACATGGAGTTGGAAAGATCTTGACGAGGACTACAACTTTGGTTCAGACCTCGTCGCGATCCAACTCTGCAGTCGGGAGTTATGGCGGTTCAAAGTTCCGGGAGTCCCGCTGGGACAATTTCGGGACTCCATTTCGGGAGTCTCGGGAATTTGTGCCATTTGGATGTAATCTCCACGGCGAGCTGCAGAGAATACTATAGGGAGTAAGGTGGTGGCTTACGCCCGAGTCTGGGCCGTGGCAAGTCTTGTGTGTCCAAATGCCCGTGGCAAGTCCCAACACCCAAGGGTGTCCCGAATGCTAAACTAACCTCCCGTGGTTGATTTTTGGATGCAGATTCAAGCTTGATCTTCTAGTCCTTCTTCCTAGTCTAATCCCGAGGCTTCCAACTCGACCCTCTACCCCTTTCTAGAGTTGGAAGCCGGGAGCGTGCCCTTCGGTCCCAACTTCCGCAACTTGACATTTGGTGAACCCTCAAGTGGGTTCACCCCGGGACCAAGGAGCACGTCATAAACTAACACACCTAATAGTTGTCGTGCTCCTATGTTAGCGCTTATAACCATTGTTGTCAACACATAACATAAAAATACCCTAAATTGTACACCACTTTCAAACTGTCCTCCTATTTGGGGCTGAAGTCCCCTTAAACTAAATAACATTACATAATTTATTTATTGAAAATCCACCATGGATGAACACTTTGGTTCCAAAGCAAAAGGACTACTAGGCTATGTGCAAATGTTAGCCCCATCGTTGGTCACCTAATTATAATCCTTCAAGTCCCTAGCCAAATGTGAATTACTACGGAATAAAATCCCAAATTAATTCTATTATGTGATTTTAGGAACCTAGGTCTATTGGGTGCATTGAAAGCAAAACCATTTGTTAACCAGCATTTCTTCCATTGGTGGCATGAAACATCCCCTATGTCAACTTTGGGAACACTTATCACAAATCAAAATAATGGTGATTCCTAAAGCTTGCCCACACAACATATGTTATAGGCCAACTGAAACCATGGCTAAAGATGGGTCCATTTGGCCATCCACATTGGGAAGATGACATGGTGCACAATTGCGCACATGGTCCTTTCATGTTTAACCATTTCAACCCTCCAATAACAACATTCTAAAAGGCAAAACCTTCCACACACATAGAATAACACATCCTATAATCACATGTAAAGTATTCAGTTTTGTTTGTTGCAAATAAGCATAATCTCCTCACTCAAACCTCCAAATTTTGGGCGATAACCACCTCCATGTATAATGGCATAATGCAATGTATTTTAATGTTGGGCAGTTGCCAAATTCTCCATAGCCATGGGCATAACACGTTGGAACAAGGTGGCTAACTGCACACATGCCTGAATCCACACATTGGGATCATCCATGTTGATTAGTACCATCTCATTTCGTCAAATTGAGGTTAGTAACTTGAGCTCACATCCAAACAATAAAAAATATAGTGAAAAAAATGAAAGAAAAGTTTGTCGATTGAACCTATACCCATAGTTAGCCATGGTAGTTATTAGTCCCAATTTTGAATATGGCCCTTGTGAAGACCATACTTTCACAAACCCCACTTGATTGTCTGCACCATCCACTTAGCTAGTTCGTCTGCCTCAGGATGGTTTCATGAAGTCATGTAATGATCAATCAATGCTTCTCACACACATTTTGAAATTTCCCATGAAATTTTGAACATTAGTTAATGAAAACTTCGATTACAACCCCAAACCTATTAAGTACCTTATCCAAAAAGACATATGTTGTTATTTCACTACTACAATTTGGCAATGGAACCAACTCCAACCACTTGGAGAAATGTTCAATCATAACCAAAACATATTAGTTTTCAAATTCAATGGGTTGGCAAAATCCAAACTCCATCAATACCCAAGCCCCATAAATGGTAAGGTTGGAGGTGAGGTGTAGGTGCATTAAAAGATGGCCAAACTCGGTCACACACCATACACCTAGAAACAAATTGTTGAACTTGTAATTGCATCCCCTGCCACTAGTACTATGTTTGGAGCAAATTGTATGTTTATTGACCCCAAAATGGCCCAACTCCTCATGAACATGCCTCATAAGGTTCTTACATTGTTTTGGGTGAAGCACAACCTTCACTTGTCCATCTGCCCACATCTGTAAAAAGGAATTACCTTCCCATTTGAATCAATTGGCCCTATTCACAACATGGTCCTTTTCTTTGGGTATTAATCTAATTGGAACTTTACCTACTTGCAAATATGCAATGATAGGTGCATCATCATAAATATCCAAAGCACCGCTGCCCTCTTATTCCATCATGGGGATCCCCATCATCCATACTAATTTGAAGTACATCCCTAGAACACCCCAACAAGGTACAAAAGCATGTAGAAACATGCCATCCTGGTACCACCTCCAAATCCACATCACCATGCCAACAATCCCTAATGGTATCCTCCTTGTTGGAACTTGGGTTCTGACTCAACCCATTGACATCTTGATTAACCCTACCAAGCCTGTGAATTATATCGAAGTCATAATTTTATAAAATAAGTGCCCACCTAACCAACTTTCTTGTGAATCAATTTGATTCCATAAGGAATTTCAAAAGTTAGTGATCAATAATCAAAGTGAATGGGCTACCATAAATATAACATCAAAATGATGAAATAACCCAGACAACTACAAAGCATTACCTTTCATATGAACTATATTTGGCCTCCATTTTGTTGTTGAACTAACTAGCATATGCCATCACAAACTCTCAAACATCATCACCAAATTGGGTAAGCACAATTACCAACCTTAAAGTATTCCAATTGGTGTGTAATTAGAATGGTCATCCTTGGATAGGTCGCCTCAAAATGGGGGCTGATGAAAGCATGGCTTTCAACTCCTAAAAGACCTATTCTTGTGGCTCATCCCAAATGAACTCCTAGTCAATTTGTGTTAGTCAAGTTAAAGGTTTGGCTATGTTACTGAAGCCTTTCACAAACCTTTGGTAGTAATTACATAAGCTTAGAAAATCTGATAATGATTAATATCTATTGGTTGGAGAACCTATGAAATGGTTAACCTTAGCCTTTTGAACCCCTAATCCACCTGGATAAATCATGTGACCCAAGTATTCTACCTGAGTATGAAAAAATCGGCACTTGCCTGGATGAAGCTTAAGGTTATGTTCATTAAGTCTTCCAAACATCTCTTGCAAATGGTGCATATGATATCCTAAGGTCAAGCTAAAAACAATGATGTCATCAATGTAGCATTTGGCCAAACCAAAACCTATCAACATTCAATCCATGACATTTTGAAATTTTAAATGGGCATTTTTCAAACCAAATGGCAAAAACTTCCATTGGTATAAACAATCCTTGCCATGGGGGTCAATTCCCCAAAAACGTTTCTTGACCTTATCACCCTCCTTTAATGGCAATTGATGGTATCCAGATTTGAAATCCAAGGTACTAAAAACCTTAGCTTAATTATAGGCATCAAAGATTTTCTTTGGTAAAGGCATGGCATATTTGTCCAAACATGTGGGCTTGTTGATTAGGCAATAATCCCACACATACGCCACTTCGTCTAATTGCCAAAAAAAAAAATTCACTGGCATCACTATGGCTGAGGCATAATCACCTTTCGACAATTCCACCAAACCTACATCCATCTCAAAGCTTTAGGAACTCTAGATACTTTTTCTCTCCCATGTTTGGTCTAGCAACAATAACATATTCAACCTCAAAACTTGAATTTAATCACCCTCCCCCTTGCTTTTTAACCACACCCAAGTCTTCATCCCTAGTTTGTTTGCTTGTTTTGAAGACTTTTTGCAATTATTTTTCCTTGATTATTTTCTAGTAGATCACACAGTATGATGTTAACACTAATAACCTTCATAAGGTTCTACTAATACATCACCACTTATCATTAGGGTCATTTTAGACAAGGGTCCAAAAAGCAAGGTCCAATGAAATTGAACATTCTTATTGGTCAAGAGCTTTGAATTGGTCCCAAGGCCTTTAGATGAGGGTCTAAGACCAAGATAAATCAAATTTTGATTTAGTGTACATGGCATTAGTTTGGAAGAAACCAATTGGTTCGGACCAAAAAAAAGAGCTTAAAGGAGAGCTCATGGTTTGGAAAAGCAAAGTCTAAGCTAGGGTCCAAGGTTGCTCATTTTTTTGTTTTTTTATTCATTTTCATTGTTTTCTCTTACCCTTGTTTAAATTCTACGAGAATCAAAGACACTGTGGATTGAAAATATTGTTGAAAGAAAATCAACTGTCCCATTTTTTTATCAATTTTAGAGTTGACATGGTTGGTTTTATGGATTTTGACACGGTATTTGCTAGGAGTGCACTTTCAAGCTTTCCAAGTGCACAAAATGGAGGTGAATTAAAAGGTAAGATAAAAAATGAAGAGTTAAAGTTTCATTGTTGTCCAATATCTAGTCACTACAATGCAACCACTTATTCAATCACTTGATGCATGGTCATAGTAAAAACAAAAGCTACTAATATTTTGTGCTTACACACATCCATTATGTGTAGAAAGATTTTATTTTTTAAAACAAAAATTTAAAAAACCATGAAAAAAAGGGAAAAAAAAACAAAGGTTAACCTAATCTTCTCACATGTCAATCACACAATTTTTTATATTGGATCCTCAAATTGGGCCCCAAGCTTTAGACACACTTGATGTACCTTAGGAAAAAATGTCTTTTTAAAATGTGAAATAGGGTCCAATTCAAGGTCCAATTTGTTTCAAATTGGTCCTTGGACCCTTGTCTAAAGTGACCTTTAGTCACCTAAAGCTTCATTGGAGTTGTTGGCTGCCAAGACAAGGGTTCTAACCAATGTTGATTGGTTACTAATTTTTTTTCATAACCGCTAGGTAGATTTATAAATAACAAATTAGAATGTTGGTTAGGTTATCAAATAATTGATTGATAACCATTGGTTGTCTTGCCAATTATAAGGTTTTAAAAAAAATTAAACTATTTTTTTTCTTTTTTTTATCATAAAAATGTTTAACATTTTAGGCTTGATAACCTACATGGATGACCTAGATGATAACTAGGTCATCCAAATAGGTTAATAGATTTTGAAAATGTAATACCAAGTGATTATCGTATGAACTAGTTATCAAAAAATCAATAACTATCTAGTAACTTATTAATAATGTACTTGATAACCATTTGATAATTGGGTCAAAATTCAATAATTGGCCAACATTGGTTTGACCTGAAACTAAAAACCTTTTCTTCAAAAATTGTGTTAAATATGATTGACTCATGGTTGTGGAAGAAAACCAAACACAAAGCTCTAGAATAAGCATGCCCCCCATTGAACATCACCTAATGATCAAACATCTCTCTTGTGTAGATTAGCGCCAATGAATTGTTCATTAATAAATCTTAAACCTAACAAGGATCAATGCACAAGAATCAGTAAAGGACAACCTTTTTTTGAATCCTTCAAAGCACCGCATTTATTAACCCCAAAGGAAAGTCTCCAAAAATTCCTACTATGCAAAAACATTGAGCATTCCCTTCAATAAAAAAAAGGCACAAATCAAAGTTTAAATTGCAACAAAGCTTACATCAAATGAATACATCAATTTATACTTTTGATTTGAGCTTCAAGTGTGTTCTCTTTACAAATTAAGGTAGAATAACAATTCCAACTTTGTTTAGAATTCTTAAGTCATAATGTTGTAGTGCTAAGGAATTATGATTTGCAAGTAATAGTAGAACAAATGGAATAACAAAAATTAGGTTTGAAATAGATTTGCAAACGGTGAAAGTAGAGCATGTAAAAAAGCAAAACCTAGGTTCAAAATCAAATTTGCAAAAGATGAAAGTAGAGCATGTAGAAGAGCGAGATCTCAACATCAAACATACAAATTGAAATTGTAGACTAGATTTAAAATTAAAGGTTCCAAAAATATTTGGATTATTGTTGGATCCAAAAATCCATAGTTTGAAATGTTGCATCAAAGAACTTCAAGAGAACTAGAGATCAATTAAGTCATATCAATTGTTCCTACATATTTATCCCCACTACATGCACCACAACAAAAGATGTTGATTTAGATTGGGATGATTTTGAAAAAAATTATAAGTTATTATACTTTACGATAACAATCCATGAACATGTTATAGTAAATTTTTTAGATTTACTACATTGTATAGATTCTTGGGTTGTTTATAAGGAAGAAAAAGGCATACACTTGGTGAGGCCAAAACACACTCCACCAAATTGCTGGAGGTTGGGACCAAGAAGAGAAATAATCATGAACTTGATGATCCTTTGTAGGAGACAAAGTCGGATGTTAAATTTGCAAGTAGCAAACCCTACAACTAACAAGGAAAATCTTCCCCTTGTTTTTGATCCATAAAGCAAAAGATCAACACCATAGCTAAATCAAATGCCTTCAAAAACCAAAAGAAGCATGTGGACAAATGAAGCAGTAAAAGTAGTAAGGGTTGTTATTGAGAAAGGGACACATTCCCTAAGGATGGCCAACAAGTCAATAATGAAGATTTTTTTACAATATGTTATTTCAATGGAACATCCCAATGAACTCCCTTACTGACCACCTAAATGGAAAAACCAAATCCATGAAGATGGGGCTAGGAGGTGTGCTTACAAATGCAATAATGATTACATGGACATTAGCAATGCAAGAATGTGGATTATCCATTAGCCTACAACAATTAAAGATGAAAGTTGTAAAGCTAACATCGACAAAGGCTACATGATTCCAAGATGGAATACCAAGCAATGTATTGGTTCAAGCGTAAACATCAAAAAGTCAACATATAGCAAGCAAAAGGATTGGAAGTTTGCATAACATAAGGCCTAACACCTAATTCATGCAATTCTTTCTACACCAACTTGTAGTTACTATATAACCAACATAATTACAATTCTAATCGTATATGGAACTCTTGAAACAAGAATTCAAATTGGTAGACAATCTAGAACAAGAGTTTTGGTTAGGAAAGGATCTAATGCAATTTACAGCATCATTCCAAAATCTTAGGACTAGTTATTCTATGAACTATGTAATCAATGCTACAAGGGGTGTTCTACTTTATTTCTACATCTTCAGAGGTGAAAGACTAAGGGATGACTACATTAGACTCTGCAAACCAAATACTTACATGGAAATGCAAAAAGAAACATGGATGACTATTTTCTTGTTTAAAGAATTTTTGTTTTTCTTTAACAAGTCAATTCTAGATGGACATGGTAGCCATGTTAGAAGCAATAAAATAAGCAAAAGAGTTTGGGTTAAACATGATCACATTGCCATCGCACACATTACATGCATTACAACTATTAGATGGGTCTTGTTTCAAACCTTTTACAACAACATTCGAAAAGGTAAGGGATGCAATTATGTACCTATAAACAATCACATGGAACCAAACAATATAACCTTAGTTGGATGGGTAGATCAAGCCTTGGAGCAATCACTCACAAAAAAAACATCAAGTATGGGTTTAAGGTCTATATATATGGCCTTTGAACCCAAAGGCAATGGAAAATAAGACTAAACCATCAAAGGTTTACATTGCAACAAATGTGAGCAATGTAAGGAATGAAAAAAATTACACAATAGAAAAGGAAATTGAGAATAATCTTCAATGGGAGAAGAATCTACTAGTACAAAACTTCTCCATATAATTAAAAAATATCAACATCCAAGTTTGAAGATCTACTTATCTATAGGTCACAAAATGACCAACGTTACTATGTAGCTATGCCCCATAACCTTACAATGATAAACCAGCAACCAACAAAGATTGATGTTGTAAACCTAAATGAAAGTAGTTTTGAAAATACTCAAGAGTTGTTATAGGAAACTCAATTGTTTCCAAATGTGACCTAAAAATCCATGAAGGTGCATAATGACCTATTATCACTGCCTCATTTACCTAGAAGACCCACGAAAAGAAAAAAAATCATTAATTGATTATTTTTAGTCACACTTTAAATACCTTGACATCCTAAGGAGAAAAACAATGGAAAAGGTAGTTGCAAAATAAATTAGAATATGCAAAAGAAAAAGAAAAAGGAAGACATACGAACCAAACAAGTAATAAAATTGGGTTTTCCAACAAAACAAGCATCTTGAAAAACTATTAAGAAGCATGCTAAAGCACAATTCACAACAGATTGGACTCCAACAACTATTGTTGAAATAGGTGACTACATTCACCATGATTTTCAAGCATGTCTTTGAACAAATCTGCGCAAGTACATGGGATTGCACAACATGGGCTCAACAACAAACAAGGTTGTAGGCACAAATTAAACAACAAGCACAAGAACGTTAAGCAAGCCAACTATTACCTTCTAATGGCTGAGGAATAAGGAAATAATTGACCAGCTGCTAAATGAAAAATAGTGCAACTGAGCAATAAATGAAAAAAATGTAATAACAGAATAACATATGAGAGAAGGTAGCAATAGTTAAAAGAAAGGTCAACAGAGGACCAACAACAAATGAAAAGAGCAATTACAAAATCAAGCTAGCAGTAACAAATGAAGAAAGCAACTATAGAATCAAGCTGGGTTGAGGGAGGAGTACAAATGAAGAGACAGTACCTACATATACAAAATTCGCAACGGATTTTGGTGAACGGGACATTAATTACCTATTATCGTTGATCTAGAAGCCCTCTTTTGGGTGCAATTTGAGCCCTATGATCAAAAGTGAACGGTTGTTTTATCAAAATGTTTCATCCCAATCTTCATCCAGTTCGATATGGGAGTAGATAATGTCCATTAGTGGGCAAATGTCTGTTTGGTTTTAGGTGATTAAACAAGTCATCATGGGGTGCGACCATCTGTATGATCCTTTTTTTCAATCAATTTTAACCCCCCAAATTTTGAAGGAGTGTATCTTCCTCATTTTGACCAGTTTTGAGCAATTTAAACAGCCATGGGTGCACTTTCTAGTGGCTACATTTTATCTTCAGAGCACAACTGGAAACTAGGTATATTGAGTGATTCACAGGTGACTGAGACACTATGTGTTCAGTGATTGGCTTGTTTACCCTAAGCTACTAAAGGAACTTGGTAAAAGTTTTAAATAAGTGATGAAGTTTAAATGAAGTTTGTTGTAATGACCAGTGAAGTCTTTTTAACAAATTTTGTTTAGAGACCCTCCAAAATGAAAATTCAGACCTCTGTCCAAGCATCCAGACCCTCTAGAATGAAAATCAGACATTCACACCCTCCACAGTGCCATATGAACGTTCCAAAATGAAAATTTAGACCGCCCATGCATTAAGACCATCCAACACACAAAGATCCGCCCAAATTTTGGCAGTGTATATTCTCCTGTGTATCCTTGTTCAGGATGCTTCCGACTTGGTAAAATGTAAAATCCCACCAACCAGCCAACAGTCTACAGGACCTCATGAATTTGTAAGCATCCTGTTTTTCCAAACAAGGGTGGCATTTCTTGAAGTGAGTGAAGGGTCTGCAGTTAGACCCTTCCTGGATTCTCAGCAGTAGCACTCACCCTGCCAGCATCGTCACTTCCACCTTAAATCCAGGAAGATCCTTCTCCTGTACTACGAAACCACTGTCATAGCTAATTCATACTCCTAAATTCAGTAAAGGATCAGTCATCGCCTGTGCACGGTATAAATCAGCTCCAAAGCTCCAAAGTTCGTAAACTGTTCAATGAACACACTACAAAGCCTCTGCCATAGCCTATATACATACAAGGTACAATTGAGCTCACAAGTTCTCAAGGAACACATTTTAGAGCCTCTGTCATAGCCAATTCACACTCCCAAGTTCATAAAAGGTCCTAGAAACACACTTTGAACCTCTGCCATACCTTATGCAAGGTACAAATGAGCTCCCAAGGTCACAAAAGGTTCAAGGAAAAGATGGTAAATGGTTTTAGGTTTGAAAGGAGGAACTCAAACTCACCTGAAACTTTCTTGCTGAGCTGTGCAAAGTTCCCAAGTTCACTTCTCCCTCACGTTTGCTTCAAATTCTCTGCTCTACTGAGCCCTCACATTTGTTTGCTTCAATTTCTTTGCTCTACTGAGCTTTTGCATGTTCCTCCTCCCTTCTCTCTCACACTCACACAAACTCTCTCTTTGCCAAGCTCTCCAACCAAAAACTCTTGCTATTTCCTCCCTCATTTCAAGCTCTCCAGATTCAATGTCAAAACAATGGAAAACAATCCACACAAAGCTCAAGCGGGAGTGCAATGCAAAACTCACCCAAGACAAGCTTGGGTTCACAAAACCCACACCTTCACAGGAAAACAGAGATTGAGGACTAACTCATTTCACCACTGATTTTGCTACAAAAATGAGTTTGGCCCCTGTTGTTTTCATTTGTTCACGTCACCCCCTGTTGCACATTTCATCCCCAATCTGAACTGAATAGGGGTTCTCATGCCCACTTACAGGCACTTTTCAGATAACTTTAACATGTAACCACAGTTCTCAAAAAGCTTGGAACTGATTCTGATATTCAACCACAGTTCTCAAAACAACAAAGCTGAAGGTACAGTTCCAGTCAGGTTGTTACTTGACAAATTCCTGTCATTATCCGGTCAAAGGTAAAAGATTTGCAAGGTGGCCACCCATAGGTTTTATTTCTCAGCTGGCTTTGTGTGAAAGCAAATGAAAATAAAAAAAACAAAATATACAAGCTAAATGTATGAGATAAATATTTATAAATCCTACATACAATTCTTGCAAAGATGGCAATGATGCGAGCCAAACAAGAATGTCTCCTGTAATGTTGTTGTTTTGCAGTTGTCTGCACATGTGAAAGGCCAATTTAATGCTAATACATGAGCTAATAACTGTGCCACTTTTAATGAAATAACCAAATTAGAACAAAACCAAGCTGATTATCAATTTTCAGATGGTACCTTAACTACAAACACTTGCTTGTTGACCAAACTTAGTTCCATACATGATGTCCATTCAAAAACTTTGTTCAGTATAATGTTTGGGTCAATTTGTGAGGACAATGTGAAAGTATCTCACTAATATTCAACATCTTAAAAAAAAATCCTAGCAGGGCTACTTCTAGATTGAAGAAGAAAAGGAGTCAGAAATACTTACAATGATTGAAGATTTGTTAAATTGCTTAAGTTTGGGATAGTTCCCTCCAATGAATTATGATCTAGCCACCTGTTATACAACATTGGCAATATTGGTAGCCATTATGTAAAGGAAAATTGAGTAAATTTGGTCAAATCAACCACCATTTATTAAACTGGTCTTTTATAGGGAAAGTTCATTTTTGTATTGATATATCCAAACACAACTCCTCAGTAACCACAGAAAAAATATTTTAAATTGTTAAATTGAGCAATGAGTGTCTACATGTGCGAAGCAGTGTTTTCTTTTCCCATTTCTATGAAGTAGGATTCAGCAACAAGCGTCCGCAGGTAGATTTAGCATTATTGGCAGTAGGTTTTAGGAAACCATCCAAAGTTTTTTTCCAACAAGAACAAAGTAAGACGAGACTTTTAGAGTGGTGACATTTCTTCGAAAACCAGAATTTCCCTTTTCTGGGGCAAAATTCTTTAAAAAAAAAGAGGTGACTGCAACAAAATATTGCAGTTTTTGTTTTGTTTGTCATCATGGTGCAAAAAATTGCCACCATAGAAAGGCACTAGTCGCAATCAGTGTTGGAGAGATCTTGGACTGTTATGAAGAACCTCTGGCTCCAGTTCTAAATAACAAATTAGGCTAATTTTGGTTTTGGTTCCAATTCTACACATAAATGAAATCAATTACCTGGTTCCAGGTCAAGTTCTTCACAAAGCCAAAATTTCAATTTCGAGATAACCCAAACCAGAACTGGTGCTTAACTACCAGTTCACTTTAGCTAACCCCAGTTCTAGTTTTTTTTTCAAAAATTTAGTCTCAATGCTGATTCTGTTCATAAATAGAACCAGAGGTTCTTCAATTCTGAAATTTTTCATAAACCAGAACAATAAGCTCTTTGATTTTTTCAGGAGTTCTAAGATTTCCAAAGTTCTTTAAAAACAGGCATTGGAGGCTATTAAGAAAATCAGATGACTGCCCAACACTGATTTGAAGATGGTATACAGGTAGGTTCATCGGGTGGCAATCTGCTTGTTTCCAATATCATCAAGCATCTGAAAATTCCTCAATTCCCCCTAAAATTATTTCATCAAGATAACAATTGCATAATGCACAATTCCATGCTTCAAAATGTAGATAGATACATAACAAAAGTATTTTCTCATTCCTGTTCTAGACAGGGGATGTCAGCACATGAGCTACAAAGTACACATGAGATTCCTTTGTACTTTCTATGTACAATCTTATCAGCTGAGACAAATGCATGATGAGAACATACCCAAAAAATGTGATCTTCCATGCTTGTATTTGAGAACCAGATGTTGCAGGATTGCTGTCACTTCTATTGAGGCTTTCTGGGGCATTTCCAGAACTATGCAAAACCTGTAAGTAGCATGTTCTTTGAGAACCTGTTATGGTCTGTGAGACAAGGCCAGTTACAGACACAAGCTTGGAACTTTTGACTAGCCTTCAAAATAGCTCTGCTTTGATGAAGCAGCACTAGGACAGTCAGAGTGAAAATTGAAGCTGTCTCTGGTGAGCTCTGCTGTTGTGCAGGTCACCAAAATGGCACCCAATTTTGAGAAAAGATGCCCTGATGATCCTGTTGAATGCAGTTGTCAACTCTGACACCATTCTTGATCATCACTTCCCCAGATGAGTAAGAATACGGTTTATGATGAGCTCCTTTTTGCCTGTTAGTGGTAACTTATGCATTGTCAGATAAAGCTTGAGCTCCGGAACAGTAAGGTCCTTCAACTGCAGCCCTCAACAAATTCCAACTTTAACCATGAGAAAATAGAGTGATCCAATTTTTCTAGAAAATCCTCAGGAACAGCAAATTACAAAAAGAATGCATGCATCAGTGACCTCAAAAAGGTGCTAAAACATTCCCCCATTTGAATCTGTTGGTAGGTTGATAGAGGTCTCTTGGGAAGTTAAGAGTAGGTGACTTCATTTGATTGTTCATCACTAAGCAGAGTAGCACATTGGGCAGACATCAGAATGTCCACCTTGCCAGTATCAGCCAGCTCCCCCCAGTCATAGTTCTGAGCCTCTTTGCAAGCTACTTCTGCAGCTGCCTTACGCTTTTGTGAAGCTATACTGCCCTTGGCTCTTTCAGCTGCAGCATCAGCCTCTTCCTGGTCATGCTGTGGGCCATATACTGCATCCTTAAATGCCTGCACAGCTGAGGTTGCCCTGACAACCTCCCATTCCCAATGTCACACAGAAAACAAGTCTAAAATCTGCAGATTGATGGTGCAAGCACACTGCTCTTGGATACCCAGTACCTTGCATGAATAACTAAAACCCTGATAAACACCACACTGGCCCATTAAAGATGCAGAAATGAACGACCTCATGATGCCTTTGGAATCAGGCAGTGTTGTGTCCATAGCTTCCAGCAGGCTCTCCTCCTCTTGCTCCAGGGCAATTGCTTGCAATATAGCATAATGTCTCTGCATTGCTGTAAGCCCAGATATTGGAGTAAGCCACAAGTTCACATAGCTGCTAATCTGGTATGAACTGCACATGTGGGAGAATTACACACACCACTCCCCAGAAAATGAATTGTACTGGAAGAGGCTGCCTGCATAATGCGCAAAATCTGAGCATCCTAACAAATCACCTGGATCTGAAATATCAAAGACAGACCAACTGTCAAGCTTCATTTTGTTGATGAATGCTGCAGCTGCTTCCACCTGTTCCTTGGATGCCCGGGATACAGATGCCTCACTGCAGATATGATACTGCATGACCCATACACCCCCACAAACTTGAAATTAGCTCCTTATTTTACTGGAGACTTCGGTCAGTTGCAATTTCATATTGTGTGAGCAATTGTGAACCTGCCTTTTCTGTTGGCCGAATGTCATCAGCATAGGGCAAGTATATCAGATGCATACCGGGAGGCTCCAGCTGCAAGCCATCAGCTAGTTCCTCCTCCTGCAGCAGAAATGGCCACACCATCATTGACTTCCTGATATGTGAGTCACAGACAAAGTGAGACAAGTGCACAGCCAGACCTAGCGTGAACACTGGCTTGTTTCAGACACCAACTTGGTTTCATGCACAATGGGTCTGCTAGAACACAAAAGCCTGCACATACCAATGAGATTGTAGACAAAAACTCCACAATAACTTTTTGAAAGCAACTATTCCAGCAGTTATGGCCAAACCAAAACAAAATGACAAAAATAAATGGGGTCATAAAAGCACTGCTTGAAAAGTATCAGACCATCGTATTCATCATCAATGGCAGTAACTAACTGCCATTACTCCCCAATAACTTCATCAGTTTCTGACAGTCAGTGTAGACAAGAATATTGTAATGTGCTTGAAATTGCAGGCAAACAATTATATAAAAGTTTGCATCTTGAGTTCCTAGTGCAAGTTCAGGAGCTATGTGAAGACTCAGTTATTACTCAGATAAGCTAAATCCGTCACAACATTCTGTCTGCTGTCTGCTGTCAGGATGATCTAAACTAAGCAGCTGTGAGAGAGAGAAAGACCTGTGGGACCAATGCAACCAGTTGTGATGAAGCCCGTGAACCATAAAATGCAACAGCAAATCTGCATTCCACCATCAGACAAGTTTGAAACTGTCTCATTACAGTTTTGGAAAGGAATGATCTGCTGAATAACATACTATACCTAGGAATGGGGTCATGAAGGATATAGAAAGTTTCATACTTGTTCTGTTGCAACATTGCTCTGTGTAATGCAATGAAGGCAGCATAACTTCCTTGCACTGCCTGTTTCCAACACACCCATAACAATATAAATCTTACATTGAAATCACAAGTAGATATGCAAGCAGAAGTGTAAGTAAAGAGGTGTGCTGTGCTATGAATCAAACTAAGAGATAGGTCTGCAGTCAATATAAGACTTGCCAACAACATGGACTATTGCTGTTATTTAATAATTTCAATGAACAGAGACAACAGAAGTATGTGGCATCAACCTCCATGGTAACATTTCACTTTCATAACCACAGCAACTTCACATGACCACAGGCACTGAAAGTACCTCTTCATCAGGATATATAAAAGTAGGTGGCCGCAAGTTGTGGTAATCTTTTAAGCACTTCATTGGTTTGAAGCCTTTGAGCTGAAGTTGAACATTCGTCACATTCTTGATTTTGGTCAGCTCATCCAGTGCCATAACCACCTTCTTTCTGCATTGTACCACTGTCATTAGCTCCAGCTCACTCAATAGAAAGAGATGAATTGTATCAGCAAGCAAGCCCTGTGAAAGAGACTTGCCTCTCAATTCAAGCTTACCCTTGGAACTCTTCAAACCGTTTCAAAGGCTCAGCCATAAGTGCCCCAGTGTCGTAACATATGAATGACCTCTCTGTCTGCACATAATACCTTCATTGTAGTGAAGTTAGGTTAGGCATACAAAAATCATTTTCACACCTCACACAAGAACCTAGGAACTTCAGGGAGAGGTTGCCTGCAAGAAAGAGCTTCCAAGTCAGATCTGGGAGTGATGGGAGGACAAACCTTCAAAGGCAAATTATTGCGTGAGTCCACCCAAACATGGGAAGCTGCCAAAGACAGCCCAGCCAACCCCATCTATAAGAAGAGCTGGTTCACTTTTGGCACATGCCTGACCATGGGCATGCCCACCAGCCCATGCCTGACAATGAAGGTTCTTACCTGGAACAGATGGACACACTAATGCATAGGTCCTTATTCCAATCTCTGTGCCACCCACCATTGTCAGTTTCATCTTTCGGATTGCACGCTTCTTGTACAGCTTTTTTCTCAACTTCAGCTTGAGATCTTCAAATCTATGAGCACCACATTACAACAGAGTCACACCATTCAGAAGAACATACTTGGCCATGCAAAGCCAGTAATGATAGCTTGATTCTGGTAATCAAGATATCAGGCAATTGTGGAACTCAACTAGCAAACCTGTTTGAAGAATATACTTACAAACTCCACAAGCAGGAACTCCAGGTTCATCAGAGCTTTTGTTTGGAACTCTTCAGAGGAATTTTCCTTTGCCAAGAGACTTACTTATTTGCTGCTGCCAAAAGATATTGTGCTCCATCCTCATCATCTACCTCCATTTTTAAAATTGACTGCAGGAATTTTTCCATCCCAGGAAAACTTCAGAACTCATCATCTACTGCACAACTAGAGCCTCAGAGAAAGCCTCTGATTGTCTACACAAGGTACACAAGCAAACTTGAATACTCACAGAATAAAAAATAGCCAGGTTGAAGTCCTCCCCAGGTCTGTTTAGTGGGATCAGATCAATTCCTATGCCAAGATCTTGAGCATCCTGTCACCCCAAAGAACAAAAACCATAACTGCAAGCTCTCTCTTGCCCAGTTGAGGTGTACCATAAACCACTCAACAATCACCTCTTACTTCTGTCAAGAGCCCTTAGGAGAGCTCAAAAAATGAACCGAACTTTGGGTCATTGGACCAGGTTTGCTGCTTTTGAGTGCAAACTCTAGGGTTTCTATATGTATATCTTCACCTCTATGTGATTAAATTCTTACTGCACTTTTATTTGAAGGACCATTCCATTAGTTCTCCTATCCAGGCCAAAGAGCTGTGGAAGGTCCTCCTAATCATGAAGAATCTTAATGGGAGCTCTCCTAATGTAGTAGTATGGGACAACAGATTCCCTGAAAAATTGCCCTCATTATGGTGCAACCCTAAACCTTACAGCCAACAACTTGAATACAGCACAGAAGAGAAAGAGGCTTCAGGAGGAACAGGGAGAAGACAGCAATGGGGAACACAGTGAAAAAGTATGTCTCAACAAAGAAGAAAGTGCAGCCTCACCTTTGCACGCTGGATTGTAGTACGGCGCATGTCCTGGCGTACAGATGCATCAGCATCACCAAAAGGATCATCATTGTTTGTGAAAAGCATCACATTCTTTGCCACATTCTTACTTGTCCTGAGCATTAAAAAAACATTCTGTCATGGCAATCCAGCAGAGAACATCCAAAGTTTTCTGGAAAGGAGAAAACAAAGAAGACATCAGACAGGCAGTACTACCCAGAGCGCAGCATTGCTTGCACCACCCAAAGTGCATCGTACAGTGGGTTCTCCCTAGCTCCAGCAGGCCTATGTATTTGACTCCCAACTTCTTTCTGAAAGTTTTCTGTACAAAGCACAAAATGTTTTTGGATAAAGAAAAAGAAAGCTTTCAATTTGCAACTCCTGCCTAGCACATAAGAAACACCAGAAACCCTTTCCAATTAAGTAGTTACAGCAAGACCTGCATGACATGCTCTGTCCCAAAGCTAAACAACACAAAATGAGGCAATTTGCAGCTACCAAGACCAAATGTCCAGAAAAGCACTGAATGCTGGCATGGACTTGGAAATCCAGGAGAAGAGCTTAAAGCTCCATTGGACAATGTAAAGCCGGTGTGCACTACAGAATCACAGGATCTACATGTAATGAACGTTCCCTGTGAAAATTTGCAACATGAGAGGAGGTCATTGCTGCAGTGCAAAAGGCACTCCCAAAAGAAAGAGACAGAAATACTACTTGGAAGCTTCAAATCATAAACCCTAAACCCTTCAAATCATGAAATGTCCTATACCTTGATTACCCTAAATCCTTCACATGGTAACAAGATCAGCAGTAAGGAAGATCCTGTAAGGAGTACAACAGTGTCATAGGTAGCTACCATGCAGAGTGGAGAAGCTCCTGATAAGGTCTGCAGACAAATCCTTAAGCTCACTCCACACATAGACACCATTCGCCTCCTGAATGTTTTTCTTCTGAATCTGCTTCCCACCATCACTAGATATGTCAGAGGAACTGTATTTTCCACCGAACAAGAATAGACAAAACTGCATTTACATAATTGTGCAATGGTGTGTCACCCAAGAAAACAAAAGTTCAGCCAGATGACAGTGCAACTGCTCTTTCTCAAAATGAAAAGCAGAGAAAGAGGTGGACTCACTGTATTGAAGAAGCATATGCCAACTTTGTCATCCCGTCCAATTATGCGCTGCTTCAAATTTTCCTCCACAGCATCTAAAACTGACTGAAGGTATGAAACCTGGACAAAATTTCCTTTCTAAATCAGCAAAGCTTTTTCCTGAAGACCAGATCCTCCTTCATGGACAACAAAAACCCTAACAAAACTCTCTGAAAACCCTGCACACAAAACAAAATACCATCTCCATCTTTTGAACCACCAAATGAATGTTGCATCACGAACTCTCAGAATACAAATTGGGACTGACATGATCCAAAGACTAGCGGAGATTCTTAAACCCTAAACCAATACGCAATTCTTCAACTTCATGCTACCTGAACCCGTTCCAAGAGCTTCTAGGGGCCACCCCCAGCTGCATACCTTAGTGTCAAATGGCAAAAGCATTTCTGCACCTGCATCGATCAAATACACCAAGAACTCCTTACTGGCCACGAATTCCTGCATTAACACCCATAACCTCAATAAAGGAGTTTGATTTCGTCCTGTTGTTATGCTTTTCAAGTTTGGATCAAGCAACCCAAACTTAACAAACCAACAAAAGAAAATGCAAAGCCGCATTTGAAGAAACTCGAAATCCATTCCTGTGGGTTCAGGAGTGCACCGATTGGTTTTGAAGCTCTGGATCGTCCTCCTCATCGTCGAACAATGGGTCGCGTCCAGTGATATCCATCCTGATGATGCAACGTGCGATTGCGGAGGCAGGCGTGCTGAAGAATTCGAGGTACTTACAATTGGAACTCCAGAAGCAAAAAAAGAGAGGAGAAGAAGAAGACAAATAGTGCGATCGTCACCAGCGGCTTCGCGCACAAGCTCCGTAACAAAGAGGCGGGAGAGGAAACCAAGGGCGTAGATTATCAACACCTAGGTGTGTCCTCATGAATGAGTCATCCACGAAGTACGGTATATCATCTGTGAGGAAGTACATCTGTAGTGCATAACCGGGCCGGAATGTTTTGGAATGGGTTGAGTTGGAAATGTTCTTGGAATGTTACTTGTTAATTCCACGTGGAATATTACTTTTCAGCAGCTAGCAACAAGCAAGTAGAAGGTAGAAGGTAGTGGGTAGTGTGGGAAATGAGAATTCAAACATGATAATGAACAGAAATTATTGTTGTTGGAAATTTGAAGCTATTGTTGTTGGACCCTAGTTAAACCATTAATGAACATTGTGCGCTTACCTACATGTGTCAATTGTAAAAGATGGTAGTCCTGCATCAAAGAAAAGAAAGAACAACGAGCAAATGGATAATACTTCAAATTTGTAAAACCTTAATTCAAATGCATGCATATACTTGAGCAAGATGCTTCTATATTATCCATAAGAGTAATGAAATCTCTCGGTCGCTTTGATATTCTCACAATTGGATTGTAAACATGTAGCCCAAAAATGAAACTTGAAGAGTCGAAACACAAATAATCAACATAGAACATGTTTAAGTCCAATGAATATGCCTTCCATTTCAAATGCTCTACGATATGAGTACAAACAACCAAATCTTGAAACTTTTGAAGCAGATCAAACATATACTTCGTGGTAAAATTTGAGTAATGAAAGTATAATTGTCCTTGACAAATCTTGATGGTTGCAACATAATCACAAACAAATATGTCTCACTTCTTCACAAAATTGACTAATGATTGGATTGTTTCCAACATGGGCAACAAACAAAAAAAATCAATAAAATCACACAAAAGTTCAAGATTAACTTTGGCAACAAGGAGAGATGGACTATCCTCAACCATTTTTGCAAATAATGGCATGTACATGGACATCATCAATTTTACTAGACTAAGAACATTGATTTAACATGTTTTAACATTCCACAAATCTTGTTCCCCTTTGCCTTCATCAAATCTACAAACTTCCAAAAACTCAAGGTGTTGTTTTAAAATGAAAAAAAATAAGAAGAAAAGGGATTGAATCATGTCATCTATTCTCCTCAGCACATGGAGTTGAGACAAAATTTGCATTCTTAAATTCATGTAATGTGCCATTAATGGATGCCTTCCAAATGAAGAGCAAATATGTTTTGTTTTGGCAAGTAATTTTATTGCACACCCCCTAAAAAACATTGACACCATCAACCCCAAATGACATTAGTTTTATAATAACATTTGCATTAGAAACACCCCCATGTATTTTCAAAGCTTCAATGATAACTTTAATCAAATTATTTATGTTGCTCTTTTAATGATTTGCTCCAAAGAAATTAATATAGGCAAATGACATTAATTTTGAACATAACAATGGATTGAAGCTCACAATTGATTATGAGGACATCATCATGAAAAGGGCAAGATATTTCAAATCTACAAACTTTTATAATTTTTTAATAATTTGCTTGGGTAAACATTTTATCACTACCCAACCAACATAATCATTTTAATGATTTCAAGGCAACATGGGGACATTGGAAAAATAAAACAAAGACTCCAAAGCTTCAAACTTTACACAAGTTTACCTTATTGCAACAAATGTGGCAAATTGTTGCTTCTTTCTTCCCCTCTCCCCTTTCAAACCTCCTTGAATCACTTGTTAAGCAATTGTGATGTGGTTTCATTGTGAGTAGGTTACCTCATTTTTTGTGTCACTGCATTTGTTGTTGATATGAAATTCACCTTCCTTGTTGCCTAGATGTAACATATCATGAACTGCCTTTATTTTTCTTGCACGTTTTTCAAGCGTGTCAAACTTTGGCCCTAAAATGATAGCTTTACCTTTCACAAATGGACACACAAATGCATTTTACTTGATGTATTTTTCTAGACTTGCTTTTCAACATCTTACTCCATGGTAACTGTGTCGCCCAATTTCTTTGACATTTGCAAGAAACATCATAATTCTCTTTTAGGTTTTTTGGCTAGTCATCTCCTTGTTCTGGTAGCACATAGATTTCAAATAGCTCAAGTGTAGGAAGAATGAAGATTAACAATCTACCATGACAAATTGATTTTGCACTATAGGATTACTGTGATTTGATTTGTTGGAAACTACAACAATATGTTATATTTTGTGTTTATTAGTTGGTGTCATGGTTTTCAAAAAAGTTACAACAACATCCAAATTCCAAATGCACACAATGCACCAAAAAAGTTAATTCATAATGACCAATTGATTCACAACAAAAAAATTTAGTGCTCAATTTCACAAGGTTTTTTGGTTGAATATCATACATCAAACCTATAATTTGATTCTTGAAACTTGTTGCAATGTTACCCTGATTCTTGAAGGTTGCCATACATTGTGACAACACATTATGACACATTGCCTTCAACAAGTGACAAAACTTGTACACCACTTTACTAGTTATCACTAAAGTTCATTATGTCAAGATCTTTTGTTTGTTGCAACTTTATTTCCTTACACTAATTATCAAAAGTGGCCATTGGCAATGGTGTGATCCATAACGATCGCAAATAGTGGTGATAAGACGCTCTAAACCTTTGTGTTATGTTGATGAGACCATCATTGTTTACAATGCTATTAGGCAATGACCTAAATTGAACTAGACGGATAGGTGATGTGCTACATGGAAAACATCAAATTGTATACGAAAAAAATAAAATAAAATTATATATATCCTATCTGATAGAATGGTGCCCTAATATTATGATAATTTTAGTCAATCTTGTAAAATACATGGGTTAAATCTTTCAATTTTCCACATGGTGGACTTCAAATATTGTGCACTTAATTTTTCAAATTGAATAGATGATGTACAATGAAATGTTTAAAGAGAGATTATTATTGCAACAACTGTAAGTGGTAATATAGTAATACTTGTCATTGCCATTGACAATTGGTTACTATGGAGGAACAAACAAAAACATTATGTCCTACTTCACCAAGCTCAAGAAAGTAAGTGATAATAATATATGATTCATGTTTATTGATTATAAATTTGACACCCTTAAATAATGTTTATCAAAAATGATTTTCTTGTTCATATCAAAAACAATTATCATCATTTAATCATTTTAATATCAAAGTACCATGTATAGAATCTTGCTAAACATTGATTGCCTGAAATGAATTTTGAAACATTCAAAGTATCATTGAACCTTGTCATTTTGTTGTTGGGCATAAAATTTGCGGAATTTGATATTCAACCTACAATCTTTTCATATTCTAAACTAGGAGCTACTACTAAAGATTTTCACCTAGATATGAAGTTGGGACAAGGGAGTTATGGGGTTGTATACAAGGTGACCTTCTCATTTATATAACTAATATGTTTTCAATTTTTCAAATGAATTAAGTTTTCAATCAAATTTTTAAAAAAAGACACCAAGATTTATAAATTAAGTATCCATGTGAATGTGTCATATTCATTAGATATACTCAACAATCAATTTCATATGTTTAAATTAAATGTCAATACTTGTGATGTATATAAAAGATTGAGAAATGGAATCTATGACGCTACCAAAATTTGAGTATAAGATGTCCATATATTTGAAAGATAAAATTGTAAATGAATTGGGAAAGTACTCAAAATTATTATTTAAACTATTGATCCCATGGTTCCATTAATGAATTTCACACAACACTTTTTTCCTTCACTTTTTGGTGATGGTTTTCCAATAAAAAAAATCTTGCTAGGTAGGGAGATACATATGGACAATTTGTACATAGTTAACCACCATGGTGAACTATGAGCTAGCTACTGTGGTTAAACTAAGGGTTCTGAAAACAACCAAAAAAACTACTTTCATGTCCACACATCATCCATCCTGCATGGTGAATTTGGTGGGTAGTAGTAGATCGGGCCAAACCCCCTTCCCACCAATAATTCCACTTAGGAGAAAACCTACAAAAGTCCAGGAATAAAATAAGATCCCCACAACCAAAACCGGGGTTACAATTTTATATAATGAAACTGGGGAAATAAAGTTTAGGGAAATCAGCATTTTAACATTTGGAATAACATTTTTTATAAAATGAAATGGCAAGAATGGGCCTCTAAAGCTGTCTGGTAAGTACTAGAGTATCTTATCATTACTAGGTACCTACTAGGCTACTGTGGTTTGACAGATGGCGTTCATTCCACAGCGCCACGGTTGCAATACTTGGAGCACAATCCAGAAGTGACGTTCGCAGAAGAATCCTTTCAGGACTGAGAAATGCCGCCATCTCCGTTGGGTTTGTTTCTCCCTGCACGCAACCTCGCACAAATCATAAATTGAGCTGTTGATCACATGAATTGTGAGCTCTGGAGAAAAAAAACATTCTGAGCTTTGGGAATTTAAGAATTGGGTGTGTACCACAAGGGTTTTGGAGAGAGGATTGGAGCCATGGAGCTGGTTGGGATATGGGTCAGGCTCATGCTCTTAATGTCAATGGTGATGGTGGTTTTTGGGGGAATTGAGACTCCCACTTACACTGTGGTGCATTTGGAGTCGGACTTTGAAATTCGGGTGGTACGTCCCACTGTCTGGGTGTCTGCTTCTGTGGACGACATCTCCTTCAACCAAGCTACTCAGTGCGGTGTGCACAGGTTGTGTATTTGTCTTCTCAGCCCTGGCCCCTGTTGTCTGTCTGTCTCTTCACACACACATAAAAAAGATTTGTTCAAACGCACAGAATCTGCAGATATTGTTTCATGATTTCTCTCTCTCTGTTGCTGCATGGAAGAAAAGTTTACATGTCTGCCCTAAATTTAGTCTCTGACTTGCACTTTGTGAACTTAAAATGCTGTTGAATTTCATTACAGTTGTGTGCATGCATGCACAGGTTGATCCATTACACTCAGGGTGGGAACTTGAACCATTCCCAGATTCCCATAACAACGCCACTCTTGACAGGCATAGTACCATCCGCAGGGCCATTTTGTTCTTCAGCCTTTGCAGTGCGGTTCTATGTGCCATCTGATTTCCAAGAGACACCCCCAACTCCATTCCCTGAGCTAGACCTCAAAGTGGAGAGATGGGGAGAAAAGTGTATTGCTGTGCGCCAGTTTCCGGGCTTTGCTAAAGACAACAATGTTGCAAAGGAAGCAGCCTTGCTTGAGGCAAGTCTTCAGAAGACTCCATGGGGTCCAGATGCTACAAAAGTGAATCCAAGAGATGGGGAAGATGCATACACCATTGCAGAATACAATCCCCCATTTCATATCTTTGGCCGTCTGAATGAGGTTTGGGTGGACATTGGTGACGATGATATTTGCCACCTGAACACCACAGCAGGAAGCGCAAAAGCCTAGTTTTCCTTAAACCCTGACTGTTGTCGATCTCCATGTCTAGTTTTATACATGCTTTTCTGGAGTTTTGTTGCTGCTGCCAATGAGTCTCTGGAGTAGTTATATAGAAGATATATGAACATAGTTTGTTCAATATCTATGCTTTGTTGCAATTTTAGTGTGTGTTCAGCTCATACAGTTTGGCTTGTATTCTCACTGTAATGATGCGGTGGTCCACACTAGATTTAGTGTTTGTGTTGATTTTCAAGTGTGTCTGGGCTTCAACCTTTGGGTGATGAAAAAATGCCGTGAACATCACAGTGTTAATACTTTATACTTTGTTTGTTGTGGAGTTTTTCTCTGCAACTTCATACACATATGTAGTAAGTTAGTTTGTATGCGTGTTACCTTCCTTTTGGTTTGTGGCCTTGTTTTGAAGGAAAACCACAACATTCTCAGTCATATTTTGCTTCAGCAAATCATATCTAGTGCTGTTGTACATCTTTTGGTGGGCCTATCCATTTTTGGTTACCAATTTAAGTTTGAACTCTGAATCTTTCAAGGTGATAATTTTGAGCTTTTTCAACAGTTTCCACAAAAATTTTAAATTAGGGTTTTTGTTTGCTCTCAAGGAAATTTCACAATGCTTCAAATGACAGACACTTTTGTTGCCAAAATCCACACACCATCCATCATCAGTATGTCAGTACGATTTTCTCAAGATGTAATTTGGAGTGACTATGGCAATACCTTTTGCAACAGTAGCAACAGCAAAAATCTGGTAAAGACAATGTTGCAGACCAATAACAATTTCACAATCATTTTTCAAATTACTTGGATGCAGCACATAGAAAGAACATGAAAGTTGACCTAAAGCCAAACAGGAATCTCCAGTATCTGCTGAGGATTTACTGCCAAATCTCCCAAGAAATGTCAATGTAAAAGCAGCTACTCCATAAGAGCTCATCTTTCCAAAAGGAAGTGGCAAGCATGGTGAAGGCTGACATGACAGAGCTTCTCTACTGATCTGACATGACAGGGCTTCTCTACTGATCTGACATGACAGGGCTTCTCTACTGATCTGACATGACAGGGCTTCTCTACTGATCTGACATGACAGGACTTCTCTACTGATCTGATGTGACAAGACTTCTCTACTGATCTGACATGACAAGACTTCTCTACTGATCTGACACGACAGGACTTCTCTACTGATCTAATGTTGACCAGACTTCTCTACTGATCCACTTCAAAATCTTCAATTCAATCAACACAACCTAGTACCTAGGCCTTCTCTTTCCTTCTATAACCTACAACCAGGCATTACTGTCAACCCTTGCTATCCCTCTCTCCTGACTCTTATATACTTTTAAACTGCATGAGTCAACTGGAAGACCAGAAAATTGTTCCTTAACATGGCAGACTATTATTTTTGTTTCAAGGTTTTGACATGTGTCCCCTCTCCTGACTCTTGCATACTTTTAAACTGTGGGAGTCAAACAGAAGACCAGAAAACTGTTCCTCTACAACATGGCAGACAATTATTTTTGTTTCAAGGTTTTGACATGGGTGAGGACTTGCAGGGTGGCTGTCCACCTACCCAGGTGATAGGTGTTGAACTTAGTTTAAGAACACCAACCAGTTCCAGACTCTGCTTGCTGACAATGCGGTAGATTGCACATTTACCACAACCTGCCACCACTAACTTGAAGAAACACACCCATGAAATTTGTCAAAGGGAGGATAATACATGAAAGTGCCTGACATAGCAGGCACTCCAGTAAACAGACAAATCATTCTAAACTCATTGAGCAACACAGAAACAAAGCATGATTGATGCATGCAACCAAAATACAACTGCATTAAAATCTTCATTTGATGATGCACAGTGCAAAGATAGACCACAGAGATTGAGTGCTTAACCCTCTGTGCAAATTTCCCACACCTATGATAATTAAATAGCATGTACCAGCTCCCCAATTCAACTTCCCCAAAATAAAACATAAAAAGACAAAGAAGCTTTATGCTGGGTGGTATTGAAGCATATAACCAACCTATGAGCCCCCACTTTGGAGGCAGGAGTCCTTTGTCTCCAATGAGGAAACTTTGGACCCTCATGCAAAGCTCCCCTCTGATACAGTATTATCACAATGGTTCAGTGATAATGTCAATTCCAATCCCTTCATAAAGATTAGTAACAAGACAAGAATGATCCTAGCTGGCCACCCAAACTCAAGCAATTGCTATTCAGCAAGACAAAAACTGCAGTTTGTCATTTACCTCCCCAACCCAGGTGCTTACCAATCAACATACTTATCAAGTGTGCTAGACAAGGTTGACTTAGGCACAGCTCCAATCACAGTGTCTTTC
This sequence comes from Sphagnum contortum, assembly GCA_963920785.1. NCBI lineage: Eukaryota > Viridiplantae > Streptophyta > Sphagnopsida > Sphagnales > Sphagnaceae > Sphagnum > Sphagnum contortum. The sequence goes on from OY987288.1 coordinate 2,916,594, forward strand.
TTTTCACCTTTCTTGAAAATCATAACTGTAGGAATACTCCTGATACCATATTCAGTTGCAATTGCCGGCCATTCATCTGTGTTGATCTTCAAGCACCTAACCTTGCCTGCATATTCCTTTGCAAGTTCATCAATCTGCGGGGCAATCATGCGGCATGGTCCACACCATGGGGCCCAGAAATCGACCAGCACTGGGATATCACTGTCCAACACAAGAGACTTCCATGTTGCTTCCGTAACAACACCCGCTACTGCATAGAAAAGGAACACAGAGAATTAAGCATTCCAATTCAAGAGCATGGCTTAGCAGGTGTTAGCAATGTCACTTACCTACTCCACCTGTGGTACACAAGGGCTATGCAAAAGACGTTGAATCTCCCAAAGTGCAAAGAGTCATCCTCAATAACTGATCAAACACCCTAGAGCTTCCATATCATCAGCAGTTTTCCAAGTAAACTGCAGCAAACCATTGAACTAACCAGAGCAAACTACACCATTAGAGTGAGAAGAAGGGCTAAAGTGAAAGCACCGACAGAAAAAATAAGACCTTAAGTTCACAATGTGTAATGCTCAACACGTCCCCAATTATTCCTGTCAAAGCTTGGGCATCTAGCCTGCTGAACAGCAGAGATTATGGGATCAATAAACACCAGACATGTATAAACAATGATGCCTCCACTGCCAGCACATAGGTTGACCACATTCCTAGTGGCACTTAACACACAGGAAAATACAGATCACAGAAGTGGTTCACCAGTCCAACAGCAGTTCTGGAAATTCACACAACCCTCCCTGTAATGCCAAGTTTGGTCATCAGAGGAGGCTACAAGAGACAACAACCAAGGTTTTGTCAATAGAGCATTGAAATTCAACCAAGATAAACTAGTATCCACGTCAACAGACTCTCCAGGCAGGCAGATGCTGCAGGATAACTTTAAATGCTCCACAAAAGCCACTTGCTGTAAAGGAAAAGTGACAATCAAATGTTTGCAGATTGGACCTCTAGATTTTGGAACTGTGAAATCACTAATCCAGCGTCAGATTCTGGTTGTGTGAAATGGCAAAGAGGTAAAGTTCCTGTATATATTTAAAGATGCCAGCAATGTTTTCTAAGGGAGCTTCTGGAACCTTCTTCCCCACAAGTATTGTAAAACTCTGACTCCAGAAAAATGAAAGGCCCGAGGGGGGGGGGGGGGTGTGACATCACAAATGCATCTGAGACTGATTAGGTTTCTGCACCAGTTTGCAGCATCGAGAAAATTCAAAACAAGTATCGATTCAAACAGTTTAGAAGCTCAAAGAAAATTCACTAACAGACCAAAACTCAGCCCCATGAAAATGCCTGAACTGTAAGATCTCGGGATAAAACCTAGACTTTTTCGGCTCATTGCTTGAAAATTGAGAAGCCATGATGAATACCTCCTGCTCCCGTCAAGGTTTCTTGAGCTTCACAGACGATTTGCGACGAGCTGGAAGACTGATTGGTAGCAGAACGGGCCGCCACTACAGAAGTGGCTCGGGGCCTTGTCGTCGTCATCCTGAGCCCCGTACAAGCCGGCAAAGCAGAAGTTCCTCTAGAGCAGCATTGCCCTCTTCCGGGTGCCGCCATACTCATCATCACCACAGCTGACTGCGGTGATCCAACAACTATCTGCTTCTGCTGCCTGGGACATCCCGCCAGTATGGGACCTGCCACTCCGGCTTCCATCAAAACCGCCACCATCTCCCCCGTTTTAAGAACCCCCAAACCTCCTACCCTATAAAACAAGAGAGAAAGGAAAGTAAGAATTTTCCTAGCTGCCGCAAACTACCGTCTGAGTTCCACAGCACAACAACAACAACAACAACCGCAGCAGCAGCAGCAGCAACGTCACAACCAAACAAGTGCGAGTCCGAGTTCCGCACCACGACAACCGCAGCAACACCACAACAAAGCAGCCAAATGAGTGCAAGAAGAAGGAGACGACGAAGAACAAGAAAGAACAACAAAAAGCCGTAACACTCGCTCTCTGTGGCTATAGCCTTTCTCACTTCCAGCCGTCGATGACTTAGATCGGACGGTTCCAAAGCAATTCACGATGGCGACCTGTGGATAGCGTTACGCCAGTCCTCTCACCGATGACCCTCTGGCTATCACTCGCCACGTGCCACGTTCCCATTCGACTAATGAAGCTAGGGAACTTGGATGCTCACCTATGTGAGGATGCATGCACCCCAGATTCACGTATTTTTGGCAATGCGTATTTTACAACGTATTTTGGTATTAAATGTTTCTTAAGTCCTTATTTACACATTTTATAAAGCATCCTCCGCGTTAAGTTGAGTGGCAAGGGTAGGTTTAGTTACTTCTCGACTTCCCCCCCTTCAAGAACCATCCCATCTTCTCTTTGAACTTCTTGCAAGTACTCGATAGATGAGTTAAGGACCTTTTATCTTTCTTTGATTATCAAACCTAGTAGATGAGTTAAGGACCTCTCCATCTCTCACTATTATCAAACCTCTAGTTATCCTTAATTTTCAAATCCCTAATTAAGAGTTAACTTGCCTCGACGTCAAATTTTTATTCATTTTTTGCCTTTGCATCCTCCTTAGGTTTGAGATATGTATATGAATAAAGTCATACATTGTAAACAACAATCCAAGGAATTCCTAATGTATTTGGAGGACACCTTATACCATCCATGAATATGCTTCTTGCAAAAGAGGAAGAATTTTATTTTTCTTTGTTAGTGATTCCTGGTTTGATGATTTCTTAAGTTATAGGACCTTTAATTTTGAGCCAGTTTCAAATCTTTCCAAAAATACATAAACTCATCTTAAACCATTCATCATATGAGTTTTTAATAATGTGTGAAGTGTGAAGCTTAGCATTATTACCAAAACTTAAAGCATCAAAATTACTTGTGAACTTAACCAAGTTCTTGCATTCACAAGTGAAGTTGCAAAGATGTCAACAATCATTTTAAGAGTTTAAGAATGATACTCCAACAAATAAAATGTGTGATAAAAAAAAACTCATGTATGAGATTTGTAAAACCATACATATAAATTTTATGAGGCATAACATATTTGTATCAAAAGATCATTAATCAAGATCAAAAGTTCCAAGCTCTTTGCATATTTCTTCAAGGCCAAGCTCTATAAAAGGTTGCATACACTTCAATTAGAAAAGTGCATAATTTTTATAAATTGTGCCACATCTAGAGGAAACTTAATCTTGCCTATTATGCATATGCATTCCCTCATTGAAAGGTTAAAGCAAACCAAATAGAGAAAAATACAAGAATATGTAACATGTGTTAAACATTCAATTGATTTTTCATCTAAAATGCAATATCTTGATATCACAAAGCTTTTACACATGATGTAATTAGTAGATGTTGAATTCCAAATATGCTTGATGCTTTTGCCCATCAAAGTTTTTGTCTTCTATGAATATATTTTATAAACTTTTCCACATTTGATGCAAAACTCACATAAGCCAAACCTACCTTAGCTCAAATACATTAATGTGGCATCCAAGAACTTGTTTGATAAGTTCAATTACCCTATCTAAAGTCTATAGATTAATGTTTTTAGTAACAAGTGTTGAGGATTCAAATGCAAATGCTAGGCTTTGGTTCATCAACAATTTAGACATTTATTTTAAGGCTTGTAATAATAACTTGTTAAGAATTATTCACTTCTTGCTTTTTGTGTTAAATAAAGTTGAAACTACATGTTATATAGGCTTTCAACTTGTATGAAAGGTAATTAGTTACAAATGGTGGGCTTTAAGTTTTTGAAATGTGAATTTGAATAACATTGATGTATTAGCAAACTTCAAAGTTTTTTGAAACTAATCATCAATTGTGCCAAGTCTTTTCCTTCTAGCCATTTGATTTTATTCCAAAACACATTATTCATAAAGAAAACAAGTTCACACAAAATTACATGAACATAAAATTTATCCATAACAAATTATTAATTACAATGCAAGTACTTAGCTTCATAAATGAATTTGTACAAGAAACACATAACTCAAATGCTTGACATGCAAACAAACACTACACATCAATACCATGAATCTTTTTTACATATCAAAGGCTTTAGTTTTGTAGTTAATTAATGTACAAATTTTCAAGTTACTTGAAAACGTTTGATCCATTTAAAATCATCAAATTGGGGAGGACCAAACATGTTATTTAGTATGCATGAAAAGTTGTTTCAATAATGCAAAATTATGTGTGAAAACTAACTAAGCTTGAAAATATATGAAATGTGTTGACATTGAATATTAAAATTATATGAATGCATCATATGTGAGATGGTCATGTTTCCAAAAGCATAATATTTCAATATTAATGCATTTTCTAAGTACTTTCAACATACTTTGCAAAAATTGAGTTTTAGTTGCTAAAAATTATGGGTTTTTACATTCATAGATTACAATAAAATATTTCATGCATCATGATGCACTTGGAAATAGTTAAGAACATTCAAAAAAAAGTTTCTTAAATGAATTAGAATTTACATGCATATACAATAATATGTTTGGATGCCTATAACATAACCAGTTTTTTTTTTTAAACAACTTATTATTATTCAATTTTAAATTATACTAGATATACAATATCAATGTAACTTGCAATTTTTGTTGCGTATATTAGAGGGTTAGTAAATGTGAAATAACAACTTGTTTTTGGGCAATGTCTACTTAATTACTCTTGCCTATTACTTGCCAAGACTCCCCAACATAAGGAAAATGTATTGATTTCATTTCCACCTTCCTTAACAAAGATAATTGAAGATTTTCTTTTTCTATTATTTTGTGAAATTAAAAGGGTATCACAAATTGACCTATTTTATTTTATTTAAACCTTAGGTCATCAAAAAATGAAAGAACCAAATTTTCAACCTTGCTAGATTATCCAATTTCCAAATTTTTAATTAAGTAACAAGTTGTAAACAAGGGACATTACATATTGATGAAAAAAAATCAGTAAAATTTATAAATTTGTTTATTTTCCAAGGAATTTGCAACAATGTTTGAAAATTGCAATGTCATGTTGTTAGACTTTGCTTGAAAACACATTATTATTTATTTGTGCATTTGAAGTATCATCTAAAAGAAATGTGCCAACAAAAGAAAATTTTAATAAATTCACGTTGCATAACATTCTTGAATGATCTAACAAGTTGCAACAAACATTGATAAGAAGTTTCAAAATTAATAAAAATTAGAAATGACAACATGTTCAAATATTTGCAAGAAAAGATTCAATATTGAAAGAAAAATCAATCCATAACAATAATTAATAACAACTCATAGTGATGAGCAGCAATTAATGGTAATGAAAATAAGGCATCACTAAAATGTGGACCCCACCCATTTATGGATTGAAGAATGATGATGTAGATGTTTAATGTTGAACATAAATTTTCCATTTGGTAATTAATATGCTAACAAAATACTTATAAAAGTATCTTCCATTTTGTATTCAAACGTATGCATTCAGAATATTACATACATATGGTGTCATGTATGATTAAAAATGAACCCAACTTTTATATATGTTGCTTGGAATATTTTCTCAAAATGTTTTAAGCACTTAAAATACATATAAAATTAATTGATGATATATACATGATTACTAGATAATGGTATGTATGTTGGTTTTTTTAGCTAACTTTAGTTATGTTTTTAGTACCAATGGGCAAGGGATAAAAATGGTTACAATAAAAAAAGATTAATCATTTTGAACACAATTTTAATTAAATTTATTGGACTAAACATAAGTATTTTAAATGACTAAGGTGATTGGGATGACTAATTGATGTGGCAATATTAATTTCAATGACAATGGAAAAAATAGATATAAATGTGTTTTTGAATGAATTTGAAACAATGTTGTATATTCCAATTCACCTTTTCTTACACCATGATGGTCAAAAGCAAGAGAATCAAGTGTTAAACCTTGTGCACAATGTATGGTTTGACCAATATTTAGTTGAATTGAAAATTGAACTTTTTTGACAATATGAAAAAGGTTTTTACCTATTTGTATTTTTTCAATTTTCTATTCAATTGGTGTCCAATGTTTCTCAAGTGCAAATATTTATATGTTTGTGAATATTAAAATCTCATATTAATTCTAATTTTGGATTGTCAAAATTTATCCATATCATTATTTTTGAACAATTTTTTGTATAATATAGAAAGGTGTCATCTACACCATTTACAAGACCATCTAATGTTGCATAATGTCCAACATAAAATTTTATTAACATATCTTTTTGAAAATTAGTTCATAATGAAAGTCATTTGTTTGACTTGGGAACATTGATAATGTAAAATGAAAAGGATAAGTGCTAGAATGGATATCTTGTGCAACAAATCTACATATTTCACTAAGTGTTTTTTCAAATATTCTTTTATTATGTGCTACATTGTTTTGGTGTTTGTGTAAAATTGAATCGCTAATGTATTATCAATGGGTGGTGGTTTTAAACAAATTTTATTGATGAAATTTATGTCTTTAAAAATGTGTGAAGCACTTCGAAACCTATTTAAAAAGTTGATGAAATTTGTATCTTTTTGACACACAACTTGTTTTAATTCATAATTTTGAAGTTTTCATGCCAAAAATTTGTACTCAAACATTTAATGCATTAATTTGTGGTTTGAAAATCCAAGAATCTCGAACTAAAGGAACTTGATAAAATTCATGTCATAACAACGTCAAGACCACCCATAAACCAATTGTGAGTTTTTCAATAGTTTGTCATTTGTGATCGATAAATGTGAAGATTTTATTACCAACTAAAGATATTTCATCAATAATTAATAATCATAGTTGATCATAATTTTTTATTAAAGTGTTATCTTTTTCATCATTTAATGTTTTTAATTCATTGAAATTTTTATTTAGAGGAATAACAAATGTAGAATGTATAGTTGTGCCATTGATGTTAAATGTAATTTTTCCTATGTGAATTAATTTCATGATCTTGGGTTCTATAGGGTTAGCATGTGGCATATTATTTATATAATATCTTTAACATGTTTTGTATGATGCACATTAATGTGAAAATGTTCATGTGCCTACAACGCTTATGAAAATATATGTAATGGAATTGATGGATATTTATTTATTTTATAAATAACATCAACTATTATAATGATTGTTCATTATTTTATATTTTCATGTTTGATGAGAATTCTTCATATGATATACATTCATCTATAGTTTTTAATGAAAATAATGTATCAATGTTTATTTTTACAATGTTTAATTTTTTTTTGAAATGCACGTTCATGTATTAAATCATAGTGTTCAATTTCTTTCATGTTTATCAATAAATGTTTTTTGGGAATCAGTTGTAGGAAATATTATTTCATCCAAGTTAATGTTTTCATGCACATTTATTTCAGGTATCTTGCTATATTGTTGTTGTAAATTGTCCCATTCATTAGCTTCTTCAGTTGAAATATTGAAATTATATACAATTTTCAAAATTTTCAATATTATTATTTTATTTTATACAAAAAAGGTTTAAATAAAAGTAACAATTCCCTATAATGATTTTCTAGATCTTTGTGAACATAAAATGAGACCCAACAAATAATTTTATTTCAATTGCATTGTTTAATATGTTTTTGCATCATAAGTTGCAACAAATTATGCTCAATATATGCCTTTTAATCTTCGAGGTCAACTTTTATGTTTTTCATTTAATGATTTGTAATTGATTTTTATTAAAAGCAAAGGTAGTTGATGTAATATTTATTGTGGTAATAATACAAAAGCTTTTTATTTTTCTTCATAATATGTGTTTATAAATAGAAGTGATAAAATGGAATAGATAAAGATATGTGTACTGCTTGTTGAATGGACAATTGTTGTGCATTCAAAAATGAATTTTTAATTTTTTAACAAATTTGTCTACTTTTGTGAAATAAAAAGTGTAACAATTTGTAGCAACAAATGGATCTAAAATAATTTTTACATTAGTGTTCACTTCCCATAGGGATCCTTCATGTATGTTAAATACATTTGTCCATATGTTAATTGGTTTACATTTTAACAATGTTGGTTGTAACATGGACCATAATGCAACCAAATAAGTGTATTCACTTATATTTAAATTTGGAAAAATTTCATCAATTGACGATTTTACATCTAATTTCATAAGAACCAATTTTTAAAACGTCGCAATTGATATTTTACAAAAATTTGTAATACAATTTTTTCATTTAATGATATTATCATTTTTGTATTTTCATTAGTGGTTTTTGATATTGGAATCTACAAATTAGTTGACATTTTTTTGCAACATGTTTGTTTGTGTTGATATATTTTTGTTTTGCAAATTTCATTTTTGAAAATTGTTCAGTGAATTGTTAAATATTTATTAATAAAACTTTCAATTTCTTCATTTGAAAAAATTGCAAATTGAAGAACATCTTTTGACCATAATCCATGATCATGAACTAATTTTCTTGATTGAAAAATTTGTAACAAAACAATAACCTTTTATTTTTTCAAATAAAATATTATATTTTTAAATAAAAACTTGAAAACTATTCATTTTGTGTTCATAATAGTAGTGTATATATGTAATAAAATCATTTTAAACAAGGTCCATTATGTTTAAAGGATCATCATTTTTTATTTTTACATTTTTCCCAAGATGTTTAATATGTAAATCTATTAGGGTTTTTACAAGTATAGGCCAAATGTTTGTGAATGTCACAAAAAAAGTTTGAGATTCAAGTTGTCGAATCATAACAAAAATATTTTTTTGAACTTAATCTAAATAATTTTGGGATGTTCATATATGACCTAATTCCCTATAACCTAAATTAGATTTCAATATTTTGTTTAAATTTACATTATTTAACACATTATTTGTTGTAAAAGTTCAGCTTGATAATTTTGTTTTTTGAATTTGAATCCATGCAAAGGACAATATGAAATATACTAAAACTTAAATTGTCCTCAAGTAAATATTGAATATATATGAGCTTTTTGTTTACATTCATTAATTCAATGTATTATTTTTTATACAGGCATATTGAAAAAATGGCAATAAAATAATTATGGGAAATTATAGTCTCCTAAATGTACATCATAAAATAATCCAAATGGTCAAAAAACTTCTTTTGGAGCAATTGTCAATGATTTGGTGTCATCATCAATTTATTGTTTATGTTTCAAAATGTTTTTGACTAATGTATTTCCATAATTTTCTTCAATATTCTTTTCGGATTTATGTGAAATTTGTGAATCGTCATCATCTTTTTCAATTTTATTTTATTTTATTATTATTATTATTTGTTTTCTGTATTGTCACTTCCATTGGCAAGTTTTGTTAAACTTTCCCAATTTGGTTGTATTAAAATGTTTGTAGTTGTATAAAAAAAATCTTATGAATTTCTCATAAATTTTTTATCACTATATTTGGATGAATGTAACTTAACATATATGAGATTTGTAATTTTTAATTTTTTTCAAAAAGACAAAAATTGAAGAATTATCATAAGGCATTTGTGGTAAGACAAATTGTATAAGATTCAAGTTTGTTGGAACATTGACAGTGCTTCCATGCATTCCATATTGTCTATATGTTTGTAATTGAAAGATTTGAGCAAATGCAATATGTGGTGCAATTAAATGTTTTTAGATACTTTTTTTAGCATTGATAAATATTTCATGTCTTGTTCATTATTGGTGATATCATCTTATAAATCTAACTCCAAAGGTTTGTTAAAATCAGTTTTCTTTTTATATGATTTACAAATGAACACCAAATCTATTATTTTTTCAATATTTAAAATGTTAGGGAATTTTTCAATATGTGATTGTGAGGCATAAAAGTTTTGGTATGTGAAATATAATCTTTGGCAAAAATAACAAACATTTTAAACAATGTCTTAGATGTCTTTTCTTAATTTTATAATATGTTTATCAAGAGATCTTTGTTTCATTATTATTTGATAATAAGTTGAATTAATATTAGGCCATTTTTTGAAAAAGAAATAATTATGGTTAACATTTTCAATGTTACCATTTATTATATTCATGCCAACAAAATGATTTTCATTATGTGAATGTTGTACTTTTCTATCATAAATGTTTTTTTTTTCTATAATGATTATCAACCCAATGGTCGATTATTTTAGATGATAATGTATTTGCTAATATATTTGGTACACTATGTCAAAACATGGCATCCATGATTGGTCCTTTTTTACTAGGTTAATTGTTTGTGCCATTTCTAGTCATTTATGTCATGTATAGTTATATCGGTCTAATCATGGATGCCATCTTTTGGCATAGTGACGCAGATATTGATTTGAATAAAATTCAATCATCTTATCATAAGCAACATGTCCAATGTTTTTTAAAGGAATATCATCATTTTATTTTTTAAAATTTAAGATGTTTCTCAAATGTTTAATTTGTAGGGTGTTTAAACCTAATTTTGGATGATTGGAAATGAATGTTCGTGCCATTTCCTATGGCAACCATTCAATTTTTAAAAAAAATTCTAACAAAATATTATCTAATTTTAACTTCCAACTAAATCTTGTTTTTTTAATAATCTTATTTAACTTTAAAGTCCTCAATGTTTAATAACTTTTGTCCTGATGGGGATTCAATCCAAGGTTTGCAAATAACAAAATCAAATTCATCACCAAATTCTTGCTTGATCTTGCACTAAATATGAGTTTGAAATTCCATTGGAACTATATTCTTAAAATCGCAGCAATAATAGGTACCATCCCTATTCATTACATATCAGAAATGACATTTTGTAACATATATGCTTTCAAAATAAAAAGTGTTGACATGAATATTCAATTGCCCAAAAGCTTGCAAGAACAAAATAAAACAATAAATCTTTATGCTACATGTAAGAAAAAAAAAACACAAACAAATGAAAAATGGAAGAAGCCTCAAAATTTATGGCAAAATTTTAGCCCTGAATTTCCTTGCTATTCCATCAATCTTTGAAGACTAGTATGATCTGGAATAGGTGTAAAAAAAAAGCTTGCAAAGTTGATCAAAAGTTGTGTTCACCATAAGTAGAACTATTAATAATTTTTATTGACACACTTATAAGGCTACCCATACTACATACATTAACAAATTAAACATATTGCATGTAGAACTTAAAAACACAAAGCCTAGGTGTCATTAAGCCCAAGCCCATTAATTACAAACAAAATGAAACTTTTTCCCAATCTTGCCAAAAATCCTAATCACAACAAGCTCAATAGTTCCAAGCTCTTTCCAATTTTGATTTTGCATGAAGGCTTCACTGGAATGAGTAGAAATAAAAGGTAATGAAATAAGAATGGATTTATAAATTCAATAAGAATGGTGGCCCCAACTCCTAGGACAAAGGACTAGTCTTCACACTTAAGCTTATAATTCCAAAAAGTCTCGCCAAAATTTTGCACTCATATGTAAAATCCAATATTTAAATGAGGTGAAAAAATAGTTACAATAGTTGAATTCATAGTCAACATGATCGTCATACTACCAAATGCACCACTCAAGTTCACATCATATTACCCATGCCAATTGACTATTAATGCTTTGAAACAATCTCCCATCATCTTTTGCTAGATATTTGTGACAACAAAAACAAAAGGTGTTAGTAGTCCCCTCTTTTTGTTAGGACTTGCACCTAAATCAACCATAGAAAATAAAAAGAGAATATGGTTAGAACTTCACCAAAAAAATAGAAATAAAAATAATTTAAAAAAAAATTATATATATACAACAAAAAAAAAAAGTTATACAAAACAATAAACAAACAAAAAATACAAACAATAGCCCGCAAAATAAAATACCAAGGAAATGTACATAATTTTTTTGAAGTAGGATCCCAAAACCAAAAATGACAACAAATAAAATAGTTATAGATTTACAAATATAACATCAAAACCAACATACAACTTGCTTGTCCATACAAATAAGCATAACAACATTAGGTAAAACCAAAGAAGTAAAAGGAAAGAGGTAAACAATACCAAAAAAAAAACTCAAAGCAAAAACACACTAGGGTGTAGTATGTTTTGACATATGTGAAGTCCATATTAGTGTTAAAAATGACCAAAATAACATTGTAAATACACTATAAACAATTTATATTACACATAAGTCATATTGCAAGGTTAAACAAATGTTTTATTCTTTTAGGACTTTATCAATGGTGGGTAATTATATCAAGACTTTACATTTGAAAAATGAAAAGTTGAATTATTAATTTAAATAAATATAGACTTCATAAAAAAATCATCAACTAGGCATTTTAATAAGTATTTTAAATCCATAATCATATAATATGGACTATGATGCAATTTTATAACACTACCAAAATCCAACATGTTATGGAAATTCAAAATCCATTAATGAAATTCACATGATGTGATCATTTCATATAAAATATTATTTATTGAATTTTTTTCATATCTTATTCATTTGTTCCATGGCCGATAATCAAATTATGACAAGATTATGTAATCACATGTAGTGTACTCTCACCTCACTTTCCATATTTTAAAAACCAATCAATATATATATATATATATATATATAATAGAACAAGAAGTTAAACCAAAACTTCAAAGAAAAATTAGACATACAACATTAAAACTACATAGATTTTTTTAGTTGGTTTCCTAGTTTTAAGCCACAATTTCCAAGTTTTAGGGTTTCACCTCTTTTTATAAAAAAATTAAGGTTCAACTTAAAAATTTAGGGTTCAAGTATGAAAAAATTTAGGTTAGGGTTGAAGGTTTAAAGTAGCAAATAAAATTCATGTTAGACACCTATCTATAAATTAATAATGTAGCATGCAACTCAAGACTTAGGTTTCAAGATGTAGAAAACACATGTTTTAAACTTCTCACCTAAATATTTCAAGGCCACAAATTTGATTAGAGATCTAATTAAAGTAGCCACAAACATTAATTAACATGCCTTACCCCACTTTAAAAAATGAGAATTACAAAACAAAATGGATAAATATAAGGCAAAAAGTAACCACCAATCAACATTAAAGAAGAATAACTTGTAAACAACATTTACAAGTAAAATTCAAAAATGATAAAACCTAAAAAAATTAGCAACTTAACATAATTTATTCTACCTATGTGTTAACAACCTATTAAATATCTAACTATTATAGCATTTTGCAACACTATCACAAGCTTATTTTGTACTTACATTATAGAAGCCAAAACTTGACAACAAACGAAACAAGAAAATGCATATGAAAATTCTTTCCCACAAATTTGATAATAATGTTAGTGAAAATCACACAATTTTAAGAATAAAAATAAAAATACAAAAAAGCAAGCTTACTTGCTTACTACACTATTGTATACTCGCTTTTATGTTATTTGATGCCCCAATGTTGATTAAAGCCTTAATTTATGTAGCATGTTGCATCAATGTTGTTTCTTTATATGTAAACTTCACAAGAAAAATAATTGATGGCCTCATATATAAAGGAAATGATACTACCTCATATTGCAGCTTCAAACAAATGGGTTATTGTTTTCACTCCTACAATGTAATTAAATTTTTCCAACCATTTCCTCCTAACTTCTCCCAATAATGCGACTTGCCATGTGCTCAAGGTTGAGCAAAACCACTTGGGCAATAAAAATAAAAATCTTGCCATCTTTGTAAAGGAAAGGTCATATTATTATTCAAGTGACAATAAAATTGTCCAATGAATGCAAGGTGAGCTCAACATTTCTATGAAAAAATATTCATATGAACAAACATGAGGACATGCAACATTCTTTTGCACAATTTGCAATTGAGAGCCACTGCTCTTCCTTCAAAGAAGGGTGTGTGAAGGAGCAAGCACTCACTCACATGACTTGTCTTGATGAATGAAACGATGTTCTAGTCCAATTTCATGTTGATTGTTTTGATCACCAAGCAAAAGGAAAATCAAGATACATTGCAAAATGAAAAATGCAAAAACAAAACCTTCCCCTTTTAGGACAAACATGGTCCTTAAACAAAAACAAACATGTAGAAAATTTTGTACAAACCTATAAACATTTCATTAACTGTAGTGGTTATTGCCATGGAGTGGATCTAAAAAATAACTTGATCTTTTATGGCATGCATACCTAAGGTACACATAATCATAAGCTTAATAATATAAACTGAGCCTTAACATGTGAAATCTATAAATATTTTTTTATTTTAATGATCAATATGAATATGTCTTTTGAATTTATGTCGATGATATTGAAAACACACATGTTTAAAGTTATTTAAGAAAAATGTAAATAAATATGTTTTTACTTTTTTGGTTGTACAAAGAAACAAAATAAATTTCAAGTGGATGAAATATTGAATTTTTTCACTTTCTTGGTTGATGACAATTAAAAATTTGCTTATGCACTTTCAACTTCCTAGGTAAAAGTAATAATATATTAATCCTTTAATGAAAAAATATTTTTGAACATAGTCCATCATTCCATTAATAAATTTCAAACATATTTTTGACCTACTTTTAGTACATTAAGTTTTTTCAAACTTTGTATACAACATCCTATAAACTCAATATTTAGCATGATGATGGTTCGACAATGATTGAAAAGGTTTCAATTCCACTTTCTTGCATTTATGTGTAAAAATATGATTCTCAAAGTCCTTTTTGTGTACATATTTGATTGTGCTTTCACCCTCGTAGATATGCTCATTATTGAACATATAATTTGGGATCCATGATTATAAAACATCTAAAAACTTAGTGTCTTGGTTGTGCACAATTTTCAAACTAATTTATGTTAATCTTTTGATTTTCCATGAAGTGTTTCTCAAGTTGAAACCAATAGGAAATTGCATATTTCCACACCAAATTTCACATATAATCTTTATTATTCGACCAGAATGAATTGAACATGTGTGTTGGAAATAATGCAAAATACACATCCATAATCATAAAACATACATCTAGCATGTTTATTTGTGATATTCTAAATCATACTGTTGAATGTTTGAAGTAGCGATTTGTTTCCCTCAATATATGCACAAACAGTGACATGGCTTGCTTTTCCATGAAAAAAATACATTGTCTAACCAACACAAATTAAGGATTTTCAAACATTAGGATTTGTTTGCATGTCATTCCACCTCACACCAAAGTCTTTGCAAAAGGTTCACCTTGACATATGGTCTTCAACTATTTAAAGAACATTGCAAAGTTGCCAACATCTTCATTCCAAATTCATCAACAAGAGAAAACCTAGACACCAAGGTATGAGTAGGGGTATTGAATCACAAACACAACTTATAAACAATTATTCAAAAAGGTAAAGTCATGTTTGTCACCCGATATAGATGTGGTTCTACCATTGACCTTAATGTTTCCACAACAAAGTCTTGAACATCAAAAACAATAATATAGATACATGAACATTAATACACAAAATGCAAGATTTGGGGATATTATTATATATTATCACAATAGACACTTTTAAACTTAGGCTTCAACATCAAGGTCCTATAATATTATTTTAGTAGCTTTAGAAACACATGTGACCTAGTACATGAACATTAATACACAAAATGCAAGATTTGGGGATATCATTATGTATTATCACAATATAAATTTTAAATTTAGGCTTCAACACCAAGGTCCTATAGTATAATTCTAGTAATTTTTGAAACACATGTAACTAGGTCCATTCAATTACACTAAGGTACCTTCATTCTGAAAAAAATGGGCGATTTGCAACCAACTTTGCAACTAAGTTTTTGAGTTGTAATTACTATCTGCAACTCATTGCAACTCATTGTCACTTAGCGTATTTCTACAATTGTGAGTGCTATCAAAAAAGTTGCGAGTTCTAATGGGTGTAACTTATATAGTTGCATAATAAAAAAATGCCACGTGGCATATTATTTGGATTTTGAAAAAATATAAAATATAAAGCTAAATTTGGGTAGCTAGGTCAATTAATACATAGGCATAAATAGAAAGGTAGGTGGGTCGTACCAAAGTAGGTATGTAGCTTAGGTCTATAGGAGATACCTACGTACTTAAGTTACATATCTATCTACCTACACTACATACCCACTTACCTACTTAGGAAGGTAGGTAAAAAAGTAGGACTTGTTATTTATTTGTCTAGGTAGGCAAGTAGGTAAGAAGGATTAAAAAAGGTAGGTGTAAATATGTAGGGATAATTTTTTTGAGTTCATCCCAAATTGACACATGGATTTTAATGTGAGCACACAAGAAAAACACATTCTTTATATATTTTGTGAAATAAAATTCAAGGACAAAACTTATGGGTTAAATATTTTAGTTGCACATTAGTTGCAAATTGAGGTGCAACTAGAAAAAACCTTTCCCACTTTTTTGTGTTTATTTTAAAAATTTAAAATTTATAGATAAATTAGTAATTATTTGATAATTATATGTGATTTAATTATCTAAAATAGTCATTTGATAATTATATGTGATTTAATTATCTAAAATAGTCATTTGAATTATTTTTGAATAAATCAGTTTAATTTAAATAATTAATTAGTAAATGGGGAATTAGGAAGCAAACAAGATTGTGGCACAATCTTTGAAAGATGCCAAAGCAACCTCAATAGTGCAGTGAGATTGCAAACTTGTACACCAATCACATTTGCCATAGCCATAATTATAGGTTGTTGGATTTCATAGAGTTTTTTGTTCTTATACTAAGGCCCTACTTTGCGAGCTTTTCCTAGTTCTTGAAATGCAATTGCTAGTGTCATCCAAATGATCATATTTCCTTTCATGTGATTAATGTCATTTGTGTTGTGAATTTTCATCCATATTTTCAAGATTCATCTAGCTTAAACAATGTCAAACATGTGGTTTAATTCAACCACGTGGTCCACAAACTCTAAACCCCCTCACAAGTTTAAACACTTCCCCAAAAAAATGATTTTAGTCATTTAAAATTGACAACTTAATGCAAAACGCTTCAAAGCAAAAGTGATGCTAAGAACTGCGAGGGACCTTATAATATGTGGGGGCATGGCCCAACAAATGGTATAGGAAACATGTTTTTTATGTGTTGAATACTCAATGACAATAAAAGTTCAAATGTGAGTAAGAACACAAATAACAAGAGTGATTCATAATAAATGAGATTTTTTTAAAAAAAAATTCATAATAGTTAAAAACAAGAACAAAACACCCACTATTTAAAATAAGAACATGAAAAATTGAAAGTAATAATTGAAAGCAAGATAGGAAAATGGTATGTAAAGAAAGTGATACTAGATTTGTAACATGCCTAACAAAGATTGTTTGCGATGAGAGAATTTTGATTGTAATAGTTAGCACAATGTCACAACGACATCAATCACCTATCACTTATCATCTAGAGGTGGCAATTATATTTGTGATGTTGATACAATAAAAAATTGTTATGGACAATGATATTAAATGAATAAGGTGTTAAAGTAAGGCATGGGTAAATAGTATGTTTAAAGAACAATTGGTTGGTTAGGTAGGTTGAATAAATGGGGTTCGATTAATTGTTAATAAGCAAGTTGGGTAAGTAAGGCCCATATTCATAGGTGTGAATGTAGTTTTGTAAAGATATTGTAATAAAGGTACATAAATTAACATTTAATGTTAAGTGAAAATCTTGGTGGCAATCAATGTTAAATGGGTGATTGCTTAATATTAAGTGAATGTTAACTTAACATAAAATATTCATGATAAATAGATTTAGGTCTTAAACGACTAGCTTAGTGTTAAGGGACTTAATATTAGAGTCTTTAACACCAAATGTACATTCAAGTGTGAATGCATCTAAAGTAGGTAAGCTTAACATTTTAATGTCAAATATGTGATATATCTTTTCATAGAAGATTCCAACAAATATTATTTAATGTATATGTTTTACTTGTTAAATAATTCTCATCATTGTTTCCTAAATTTGCAAGAGTCTAATTTTTTTTTCTTCATAATCTCATTTAGTGCCAAACCTAGCTACCTACTATGGTAATGCAATATTAATGGTTTATATGAGCCCTTACAACTTTTGGCCAGCCCTTGAAAATTGAAAAATTGGCCCTTATATTAATAGGGTAACTTCTCATGACAAATATTAATTATTTACTGACACATATACCCAAATAGAAATTCTACTAGAGGCAAGGCCTCTATATTTTAGACCAAATAGAATAAAATTGCAAGGAACTATAAACTATAATGCCCCTTAATATGCAGAACTTGATATGTAAGGTGCCATCCTTGTGACATGGACACTATTCTGCCAATTAAGGTGGTATCCTCTATAATTGACATTTTCTAGCAAACCCATTTCGATATGCTTTTAAAGGTTTTAAAGTGTAGGGTAAGTGTAGGGCATTTCCCAAAATGTGTGGCTGGCCTCGACTCCCACCCAAAAATGTTTCCCAACCATGGGCCTTACCAAATGGTGTATGCTTCTTGGTGTAGGGTTATGCCCGGCCGTTAGGCATCATACTGTGTGAACTGAGGCTGGAGCCAGAGATCTGGGGTGTAATTCTTTGTTGAGTGACCTATTGCTAGGGTATTAGCCAACATAATAATGGAGGTAGGCCAATAGGGGGATGTCTCATCAGTATGGTGGGAAATTACAAATTGTAACTTCTTGTCATAAGTTAGGGCCACATTAGATGACAATCCAAGGTCCAGGGTCCAATAATTAGAGCAATCTTATTGGATGAGAGCCGTAAATTGAACCCACAGCCTTTAGATGAGGGCCAAAGACCAAAAGGTGGCAAATCAAGGCCTAATCTACATGGCACCATTTTGGAGGGAAAATCAATTGGTTCAAAGTTCAAACCGAAAACAAAGAGCTGGAAAAGAGAGCTCATGATTTGAAGAACAAAGAGGCAAGCTAGGATCCAAGGGAGGGTCCAACCCAAGGATTCAATTTGCTTCAAATGAGTCCAAATTGGTTCCTACAAATTTGGACCCTATAACCCATCTAAAGTAAGGCCTACTTTAGACGAGGGTCCAGGGTCCAAATTTACCGGGAACCAATTTGGACTAGTTTGAAGCAAATTGAATCCTTGAGTTGGACTATACCTTGGTCCCTAGCCTGATTCTTGGTTCTCCAAATCAGGAGCTCTCGTTTTAGCACTGTTTTTTGGTCTGAACCAATAAATTTTCCCTCCAAATCAGGTGTCATGTAGGATTAGCCTCAATTTGTCACTTTTTGGTCTTGGACCCTTGTCTAAAGGTCTTGGGACCAATTTAAAGCTTTTGACCAATAAGATTGCTTGAATTCATTGCTCCCTTGATCTTGGACCCCGTCTGAAGTCGCCCTAAGACTAGTGGGAGGCCTCTTGCGATAGTGGTACTGTACTACCCCACCCTGTGCGGGTGCATTCGCAAAATAGAACACTTGCCTCACAACACTTGTCCATGAGGTTATGCGGACGTGTAGAGGGAAGAGAGGCAAATTTGGGTTTGCAATTCGCACTTTGAGCGAGGAGTTTCCATGCTTGCTCTACAAAGATCTCCGTTTTGACATCTACAGGTACGCACCTCTCGCTGATAATGCTCTTCTCACTATCTATGGAATAATTTGCTTCTTAGCACAAATGATGCAGGTGCTCATTTTAGGTCTAAGGGCCCATATTTCCTTGTATAATATCACAAAACTCTAAGGGACGCAATGATAAGCCAGTGTTACGCCCCTTTTTGGGCTCTGCTGGGAGAGAGGGCCAAGGCCCACCTAACAAGCGGAAAAAAAATCTTTTTTTTTTGTCAGCCTGCTCACCATTCAGGCCACCTTTGAGTGGTGAGAACTGTGATTGGCGACATTCTTGTTTCTTGGAAGTTTTGGTTAATAATATTCTAGAGAGAGTTGGTGCATTCAAAACAAACATGTTCTGTTGTATCTACATGCTGTTGCATGAATCAATCCTTTCTGACCTTGCATGTGAGAAGCTCAATTGAACAAAATTGGAGGCCAGTATCTTTGGGTTGCTAACAGATTGTGGTAATTCTTGTGATTCAGGGATGATGTTGTATTTCAGGATCAGGCTATGAATACCATTGCAGGCATAGATATCTACAAGCTTATCTTCTGGGCTCTGTGTTTTCATGGTCACATCTTCTTCAAACCTCTCTGGGTAGACATGGTTTGGGTTTGGCAGCCATGGTGTGGTGGACTGTCTGTGGCATCCCTCGCATGCCATGGGAAGGTCAGGGCCATTTTGATGGAACGTCAAAATACAAGCTGGACAACAATGGAAATAACTACGAGCACAAGGTGGGTAATGTTATCATGAATTCACTCCAAAAGTTCCAGCCACAATCTGTGTTGGATCTGATTAGGGTAGGAGGAGGCCACACAACCCTAACTCCTTCTTTCTATCAGAGAGCTGGGTATCCATACTTGCAGCAGCTTACATGTGTTCACTTTTATTGGGCTTTGAAGAGTTAATCACTGCTGATGACTGATGCAATGAATTGGTACAAAGCCTCAATTCCTGATCTTTTTCGTTGGTATGTTGGAATGAACTGGAGCAGGACAGCTCAACATCTATGAAGAGGTTGACAGATCAAGGCTTTCTGTGAATTATAGAAAGAGCTCTGCAAATTCATAGCAGTTTTGCCTTTTGTGATAAGAAAGGCAACAGGTACCTCTGCTTCTACATATTGAGGAGCAGGCCCAGAGGATCAATCAGGAACGCAACATTGCTGCAGCTGTAATGTCATGCATGATGACAGCAAAGGAGATAGTGTCCTCAGTCTTCTAGTGGTTTTCATTGCATCAAGAGTTACACTAAATCTATTAGGGTAGAGTACTCTTGAGCAGGACAGGAAGTAACATGTCTTTATCAAGAGCTGGATGGGACACTCCGATGCCTGCTAGAGATGTGACACCCATAGAGTTTATATTGTAGTGCAGTGTGGTTTGCCCTTAGCACCCTCTAGAAAAGCCAGTGAAAACACATTGGTGGGGTCTAAAGATTGTACTGTAGCGCTGATTAGTTCAGATTGTAATGGGAGGTCAGTCTGTGGGTGTTCTTGCACACCCAAGTAAATTACAAGCTTGCTTGCTGTGTTTGTCTGAGTGATGTTGCCTCCTCCAGACCAGCAAGGTTGTGTTTGTCACAAAATTCTGGTTTTCATCCTCCCTCTAGTGAAGAGATCAGTGGCTTTCAATGGATATGAAGTTACATATCAGTATCCTCCTTGAACTCTGGACTGACTGAAGACCACCATGGATCGCAAGAATGTTGCAATTGTCTGCACTTGGAATGTTCTGTAATAAGAATTGGCACTACAGAACAATTCATGATTCATCTGTGGGGAATGGGGTGTGAATGTAGAAATCTTCTCATATTTAAAGTCTGCAGCATATGTTTGAGTGAAGGGACATTATTTTGAGGGGAGAAGTTTGTTAATGCAGAGCTCTTCATTGGCAAACCTGATGTTCGTTTTGCAAATGCCAAAATATGCATTGATTAGGCAATCACAGAAATGCCATTTGCAGTGTTCAAGTGGTTCATTTGTTGTTCAAGTAGTTGGTTTGGCTTCAGCCTTGGACGAAATGTGGTACTGACCAGATCAATGATAAACCCAGTTGTTGATGGATGACATGAATATGTCAAAAGTATGTCAAACCCTCAGTAATTGTTATCCTTTCTATGGACGGAATGAAAAGATTGGGGGGGAGAGAGCTTTAGCTCTTGCAAACACACACATACCCCTAGAAGACAACAAGTCCTCCAAAAACAGTGGCGAAGATTCGTCATGTCGGCCACTAAGCGCGCCAGTCGAAGTGAATGTAGAACGGTCACTAAGCGCGCTAGTTGATGTGAATGTAGAACGGTCACCTAGGCACATCATGAGTGTTAGCTCTAGTTGAGCTTGACATCTCAACACTCCCCTTCAACATTCCCCTTCAAGCTGAACTCCAACTCAATCACTCCAAGCATGTTGCAGAATCGGCGATGTTTCTTAGCTCCCAAGACCTAGGTGAAGATGTCAGCAACCTGATCCTCTGTGTTGACATAAATAAGATCAATCTCACCTACCAAGAACTTCTCCCTGATGAAGTGATAATGAACCTCAATGTGTTTCGTCCGTGCATGAAACACTAGGTTCCTAGCCAGTTGAATACTGCTAAGGTTATCACAATATATGACAACCTGCTTGTCCACATGTAGCCCCAAATCTCCAAGTAGCTTGTGGAGCCAAATTACCTCACATGTTGCCATTGTAGCACCCCTGTACTCTGCCTCTATGCTTGACAAAGCAACTGTCGGCTGCTTCTTGCTACTCCATGTAACATCAACACTCCCAAAAGAGAACATAAAACAACTAGTAGATCTCATGTTTGAGATGCTACCAGCCCAATCAACATCTGTGTATCCATGCACTTGCAACTTTGTGTTAGCCTCATAAAAGAGACCATATTCTGTAGTGGCACTCACATAACATAGTGTGTGCTTCACACCATCCAAATGTGGCTTCCGAAGAACCTACATAAACTGGCTCTCCAATCCAACTGTGTAGTTTAAGTCCAGCCTGGTGATTGTCATGTAAATAAGACTGCCCACTATCTTCCTATACATAATGGCATCCTCTAAAACCTCACCAGCATCTACACTCAGTTTGCCATTCTGATACAGCCAACCATACCATATTTGGACACCATGTCCAAAACATACTATCGCTGTAACAACCATATACCTTCAGGTGTCCTGATGACCTCAATGCCTAGGAAGAATTTGAGCTCACCCAAATCCTCCATGTCAAACTTCTGCTTAAGGAGACTTTTTACATGCTCAACTTCCTTCTCATTGTCACCCCCAACAATCAAGTCATCCACATAGATAGTGATGACCACAATACCCTCATCACTCTTACGCACATAGAGTGAATGATCTGCATCTGACATACGAAAGCCAATGGTGACAAGATACTCTGCAATTTTGTCATGCCATGCTGTCAATGCTTGTTTCAGTCCCTACAAGGCTTTACGCAGCCTGCACACATAATTTGGGTGACTCATATCCTCATATCCAGGTGGCTGGTCCAAATACACCTCTTCTTGCAACTCGCCATGTAAAAAGGCATTCTTTACATCCATTTGATGTAACACCCAACTGCTTGATGCAGCCACTACAATCACAGCTCTCATTGTTGCCATCTTTGCAACAGGAGCAAATGTCTCCTCATAATCAATGCCATATGTCTGTGCATAACCTTTAGCTACTAGTCTAGCCTTATACTTGTTTATGCTTCCATCCGAGTTGTGCTTCATTTTGTACATCCACTTACATCCAATAGCCTTTTTCCTTTTAGGCAAAGGCACCAACTCCCATGTCCTGTTTGCATCCAATGCAACCATCTCCTCATCCATGGCTTTATCCCAAAGTGCATGCCCAACGGCATCTTCAAAACAAATGGGTTCAACCTCTTGAACAACCTTTGCCATATATGCATAATGGCGAGCTACATAACCATCATATATTAATCTCTAGACTAGTTGTCTTTCCCTGGTAGACCTGCGTGGACCTGGATCTATCCGTGGTGTCCTATTTGTTGCATTAATTTTTCTCACACCAGGTGTCTTGATAGCTAAAATCCCAAACTCCTCATCAAGGCTATGCTTAGAGCCACTAGACTCTCCATCTACATGTGAATATCCTGCAGAAATGTCAGACATACCAAGGGGCTCACCGACCTTCTCTTGTCCTTTATATGATGCATCACTTGTATTTGTAGGACTGCTATTATGACGCAGCCTACCATTCCATGGTCTATTAATAGACCCACTAGAAGGGGATTCTCGTGGTCCACTCAATGTCTGTGATTGTTGACTTGCATTCTTTGTAACCACATGCTCGTGTGCATTAGCCCCAATAGAGTTTTTTACATCAACATACCAACTGCTCATTTCATCAAACATAACATCTTTGCTCACCCTCATTTCACGTGTGAGAGGGTTATAACATCTGTACCCTTTTTGCTCAAGTGAGTACCCAATGAAAACACATTTTTCAGCCTTTGGATCCAACTTAGTCTATAACTCATTTGGTACATGTACATATGCAATGCACCCAAACATTTTTCAAGTGTGACAAATCTGGTTTTCTGCCACTGTACTTTTCTTTTAGAGTCATACCATGCACTGTTATTATGGGGGTCCTGTTCATGATGTAAACTACAATCGTAATTGCTTCAGCCCAATAATGATGTGGCATGCTCTTGTCAGCCATTAATGCAAGAGCAACCTCTGCAATGTGCTTGTTCTTTCTTTCAACAATTCCATTTTGCTGCAGAGTATACTTGCATGTAAATTGCCTATGAATTCCATGCATTTTCAGATATGTGGTAACCTCATTGGAGAAATATTCTCCCCCTCCATCTGACCTTAAGCACTTAACTTGCAACCCTGTTTGTTTTTAAGCCAACATTCTGAAATTTTGAAAGTAAGTAAACACTTCATTTTTTTCCTTCATGAAGTACACCCACATTTTCCTTGTGTGTTCATCAATGAACGATACATAATAGCGACATCCTCCCATTGATGTCGTCTTGGTTGGCCCCCATACGTCTGAATGCACTACATCAAGTGCTTTCTTACTTACATTCTTGTCATGCGGAAACACATTCTTTGTTTGCTTCCCAAATTGACATGCTTTACATATTTTATGCATTCCATCCACCTTAAACTTTGGGAAATCTGTGATAATTTCTGAATTCTACATAGACTTCAATCGTTGTTCATTTATATGACTAATATGCTTATGCCATATGTCCATATCAGCCACAACTTTTGCACCTTGTGGAAACATAGCAGCTTCCACCTTAGGCATGCTTATATCCAAAGTAAACATTCTGCCCACTCTTTTGCCCTTAACAATTAAACAACATTTGTCCTTGAAATCTTCAACATAGTAGCCATTAGGGTTGAATTGCTTGCAAACCCTGCTTAATCATTTGCCCAACAGAAACTAAGTTCTTTGTGATATTGGGCACATGAAATACATTAGAGTACTTTATCTTGCCATCTTGCATAACTAATGGCACATTTCCGATATGAGTAATGGGATGAGTTGTGTCATCTCCCGTCTTTACATAACTTGGTTTTTCTAGATTTTTGACATCTTTAAACCATTCACCATGATAGGTCATGTGGTTAAAGGTTCCCAAATCCACATACCATACATTATCAGCATTTGTGAATACATTTGCAGCCACTGTTGACGCACTCCCAATTCTTTGAGGGATTCAAATGTGAGTCCAAGTAGAAAACAACGGAAGAGGGAGGAGTCGAGGCACGCTCCTTGGTTCACAACACTTTGAGGGGGTAGAGGGGCATGTTGGAGCTCCGGGATGGGACTAGGAAGAGTTGATAAGCTTCATTTATTCACATGGGCCTGCAAAAAACCCACACAAGGTGGTTAGTGCCTAGTTGGAGCACTTTTGGTGTTAGGACGAGTCACGGGCAACACGAACACACAAAACTCACCACGGCCCGGACTTGGGGAAAGTCATCACCTTCCCCCTTATAGTATACTCTATGGCTAGCCACGGAGCCCACATCTAAATGGCTTTTTGTCCTGGGACTACTGCGACTTTGGAGCCCCATAACTTTGCGAGTAGACCTCTGATTGAGGTGCGGTCTAAAGCAAAGTTGTAGATCTCGTCGAGAGCTTTCCAAGGGTATGTCGCACACCCTCTACAAATAAGTAAATCGGGTCGATTGCCGACTTTTTGTGGTCGGGAGTTAAATTGCCAGTTTGACTCCCGACCTTTCTTTTGGCCATAACTTGTGTTTCAAATGTCCAAATGAGCAATATGAGCCCAGTTTAAACATCTAAGTTCCAAGATTTTTCCAATGATATAAAGAACGCCACAAGCCATTGAGTTTTGACTCTTGAAATCGCTCTCTAAAGTTTTGGGTGTCCATTTGGGACTCCAACTTTCACCATGGGAGTTCATTTGGGAGTGTGAGGGTCGATTCCCTCACACTCTTTGCACTCTCGGGAGCATGTGATGTGACTCCTAGGTCTCCCACTTGGCCCGCAACCTTGCAACCCCTTGTTTTGGTTGCGAGCCCAAGGTTAGGGTTGTAACAACTGTATTTAACATTTGCTACACAACAAATAAATGCTCATACCTATCTTTAGCCTGCTTGCTTGAAGATGCTGTTGCAATCTTCCATTCCTCATGTCGCTTTCCTTCTGTTTACATTCTTTGGCCTAATGGTTTGGTTTGCCACAATAATGATAGTCTCTAGAATTTGATCCAAATTGTTGTCTGTTCCAATTGTCACATCCTCTTTCAGCCCCCCTGCCTTGAGATTGGCCTCTTCCACCACCTCTGTATGATTGTTGTTGTTGTGAGTAATTTGACTACTACTATCCAAAATTATGATTTCCAAAATGGCCACCACCTTGGCCTTGACCACGACCTCTTCCTTTGCCTCTACACCTGTATTTGAGTAGAAGGCATGCTGCTCTACGTTGTTCTTGTTTTGTGTAGAACAATCTTCATTTAAGGTTTTCTCTTCTATAATCAGCATTGACACAAAATTTCCGAAAGTTGGGAACATTTTCCCTGACAGTTACGGATGTCTTGAAAGACTTGTGTTCCTTTCCAAGTCCATTTAGACGAATGCTAACCGAATCATCATCATCCACAGATACATTAATAGATGCAAGGGATTCAATAATACCCTTGATCTTCAATGAATACTCATTGATAGACATGTTTTTCTTCTTCACAGTGTGCAACTCTTGCTTTAGTTACAACTTCCTTGCCTTTGTATTTGTTTGGAACATCTGCACCAAGTTTTGCCATGCTTCTGTTGGAGTGTGAGCATCCTATATGTGCCCAATCATAATGTTTGTAACACTAATAGACAACCAATACATGACCTTGCGTGCACCCTGGTTCCAATCCTTGAATGATTTTATCTCTACTGCAGTGGCATTCTCCTCGGGCAACTTTGGAAGGTCTTCATTCTCACCTTCCACATAATCCCAAAATCCTTTTCTCATAAGGAAATTGGTCATCTTGAACTTCCAAGCATGGAAGTTGTTCTTGTCAAGCCTTTCACTAACAATTTGATTGACGTCGTCTGACATCTTGTTCGAATAGCATGTGAATGCCTACTAATTCAGAAACGGAGGTCGAGATGATGCCCTAAAATTCCGTCCAAAAGGCAGTATACAATCCCTATAGCTTCGTCTTGGTGAAGACAACTCCTCGATCTGATGTCGTTTGCCGGTGCCTTCCGAAGAGCTTCCGACACGAGTGTAGTAGTGAACACGAAGGGGGAAGAGATGATGACCTCTTGCTGCCGTACCACCTCCTTTGCTTCTTGTGCTTGCTGCTCAGCCTTTAGCTTGTACCAGGCTCTGATACCATGAAAGATTGGGGGGGAGAGAGCTTTAGCTCTTGCAAACACACACATCCCTAGAAGACAAGTCCTCAAAAAACAGTGGCGAAGATCTGTCATGTCGGCCACTAAGTGCGCCAGTTGAAGTGAATGTAGAACGGTCACTAAACGCACCACTCGATGTGAATGTAGAACGGTCACCCATGCACATCATGAGTGTCAACTCTAGTTGAGCTTGACATCTCAACACAGAACAAATGAGCTCTTCAGCAGTTTTCAGTTTTTCACTCTGACCAAATTCTTCCTATCATTGAACAGACTTTGAGCTTCATGTAGCTTCCAGGGTAGGTATGGTTATTCCCAACCCTCTTTGTGTTTGTGGGTCAGTCAGAAGCTAGGATTAATCTACCTGTCTCTGAAGTATAATTGCATGTTAGGAGAAAAAAGTGAGTAGTAAAGGATTGTGATGATACCTTTTGAAACTTGTCTCTGTCATAGGTGTGGAACATAATGTTTTAGAAAGTTTTGGATTACCCTAAGTTCATGATGGGGATATTGGATCAGGTGTCACAATGTGACCTTCAGCAAGAAAATGATAAATCCACCCAAGAGAAATTCAATTTCCACTCAGGTTGCAAGCATGGCAAAAGGATTACAACTGTGAGCATATATTATATATTTTGTTTCCTATTTGGATATTAAGCAAAGTTCAAGGTAATCATCAAGACTTAAATGTAGAGGAAATTTTCAGATTGACAAAAAAAAGCATCAAGTTGCTACCAGCCTACTCACTTCATCATCTTCAGATTGAAAATGCACCATTAATGTTGTTATCATGCAAAAGTTTTCAATGAACATCAAATCTCCTTGCTGCTAGCAAAGAGGGAGGGAGTACAGTATTGTAGAAAATCTGTGACTAAAAATGTTTCCAAACAACTTGAGGATGCTATTTATAAAAGCTTTGAACTTGGAGACAATTTCAGAGACCAGTCTTAAGTGACATGATCAACTGGACTCTTTATTGGAGTTTATTATTTATTCTCTCTGGAGTAGATGCAATATTCTAGATTTGGAAATTCACCCATGAGCTTCAGTTCCTAGAGTATAAAGAAGTAAACATCTATAACATACGGTCGGTCAGGGTGGATGTCGATCAGCAGTTGACTAGTTGATGTGAGAGCATTGCTTACGGATTTGACCCTGGGAGCCAGTAAGTGGTTTGTACTCACTCAAGATCTGGAAAGCTTGAGTGAAGTCAGCATGCCACTTGTTTTGGTCCTTGGCATACAGCAACACGTACTCCCTTGTTCTGGCATCATTGTAAAGCTCCTGATCAACGTGCATGAGTCCTTGCCTGTTAATAAGGTTGACATAGTAGTGGTTGTCAAAGAGCATAGGTGTGCCGGGGTCGTTCCTCATGTACGTGAAGTGTACACTCACATGGGGATTGGGGATGGGTCCTGGACATCTCTTCCTCAACATGGCACCATAAAGTGGATCCATGATTGGATCCAGCTTCGGGTACAGCCTCTCCCCAAAACTCTCACAATGGGCTCTTCCAACCGTGTGCACACCTGGTCAGACCAACACAAGTTGTAAATTGTGGTGAGAAGACTGTCCCTATAAGAGAATGTGGTTATTCTCACACAAAAAACCATGGCTCATGACACATGTCACATGTGTGAAGTAAACTTTGTGATTTCATCTATTATGTGCCATTACCTAGAATTTCAAATTGTCATTTTGATGTAGTATATTCTGCAATAGACATGGTCACATATTGTACATTCTAATGGTTGAAACGACAAAGTTTATCTTACAAGTGTCATGAGCCAAAGCTTCTTCGGTGAGAAAAACTACATTTGCTTGTAGTGTGTTAAGCATAGCTTCTTAAAGAAGATCACTAGTCCCGGATCAGCTAGACTAGATCAAGCTGGGTGATCAGCCGCAGCTGGATCCCAATTAATAAGATTTTATCATCGACTTGACATCAAAGAAGCTGTGGGGACACTTGGGCGTTACCAAGAAGGGCAACGGTTTGAGCAGTGTTGAGACCAATCTTTTTGAAGTAGGCCAACAGACTAGTAACGTCAGTCTGGGGAGTGGGGATGCCATCATCTGCGGATTTCTTCAGACTCACTATCGAGTCTCTTCGCCCGGTCTTCAATGCCACACGAGGTCCTCCCAACTGCAATCAGCTTGCCACTGTACCCAAATCAGTCTCTGTAGAAGAGTTCTACTAGAAATCTGATACTCGTTGCGTTATTAGCAAGGTCGAATCCACTGGGAGCAATATTGTAATCACACCTCATGAATGCGCTAGGAGTTTGACCCAAGTTGTCCGCCATGTAGAAACCTTGAGGTTAAGGACAAAATTTTGATGTTCCACAATTGAAGTACAGAATCATGGGCTATTCTGAAACTTGAAGGTCTAAATGTTCTTCAAAGATTTGGTCTGATTTCAGTCTTTCCCGTGCTCTGATTCGAGTCTGAAATAGCGTAAACTAGCAGAAGCTGCAGCTAGAACGAAACAAAAGTTCTATTGGGTTGTACGTAGACATGGACCCTCAGAGATACACAGCACCAGTTACTGTAGCCCTGGCTTAAAAAATTCTCAGTGGTTCGATGGAGGTTCTTCGCTGAACTAGCAAGTTAGGATTAGGGGATCAGTCCGGCACCTGAGCGATGCTGTTGCTGCCAGCCAGAGCGATGATGTCCGCGCACGACACGACACCCGGGCATTCCTTCTCCACTGCAGCCTTGATTTGGTCGAACCACTTGAAGTTCCGCATGCCTGTCTGAGAGTGCGATTCTTTCTCTGCCGGGCTATTGGCCGTGGAGTCCAGCAAGAACGATGCATCACATCCCTGCATTGTAATCCAGATTCCAAATCACATTGCTCAACACTAATACCCTAGTGAAGCAGCAGCAGCAGCACATACAAGAAGTTACATTGTGACCACCGCGTGAGATTTGACCAAGAGATCTTCGCAACCACATCGAGTATAGTTAGCAGAGATCTTGCAAAACTTACATTAAAGCAGTCGTGGAATACATAACGGACGTTCGACACCGCAGTGTTGCCCTTCTTGTAGTACAACTTGTCAACCATGTCGTGGATGATCTTCTCGGCCCTTGGGCACGACTTCGCATAGTAGTTGTACACCAGACCCCCCGCAGCCACATCCTGCATAATGCTCTTGTGTGCAAGAGCAGCACACAATAGTAAGAGTAGAAAGATTGAATATTTGGATCGCCTCATGATCGTTGATTACGCAGCTTTTGCTCTGCAATCCGAATCCCCATTCAAACCAATTAGTAACACATGATGATCCATGTGAGCCGGCGGGCGCAAGATTTCACTCGACTAGTACAGAAACCAATCCATAATTCATCTACACAGAAACAACTCTCCCAACTGTAGTACGGAATGAAAAACTCGACCAATCTGTCGTTGTACAGAAGAGTTGATGCTGCAATAACGTCTAGCTAGCTAGCGGAGCTAGGTGTTGTACGACCTGCAAATTCACGAACTCAGCTACCTGATCAAGAAAGTGGTCCGGCCCGCCCCGCGTGTCAGTAAATGCTCACAACGATGTCCAAAGAAGAAGTACGCTAGTAGTGTCTAGGATCATCTGCCTCAACGTCATAGAATTGGAACTGCGGTGCAACGTGCGAGAATGAATGGATCAAGCTGTTGACGTCGATCTCGCGTACCGGATGTTTATAGGTAGTGGAACTCGATTGAGTGATGCGGGAAGCTGCGCGGAACAAAGTGTGGGTACGAGAAATTTCTCCGGAATGCGGACGACGAGGAGTGCACGACGTCGAGACTCGGGACTAGGCAGGCAGGCGGGGGGTGAGTGTAACTTCGAACCGTTATGTTAACAAGTTCTTGGGATCACCATTATGTTACCGTAACTGCGAACCGTTATGTTAACCCTGAGGTGAGGTAGGTATGTGAATTTACGAGTCAAATCCATATCCTATATTTGGTTTCTGACAAGCATTTGTGACTCAGATGTTCCCTTAGTACTACCACACCAGACACTTGGCGTGCCGATTGGTATCAGTGCCTTTTCTAAGGGTTCTGCGATGCAGCCAGAAAAGCTGGCCACATGCACAGCTTAAAGGGCCAAATGGGGGGCTAGAGTAGCAACCTCCCCCTTTGCCCCTTGCTGAATGTGGAGCCTCATGGCCGCGGCTCACAGCCTAGGCTGCAGTAGGGTAAACTGGCCCATCACCAAACATTAGTGTATCATCGAACACTTTGGCAGATCTTTCTCAATTCTTCTCTATTTTGAGTGATTTCAAATGTTATTGGCAGATCTTTCTCAATTCTTCTCCATTTTGAGTGATTTAAAATGTTATACTAGCGCCTTCTCAAGCTTCACAAATCATCTTTGAAATGCAAAGCCAAAGGAGCAGCCAGAAAAGAGCAGTAAATTTTATTTTTTTTTGAATTGCAAATCGCATTTTTTTTCATTTTTCTTCATCTTGCCCCTTCCTGCTTTATCAATGCATAACTTTTTCATTTTTTTGGTTCAAATTGAGCTATTTGACTGCTCGGAACTCACCATCTTAAGCTTTACAAATCATCTCATAACTCATCAATAGAGTAATATTTAAGGATTTTTTGAGGGCTTTGGAAATAAGATATGAGTTGCTTGATTGAGAATTTTATGTAAAAACAACCACCCCTACTTGGGGGGCTGTCATTTTCTCGCCTCCATTTTTGCTGATTTTCAGTGTGATAGATGTGCAAACGAAGGATTCCATCTACTCTTTGGACACCATAAACAATGAGGCTCCCCTGCAAAAACGACGAGAAACCCTACATTAAGTGTACTATGATAGGCCCCTCTACCCTAGCCACTACAATTGGGCACCAGATTTTTAAAAAAGTACAACAAGGGTAATAACAAGTTTTTATTAAAAAAATTTACCACACCAAAAAATAATTATCAATTTTGTAGATACTAATTGAAACTTTTTAAAGTGTAGAAAATCATTTTTGTTTTCCAACATTTGGACTTTAGCAACTCTTCGTACATTGGTATGTATTTAAGATTGAAGTTATTTTGATCAACTTTTAAATTTTTTGTGTATGTGTACACATTAAGGTTGTTTTTGAAATGATTTTCTGTTTTAACTTTCTTAAATTTGTCTTTGTATAATGTAAAATAGAAGTGTAGTTTTAATATTAAAATATGTATTAATTCTAATTATATATTTGATTTCTTAAAAAAATTACAATCTTTATGCATGTACATGTTAGGTATGTATTTAAATTGAATTTGAAAATTTTAAAAAATACATATTACATGGAAGATGAACGACATTTCAAACTCCAAGAATAAATTCCTCAATTTAACCAATCTCCACCTCTTATGACAATTATTTCTCAAAACCTCAAGATGATCAGAATTTTTTTATCAATAACACAATGTCAATTGTCATTGAAATTCATTGAATACACCAACTACAAAATTCAAATATGAATAATTAAAACTTGTTGCAAGCTCTACACCCACAAAACAAGAGAGCACAAAATATTAAAAGCTCACAAAATCAGAGAGCTCAAAATGCTAAAACTCAAAAGACAAAATAAACCCTAAAATTGAGTATTTTGTAAAAAGAAAAAAACCCTAATATGATAATAAAGACAAGGGGTTCTAATAGTTACCCATTAGACAAATGTTCAAAATTTTAAATTTACCCCTACCTAAACTTGCAGCAGCTGAAACTGCTAAAATGTGCTCAAAAAAGGATGTGCCACTTTTGCCCTTGTCTTCTCTTCTTGTTCTTTTGGGGGCAAAAGCAGGGCCTTCAAGGGGGCTTAGTCGTGCATGTGCCAAGGCCCAAAGAGTGGTGATCATCTGGAAAATAACTGGCTAAATACTAGAAAGACAAAAAAGGATGCTTCTCTGTTAGGTAGTCAAGAACGTAGGTAGA
Source organism: Sphagnum contortum (assembly GCA_963920785.1). NCBI lineage: Eukaryota > Viridiplantae > Streptophyta > Sphagnopsida > Sphagnales > Sphagnaceae > Sphagnum > Sphagnum contortum. The sequence continues at coordinate 2,949,930 of OY987288.1, forward strand.
AAGATCCATTTTGTCTTTCTGGAAGGTGTTCCTAGTAACTGGCCCTCCATAACTGGTCTCTGCTGGAAGAATGATCATGGGATCTTGTTTTTTAATATTCACTTGACCCACAAGCTTCCATTTTGAATGGTTGCCATCACTGGTGGTTAGAACTAAGTATGTGCAATTCAGATCAGGGAGTTAAATGTATGCTTTTCAAGTACCTCATCACTAGCAGGATTTTCTTAATCACTTACGTGGTGTAGCCACACTAGCAATCATCGACAGGAGCATCTAGCCAGTTTTAAAAATCGTGCTGTTGTTTGGTGACCTGCTGTAGCAGGCGCTCTAAATCCCACAAACCCTTGATATGTTCCGAAATTATTGCCTGCACCCACTTTAGCATCTTGTTCAGTTTTAGATAAGGCTATTTAATAGTCAATGGACAGAAGGTGAGCTGGTTACCTTCAGTGGATCTGGAATTCTCCTTTCAAGAACTGGATTTTCCATTTTCCAAATTGAATATCCAGGGTGATGTCTTCTCTTGGATTTTCAAATGGGTGTCAATAAGACCATCTTAATAGACCATAGTCGACTGTAGAAGGTGTGCAGCTCTGTGCACTGCTGTTTCATTTGGGAATAATTTTCAAATTGTGTGGATATTTGAATTAGGAAAATAATCGTCGCTTCCGGTTTTTAAATCATTCCAAAATCAGACAACCATCGATTCCAATTCTTTGAAAAAATGAGAACCAAAGAACCAGTGAATTTTCGCTTAGGAGTTGGTGAGCCGTCTTTGATGACTGAGCAGCATTCTCAGAAATAGCGTACGACTATGTACCTTCGAGGACACGTTGGGACCTAGAGTACAACATAAGTACAATAACAGAACGTTTTTGTCTGCACGTGAATTAGCAGCTGTCATAAGCGCGCCTTTTGCTATTTTGGAACCCCAGTTAATCACATTTTGCTATACTGTCAGAGGCTACAGCTTGCACTTCCTTGCAGACAGTGCACGAATTCCATCTCCCAAGTTCCACATCCCTTAAAACATAATACAGATAAGTATGGATCTCTTCCTCCCTCTGTCTCTCTCGCCCCACCTACTTCAAATCTAAACTGGGAGGGAAAAAGTCTCTGTGTTCTGTTGACAATAGAGCGAGGAAAATCCCAATTCAAGTAAATTGGACAAACGTTATTTGGATTACACATGGATGCTTCTTAGTCCAGACAATTCAATCTGTTATAAGTTATAACAGATTCAATCTAGCCATAGTTACGGTGGGTGGGTTTAGGTTGATATGTCTTCCCACCCCCCAATGAATTTCCTTTGGAATAACTGGTGATCCACCAAAATACCATATGGTCAGATGCAGATGCAATTAACACTCCAGACATGTGACTTCCTAACCAAAGGTTGGCCAGTTCTTCCTTTTCTTTTTCATAACAAACTGGCCAAGGTCTTTTTTTAACAAAAGGTTCTCTCACACACATGTCTCAATAACTAAAATTTGACATTTTTTGAGACCCGCCTATTTTCAATTTGCTTGCTTAAGCAATACCTCCAGCTATCAATTTCCCTAAATTTTTTTTTTAAAATGTTCATTTGTTATCCACATGAGTTAGTTTTGAATGCTCTATCCTGATTGTAATGCTAAGGTAGATTTTTGTAGGTAAATCTTATTTCCATGAAAACATCAGTGTTAACAAGCTTGATTTGAAGTGTCAAACCCAAGGTTTCAGGTTTCAGTTATTGGGACTTTACCCATCATCATTCTTTTGGTGGAATCAACACCAGGATGGGATCATGGAACTAGCCTTGTGTTAGAATTATAACCAGAACTGGAACTTTGAAAATAAATTCCTGAAAGTAAATTCAAGTTCTTAAGGTTGGTGCATTGAATTTCTTTGACAAGTCAGCAACTGGGTTGAATTTTAGAGGTAGGTGATAAATTCTAATCTGTTGAGAAACTTGGTACTTTCACAATTTTCAGTTTTAACTTGTTGGAAAACATTTACCTATAAGATTTTCAGCATTGAGGAGTGTTAGTGTGCACATGGAATTAGATTATTTTTTAATTGAGCATCAAGGTTCTTGAATTTGGGAAAACAAAAAAAACCTACATCGCAGGTTTAAACATTTGAAGAACCAAGTTCAAACCGCACCTAAAGAACCTATCAAAACTTTTTTAAATGTCAAAATTGGGATCAGAGGTTCTTTCAAAAGGGCATAACTGGACAAAACTACCCTGTTTTAACCTGTTAGTTCCTGGGCGCTTGTGTTTTCTCTTGGTCCTTTTTGGTCAATGATGGGCTCAAATTAAACATGACGAACAACTACTTGGGAACAACAAATATTGTACCTGATTCAGCGGTTTTTTTTCTGGCGAAATTTCACCAGTGCGCCACCTGGAAAGTTGCCCCTGACACACCCCTCGCATTACAAAAATAAATCTGGACTGTTGATTTTGCTAGGATCCTAGCCATTGAGGTTAGGGTTTGTCACAAATTGGATGCAAAAGTGGAGTGGCTTGCCACTGGAGACCCGGACGTTATTTGAGCAACACATCTTAAATGTGTTGCTCAGCCTGAGGCAGCCCGGCATGGATTATCACACATTGACACTCGGGGTCGAAACTTGGCCACCGAAACATGCCAAGTTTTGGGCTCATGTTTCAAACCCCCACTTAAAACCAAAGGCAAATGAAAAGAAAGTGAAAAAGGGTGCAAATGATGCCACAAAATCGACCATCAAAAAACAATGTGCCACAAATTCAAAGGCTCTTCATATTGTGGCTCCCCCAATTGAGAGCTTTGAATGTTCTAAAGATGAGCTACAATCCCCACTCACAAACAAAACATTATACATAGATATGGAGAATACGCCTCGTAACAACCAATGCCTTTTTCAATATGCAAAGGCAAAACAGTAGGTTCCTCACCTAACCATGTCTATTTCATAACATATATTTCAACAATGCACATTAAGAGACATGTTCATTGTTTTCCATGTGTGCTATGCAAGTTGCTTGAGCTTTTTAAGAACACAAAATAAGTCTTGTGCTTCATGCGATTCCTTGTGAATTTGCTAGTTAGAAACATGTGCCAAATTCAATTCAAAACTAGTGTAGCAACATGGAGCTATGTTTATCAAAACATGATCATGTACGAATTGTTACATTAGGCAAAATGTTCTTTGTTTAAGTTACATCTAGATGCTTAACATTGTGTTTAATGGGACAAAGAAGACAACGTTTGCAATTACATGTTATTCTTTGGAAGGGATCCAAAAAAGGAGATTGTTATATGGCCAAATGATGACAAAGAAGACAACGTTTGCAATTACATGTTATTCTTTGGAAGGGATCCAAAAAAGGAGATTGTTATATGGCCAAATGATGACAATTTTAAACTATTGATCCAAAAGCATGGCGATCTTAAAGAACCATGTTGGATTTCATGTTACAATATGTGTTGTGCCTTGAATCAACTTTAGTTCGAAAGCAATATTTTCATGTCCACAGCCACTAGAAGAAAAAGATCAATATGTGACCAATGCATTCATAATTACTTGTGATTATTTGGTTTTTGCAATTATTGCAATCTATAATTAATGTGACATCATGTTAACATCAACCAAATCACCTACAACTAACTTGCAATTAGTCTACGACTAAATTGGTTTACATCTATATACGAGTTGGACTTATCATCAAAGAATAACCATTTAAAGTCCCAATAGTCACAAGCGAAGTGTTTTGTAATTGCAATCAACATATGTCTATATACATTAATTAGAATAATTGTTTGATTTATGATTAAACTTAATATTCATAGTATTTTTATTGTAATTAAAGTCATTGATATGATTATTGTAATTATACTAATTTCATTACATTATATTATTTATAATTTCAAATAAATTAAATATATTCCAACATAGGCTATTATACTTAATATATAATAATAATAATATTATTATTATTAAAAACTACATTCCAGTATATTGGAATATTTAATTATGTACTTACAATATATAATTGTTATTCCATCATAAGAAATTTAAATAATTTTATTTCAAATATAAAATAATTAAAATAAATTATTTTATTTATTATTTATTACTACTTATATAAAATGAATAAATAATATTACAACATAGATTTTCACATTATTCAAAATGGTAGTTCTCAATCATAAAAAATAACTATTGTATTTACAACACTTATGTTTTAATAATAATAATTAAATGATTAATTGACAAGTTATGCTCTATAATTAAGATTTTTATTTCAGAATTTTATAATAATTTTAAAATAATGAGCAAAGTTGTTCTAATTATTGTATTTAAAACAAATATACACTAAAATGATTGGACATATTACTCATTATTTACTTATTTACAATAACATTTTAATATAAAAACATAAAATAATTAATGCTATGACCATAACTACATGGATTTTAATATAATAAACTAAAATATCTATTTCTTGTAACTACTTGTTCATAATATATCACTTTTATAAATAATTATAAATGATTATATTTATTAATTATAAGTTACACTAAATAGTTATTGTTATAACATAAGTTTTTATATTATATAACTTATATTCTTAGAGTAAAAAAATCAATTACTGTAATTAATGTTACATTACTTTCAAATCATTGTAACTATTTCAAATAAGAATTAATTATAGTAATTTCATAATTATTTTCTACTTGAACATAATATTCACAATTTGTAACTTATAACTTCAAATCATAATTAAATTTTTGGAAAGAATTATAGTTCAAATAAGTATTGTAATGATTATACTTGCAAGAATGATTATATAGTTATTTTTTAAATAAAAAAATTTCTGTAATTACTTATTTCTGATAAATATTTTATAGTAATATTATAGTAATTTAAAAGTATTAATATATTTTCAGCAGATTATTGTATTCATAATTGTTAATTACCAATAGAAAAAAACATTTACTTGATCAATAACATTTTTTACAATATAATAATTATATAGTATATCAGTAATTAGTTTAATGTTACTTTTAAAATAAATAACTTCTGGAGGATTTTTTTTTTAATAACAATTATTAGTTCATTATATTTAATTGAAAATAAATATTATAATAGTTATTTTTAAGTATAATAAAAAAATGTATTACATTATTATATTATCTATAATCCGACCAGATTTTAAAAGTAATGAAATATTTTAAAATATTTAATTTATTTATTTATCTATGAATTATGTATTGATAAGTTGTGAATAATTAGATAGCTAATTAGTTAAATATTAAAAATTTATTAGTTTTTTAAATAGTTGACAATGAAAACTTTATATTTATAGTGTATAGTTTATATTTTAGATATATGTTAAATTTAATCATTATTAATTAAATTATTATCTTATTATTTAATGAAGCATGTATTTGAATTGTTCAGAAATCTAAGAACTTAGAAAAAAAGGGATGAGGAAAGTTTTGAAGTTGCAACTTAATTTGTGAGAAAGTTGCAACTTCAAAATTTATCCCATATTATTTGTTATCCATTCCTAATTTGAACACTATATAAACAAGGGGTGTGATCGTCCAATTTCACATTAAAAAATGTGTGCACATGGGATGAGTCACTCAAAAGGCTTGACCCAAAACAAAAAAAAAATCATGCACAATTTTAAACTACCTACTTCCCCAACCTATTTATCTACCTAACTAAGTTGGTGCTTAGTTTGACCTACCCACCTAGGTTGATCTATGTATCACCTACCTAAGTATTTACCTATATGAACAAGTATTGAACCTAGAAAAATAGGACCTACCTACCTACCTATTTGCTTAAATAAGTAGGTAGGTATTTAATCTAACTTTGTAGGCACCTATTTATGTACCTACCTAAGTATTTACCAACTTAATATTAATATTTTGTATTAAATTCATTTTTAAATGTCACGTGGCATATTTACATTAGGCCACATTTCATAATATAAATCGTCCAAGAATGTGAATTAAACATCCCAGATTATTTCAAAATAATAATATTATTTATTTTAAATAATTAAAAATTGGGACACGTGACAACACATCATTTGTCGCAATGCTAGCTTTGGGTTCGCGACCAAGGCAAAGGGGTTGGAAGGTTGTGGGCCAAAAGGAAGCATGGGAGTCAAGGCAAATATGTCGCAAGGGTGATCACCAAGAGGAAGCCCAAGAGTCACATCACATACTCCCAGGAATGTGAGAAAGTGTGAGGGAGTGTGAGGGAGTGAACATTCACACTCCCAAGGCAACTCCCACTTTGGGAGGTGGAGTCTCAGTGGAATCCTAAAACTTCAGAAAGCAATTTCAAGGGTCAAAATTCAATGGCTTGTGGCGTTCTTTGTATCATTGGAAAGCTCTTGGAACATAGATGTCTAAAATGGGCTCGCATTGTTCATTTGGATATCTGAAACACAAGTTATGGCCAAAAGAAAGGCCAGGAGTCAAACTACCAGTTTGACTCTCGACCAAAAAAAGTCAGGAATCGACCCGATTTACTTAGCTGTAGACAACATGCAACATACCGTTGGAAAGCTCTCAACGAGAGCTACAACTCTGTTTTAGACCGCACCTCGATCCGGGGTCTGTTCACAAAGTTATGGGGCTCCAAAGTTACGAAAGTCCATGTTGGCGCAATTTCAGGACTCCCACTCGAGAGTCCAAGGAGAGATAAGTCATTTGGATGTAGGCTCCGTGGCCAGCCACAGAGTATACTATAAGGGGGAAGGTGGTGGCTTCCCCAAGTCCAAGCCGTGGTGAGTCTTGTGTGTCCATGTTGCCTGTGGCTCGTCCTAGCACCAAGGGTGTTCCAACTATGCACTAACCACCTTGTGTGGGTTATGTGCATGCCTTTGTGAGTGAGTGAAGCTTGTCAACTCTTCCTAGTCCCATTCCAGAGCTCCAACACACCCCTTTACCCCTCAAAGTGTTGTGAGTTAATGAGCGTGCCCCAACTCATCCCTCTTCCGCTATTTTCCACTTGGACCCACATTTGGGTCCTTTGAAGACTTGGGAGTGCATCATCATTTGTCTTCAACAGTGTCCAAAATAGTTGCATCTTAGTCACATGTGATAATAAATATATAATGGAGTCAAAGGATGAACTTGTATTTGTTGATTTTTTTCGTTCATCCAATACCCTTATCATTCGCGATTAATATCACATGTGATGTGTCCAAGGCGACTAAGGGGATTTTAATTGCAAATGTCGTTTACAACTAAAATTTAGTTATAGAGACCAATAAAAAATAAGTGTTTTTCTTCTATTGAGCTAGGTTACAAAAATGTTACAAAAAATTTAATTAAAAGAGGGTGATGTTGGAGAGAAGGTTGTTAACTAGGTCATGAGAAATTTACATAGCCATGAAAGTAAGGAAGATTCATTGGTGGTTCCATATTCCAAGAAGAATCAGTTGTCTCTTTTTGTTCTAGAAAATAATCAAACTTTTCACTTTGACTCAACTCTTGGGTTTCAAACACTACACAATTTGATTGGTTCGTGACATGTGTGGAACTTGGGTGGGCATATACAAAGGGACTACCCCAGACTATAATGAATGGGGGATTATAAGCTTGAGACCAATTATCCGTGTTCTTATGCACCCACAAGAAGGATCATGGGAGTGCAGATATTTGGTGGTAGAAAATTTTGTGCAATACTTCACTAGGTGTGCTGATAGAGACCACCTAGTTGGCACCTATGTGTGTAACATATTAAAATTAATTATCTTTCAGATAACTGTGATTTGGTGTGTTATTTTTAGAAGAGCATGTTTTGATTGGTATGGTTCTACATTTCAAATGATGTTTCAAAATTGATATGTTTCTTGGGTAGTATGTTACTATGACTTTTTGGTGATGATATGTTTCAAGGGTGGATTTGTTGTTGGCGATTTATCACATTTCACGGTTCATGTGTTTTGTTCAAAAGTTTATGGATGTTTTGCAATCATATGTTTCTACAGGGTTGTGTTACTTCAAATTCTTGTATTAAGAGGTTTTTCACATTAGTTTTGCCTGGTGTTCAAGACGCATATGTTTTTCGAGAGGTTGATTTGATGTAGGGTTGCTAGGTGCAAATGTTGTTAGAAGGGTGTTTTAATATCGCAAGATGTTCTACAAGCTACTTTGAAACATTTGTCTAAATGGTTTTTCTAACACCTCCATGTTTTAGGATGAACTAAAAATATACATTTCAAATTTTCCTACTAACCATGTTTTGTTTTGTAGGAGCATGGGGCCATTCTAAAATTTGAATATCTCCAAGTGAAAATTTTTAAGGTGATGTGGCAAAAGTTCATTATATTAATGGAAGGGTATAGGATGACCTACAAACCCAAATGCAATTACTCAATCGATAATGACACTGTCATCGTCCCAAAAGAAAGTTCAATGTGAATAGATTTGTTGAAAAAGGTCCAAACGTCTAGTATTGTGTTATGGCAATGACAATCCCTCTTAAACCACCCAAGGCCCCATGAACAATTGCAAAGGGGGAGCAAAAATGTGTCCCTACTATGCCACCGAAGGAGCCACCCAAACCCCCAAGAACGATAACCCAAAAGCAAGAGAACCCACCAAAAACTCCATCAAAAATTTGATTAGGAACATAACCATTTTAAGGCTTTTGGGTTTATTTATTTGTAACATATAATGTTTCTAAGGCATACCATGCAAACCAACTGTAAACTCGAATATTTAGATTTTTTTAACCCAACCTTCCTATGAAAATATGCTTTGAGCTTTTTTCCTCTTTGAAATAAAGATTTATATGCGCATAAATATGTTATGTATATGTGTTCACATAGGTTTCTATGAGATGTTTCAAGGGTGTCCAATCGCTCCTAGATGTTTCCAAGTGTCATGTTTCTACTCACATTCCATTTTTTAGGTTGAGGTGCATATTTCCTTCCCATGTCCCATTTTGAATTTCTTGAAATCGCAATTCAGGGTATTTTTTTGCCATGAATCAACTTGCAACTTGTTGAAACTCATCCTTAAAGCAATTTGTGCGCATGTGCATGTTTTGAAATGTGTTTAGGTTTTAGAAGCACTTTTAAAGGCTAGGTTCCAAATCATGTTTTGGTGCAAGACTTTAGTTTTGACTATTTTGATGATCATGTTACAAGTTTTTTTAAAGACAAGTTGCATCTAAGTTTTCACATGTTTCAAAGTTTTGTACATTGAATAACCATTATATTTTGGCAGTGGCATATTATTGAAACATGATTTGAATGTGGTGGCTCCGAATCCTATTTCTCAGAACTTGACCTTGTAATAATGAGTGCAATGTGGTGTCTAATGAGTTTTGTGCTTTATTTATGGCAATGGTTGTAATGGCTTGATCAAACTTGTTGAAGACATTTTGTGAAGGTGTAGTGTCGTGTTTTGGTTCTCCACAAGGAGGCAATGGAATTGTTTCATCCTAACATTAATTGTAAAGAAACGTGGGACCCAAAGTCCTCCATGTGTTTCGAAATGAACAAGAAAATATTGCAAGGTCTTGAAGTTGTTGTTCAATTCCCACCTCTAGGCCTTTTCACACATAAGGATTTGACATGGTCTACATAGAGCAAGTTGTTTAGACAGGGAATGAAACGGGATGTTGAAATTGTGTGCATTCCATCGAAGTGAGTTCAAGATTTTATCAATGGAAAAAAACAAATAATCAAGATGAATTGCAAGTTCACGTGAAAGCAACTATGGAAAAACAACCAAAGAGAATTTTCTTTCCTTTGTTGGGATAGCTTTTATGAGCTTTCAAGATTGCATGTAGTGTAAATTACCCTCACCCTCTCTTGTGTAGCTTTGTAGTTATGCTCTTGCTTGATAATAATTGGATCTTATGTAGGTACAATTGTAGCTATGGACTCGAAGACCACTCTCACAAAGTTCTTGCAATCACAAAAGATGTGGCCTTCAAAAAGACACTAGTAGACAAGAGAGGTAAAACAATATCAAAAGGCAAAATAGAAATTTGAATTATGAGTAAGAGTAGTGGGGATTCTTAGAAGAAAAGTTGCCAATGTGCATTCAGGCTCCAAACATTTTATCTTCTACCTATTTTATTAAAAATTTGCTACTATGAAAAATAACACATTAACATTATGGGAAATGTGTGCCACGACAATTGTCTGAATGAAGATAAGGTGACCTTTGCACCACATGTTTCTAATGCTTTGAAGGAATTCATCATGGACAACCTTTGATTAAGGCTATTTGTTTCACAAGTCATGGCAAAACATAGGAAAAATATTTAAAAAGTTCTTGAATCTAGTGGCTACCTTATGCAGAACATGTTTTTATGCAAACAAGACATTAGAAACATAGTGGGAAAGGTCGCAAAAGAAACATCTAAGAAACATGAAAACAATGTTGATAACATTTACATGTGGGCTCGAAAGAACCCAAAAACCTCTTGTTCTGCTATTAGGAGATTGGTGTACAAATAGGGCGAAAATTAAATGACCACAATATCCCTTTCATTATTGGTAGCCAATTTCCATGGCAAGTTTCAACCTATATAACTTAAATTTCAACAGTTTTACTATGTGCAATTTCCATTGTACACAATCATGGTCTTCAACAAATGGCACAATGGATGTCTTGTGGCATATGTTATCACTTTGTTCTAAACAGATTAACCTTTCACAATGGATGCATGTGGTAAATCAGAAAATGTTCGAAGGAAAGCCATGATGGAAACCAAAGGCGTTCATTGTTGATGACGTTGACGTGGAGATTAATAACAACAAGTAAGATTACTCCGCGTATTAACTATCTGAAATGTTGACTAAAGTTTTTTCATTATAAACTAATATTTCATAAGCCTTTTCAAATTGGAGTTTAACCATGTTTAATTGCATCAAGATCTTTTGTTTCAAGAAGTTTTCTTACCTAAAGTGCATGTTGTGAATATGTTTCAACAATGTTTCAAATGGTTCAATCAATGTTATAGGTAATTTGCTTACAAGTCATGTTTCAAATGTAATGTTATAGGTTAGTTAATTATAGTTCCTATTGCAAAATCATGTTTCAACTTTGCTACTTATAGGTTTTTGCTTCGACATTCATAGAACCTTGTTTTTACTAAACCCCAAGTTTTGATGAAGTGAATGTAACATGTGTATGTTTTGTTGGCAATGGTTGTTGGCTATGTTTCAATGCCTAAGTTTTGGTGTTCCAATATGTGATTATGTCATGTTTCAACACTAGCTGTTGAAGCTTGAATGATCCTATTTTCTTGAATATATTTGTGCATGTTTGGAATGTGGACTTTTTACAAGTTGTTTTTCGAGAGGGTTGCCAATAAAGTAAATTGACTTTGGTTGGTTCTCTTTCTTCTACCTTTTTGTGTGATTCTAGGTGTGGCTAGAAACAAAGATTTTTTTGTGCCTTTGGCTCGTTAAAAGAGCGTGGTGAAAACAAACATGCATCAAATTAAGAGATATCCCCTTGTGAATTGAGGTTTTGAAACACATGGGGCGCATAATGCAGGATGTAATTGAGCCAGAGGGGAAGTGTGTGAGGGAGTTTACAACAAAGTAGTTGTTGGAACTTTCCCATACATACCACATTTGTAGCCATTTTGGTCATATGTGGTTTCTGAATGGCTCCCTAAATGTGAAATGTGGGTGATGTGCAATTGTAATTTTCCATATGTGAAGCATGATACAAACATAGTGATTGAGCTATCATGGCAACTTGAAACCAACTTTAAAAGCTATTAAATTCTAATTATCAGGTAAGCAGGTGGATTGGTGCATCCATGAGCTTTTGGGGGTGTGTTGTCTCATTATTGGTACTAAAGCCTTAAGAAAATCTAGGGCTTTGTTCCCAACAAGAAACACGGGTGATGTGCTATGGTGAAATCAATGTCACACATAGATGTAACCTACAAAATACACAACCCCAAGTTGGAATGGGCATGTTGTGAGTGCCTCCATTTGCAAAAGGGTTTTATTTGCAAACATCAGATAAAGGTCCTCCTCTCACACCCCGACTTAACAAAAGGGAAAATAACAAAATATTGTGGCTCATTGAAGGGAATTACACAAGGTGGGTTCAACAAGGTGTTGTGCCCATCCCTAACATACCCAACCATGCATGTTTTGATTTCAACCCAATTTATCAATGTACGATCCCTGCAAAGGATTGTGGATTTGGAGAAAAACATACATAACCTTATGCTTAACATTTTATTGAATGCACTATTCATAATAGGCTACTAATGGAACACTTATTTATGGACTTCATGCAAGTCGTTGGTCGACAATGGACATTAAAGGCTAAATTCATGTCTAGGCTTGTCCACCCCATATAGCCAATGAAATTCCAAAGGAATTGACAATCGAAATGAAATGGGGTTGAAATGAATTTGGGATTTCCTTAATCAAGCAAATGGAATTGACATGCTTAAGTAAAAAAGGAGATGAATATGGATGGTGTTCTTTAACTTGCCATTGCATCTCAAATTTGTGTTCCCCTCAGTTTTGTGATTCAATTTTAAGGTTTACCTACCTTATATGTGCTTCAACAGGCCCTAGGTTTTACAGTCACATTCTAATGGTTCAATGGGGTCTTGGGTTTCATTTTCTAGGTTTCAAATTCCTAGGTTTTGAATTTCTTCATTTTGAAGTTGTTGGTTCCTTGGTTTTAAGTTTGTTTGTTCTGAGGTCGTGGGTGTTTTAATTTTGAGTTTTTGGGTTTTTTGGTTTGGAGTTCTTGGGTTTTTTTGTTTCGAATTCTTGGGTGGAAGTTCTATGTGTGTAAGAATGTTAGATGAAATTAATGAATAATTTCCATCCATCATGGGAGCTTGACTATTTTAGTTTCTGGTTTTTGCATTGGAATAATTTTTTTGAATTTGTGCATGAATTATGAATGGCATCGTCAAATGGCACGGGGATGATGCAAAGGGAGTTGAATCGATAAGCAATGTTGTTTGGGAGATAGTTAAGTGGATTGCACTATTATTGGAGGTGGAAGAAGAAATAGATTCGGACTTAAAGATTTTTGACACACCACCTTATCAAAGCCCTTATCGCATGTAATTGAGGAACAAATGAAGGCGGACACCAACATTAGGCATTTTTGGACATTATTAGACAACCATGGTTGGATCATCAACCAATTTACTCTTAGTTAACACTATTTCCCAGAAATACGATGGTGCATACCTTTGCCAACTAACAAGTACCATGTTTGTTATTCACCCTCTATGTGTTCAAAAAATTGGTAGTAGCCATTCGGCAATAACAAGGTATTAGAAACAAGAAAATGTTAAAGCTCCATCAGTTGACAAACCGTCCAAAGGAAGGTTGACTAATAGCTCCGACTCCCCATTTTATCCTAATAATAGGTTGTAGATTACATATAACAATAAGAAATATAAGTTTTTATCATGATTCCTACTTCCAATATTGTTTATAGACTAGTAGCTTTGAAAAAATCCATTACAAGTATATCAAAACTAGCTACGGTTGATGCATAGTTTAGGGTTGATGCTTGAGTCGAATTTGATTAATGAGCCATAGCTTTAACTATCATAATCCACTATAGAATGCATTGTTATTCCATGCATCTTTCATCTATGTTACCCTAGGGCTTGAACCCATACCTCTTTACTAATAAACATAAAAAATTATGTGTACTATTTTGGGCAAATATATAAAGTTTTCCAAAGTTTTGGTCTTTTTATTACCATTGTTATCGCCTATTATACATGGTATGGGACCATGTTAGTAAAAGTGCATCACATTTTATTTTCATGTGCATGTTTATGGAATCATAATCCCTTACAAGCATTCAAATTGATTAAAAATTATGTTTTGCTGACAAAGTTGATGTCATGTCTTCGGTTTCATGCTCAAGTTGCATGGTTTGTAGGTTTCAAGGATGGCTTATCTTAGGTTTCATGTTCAAGTCACATGATTTGTAGGTTTAAAAAATGGCTTGTTTTAGGTTTCATGTTCAAGTGCATGGTTTGTAGGTTTCAAGGCAAAGGTTCATGGCTTGTAGGTCTTTAGGTCAGTGGACATATTTTGCAAATTTCGAGGTAAAGTTCCATGCATTTCAATTCATTTTATGTTTCAATGTTGATTTAATGACTAATATGCAATAATTTAATTGATAGGTTTCGTAACCTAGTTTGTTGCAAGTTTCATTGCCCATGTTTCTTTAGTCGCAAGTTTCAGTGTGTATATATTGATAATGTCCAAATGAATCGTTCATTCTTGTTTCAGTCCATATATTTAATGGAACAAATTCACGTGTTTTATGTTCTCATGTCCTAGTCTTGAAATTTACTTGGCTTGTGTTTTTTGGTCATTATGAAAGTTTAATTTAGAGAATGTATTATATGTATTCTTAGAACTTAATCGATTTCAATCAATTCGACTTCCATTTGTGTATGCCAGGATGGAACGTGTTTCAAGTTATTTGTTTCCATGTTATATTGTTATATTGTGTTTTTTTTCCCCTCTATGAACATGTTTCATAATGTTTTGGTTAAGGGGTGTGAATAACACGTTTCTTCTTGGTGAACATGTTTTGTCATGTTTTGGTTAAAGTGTGTGAAGTTTTGATTGGGGTACAAACATTGCTTGCTCATAGTGGGAAGTTGAAAATAGTAGAGGAAGCCCTGACAATACACACATACAAGCTCTTTCCTATCCCCTCAACAACTTTGGTGGCATTCCTCCACTAAGTGTACCATGTAACCATTTTTTTGGTGTGTATTTCTTTATGAAAACGATCTTGTCTGTCTTAACATTTTCAATGATCATGCCAAGTTCTCCATCAACAAGTTGCAATGACGCCATGAAATTCTCTTCTACTCTATTAGCCAACAACAATTGCAAGGATTGTGAGGCTTTCCAAAAACATCACATTCATCAACAATGCAATGAAAATAATGTTCTCAAAGGTATGTAGAAAGACATACCTCTCAAGCTTGGTCTTTTTCACGTTCCAAAAGCTATTCCATGCAAACCTTCCAAGACATCGCAAAACTCCACATCCAAGCTTTTTCACAAAAGAAAAACAAGTTATTTTGAACCCTAATTGAAACATGAATGAAACTCGTCTGTCATT
This sequence comes from Sphagnum contortum, assembly GCA_963920785.1. Taxonomy (NCBI): domain Eukaryota; kingdom Viridiplantae; phylum Streptophyta; class Sphagnopsida; order Sphagnales; family Sphagnaceae; genus Sphagnum; species Sphagnum contortum. The sequence continues at coordinate 2,965,047 of OY987288.1, forward strand.
TCAAATACTCCTTGACACATAGCCCAATTAAAAAGAAGCCTAGCCTATTAAATGAAGTAATGATGGTACTAATTACCTAATTATTCTTTTATGAAATTTGGTAATCCCAATTGCCATCTAACGACCAGATTTTCACATCATTAGTTCTCACGTGGAAAATGAAACACTGTTGATGTGACAAATTATGTGCCAAAAGGTATGAAGTTAGGGTGTGGGTGGGCAGTAGGTGGCGGGGGGGATCAATGGGGTTTCGAAACATGAGCCCAAAACTTTGCATGTTTTGATTGCCAAGCTTTGGGCCCATTTGCTCATGCATGGTAATCCATGTCGAGCTACCTTGGCCTAAGTGATGCATTTAAAATGTGTCATTCAAATAACATTGAAGCACCAAAGGCTCCTCCTCTCGATTTTAGTTCCCTTGGTTGCTAGTGCAGACAAAGTGTCATTACCTCTTCACATATGTTTCATTGCCATGTTTCATTAGAGCTTGCTCTTGAAAAATTAATGTTGTTATTAATGTTGGATGAATACCTGGATTGTTAAGTTGGAACCATTAATTTCAGATCCGAGTACTTGGAACTTGCTTGGATTCGGGTTCACTTTTTGGAATTAGGTAGAACTAAATAGAAAGGCTTCATCAAGGTTTTCGAACTAGGTTGAACCGACCCCCTAATTCTAAACATTTTTAAAACCAAAACTAAATTATGTCCAAGTTGTGTTTTAACCGAAATCAAATTGGGTTTTTGATAAAAACCTAGTTATAGTTCTCGTTATAGTTCTAGTTCCAAAGTAAGGATTTAGGGTGAAGTTTTAAAATTTTGGGTTTTGCAATGTCATTTTTTTTCACCTATGTGAATAAAACAAAAGCATTTATCGACCTGCAAATATGCAACTTTTTTTTCCCTCCATGTATGTGAATAAAAAATATATATTTATAGGCCTCACAAGTGTGCAATATCATTTTTTTCCTCATGTACGAATAAAAAACCACTTGCAACTTTGCAAATGTGCAATATCATTTCTTGCAATATCATTTTTTGTCTATTCATATGTGAGTAAAAAAACCCACTTGTAGGCTTGCAAGTGTGTAATTATTTATTAAGAATAAATCAAAGTTTTGAAATAGGATACTTAAAAAATAGGTTTGAGACTTTGTAATATCGAAACTTTTGGAATGAATTTTTAAAAATTTTGTCCTAACTTTTTTTGTTTTGGATCTTGTAATGTGTAATGTAATTTGAAGTTTGGTAGTGACCAAAAGGTTCATGTTTATTGGACTGAAATTTTTAATCATTTGGAAAAAAACTTTAGCAAATGAAAAATTGGACATTTCCAAGTTTTTGGGTTGTTTTGCATAGTGGAATGAAAACCGTTAATTATGGAACTAAAACCCAAAATTGGTTTAATTTTAAATTAAGTTTCAAATTTTAAGTTTCTGGGTTGTTTTAACATATTGGAATTAGAACCAGAGGTTATGGAATCAATACTTGGAACTAGGGTCAAAACATATAACTAGGAGCCAAAAAAGGCATCAAATCTTAAACATAATTAGTCAAAATCAAACATTTATTTTTTTATTACTTTTTAAAAGCATAGAAATCATGACAAGTTAGTCTTTTTTCCTTCATATGAATGTCAAGGAACTTAAAGTAAAAATTCATTTGATTCAATTTTAAGTTTTGGTTTTTAGACATTTGAAAGTGTACACCTATTGCATCAAATGGAATCAATTTTGCAAAGGATTATCAAAAGGACTCATATAATAATAATAAAATCATTGAAAAAAATTGATGATAAAAACATATTTAGCCACACTCAAAAAATGTGGAATTTTAAAACTTTAAAAATTCAAAGAATGTTTCAAAATTGTTTTAGAATTTCAAAGTTTCAAAAGTCCTTTACCACATATAAATGGGTCATAATATACATTATGTATGAAGAAAAGTTATAACTTAAAGTATAATAAAACTAAAGAATGTGAAAATTAATTTTTAGTGATGACTTAAAATTTTGATCATTTTTCAAAATGAAACATTAAATCTATAAGAAATCTGCACACTTTTAAAAATTCATATTTGTTCAATAATGACTAAAAAAATAACGTGCTGCATTGGGGAACATTTAAGTTTTTTTACAACGTTACAAAAAAATTCATTCAAAAATTCATTTGCATGTAAACATTTTTGGGGGAAAAATGACTTGCAATCCTTTTCCAAAGTAATCCCTTTGGCTCCTAATTACTGGTTTTGACCCACTAGTCCAATTTGAAATTAGATCAAGAATTGAGACTAAAAACAAGTTGTAATTCCTTAAAGAAAAAGGACCGAAACCAAATTAGAACCATGTTTTTAAAAAATTTAGGAACCAAAATAGGCAATTCTTCTTAGTACTTAAGAATGAGTCGACATTGGTCATTACTTTGCATCAAATCCTTGCAACAATTTAGTGTTTGTTGCAGATTTAATTGTCTCATGCTAGTTGTTACGTGGGATTGTTGCACCTTATTTTGAACATGAGTTGTACTTTATATGCATGAAAGTATGTAAATAATGCAACCAAGTTTTTTCTGTTGATTTTTCCATTAATATGAAAGTTGCATTCTCTTGGCTCCTTCATGTGTGTTCTGTCTTATTTGGATTTTGGATGTGTCTTTTATATTTCTAAGTGCTATAAAGGTTGTGTCACTTGTGTATTTTTTTGTTGTAATGTTGCAATATGTGTTTTTGGCATTTAATGTGCACATTGCTTCTAGTTTTTTCTTTTGTTTTCTAATGTGGGAGTGCAATTAAGGTTATAAGGTTTGTTGGTTGTGCAAATTTAACCTAGGCTACAACAAGAAGGATCCAAAAGGATTGGGGTTCGATCCCCCCTTGGGCCTTGTTTGTAAGTTTGAAGGTATTGTTCATGACATTTTACGATACAAATACCATCAACAAAAAATTGTTACATTGTCACATATCATACAAAAATCTAGACATGTTTTTCAATTCACCTCCATGGATGTAAAATGGATTGCCAATTTTGTTACAAGGGAAAAATCCATGTAACCCATTTACCATACACCCCAATTTTTTATATCGCTGGTTTATGCTACCCAATTTTTTTCTTGGGTGTTAAAATCTTAGCTCAAAATAATGGAAGGTGCCAATTGTACCTATGAAAACATCACATTGGTTTCCAATAGTGCCTCCTCTACCCAACATGTGTAGCCAACTTGTAGACATCAAGAAATTGGAAAACAAAACCTTGACCTAACTACCAAGTTAAGCTATAAATAAATAAAAAGAAATGCTTAATAATTACACCTTTAACCTCCATCATGTTTAATTTTCAAGAAATATGCTTGGAAACATGGTGGGTACTAGGTATTACCTACATGCATAAAAAATGGCACCAAGACCCACCAATTATCAAGAATATCCTTTGAATTTTTAACTATTATTTTTAGAAAACCAATTCTGATGCATAATCATCACTTTTAAAATAACAATAGTATTGAAATAAAAGCCTAGAATATTGTAGGTCTTTGTGAGTTTAAAGCAATGTTGGTTGGGTATTTCTTTTTTTAATAATTGTAAGGTAGGGTATTTTTTGGGGAAAAAAATTGAATTGCATAGGCTCTCAATATCAATGTGTAAAAATGGTTGTTTAATAGGTTATCACAAAAAATGGGTAATAATTGTTAGTTCTGCATAAGAGTAGGTTATCAAATAACTAGTTGATAATCACTTATTATCATATGAGTCATTAGCAAACTAGAAGGATTTTTTAGAAAAAATTTTAAAAAATGATTTTAAAAAGTAAAATTGTATTAGTGTTTAAAAATTGATAACCTACTTGGGATGATCATTAGGTGATCCTAATAGCTTATTAGATTTTTACAATTTCAATATGAAGCAATTATCAATTTAACCATTTATAAAAAAAATAAACCAATTTATAGGTTATTTATAATCAACTTGATAACCAAGTCAAAAATTCAATAATTGGCCAACATTGGTTTAAGCCATCAATTCTTTGCATTTTATAAATAATCGGAATAGCCAATAGTTTTTTGAAGTTTGAATTTTCCAAAAATCTAAAACTAGTGCTTCTTTGATTTTCAATTTTCAAGGGTCATTAACAAAATTAACTGCCCACACAAAAATTGTTAGTATGCAATTAACAACAAGTGGTTAGTTATTGGACATGAATGGAAAGGTAAAATCTTCTCTTATCCTTATACCATCCATCCTTCATGGTGCACTAATGGTGCTGGTTCAATCCATCATAAGTTGAGCAAAGTGGCAAGAGTGAACCAACACCCACTAGCACACCATGAAAGGTGGATGGTAGCTTGCAAGTGGTCAAGAATAAATTTTCTATTGGGTTTCAATTCTTTAGCTAATCATGCTAGTTAAGTTACTTGCTTTTCTTATTATGATAATTATTCACAAGTTAATTATTAGTAGGTATGTAACAAAAAAAGTTTTTACATTTATTCCAGTGTTGTCTTTTTATCCACTTTTAAGACAAACCTCCAAATATCAACATAACATTATTTATTTATTTTTAAAGGAAGGATTTGGATTTTAAAATTCAATAGATTATTTGATAAAACATTATACATTTCAAATTTTTATCTTTCTTGGTTATAAATGAAAATTAATTTTCAAATGCAGAGAAACTATGGATATGTGGAAAGGATATGCATCCCCAAATCCAAATTTGGGTTTATGTACAAAGTTTCTACAATTACATAATAACTTACACGTGTTATAAAAAAAACATGTACACCTTACAAACTAAAACAACTTGTGATGCAATTCAACCTCAATTTTTGAAACAAATCTTTTGGTGCATTGTAGCATAAGTTGCTTCCAAAACCACCATAACACCCAAAAAACCAAATAACCAAAAAGCCCATGAAGACATCAAATGATTGGTGCAACTTGATCAGCAAAATATGTTGTTGGTAAGGTGTGAGGTCCATAATCCATACATAAACAATAATTCATACATCATAACAATTGAAATAAATTAAAATGATGCATAGAAAATCAAAATCAACTTTAAACTTGGAAGTATTTGTTAGAAAGGAAACAACAAAAAAATCTAAACTTGGATAATCGAATGACTTAACTAATTGTTATCAACCTTGTTTTATAAAATCGGCTTCTTTAACCAAATCATAATTTTTTTCAACTAGAGCATATTCAATTTTCATATAATCTTTTAGAATAACAATATTTTATTATAATTCAATTATGGATTGTCAAGTTAAGTTTTTGCCACCATGATGATCCAATTCTTATTTTGCAATTGTAGGTGGCAACATTGCAAGGTTCCACCAACAAGGTTTTAAATACATTCAATTTCAATTTGGGACCTTAGAATCTTAGAAATCTACTTGGCCAAAAAGCCAACATTTGAAACTTAAAATTTCCTAAGATTGCCACCAAGAAATAGGATTTGCAAATGCAAATGGCAGGATAAATAACATCATAAATAAATAAAACTTTCTAACAACAAAAACATTATAAAAAAATTCCATAGATGTTTTAGTGTGAAACATATTATTTTCATCTTCTTCATATTGAAAATTAAAAAGATCAATATTTATTTCACATTTTTCAAAAGTAAAATTGAATAGACTAAAACAAATCATAAGAAGCAAAATCATCACTTATATGTCATATTTAAAAACAAGACAAATTCCCCACATAAGTTTTTACAACTCATAAATATATGAAATAAAGATCCAACATGAAGGCCAACATGTTGTGAACATTACATGAATCAAATGATTTCGAAAACAAAAGGAAAGGTTTGATCATTTTAATAATAGTTCATTATTTTTTTTTTGCCATAAAAGGAGTTTCAAATCAAATTCATCATGGATTTTAGACCCATCACCAAGTCCCACTGCCTCAATTTTCATGTTAATGCATTACTACAAAATGTTGGTGCAGTTTATTAGTCCACATTCACTAGACCAATGAATTCACTATTTCTTCACTAGTCACCATTCACTACAACCAATGAATTCATTCAAAATCTAGTGAAATCACTTGGTGTACAAAGACATATTTTGTTGCAGCAATGAGTTCTTAAGGCTCGAGTTGCAACATCATTGTTTTCTACTTATCATAACATAGAAAGATAAGTTTTTAGAATTCAAGACATTTTCAAACATAATGACTTTGTTTACAAACCATGTTTTGATAATTTTTTTTAATTTCCAAAGTAACAACCCATTTTCAACCCCACTTTCTCCCATTTGTGCTTCCCCTTCCTAGATTCACAAAAATTTGAGTAATTATTTTCTATAAACCACTTTGGGCATCTTTCACAATAACACTTGCTTTAGACCCACATAAATTTTGTCATCATTTATAGTATATTGACATGTTTTAAACAACACATGACCAAAACAAGTACCTTCATAAATTTGTAGAAGGTCCAATGATTCACAATGAACAATGGACTCCAATGTTGCAACCATGGATGCTAGGTTGCTACTCTCATCTTTTGCAAAAACAATCATTTAGCAAATCAAACAATATTTTTCAAAAAATTACGATAATTATCATGCCATGCAAAGAATAGTTATTTCATTTACTTCAAACAAAGGTAAAAGCAAGATAAAGTATACCAAAACAAAAGTAGATGTTTCCACTTTAACCTTGTGCCTCTCGTATAATTACCATAAAGTAGCATCAAATTAGACGGAAATATGTGTTAGCATTATTTGGCTTTATTAAGTTAATAAGAATCTAATTTTAAAAACTTAAAAGCAAATGAATTTAAAAAGTAGTTTAAAAGTATATTTGAAACCAATTGAAAAATATGTGTTCAAACCTACTTTTTAGTTAAAATTTTTAATGAAATTCATATGTAATAAGTTGGAAAATGAAGATCAACATATGTTTTAGCAAGTCATAAAAAAAAATCCTATTTCCTTTTTATAAGAACCTACTTGACACCTACTTGAAACCAAAAGCCCATAGTGAAAAATAAGCATCAAAATCTACTTGTATTTTGAAAAACCTACTTTTATAGTTTGAAATATGAAAATCAATGCACATTAGGGTAAACATATATCATATTTAATTATTGAAATGAAAACATTCAATGTTCGACAATTCTATAATGGGTTTTGTTATTATTTTAAATCTATTTGTTCTAGTTTTGATAAGGTAATCAAGTTGTTTACTTTATCTTGCTTACACCCACAAGTAATAGTAGCGTGCATAGGGTCTAGCATAATAGGCTTAGTGAAATAGTTGAAATTAACTAAAACAAATGTACTAGCCATGCCCCATGCTAAACATCTATAAATCCAAAGAAGTAGAAATGATTATTGCATTTGCAAGTTTTGGCAAGACATGCATATCCACACACTTGGTGACTAAAGCAAAAAACATTTCTTCCACAAGTTGTGAATGAGATTGGAACAAAACACAAGGGCATTGGTGTAAGACCAACCTTCATAACGAAATGTTCTCACAAGTGGAAAGAACCTTGTACCCCTTTATGGATATACAACACCAAATTTTTAAGAAGTTTTTCTTGTAGTTCATTGCATTGTTTGTAAGGATTTGAGACAAAAACTTGTGATGGTAATGCCAATAACTTCGACCCTCTTCTTTGTTGTTTATTGAATGTGATTTACTTGAACCACTTTAGTAAGCTATAACTTATTAGCATCAAACAACTTGGGGTGCCAAAATTCAATGCATGTTTTCATAGGAATGATCCCATTACATTTGTCATATTTTATAAACCCTTTCTTACAAATATAGTTATTAGCTTTTGTGGTTGGAACATGACCAATTATTTGTTCAAATGTGTAGATAATGCATTTCAACATTTATGAATTCACAATGTTAATAAGGAGGTTATCATTAACCACAAAAGAACCCCAACAAATGGAATTACAATGGTAAGGTTTCCATAATGTAACTTGAGTTTTTATAATTACAAGTTGCACAACCTCTATTGTTACCACATTACCAAGCTCAAAATACATGTTTTCAACATCTAAAAGGTTACCAACAATATTTGAAATTATCAAATCAAAGAAGTTGGAATCAATTCCACCCGCATTTTCAACAACATTGATATCATGGAGCTCTCCTTCAACCAATGCACAACAAAAACTATTCACCTTACCCACAACAAGAAACCTAAACCCCATTTGTCTTTCATCACATGCACAAATAACAAATAAAGGACAAAAACACAAAACTTTCAAAAATAAAATAAATGAAAGGTTAGAAGTTAAAATGGTTTTCACTTAGTGTACTGCATTGTTGAACTATAGGAAAAATAGAAACCTTGGAGCTTGCATTTGCCAACAAAAAAATAAAAAAATTGAATTCATATAAATTTTAATTTGGTAATGCATAACTTAAAGCTTCAAATTTTGATTTGACAAAAATGCAACACATATCAAAGCGGAATTAGAACTTTTGATTTTGATTCAACAAGAGTGCAACACATAAGAAAAATTAGAAACCTTGGAGCTTACATTCAATAGTAAAGAAACCAAAAACCTTGAATTCACAAAATTTGATTCGACAAGAATGAAATCATGCATGACTTAAGGCTTTTGATCTATTAACAATAACACAATGCACATTAAAGAAAAATCAAAGCTTTCATCACGAACTTACCAGGCTTCATAGGTTCATATAAATTTAGTGCAAAATTTGGTTTTCATAGGTCATATAAAAGATGCACAAATTTCATGCTATGGTTAATATGAACAATATTTTGTACATATTCAATATGTGAAATATTAAAATAGATGACACATTTTTTTAATGATATAAGTGAATTTAATTAAAATGTAAATCATATGTACTTCACATCAAGACGTCATATGTAAAACATACTCATCATTCATATATATATATATATATCTATATATATATATATATATATATATATATATAATTTTTTTGTGTATTTTTTACATTTTGAAACACACAAATTGTGCATAGACATATTTTTTACAATTTTCACACAAAATTCTATTGAAATTTTGTGATATTGGAAGTTTGTGATCTTCAATTATGATTTGACAAGAGTGCAATCCACAACAAATAATCAAAACTTTGGAACTTTGGTTTGTCAATAGAAAAACCAAAAACCTTGAACTCACACAAATTTCAATTTGGTAAGAGCACAACATACAACAAAAAATAGAAACCTTGAAATTTGCATTCACTAATAAAATAAACAAAAGCTTTGGGTTCACATAGGAGCTCACACAACACATGAAGACATAGGGACTTGTAGAAACAAAAGGAGTTCATACCCAAACAAGGAGAAACCCACAAAGCAAAAATCAAAGCACCCCATCGCCACATTGATCTTCAGTGAATTTCATCATTGCACAATTACTGACAATGTTTATGAAACAAAGAATTTCCACGTGCCCTACCTATTTGTTGTTACTTTTACAAGGAGATGTGTATTCAAGTCATTGAGACATCCAAAGCTTGAGAAAGCTGAAGCGCATATGCATATCTTTCAACCCTAAAAAAACTTTCAATCTCTAAAATCCATATATGCATAGCTCATACGATACATATCTAGGCACAAACACATATTAGAACATATATGAATATACATCAAGATATCGACGAATGAAAGTCTGTTTGATATGAATACACATTACGATATTGGTGAATGGCATCCACTAGATATGTATAACATTTGTTTTAAAAAAATTCACAACGTCGAGATATGTATTTATACATGTTGATAATTGGACTGAACTGGATAACCAGACAACACTGCTATATACCTGGAAGATTAGATTTACCTATACATACAGGATCTACTTCTTTCAGAATGGGTTACCAAGGTGAAGCCAGATATTAACTCAGTTGAGGTTCATCCACAAAGGGAGTCGTAATGGGCATTGGGCATGCGGTGGATGGTGTCCTGTTGAGTGGTGCTGGTTCACTGTGGCAGAGTAGAGGTACCTGGTCAACAGTGATAAGTTTTTCAACAAAAAATATTTTTTGGGGCCACAAACAATTGAACCTTCTTTTTTTTTGAAAAAATCTGTTTTTGTAGTGAAAATTTGACTAATTTCGGTAGTTCTTTTGGAAGGAAACATCGTGAAATTTTTCAATATCACAAAATAGAAAAGAAGAACCCTGAGACTTGAGTAGTAGGTCATGCTTGCTGACAGACGTAGCCAGGTCATGATTTTTCTATTTTGTTCACTAAAGTTGCAAGTACATTGACTAGACATTGGATTACGCTGACAGTTGTTCTATTCAAATTATTGGAGGGGATTCTGGAAGAGCTTAAATTAGAGTGTCGTTGACCCATATTAAATTATGTTGTTTTTCTCAATTAGTACCTAATATGCTCTGCACTCAAGCCATTTGACTGAAGAAAAATAGGCAAAAGGAAGAAAAAACCCTTTCTCTTTGGATTAAAAGAGAAAGATAAAGTCCGAGGTCATGGGCCTTACTCAAAACAAAGGGCCTGTGCAAGGTGGAGTAGGTCAGATTGTGAAAATCCGTGGCCAAGGAATTGGGTCAAGTGAGCATTTCATTTTTTGAAATGCCCCCCCCCCAAAAGAGTGAAGGAAAAAAATACACTAAGATGCTGTCCAATTACACTTTTAAAATGAGAGCAACCTGGTCTTCACATTAAGAAAAAATGGAACCAGGAACTCATCATATGAAATGCTAGAAGGAACAATCCCTAGACTTGGGATGCTACCCAATCACACAAAAACTTCATAAAATTGAAAAAAATATTATCACTTCTTGGAGGTGGCAAACATGGACCAGCTATAATTCATCCCCACTTCATTTTTCAAGAGAGGCTCAAATTTGTACAACCTAATCAACTGATGGGCGTCAGATTGACACCATGGACTCTATCCATTTTATCCATCCATGACACGACATAACTTGACCTTGAATGGAGACTGACACACTTTTCAAGTTGCATGTCTGATCACAACATAATGCATTGTATCTGATGTCACTTGAAGAGAGTGAAGATATGTTTTTCTTGCCATTCAAGTAATTTGTTCTTTCTCTCACATGGGCTCTGTGCCCCTTTGCACTACAAATGATAATCTAATATGCACATGATAAAAAGATGGGCATATGGGTTTTTTCAATTTAGGGAATTTGACCATGACATTGTTATTTCAAAAATTGGGTTTATGAATAAAATATTTAGTGACATTCTTTTAGTAGGAAGAATGATTGATGTCAGTCATTTGAGTATTGCAAGAGCCGACTCTCACTTAAATCACTGTTTTCCATAAGGTGCATAGGTGCATTCAATAGAATGTCAACAACAAACCAGCTACACGTTTTGTTCCACTATGTATTTGAAAGGAAAATTAAAGTGACACACGTCATAATTTTGTACACCTCAAAGTGAAAGAGAACAGTATAATTGGTCCTACCTTAGATGTGGTACTTGCTTTTGTGTACTTGCTTTTTTGGGATTACAGGAGGTCATAATTTTGTACACCTCAAAGTGAAAGAGAACAAGAGAAATGTATAGTTGGTCCTACCTTAGATGTGATACTTGCTGTTTTGGGATTACAAGAGGAGTTTATAGTATTAGAACTTCCAGTGCAATTGGCCAAGTGTGTAGTTTGATATATATAAGGGTTAGACTGGTTTATATCATTTTCTCTATATTTTTTTACATTTCAAAATGGTCTTCATATTCTAAATGTTCTAGTGTGTTTTTTGCCATTTGTGGAGTCCTTCATATCAAAGGCGCCCCAAAAGCACCTTAGCACAATAACTAACCTTTCTATGCTTGCAAATCTTCAAGTAGCTTTTGCGATGTTTTCGTTTTGTTGTGCTTAATAACCAGGTAACTTATAACATAATATATTTCCATCACCAAGCATCTTGCAACATTACACCAAGTTTGATGCTCATACCATAGCTATATTGGAAAGCTATTAGGTTCAAAATCTTTTAGCACCACAATGGGCCATTTGGTTCATTATCAAGTCATTTTTCCTTCTTCTTTGAAGGGGCTACGCCTTCCTTCAATGGTGCAACTTGTTACCCTTGCCTTTTTAAGATGTTGGGTTGTGATCATTCCTGCATTAATTTTTCATTTCCGATAATTTGATCACCTTACTCTTCTTGATGTGGTGGCACATGTAGAAATTGATATTTTTCCTTCAAGATAACACTATGAGATACCGGTGCGATGTTACCTGAAATCATCCAATCACATGTTTCACCTTTCACAAGTCTAGTGGTATAATTGTATCCTTAAATGCAGTCTTCTTTGATGAACCAATTACATGAGCAAGAATTTAATTTGTTTCAAACAAACATTCCTTCGGATGTCATGTGAGCATGTCTTCGTTCTTGTGCAGATCCAACAACAAAAGCTTGGCTATTAGGTCATCCTAGCACCCCTTCATTTTTTTTGTCTTCAACCCATTTCCTTATGACATTACATATTTGTTTCGATATATCACATCCTACGATTGCACATATTTCATAATGTTAATGTGGTCATACTATCAATGATTTGAGTATCCATGTGCTATGTTGCATGTGTGGGAGTGAAAGCACTACATCCCATAATATACTTCAAGATATCATTACAACTATTGCGTTGGAGAATGGAACTAATGTATAAAAAGAGGTTTCTCATCTTTTCCCTTGCCATATATGAAGACAAGTGGATATTGTCATCATCAAAGATGATTTGTGAACCTTGCCAAATACACATTTATGGTTTTCTTGCATGTTGTTTACTAAAATCCACCTTGTATGTACAATTTTGATTATGCGATGTGGTTTGTACGTGTTGGATAGACAATGGGCAAAAGGTTTGTAAGATTTCTATCTTGTAGACGTACATTTAACTTATGTATGTATTAGGCAAAGTTTGGTTATCATGTATTGGAAATATTCCATGTGAACTTTTGGGCACTTTCAAATTTAAGCCATTAAGGGTATGTATGTGTAACCATTTATTTAATCATGGGGGTGGAATGTTTTGAGCATCATCATGATTAATCATATTTTATATTTATAAGATTATTTTATTGAATTTAGCATGTATTTTACCTTTGAAAAACTCAAATGGAATTGTTGAAAATGCATTCGCTTTGACTGAAAAAAGCTTGGACTTGTTTAGGAATTGCCCATTTGTAGTAGATGATAAATTGCTAGAAGGGAATTGATTGTGATTTAAGTTCAAGTGTACAAATTAATTTGAAGAAAAGAAAATGAAATTTGTGTTTAGATTGGGACATGTGGCCAAATATACAAGCAAGAGTCTACCAAAATGGTACAAGAAAAAATTGAATCATTTCATGACCTTCCACTTTCCACCTTGTTAAGAAAGGAAATCCACATATGTGACAGCTGAAACAAGTGTTTTTTCAACCCCATGAGATCAATGTGTGTACATCCTCGTTTTCAAATGAGTACAAAAAATTGAACATGTTTAAAGACTTGTGAGTTGGTATGGAATTTTTGAAACATGTATAGTATGTGAGTCCTTAAAAGGATAGGATGTTGAAAGTGCAAAATGATAGTGGTAATCTTAACACATTAGATTCAAAAAACACAACATCAAGAGTTGTGTACATATCTTTATCACACTTGGAGTGGATTGTGAAACCCATAAATGGAATAAGCCCACAACCTATTGAAACTCTTGCACTAGATGAACATTTGAGTTTGACACAATTGTGGAAATTATTCCACTAGTCATCATTGGAAAGAGACCCAAAAAAACAACACGATGTAATACTATGAACCGTTAGCTTAAGAGAACACAATTTAGTCTGCAAGATATAGATCACATCAACGCCTTCCTAGAGCCTGACATGCCCAGTGCCCACCCTTTGTAAACATGCCATAACCAGCTTTAGGGATTGACTCCCTGATGTGTCTCTCCCTGATTGGACCTCCACAGCCCAAGCATATAAAGTTGGGCCTGTACCTCATTTTGCATGTGGATGAAAAGTGATCCATAATCCAATTCTGAGCATGTAAAGGAGTCTAAGTAAAATTCTAAGAATCTAGAAGTTATGTATACTACACATCTAGCATGCAGGGAACAGGGTTTTTTGCAACCAAAAGCAAGTACCTGCACTTTGATCTCAAAGTACACATCAAGCGGGAGTCATCAGTTTTGTTTGGAATGGCTACTTTGCTTATGTGGTGAACTTTTGAGATCTCGGCTGTATAGAAGTCCTTCCTTTGAGCAATATCTCTTTCATAGACCACATGATGCACTGACCATAGAAAGGAATCTACTTTCTCAATATGCTCGATTGAGACTTTGCACTGCAAAACTTGGAACGTCTCCACCCCACACCGGCAAACTCCTTTATTTTAAAATAGAATACCGTTTAATGATCACCACCCCTACCCACAAACGTCATAAAAGTCCCTTTAAACACTCAAAGACCATTTATGTCTTTGCGTCTGGAAGAGTAATAGTCATTGTCCAAATCCATAGTAGAAAAAAGCTTTTAAAGGAGTTAAAATGACCAATGCAAAATGGACCATCAATACGGGAGAGCAGCAGGATTTGCGCTAGATCCTGCTGCAAGATTTAATAAAAAGGAGCTGGTGTGGGGCGGAGATGCTCCTAGATCTTGAATTTTGAAGAAATTTATCAAGGTAACATTAACTCTTTGGAGAAGGTTAAGTCCTTGGGTATAAGCAGCCAAGCCTGCTGACAGCACTGGGCTGTTAAAAATTATGCAGAAGCATTATAACCCATGGCCCAATACCAGAATAATAAAATTTCTAGTGCACAAACAAATACGAAAATGATTTTTTATTCCAAAAACCCAGAATTTAATTTGTTCCTTCGAGAGAGCAATATGAATCAGAAGTTGCAAAAATGTTAGAAGTTTAGAGATGACTTTCTGAAGAGCTTGCCATCCAGCAGCAAAAGAACAAGCTGCAACTCTAGTAATCAATGAGTGCTAACATACACTTGGATGAAGTCTGAAGTGTAGGGTTACAAGAAGCAACTCTAATTAATTGTCAGCTGCTGCAAAGTTACTCTTTTCTTCACAAAGAATTGATCAAGTCCCAATTTTCCAGATAAAACTTTCCCCCACCAAAAAAAAATTGAAAAAAAACTCCATCTTATAAAGCGAGACACAAATGTATATATATACAATTGCATGTGCCAACACAAGAAGAGGAATCAGTAAATCACCAGCCAGCTACAGCACAACACTTTTCTGAAGGCACAAAAGAAGTGCTCACTTTCTCATGGACTTGGAGCTGGCTGGACAGTCTACACTAGTTGCTGCATTTCACCAGAGAGACTAGAGTTTGGTGGATTTGCATATTTTGTGCAATAATATTTGCTATAATTCCTACTAAGAAGAAGAGTAGTTGTTGCTGCTGTGACAAATGTTCTATTTTGCAGAGACACTAGATTAGGGTTCCTCGATGAACTAGATCAGTTTTTCTAGAGCTAAGTAGCTGGGACCAGCTTGCTCGAAAGTCTGGTTTGGAGCTGCTTCTGTTTCAAGGGACATGACATGAGCTGCATGAGCTGCAGCTTCGTTGTTGCTTTGCAGCTGGATTTAGGGTTCAGGGTTGCAGCTTCTCCCATAGCTGTAATCTTGCCAAGGTCATGTCCTTTGGTCTGTTGATGAAAAAGTCTTCCATGAGCTCATGTTTGTAGCCCCAGGAGACAGTAGTATCGGTTCCGTATTCGCAGCAGACTGAGCTAGACTTGCAGCTACTTGCGGAGAAGCAGGCCGCTGTTGTTGCATGGCATAGCTGCTGCTGCTGTTGCTCATTTGGGCACTGGCAACATTTGCTGCAACACCATAACTCTTGCTGAGCTGCTGTCGCTGGCACGCCATTCGATGTTTGCGAGCTGCTCGCGTTGCAGCAGCAGTCGGAGTTGAGTAATAACTATAACCAGCTGCTGCACGCGGCTTGCCATAGCGGTGCTGCACTAGTACTGATGGTTGTGTGTCCCAGACTGTAGTCTGTTGGTGGCTTGCAACCCTAAAGTATTGGGCGCCGCCGCCTCCTGTCTCTACTGATCCAGGATCATCCTTGCAGCGCAAACCCATTGCAGTGCAAGCTGAATCCACGCTTCGTTTTCTCTTTTGTTGTTGCCAATTCAAGTCAGCAGCTTGCTGCAAAGGTCCAGAAAGTTGAGCCCCCTGGTGACAGATCAAGCTTGCAAGTGGTGGACTTTCTAGATGGTCACCAACAAGAGTAGTACTTCTAGAGGAAGATCTGCGCCCATTTTTGGTATGGGGTGATGAGCAGGAATAGTCGATGAGCGTCTGAGTACTCGTGGAAGACGTATCTGCTGCCGCTGCTGTTGCGGAGGGTTTGACGCACAGCTGCTCCAGGGAACCTGATATGGAAAACTGCTGATCTCCGGAGGACGTACTACTAGAATTGCTACTGCGCTCGTCTGCCCAAAACCTGACGTAATCCATCAAGAGCGTCAAACCCTTATCTCCACCTCCAAGCCTCTCTATGGCTTGATGCATCATGGCTTCGTTCAGCGTCACTTTCTTACACAGTGCACGCATGCTGCAATCCAGCAAGCTGCTGCTCATGGGCGGGGACTGCATGACATCATTATTGACCCGCGACATCAAATCATCATCACTTGCAGCAGCAGCAGCAGCAGCAGGAGTAGTGTTAGTACTAGTACTATGGGATGCTGGAGAAATCTTCATTGTCGACCCAGACTTACTGCAGCTGAACAGATTCTCTAGGTCGTCCCGAAAGGGTTTAGTACCGGCCATGTCCTGGAAACCAAAATAGGAGCTGTAAGGTTGATCATAAGCAGTCGAACTAGGCAGGAGATGCAAGGCTACATGATGCTGGTCGTACATGAGCTCAGTACTCAACCATGCTTCGGCCAGACATAAGTTCTCCTCAATTTCCGTGCTCATTGTTTTTCTCTGATCTGTGTCCAATATTCTGGAGATGATGCAGTAGTTAATACGGAAACTTCAGCAGCCGGCAGCTTGCAACTCCAGCTTAAACTTTGATTCCGAAATGTCGGAACTTTTCAAAGAGCGAGATCTGGGCACACGGCAGCAAAGTAGACCTTACATGAACATCACAAGAACGAAGAACAAAAAGCACATCTTATAAGTAGTACCACCCAACTACCCAACCCTCGACAGAGACATGATCTCTCGCGGATGCCTAATCATCACTTCAGCCTCACAACCAGTGTATAACACAAAAGATTCTGTTCAAAACAGTTCTCAACACAAGACCCAGCAGCAGGCAGCCAATGTCATGCATGCTTACCTGGTCTCGACTCTCCAACAAAAGAACTGATCCGGCGCGGCAGCTAGCTGCTCTCACAAACTCCGCAATTATGCAGTAGCTAGACTATGCAGCTGACCATCAGTATTATATTCAGCTCGTTGCAGCAGCACATGATCAGACCCAAAAGCAAAACAAAGTCTAGATAAGCCTAAGTCTTTGCTGGAGACTTTTCTCTTAGAAAATTTCACCACAGCCAGCTATAATAAGCTGCTGCTGCCGCTGCTGTGCACCTGGTTTGACAGGAGTGACACAAAAATGAGGATTTCAGTGGGTTTCTTAAGTTCCGTGCAGATTTGCTATTTGTGGAACAAACCAGCATTCATTTCAGTCTTGGAATTGGTTGCATGAATTCTCCTTGCTGAGCAATGTCTTCTTCTTCTTCTTCTTCTTCTTCTCCTTTTTTGTGTGTAAGCAAGCAGCTTGTTCCTGCTGCTCAGAGCATCTCCAGCTGTGCTTAGTATATGGACCTGCTAAAATATTTCTCACATCCAAGTTTGAGTTACTTGGGCTACTTTCTTTTTTTCTCCAACCTCACCCGTAAAACTAAAACTGGCGCTGCAGAAAAAGGAGTTGGTCAGGTGCATATATTCTTCTGGCGAGCCAGCCAGCCATAATATCTGCCACAATCGACAGGCTGCATGCGGACGCTGTGGGAACTGGTACTACACGTGGAACCATCGGAAGACCCATGATTGCATCCTCAGTGAGTGTTACGACACGTGGAAATCGAGCCTAAGCTGATTGCCCCTAAATGTGATGACGTCCAAGACCACGTGGCGGTCATGCCACTGGTTGTAAACTATGAGTGCCTTTTCTTCGTTATCTGCCGAAATTTTGGCATAGCTTCCACCGCAAAAACAAATTTACCTTACCCTAAGGTCAGTTTCGTGGTTAAATAATCCTCAAAATAGTGAAATGAATTTTTGTGAAAATATGAAGTTGACCTGTTGAAAATCATTATAATTATCATAGGCTACAACTCTGAATAATTTCACTACTCATATCACAATATTATAGTAGATGATGAAATAATATATAATTTCAAAATTAGAAAACGAATTCATTTTTTGAAAAAAAATTATTTGTTTGTTTTGTCAATGTGGAAACTAACCCTAGGCTACCGTAAAAGGAATTTTCTTTCGCAGAAAGTACTCACCTGATTTTTGTTTTTGCACTAGGGGGAGTGAGTCTCATAAAACGAAATTTCCAAGAGGGAGGCCCCAAGTTTCATTGGGCATTTCACAAAAACGTCCAGAACTTCACAAAATCATCAAACATTTCATCGGTTGTCATCCGTCGCGCATCCGCCGACCACGCTTTACTGGTTAACCGGGCTTTTACACTGGGTAACTCCCTTAGAGTGAGGAGTTCTCGAAGTAACTGCCCTTGGCTCCAAACTTGAGGGTGATTATAGCAGAGGGCGAAGGGGCAGTTATTTCGAGGAGTTGAGGGTTAATAGGGCCCACCTGTACAGGTGAAAAAAAGACGACAACTGTAGGTAAAGCATATGGGTTAAAGGTGGTGCTATGGGAGCATCTTGGGGGAACACATCGGGATCATTGTGAACTTTCTGAGAACCCCTTGGGAACTTGAAGGGAATATATCAGGAACAAGAAAAAACCAAAAAATCTACGAATCAGAAACAGTAAAAGGAGAAGAGAGGGGTGGGGAGGGGGGTGGTGTTTAAAAAGCGCTGATGTAATCTGCTTAAGTGGACGGTGACGTGCTTTGGGGGGCTTGCTGGCACCACACACACTCATGGGATTGGGGATCAGGTACATTGAAGGGCTAAATTTACATTTTTTCTGTGCCTTCATTTTTCCCCTTTTTGGTTTCTTGAGCTTTCCCAAGGATGAAGCTATGAAAAAACCTAAAAAGGTACCTACATACATGTAGGGTAACAGCTAGGGCTGGGGTGTTTACAGCAGTGTTGTTGGGCCGTTCTCACCTTTTGTCAGAATCACCAGTTTCGAGTCTCGCATAATATTTTAAGAACCAAATCGTTTTAAGAACCAAATTGATCCTCCAAAAAAATCTTCATAAAAAAGAACCGGCCAAGCTATCAAACTTTTGAAAAATAATCAACTCGTTCTTTAAGTGCTAGTTTTCACAAATTTCAGACCACTTCGTTTTCAAATGTAATCCTCACAAGTTAGTTATCAAAAGTTTAATTATTTTCAACAAATGATTTATTAGTTTTTAAAATAAGCCAAAAAATGATTAAAATAACAAAGAATGGGAAAAAGAAAATTCTTTCATAATTTCATATGTTCATCCTATTGAAATGAACTTTCACATTATTTTAACTTTTTTCCTAATTCTAGGTCCTTTTCAATTAACTTGACCAAATTAGAAAATGATTTGTAACCAACTTTTGGATCGTTAGGTCAATTTTTACTCGCAAATATCAACTTCATTAAATTTTTTATTTATAACTAACATTTTAAATTTGTTAGTGTATCAACTAAAGAGAAAATCCTTTTGAATATCCCAATTTGAGAACTTACAATCCCAAATATTTGGGAGGTTTAAAATCAAAAGTGGGAAATATGGATTTGTGCTTCTCCCACCACTACAAAGAACATCTAATATCCTTGATTTTCACTTAGTATCTTTTAAAAATTTACAACTCTCTAGCCACTACAAGCTTTTTCACTAGTTCATTGGTGATGATAATTTGTTCAAAAATATCCAAATTACAATCTTTTTCAACCGTTGGATATGCACAACTAACTTCACATTTTAACACAAGATGTGAATGAATATGGCATTGGATAGGCATGGAATATAAAGATGTTTTGATGTATCCCTCAACAATAACCACCAATATAAGATGATATTAAATGATGGCTTTTAAACCTATGGTCTAGCATCAAATGCAACATGATATGGGTCTTTTTGGCATCATAATTCTTTAAAAGGGTATGAAAGACTTCAACATCCCCAACATTCCCTTTTTGTGTTAGAAACCAACAAAAACAATTCAAGAACAACCTTAGAATCATCATATGTCAAATTGACTAAGGTTGGCAAGACTTCAACTTTTTCCTTCAATTTCAAATATATTGTTATTGCAAAATACAAAATGCATACATCACTCAATAAGCAATGGCCTTCAAACTAATTCAAAACACAAACAATCACAACCAAGAAGAAATAAGCAATAATTATTTGAGAAATGTGCCGCATAAAAAGGAGGGAATCTTCCACCAAATCTGACAAAAGTTTAATTGTTGTAACAAAAGTTAATAACATTCTAAAATTGCAAAGCTTTTTGGAACATAATCACTTTGGATGTAAACCTATAAACAAAGTTTAACATTCAATGTTAATATTTTTAGACTATAGTTTCATTTTAAAATCTACAATCTAAATTATCTATGTTCAAATAAAAAAAAAATAATGATTGTAAAATTGATTCCATATAAAAAAATTATCTTTTTTTTATTCAAATGTTTAATTTTCCTAGACAAATATTATAATCTTCATAAGCCTTGTTCTATTTTTGTCTCTTTTTTCTAGACTTCTTAGGTGAAGTTATATATTTTTACAAATCTGATTGAGCAAAAATAAAAACATAATTGACATTTTTTCATCTATTGGTGCAAATTCGCAAAATTTAAAGAAAACATGGCTAAAAATAGGAACCTTGAAAACTTTCCTCCGAACCCAAAAATTTCCAACTCATGATAGAACTTAAAGCAAATGCCATAACATTCAAATTTGACCCATATTAATATTTTACATAAGCAAGAATTTATGCCTTCAACTCATATTCATCCAAAATTTGTCAAATTTCTTGTTAAGGTTTAACCAATAACCTATGTTACCTCAAATAAAATGACAAGAATGACATGTTTTGGCTACTAATTAGTCCCTAAAAATTTTATCACAACAACAAATATGTCATGTGCACCCAAAGACATGCATAAATCAAAACTTGTGACTATAATATTTCATTTTGTTAATTTTGGTAAAATATAAACTCTTGTTTTGTTTTTTCCACCAAGTTAGGAAACACCTTCTAAGGGAAAAAAATTTTAAAGGAAAGACCACTTGAAGACAAAATGCAGGTTAGACACCTAATCCAAATAATTTTCACAAATTGCATTGGTAAGTGATTTTTGACAATCAAAAGGCCTAAGTTGGTAGAAATATTTTTTATTAAACATCATTTTTTTGGAAAATATCTTTTACAACAAAAAAATTTGAAAATTTTCCCCCTGATCAATTAGGGTTTTTTTTGTTGATTGTTTTTGAACTTTTTTTTTAATGGATTATTGACCTCTTCCAACTTCTTTTTCAATAATGGCATGGTTTGCATTCACATGTTTGTTAAAAGTTGTTAACCATTTTTTTATAATATGAAAAGTAAGTCTTTTCTTACACAAGTTTTAAAATTAGATGCATTGATCAGATTATTGTAAAAAAGAATACAATGCATCATTTGAAGATTACTACAATCAACTTTTTAATTATCATTTGCACATTACAAAAATAACAAAGGGCATTTTTACCATGACGTCTCCATTTAATTATCTGAGCATGTAACTTTCAATAGTCATTTTCATTTTTCTTCTTCATTTTTAGGAACTCTATTACTTTTTGTTACCAAACTTGGATAATTTTCAAACATTTCTTCCATAGGAAAACCATTGAGAAAATCCACTTGTTTCATTTTTAGTTGACATTATGTTTTCATTTTTAGTTTACTATTCCATTTTTAAAGAACTTTTCAAGAGTGTTATTTTCAACAAGAGTGGAAACATTAAAACAAAACAATATTGTACCAAAATGTGTTTTTATTTCTTAATTTGCAAATTGATATAAATATCCACATGTTACAATACCACAAAAATCATTTATGAAAATTTACAAAGGCCAAAATAATTCACTTAGCCATTCTCTCTTCATGTAAAAATGAATATGCATAATGAAATGTAATGCAATGCAAAAAAATGTATGAATCTTACAAACAACAAACATATTTCATGATGTTAGGATGTTACCAAGTTTAACAAAAAAAAGATTGAACTTAAAACATAAAAAAATGTTTCACCAAAATAAATGGAAAGATAAACATTAACATTTAAACCTGAAAACACAAAAATACAAGCATAGCTTGAATGTCGTACCTAGAAAAGCAAACCAATGGTGGAACCAAGTTTTTTATTCCCAAACCGACATAGTGTAGCCCAAACTTGCAAAGAGTAGGTGAGGGGGAATATCAAATTAACAGGTAGCAACAAAAAGAAGTTGAATAACAATGCAAGAAGAACTAGATAACAATACAACAAGAATGAGTAGTAATGCAAAAAAAGCCTAAACAACAACCAAGAGGATGTGAGCAATAACACACAAAAAAATGAACATAGTGTAAGAAAACCCAAGCAACAATGCAAAAGGACCAATACAAGAGGAACCAAACAAGCCAAAAAAAACTCAACTTCTAAAATCACAAAGCTCAAACTCCAATGTAAAAACAAATTGAGTAACAAAAGTGAGGCCCAAATTTTCTATCTTGTGTTTGGAAAATGAAGACAAAGTTTCAATTCTCAACTTTCAACAACAATGGAAGCGATGGTTATGAAGGCACCACTTGAAACTTAAAACTTTATAATTTTTTTCTTTTGAAAACTTAGGATATTTTATTGAAAATCATATGATGTCTCATTGAAATACCTTCTCATGGTATTTTTTTCAAGATTTAAATAAAAAGGGGCAAACTTATTCTTGGGTGGTACCACTAAGAACATCACATCCCAAATTTTTGACACCCATCCAACTTTAGGGCAACATAGGACTCATATAAAGAAAGCTTTTCATTCCAAATTAGTTATCAAAAGGTTACCCAAGTCCTGAAGAATTCAAGACTCTAATTAATTTACAAAAAATTGTGGAAAATGAATGCATAAAGAATAAGTTTTGGAATGTAACACGAGGGATTTTTTTGATCAAAAACACAATTTAGGAATCTATTTTTTGATAATTTACTTGGATGTTGATTTTAAAGAATAATTCAAATGCAAACTTACTTGATGTTTTTTATAGATAATTTATTGAATCAAATTTCATTTAATTATAAAAAATTTAATTCAAGATCATGAAGTCTTGAAGGGCCATTGATGTCAAGAACACAAATGATAATTATTTTCATGTTTTGCTATTTTAATGACTAATTGAATCATTATCTTATGCATGTATTGAATAAACAAGAAAAAATATCTAATGTGTAAGTGTAAGGATTTTTTTAAAAAAATCAAAAATGGTTCAGGAATCAAAATGTTAATGCATATTATAGGTTTTTGGGTGTTCATTATTTTTAATAAATATATGCATAGGTGGGGAAAACATAGCCCACCCAGTCTAATCAAATAGATCAATGTATAAAAAGATGGAATTTTATTTCTTAAATTGAGTCCAATTTTCTTATTATATTGGCAAAGTGGTTCTTAATGGTACCACCCAAGGATAAAACCCAAGGCTAAGGTCTTAAGGCTAATTCTCACCTTGTTAAAACCTTGTAATCAAAATAACAACTTGGATATCAACTTAAGTGAGATCTAATAGTTTTTTAAATGCAAAACTCTAGGCCAATTTTCATTTCATTTATGATACCCACTCAACACTTATTTGCACAACATAAAAATCAACTAGATTTTTTTATATAATGACAACCAGTGGGTACAACCTAAATAACTAGTGCATATCATGATAAAATAATTTAAAAAAATAACATGGGCATTTTGAAGAGCAAAATGCTTAACTTTGTAGGCATTAGTGTTGTTACAACCTTTAGACACAAAAGACACAGATAAGACATGAAAGATTAAATACTAATGTTGGTTGGCTCTTTACTTTTACATAAAAGCTCTAGTTTCGATTCTTCAAAAAGTTATGAAGTTTTGGTTCCAGTTCCACACATAGAATGGAAATTTTGTGCTCCTAAAAAATAAATTATGCTTCCACTTCAAATTCTAGTTTTGAAAATCACACCTAGTTTTAGTCTAATTTCTAATTGGGCAAGACCTTAATAATTATGTCACATTGGTTTTCAAAAAAATGTATCTTAATTCCAATTCCACACATAAATAGAATCAATAGAACTTGTTTCGGGTTTTACATTTAATTTAATTTTGAAAATTTTATTTTGGGTTTGGTGTTTAACTAAAATTAGAATTAATGGTTTTTACTCGCTAAAATGGGTATCCATAATTCACTAATTTTTATTAGTGTTGGGTGTTTTTCACTTTTTCAATGAAAACCTTTAAGGTTTTCAATATGGTGGTTTTCACATAAGACGATAACTATTAGTGATATAATTTTGTAGGTGTTAATCATGATTTTCCATGAATACATTAACTATTTCTATATCATTATTGGGTCCTTATTCTACTCCATTATAATGAGTACCATGTATACATACTAACTAGGACAACATTCAATCCTTTCCAAGTCTATAGATTCATTCAATTAAATTCACATACAATATTAAAGCACCAAGAATGGAAGAAAGAACATCTTTTATATTTCCATAAACCATGAAGCCCTACAATGTTTTTCTCCCTTCCTTTCATAACTCCTTTGCTTAATTCCTCTCCTAAAATATCAACATAAACATATAAACAATCAACGTTCAAACCCCATGCAAGTCTATCCGAATGTGTTTTATATTCGCCACACAACAATTATAACTACTTAATTTTGGCAAATCGACTTGCCACAAATCAATTACAATGTGTTGTCATAGTGATATTTTGCCATACCAATTTGCCTATATTGTCATATCAATTTGCCTATTCTATCACATTGTTTCTACCTATTTTGTCATCTTGACTTATTTATGTTTATTGGCTTACCTATGTTTATTGCTCCATTTCCTTTTCCTAACATTATTCCCCTCTTAATTATTGTATTGTCCCCACATGATAGCTTAGCTTTCTAAATTTGTCTAGGATGTTCATTATTCTTAACATACTAGAGTACCATTTGAGTAAGAGTAAGACGATCGTCTATCTTGTTGTTGGAAAACTCTATTCCATCTTTGGTTATTTGTTCACCCTTCATGTACTAATTGATTTGATTAGGCTTCACCGAGTGAGGAAGGCATTATTGGTAGTGTGCAATCTTGCCAATGTGTGGTCACTTTGTCAACTTATCCACCAAGTGTCAAATGTGCAATATGGCCATTTGTAAGTATAATGCATCATGGCCTAGATGTGCATCTACTACTTAAAACTCGATAAACTCATAGTTTACCCTCCATGCAATTACTTCCATCGCATAATCTCCTAAGTTAATGAGGTAAACAAACTCCCATTAATTGTTTCCATCGTTCAGGTTTAGCATGAGCTTAACTTACCACACGATCCAAAATAGTCTCCATCTGTGTCATAACAAAAGTTGGTTTACTAGAGATGGTAATATGGTGCTAATGATAATACTCCTCATAGGCATATTAAAGCTTATGATAATACTTCAAGGCACAGAGCCTAGGCAACCCACTTCAAACTTTAACATTCCATATCCTTTTAGCTGATGGTATTGAATGTAACAACATCCTATGCTATAAGCTAGGAATTCTCTCCACTCCAAATCCTCTATAGTTAACATTACTAGAAATTCTTATCAATGACGTGACCTCCTACTATTGGCAGTGCCACCCTTAGCCTTAAATAAATCTAAAAATGATGCAACAAGTAGTATTTTTTGGGTTTGGCAACAATGGCAAAAGATACTCTAACTTTAACATCATATGCACCATATCATTCTTAGAATATTGCTTGATAATTGCCTTTTCTACTAGAGTTGGATGTTCAACCCTAGGAAAAACAACTCCATAGATCATCTTCTTCATCCAAGTCTTTGCCCACTCTCCATCCATGTTGGTAGCTTGATCCTTGTTTTCCACCTTTTGCTCTTTTGCTTTGCCTTTGTACATAAGATCTACTACCTCATGTTTTTTTATCAACTTCTCGATAGGCACTATCTCATCCCCATCCTCTTTTGACAAAGAGAATTGCTTTGCTTCTTCCAAAGTTATTTATTCACTAGCAACCTCCTCTGTATTTTCTTCCTCTTTGTCTTTCTCTTATAGCTATCAAATATGCTAATATGCAGCATTAAGGGCATTGGTGTACTTCCCTATTTGCTCCAAATGCCATCTCTTGAATTCTGCTCTAGCCTCTTTCAGATGTTCACCATCTCCATTGGAAGTTACTTTATGAGTTCATCATACATTATTGCCTTTGTTTTGTTAACAATTGCCACACTTTCCTAATTGTTAATGGTTTGCAAAGTAAATAACTCTACTTTGCCTTTTGCCACCTACAACTCCTTCCATAACATCTTTTCCTTTGCCATTAAAAGCTTATAATCCTTGTGATGATTTTCATGAACATTCTCCATAGTAGTTCATTGAGTGTTCAATTCCTCTTCTCATTAGTGCAAAACCTCCTCCATTCCTTGTAATTCTTCATACAAGTTGAACTACTCATTTCTGAATACTTTGATTTCCCTATTTGTAAAGTAAATTTCTACATCAACCTTCATGATAATCTTTTACAAATGTTTTAGTCCTTTTTTTTTCTTGTCTCTACAACTTCCTTCACCATCTAGAACTAGTTCCTTCAAAATTAACTCCTCTTGAGTTTGTGATTTCATGAGTTGTTGGTGTAGTTGTTTGATCTTCTTATTTGTTTCCTTCAACAACCTCTCATGGTTTAACTTGTCCTGTGTCAATTGAGCCTCAAAATGGATGTTCTTATTTTGTAGTCTTGCTAAAATTTCACATATCTCCCTCTTCTCATTCTCTAGAATAGTAATTATTACCTTCAACTAACACATTTCTTCTCTTGAAATCCTCTAGCTCTCTTCATAAAATGTTTTTTCCACCTAGTTTGCTAATTGTTTTTGTGTTTCTTTCAATTGTTTTGCCATCCTCTCATTATTTTTTGCAATTCTTTAACTTCCCCATTTTTCTTTTTGATCTTCTATGCCAACATCTCTAACTGTTCAACCACTGCATCCAAGTCCCCATTGGTGGATTCACCATTCTCCATACCCACTAAATGTTTTGCCATATCATTAACAACTTCTTGCCATTGTTGGTCCAACACTACTAATACTCCTACATGCAATTCTTCCTCTATCTGTTGCACTTTTCCTTTTTGTTGGTTCTTCTTTGTGTGTTCATTTTGGTTGCATTAACAACTCCCTTTCCAACTACTAATGAAATGGTTCTTTTATTGTAATGATCTCCACATCCTCATCTTCTAAGTATTGAGGTTAGTCATCCTTTCCTATAACGATCACCTCCTCACTAACTACCTCCTATATTATTTCTTTTTCCATATCCACATCTATTGGAGCATTTTGCATACCCTCTTATTCTATCAATTGTGTCTTTACTTCTTCCACAATGGGTATTAAGGGTTTTGTCATTACCTCACCATGTATCTCAACATTCATCCCTCCAACCTCACTTAGAATGCTTGAGCCTTCAACAACCTCACAAGGATTCCCCTTTTGGGCTATAAATACTTTTGTAATCTCCTTGTTTATGGTTATAGTCGGTTTACTCTTCTCTTTCTTTTTCTTCTTCTCTACTACTAAGATTACATTGACATCAACAATCATCTTTTCTTTATTTTGGGTCATGTCTTCCTAGTCCCAATAGATTCTTCTCTATTTAATTCCCATTACTTTAAGAAATGATGAGTAATAATGGTCAAAGTTGGTCCGGCTAATGTATTCCCAATTTTCCCTACCCTATGCTGAATTCCAATGATTTCATTTTTAATTTATAGGAAAACCAAGCAACCTAGTACACCTTCTCCTTCTCTATTGTTAACATTGTTGAATCAAGGCACCTAAAGCAAATTTGTTTCCTTGTTTGAAAGACATGATTTCTGTTAATGCTTCTAGTCTAATTACCTTCTACCTACCATCTATTTTGGCAATCAGGTATCCTAAGCATGGTATATAATGCTCATGTTCATCTCCAATGAAATATGTTGCAATAATTGGGTGGTAACTTTTTCTTCCAATTGGTACAATCCTTTCATGGGATAGACAAAAATTCCTTGCCATTCCTTTGACGCACCCCTAAGCTCCTAGATAGACTCAAATGTGAGTTTTAGGTGAGAACTGTGGAAGAATAAAGAATTGGGGCACATTCCCTAGCTTGCAACAATTTGGGGGTAGAGGGGCGTGCTGAAGATCTGGGATGAAACTAGGAAGAATGATAAGTAATCAATCACACAAATCTACACAAACCAAACACCAAGTTAGTTAGTGCATAGCTGGAACATTTTTGGTGTTAGGATGAACCATGGGCAAACTTAGACTCATTAAACTCAGCACGGCCCCCACTTGGGGGAAGCCACCATCTTCCCCCTTATAGTATATTTTGTGCTTGGCCATAGGACCAGCATCTAAATGGCATTTTGTCTTGGTACTCCCAAGTGGGAGTCCCGAAATTCCCAAAGTTGGAACTCCCGTGACTTTGGTGGCCCATAACTTTGTGTGTAGACCTCCGATTGAGATGAGGTCTCAAACAAAGTTGTAACCTTTGTCGAGAGCTTTCCAATGGTATGTCGCACACCACCTGCACATAATGAAATCAGGGCGATTCTTGACTTTTAATGGTCAGGAGTCAAATTGCCAATTTGACTCCTGGCCTTTCTTTTCGCCATAACTTGTGTTTTAGTTGTCCAAATGGGTCATGCGAGCGCATTTCAAACATCTATGTTCCAAGAGCTTTTCAGTGATATAAATGCTTTTCAATTCAATGAATTTTGACCCTTGTAATCACCCTTTGAAAATTTGGGAGTCCATTGGGACTCTAACTCCCAAAATGGGAGTTCATTTAGGATTGTGAAGGTTCATTCCCTCACACTCTTTTGTACTCTTGGGAGCATGAAATGTGACTCCCAGACTAAGTCTTGGCTTACATCTTTGTAAACCCTTGCCTTGGTTACGAGCCCAAAACTAGGGTTGCGACATCCCTCCTCTCCTACATCGATTTGTCTTTCCTTTAGCTTGACGTATTTATTTACATGGTTGTAATTGCTAATAATTTCCTTCACTATTAGCTCATTCACTAGAGTTTAATCTAATTTCTTAATTTTGGCAAACCCTACTTTCTTTGCACAATCTATTTTTTCCTTCATCAAGGTCCAAATGCTACCATGTGCATAGCCTAGGAAATTATTTTTTCCTAACTCTTCTAAAGTTGGCAACTTTTCTAGCTCTCTAACTTTGCATCACTTTAAAGCAACACCCCCACTATTCTCTTCCATTTCATGCTTCATTTTACCCACTACCAACTTTTGTTATTTGTACAAGTTGAACTCCCAATTCCAAAAGACTACAAGTAGGTTTTGTAAGGCGGCTCCTAGGGTTCTTTATATATCTCGACAAAAAAATAATCAAGCCCTAGAATAATCACCTCCTTCTCTAATTGCTATTGCTTTTGGGAATTGTAAAGAACAAACTTCTCTTCTCACTTTGCCTTTGTGTACTCCCAAACTTGCAATAGATTTAACTCCAAAGCATAGTTGTAATCATCATGCTCCTCTTCTTGGAAAGCTTGAAATGTTTTTTTCCTGACAAGCACTTCCACTTGACACAATTTCTTTCGACAATCCTTCACACTCAAATGTGGGTGGTTAGAACTCCACACATCCTCAAAGTTATAACTCTTAAGGATTGTCGCTCCAAAACTATTGTCCTCCCCATTTTTAGTTTCTTCCTCCATAATCATTCCCACTCTTTGGTTTGGTGGTTTGTTTATAAGAAGTTTTCACTTATTTAGGGCTGTAGACTGAGAAGCCTGTTGTTTTTGCACATATTCTTTTGTAAGCTTTTCTCCATTATATTTTCCAATGTATGGTTTGAACCAAAAATCTTTTGGCACGCCTTGCTTTGTAACTATTATTCTACTATAATGTTTTCCCTTGCGCACTTCTCTTGCGCTTGCATTCCACTTAACAATTCTTCTTCTAGTAGTTTCAGAGTGATCTTTTGTTTCTTTCTTTTTTGATTTCCGTTTATTTTTTTCACCAAAATCTTCTAATTTTTCATTGTTGGAGTCTTGGTGATATCTTGTTATAATTTTTTTTCTTATTAACATCTTTTCTTCTATCATAATTGTCAATTATACTATTTTTGCCAAAGTTTTTTGCAACATCAAAGTCACAAAAGTCTATCATAGTAGCCCTCTATAGACTCATATTTCTTTTGTTTTGCATATTTCAAAGCAATTTTGTGTAGTTTTGCAAGTAAAGTAATTTTGTATTAGGAAGCCTTATTATTTTGAAAGGCCATTGTATTATCAAATTGCTTATTATGTTATAGATATCAAATTGTTGTTCATGTTTTTAGTCAAGTTCCCTTTATTATCACTTGGCATATTTGTTAAACAATTTTTGATTACTTGTTTCCAATTGTGACTACTTGTGTTCTAAATTAGTCAAAAGACATTGGTTACTTAATGATGCCCTAAACGTTGCCATTACAATGGGTTCCAAGTTAAAAGAAGACATTGGAATTGCATAAACCTTAAACCGGTTTATGGATGATGATTTTGCAATTATTCTTGAATTGTCTTTGTTTATTTCTAACATTAAGAAAGAAGTTTGTGGTGTGCTTGATTCTTTCCTTTCATTTCCAAGAAAATATGAAAAAAGAAAAGCCCATAACATGTTTTCATTGATGTTAGATCCATGAATAAAAAGTTTTCACTTAGTATTTTCATATGTTGGTCGTGAACAAGGCATTTATATTGTTAAAGAGTATGATTGGAAATCTTTGTAGCCTATGCTTTTGAAGTGTTATTATCATTTACATCATGTGGTAAACACAACACAAATTTTATGAAGATAATAGCCTAGATAATTTTGAGATGACTACCAACACAAGTGAATCAATCATAAAATTGGTCAATAGGAAGCTCTTGATTTTTTAAAGATTTCAAGTGAATCCTAAGGAGATCAAATGACATCTGTAGTGGTGATAGGAGCATGAGTCCGTGTTCCCCACTATTGATTTTCTTGCTCAACAAATATTAGGAATTGTCGGATCACAAATAAAGTCAAATTCTTTTTTCTTTAGTTAGCATACTTACCAACTTTAAAAGATGTTGTTTGCAATAAAAACTTGGAGAGATTAATGCTTGCTAGCAAAAATTGGTATAATGATATAAGAGCAAGTTGCAAATCTCCTAGTGATTTAGTAGAGTTTATTGAAATGGATGAACAACTGGAAGAAGAGTTACAAAAATTTGAAGGTTAGTTTGAATGAGATGAAATTCAAAATAATTTTTTGCATTTTTCGCATTTTTTCATGTTTTGCAACTAATTTTGACTTTGAGTTGTTTTGAATTTTAATTAAAACTTCACATTAAATCAAATAATTTAAAAAAAAAACATTTACAATTTTTTTTAAAATTTTGAAAACCGGCTTGTGAGAACTGTCCCTGAAAACCAAGGCTTTAATTTTTATGAGAATTGGCAGGACTGAAAACCATTGGGAATTGTTTTTCCCAAAAAATTGAAACCCTTAAAAGGTTATCAAAATCTCTTCTTCTTGTTTTTTAATGAGAACCATAAAGGATCTTTAAAATGGTTGTGATGACTGGAACTGGTGGTTTTCACAAAAAGTGAGAACCGCCCAACACTTTGAGATGGCAATTGATTCTGAAAGGCATGAGAGGCAAGGGTTTTGAATTCAAAGCTTAGGCTACCTCTAAAGTGCCCCATTCTCTTCCAGCCCAAAACCAGTTTTGGGGGATTTTAGAAATGATCCAAAAATCATGATTCTGATACTCAAGGGGGGGGGGGGCATTCCTGCCCAAAACTAATTTGGAAATTGTTCAATTTAAATCAAATTTGTTCAACCCTTCTCTTTTACCCAAACCCACATCAAATTTCTACCTCAGATGCACAATTACGGTTTCAAATCTTGAAAGGCCATTAGGTTTCCACCTACAAGGTGTGTTAGAGGATTCCATGAATGATCATGGATTCTATGCAGAGTTTTTTTGTGGTGAATTACCATCATTTTGTGAAAAATATTATTCTGTTACAATTTCCCTTTTCTTATTTGCCATTAAATGACGGGGTGCTTAAAATTTTCTGCTTTAATATTTTGAATATCATCAAATTTGGCGAAATATACTTCTACATGATTATCACTTGAGCAACATCACAAAATTGGAAAAAAAAGAGCTACCATAACCAAGGGGGGATATGTTCCTATTTCTAATAATGGCCCAACATTAGTTGAAACCAGTGTTTTTCTGGGGCCCAATTTCGCCATATTTTGACCTGAAAAATGTGATTTTGACCTATACAAAGGATTTTCCATGGAAAAATGGCCCAAATTCGCCAGATTTTGAAGAATTTTTTTTTTCCCAAACTGCCAGACTTTTATGATAAGTTCCAGTAGGTGGCCAAGAATATAAGAAGGATTCTGGTTTTTTTTTCTAACTTTCATGTCTAGTCTGTAGCCAAATCTGGCTAAATCGTCTTATGGATGATTGCCACTTCAGCTACATTACAAAATTGAAAACAAAACCCTGGATGAAACAAAATCATGAGAGATACCTAACAAAACACATAGTAACATGATTTGATGCAAAATGAATTTGTTACCAAGGCCCACTTTACACTAGGAGTCAAGGCCAAAAAAACTTGGTGCCAACTTTGAGCATTTTTGGCTTGTTGTTTGGCCTCAAGTTACTAATAAATGCTAGAACATTGACTTCAGGATATTAATAAATGCTGAAACATTGGCCCCAAGGGTCCCAAATTCGATGGTATCCTTTTTCCAGCCTTGGGGTCAATACATGGCCATAAAGTTCAGCATTTATTAGTAACTTTGGGCAGATTGAAAAGATTCTTTCTAGTTCAACCTTGACTCCTCCTAGTGTAAAGCCCTTGGGGCTGATTTCAACTTTTGCACCAATAGGAATGCTTGATTTGGGTTGAACATTGGCCCTGATTCTTAGTGTAAAGGGGGCCTAAAAGCAACGTAGATTGTACAACTGGGTCTCCAGCTGTTACTCACACAGTGGTTCTTTGGAGCAAACCAAAAACATATCCCAAATCGTACAGGGATGCATGCCAAGTCTCTTCCCACCACATAAAAAGAGAGAAGAGTTCTCCTCTATCGACTAAGCTACCTATCACCTCCCCCAAAGACAAGAAAAAGAAGCCAAGGGGCCACACCCGCCACAACACCTTTCTTCTCCCCTTTCCAACCTTCCCCAGTGGTGCTCAGTATGTGACACTTTTAAGTAAAACTGCATGAAGAAAAGTCAAAACATGGCGGTTTGTCTTTGGACATGGTTTTAGCTCGGCATCATTGGACAGGAAAGCTCTGCACATGCAGAAAAGAGGAGTACATGATCTAACTTCTCCTCACCGTTTTTCATTCGCCAATGATAATGACTGGTCCAGGTGGTTTGCTATTAGTAGTCGCGCACCTATTTGAAATCTGAGTTTTATGGGTGGAGTTCCCAAAGGTCAAACAACTAAACTTGGATGTCTAAGAGCATCTCCACCGGTGCTGAGTATGTGACCCCCAGACAGTAAAATTTATTGTGCAAAAGTCAAAATGTGCCGGTTTAGCTCAGGACAATGGTTTTTCTGCACCAGATTCGTGCAGCTTGCCGTGGCTGGTAAAAGGTACAACACAGTTGTGCACCTCCATAAAAGAGTCTAATAAATTGGACCTGACTGCGGTTCAGTATTTCTGATTGGTCATTCATAGATTGGTCCAGGTGGTTTGCTATTAGTAGTTCCCACGTATATGTAGGTCCAGTTACAGTTTATTGGTGGGGTTGCAAAAAAGAAGAAAAAAAAGGTAAACTTAGACATTTAATTTTATTATCCGGAGTGACATACTGAGCACCGGTGGAGATGCTGTAATGACACCAAATGAGCTCAAGTTACACATCTATGTACAGGAACTTGTAGAGAGACACAAAAATAAACTCAATAAAAACTGATGGCTGGAACCATCACATAAAAGACAGAAGGGAAATCCAAAGAAAGATCAAAAGACATGCAACCCGCATGAACCAACGAAGGGAGAGAACTAGCCCCTCTCGTGGTAGGAGGCTATTTCACCCATAGCCCTTCTAATGTCACAGGCATGCAAATCATGAGATCTAATATTAACAGCAGGGCTAGAAGAAGCATCTCTCACCAATGCAACCTTCACATCTATAGCAAAGGTTAAAGCATGCTGAAAAGCAATATTAACATCTTGCTTGAAAAGTTGAATGCAGAAAAAAACAAAAATAAATGACCTCTCAATCAAAAAGCACACTCTTTAATAAAATGATCTATATCACATTTGAATGCATCATGCACCTCCATGGCCATAAAAATAAAGTGTAGATAAACCTAAAAGGGAAGTTCAAGGGAAGGTTCAACTTAGACCCTAGAGAAGATCATATGGCACCTTCCCTAGGACCTTCACTGAAAGTGTGAATAGAACTAATGTGGTCCAGTTTAACCTTATGTATTATTTACTAATCTTTAATCAATCCTCTGGACAGCCAACCTGGTAGGTGAGAGCTTCACTTGTTCTATTCATTGGCTCAACATGATGAAATGATATTTTGCTTGTTAAATGCCCATCTGTCCATGTGAAACTTTTGTTTTTTTAAAAGTTTGGTTTTGCTTCTAACATATTAGGCTATGGAATTTTATAGATATGTGCTTTGGTGCTATGACATTGTGGTGGCCTCTAAAAATTACTAATTGAAGCTGAAAAAAGGAATTAACCAAATACAATACAAAGATGATCTAAAATGTCATTTTGCCCCTTTTACCTAAGGATTAAACATACAATATAATGTCACAAATGTCGACCATTTGTCAACTTCTTTTGAATAGAGTGGAACTCTATGAACACATGCAAATAATATAATATTATTAAGCTAAGACATACATGGAGATATATATGTGTGTATAATGACAAACCATTGTGCACACTAGGTATATAATGTTAATTAGTTAATTAACATGGTAATTAATACCATCTCAGCCCCTTGGGCCTACCATCTAAAGGGCTCCCTAAGCATACAAATTATTCTATATTAACTTTTGACAAACAATAAATGTTACATTATGTAATTTTTTGCAATATTTATATTCCATACAAAATATGTACTAATGCTTGCAACTTGCAACCGATGCACATTTTTAAAAAAATGCATATTTTCATTCTTTGCATTTGTCTTGACCTTAATCTATAGGTCTTTTAAGGCTAAAATCTAGGACTACAATTGTGTACCAAATAAAGAGCTTTAATTGCAACATGATGCTTGAACCACTTTGCTTTTTCACTAGTCTTGGTATATATTTTTGCTTGTTTGGCTTATATCAATCCATTGACTTGAGATAGGTAGAAACCATTATAAGGTCCAAATGCACTAGCAAATATCACTATAATTGTAATCATTACTTAATTTTATGTGTATCAAGATCATTAATGAAACTAAGGTTAGAAAGTGTTTGATTGTTTATATGATAAAATTTTGAATTGATTGTTGGAGTATTTGGAATAAGTTGAAAATGAAATTGATGAGTATATGAACATAGCCCTTAAAGTAAGGTGACCAAAATGCCTTGTTCTTTGGCCATATCTCAAAATGATTAAAATTAAGTTTGAAAATGACATTACCATGAACAATAATGGAAAGAATTCTTTGCATAATAAAGTGTGACTATTTTTTTGTTTTGTGTATATTTTGTTTATAGGGAGGTTATTAGTTATATATTTTGTGAAGCATGTGAGATAAATGGGTATTTTTTCTATATCACATAAAATAGTAGAGTATGAAAGAAATATTTTTATTAAAATTAGAAATATGTTCAATATATTCTAAAATATATTTTCATAATCCAATTCTTGGCACCCTATTTACATTGAAATGAATTATAAAATTATTAAGTTACACCTTATAAATTTTTGCACATCATTTGGGAAAAGTGGAAGTAACTTCCTTTAGTTTTGTTATAAGAAAAATAAGAATTATAACTTGAAAGTGCAACTATTCTTTAGTTGCAAACAACATTTGCAATTTAAAAATTGTTAGTTGAGTTAGACAAGTTACATAAAACATTACTACAAAATTGGATGAAGTCAACAATCAATCCATATGGTTCATTAATATACAAACCATATGTCTTATGCAACTAAATACAACTTGTATGCAACAAAATTGATCAAACCTTGCATTATACAATGTGTACAACTAGTGACAAATGTCATTATGATGCATAAAATATCTATAAAATATTGGTTAATTAAATTAACAATGTGTGCCAATCTAAGGTTATCCATGTGGACAAATGATCATTTATGTCACATGTGGTTATAATTAACCTAACTTAAGCAACTTACATATAAAGGGACACATGAACATAACAAATAAATAGGCCTAAGGTAGACGTGTAGGCTTTAAATAGGTATTTAGGTAGGGTGGGTAGGCTTAAGCTACGTAGGTAGATCAATAGGGTTCTATTTATTTTGTTGGTCCCAAGCCTTTTTAATTGGTTCATCCTAAGTAATATTTGCATTTTGAATATGAATATTTATCCATTCTTTCACCTAGTTATGGACAAAGGATATGGGATAAATATATGAAGGGGAAACACTACAACATTATCCCACAATGTCATTTGTCCCAAACAAAGGTAGTTAACCATAGGTTAATAATTAAATAACATACCTACTTACCTACCTAGTTTAACAAATTACCTTGCCTGGCTAATATAATTACCTGAATTACCAAACACCAACCTATTTACATGTTTACTTACCTACTTATTATTAGCCTCCAACTTACTTTTATGCCCTTAAATATATGCCCCTACATAATATTATATCCCTAGATATACCCCTAATAAAACTTAATATACATATAGAAGTTGTAGGTCCATATCATCATTGTTACCAATATTCAAGGTTGTATTTGCAACCAATATGATATATAATGAATTAGGTGGATGGGAAATCACCCGTGCAATTCATATGTTTGAAAGGATTAATTACCATTAATTGCATCCCAAGTTATAAATATGACCAAAGGCAAAAACATTACAAAAAATTACAAAAATGACTAATTGTAGTTGTAAATGATTAAAAGGTGCATATAGTTGCAAAATGCATATATAGTTGCATTTTGGAGGATTTTTTATAATGTTATTAACGTTGTAAAGATCACATGTATATGATCCATCACCATTTATCACTAATCATAAGCTATGATGTTAGTTAATCCACTATTTTTTAAAAAGTCACTTGAGTGGGCATTTGTGGTTTTTTAATTACTATATGTTTGCACCTTATAAATTTTAAGTTAGATGTCATGCACAAATTTTCTAGATAATATATATGCTTCACTTGACAAAACACTACACTAGAATGCGTCCTAGTTCACTTTGGGTTTTTTTAGATTTTGAATGAATTTGAACATTTTTACATGGTGAAATTAGTTAACTCCCTTGCTACGGACAATGAATTGTTTCATTACTACCTAGTGAAACAAGGTTACTTTCAAGTGAAATACAAATTTACCAAATCATTCACTAATTGCTTAATTAATTAGTCAACATAAAAATCAATTAAAATTAAATTATTTAATATATAATATTATTGATAATTTCATGATTTTCAGCCTATGATTTATTTGACACGTGTCACTACCTAGATTAAAAACCTAACCTATGTACATAAACCACATAATCAACCTAAACACCTATTCTAAATAATTATAGGAGAATATTCGGTTGATTTACCATTGTTGACACACATAACACCACTCATGAGGTTGATCCTTTGACCTTTAGAATGAAGGCAAACACCCCTACCATTAAACCACCCCACTTGTTGTGATAATGTGCTTCATTCCATTTTATTTATCAAATACTTCATTTAAACATTACAAAAACATAAACTTTGAAAATTCATATCTTATTAAAAGTTTGTTCAAATGAAATGATTCTAGTTTACTTTTTTTTTAATTCAATATTGTACATAATTACATTTATTTCCTTTTGAAAGTGGAAAATTATTTGAACAAAAAAAAAGTTGAATATCATTATTCAATAACATTTCAATGACCATTCTTTTGAAAAACAAATGTTTAATAAATGGATAGGATTTTTTTTAATATATTAATACTACCTATGCTAAGTTACTTTCAATTATTATATGACTATTTTTCATTAATTTAAATTATTTCACCCTACATTATTTATGGTTATTTTCAATTACTTTTGACTATTGAAAGTTATTTCACCTTATGTTATTATTAGCAATTAAAGGTTATTATTTGTAATCCTAAGTGATTATAATATATGGCTATTAGTTGTTCTTTTATTGGGGTTATTGGTGGCTATTTTATTAATGGTTATTATATTTATTTTATCGATGGCTATTTTATTACTGGCTATTGGTGGTTATTTTATTAATGGTTATTAATGGTTATTCTATTAATGTTTATTAATAGTTATTCTATTAATGGTTATTGTGGTTATTCTATTTATGGTTATTGATGTCTATTGGTGTTTATTAATGGCTATTATATTAGTGGTTATTGGTGGTTATTTTATTAATATATATTGATGGATATTTTATTAATCGATATTGGTCCTTATTAATGGCTATTAGTAGTTATTCTATTGGTGGCTATTGGTTATTATTTTATTAATGATTATTGATTGTTATTCTATTGATGATTATTGGTGGTTATTCTATTAATGACTATTAGTAGTTATTACATTAATGATTATTGGTGGTTATTTTACTAATGGATGTTAGTTGTTATTCTATTATTGATTATTAGTGGCTATTTTACTAATGGATGTTAGTTGTTATTCTATTATTGATTATTGGTGCTTATTCTATTAATGACTATTAGTAGTTATTATATTAATGATTATTGGTTTATTAATGGATGTTAGTTGCTATTCTATTATTGATTATTGGTGGCTATTTTATTAATGGATGTTAGTTGTCATTCTATTATTGATTATTGGTTTATTAATGGATGTTAGTTGCTATTCTATTATTGATTATTGGTGGCTATTTTATTAATGGCTGTTAACAGTTATTCTATTAATGATTATTGGTGGCTATTCAATTAATGGTTGTTAGTAGCTATTCTATTAATGATTATTTGTGGTTATTATATCAATGGCTATTAGTAGTTATTCTATTAATGGTTATTGGTAGCTATTTTATGAATGATTTTTTATAGTTATTATATTAATGATTATTAATGGTTATTCTATGAATGGTTTTTTATAGTTATTCTATTAATGGTTATTGGTGGCTATTTTATGAATGATTTTTTATAGTGATTCTATTAATGATTATTGGTGGTTATTCTATGAATGGTTTTTTATAGTTATTCTATTAATGGTTATTGATGGCTATTTTATTAATTATTATTAGTAATTATTCTATTGGTGGTTATCAGTTATTATTTTATTAATGGTTATTATATTAATGGCTATTGGTGGCTATTAGTGGTTATTCTATTAATGACTATTGGTGGTTATTATATTAATGGATATTAGTGGTTATTCTATTAATGACTATTGGTGGTTATTATATTAATGGATATTAGTGGTTATTCTATTAATGACTATTGGTGGTTATTATATTAATGGATATTAGTGGTTATTCTATTAATGACTATTGGTGGTTATTATATTAATGGATATTAGTGGTTATTCTATTAATGACTATTGGTGGTTATTATATTAATGGATATTAGTGGTTATTCTATTAATGACTATTGGTGGTTATTATATTAATGGATATTAGTGGTTATTCTATTAATGACTATTGGTGGTTATTATATTAATGGATATTAGTGGTTATTCTATTGATGAATATTGGTGGTTATTATATTAATGGATATTAGTGGTTATTCTATTGATGAATATTGGTGGTTATTAATGGTTATTGTATTAATGACTATTAGTGGCTATTAGTGATAATTTTATTAATGATTATTGGTGGTTATTCCATTAATGGATATTGGTGGTTATTATATTAATGGTTATTGGTGGCTATTTTATTAATGATTGTTGGTGGATATTATTTTGGTGATTATTTTATTGGTGTTTATTAGTGGTTATTAATGGTTATTATATTAATGGTTATTATATTAATGGTTATTATATTAATGGTTATTATATTAATGGTTATTATATTAATGGCTATTGATGACTATTATATTAATAATTATTGGTGATTATTCCATTGTAAGCCATAAGTGGTTATTTTATTAATGATTATTAATTTGGTGCCTATTAATGCTTATTTTATCAATGGTTATTATATTAATGGCTATTGATGACTATTATATTAATAACTATTGGTGATTATTCCATTGTAAGCCATAAGTGGTTATTTTATTAATGGTTATTAATTTGGTGCCTATTAATGCTTATTTTATTAATGGTTATTTGTGGTTATTATATTATAAATTATTGTTGGTTATTATATGTTATATTATGGTTATTGGTGATTATTTTATTATAAGTTATTATTGGATATTATATGTTATAAGATCATAAGCTATTGCTAATTATTATATTGTACATTATTTTATATATTTTTAAATTATTATATTTAGGGTCAAATAATTTATACAACATATAATAAAATGACCTTGAATAACTTAAAATATAACTTGAAATAACATATATTTTAACTAAAAACAAAATAACCTAAAGTGTAACCTAAGGTTAGTTAAATAATTAAATTTAAAATAACTAAAGTAACTTAAAATAATATAGTGTATATCATAAAATAACATATGTATAATATTTTTAAAAACATAGAAATAAACCTATTTAGTACAATAAATTATAATAGTGAATTATGTTAACTAGTAATGAAACATGATGTTTACATAGTGATATTACAGTGAAATAACTTTCACCAGGGTGAAATCAATAAAATGAAATGAAGTTTTTTTATTTAAAAGGTCCCATGTGATTTAGGCTAATAAATTGCACCCTACTTTTGTAATAGTCAAAATTCAAAATAAAATTTCTTTCCTTTTGAACATTTGATTTTTTCAACAAATCCCATCAAAATTTTCATTATAATTTTCATTTCTATAATTTGTCCAAGGGTTGTCCTCCTAACAAATTTACATGGTCATTTTGTATTTTGGCTACATTTTGTTAATGGAAATTAAGGCATAAAACCTATTTTATGTCATTATTTTAAATTCAGTACCTTCCTTTTAATGTTTATTATGATAAAAATTCTCCTTCTATTGATTTTTAAAACACACTTAATGGCAAAGCAAAAAACTACCTTGCATGGGAAACTTTTATGGAATGTGATAGTTTTATTTAATGATACCCATTAAAAAATTATTATGGATCAAAAGAAATATGCATTTTTTCAAGCTCCCAAAAAGCCTTAGAAGAGTCTAATAAATATAATTTCAACAATGTTTTTATGTTTTATTGGCCACTCATAATGATTGGTCCAATTGGTTTGAACATTACACAAAAACTCTAGTCTTATGACTACTTATATGATTACATTTGTAACCACATGACTATGTACTCAAATTAAACTTGTTAGTTTTTACCATTTAATTGCAAATGTGGTCATAGTCATAAACGCCATTTCATGACTTTTATTACTTTGGTCGTAGAAGCCTAATGTTGACAACCTAATGTTAACCAAGTTTTTACCTACCTATTTAGTGGTTTTAAACAAAAAATTAACCAACCTACCCACCCACACATCAACCTAGCCTAGCCTACCATACCTTGGTTAACCTTTTAATTTAAGCAATCCCTAGGTTAGGCTAATTCCCTAAAGGTACATGCATAAGGATGTGTACCCCTCATTTTCATGATGAGAAATCAAGTCCTTAACCAATGCACCATACTTTCATAAGATGTTAAAATTTTGTCAGCTTATTAATACAAACATGTGTTTATTTCACATCTTCTTACATTATCAATAATGTATGAAAATAAGTAGTAGGTAGATAGGTACCACCTATCCATTTACTAGGCAAGCATTAAACATGCACAATGAGTTAAATGTGGCACTTGACTTGAAACAATTATAGTACAAATATAATATAGTGCCCAACATGGAAAAAAAAATTCAGATTTTTTTACTATA
The DNA here is from genome assembly GCA_963920785.1 of Sphagnum contortum. Classification (NCBI taxonomy): domain Eukaryota; kingdom Viridiplantae; phylum Streptophyta; class Sphagnopsida; order Sphagnales; family Sphagnaceae; genus Sphagnum; species Sphagnum contortum. The sequence continues at coordinate 3,007,547 of OY987288.1, forward strand.
GCTGCACAATGGGGAATGGTTTAAATATATATTTTATATTGCTTTCAAAGGAAAAAAACTAATGTATCCCCCTTAGAACCCAAAGGTCTTGGGTTCAAACTTTTTCTTGAATTATCTTTTTCATTCACAAACAAAATGGATGAAAACAACCCAAAGTAAAAAGGGGTTTAAGTTACCCCACCCCAAGGAGTAACTTAAACCTTTATTTCCTCAGGGAATAATCATGTCCCTAGGGAGAAGGAGCTTAAGTTGCCTTGGGGAACAAATGTGTTTGAGATTTTGTTTAATCATAATTTTTACATATGAATTTTGATTGAAATATTTCCACCTATATTGTAGCTTTCCTTAAAACCTTTCCAACAATAGGTTGCAATATTATGTAAAAAAAAATTGACATGATTGTGATTACAGAAGATTCAAAACATATGTTTCCTTGGGGAAAGTACATTGTTCCCCAAGGAAGGTGCCTTTCTCCCCAAGGACTTGAGCCTTTCCCCAAGGAAAATTCATTGCTCCTCAAGGAAGTATTTTTGTTTAGGGAATTTTTCATACTCCATGGGAAACTTATTTAGAATTGCCATTTAGCCTTCTTTTACTTGGGGAAGTTACTTTTTAAGGGCAACTAACTTTAAAAACTATTTAAACTTTCTCTGGATTTTTTCATCCATTTCATTTGCCGAAAAATACAATTGGGAGAAGGATTGAATCTTTGGGTTGAAGGGAGGATTCTAACTAGTAAATCACATTTTTTTTTCTTTGAAACTATTGTGTAAGAAATATATTTACAACATTAATCATTGTTCGTGTATATTAAAAACAATCTGATTTTTTTTCCTATTGGGCATTATATTGCAAATGTATCAAACTCAATGTCAGATTTAACTCATTGCGCCTATTTAGTGTTTGCCCAATTAATATTACCTACCAACTTACTTACATTGATTAATGCCTAATTACCTAGGTAACATAATCAATTAACCTATGATGTAGTTTAATTACCTACTTAATTTAACTTAAATAGTTACCTACCCACCTAGCTTAGCCAAACATTTACATAGCCTACTTGTTTAGCCTAATTTATCGATCTAACCTAGTCTACTTAGTTATTTATATTTTTAGTACAAATGACCAAAATTGAAATTGGTGAAAAAATTATAAAAAAAGAGGATTTTACATCTTATAGTCATATTATATAATGTCATATTGCACCCTTAATCATGTAGTCACATATATAAGTAAAAATAATCAATCATATTGTATTTAGTCTTGTAATCATAATCACAACGAACATGTTGGTTTTCACAACTACATGACTAAATTTGAAACATAATCATAAAGTGTCATAGTCATGAAAGTCATGTTTTGACATAATGACGATTAGAATTTTCCAACCTTTTCCAATTCAAGTTTTTAAGTTTATAGTGAGGCTTAGGAAAATGAAAGATCATGGATGTGAGATATATATAATTGAAAGCCCAAATGTCAAGAATGTGCAGGGATACTTTAAAATGTTGTGCATGACATATTCTTAAGATTTGCATGTTTGTCAAAGATGATGGGGTAGATGGCTCCAAATGAAATAACTTGATAAAGTTAGATTTAGAATTTTATGATGTGGGAGGTGGGACTTGGGAATTGGGAATTTAGATTTGAATGAATTGGCAATATGTAGGTGAACACTTCAATTTTGTTTATTAGCAATGAATAGAAAAGGGTCAATTAACTTTCCTTACAAATGAATGGCACACATATGGAAGGTTTGGTTTCATGGGAAGTGATAGTCTTAAGGAAATCATTCATGGAAATACATGAATGTAGAGCATTAAAATGATTTATTTATTATTATTATTATTTTTGTATTTGAAAAAATGTGTTGCATATAAAATCTTTTCATTAATTGAACTTAGGTGGGTAGTTGCAAGCTATGGTGAATGATTTTTGGTAGTTGAATTTGTTTTAAACAAAATTTAACATTAGAAACATGTGTCCTACAAACACCAATGTCCTTTTCCCATGATAATTGAGTCATTTTATTGTTTATTTTTCAAGCAAAAGGACCCATTTAAAAATTCTATACATCAAAAGGAACATAATAGAATGAAGAAGTTGTAGAAAATATTTTAAGAAGTTCTCCAAAAGGACTTTTGAAAATTTGGTCACTCTCATGCAATTCAACAATCCATTTAAGTATGATTTTTTTTTGCCAATAACATTTAAAATCATAATTTTAACTACTTAATCTAGCACAAATTCGTAAATGAATCATTTAAAAATACTAGTGGACAATAATGAAAAATCAAAGTTCACTTACATGTTAAAAGAAGAAGAAGAAGATATATATATATATATATATACTATGATAAAAATGTAGAAATTCCAAAAGTCCATCATATGATGAATATAAAAATAAAATAAAATGATTCAAATTATAAAATGGTATTCTTCTTCATATGAATGAATAACTCAAACTCATTTCTATGGTGGTGTGAATAAGTGGATGCCTTGTAATTATGGAGAAGGTAAAGGGAAATAAGGTTGTGTTTGAAGATGCCTAAGTGATTGATTGGTGATTTGGAATAAAGCATTATTGAATGCTTAACCTCAATAGCCTTGTAATTCAGAACTTTTGAAAAATGATTAAGGCACTCGACTTAACAAGGAAAAAGTAAACCTTAATAGTTTCTTCATGGTTATGCTAGGCTCTTAGGAAATTAGGGAGGGTGGGGCGGAGGGGTGGGGTGAAACCCAGGAAACCATCAATTTTGACGGTCTCCTGAGTTTCACCCTGTCTTTCTTTTTCCCTGATCGCCTCCACTGCTGCTACATAGATTTTCACTGCTCCTACAGCTACCATAATTCCTCTCGAACCTTGTGCATTAAATGTTGAGATTCAGCATTCATTTTGTACTGAGTTTCAGCATTTTATACTGAGATTTAATAAAATTTCCCTACTTTACGGATACCACGAAAAGAGCGGTTAGGGGTTGAAAGGAGGCCCAAAGACAGGGTGAAGAAAAGGTGACTTTGCGGATTTCTGTAATATATCAAATATTTGACATCAAAGTGCCAAACCTGCTAGGCAGCTATTGTATTTAGACCCATCAAGATCTTACCACATAAAGTATTAAAAGTATCTTTGAAATAGTTTTTTTTAGATGTTGAAGATAATTATTGGGATGTCACATTGTTTAGAATCTAAACTAAAGTTTGAATTACTATGTATTATATTTAAATTATTAGTTCTAGGTTTTTGTTTTTGGCGAATTTGAACTACAAAAATGCATTTGTTAGGCTATACTATAAACCCATTTGAGATGTTACATCCACAACTTTGAAGCATCTAAAAGTTAGTGGTTTCTGATTATACTACCAACAGAAAGTAGCAAATTAGTCCAAAAGGAAGGAAGGAAGGAAGGAAAGAAGATAAAGCAGGTAAAAGCTAGACCAATTCCCCCTATTAAATTTAAGAAGGAAGAAGCTTGTAACTTTTGAAAAAGCAATTGAAACTCAATGTTCCCAAAAGAAATGTGAATAATTTAAGGGGGGATCATTTCTGTGCCCTTCTCGCCCTTTTGTGACCCTAAACCCTAATTTTGGTAACAAAAACCCTAAACCCTAACTTCGCTAACAACCCTGAACCCTAACGAAACCCAAAACCTTAATTTCACTTACAAAACCCTAAACCCTAATTTCACTAACAAAACCCTACACTCTAACTTAAGGGTTGCATGGATTTGGGAAAAGAAGTCACCTTGGTTTGTGTAGCTTAACCCTTGGATGAACAGGGGGGCAAAACCTTGGATGAAAAGAGAACTCTTTTCCCCTGCTCAGATACATCCATCTTATCTGTCTGGATCAAAGCGGGTTAGCGAGACGCAGAAGCTCCTTGGCTATGGCAGCGATGGCTACTGTGTGGACGCCGGAGCTTGGCATGGCGTCGTCTCGTTGCTGCTGCTGCTGCTATTGTCCATCTGCTCTGCGTCCCTCGTCTCTTCCTTCTGCCAAATTCCCAATTTCTCTTTCTTTTTCTTCTTCTTCTTCTGTTTCCTTCACTGGATTTTGTCTCGGTTTGCGGAAATGGAAGGAAGGCGTGGGAAGGAAAATGTGGCGAACTGGGACCCCCGGATATGCTTGGCAGCGGAAGAAGGGAGCAGCAACCTTGCAACCTCGAGCACTGGTATGTTTTCTTCCTTACCTTTCGAAACTCTGTTTTCGCGTAGCTCAATTGGTCTCAATTTCTGGTTGCTTCGAAGCTCCCAGCTGAAGAAGCAATGAGCCTGGTCGACTGAAAATTGGCTTTGTGTATGGATTGATTTTAGGAGCTTACTTAGTCTCGGAAGTTTTTATTCCAGTGTGTATCTGCGTTGGAAACCTAGCATTGTATTAGTCGGTCTGTCCTTGTGTAGCCGGGAATGTGCGCTCCTAATGCTGAACTTTGAATTCAGGGTTTTGGCCTCAAACCCTAAATCCTTGCAGCTGTTCCTGGGCTTGCTGGAGGTGCACATACTAATTTCTGGGAGAGAGAGCTGAGCTGTAACAGGGATTTGTACATTAGCAATGCAACAGCAATTGATATAATTCCCATAGTACTCTCTAATCTGATGTACAAGAATTGGGGTTTACTGCAGGGAGTAAGCAGTGTTGGCCAGAAACCCTACACTGCAGTCATGATTGTGCCAACAGGAACAGGTGCTACCATAGGAGGCTTTGCAGGAGATGCACTTCCAGTAGCACGAGCTTTGGCTTCTGTCGTGGACTGTCTCATCACCCACCCTAATGTGAGCAATATATATTGTATGATGCACTCCATTGACCCACTACTTATTGACACTATCTTGGGTCAACATGTGGAGTTGAGTATGGTCAATTTGTTTTCTGGGACTTGAGTATGCAATCAGTAAGGTTGTACCAGGTTTGCTGCATTGTTTCAAGGAATTTAGATCCTCATCAGGTTAGAGAGTTTGATATGTCTGAATATATACACAGACAAAACTTTTTTACTACTTTATTATCAGGTTTTGAATGGTGCAATGCTGTATTGGCCCATGCCAAACACTTTATATGTGGAAGGCTTTGCACTTGATCGCTTTGCTGAGGGAGCATGGGGCCTTCAACCTGTCCATCAAAACCGGGTCTGTTTTACTTCTGCACCTTCTTTCTTGAGTTTCAAGCTCTGGGACTTAGTTTTGAGAAAACAATTGGCAAACATGCTAGATTATGAAGAGAGTAGTATCTCCTTCACAAGCATTGTTCACATTGTTGATAGTGATGGTGGAGATGAGCAGGTGGGGCTTGTTTTGGATGCGGGCATAGAGGAAGAACTGCAGCTTCGGCATCTGCAGGTGGCTGATGCTGCTCGGGCTACACTAGGCCTCCCTGTGTTGGAGTACACAGTCACTGACGCCCCTCTTCAGGTACCTTTGGATCTCATTTGTCATATTTGCTGAGGTGAAACTTTAGTGCATGCCTTTGTGCTATGGATCAAATCTGCTTTAAACACATTTTTGTTCACAGTGTGATTTTTGCAGGTAGAAAAATGGATAGATGAAGCAACGGGGACGTCAACAGGAAGGCTTGGGCGACCTGATTCCCTATTGAGGGCAGTGGATACACTCATGGAGAGGGCACAAGTGGATGCTGTTGCTGTAGTAGGCCGTTTTCCTGATGATAGTGTTGATGAGCTCCAGGACTATAGGCAAGGTCAGGTAAGCCTTGGACTAAAAATTATCACTGGAAGCCTGTCAACTGGTCATTAACCACAGTAATCACTTGGCATAGTCACAACTTCAGTGTTTTATTCCCTTAATCATTAAAAGCTGAGAAGCTGGGAAAGGGATAAAATAGCTGTCTGGCATTATCAATTTTGGCACAGGTTATGTAATGATTTAAAGATTGTTGTCCAGTTCGTTGTATAGAAGAGCTTAATTAGTATTTTTTCACCCTTGAATGCATTTGATCCACCTGCAGGGAGTGGATGTACTGGCAGGAGTGGAGGCAGTAATAAGCCACATGGTAGTCAAGGAGTTTCAAATCCCATGTGCCCATGCTCCAGCTCTGGCACCCTTGCCTTTTGATCCCTCCATTTCTCCACGATCTGCTGCCGAGGAGGTAGGGCTATGCTTTCACATTGACAACTGTAGTGGGCTTTTTCTTAACAAGAGAGGATTGTGTTGTGCAATCACAGTAACCTTTTCGCAACTCTGCAGCGTTTCAAAATATCTCTTCTTCACACAGGATAGACCAGCAACAGTCAGAGTTGTTGTTATGAGTTCCCTTGCCTTGATTGTGTCTACCCATGATTCAGAAATGCATGTATGTATTGTCTTACCTTTTATAAATCAAGGGCAAGAGCTTGTAACTGAGACACAAAGAGAAGAGAATGTCAGATGGATGCATCAGTTACTAACCTTAGTACTGTGAATTGTGGGCTGGATGTCTGGGGCTCAACAGATAGGCTACACATTTTTACCCTGTGTGCTGGCTGGCCTAAGCAGGGCACCACAGCTAGTGAGGAAGGGGAATAGGGGTGGGGCTGGAACTCTGTGGGCTGATGATGTGGATTGTGTGGTGGTCCCATCTGATGCATGTGGTGGCAATGCGACCCTTGCACTCTGTCACAAGACTGGTCGCAAGGTAACTTCAACACAAGTTCTTGGCACTTGGCTGTCTACAGATTCACACAGAAAATACTGCAAACTTACTACATGTCTGTAGGATAAATAACCCACATCCATACCCCAGAGCATACACTTGACATGAACTTTCCCTTTGATCACAATTTGCAATGGTAAGTTGTGTTGTGTATCACCTCTTTCTTTCTGGTAACTTTGAAGATGTACTCAATCCATGCTTTCAAATAATTTCAGTTTTATCACTGTTTTTAGGGGTAAAATGTTTGGGTTTATAATGGGAGAGTCTTGAGGTAGGGTTTTGTATAGGTAGACCTTACACCTATTGAGTGCTCAGAGATGGGGTTTGATATGTCGGGTGGTGCAGCCATTGTTGATTGCTGTGGAGGAAAATGAGACAGTGCTAGGTGACACCCCTGAGAAGCTGCAACTAAATAATGTGGTACTTTTCCATCCTGGCATAAACACCATAGTTCAACTTCCATCAACTGATGTCATGTCCTTGTACTCTGAAACAGCTTTTTGCTACATGGTGCCTAGAGGGGATCCTATGTCTGCTGGCCATTCTTTCTATATGATTACTCCAGATAGTGTGCATGAGAGTAACTGGAGTTTTAGGTACTTCTCTCAAAGATTTCATTCTCATTCTTCTTAACACTCTGACCACCATGGAAAAGCTGCTTATATGAAATTATTATCTTGGTCACTATGTTGATCACATGTAGATCTGAAAATGTTCATTGTTGGATGAACAGCTAAGGGTGGCAAATTACTGGGAAGCGCTTGGGGTGATAGCTGCCCATAAAGCAGGTGTAAATCCACATGCATTACGTAGGAATGGTGTAAACCACTTGCATAGAATTGAGGGCCCTTTGCTATCAGAAACTAGTTTAGGTTCTCTTAAGAGATTACAAGCCACTCAACTTGTGATGAGCGGTGTTCATTCAAATTGATCCAGATGGCAATTTCTGTGATTACACATAGGACTTTTCCACTTAATTTTTATTCTTTTGATGCATCCTTCTAATTTTCCATTGTTGCTTTCATTTCCATAGAGCATAGATACTAAACAAAACCCATAAAAGGCTGAAATCATGACATTGGTAGCAATTGTTGTTAGAAAGAGGGAACTGGGCAAACCTTAGTAATGACCACCCAAACAAGATGTTTGTTTTGTTTGACCTAGGATAAACCACAGACAACATGCGATGTAACATGAAGATGCCCTGGAATTCAAATAAAATAACAATGTAAGAGACTAGCATGACAGAACTTGGCATTTTGCCTTCATGCTATGGATTGAGGTTTCATGGGCAGTATGGTGTTTAAGATTATTAGAAACAACTACAAAGACATGATGCAATTGGGTATATAGAGCTTACAGTTTGGAATAGTGCCGTGTGAAGTGGTGTAATTGGAAGCAATGATTGTCATCATTATGGCTTGTGATCATGTAATGAGGGCATTGCAAGGATGATAATGATGAAGTGATGATGTTGCCTTATCCTTGTTTGCACAATCTCAAACATGATGGGGGCCCTCTGACATGATAATAATTCAAATTGACTAGTGCAATAAGGGAAAAAGCATGGATTTTATTGTTGTCTTTGATGACCCTCACTAATCTTCAACTGCACAACTCCCATCTGGTGCTGCTTATTGGATGGTTTTGGTCATGGGTGCCTCATATCAAGTTGGTGTTGTAATAATGAGACATCCTTCTACAATATTGAGATCATGAAATGTCCATGAAAAGTTGAAATTCAGTTGGCACAAAGGCTACATGTTTCCCACAAAAACCACTCCCTCCCCTTTTGATTTTGTGTTTGAACTATTGTAGGGTCTTCAACTTGTCAACCTTGGTGTTGGAGTAAATGGCAAATACTTCCACCAAAAATTTGGCCCGAGTTGACCAACAGCCACTAGCACACCATAGGAAACAATTTTCTATTGGTTCCTGCACCCGAGCTATTCAGGCCAGTTAGCTCAATTTGTCTTTAGTATCAACTAATAAGCAATTGGCCCTTAAATATGTGTTAGCCAACAATATGCATCTCCTTCCTTGGTAGCCAAGTATATTACTATAAGTATGTTTTATCAAATAGAAAGTAAATAATTTACTTGATAATGCCTTTCTATATTCATCAATCTTTATAACCTAACTTCATAGGTATTTATTTCATTGTATTGTGTGAAAGTAGATATGAACAAAAAATTTACATCCATTTTTGGGAATATAGATTTTAAAGTTCATTTGCTCTGTATTTTTTGAAAGTAAATATTATTGGCTCAAATATAGAGGACATCTAGATGGTTATTTATTGTACTTTCACCCATATTGATGCTAATTTATGGTCTTTATATGAATATCATAAAATTTTAATGAAAACATCTTTTCTTGGTATATTTTACCATGTTTCTATCCTTATATCATAGGTATTTAATTTAAGCACAACAATGTGTCATGCTTTCATAAAGGATAAGCACAAATGTCATGACTTGTTAACTTCTCTAATTCCTCCAATGACAATGAATAAGAATTGTTTAGTAAGTCACTCAAGCATTGAATCATTCAAGTAAAAGCGAATTTCATTTCTTGAAGCACAAGAGTAGTTGACTTTCATTGAAACACAAGAGTAGCTCCATTATTGTTGTTTTGCTAAAGAGTTTAAAAATTCATAGTTTTAATATTCATTTCAAAACTCAATTCAAATTGTCAAGTCAAAATTTCAATTCAAATTTGCATTCATTATTTTCATGGTCTCTTGTTTCCCAAGCATGCCTATAAGGCAAGTTAATGATTAATACTTGAATGGTTCAACTCCCTCCAAACCAAGTTCCACATCACAATCAAGGTGTTTTTTTGTTGCATCCTAAAAAACATCTTCCAATTGCAATAACAATGCATTTATATCATTGTCCCTCCCAAACATTACACAACATATAATGTAACATGCCATGATGACTAATAGGAACAAAATGTGAAAATGATTCTTCAACTATAATTTTCTAAATAGTTTAAAAATATTTCAAAGGCGCATTCTATACTATTATGCCCTTTGCAAAGGTCTCTATTCTACATATAAAGATTCAAATATTTTGTATGGTGGATATCCATGTTTGTGAAGAATCATAAGCCAAGGTATCCCTTGATACATCTTGTCCCCAAGGATATAAAGGTGTACCCCATCTTAAAAACCATGATCATCAATCATGAAACAAGTTGGTACAAATAAAATACTAGTCACAAAATTTTAGAGTACGTCAACCCCTACAAGCCAACAAAGTCAAAGTTGAAACTGCTTTTGGTGGTCTACAACTTGAAGTTGCAATTTATGTGTTTTTATACTTGTATGAAAAGTAATGTCCTACAAAGGGATCCTTCAACTTCTAGACGTGGATATGCATCCAATCAATTGCTTCATGTATAGATTGGAGGTTGCTAAATTATTTCATGTTTGTCACAATTTTAACTAAATCTACCTCTTATGCTTTAAACATTTAATTTCATAAAAACATGTTGATAGTGCAAACAAATTCACGAAAAACCATGTTTATAGAAAACCTCCCAATACCAAGCATTATAAAGCTCATTGGAAATACTTTGTACCATGGGGTAATTTGTTCAAATGGGAACACTTTTACAAAAAAATTACATGAGTAAAACTATAAGGTCTTATAGATTGGTTGTTAGGTAAAAAATGTAATTCAATGGTTTTATAATAAGATCATGTTTATTTTCTATATCAAGATACAATTAATAATATAGGGTGTGCATTAATCCCAAGTATTAGAAAAATATGATATACATGTACAAGGGACTTAAGTATTAATTGTTAGTAGGTTCAATTAATTCTTCGTGATTCAAAGTTTGAAAAGGTTTATAATTCTTAAAATTTTGAATCTAATTTCAATTTTTGGGGAATAAAGGGGAAATTATTGTTATCAAGGGCCTAGGGAATTTTTTGGATGAGTTATTGAATGTTGCCCAAGATTCATTATTGACAATTGATGTTAGGTCATATTCATGATTGTGTTCAAAAAACCCATTATAGTACTAATGTTATCACACCATATTCCATGTCAAAATACTCAATAAAATGAACACTTTGGGTACATTCAAGCTAATAAAGCTAATGGATGTGCAACCAATGCTTAGTTTTTAATGTTTTAGTGTTGAAAATTATAATAATGTTGTAAACTTCTTTAATGTGTTGACATAACAATGTTTCAAATATATTATGGAAACATGTAGATTGATTTGAAATCAATTTAATAAACATGGAATACTAAAAAATATTCTTTAAAAAATATTTTTTTGTTACTTAATGGATTCTTATATAATTTGAAAATGAGAAATTTTAAAGGAGATTATTTGAATATATTTTTACATAATAGTATAATGTAACATCTTTTTGAGTCATAATTTTTTTTAATGATTTAAAAAAATTTACAAGTATTTTGAAAGTATTAAAAAAATAAGCAATCACTAACATTGCACATCCAAATCTTGTAGAATATGGATTGTTGCACAACAAAACCAATTACATCACACTATACTTTCACCCACATATTGTACATTATAATGGATGATTTAACCATTTTACTTCGCATATGTCATGAGCCATGACCTTTTGTGTGAAAAAAACCCATATTATCTTGTAGTGTTTGAACACATTCTTTTAATTCATATATGAATTGTAGCCTTATATTCATTCTTTAACAGAGGCTTTAATTTGTTTATCAAGTACATAGAACCTCTCTAATCATACCACAATGTTCAATTTGTTGCAAATTGTTGTATTATGTCACAAGAAAGTGTGAATATCATGTGTTACTATCACTTTATTCACCAAATTATTGATCTTTTTGCTCATCAATAAGTCAAAGTTATAGGAGAACCTATACTAATACAAATTTCTCATGCCTTCAAACATTGCTTGATTTAAATGATCAAGTGCCTACAAAAAAAACCTCACATCAAAATCTGATGAAGGCATAATAATTCTTGTGCTTGTAACATAACATGTAATATATGAGCCAAAGCATGACATTGTTTGGCCTTGTGCACCACAAAAGATCATCAAACTCTATAAATGAACAAGCTTACAATGAACAAGCATTGGATGTTTATTTACATGCCTTTTTTTCATATTAGATACATGGAAAAGCAAATAATGCAACATTTAACAAAATTATGTTTGTTCTTTCCTAGTCGTAACAATCATATTTAATAAGATTTGCATGTTTATAAACACTGGATCCAATTTTGGCCATATGTTCTTTTCTAAAAAATCGATTATTTCATTTGACAATCATTGGAAAGACTTTACCTTTGTTATATTGCTTACAAAGGTTTATTCGCTTCTCATATGGTGTCATTTTCAGATGTGAATGATCCAAGCTTTGGTCCCATGTGTTTTGGAATATATGAAAACCAAGAAGTGAACAACAATGAAAATGTGGAAGTGGTGGAAGATAACATTTTGGAGATGAAGATTGGCTTTTGGTTGAATGCTGAGAATGAGGTCATAAACAACTCAATGACTTTTAAGTAAACATAAATACTTGAAGGAGAATAACAAAACTCTGAAAGGGGATTTGGACTTGAAAAATTACAAGGACAAATTACAAGGGTGAGGATATTGTCAAGAGTGAGAGTCTTCAAGATGAGGAAAATGAATGAGGAGAATTACTTAAAGAATATAACTTTGAGTATTGAAATTCAAATGCTACATATCAAACTTGAACACAACAACTAAGACTATCCCTTGGTCTTATCGAACTAGGATATCAAACTCTATGTCAAACACATATCCTTTGGAAAAAAGACATAAACACATTCTGACAATTGATGATTGGTTTCAAGGATGCATCCTGAGTTTTTGCTTAATTTGGTGAGAGTAGTGCCAATAACATGCTCTTTTGAACAATGGCCTATGTCAACAAACTAGAACGAGTTAGAATGCATTTGACAATTTTGCAAATGCTATGATTTTGTGTAGATATGAATGTCTTCAAAATCTACAGAGAAAATTCAATAAATTCTTATGATTTTGTGAGTTTGAAATGGATAATTTGCTAGTGGGACTCTATGACAAATCTATTATTTAATAATCTAGGAATTCATCACCACTAAAAAATCTTGGACATCAGAGTCAGTTTTAAATTGTATTATTTAGTATTTAATTTATAAATAAATTTTTAGGGGTGAAATTTCGAAATTTGGCGAATTTTTTCAGAAAATGAAGAAATTAAATCTTTGTAATTTTTTAGGAAGTTGGGGGCTATTTTTGGAAATAAAATTAATTAAATCAGCTGCATCTAGACTAAGGCACTTCTAGGTCATCACTTGTAGCAGCACATTTGTAAAAGTGTTACAACCCACCTAAAACAGTTGCCACTAAAATGATAATTAATGCCGGGGATCCTCACTAAAGGACCTATTTGAAGAATTTGGAAGAAATGAACCCTTAATCACAATCTCAAAATGCAAAAGTGAAAGTCGAGTATTTCAAAATTGAAAATTTATGTGCAGATTTTGGACTTGCATTGTCACAAGTCCAAAATCTTTATTGCCTTGTATTTTTTTGATTTTATTAATGTCCAAAACCTTGAGAGCAGAGCATTTTCAGATTTTTCTTTTTCTAACCAATTTGAATTTGGGGCACACAAGTCCAAAATTGAGGCATTAAAATTTTTTAATACTAAATCTGAACAAGTTTTCTAATATTTTTAGCTTTGTTCTTTATGTCCAAATTTTGGACCTTTTTTTCCTTCCCTTGCAGTGGTTGTATTATAGATTTGCTTAATTTCTGAATCCACAAGCTTTATGAGCCACTTGTGCAAATTGAAACTATGGATAAAGCACGTACATTTTCTTTCATATAATTTTGGTACTACCATAGTCTGTTTTTTGGTTTTTTGGGAGTTTTCCTTTAAGTGAACAAAACCATTAGTTGTGGTTGCCTTATTAAATGTATTATTCATTGTGCTTCAATCACATGTTATTTATTTACACAAATAACCATGACTAAACAAACATTTAATGACAAAATATATTCAAACCTATGTTTGGGTTTACTTGGTTTCTTATACTTTAGCAAAATTAAATAAATCAAATGCAATATGGTTAACAATATGTTATAGGCTACAAATATTATTAGACCAAATACATTTAGTCTTCTTTGTGGCACCCAGAAATTTTCCTTGTGTTCACCCTCCAACCACATATCGGTTGTTTTTCATAAAAAATGCAACACGATTTTTAAAAACATTCTTTCAAATGTGGTCAAATTACATGTGATCAATTTATTTATTTGTGTACACATTTAGCATTACCCTAATTACATCATTTATTTATTCATTCATCATGTATTGAATATGGTCATGGTATTTATTGCATTGCATATGATTTTTCAACATTTCATTTCATATGGCCCTAATAGCAAGCAAAAGATCAGTATTGGGGTAACAAGGATTTGGCCATGAGTAGAGAATGCTATTCTTTTGTGTGTGTGTCAGGCTTTAGAGATCCTTCAATCATCTGCTCTTTTCACTTGCATACAAGCTCATGTACCTTCAACATAAACTTGGGAATGAATAACTCCTGGAGATCCCTTGCCACACCATCCAACGTTTCAGTCAATCTGTTTGAAATGCATGCTTGGGTTGAACATAAAGATTGTGCAAAGAGCGCCTTAAAATAATATTTATGTGTAAGCTAAACTCTAAACTCAGTCTATTGGGACACCAGTTTGGACTTTTTGTTTCTCATCTCATGCCAAGTCCTTAAGGCTTTTCCAAACAAATGTTATTTGTAAAAGTAAATCAAGTTTGGACACCAGTTTGAATGTTTGTTTCCCATCTCATGCCCAGTTCCAAAGCTTGAAGTAAAATTTGCTCCAAAAAAACTTGAAATAAAAACAAAAATTGTAAAGTAAACCCAGTTTGGGCACTAGTTTGGACTTTTGTTTCCCATCTCATGCCCAGTCATCGGGGTTTTGCAAAGGAAATGAATGCTATCAACTCGGAGAGCCCAAAATTATGTTAGCTGGAGCCATGGAGGAAGAGCATGCTGGAAGAACAGCTTACAAGTTGATGTTGTTAAAAGAAGAGACAGGTGCCCCCACACATGCATTTTGTGCATGCAGTGCTTCCTGGCTCCTTGGAGTAAAGGTGTGATTTATCATCTTTCTACATTGACACAAATTTTGCTCATTGCACCAAGGTTGTTGGCCCACCCAAGCATTCATATACATAATGAATATTCTAGGGTTACCCATCATCAAGGGACCACACATGATGATGACAATAATAATCCTCTCTCACACTTCAATACACAACCCCCACCAGGTTCATCCCCTCCTCCCTTTCTTTCACTTTCTTTTTTTCCTACACTTGTGGCAATAATGACCAAGATGGACAACCATACTTTCTTTGCAATTCTTTGGCTTTCAATTTGGGGTTTGGATTGGTATTTTCAGATCCACCTAGTGTTGAAAGTCTTTGTAGTGGATGTGGTTCCCAAGGTGGTTTCACCTTTTATTTTTGGGTTGGGAATGAACAATTGGGGTGTGACCCACCTAGCGATGGAGAACTAAGTGGTATGAAAGTATTGTTGCTACTTACTTCCCAAGAAAGTCAGGATTCTCAAGAGAGACAAAACAACTTGAAAGCAAGGTATTGGGAAGTACCCATAAATGAAGGCAAAGCTCCCACCACCTTGCACACAAACCTAGGTTCTAACCTTATGTCCAAATCAAAGATCAAAGTACACACAAGGATATAGGACAAGGGGGGGGGGGGAGGGGGGGACCTCTAGGGGTCCCTCATGTGGAGCCCAATCATTTGGGTGACTCCATACTCCATGCCAATGTACGGTGACCTAGAGTACCTACTAGGGTTGCTTAACCCTTAATGTCCAAGAAGATTGAAAAAGCTGATTTTAGAAAAGGAATGTGGGATTAAAGAAGACTAAAAACACTGGAGGCAAGTAGGCTAGAGGTGAACCTTTTATAAACTACTCTAGGCTTAAATAGGAAGTCTAGACCACTCAGGAGCTTTCTTGGAAGCCTATATTGGAGCAATGATACTAGTCTCAATCCAGTTATAATGGCACTACTGCGAGTAGTAGTAAGTAGTTGAGTGTAATCTAAGAAGTTTTTGGCTTTACATGTACAGTGGGTATGATCTGAACACCGTTTGCATTAATGCCTTCTCTCCCCATCCCACACAGCTTTCAAAACTGAGGGTTGTCAGTTTGGAGAGAGCAAAGCTTATCAGCTGAAGTTTGGGTGAGCCAGCCCCTACACTAAATATCATGGTGAAAACTTGTAACCTCCAAAACAAAATAAATTTGGATTGGGTTGCTTCCAAACACAACAAAAATCCCAACCCAAGACAAAAAAATCAGGGTCTCCAAGTCCAAATTTAGCACTTCTTGGGTTAAATATAGCAAAAATATATCATGCTGGTGAAACCCCCTTTTTTTTGGGGGGGGGGGTGGGGGTTGCTTTGAAACATTGTAAAAATCCCAACTCAAAACAAAAATCAAGGTCTCCAAGTCCAAAATTGGCATTTTCCTTGGTGTTTAATATAGCCAACATAAAAAGGCCTCACTGGAGAAGGTGAAGTTATCTCATTATTATTGCAAGACTTCATTCCTTTCAGGCTCACATGATTTCCCTCCAGTTCACAGTGGAAAAAACAAAATTCCCTTGTACAGTCATCCCTAGACATTGGGTGCAAGTCCTCATCCTCCTCCTCCTCCCTGTCGGATCTCTCCCATGTTTTCCATGTTTGGACATCCTGGAAACAGTAGGATCATTATGTAGCTATGCAGCACTTAGGGAATTCATTCAGTCACTCCTCAAAAACAGACAGTGCATCAAAAATAGACTGCAGATATGTTCAAATAGACATCCATGAGACTTAAATGGGCAATTCCCACTGGACATCTGATGAGGTGACGAGGTACTTACTACTACTACTATCACTTGAGAGGACGGGTTCAAGACTTATAGCCATAGCAGACATTGAGGTTAATGAAAACAAGAACACAATCTTGGAAGTAGCAATGAGAACCAATCTACTGAATGTAGCCAAAATTCTCCTCATCACAGTATCCATCTTTAGTTGTGAATGTTGTAGTACATCTTGCAAAAAACAGCATTATAATATCACACCCATATGGCTCTATTTGGGGTTTAGCCACTAGCTCCAGTTGCATCTAGCTCATTGTAATATAACAAGTATTTGGAGCCAAGTCTTGGATTTTGCTATATTATCCAATGTGGTACCGTATGTGGTACTTTTCCATTTCCCTAGATAACTTGGTCTTTTAACCACTAAATTACAGGTCTTTCATACAATGCACAAAAAAAGCTATTTGAAAATGTTTTTGTCACAAAAACCTAGCTTCCAATAACACCAAAATAGACTATCTTGCAGGCTACAAGATTTAAGCCATCTGCACTCAGATGCAGCACTTCAGCTCCTGTTGCTTCTAAATAGTAGTAAAGACTAACTACCACACCAAAGTCAAGTGCTAGCTGTTTCTAGAACTCAAAAGTCAGATGGGTGTGATTGAAAACCAGCTAACATTTCAAATCAAAAACCCCTCATCACAACACTACTGAATGGAACATATATCAGGGTCTTGTGCTCTCTAAGTCAAGAATACATGTTGCTACTATGCCCTGACCCTAACCTGTACTCTGACTTGCTATCTATCTCTCTCTCTCCACAAGCAATGGGCCTGATATCACAATGCTCATGACAAACTTGTGTATTATAAATATTTGATGACAAAATGTGACCCAGTATTTTTTGCACTGCAACCGAATGTTGGAACTGTAACAATAAATTTGAGGCCAACAACTCCAAACAAATTCAATCTTTTCTTTCAAAAGACGAGAGATTTGTACATTCTAGCCTGTACAAGAAGAGCTAAGTGCCATGAGTCTTGGACATTTGTAGCTTTGAAAGACTCAGGGATGCTTCAAGCTGATTGACATGGAGACAGATAAAATTTTGTTTATTTTCATTACACTCAGCATGATTCAATGTAATGTGGTTGTTCCTTCATCACCAAAAAGAGAAGAAGAAGAAAAAAAAACAGAATGGATTTTGAAGCAACTGTGTCTAAGCGTAGACTTACACAATAACTAATTTCATGGGTGCAGAGAAACTGTTACTGGATCTGGATCCATGACTCTGAGTTGGGTCACAATGTAAGTGTGTGCAACTAACTGTTTGGTGAACAACTACTTCAGTTTTTCCTCCTGAGACCCTCCTCTCCTGAAAAGGAGGACAAGTTCACAATACTTGCAAGCAAATTTGTGCAGAAGGTAAATTTGCGGCTCCAAAGAATGGATCTGAGAATATTAGATCTGCGAGCTTGCAATGACGGATTGACATCATCCACATCATTGTGCAAAGAAATGTGTCCGGGAGACTCAAGCTCACAAGTTTGAGCTACCTGGAAGAAGAGTTCTTTTCACACCCTAGAGACAGACATAATTAGGATGCAGCAGCAGCAGCAGTTAGTCTAAGAGATTACAGTGTTGCATTTTTGTATACAAAAAGCAATGTGAGTATTTTGCTTGCTTTTTTTTTTTACAGAAGCTGTGTTCCCCCAGATCCATGTAATGCATGCAAATCCAAAGGAGGCCATCCCGGATTGCTCCAAAAATGGGTGTCAGCAGGTGTAACTGTCTCATAATTTGGCATACCTCCAGCCTGATGATGATGATGAGATGCAGATTGCTGGTGCTGTTGCTGCTGCTGTTGCCATCCTACTGCTACTGCTGCTGGTCGGGCTGCAAGCTTCGACTCTGCATGATCCAGCAGCCCATGTCCCGCTCCTGCAGCTGCTGGTGACAGAGTTGATCCAGGAGATGAAAACTTGGCAGAAGCTTTTGAAGCTTGCTGCCTGCTGTTTAAGTCCAGTACTGATGCAGATCTCTCAGACTCAGGCTGACCCCACAAGACTTCCTGCTTCAGCTGCTGCTGCTGCTGCAAATTCCTCCAAATGTCACCACCACCACCACCTCCTCTGGCATAAGAGGATGCCTCCTGTGCTGCAATATCATCTGAAGAAACTGTATTGTGATTGTAGCTGCTGCCATGATGTCCAGCTTCACTTAGAGCACCCAAATTGCCTACCCTAGTACTATATGCTGCTGCAGGGTTTTCAAAAAAAGCTGTCAAGTCTCCTCCTCGTCCTCCGGCATTGACCTGTTGCGAGGTGTGCGTGCTCAATCCAGGACCTCCTCCTCCTCCTGCTGCAGCACCAGCATCTGACTTTGATGACACTGAATTGAACAAGCCCAGACTCATGATGCCGCTGTTTGCAAAAGCTTGTGAATGGTTTCTGAGATTTTGCCCAGCTGGTCCTCCTTGCCCAGAATGTGTTGTAAATGCAAGAGCTCCAGCAGCTTCAACATTAGCCTGAACATCAGATTGCTGTGATGACCATGTGGGCTGCTGCTGCTGCTGCTGCTGCTGAGAGCTTGTTAGGAAATGCATTGCTCCTCCAGGCTCACCATTAAAGAAGCTAGCAGAGGAGGAGCCCTGCAACTGTGCACTGTGTTGCTGCTGCTGCTGCTGAGCAGAGAAGCTGTCAGTTACTGTGCTGATGCCACTCATTAGAGATGGTTGCAGCTGCAGTACGGAGGCATGATCGACTGCATTCCCGCGATGCTGCTGCTGCTGCTGTTGCTGCTGGTGCTTGGCACGCTTGTTTTTGCGACAACCACCACCCACAGGAACATTGCGCAAGGTGCCACCCGCAGTCCAGTAGCGACGACAATTCTTGCAGAAATGGCGAGGCTGAGTGAGACTGTAGTTGTTGTAGTAGCAGAACTTGGTGTTCAAAGATTGGCAGCGCGGGCAAGGGACTACTTGATCTGGTGGTTTCAAGCGGCGTTCCTGGAGTGCACGTTGAGCGAAGAGCTGACTCGCCTTCTTCTCCTGTTGTTGTTGTTGTTGTTGCTGCTGCTGTTGCTCCTCATTCACAGAATGGATGCTTGCCTCCATGGCCATGACCTCAGTTTCTGAACCTCAGGCAATCGCGTGATCTAGTACTCGACCTGCAACTCCCGATCACCAGCTGCACCCAGTGCCTGCATTTCAACACTGTTTTTGGGAAATGCCTTGTTTTCAAAGCGCACAGCTGAGCTGCTCACAACTTCCAAAAGATCTTGCCACTACTACTGGACCTGCTTTCCTCACTGCATGCAGCACCAAAGAACGAAGCAGAAACTGCAATCAGAATCTTCAGCCAAAGAGTGAGACTGCTGCACTTGTACAAACGTCCATTTCTGCTGCTTCTGCTGATGAGCAGTAGCTTCAAACTACAGCCACTATGACAAGAGCTTAGTAGATCATTCTGCGATGTTTGTGTCTAGAAATCATGGACCCATGATCATACCCATTTCACAGCCAAGCTGCCAAAAACTCTTGACAAACGGAGACGATGAATTCTAGTCCAATGACCTAACAATCTTCCACGTGGTGACCATGATCAGCTTGAGGCTTTACCCCAGTGCAATCTTCTGGACAAGCTTTGAAGCTTTTGCAGCTGCTCGAGCAGCTTCCGATCGATTCAAATTCAAGACCCTTAACAGCTGCTGTGGATGGAAGGTTATAAAGACTGGAGCATGAAAGTTGTGCTTTTGAGACGAAAGCTTGAATTGGGAAGAAGTTAGTGTTTTGACATCCCTGATGATCAGGCTTTCAAGTGCTGCAGCAGCAGCAGCACGTCCGATCGAGGCTGCATAGATCTAAAAGTTGCATGCAATTGACGAAATCACAATTTCATTGCAGGCACGTAGTATGATCTAATCCAGGTTGCAAATTCTCTACATACATATATAGTTTATAATTCTATTGCGTCGGAGATCGAAAACTTTTGCTGCTAACACGTTCGGACTGCAGGAATCTTTTTGAAGAAAACAAAAGCAAGATGTTGACGACCACGATCCAGACCAAGACTTACTGAACAAGATAAGAACGAGAAAGATGTCATGTCAGAAGAAAACAGCAACAGCAGCAGCGCCCACCTTCTTCTTCAAGTCTTTTTATTCTTTTATTTCTCGAGTACGCCAGCACAAGCACTCAGACTGCTCGTCCCGCTAGCTACAAGAAATGTATCCTTCCTTCACACATGAGGCATGCATGTCCGTCGCAACAAAACCGTCCACGACTGAGCTCGCTCGCCACCTCTTCTGCTGGCTACAAACTGCCAAACTGCTGTTTTTTCTAATCTGCAAGATAGAGCTGTGTATTTCATGTGTTTTCTGGTGCGCCTGCTTGGGCAGTTCCGTCTGTCTTTTCCTCGCGAAGTCTGCTCCCCTAAAACTTTTCTTTCTCCTCCCACGCACAGCTCAGGACAAGTTATACGTACTCCCCAGCTCGTGATTATCCGGCTACAAATTTGTGCTCCTTTCGCACTAGCAGTTTATCACCTACACGCTCCTTAGCCGGCTTCTCGAACATGTTCCTCGATAATCAGATCTAGAAATCGTAAGCCAAAACCAAGTTTTCCACACGAGTCTCCTCCTCCTTGTTGTCACAAGAAAAAGCTGTTCTCCCCTGATCAGGTTCACTGTACTCAGAGCTAGAGCATGACCGGGTGAGTAGGAGTATCGAACACGAAAGACCCAAGTTCCGAAAAATCAGTACTACTTAGTGCACCTTCCTCAAAGCTTCGCTAGACTTCCGAAGATTCTGTATAGACAGACAGAGAGAGGGGGGGGGGGGAGAGAAGAAAAAAAGCGAGCAATTCACAACTGTTCCGCCCTGCCACCAGTTGGAAAACCACAGCTTCTTCCAGGGGCACAACTAGAGTGCAGCTTCTTATTCTTCTGTTCTCCTCCTTCAGATCCGATTCACGTACATCGCTTCTTCGTCCTCCAACAGTTACGTACTAGACTTCCGCAAATGATTTCCGCACCACAATCCCTCTAAGGTCTCCTCTCCTCTCCTCTCCTCTCTCATCTCCTCTCTCTTCTCCTCTACTCTACTCTCCGCTCTCTCTCCACACTAGAGGACCCTCCCTCCGTCCCTCTACAACAGACCAAATTCACACTTGCTGCGCTCGTTCGGAAGCTCCAAAATTCACCGACTCCACGGATGGAAAACAAAACCTTTCCCACATCTGAAACTCAGACAGAAAGCCAAGAGAAAAGAAGCAGTGGGGAGCAGCAATTGCAGCAGCAGCAGCAGCAAGAAACAAGAGGACTGGCATTGCGCTGCCTTTTTGCACGCAGCAGGAACAAACGAAGACGAGAGAGAGAGAGAGGAGCGCGTGCCCCGGGTGGGCCGGAGGAGCGCGGGGTACCCGTCTCGCTCTCACCTGTCCGCCCGGTGGCCCGCGGGTAGTCCCTACTGATTTAAAGAAAACATTCCGGGCAGAAAGAACAGGACCCAAACGGAGTGACGTATGAGGTCGTGGATTGGCACGTCGATGGCGATGGATAGGGGTATATAAGGACCTGGATTGAGATGTCGATTGGGGATGGATTGCGTGTATGAGGACATGGATTAGAACGTCGATGGCGATGGATATGGTAGTCTGAGGACCTGGATTGGGACATGGATGGTGATGGATAGGGTGCGGGGATGGCGGCGAGGCTATCCACGTTTCTCTATCCGATTAACGCCACGTAGTGTGCACAAACCAGAGTTACGCAACGGAATTTACTCTCAGTTACGCCGCTGAAATGCTCAAATTCCGACTGCCCAATAACCGGCTAAAAAGCGACGCAAAATGAAAGACCATTCCATAACGCGTAATTAATAGGAGTCTTTTCCGGGAACTTAATGTGGGGATGTATGTTGGGAGTCTCAACAGCGAGCTCGCCTATTGGCGGAGGAAAGGCACCGACCATTGCTCCACGCAAGGCGCCATAATCGCCGCTCGCTCGCCATGCAATGGCGGCTTCGCGCCTTCACACATGGCCAGGTCCGAACTGGGCCAGCCCGCAGGCCGCCGAATGGGGAGGGGCCAACGATTTGGGAAGCCCCTGTTCACATTAGTAGCTACACTTTTTGTGGGCTCTAATTACTATGCAGGCTAGGTATGTTTTAAAATTCTCCGTTTTTGTGTTAATTTCTGGGGACAAATACCTAACTGGTAAGGAAGTTAGGTGCCCAATTGTTAACTACCGTAGTAGGTGGTATGTACATACCTTGTCACCTTCCACACTAATTCTATTCTTTTGCAAAATTGTTGAAATGTTCAAAAAACACACACACACACACACACACACACACACACATACATTTATTTTTTCATTTTTTTTGGCCAAGGAACAAATTTATGTTGTGAAGGCAAACACAGAGAATCTTTTTGGAATGTTCCATTTTATTAAAAAAAAAATTCGAATTTTAATTAATAAATACATATTTATTTAACGGACACATGTGTTGAAGTTGGCAATCTAGGTGGTACCTACCAACATAGTTTCCGATTGGTTCCTTTTCTTTTATGGGCGAAATTTCTAGACTAGTTGTTGATTTTATTATTAAATTTTGGACTAATGTGATTTTTAAGGTCTTTTTGTCACCATACTTTGAAAACAAATTCAGAAAAAATATCATCACATTTTTATTAATTTTTAATTTTTTTCAGGCTTGTTTCCAACCCTTTCATATGGGACTTGCTAGAATACTTGTTATGTGAGGACGTAGGTTGATCTTAGATTGGGTGACTTATAATCAATGAATGCGAGTTTGGGGACAACTTATATATACAAGTTATTATATATGACATAATGACATTATATAGAATATAACACTTGCTCAAATCCCCTCCTCCCCAACACATAGATTTTTTCAAAAGTCATACATTAGAGGGAGGTGCGTGTCTAAGGAAAGAACCTTAAAGCAATGCCAACCCATAAGTTACAAGAGGCAATTGGCTTGTCCATATTAGACTTTTAAAGCAATATCGCTCACACGCTCACTCCCCTTCCCCCACCCAACCCCACCTCAATATTATATTGAATTGACTTTTCCAAATATCAATGATTAATAAATTATTTGAAAACAATAAAAAGTAGCTTGTCACCTCTTGTCGCCTTTGATTTGTGCATGCTTTCACTATTTGAAGAATTTGTCAATAAATAATGAGATCATCTTTAGGATTCAATCTAAAATTCTATAGAGGCAATCAGACGTCGTCAAACTCACATCCTTTTCAAACTCATGTTCAAGTGTGAGACCATGGCACATAGTTCATCTTGTCTTACTTGTTTGTCATTGCCTTTTGATTCAAGCTAATGTTGCCCCCATCTTTCAATAGTTGGCTGTACTCATTATGTGTGCACTCAAAGTCATGTGAACAATGCATGTGCTTCCTTCATCTACATCTTAATCCCTCAGTTGATGCAAGACAGTACCACAATCAACACTCAAGAAATCAATTCCTCGTTTCTACTCACAAAAGCCTCTGGATCCCAACACAAATAAGTGAATTCTTTACTTGTTGGTACTAACAAAGGTTGAGAAATGTAAGGTTTAGAAGCTCACAATTTTTCAATCTTGATCACTTTCCCAACAATAATTTAAAATACCTTTCAAAAATTGCAAGCTTTTTCTATTTTAAGTGGAGTTGTAATACTGGGATTGGGCAATTTGAGTTCAACCCATTCTAGACCCATCTCCCATTCACTCTTCAGAACTATTTACTTGCCACTGCTTAATGGCTTATTGAATTAAAATAGACTTATGACTTTTCTTCTCCATTGCCTTTCCTTTGTTCTTGTTGTCCCAGTGTAGCCTGTGTTGTTGGCCCAAGTGTGAACTGGTTACCTAACTACGTTTTCTTTCCAAAGTAATTTTTTAATGATTTAATATAATTTTCAATGGCAAAAAAAAAATTAAAATCAATATCTCTTGCAGCTTAGGTTTTAAAATTTCCAAATTTCAACTTTCATGGAATCCTACTCATGGAGGGGTTTTGAAAAATACTAAGAGCACACCCAAATTCTTTTACAATTTTTAGTTTGGATTTAAATGAATTTTTAGTGAAAAAATTGTTCAATACTCAATAACTTCTCCACCATAGGTTGAAACATCATGAAACCAACTCAATGCACCCCTACCCATCAAGGACTTTCCAACACTAGTAACAAGAGTGTGACAAGAGGCACTATGGTTTGGGAGATACCACCATGAGAAAGAAGCTATCTTCCTCCATACAGAGATTTTCTCGTGCCAATGTTTGTATCATCTCCCTGCCCCAACTCCACGAATGCATGCAGCACCAACATTAGCAAAGTAACCCACCATTTGTTTTGCAAAATTCAAATTCACATTGAAAGTTTATTGATGGGGTGGCCTTGATTTTGAACTAGAAAGGGGGTAGATGGGCCTCCCAAAACAACCAATAAGTTATTATGCTCTCATGTCTTGGACTAGATGAAGTGAAATTCAAAAGCAACAACACCATTGATTCTTTAGATTTTGGGAATGGGTCACTTGTTTTTTTTTTTTTTTCGTTTTTTCAATTTTGCAGAGGTCAATGAGCATCCAAAAAACCAGTGCTAATTGTAATGGGGGGGGGGGGGTTAAGGTAGTAAGACTTTCAATATTCATGAAATAATGTGAAAATTATAAGAGTTTTTAAGGACCCATGATTTACTACATTGGGTACAAACCCCACTTAAGAAGAAGAAGAAGTTAAATGGAGTGAAGAATTTTTAGGAAATTTTGAGTGCTGCATTTTGTACTGGAATCGAAGCCAAAGCCCACTAGAAAATACCTTAAGAGGAGGGGTAATCATCACGTGTTCCAATTGACCCTACATAAGGGCCCAATTTGGAGATATTTGATGAGCCTGTGGGGCCGGTCCCCTCATTTTCAGGTGACCTCAAAATACGCCCATGCCTCCACGGAACGTTCAGAAAGTGCATGCCATTTGGCAACAAATGCAAAACTAAGTGGCCATTGGGGGGGGGGGGGGCTCGTGCCTTTTTTAGAAATAATAATGCAAAAAAGTGTGTAGAATCTCTATTAATTATATGGACAATTTTAACCAATCAAATCGTTCGGAGCTCCCAAAATGTGTTAGCAAACCCCGACCCCCCCCACGCCCAACAACCAAAACAAAACAAACTCCTATTATTAGGATGTACACTTTCTCTATGTGTGAAGGTGGGGAAAGATAGGGGCAAAGGGGGGAGTGTGTGTGTGTGTGTGTGAGAGAGAGAGAGAGAGAGAGAGAGAGAGAGTGAGAGAGACGAAGGATGACCAAGGGGCACTCTTCTTTGATGGAAGAAAATTAAAAAATGAGCAAGTGGGGATGGAGTGAGGAAACCTTGACTTGTCTTGGTACAAGATCTTGTGTTGCTGCCTTACAGGTCGCAGAGAATCAAACGCCCATCCATTTAGCGGTGTTCCACAAGGCCGTTGCATCCAATGGGTCAATTTTTTTTAAAAATTATGCCTATTCATTTAGTTGGTGTTCCCCAAGGGCATTGCATCCAATAGGTGAGTTTTTTAAAAATTCATCCAATTTTTTAGTGCTTGCATCCAATGAATGGGTCAGATAAAAAATTTACATCCATTTGTTTAGTGGTGTTCGACAAGGGCCTTGCATCCAATGTGTCAGTCAGTTTGACAAATTTACATCCATTTGTTTAGTGGTGTTTGACAAGGGTGTTGCATCCAATGAATGGGTCAGTTGAAAATTACAATGGAATCTAGGGGGGTAAGGGGGGGGGGGTGAGGAAAAAAAAACAAATGCACAAACCAAAGCTCCAATGATGATGACTACAATGAACCTAGACTTGGTTTTTAACACAAATACGCAAGCCAAAGATGAGGTTGTGGGCGGGAGGTGGGAGTAAAGATGAGGACAAAGCTGGTGGGGGCAAGGAAGCAAACGGACATTCTGTGACATCACCCACCTTCTCTGCGTGGTATTGTTGTCAATGGCCCTACCCACAATTTTCTTTTCTTCTCTTTTCTAGAAAGCTTTGCTTCCAACCATATCACCCATACGGCTTTTCTTACTCTATGACAGAAGACAAGCCAGCCGGCCGCCTGAGTCGGGCTAGGCCCACGTCTGTGGATGGACAGGCCACAACAAGCTGGCCAAATTTGCAGACACTAGACGAACATGTTTATCACCACCCTCGCCCCCACCCACTCCCAAGAACCCCCCCCCCCAAAAAATTTAAATGCTCATATATTTGTGTGCATAGGTATGCTTGGATCATCAAATAGTATTTTGCTAATCTCAGAGTATCTCACTTCCACTTGCATCCAGACTTGCACTTTCTCGCCTTCATCGCACACTTTTCCACTTGTTACGGCCGGATGTATGTAACACACACAAAGTTTACTAATCCGATAATAAAACACTTCTTTCTTCATGGTCGTCATCCGTCATCTCTAATGATGCCCCCCCCCCCAAAACCCCAAAAACACCACCCACAACACACTATGCTATGACTGACTATTGGCTCGTCAACATTTGAACCAACCGAGAGGGAGGAGCCGGAGGAGGAGGAGGTGGTGGGGTTTCGGGTTCTTGCCAATAAGTTAAATTTGTCCTTGCTGCCCTTAAGGATGCTTGCAGTTGGCTGCTCATTGGTGCACGGACAAAAGGTGGGCATGTATTAATAAATGGGGAAAGGCGCGGTTTGTAGAAATCTGGTCTGTTCTTAGTTCTAAACTCTCGGCACCACCACCACACAACTACTTTGCTTCGTTAAGGTTGTTGTTTTTAAATGTGGGACTGGGATTGGATTGGTAGTGGATAGGTGGTAAGTGTAACCCTAACCCTAACTCTCTCTCGCCCTCTAGCAATGATAATTTCCTAGGCTAAATTTGTCCGTGAGGAAAGTCACCAACGAATTAGCAACTTTCTCTTAAAACCTTCCCACAAGAGAAAATTAGTATCGACTCATCTTTTATTGAATTACGTGAACATGAGTATTACTCCCTTCTAGGGCTTGTTTGTGTTTTGGGGATTGCAAACATAATTCTACTTATCTATTTCATTTCCTTGCATTTTGAATCGTATTCAAATGCTCCACAATTTTGCCCGTGAAGTAGGCCATCTTGTAATTAAAAAACCCATCACGATTTGTTGGCTTTCACACATGTCTATTGAAAAATTAATGAACTTTCAAGATTCCATGTCAGAAATTTGATTTTCTTAAAAAGATTGTTTTCCTTCCCAAACAAAAAAAATTTCTTTAAATCCTTTTTTGTTGGTTGGGAAATCTCAACATTTCTACAAATAACATAATTTATATTGACACTGCCAAGGTACTATGGCATCTACAAAATCCATAACAAAAGTTATGGTGGGGGGCAAGGCAACAACACATTGAATGATTTCTTCAACTATTACTTTCCTCTCCCCTCCATCGCCCTTGCTCCCCCTTACAAGTCACCATACGATTTGATCATTTGGAATGGCATCTAATGTGGTCCACATGCCATGGAATCCTCGTGTGCACAATACTCCCCCACACCACGGCGAATACCACCACTCTATTGCCCCCACCCGTCCCCCCCTCCTCTTTCTCCAAAAAAAAACCCCCTTAAAATGACATTTTTAATGCTACTAGCCATCACACAAATCTTCCAAGTTTACAAACCCGATTAATTCCCAATGACCCAATCCCACTAGGCTTCATTCTTTCAAATAACAAAGACCAAGCCCCTATTGATAGAACTAAGTTGTTCATTTTTAATTTGTTATGGGGATGAAACACTGACTTGGTATGCTGGTCACAATATCATGGAAGAGGATGGAATTGGATCTCAATTGCTAAGCATTTTGTCCTTCCATCCTTCCTCCTTCGTTCAGGTAATAAATTCAGTTGAAAAAACACACCTGGTTCTTCTCCTTCTCCTCCTCCTCCTCCTCCTCCTCCTTCAGAACTTGTGATGCAGCACTCTTGAGTCTTGTCTCCTCTTAACCGAGCACTTCCCCCATCACTCCCACTGTACGTGGCTTGATGTGGACGAATTATCCTTTGCACATTATTTTGGACAATTTCGCTGGCTGCAATATCCCAAGAATCGTGTCTGGAGATTTGCTTGCGACATGCCACTACAATATGTGTACTAAGAATAGACCGAATGAAGGATTTTCCTTCTTACACCATGGCTCAACTTACATACTTACACGTACTATGGCTTGGCTTGGCTTCTTAAGTAGAGCATCATCTCCAGGGAGGGGCACTTGTGTGTGCCTCTAGAAGTATTTGTGACATCCAAAATAGAGTATTAAATTATTCTACCATTTCTCATCCTCATTTGGAAACATGAGAAATTGGACAATGCAAAAGGAGCAACTATTTAAATGCCACCGCTTGAGCCAATCATTATGGTTTGTCAATTGAAAGCAAATCCTTTTCTTTATATATCCTTGTGGAAGTCATTGTATCTTAATGTTATTTATAGGTCTCAAGCCAAGCCCAACTTCATGCTATTTTTACTAGTAATACAAGACTACCTTCTACAAATGTCTGTTCAACAACTTAATTAAATTGGAAGAGCCCGTGGCCCCAAATGGAATATTCCGAACAGATTCCCTACTTTTTTCTTGTTGTTCTTGGGAAGAAAGTAGCTTTAGAAATTTTCAAAACATTTTTATAATTAATTTAATTAGTGTCTGAAGCTTGCCAAGGAACTAGAACTAGTGTGTGTGTGTGTGT
Organism: Sphagnum contortum; assembly: GCA_963920785.1. NCBI lineage: Eukaryota > Viridiplantae > Streptophyta > Sphagnopsida > Sphagnales > Sphagnaceae > Sphagnum > Sphagnum contortum. The sequence continues at coordinate 3,036,864 of OY987288.1, forward strand.
GTATTTAAATGTTTGGACTTCATCCAAAACACTAGTAGGTACCTTCCTACTTCACTTCCTTAACCCCCCCCACCCGTGCTAGGCTTTGGAAGGAGCTCCTTTTGTATGATTTTTTTTGGGGGAAGTAGGTATCCTTTTTGTGTTGCTAGCAATTGGATAGAAAGATGTTCATTTGATACCCAATCCCACCTAAGGGAGCTCGCTCTCTGTCAGTAGTCAATCACAAGCTCTTGTAGAATAATCTAAGTATGGCCTTTAGGGAACCCCTCCTGGTTGATTGCATGAAATTGAGAAAGAGAGGGGAGTTGGGTTAGCCTCCTCCACCACCTACAAAAAGAAAGCAGCCTGATGATTTGGTGCTAGAAATTGGCACTTTTGGTTGGGAGTGTGTCTGTAAGTGTTGTATGTATATATAATACTCTGCTTCTTTTTCTCCCCTGGACCTTTTGTCTTTGTCTCCCTCCCTGGGCAGCTGATTGCCTGATCTGCAATTCAATTTTGGAGAGGGAGGAGGAAAGGGTGGTAGAGGCAGGGAGAGAGAGGGAAGATGAATAATATGAGTCACCTAGGATGCTGTTCACTCAAATGATTGCAGAATTAATGGGAAAAAGTTTTTTTGGAATTTTTGGGAGTTTGGACAAACAAAGGAATGGGGGTATGTATCCATTGAGGATAAGTTAGCAATAACAGCAAGAATTCCTTCACCTTCTTTCATTGCAAAAAAAAAAAAAAAAAGGGTTGTTCATTGCCCAAAAAAGTTGGTTTTGAATTATCTAGGCTATCTCCAGCAGCTGGATTTGAGCCACAAACACTTAGGGTTCCTTTACTCAAGCTTTGCCTTTGCAGATCATGGGTTTCTTTTTCTTCATTCTTTGCTCCAGAAATTGAAAGCTAATTTGAACTTTTGGAATTCTGAATTGAAACTTCACAGTGACACACATTCCTTGTACTGCAGAAATGGTCAACAGAGTTGTAGGCAATATGGTACCTAGTAGAGGAGGATAGGATATAATAATTTTGGCAGAATTGGTCCCTGCTTGTTTTTTTTCTTTTGTTGGTACCTATTGGCTCTTGAGGTTTGATACTTTTTCATTTGTGGGGTTTGCTCTTGTTGTTTCCTGTTTGTCTTTGTGTGGCTGGATGGATACCCATTGATGATTAGCAGAGTCTGTTCCAGGCTGATGAAGTTGCTCACTAAAATATACTAACGTGACAATTTGCTTCTTTTTTTTCCCTACAAAAATTGAGAAAAGTTGGGAAAAATCCCATGATACTTCAATCTAATGATGAACAAGGGAATTGGGTTTGCTTGAGTATGCATGCAATTGATGCAAAACCAAACCCATCAAAAATTTCAAACCTCCCATCCTTTCTAGTTTTGACACCTGGTCTGAATCAAAGAGGAGGAGACATGATGCACTGATAGATCTTGTATATTTCATCATCTGTATATATTCCCAAATACATTTCATGATGATTCTACATAAACTACATTTCAGCCAAATTATTCAAAATATTGGGTGATCATATATTTTCTAAAGACTGTATCCATTACATGGAAATTAACATGTTATAGAAAATGGTTCTTGTGGGTCTGAACTAGTAAAGTGCTTGTTTGAAAAGTATGCACAAAAACCGTTGACCCTAGAAGGTCATCTCGTGAACAAAAAGGAGGGTGGTGCTAGTAGAGCAATATACTCTACCAGATTCAAAAACAAACTAACATTCCTTGCCTGACAATTTCAAGATGACTTCATTCCCCTCACAGACACTCCAGAGGCATGTGCATCTTCATCTTGTTGAGTGATTGCAGACAGAGTTTCATATTGAAACATGGTGAATGAATAAGTTAAATGGAGACTCAATCAAATTCTTCATATTTTATTGTCTAATTTGGTTGTTTCATTATTGATTCAGTAAGGAGAAAACTATGGTCTCCATTTGGTATCAGATCCATTTTTTATGTGAAAAAACCCAGCAACAGAGATCTATTTCCATTAGGCTGCTGTGATCCCAATTACCTATACACAGAAACTTGAAATGTAGTCAAGTTTCTTGTTACACGGACAGGCACTTTTGATTGGACATTTACAACTTGACTGGAAATATGTTAGGAAAATTAACGTTAGGAAAATTTCATGTGTAAGGAACTTTGTAGAGAACTTAAACAGAACACTTGATCCCATACTAGCAACTCCACTAGTGATCAGAATGACCCTGCCAATTCAAATTGGATGAAGAAAAGTCAAAACATGCCTGCTTAGCTCAGCAAAATTATCCTGGCCTAGCATTTTTGGAAAGATTGCTGATGGCTGGTGAAAGACACCGCAAACCATAACACCTGGCACAGAAGAGTTTAATAAATAGGATTTGACTGGTGGTCGCTGTTTCTGATTGGCCGATCATAATAATTGGTCTAGGTGGTTTGCTCTTAGTAGAGTCCCACCTACTTGCAATCTCGGTTTTAATTTTATGAGTGAGGTTAGAAAATTAATACCTATATAACTAAACTTGGATGTGAGAAATATTATTGCAAGGTCGTGTACAGAGCACCACCCTTGGAGATGTGCTAACAATGATAAATGTCACCTCCTATTGAATCACAGTTCTACTCACAGCTTAAACACATTTACATTTGCTGATGTTCGACCGGTACAGTTATGAGGTGACTCTGAGCATTGCTAGATGGAACAAATATAATGAAAAGGTACTGTTGAGGCAGACTCTATTATTCCAGCAGCCTATTGGAAAGAGCCTGCTAACTAGCTTGGTTATCTTCAAAAACAATTAGAATTCTGAATGACACTAAGCAATTCTTTAATCCAACACACTAAAATGCAATTAAACTAAACTCATGTCAAATTGTGTTCAGAATTTGATCTCACAGATTCTTATCTACTTTGATATCAACATGTACACAAGTAAAAACAAGCAACTCAATGTGTAATGGCTTTGCACTTTATGGCAAGTTCAAACAAAATCATGAGAAACGATGCAATCATGTAACATGATAATGTGAATTGAGAATCAAATGAATTTGTTCACCAAGCAGCCTTGAGAGAACAATTAAGTTTCAGTTGTCACCCACACATTGGTTCCAAGTTCAAGCCAATTTTTTTGCCCAAAACATTACATTGATGCAAAGTCTCCACACTTTGGGAAAACCTAAAAAATGAAATGGCATCACAATTGAGTGGTTTCGCTATGCATAGATTACAATTTGAAGTCACATGTATGAGAGGATTTGTTTTTCTATGTTGTGATGTAGCGTTTGCAATGGTCACCCATAAGAAGATTTAACCAAAGTTGGCTATAGAGGTGATCCGAAAATTAGAATATATTGAAGATATTTAGCTATTTAAAACAACAAGAATGATTTCTTTTTGGCATTTCCTTTTTTGAATTTGGTAAAAAGACACTAGTGGGAGATTACATATCAAATCCTAGTTTCTTCATTTTGAAACTATGGACTAATGCTCTCTGGTTCTTGGGTTTTTTTTTAAAACCTTTGATTTCAGTTTTCAGTAGCTTTTAAAGAGAACTTGTAGTTTCAACTCTCCCTAATTTTCAATTGAAAACCTACCGTGCAATTATGAACACAAATTTTCAAACTCCTAAGTTTTTGCTTGGATTTTTCTTTTTGGTTCCTAGTGTTTTCCTATCAAGTTCTCAATGTGTTCCCATCAAGTTCCCAAGGTGTTCCTTACTATGTTCTCAATAGCTCCACACTTTCATCTCCCAAAATAAGTACATACCCTAGCAGATAAAGTATATAGTTTGTAATATATAAATTCTAGAGGCCAAAGGGGAGCACCTTTGTGCTTCTATTTTGAGGGAGTGCCCAATGTTCGAAAAAATCAGTGATGGGCCAATCAAAGTGATTCCTTCAAAACTTGGGAAATAGACAGAAAAAAACAAAAAGACTTTGGGTGCAAACCCCAACTAATTAATAAAAGAAACAATAGATTTCTTATATGTCTCTAGACACATGCCCCAAAATAGGAGTAGTTGGGTCTTGGTATGCAAAGCATCTCCAAAAGCAAAACCTTACAAGGAACTATACATCTCACCATTTAGTTCATTGCAAATGGTAACAATAATAATCAGTTTTCATTTTTTACACCAAGTTAACATCTATAATAGTTTGCAATCAATTAAAATCATCATGTATGGATGCAAATGGCACAACTTGATTGAGAAAATTTGTGAAAATCTTTTTGAAAAAAGAAAAGAAGAACATACATGAAGAACTAGATATTCTCAATTATAGAAAAATTATGGTGGCCAATTGTATCATGGAAAAAATCAAAATAATGTCTCAAAATGCTAAGCTAACAAAGAGATAAATGAAATATTATGGTGGCCAGTTGCATCATGGGAAATGGCAATATTATCACAAGAAACTAAACTTGAAATGAACCCTTGCTATTTAAATGGTATATTGGGTGATAATTTTCAGTTATGTAATAGTGGGATTCAAAACCTAGGACACATTTCCTAGCTCTTTACAATCGACACAAGAGGACGAGAATTTCAAAATGAATAGGATGAGTTAACATTTTTCACAAATAATTCTCATTGACTTCAACTACACAAAATAAACAAAGACAACATTAAATGCAAATGAAGCCCCACACTGGGTCACTAACTTATCACAAACTTCATCACAACCCATACCAATATTGTAGACACTACATTCATTATAATACATTAAGTAACTCATTGTGAAAACTACATTTTAATTGCATTTTCTCAAAGTCTCTCAAGTCCTCTTGAAATTAGTGTATGTTGATGTATCACCATTTTTGGAAGTTCATATAACTCCTAGGAAATACATTTATTTTAAGCATGCAAGCACAACATCTTGTAATCCTTGACTTAAAAGTTGTCTAACAAATTGTCAAGTTTATGAATTGGATATGATTTGGTCCCCTAAATTGTCTTATGATTAGGTGGAATCATTTTGATAACTTTTGTTTTAAACCAACTTTCAAGAAACTCACTTTTGACAACATTATGGCTTATATTGAAATATTTGAATGATTCAAAGATCACTTGATTTGAACATGTATTGGTCTTTCAAACCTCATTCTAATGAATTGAAACTCTTTGAAGATCCCAACTTTAGGGAATGCAACTTGGGATCTTGGGAAACTTTTCTCTTTGATTTTCACACACCTACCACTTTGTTTGGGAATATGTTTCACTCTCCTTAACTTGCCCCATGTTTCACACTTGCATTCAAAAAAAATCTTTATCAAGCTATTGGTTCAATTTCATCCCAAAAAGTAATTTTTCTTGTCATTCCCAAAAAAAAAATTTGCAAGTCCAAGTTAGGGTTGCAACAATTGGTAAAGAGCCACATTACAAATTAATGATCAATTGTATTATGGAAGAATTTAGAAAATACAACCACAATAATTTAAGTTGCCTAAAAGTTACATGTGAAAATTTATTGTGACCAATTACATCATGGAAAGAATTTTAAAACCATGAAAAAACTTTAAACCCCACTTCACTACTCATGTCAATACACATTAAAGCTAGCAATGCTTTAATGAAATGAACACTCCTATTCTATTATCCCATTACCAACGACTAACAAGTCTTGAATACAACTGAATACCAATGATGATACCAATGATGACCAAGGTCTTGCCAAACCAAGACAAAGCAAGTAAGATACCACCCTAGTCCATGCAAATAGCCGTGTATGGACACATACATATTATGAATATTGCCCATACAATGTAAAAGGTTATAATATGTGAGCTTATTGTATGATATTGAGATCAATCTTAGTATTGATACTCATAAAAACCCTCCACACCCACGCAACTTTAGTTTGCACACATTGTGTGCTACAAGGTTTTATGACTGCATACCTTGAATCAATGCATCATGATGAGTTGTGAGGTTTGAAATGAGTCATGCCATTTCATCCTACTTTGGACCTTGGGGGATGTTGGAGCTTTAAAGTTAAACATGGAGTAAATTTTACAATGTATGAATAATGTAATGTGTTTTTAATGTATACATCATCTATTTACATAAGCATACAATTCCATAGTTTGTGAAGGTGAAAATTTTATTTGCTTATGAGAATGTTTTTAATGGTTTTTTGAACCAACAAAGCCTTAAAACTCATGAAATTTACAACATGATACAAGGTTTGTTGACTAGGCTTGAGGAGTTCTTTTGAATGAATGTCTATTTATCCTCATGTGAAAATGAAAATTTAACTCTAAAACCAAATCATAAAGCTTGCAAGCACAAACATGTACAATAAATTTCCTTAAATGGTTGGGCATATTTTTTTGTACCATGCAAAGATCATGATTACAAACATAACACCAATTAGTTTTGGGACATAGTTGATAAGCTCTTCTAATTTTTGCATTGCTAAGAAACATTTGAATGGGTTTAATTCAATCTAATTATGTGGTAAACTTGTGTTATTAGACACTTTTAATTCAAAGGAGAGACTTACATAAACATAAACCCATAAAATAACACACTCTCAATGTGTTATATTACCTTTTTCATAAGATTAAGAATGTAATCAAGAGCTTCTACAATTTTGTACCTTATGTTGAATATTTTACATTTTATACAACTACATATTTGTACACACTTAAATGGTCGGTGACCTTGATATTTGACACCTATGTTCTAGCAAAATTGTTTTGAAAAATCCATTAGTTACAACCCAATCATTAAATTGTTGGTTGATGAATATTGCATAAATGGAATGTAATAATTGGTGGCAATGCATGAGTGAATCAATTCTAATTTGGAAAAACCAAGGTTTGATTTCTTCTTAACATTCTCCTTTGAGGACACTAAATGTTACATTTCAACACTATTTGCATCAAACAAAGTATCATTTGAGGGTATTAGGGGAGGGAACTTTTTTTCCCCATCCTATATTACTTAAATTTCTACTATGCACATATTTGTCTCCATAAATTTGAAAATAACTTTTGTTTGCATCAAATTTTGACACCTTATATTGATAAAAAAGAAGGAGCATATGATTCCCCCCATTGTTTGAGGGTTTGAAAGATGTAATGAAAGGAATACAATCATTTGCTCCAAGGATTTGTTTTTCAAATTTTGTGAGGCAAGCATACTAGTGATCCTTTAAAAGAGTACATAACCAACCAAGTTTGGCTACATGACAAAGGGCACAATCACCAATATTTCTACAACCATTTTTTTGGACACAAAGTGATGAAATTTCATCCAAAAAAAAACATTAATTTGTTCCCTTGGATTGATAGATTATTGTTCTTGTCAAACAAGTAACATGCAAAATTTCTAATGTTATGAATCATCAATTATTTCAGCTCATTCAAAACAAACAAAAGCAAAAGATAATTGACAAATGTACAATGATCTACTTTCAAAAAAGCAAGTGATGTTTGCATCGTAAGAATTAAGATTTCCATGTAAATGGAACTAGTTCACTTATTGTTAATAAGTTGAATCGAACCTATTGTTACTAATATTTTAAAAAATTAATAATATATTTTTCTCTTTTTTTCCCTAATACTAAGGATTAACATGTACTTTGAATTAGCTATAAACTAGTTTCTTAGAATAAACATTACTCTATTATAAAAATATTTCCATTAATTTTTATTCAACAACCAATATATGGCACCCTATAATTTTACTCATGTATTTTCCAAATTTTGAAAAAATGTCCCCAAAAGGTATTCCAAAAAATGTGTTTAATTTTGGTTAGACTATGAAAACATCCACAACATATTGTTGAAACATACCTCCCTAAATGGCACCACATGTGATTATATAATATAGTGACTTGAAAAATATTGGAGACACCCAAAAAAACAATCAAAATTTATAGTGCAAGTAGAAGAAGGCAAAATATTTGAAACTGTACTTAGGCTAGGTAGGCAATAATTAATTACTTTTGGAATTATTAAATTTTTGAAAAAATATCAACCTACCATGCCAAATACTTGAATGAAACTCTCAAGCACAATAGCTTCATGCTATTTAATATAATGCCAAATTGTAATTTAATATTATTTTTGTTCCAAAACATAATTGAAAAAAATTGTTATTATTAAACATGTTATTGCCAAAACACATACTTGTTGGAAGAATCTAAAGGATTATGGTAGCATTTGTTGGGTCCTACATGAACTTAATTTAATTTTGCTCTTTCATTATTCCTTGATTTTGGCTAAAATTTGCACCAAAAACTTTGGCTAAAATCACTTTGATAAAATTGATGCCTTATACCCTCCCATGCACATGTGTGTTTCATCCAAACAAATTATCTCTAAACCCTAAACCTTTTTAAATTGTTATAATGGAAAGAATATATCATTGACATGTCATCAAAGGTCATAAATAATCTTCAAATTACCATTGTTTAAAACAAACTTCTAAGATCAATATGGACACATTGTGGGGATAAGAATCCAAGAGAACTAGGAATCATGACCCTAAAAAATTACTTATTAACCCTATAATTTACCATGACATCATACTAGGTGGTTTTCAAATTGGATATTTAAGAAACAACACAATGGGTGGCTTTTACATTATTTTTAGGCTAGATATTCCTTATGCATAACAAATGGGTATTACCACAATACTACTTGGGGAAATTGATAAAATGGATATTGTTTAGAAATACAAATTGAAAATAATTGAACCTAACAACATGTGGTTATGATGACCCTTTTAGTTTTATTCTTCAATTTGGTGGTCATTTTGATGATTTTCTTTTCAATTCTTATAAAACAAAGCCTTATACCCTAACTACATGTGATTATGGTGTTCCTTTTGGTGTTGTTCAAGTTGGTGGTGGTCATCTTGGTGATCCTCCTTTCAATTATGGCCAAACAAGTCTTTTTTCCCAATGATTATTTTTCCAATGATTATTTTTTTAAGGATTATTTTTCCAATCACTAATTTCCTAATAATTTTTTTTTCTAGCAATTATTGTAAAGACATCTTGGTGGTTGTTTATTAATTTTGATAATGGGTGTTGTGCATGGTGGGGTTTTTTCTTTTAAATGGGGAACTTTTTCAAAACTTGGTGATTTTGGGGCAAATTTTCAAAAATCTAAGTCGATTGGGTTACATAATGCAAAACAACCTTAAAAACCTAAACCCTAAAAAAATCAAACAAGACCTTTAAACATTAATCCCAGAAATTTCAAGTTTTAAACCTTAAATCCTAAACCTAAACCCTCAAAATTAAATCTTAAAACCCCAAAACGAAACCATAAAAACACTCATGAAAAACCTTGACAATTAAACCCTAAAATTTCACACACTAAACCCCAAAAACTAAACCTTAAAATTAAAACCCTAAAAAGACTAAAAAAAACCTTTTAAAATAAACTTTAAATTCAAAAACTCTAAACTTTAAACTCATAGCATATAACCCACATTAGCCCATAGACCAAATAATCATACAAACCATAGAACCCATAGACCATATAGCCATAACCTCCTAGACTCTAATCTATAACCCCATAGCCCCCTTAGGCCTCCCTCAACCCTAATAGAACACATGTAACATAGATTATTTTCAGAAGTTATTGGGAGGGAGTTGGTGCTTGGTTTTCAAATTTTGATTCCATGCTACAAGACTTTGTGAACAACAACAAGAAAGGGACGAGGCACCAAATGGGAGGTGAAAGTAATTTAGTTGAATTTCATTGAAAATTTGAATTTTATTGATTTTTTTCTTCAAATTTCAATATTTCCTACACCTTAGGTCCAAAAATTACAAAATTGTGTCCATAAAATCTAACTCACTCAAGGTTGGCATATCCATGAATTTTGACTCATTGAAAGCTTTTGCAACAACACTAAGAACATGCCTTAATTTTTGTAAAATTTAAAATTTAAATATTATTGAACCTTTAATGACAACATTGTTCAATACTAATTAGTTACTCTTGCACCCAATATCTAAACACTATGAAACAACCTCAATGCACTCCCTTTTCATCAAGGGCTTTCCAAGGGTTCCAAGAACACCACAAGGAGCACCACACTTTGGGAGATCAAAACAAAAATAAAACAAACTTGTTCACTAACAAAGTTTTTTGGATGAACTGATTTCATTACCCCCTTCCCACCTCACCTCCAAGAAAAGCCCTTTATATGTGTTATTACCGAAAGTTCATCCATTCTTTTCATTCTTGTTTTGGGTGGACCCTCTTGCATAAAGGTCTTCACTAGAGCTTTTTGTATAAAATGAAAAGGAATCACAACTTTCATTATAACTTTCATCCATGGGATGATGAGTCTCCGCATTTGACGTGTGGGTTCAATCACTTTTGTGCATGGCAAACAAATGATGAGATGGGTTTGGTCACCCAAAAAAAACAAGGGGGCTCTTTGCTACTAGGCTAGGTACCTATTATCAACCTCAAATTGTGCAATACCTATATAGCCAAAAATAAATTTTGGCTACAAAATTCAAAAAAATGATTTCAACCCTAATGCCCTAGACCTATTGTCTCACAGTGAAAATTATAATACATACTACCATAGTTTATTATTAGGTCCTCCTTGATCTTGCATTTCTCTTGATAGGTATCCATTGCAACCCTCAAGGGGCGTGTTTTAGGTTTTTTAAAATGTAGCAAAAAAAAAAGTGGTGATTATCCTTATTAGGAAGGCATAGCCAAATATGGCTATAAACCAGATATGAAATATATATATATATTTTAATCAACCTTCTATGTTGATGGTACACACTGAAAGCCAACTGTAAAAATTTGATGATTTAATTTATTTTTAAAATCTCATTTTTGGTGATTGAAATTCTCTAGAATCACTTCATTTTTTCAAATTTTTTTAATTTAAATTTCTCTTTTCGGCGAAACTCTGCTAGCAAAAAACATTGGGAACTAGAGCATCAAATGACATCTTTTGTAGAGTGAAAGAGATGAGATTTGCAAGCTTTTTTTCAATTTGAAAGGAGACCAGATCCATGATCATCACCCAATGATGTTTTGGGACAAATTTTGTCCCTTTCCTTTTGCAACCGAATATTTTGGGAAAGTTTAGGAATTGTTTTGTCTTGGTGTAAATGCGACTCATTTTGCTATTTTTGTGGGAAATTGTCACAAAAATTTCAATGTCACATAATTGATTTAAATAATAAAATCAAAATTATTTTAAATTTTAAATTTTTTAAAAAATATATTAAAAAAACCTGCTATCATTGCAACATTCAAAACCTTACAGACCCCACTCATAACACTCAATAGAACACTAAAACTCATCAAATGGGGTGAAACTTGTTGTGTTTGTCAATTGAGAGCTGATGATTGCAATTGAGATCAAAACCCACCAATGCCACACAAAGTTAGACAATGTCCAGTGTCTTTTTTTCCAAGAAATTTTGTTCTTTAGCCAAAGTGTCAATGATCCACAGAAAGATTTAGCCAAATTTGGCTACAAGCTAAATATTGAAATATTTATTATTAAAAAAATCCACCCTTCTATATTTTTTTTTGTTACTGACTTGAACCATGTATAGAAATCTTTTATCATGTATAGAAATCTAGACACTTAAAATGCTCACAAGTTTAGGGTTTAGATGCTCACAAAGGATGCAACATTAGAATTTTTTTTCCCCTAAAAAACACCCAACTTAGGTGGAGTGTTTGGCATAGTTTGCACTTTGCATGAGTTAACCTAGGACGAGGAGGTAACATAACCCTAGTTAGATCGGGGTTGGGTACCCCCCTTACCGCCCCGACAACTCCCAATTCTTTGTTGTCCTAGCTAGTGAAGAACTGGTAGGCACAAGGTGAACTTAATTTTTGAAAATTTTCTAACTTGTGGCTAAAATTAAAGAAAAAGTGGAATATAATATTTAAAAGTAGAAATATGAGGTTTCTCACAGAAAAAATAATAATTTTATAATTTTATTTTTTTTAAAAGAGAAAAAAAAATGCTGGTACATTATTATTCCATGAGCCCACTAAAAACAATTCCATGATTGCATATAAGTAGTAATCTGCATCATGTCATCATCCCTACAATGATTTTTGCATACATAGAATTGTGGGACGGTTTACCTAGCCAGTCCGTAATAATATTTGCAATGGGAATAATGCGGTGGTTCAACATATGTCTCTCCATTGAATAATTAATTACTTTTGAAAATTTTCATTTTGACAAACAAAATATTTTTGAAAATTCAATATTTTCCTTTTTTTTAATTGTTTTTTTTTTTTAGTTTATTTTTTTGAATTTTTTCAATATTTCTGAAAACAAATAATTAGTGTCAAAGGTGCCAAGGTAGTAAAGAATTTCTTTTGAGATTGGGTTGGGAGGGGGTGAAGGTGTGCATAGTGATGAAAATGAGTGCAATAACATATATATATATATATAGATAGATAGTATCTTACAAAAGAGTATTCACTTTCAAGTTCCATGCAAACAAAATATACCTAATTTGATGTTTGTTCTCAAGTGATTATAAACAATGCCACAACTATACGACACTTTCCACACACACACACACACACACACACACACACAAATGAGTGCACATAAAAAAAATTCTCCTCTTTGCAAAGTCGCACACTTGCTTGTTGGCTTCGTAATGTAATAGGTGTACTATTACGTGTTGGGGGAGAGAATCCATGGACTCGTCAACTTTTTGACAATCTAAAGGGGGGGAGAGAGAGAGAGAGAGAGAGAGAGAAGGAGGTTGCGAATGCCCATATTTGTTGAACAGAAATTTTAGGGTTAATGCGACAAAATGTTCATATGCAAAAGAGCCCATTCCCCATTCCTCAAAGATGTTCATGCACAAAGGAAGGAAGGAAGGAAGGAAGAAAGAAAGGAGCTTGGGGTGAGCTGACTTTGCTGAAAAATGCTCAATGAGTTGGGATGAAGAAGAGTAAGGGAGTGATGAGGAGGGTGGGTTGGGGAAAGGAGGAGACTTGTCCTTCCTTTGTGCATGATTAAGCTCAAAGGGGGGATGATGGCTCTCAAAATGTTATTGTTGTTGCACTAGTGCATTTCACCTTTGCTTGGGATTTATGCCCACCTGAAAATCACCCTTGTACCTATCGAACGGACAATTGAGATGCAATCATGGGAGAAAAGTAGATGAACTAATTTTGGCCCGAATCTATAAGGTTTCAAAAAAAAATTAAATTAAATGACCCATCATGGGCCACAACACAAGCAACTCCGAGATATTAAAAGGTAGTGAAATTCTTTAGGAATTCTTTTGAAAGTGGTGGAAGATGTAGAAAATGTGGTGATCATCCCTTAGAATTTTGTAGCCAATCTGGCTATAAACCAAAATTTTAATCATCTTTCTTCTCTATTTTTGGCTACATAATAATAGCAACCAAATATAACGATTTGTTGATTTTTTTCCTCTTTGGTTTTTTTTTTTTTTCCAAACTTTTGACAAATTGAAACCCCAAAAATCAAGTCATTTTCTAATCATTCATTTATAATCTCACCTTTTTGCCAAAATTTCTCAAGTAAAAAGAAAACATAACTATGCTATGGCTACCACCCATTGACATAATTTTATGTACATGGATGGATAAATAGATTTCACAACCAAGAAAAATAGGTAAGTCACAAAAATGCTCAAGTGCAACTTCAAATTGACTTTAAGTGGTGTTGTTGTAGATTTTTATATTATTTATTTATTTTTTCCCCCTTTTCCCTTAATTTTGTAATGTAGACAAAAATCATGACCCATTTTGGCTTTACATACTCTTCCCCAACTTTTCTTGGTTGTATATAATGATGATTATTTCCCAAGCAAGAAAAGCTGCAAATGCTCAAGTATGCACTACTCATTCAAGTTAAGCTCTTTACAAAAGGACTACAGACTATATACACACACACACACACACACACATATATATATATGTATAATATGCACCCCAAGTACTAATAAGTAGCACAATTTTGTAGCCTACTATATTGGGGCATTATAGTGTACTAATGTACTGAACTTGTACTCAAATTCAACATGATCTACTTACTATCTTTACCTCCAGACCTAAAATGAGGCCTGCTTTATGGCCATCACTTCATGCTATGAAAACCCTGACATCACTATGTACTTCATTTTCATTTTCTTTCTTTCTTTCTTACTTACAAGATGGTGTCAATATGATGCCAGAACAAAGACATTATAAGTTGGCTAGAGCAGAGTTTAGGGGTTTAGGGTTTTCAAAATTCAAAAGCAAACCAAGTTGCCCTCCCTTGGAAAACCTTTTTTTTTAATTTATGAAGGTTACCCATTGAGCCAAAAACAAAATTCTCATCATGAGACCATCTTTTGGAGATCTTTTATCAACAAAAATTTAAGAACTAAGAAACAAACAAGTAGTATTTCTTTAAGATTTTTTTTCTTTAAAAAAAATAAAAATCCTCTTGTTTGGAAGAAGAAATATTGAATTTTCAATAAACTTATTTTTCTATGTGGAGCACAATAAGCCACTCCCCTCCCCCTCCTCGCCCCCCCCTCCTCCCCCATTTTTTAGTAAATTATTTCATGTTGCTACCTTATGCATATACATGATTTCACTTTTTTCCTTGTGGATTTTAATACATTGTTTATATTTACAACAACCTCATGCTAACATCAAATATGTCAAGTGCACAACATACCATGCTTACATAACATGACACTTGGTTTTTATCATGTATAACTTAATATATTGCCCATATAAATTCCTCTTTTGCACAAAAAAAAAACTATTGTCAAATGATAATGATGTGCCAATTTCTTTCTTGTAGAAGAGAACAAACTATAGTGGGTTTATCAATTATTTGTATGCTTTGGGTATGCTTTATGTTTGCCATGATAGACAAACACAAATCATAGGGGACATTAGGTAAACTTGTTATTTAAAAAAGCTTAGAACCTTGATGTGTGGGACCTTAGGGTTGAATTCATCAATAAGACATGTTATATGTTACATACTAGATAGAATCCACCCAACTTTTTGTAAAGGTCGTCAAGTCCACCAATCACAAAACCATTGGTCCATAGGGTTCACACTTCACTCCCTTGCCACAAATTGAACCACCTTATTGCCCTTCATAACAATTATTATTGAAAAGTGACCACCTCAAAAAGGAATTTGTAGTTTTATTGGGTGCCTTCAAAGGTGAAGTCACTTACCCATGCCTAGTTTGGCATTGATTTTTTGGTCACATATTAAAACTAAAATTAAGAATTTCCTTTTCTTGGACTTTGAAGGAGCTTAATCAGGGTTTTCTTTTCCAATTTTTTAATTATAAAATTATGGTGAGTTTTCCCATAATTTTGGAAATCTTAGTCAAATTTACACCTTTTTATATTAAAAAATTCATTATTTTCTTATTTTCTTTTGCCCAAAAAAACGATTTATTCCCCTCCCCCCCCCCCCCAAACCACTAGTCTTGACTCTTAATTGTTTAAATGAATACCTAAATAGAATAGAGCTCATATAAGGATCTTTATAATGGCATGCACAAATGCCACACAACTTACAATAATAATTTCATGTTCAATGAAGAAGATGACATTATTTGATGTCTCAATTTGAAGTTGAGCTTGGATCACATGAAACATCCAATGTTCATATAGATGTAACTTGGGAGATTATAATTCCAAAGTTGTTGGCCAACTGAAATGTATGGATCTCCTAGTCATTGATCATAAACCTATTGGGCTCTTTTTGTTATGAATAATGGTGTAGCAATGAACATTTGCAACTTGCAAATGATGTGGTGTTTTGTGTGTCCACCTATTCAATTAAAGTACATGATGCCCAAAGAAAGCATAAAGGGCTTGTAAACTACAACAAAACCACAACATGAATGATTTGAACATCCAAATTTGGACATAAAATCAAAATTATTTTTGTTGTAAATGGTTGTAGAAATCATAAACTTCTTTGGCAACAAATGCCTTTACAACAAATCAAATCCCCTACAATGTGCATTTTTGGACGACTTGGTGTTATATTTTGCAAAGGGTTACCAACCTATGTCTTTTTATTGAAAATCCACAGTTGAGGTGCATGGTTTTACAACAATGTGGGCATATGCAATTTCCATTTCATCACTAAATGGTGATTGATGTGGTTTTAAATATGGTGGAAAAAATTAACGAGAAATGTGTCATCACAATTCTTGCATCTTATGTTATTTGTACATGTTCATTTGACCTTTGGATGTCTTGTGTAGGCTTTGATACCTTTTCTATGGTTGTGAACATCATCAACACCTCATGGGAGCACACCCCTGTGACAATTGGAATTTTTGAAGTACATAACATTCCAAATGTACCCATTGCAAATTAGGTAAAAGATTTGCTAAGTACCTTTGATTTATTTGAAAAATTAATTGCATACATCAAAGATGAAAGGTATAATTGAAATATAAATTGATTCATGCATTGATTTTTCTGGTTTTTTGTTTTGCCCTTAAATTAACATGCCCATTTGTAGGGTTGTGTTTTGGGCATGCCAGGTCAAAGGCAACCCAATATGCTATTGACAATATTAAAGTTTGTGTTAAATTGCTAAAGGTTAATTTGGAAGAAGTTAAATCATCATAGCACATGACCATTACTAATTGGACAAAAACATTTAAGAAGAAGCAAGAATGGAAGGAATTTTGAATTATTATAAGGTTGCCCACCAAGAACTTTGATGAAGATATCATTTGCTTCTTGAATCATCCTATTCCATGAAACATCAAAGTATTAGAATGTTATCTCCATTTGTTATGGATGGTAATAAGTTTTACATTTATCTTTTAAAGTGCTAATATTTCAAACTTGGGCTATTGTTCAAGACATTATAGATACTCTACTCCCTATTGTGAAAATAATTTGTGTTATGAATGAAAGTCAAGGCTATTGGTTGTTGTCATGCATTTTCTTATGCTTTAACCTTATACATTGCCATGGAATCTAAAATGGCTAGGGTTTAACCTTTAAATCAATCGTTAATTCATGGGGACTTTGATTCAAAATTGCAAGAATTCTAGTTGAGGATGATGACAAAAATCATTAATATTCTAACTTTATTTTTTACATTTATTTCAATTTACAATCAAGCCAAGGCCCATAACATGTTAGCTATCATGCTTGACCTTTGCTTCAAGAACATGGTTATATTGGTGTTTGTAGGCAATGCACATGTCATTCAAATTATGACAAATTGTAACACTAATATTGTGTGTCATTTTTATTATAATATTTTTTCATTTGAACCATATTAGGGCAATAAAAATCAACTAGTAGTAGTTGAAGATGAGGACCTTTTTTGTTGGCAAATTGTATCAAATGATGATGCAATCGTATCCACCTTGAAAATTGAGTTGTAATTATATCAATGATTGTCAATGTGATCCCAACAAATATTGAAAACCTTGTAGTTTGGTGGGCAAGTCATGCAATGCAATTTTTCCAAGTTTCCTTCCTGGTTCATAAAGTCCTTGGCATTGTGAGATCACAAATTGAAATACAACAAATTTTTAATGTGCAAGTTTCATCACTAATTTGAAACAATCTAGGCTTAATCAAAAATTGGCCCAATGATTGCCATGTTGGGTGTGATGGACCCTTGAAGCCTAAAACCATGGATTTTAAGGTAAGTTGTTAATTTTGTGTGATTCAATTTGTTGGTAGAATTTTATTGTTTCGAAAGTTTGCCAAGTCCATTTTTAAAATCATTTTTCACGTGCATTATTGTGGAATGTTGTCATTTGTAATGTGTAATATTGAAGTCATATGTTTGTTTACTTGAAATGATGGTTTTTTTTATGGGTTTTCCAATGTCAAATGCCAAAAGCCCAATTATAAAAAAAATATCGTTGCATGTGTGAGCATTCAATAAATATTAAGCACATAATTGTTGCAAGTTAAATGTTTCTTTTTTCTTTCAAACATGGGGGTTTCTCAGGTATTAGGGTTTAAGTTTTTTGATAAGGGGTCGGTTAGGGTAGCAATTAGGGTTCAAGAGGTGTTGAATCCAAAATATGACCTAAAGGTTCTTCAAAAAACATTTAATAAAAGGGAACCAACCCTAGAGATTTTCCAAAAAAACAAAAAGCTCCCCAACACTAGTTTAAACCTTATTGGTTTCAAATCTACTTTACTCAAAATGGCTTACCTCAACAACCTTCCAACATCAAAATTGCAGGGAAATCTTTTGCCCAACAAAATTCTTTCATTAGCACAAAACATTTGACTTGCACTTACACATAAGATCAATAAAGACTTGATGCAAGTTGAACTCAAAATGTATTTGAAATTTTACAAAGATTCATCACAAACTAGACATTCATTGGATGCACTACTTTGTTGCACATATAGATATGCTTCCCACTCTTTGTGAACTTCACATCAAATTGGAATTTTTTTCAATATGTTAGGATTTTGTGAAAGTGAATCATTGGCTTTGGTGGAGGCTTGTAGCTCCATGAATATTTAACATTCAGAATAGATATTCAATTAATATATGTTTGCATTAGGAGTTTTCCAACAACACCAATTCATGTCCAATTCCTCAAAATGGAATTAGTAATGTTCAAGATCTTTAAAAGGTCATGTGATTACTGTCTAGGAATCACATGCATAAGTCCCCAATATGTATGTCAACACAAGGGGAGTCACACTTTTTTTGAAAATTCAACCCAACAAGTAGGTAAAAAAACAACAAAACCAAATAATTATTGACAAATTAGGGTTCCTAGGAGACCTTGGAAACTGAAAACCCTAACTAGAGCTTGAGGAATTGAAAGATTTTGTGATACACTTTAGCTTTGAGTGGGATTAAAGTTCAAACATAAATATCTCTTGAGCCAATTGAAAAAATAACAATATGAATGAAACAAAATAGTAGGTTAATGCTCGAGGAAGAGTGGGTTGAGCCAAGGGGCGTTTATTTGGGGAATACCTCGCTCCAAGGGCATTAGTTAGTGTCAAACACTAATAAAAAAATTTCCCCCTTTTCCAGGTGATACATTGGCAAAAAAAAGTTCCATTCAATAACATGTTTTCTAGATGCACTAAATTTTTTATGTTAGTGCTTTATGGGTTGTGGAAAATCTAGGTTCAACTCCTTGCTTCTCTTGACCTTGCAAGCCTTTGTAAAAGGTCTATGGGTATAGACCTTGCGGGAATGATCATACAATAGCCCATGACACATTTTGGGATATTGTCGCAACTATTACTTTGGGGAGTGGAGCACATGTGCAGAGGGAGGTCTCCCACCCTTTCCTTTGCCACACCCAATAATGAATGGATATCCTTATCACTAGAAACAACTTTCGGACTTTGATGGATGTTGTCATTGGTAACCCGACTCGCATAGATATAGTGCAACGAACATCAACGATAATAACACATGCAATGATGATGGTTGTTCAAAAGAAGACACGATCTTACATTAAGCAAACATCAGGCGATGATTTCATTCCCCTTGTTATTAAAATGTATGGGTGTTTCCATTTTCATTTTCATTCATTTTTTACTGCTTATGCACAGGCCATTATCGTGTGTCATCAATGGTTTTTTTTAGTCCCCTCGATGCTTGTTTCTTACTGTCAATAATGTTTGTCCATAGCCTTGTAACATGTGAAAGCCATAATGATTCTTTAGTGGTTTGCTGCACTTGCTTGAAGTTCCTCATCTCTTCACCACATCATAGCTAATACACCTTTGTAATTAGTGGATTTGTGACAACTTTTTCATCTTAGGTTGTCTTTGTTATCGTTGATTGTCATTTTGTAGCCATGAGTCCCATTTGCATAGAAATTTTTCCTTATTTTTATTCATTGTTTGCTTTTGTTTTTTCTTTGGGTTATGTCTACTAGTGCTCTCATTTGCCTTGTATTTTTTATGGATGGGTTCTTGTCCTTGATTTTTACATAAAGGGTTTTTCTTCTGTGGGTGGCTCCATTTACTACTACTCATACTTGGAATGCTTAACCAAAACCCTAAACCCTTCTACTAGCCTAATCCTTTTCAAAGAACAATCCTTCTTTTGAGTTTAAAAGAAATGGAGGGGGGGGGCGGTGGGGATCCATAGAGGATTAGGCTCCCTAAACCACATCGGACTGTTTGAACATGACAGCAACAAATTATGCACAAAATCATTGTCTGGATATTAATCTCTAATAAACACTACTTACACTCTCTAACATACTCCATAAACACAATACCATGTGCAACCGCTCCCAATGCAACCAAACAACCAACCAACCAATCACCCAAAGATCAATAACAAGGGGTGTGTCACACTGTGACCTTGTAATTTACATTAAAAAGTATCTTAAGGCAAAAGAAGAATTATGGAAATTCAAATATTTCACCATGCAAAAATATAATCTTCAAAAAAATCCTCTAAAGAAACCAAAATCCTTCAAGATATCATAACTCTATAACTAATCTCAAGTTTCAACACAAGCCAAAATATCATCTTTCTAAAATCCTCATAAAAAAATAGACCTATTATTATTACTTAGGGGCCTATAAAAATCCCTTAAGCTACTACACTCTATAATGAATCTAAACACAATATCCTTGCCTTGGTAGGTGAGGCCAACAAACAGCAAACATGGATAAAAAGTATGCCACTCTGCAGTAATTAAAAAATGCAGTAAGTCTATGGAGCTAAATTGATCCTTCATGTTCCTCAAGCCAGAGCCAAATGGAAGAGACTCTGAAAGGCAAAAAGAATACCATTATATGAACAGGGCCAGCAATTACACTTAGAAATGCAGCAAGTTATTCGAGCAAGGTGGTGGTGTTCTGTACAATAATGACCAGTCTATTAACTTGTTTCATCCATATCAATGTAAAAATATATGTGGTATATATCATAGTTTGAAATGAATATAACATTAAACCCTAAACCCTAAACCATTGCACTTTCACAAATTCTCATGCTGAATCCACCAGTCAAGATGGGTGCCAATTCTATAGATGTAATTGGCAGACCTTGCCAATTCTACAATAGTTGTTAATTCTAGAGAGTGGCCAGGGTTTGGCTGATTCCAGATCCAAGCAAGTATGTGGTGGGCTTCATTCATCTTGTTAGGCTCGGTTACATGCTTGCTTAAGAGCTTGATTCAGCTAGACCTTGCCCACTCTCTAGTACATTACAATGTAAGAAAAAACCATGCTCTGCTGTTGTAGTGCCACCATTGATTGATCACATCTTGGAACAAAGTATGGAAATAATAAGACCCCAAACTGATTAGCTCTATTGGTACTGGTGTACCTGCCTACCAAGTATGGCACTTTGCTGCCTAATATTTATTTTAAAAATATTAATTTAATAAATATTAGGCAGCAAAGTTTTATTGAGCAAATGGGTTTGAAATTTCAGTGAAATTAAGCCTGTATCTAGATTTTTTTACTTTTTTCTCAAATTAGGTTAATCAACAACACATGCGAATACGAGTTTTAGGGCACCACATATACTTACTTAAGCTTTGTCATTAGTGTTGTGAGTGTTTGACAAACAAGTTTCAAGCATTGTCATCAAGTATGGCATTTGGTTGCCGTCCTTTCTATTTCACTTTAAGTTTGAAGAGTTGTGCTTTCACATGTTGCATCATTGTTTCCTTGCAAAGTTATATAATGTTGGAGAATTCATGCCTATTAAAGTGTATGTGTTGTTCCTACTTTGAAATAATGGAAGCTAAATTAGGGTTTCTTTCGAAATTGAAAAGATTTCAGGCACATTTTTTTTTAAAGAGTTAGGCACGGTTAGAAGACACCTAACTTGTAGGTAGGTAGGTATGGTATACATGGACCTTGGAACTGCCAATATTGCAGTTGCAAATGGGCTTCAAAATTCCAGACTGAAAGTTTGTTTCTACCGAACCCCCACTACCCTCCCTGAAGACTCCACTAAGCAGACCATGGGAGTGGGGTCTTTGAGCAGAACCTGTCTGTTAAGCTTTACAGGAAAGTAATGTGAGGTTCTGTCTTGTTTTGACTCTCTTTGCAATGCACCTCTGGCCCCATTTTGCATGTTTTACCTGGCTTCTTCTGGTGTTAACTGTCTACTTCCATGTACCAACTCAGAGTGGATGCACACGATCATGGTCATGATCATCGTTTTGTTTGTAGATCGCAATATGAATATGATCTGCGCCTTTTGGTGGCACAGACAGAGTATGGGCAATCTGGAACACCACTCCTATCGGATAGGATAATAATGACTCATGCATTCTTGCACGGTTCCTTCCTTGACCATGACCAAGGACATCGCTAAGCTAAGCTAAGCTAAACCCCAAACAAGAGTTACAAAACCTTGGTTTACTAAGAACCCATTCTAACCTTTCTAACATTGCCCCCCCTTCGTTGTGTGTATACGTAACTTTTTTCAACTTTCTAACATTGCCATTGCGTATAGGGTAATTTTTATTTATTTTTTCATTTTTCTTTGATGAGCATGACAACATTTGTGCTGCAATTTTTATATAAAATCCTCAATTCTGAAAGTCATTAATTAATTAATTTTTTTTTGTTTTTGGAAGGGAGGGGGAGAGGGTTTCCTGGGGTTTGTTTAGGGTTTAGGGCATTGAAATATTTTTCTCAAAACAAATCACCCAAACAATCACTTCCTATATTACTATTGACTTCAATATTATTTCTTTATGACATCAACAAATTGATAGAATTCACTTTGTGTGTGTGTGTGTGTTTTGTACTGTCCATTGTGACCTCCTCCTCTGGAACCCATTATTATCTCCAGCTCCTCTATACATTCCCTTACAGAGTGTTCAGTTTTGGTGGAATTTTTGGGTCAGCTGCATTTTCTTTTTCAGTTTTGGTCTCAGTTCATAAATAGATCATGTGTTCTGACATAGTTGTATGTGTGTGTGTGTTTGTTTTTCTTTTTTTTTTGGCTTTGTCTTCCATCCTGTTAGGGTTTAAGTTTAGGATTTAGGGTTTAGGGGTGGTTGCTATTTGGCTTGCCCAATTTGGATTACACAGTCAAAAAGAGATGCATGCAGTGTTACTCCTCATGTTATTACTCCCTCCCCGCCTCCCCATGTTTCTCCCTAAACCCCTCTATGACTTGTGGCCAAACTTGGTTACTTCCTCTTGTGGAAGATTGCCAGTGTGGCTACATCACAAATTCAGGCCCCCCCCCCCCAAAAAAAAGCAGAAAAACCCTGCCTTCATCATAGATCCTATTGTTTAAATCCAACTTGGATTTTTTGGTCACAAGTTTCAACCAGTTGCAAGTAAATCAATCACATGTTTGTCATCAATAGTTTAAAGAAATAATATGTATCCAAAACATTGGAGGTAGAGATGGATTACATACAATCTGCATTTAGTTTAGTGTGTCCAAAGCTCCATTCTAGCTGCACTCTCACAAGAACAAAATAAATTATTCAGAGTAGTGAGCATTTCAGAACCAGCAAATGGCAACTAAGTCACTCGCAATTGAAGGTGAAAAAAAACTCACAGCAGCCAAGTGGGTTCTACCCAACTGCTCAAAGAACAATAGTATGTTGTTGTTTCAACAAGCCTCATAATATTCACGAATGTCATCCAGTCTATATGTTCATAGGCACATTGAAAAAAAATTGTTTGCAACCAGAGATTGCTCATCTCTGGTAGAACCACATTATTGTAGCTAATCTATGGGTCAAAGTTATTGACCACCAAACCCAAAATCCACCCAACTGACATTGAGCGCCAATCCATAACCTCTTGAGGTGAACAAAAACTGTATGTTCAACATCCTGCTTCTCTCCGCACACAGTTGGAGGAAATAAACTCTGCCTAAAGGTTTATGGTTGAAGGAAAAACTATGCTGAAGGTTTAGGGTTTGTGCAAAAAACTCAGCTAAAAAAGGTTTGGGGTTTAAGGAAACACTCTGCTAAAAAGCTTAAGGAAAAACTCTGCTAAAGTTTTAGGGTTTAGGGGAAACTCCTGATTAAGGTTTAGGGTTGAAGAAAAAATTCAAGATCTTATTTCAGGTCTGATCAGCTCCATGTACTACAAAATATTTAGGAAAAGATGCCACTGAAAAAATTCATACTGTGGATCAGATAGAGGTGCGGTGTGTGTGTGGTGGTGCCTCTGAAGGGACTTCTTCTTCTTTGAAAGGAAATTTAACTACCAATTTGTCACTCTAGATCACATCTCAATCCAAGAGAGATCAACAATGGGTAAGCATATATGTGATGACCAACACTACGAGCACACAGAAAAAAGCTTTCTCTGAAATCTATCTTCACATTCAAGTGCAAACAGAAAATTGAGGACTTGGCTTTGCAGGTCACATGGCAATCAATGCAGGTGAGTGCAAAATCTCCTCCTGCAAGGCTTCCAGAATTATGATTTTGTGAGATTTCAATCCAAATCCAAAGCTCTTAAAAACCCCACCATTGTTGCATTTGACAAACTTGCACTACTACTACCCACCTTGAAATTTTTCAGTAAAGTCTGGCAATTTTTCACTCTGATGACAATCCACATCTAAGTGCATACAAATCCAGTTATTAGATGAGTCATGATGTGCTGCTGCTGCATCAGATGTGTATTGATTCAGATGATGCTTGAGTACTACTGCCTGCTCCTGCTTCTTCTTCTTCTTCTTCTTCTTTCCAGAATTCCCACGCACAGGAACATTGCACAACATACCCCTGGCAGTCCAATAATGGTTGCAATATTGGTGAGGCTGTGTGAGGCTGTAGTTATTGTACTAGCAGAATTTAGTGTTGAGGGACTCACAGCAAGCGATGACTTGTTGATTCACTGCTGGTGGTTATTCAGCCACCGCCACCGCTGCTATCGCTCCTGGAGAGCCAGCATGCTGGGCAAACAGCTCATGACTGTAAGCCTTCTTCTCCTGCTGCTGCAGGAACCACCGAGACTTCGCATGACCAATTACAGCTCTTGTCAATTTTCCTCAATGCTCCCTCCAATCCACCATTCCAACTATGCATGCACCCTTCTTCCCTTCTGAATTCCCTTGCTTCTGTGTCACCTCCTAAAGTCATGTACAGAATGTCAACAATATCACCTCCCACTGAGCCTGAGTCCTGTTCTTCTCCAAATTGCAAGCATGGAAAACCCAATGCTTCAGAACATGAGCAACACACACTTCACATGTATCAGAATTATATGATCAATCAATTCTCCCCATCCATCCATCCATCCCTCCCACACCCTCCTCCATTGCCAAAATTCCACAGCTCCTCCCTGACTCCTTCCCTACCCCCAACTCCAGGTGCAAAAGCAAATCACACATGTATAGATCTACAAAAAGAAAGCCATGGAGTGGTCATGTTGAGTAAGTTAGGGCTGCCATTTGGGTAGTTACCACCTGAGCCAGATCCAAACATAGCTCAGCTCAACACTTGGCGTGTAAATTTGGAATACATGATGCAGATTCCTCAAGACTTGCATCATCATCACAAGCTGCAAAATCAATTACATTGATTCTCCAAAGTTTACGGTTATCATGGAATCCAGTCTGAGATCCAAAACTCCAACAAGTTGGGAAAGGGTGGAGAGTTCTAACCTCATACCAGCAGCTCTCATGGAGTGAGCAAAGAAATAGGACAGAGACAAAATTTCCTGCCACTCTTTGCTTCTCTAGCAATCCATGTTGACACCACCATGTCTAGTTACTACAACACTCATGCAGCCTGCGAAGATTCAACATCAAAACTTCAGAAAAGAAGATTGAATTTTGCATTTTGAGACCTACTCTATCAATTGCATGAGTGCCTCTCAAGAGGGATTTAGCATTAAAATGGCAACATGTTTCTAGAATTTATCCAAAAAGTGGCAAAAACTGCTTTAAAAAGTTGCCTCCAAACTAAAATCCAAGTCCAAATGTGGTGAAAAACTTTTGAGTTTTTTTTTCGAAATTTGATAAAATTTTCCCCAAAAAACAAAGGAATATGCAACCAGTTTTTTTGCATTTGTGTGAGATTTAGCACCAAAAACAAGGTTTTGGGATGAATGGATGATGCTCTGCATTGTTCCATGCATTTGCCACACAAGCGCCTTTGAACAAATTAAGTTCATATAGGTGATTGTGGTTGGTGTGGGGTTCAAGGTCTAGGGTTTTTATACACTCACTCAAACACCATCAACTCCCATCTACATGATGCACCAAACTCAGAAAATCTGTCCATTAGGCTGTCGTGATCATAGATTTTGTGATATAGTAGTTTTCTATTATGTTTTTAAAACTAGATGTGCTCACATTCATCTCAAAGTTCTATCAATCAAACATTGACCAATTGCCAAAGTTGTGAGAACTTTGAGTCCTACTGCGATTCATCATAAAATGACATTTGTATTTTTTTCATTAAAACATGTGTTCCCAAAGTTCTTAAAATGATTAACTAAATATTTTCAACACACTTGCAACTTTCAAATGAAAAGCAATTGTCCATGTAGTGAGAAACAAGGCCCTATTCAATGGCTTTCCGTTAGGTTGTTGTGACTTCAACACTCTAATAGAAAAGAAAACCTTAGTGTTGAGGATTAGACTTAGGTTGATCAAGAAATTGAAGTTTTGTGGTACAAGGAATACTTTGGAATTCCCCAATAGATGTACGCTTTCAAACCTTCCATCAATGGCTTGAAGAGATTCTAATGAATACAAGGGTATGTGTGCCATTGTTAGAGTACTTCAAATTTCATGCAAATCTATCTCAAATCAAAGTTCCCTTAGGATTCATGTGCCTAACTTTTTGTTAAATAGTGATGTGTGTTTCCTAAATGAAAAATAGTATGGATAAAATTTGATCATTTACCTAGTATTGTAGGATTGGTGATGTTTTTACCCATTTGAATGATGAAAAAAGATTTGGAAGCGAAACAAATGTTGGGAAACAAATGAAAAGCTTGGTAGCCAAATGATAATAAACAAAAGAAAAATGATTTTGTCAATCTCATGAAAAAGAAGATAGGCCAAAGAAATAGAATTCAACAATTGGGATGATGAATTGTATTCTTGAATGTTGTCATTAAATTTGTTCTTGAACTTTTTGCAAACATTGAAGTAGAAGTTACTTACGATCATCATTGTCCATTCCCATCACTAGATCTTGCTTAAGTTCTATTTGCACACTTGCTATGTCTTGTGTTGACTTCAAAATTATATCATCCAACAATAAGGAGTGCCTTGCATAATGTGTTGTTGGATTTAACACCAAAATTCATGTCAATGTTATATTGAATTTAACCCAATTTTTATAAGCCCACTTGTTCCCTTCTTCTTTCCCCTGCATTATACATTCATGTGAGCTTGGTTTTACAAAATTAAACATTGGATGTGTAATCCACCTAGGCCTCCCAAAAGTTCTGTAGTTGTATTCACACAATCCCATTGTCTTGTAAGAATAAAAATAGCATATGTCCACTTTAATGATGGTTGTCAATATCTTCTCATTGTTGAGGATTAAGGCATAAAAAGATTTGAAATAAAAAGTTTCAATTTCTTTAAAAAATTACATTTAAAACTTTAATTATCATTTTTTTTCTTCAAGCAAAAGACAAGTACTAACATGTTTTTTTTAATGTAGTTTCCTCCCAACACAACCTC
This sequence comes from Sphagnum contortum, assembly GCA_963920785.1. NCBI lineage: Eukaryota > Viridiplantae > Streptophyta > Sphagnopsida > Sphagnales > Sphagnaceae > Sphagnum > Sphagnum contortum. The sequence goes on from OY987288.1 coordinate 3,064,457, forward strand.
CTTGCGCATAACCACTTTCTTAAAGTTTAACGACAAGTAATTTAAACAAGTGTACAATGCATTAAATGTGACATCAATTTCACTGCAACACAAGTTGTTCAACAAGAAAAATATATACTCAAATTTTGCCAAATGTGATAAACCATTTTAATTTTGCCAAACATTTGATGCTTTCAATTAAGAACATGTCACGCATTAATGAATACAAGTTTCTAAGTGAAAATATTGTGGTTTGAGTTTGAAAAGGAAATTTTATAAGTTTATTCTTATTCTTAGGAATCATAATATTTGAATGCCAAGAAAATTGTGTTGAAACTTTTTCAACTTATGTTGGAAAGGTAAATAATGGATGAAAATGATGCTTCAAGATGATGGATTAAACTTATGAAAGACATAAGAACACCACATTATATATGCCACCTTTGACAACTTTGATTTCAACAAGGCATTTTTTTAAACAAATAAATAATAGTTATAATAATTGATGATTAAAATTTGTTGATTGAATTACATAAGTGACTAGAATTTGATCACCAACTAGGGTTCAAAGTTTGTTTGTACTAGTTGGCAATCAAATTCTGATTACGTACAATACTCAATTTTCACATGTTAATTTCAATTGAATTGGCAATTGAATTTCAATTGCTTTGATAACTCATTCAACAAATTCATCACCTTGTGTTAGAATCTAACTATAGTCCTTAACATTTAGAGTTCATTTGTGTTAACATTAATTGGTTACCAAACAAATGTTTTTAAGTTGACAAAATCTTACCACATATGTTTATCCTTTGATAGTCATAATATAAAAATATGTGAAAAATGTTCAATGCCCCTTATGATGGCCCTATGTTGACCTTAGACATGCATGACACCAAAACACATTAATTATTAACATCCAAGGCAATGTGAACAACCTTGCCTTATGAAAAACACAAGAAACTTCCCTATTTTTCATTTGTTGTCCAATTTCATTTTATTCTCATCCTTTTTAGATTGGACTTCCTTTGGGAAATGATGTAACAAGTTTCTAGCTCTTAGGTTTTGAGTGTGAATAGAAAGTGCTTTTAGGGTTTTTCAAATGGAGCCTTTTTTTTTTTTTGCTGGCGGCTGGGAGTTTTTATTCTCAATGGCGTGGGGACAAGGAAGATCACTGAATGGAGATGTAATATTATTTGATAGCATTGAAACCTTTGTGCCATTTTCTTTTGTTTGGTGTGTGTGTGTTACTGCTAGACACAGGATGACTATGTGGCAAGGGAGATGCCAAATGAGGTGTGTTTGGTGGAAATCTTAGGAAGCAACAACAAAAGGATGTGCAGCAATGAAGATAAGTAATATAGTTTTGGTTTTTTGGTGTAAGGAAGTTGTTAGAGTTGGGTTTATAGATTTCTATTTCGAGGGAAAGTACAAGAGAATCCATTATGCAATGTATTCAAGGAGGCAAAGTTTCTATCTAAGAGTTGGTATTGATGGTTGAAAAAGGGATGATGAGAAGTTTTAGAGGTCTCAAGCACGATTAGAAACTCTTCTCAAAGTCTGTGTTTGGATTGGTCTGTATTTGGGTTTTGTTGGATTGCATTTCAAAAGAAAGTATTTTCATGTCATGGTCTATGTTTATCTTTCCACTCAATTGGTTTCATCTAACAATACCATTTCTACCTTTGAAGCCTTTCATCTTGGTCATAATGTCTTTTTCCCCTACTTTGTGGTAGATTTCAAATCAACTAAGATTTTGAACATCCTTACATGGATTATTTAAAATGATATTTAATCACATGTACTTGTCTTGGTTAATGGTCTTATAGGGATGATTTTTTAACATTTGCAAAAAAAAAAAACACTTTAAACATTCCTTAAGTGGATTCTCACAATTATTTCAACTTTGTTTTCACATTGCACAAGGGCATATTACCGACTACATTATCTATCTACTTAAAATGGCATGTCTTTTAACCATAGTTAAACTTTTTGGTGAGGTTCTTTCATATTTGATATGGGAAATGCTATATCATCTAGTTAGTACCATTTGTCTTCAATTCCATGATTCTTTTTTAGCACCTTCATTTCCTCACCAATTTGGAGTCTGATAAAAGATGATTCTAAAGTGACTATATGTGGTATTTGGTGTATGTTTGGTCTTCAACCCCAATGAATCAACCAATAAAAAGTATATTGACTTGATCTCCCATAAATCTTATTCATGGACATGAAGTGTCACTTTTACTATCCAAATGTGAGAACCCACTCATTTAGGGTGTTTTTATCTTTTTGCAAATGTTCAAAAATCATCCCTAGAAGACCATTAACCAAGACAAGTACACGTGTTATCACCCTAAGAACCCACCATTCAAGTTCAATGATCTTCTGGCTTGAATTACAATGTTCATTACTCTCAATATCTAAGAGGTTAGTTTAGGAGAATCCCAATATTTAACAAGTTATTCTAAGAGATTCACCCTAATCCTTGTCACAAATGCATTTTAGTGTGCTTTGTGTGTGTTTGTTCTGGATGATGATTTGTTAGCTAAACATGCAAGCTACTAACTTTTTATGAATATTGACCCTGACCCATTAGTCTACAAAAGTGCTGCTACTTTCACAACAGCCAAGAATTCAAAAGCAAAATCAATTCAGAGAATCATTTCACTAAGAGCAAGCTGACAAGGAAACTGATCTCTAGTGTACAAGAGTGGCTGCCACTTCACAACACTTCAAAAGAGTTCACGAAGAAATTAATTATTTACTTATTTATTTTAGAGCATGATTAAATCACTAAGAGGCAAACCCACACCTGACATATGTACAGTAAGAGACTGGAAAGTGTTTTGCTGGTCTTCTTCTATGTGGAGTCAGAGGGTTCACAGTAATCAGAGATGCGCCTTGATCCACTTAAGTCATCGCCAGACCTGCGTTTGCTTAGACTGGCTCGTTGCATCAACCTCACAAGTGCTTGCACTACTTCTGACATGGGTGGACGGAATTCAGGTTCAGGCTGTGCCATCCATCAACAGATTCCCATTTGTGTCATACATTCACAAAAATCACAGAATGAGATCAAAACCAAACCTGCTACAAAAATTACGATTTTCATTTTTCTACATCCACTTGGGTGGGGATTGCATGACAAACTACACTGAAAGATGTTTGTTACCTGTACACATAAGGCAATGATATCTGCAAACCGTGACAGAGACTTTGCTGGATAGATGCCCTTCAATGCAGGATCCACCATTTTAGTCAGTGCATCAATGTCATGTAGCTGGGGAGTAGCCCACCTCACAAGCGACTGCTCAGCTCTTTTCCTTGTGCTGCATAGGGAAGGAAAAACAAGCAAAGCCCATTGCAATACACAAGTCTTTCAGTGGAAGAATTCATTACTTGAAGAAGGATGAACACCCAAGTAATAAACTCCAACAAATTTGCTATTCTAGAGTCATCTGTCACTGGTGGGCCATTGAATTTTCAAGTAGAACTTTTGCACAAGCGAGTGGGTTACATGCTACTCCTAAGATTTGTGTATGTGGTCATGGAAAGAGAGGATTGAGAAAATTGACCTATCCAAGGGCTTTCGTCCTGTCAAAAGTTCCAGCAACACAACACCAAAGCTGTACACATCACTTCGCATGGTGTAAAGTCCAGACATGGCATACTCAGGTGCACTATATCCAAATGATCCCAGCATCTGTGCAGACACCTGGTGTCTCATCCAACAGTCTCTCTTTCAATATCAGCCAGCAGAAACTAGCACATTGCAAAAATAATAACTCATTATTCTGCACCTGGGAGACCAGACGTTAGGGTTTAGTGTTGCACTTCAACATGTAATCTTTGAAGTCTGAAAAGAGAAGAGGTTGATAAATGTATTTTTACCTGCCGCTCCACACCAAGTGGAGTAAAAGCTGCAATCCCACAATCAGACAAATGTGGGTTCATCTCATCATCCAGTAAGATATTTGCTGACTTGAAATTCCGGTGCACCATTGCTGGTAGGCATACTTCATGCAAGTATCTGCACAAAAGAATTGAAACAGGCATCTTCTTTACTTTTATAAATCCCACAGAATTGGATGCAAAAATCTTCTCATCAACCTCAATTTCAGTGTTCCTTAAGAGCCTATCAATCTCTTCAATCAAACCTACAGCTCAATTCCAACTGGAAAAACCATACTCAAGGGCACGAGCAGCTCCCAAAGCAATCTTAATTCGCATGTTCCATGAGATGCGCTTTGCGGCTTCTTCAGATGTATGAAGAGCATCATTGAGCGTGCCACGGTTGATGTACTGGTAAACCAGCAAGCGCTGTCCTTGTTCCACACAATAGCCCACTAGCTTGGTGATGTTTGCATGCTGCAGATGTGCCATGGTGCACACAGCTGCCAGAAACTCTTCTTTATCTTGCACTTGTGCAACAGACAGATCTAGCTTCTTCACTGCAAATACCTGCACATCAGACTCCTCTCTGGAATTATATTGGCAGAAAATTCAATAGAAATACCAGCCATCAAGAAATCCAAGAACACCCAAAGCTTGTATTTCAGTAGCAATCTCAGAAGCAATTTCAGGGGTCGGTTTTACAAATTTGGGCATGCTTGAAAGGGAAAAAAACTGAGATCAGCTCAAAAATGTTTCACCAAATTGAGGTAATGTCCATTGCAGCGATGGTGGTAACCCTAAACCCTACAACCCTACAACACTACAACCTGGCAGGTTTTTCACAAGTCTAGCTTAGTGTAAACAACAACCACCTGTGTTACAGATACTTTACCTGGCCATTTGGAAAATCTCCACGATATACCCGACTCAAGGATCCTTCACCAATCAGATTTTCTTGTGCAAAGCTGTTAGTGGCAGTTTGAAGGTCACCAACAGAAAAGGCAGTTGCAGCCATCATCACCATCTTAGGACCCTTCCCAGGAATTGACCGGCCAGAGGCCCCCTTCTCACAAATGCTCCTCAATGAAGATGGCGTCTTTGGGATCTGAACAGCTGCAGAGGCTTGACTTGTTGTCTTTTCCGTCATAATTCCTTCCTCAAGTGCTGGAGCAGCTGGTTTCATAGGTACAACAATAATACCACTTAGAACTTATATATTCCGAAATTCCACTGAAATTCTTATACACTCATGGATGGCTCTTCCACCACTTCCATTAAAAAAGTGGTTCTCAAGAACATAAGGACTGACAACAATTCAGTGTGATGCATTGCAGCTGGCTAACTATACCTGCTGCAGAAGACCTGGGATTTGATTGCCTTGATTTCCCTGTGTTATCATATCAAGCACAGTCTGGTAAGTTTCTTTCATCAGGCTAATTAATTTATGCCCTTGTCTCAATCCCCCCATTCTTGCATAATTCTAGGGGACCCAATTGAATCCAGAAAAGTAGCTGAAAGTTGCAACAATCACTCAATTTGAAATTGAAATCAAATGTTATAAATCTATCTCTCTGGCATGTTGGTAGGTAAAAGTCACAATTGGTGTACAAAGTAGTCATTTGAGGGTTTTGTTGCCTAGTCCAATCAAAGATGTGATCGTGTCACAAATGCAAAACATGAAAATTTTGTCTTTGATATAAAAAAATGGGTTTGCAAGCAACATTCAGGAGCTTACCTTTCATAACAGGGGAGATAAGAGGTCGTACCCAAGAACCCCGTCCATTCACCTTCTCTTCGTCACTTACACATATCCTTTTGCTGCGCAATCTCCATAAAAAGAACATCAAACTCAAGCTTATGGCTACAAGTAACAAGAGAACAGCAATTACAACTCCAGTGATTCTGGCACCAGTCCAGAAGCTTTTGCTGCTTCTTTGTGTTCTAACTCCAGCACTGTTAGCAGGAGACTTCACTCGTGGTTTGTGGATTGAAACATTTGGAGGTGGAGCTGCTGTTGGTGTCAGTAATGGTGTTGGTGAAAGCAGAGGTTGTGGAGGTGATTGGGTTGACAATGGGGAAGGACTTGAAAGAATTGAAGGTGGTAGTGAGGGTGGCAGCACTGGTGATGTGCTGAATTGATTACCACCATACCTGCCAGTGTGAAAGGAATTCAAACCACATAATCAGCAGCATTACAACTGCACCTGAGAGTGGTTTCGGCAACAATGACATGGCATAAGTTGGTCATGGACAACTTCATCACAGAGTTCATGACAGAAAGAAGTGAACATACATGAAGCTGTGTGGGTTCAAGCCTGGAGGAATCGAGCCAGTAAACTGATTATTCTGTATGTTCCTGAAAATAGAAATTTGATTCCCTTGTAAGAAAGTCAATGTCTTTAGTGAGGAGACGAATGTCAGATTAATTCCCTTATTCATCTGGGTGTGCAGAAAATGTGAAAGATTTGTTGCAATCATCCCCCTGTATCCAAGAAGACCCAAATCCACATCTTCTGGATATACCCAAACCCATATCTTGTTGGATACAAGTCAATACACAAAATATAACAGTCTAACTGAGAAACATGTAAGCAAAAACTACAGCTTTTGCTCTTCAGGAGTTTGAATAGATGGAAAAGAAGTTGCAGCAAAAAAGCAGGACTCACAATGTCTGGAGGTTTGTCAGATTTAAGAGAGAAAGTGGTAAGCTGCCATTCAGCTGATTATTTTGCAAATTCCTGCAAATGAAAAAATTGAACCAGTGAGTACACCACACATCTCATTTCAAAGGTGGTTTCAAGTGAAGGAAAAAAGAAGCAAAATAGCTGTCCACGATATCTATCTGCAAAAACCCATTTGGACATCTCCAACACTAGTGTAGAGGAAACTCTGGATTTTGTTACTTCTTCAGGAAAGCATAAATTTTGGTTGTAAAAGACCAATCAACAAAGATACCTCTTTTGACAGGCAATGCATGTCAAGAATCAAAACTTAGTGCAATCAAGGCTACTTCTACAAAGAGGCAGCAGGAGAGACTCACAGAACCATAAGAGCAGTCAAGGCACCCAATGAATTCGGAAGAGGACCAGTCAAAGTGTTGTACGATAGATCCCTGCCATGGATGGATGATATCAAATACTTCATGTTTCTACAGATTGTAGGCTAACGCCGTATCAAAGAAGATTTGAGTCTGTAGTAGCGCCTGTAAACCTACCCTAACCCCTCAACCTTAAACCCTAAACCCTTCCTTGTCAATCCCAAAGGTTGGGTAATAGAGAGAGAATAGTAATTTTCCAAGTTCAATTATGTCAAGAAGAACTAAAACTGATAACTGTTGGTTGTTCTCTTGCAGGGTTAATATATCTGTTAGCTAATATGATGAAAAAAAAATTTGTTGTGGAAACACATCCAAAGAAATGCTCACAGAGTTGTCAGAGAGACAAGTGGGGAAAATATATCCAGGATCCCATTGCTAATAGCATTTTGACTAATGTCCCTGCAAATTGAACAAGATAAAAAGTTCATCAATAATATGCTGTGTTGATAGAGTGAGTGCGTAGAGTGGTTTTCACAACTCTTTCAAAGAGCAGTAAATGGAATGATTTCGAATATAGGAAAAAATCATGTAGCCAAAGACCCAACTTCCTCAAATGACTTGGATCTGTATGTGGCAGGTGGTTTTGACACCTGACAGAATTTTATACCTCAAAATTTTTCAGCTGTATGAATGAAAAGTGAGGAGCACCTTGATGTGTTTCAAATGCTGCACAAGAAGTAACAATCTGAATCCCAGTGGGCTGCCAATCTACAACCCAAGAATTGAGAGAGAACTTAAAACAGTGTGCTTACAGAATGGTGAGGCCAGGCAGTTGGCCAAGCGAATAAGGTAGGCTGCCAGTCAAACGATTCCTTGCAAGGATCCTGAACATTTGCCAAAGCCAAGAGAGAAGAATTAATCTTCTTGTGAGATACAAATCGAGAGAAACTTTACATTCTGAAACAATATCAGGGAGGGCGGATGTAATATAACATGTGCACACAGTTGAATATATTGCTCACAGGTTCTGAATAGAAGGCGGCAGCTGGTTGGGCAAAACTCCTCCAATGTTGTTACTGCTTACATCACTGCAAAAGTTCATGAAACAAATCCAGTCTCAGGTAATAAGTAGTACGTACACCACAGAAGTTGCTCAGATGTCAAACAACAGCGATGTGATAAAACCCAAGTCATAAACTTCAAGTCTTCCTGCTTGAAATATTGCTCCAACTTCAAAAGAGATTGTAACCTTCTCTTGTTGTAACAAGGTTCATTGTAAGAGCTGCAACAATGAGATGTACTACAGCAGCAGCGGTCAAAATAATGCCAATATACAAATGTTTGCAACCATAATTCCAAGTTTCAAGCTCTAATAAGGCGGCAGCCTCAACAGCGACCATGTGATCAGAAAAAAATAAAATTGCATTTAAGAGTTAACCCAAATTTTATCACAGAAGATGAACCAGAAAGTACACAAATAGTGCACACTTTGCCAACTTGAGAAGTGCAAAATTTTGCAAGTATGGACAATGAACGAATTCTCCAAAAAGAGTGCATTTTTTTTTTGTTTTCCCCTCCCTATGGTTTGATGAGGCATTGTTGAAAAACAAGTCTAGTTGAGAGCAACTGTGGTGGAACCAGAAGCAGCTGCAGCTGTAACTTACAAGTATAGTAGCGATTGGAAGGCAGAAAGTTGATAGCTGAGTTGTCCACCCAGACCCAAGTTGCTCAAATGTCTGTAACAGCCAGCATTTTCAAAACCAAAGACACACATACACCAAAAACAGAAACAAAAATTTCACCAACCAACAGGCAACCTACATCCACTCAGAAAAAACCTACATGGTGCTTGCTGTCAGACTAAGCTCATGAGATCATTAGTCAGATGTGGAAAAATTTAGCAAAAGTTGGCTACAAATCATCATCATCATCATCTTCCAGACACACAATAACTTAGGCTAATGAAATGAAATAATCACAGTTGCAAGATGGTGCACAACAGTGCAGCTGATTAAAATTGAAAGAGGAAAGTCCATGAATGACTAACTACTCCATGACATCCAATTTATTTTGTGCCAAATCTCACATCTACACAACACTTTTTGATTCTTTTTTGAAAAATTGTCACAAGATTCCTTTTAGATGCCTTTAAGTTCACCACATTCTGAGGCTGGCTCAGGAACAAAAAATATGGAAGTCACCATATTTAGACACTGGGTTCTTGGAGGTTGCCAAAACATAGCTGGATTCTAGAAAATGTCTAGCACTATCCTCTCGGACTTGTAACCAAAATTTTCTCTTTCCTCTAGTGGATGATTGCCACTGTAGTGGCTGAATTACCAGTGTTTTTTTTTTTTCCAATTTTGTGATGTTGCCACACTGGAGGTCATCCACAAGGAGATTTAGCCATATTTGTAGTAGTACACTTACAGCTCAGTTACATTGGCTCCGGAGCAGACAACACCCAGCCAATTCTGAGCACAAGGATCTTCCATACCAGCACCAGCACCAGCAGTTGCATTGATCTTCCAGTTCCACAACTGTGCTGGTTGCTGTAAGTCCAAATAGAGGTTTGTCAGAGCAGCCACTGCAGCAGGCAGCACACAAAGCAAAACCAAACCAAATTAGACCACATGTGGTTGAAAAATCAGCTGTTGATTCAGTCCTCTTGTCAAATCAAAGTGTTGGGTTTTTGTGGAAGCTGAAGTATGCAATTAATTTTTCCACTCAATCAATTCGTTGCTTGAAAATCGAACACATTGCTGCAAGCTTGTGCATCTCATCCAAACACACTAGTCTCTTTTCCTTCTTCTTCTTCTTCTTCTCACCATCTCCTGCGTCAGTGACTGCATTGACGACGACGACGCTGCTGATCACAAGAAGACTTGACACCAAAAGGATGGTGGTGGCAATTGCTGTAGTGTTACAGTAGTAGCAGCTAGTAACGGCGCCTGACATCCTCCTTGCAGCAGCAGCTGCCATGATTCGTTGCAATCAGCTAGCAGCTCAGCTGCTGCCTAAGTGATCTGCACTCCCCATAATATTCCTTCTTGACGGAACCTGCAGCTCGCAGCTAGGTTCACAGGACATGAGCAGCTGGGATGATCAGATGGGTTTATGAAACTCCCCGTGCGACGGACATTGTTCATCATGTAGAAGCTCTAAGATCAGCTGCAGATTCTGAGAAGAACGTCGTTCGTGTTCGCTCAGACAGCTGAAGAGATTGAGAGGAACTAATATATAACGAACTGAGCTGCAACAAGAATTCATTTCCACACTTCAGTACTAATGCTGCTCATGGTTCTGGAAAACAACCACAATTGCAGCGAGCCGGAGGCACAACTTGTGGAGCTTCTCTTGGACGCGATTCTTTGTCAAAACACATGAAGTAAAAACTTGCGGATGCAGGAGAAGAAGAAGAAGAAAAATAAAAAGAAGCAGCTCCAGAATTGGAGTTCAGGAAACAAAAGAAGAAGAAAACAGAGGAGAAGAAGAGCAGAGAGGAAGGGACAAGACGCGCGCACACACCAGACAAAGCAGGCGAGACTTCCGGCGGCGGACACCTACAAGAGCGGCAACTGTCGCAGCTGCAGCTGGTAGGTACAAAAATCCTCACACTGGTAGGTAGGTAGGTAGGTAGGCCCTAGGCTCTGGGTTTTTATTTTTCATTTTCTTATATCGAAATTTTGATGAAATTTAACAAAACATTAGCAAAATTAGTCTAATTTACACCTAGAAAAAAAAAAAAAATCCAAATTTTTGTCAATTTCTTCTTTGTCGAAAATTAGCGAAATTTCGCCAGGAACAAAAAAAAATCAGTTCTGCTGAGGCCTTTTTTTCCCTGGCGAAATTTTCGCCAAAACAGAGAAATTAAAAAATAAAAAATCGAAAAAGATGAAGTGATTTTTCGACATTATCAGTCGCCAGAAAAGAAGGGCGGAAAAACAAAAAAAAAAGAGTAAGAATCGCCAGATTTGTATATTTGGTTTTCATTTTTATAGCCAAATATATATATATAGCCTGATGATTAAAGATTTGTGTACTTGATTTCTGGTTTAAAGCCAGATATTGCTAAATCTTCATACCACTGGGTTTTTACATCTTCCTAATATCAGTGGTGTTTTTTTTCTGGCGAAATTTCGCCATTTTTCGACAAAGAATTGGGGAATTTTTGGAATTTTTTTTTCTTTCCTAGAGTAATTTCAAATAATTTTTCTATTTTTTTAATACTTTCGCCAAAATTTCGACATAAAAAAGCCCAAAAAAAAATAAAAATACACACAGCTTCCTCCTGTAGGTGATCGCCACTTTGGCTACCAAAAACAATTCGTAAAATAAACACCAAGGCAGCTCTGATACTTTCTTGAACCACAATTTGACTGCAGTTAAGGCAGGGCAGTGAAGTGATGTGATCTCTTCTTCTTCAATTGTCTGCTTGGCCACCCAATTGGATGCACAAATTGTTTTTGGTGGCTAACTAACTAACTACTGGGTAACTTAACCTGCCCAGCAACAAACACTTCAAAATAGCAAATATTACCCACCCTATTGCCATCAAGTAAGTCTATTAATACCTAAGTTCTCCCAAACAAAATTCACAACTCACAACTCATAACTCACAATCTCATGTGTATAAAAACTTAACCCTTGCTTAACATTCCCTCCAAAATCAACAAAACTACTACTACATACACCTCGGCAACATTCCTCCAAAATGAAGAAATCTACTACATACAACCACCGAGTGAAAATTCCTCCACAAATGAAGAAAATCTACACCTGCTCAACATTCCTCCAAAGTGTGGGAACCCAATGAAAGAAATCTACACAGCCTGTTCAACATTCTTCCTCACAATGTGAAGAGAAACCAAATGGGTTTTTAGGGTTTACATGCTTCCATCGAGCAGCAGAGCACCTTGGTGGTGGTGGTGGTGGTGGTGGTGGCTTCTTGTTATAATAGATAATGGTAGATTGATCTATACTTAAGTCCCTCCTGCTTGTAAATTATCAGAAATTCAACTTGTTGCAATCTTAAGTTTTGATAGATTAGATCTATCAATCTCCATGGATTTCATGATCACACACACACACAAGGAAAACATCAGAGTGCACATGGACATAGCAGCAAAAAGGATTATGAGCCCTGGTAAATAGAATGGTCACAAAACCAACGAAGAAGTTAATCTCATTCCATGAATACCAGCCAGCCAGCCAGCCAGCATTGGGTGCTGCTTTTCTTCCTAAACCTGACTCCACCCTCTCTCTGTATCTCTGTCTCTCTCTGTCTCTGTCTCTCTCTCTCTATAAAACTTAAATTCCTTGCCATCAATTTGCATTCAATCAATATTTCTTACAGCAGTAGATTGATGGGGATCCAGGGCCTGAGATTTGAAGCTTTCAAAGCCTTTCTTTTCTGGTACCACTTTACTTACTTACTTACTTACTTCTCTCAAGAAATATGAAAGGTCCAGGGTACTAACTACTATCTACTACTGAGTTGCAGCTGATCAAGTTCCAAACTTATGCAAAAATCAAGGATACCTCATGAATGATGGATGGATATGGCATATTATTAGTTGGGTGTCACTGTTAGTTAACAGTGTCTACTCACCTGCAGACTCCAGAGCAAAATATCTATGTAATATAGTATTTAAATATGTAAATTAAGATCAGTTGGTGCTGATATAAGTGGTGAAATGCTCAATTTCCCACTCCCCACTTGGGCTTCTTCATGGTTCATGTGGAGTTTGCTTCATAACCAGACAATATAGATATATGGTCAATTTCCAAGTACCCAACTTGGGTTCTTCATGGTTCATGTGGAGTTTGCTTGATAATGAGGCTGTATAGGTATTTGGTGAATTTCCAACTCTCAATGTGGGGTTTGCTTAATAAGCAGGCTACATATGATGTGCTCAATTTCCAACTCCCCACTTGGATTCTTTCTGGTTTATGTGGGAGTTTTACATGAGAATGGGAGGGTATATGGGCATGTGGCCAATATGTCCAACTAAGTCTCTTGAGTTTTTGAGGTTCCATGGCAGACTTGGATTGCTAAGGTCAACTGGAAGATATAAATGATATGGATTGCTCTGAAAGATCTAATTTAATGCAATGACAGATGCTTAAAGGAAGCACATGTGTAACAGCCGTTTAGCTGCTGTTGAAGAAGTCTCTTGCAGTAGCCTACAATGTGGTCAAATTTCAAATTGGGAATTAGTGCAAGTATGATCATTGATGAGTCATAAGTTAACTCAGGAGTTACCTATCTCCTTAGGAAACCACCAAACTCAATTCAAAATTTTGAGGTCAAGCTTTGCTTTCATAAATTGATGTGAAAAAAGGCAGATACACTAACTAGTACCTACTCTTTGTAAATACAAACACAAATAGAAAAATTATTATTATTATTATAATGTGACTGGTTCACTAACTTCAGTTAGTTTTTTTTTTAATAAAAATTAACCATGAAACCTTCTACAAGATTTGTAATGTATTTGGGGGAACACTCACACAGCTCATTTTTGTTAAACAAAAGTTAAGCACCAACTCCATCATCTACAAGTTGCCAATGGATTTTTTTGATGTTGTCAATTGGATAAATTATATTGATTTCCAATCTGCATGTATTTGAGAGTAGTTTTCCTAATACCCAATTGCCCAAAATAAGGGAAAAAAAAAATACCAATAATTTTTTGGGGTTGCCATTAAATAGTTTCTACTACTAGGCTTCAATCAATGAGAAAAGTGTTGTCATAAAAAAAATTCAAAAAAAGTAGGAGACCTAATAAAGAAACCCAAAAATTTTGAATCTAGAACAACCAAACCCCACTAGGCCAGCATTAAATGCTAAAAGAAGCCTGTATTGAAGATTCTGGCTTGAAATCAGGTGGGGGGGTTAGTTGTTGGTGGATCCCAATGCTTAAAATGGGTCAGCTTCACTGGACTTGTTTTGAGTCCAGACAAAGTTTGTATTGCCTGATTTTCTGTCCAACTGGTGGATATGCCAAAATCCATTTTAAATGGCAATACTTAATTGGCTCTCCTTCTCAATCCCACCCCTTGTGGACCCCTCAACCTCATTTACCACTACTTTAGATCTTTTATGTGCATCATATTTAGCTGAATGGTGAATTCTAGTTTAGCCCTAGCTCATTGAACTTAGTAATTAACTCTGGTTCATGTCCTCCTTGTTGTTCTCCACTTTTTATTTTCCTCTTATTATTATTTCTTTTTTCCCCAAAAAAAAAATATGGAATTTTTTTTCAAATTTAAAATCCAACTAATTTTTTGTGGACAAAATAGCCAATTTTTATATCACAAAATTGAAATAAAAAGCCCTAGCCCTTTTACTTGGGATAAAGGTTTTGCAGATTCACAGCATCATCTATCTGAGCTTGTTAAAATCTTCTTTTTTTTGCCTTTTTTTTCCCCCATAAGAAAGGGAATTTGCAACAAAACATTTATTTTGAAATCATTTTTCATGAAATGGGTAAAACTTCACCACCCAAAAAATCACTTGGTGAGACCCAACCTGTCCATAAAGAGAGAGAGAGTATTTGGATCTTTTAGCTAGATCCAAAATAGGTATCACACACACATATGATTTTTTCAGCTATGATTTTGTGAATGAGCTCTTTTTTTCCTTTTGTAACCCAAATAATTGCATATTAAAGCTATCCACAAAGACAATAAAACAAAGCATGAGAACCTTCAAGTTCACTGGAATTGAGGACAACAATCAATATGTAGAATGAGAGATTGTGCTAAAGGAAAATAACAAACGAGAAAACTCAAGTTTTCACATAACTAGAGATCATTTGAGTTTTCTTTTGTTTTGTGTGTTTCGATTATGTTTACATGTTTACCTAGGGTTTGGGTATGTTATGGGATACCTAAGGAGAACATAGGAAAACACATAACCTCTACCTAAGAGGTTAGGACACCGAGTGGAGGGTTATCTAAGGTTACAGCGGTCATCAAAAGCTTACATAAGGGGTTATAAAAGAATTACCTAAGGACTACCCTATGGGGACACCTAAAGGCTTACCTAAGTTATGGGATATCTATAGATTACTTTTAAAGTTACACGGAACACACCTAAGGGGTTATTAAAAGTGTACATAGTGAGTTACATAAGGCCTACCTATAGGGCTACCTAAGAACTAAGTAGAACACTATCTAGGTTATGGGATATTTAAGGATTCCTCAGAGGATTAGCTAAGGGTTGATGTAAGTTATGGGATACCTAAGGATTATTTTGGAGGCTATCTAGGAAGTATCTAAGGAATCATCTAGTTGTTTACCTGGATTATGAGATGCATAAAGCTTACTTCAAAACCACATAAAGCCTAATTATGAAGCTAGTTAAGGATTTTTTAGGTTAGGGGCAAGGTCAAAGCAAAACCTTACAAGATATTTAAAAGGCTACCTAAAGCTACCTAGGGCTTATTCATAGGGCAAAAGGGGCTACATAAGGCCTACATACAAGGCTACATAGGGAGACACCTAGTGGCCTACCTAGGTTATGGGATACCTAAACCTAACTATTTAAAGGGCTACATAAAACTTACCTATGGGGCTACCTAGGGCATTTTTAAATTAGGTGATATCTAAAGGTTATTTAAGGGGCTACATAAAGCCTACATAGGGGGCCACCTAAGGACTACCTAAGGGCTACATAAAGTTAGTTCATAGTCCATATGTAAACTCTTAAGTATTTTTTAAGTATCCCTTAGCTTAAGTAGGTCTTTAAATAGCCTTTACTTATAGTTAATTAGCACCTTGAATAGTTCCTATGTAATGTATTATATAAACTTTTGATAGCCTTTATTTTAGGTGGCCTTTAACCTATTTAATCTCCTAGGGTGCCCTCTCGGTAGTCTGTCCTAGTAACCCCCTTAGGCTACTTAGATGGCCCTCCAAATAACACCTAGGTATCCCTTAATCTAGGCAAACCCGTTGGTAATTCTTAATTCATCTCTAGATAAGCCCCAAGGTAACCCTTCGGTAGCCCTATATAGTCCCCCATGTAAACTTTTCATGACCCATGTCTTATGAAAATAAATAGCCCATAGGTAGATAAGGAGGTAGGTAGGTCCAAACCTAGTTAACCTTTAGCTAGGTAGATTATAGTGTAGTTAAAGAAGAAATTATGATGGTCACTTTTGGGAGTTCATCCTTAATTTTGAGGTGTGCATTGTGATCCTCATTTTGGTGGACTTATGGATACGTCAAAAAGGAGGATGTGTAAGTATAGTGAGAACCAAATTCAAGCCCAAAGTAAGGATTATTTTAAGCATAACTTTTTAATTCAATCTATATCCAATGGGTGAAATTTTTTAATCATTTTTCATTATACCCCAATGGGTACATATCAATCTAATCAATATCCAATGGATAACAAATATGAATCAACTTTCATTCTCACTTGCACCAATGGCTACAATCCAATCAGTATTCAATGTGAAGTTACCAAAGCTTAAATGGTAGTTTAAGGCTAGAGTGTAATAAACACCAAGGGTTTAAGATGGAAAAATGATTTTGATTAACAAATGAATGTGTACCCAAATAAAACGATAATGAAATTTTTTTGTTCATCCTCCAATTATATAAACATTTCAAAAGTCATGACATTATATATGGCTATTAAGAGCAATTAAGAGCCCATATCTAATGAAATAAGTTTTTAATTTTAAGTTCAACCTTTCTGTACTAACTCATATGAACACTTTGAAACTATAGAAAACAAACTCACAAATACATAGATTGTTTCCTAAAATCTTTCACCATAAGTACCCCAAAATAATTGTTTTTTGGTTGCAAAAACAATGAAAACCATGTAATGAACAACATCACCTCATCACATGAAAATGTAATAATAGGTGTCACTAAATGAACACAAGCTACATGTAAACCAACTAAATCACACCTTGTTTAAACCAATTTAACTATGCATTAATGATCACCATCCTATCATTTCAATGATTTAAAAAAGTTAATCACTCCAGATTGGGTTGATGGACCCATTTTAGCTCAATTAAAATGATGTGCAAAACATTTTAACCTTCCTTCCTAGCTTTTCATTTTTCAATTATCACATGCATAGTGAATTTATAGATCACAAACGTTATGCCATAAAATGGAATTCAATACCTAGACATTGGTAAAGATCCATTAGTTGGAATTGTAACATGCAATGTTTTATTGACCTCAACGCATTTAATTACATGTGGTTCTTTCAATGCAAACATCAATTTGTTCCCGTGTTTTTTCTCCCTAGTTGCAGATTCCTTGCATAGCAAATCCAATTCAAGTCCAATCACATAGTCATCAAAGGTCATCATGATGTTCTCAATGATCAATTTTTCCATTGAACCCATTTGTGGCATTTGTGTTAGAACTTTGGGCATCAACAAAAATCAAGTAATATGACTACAATGGGCTCTTTGATGCATGTGTGATGTGCATTTCCCAATTGTCATTTACCATCATGGCCCCAATTTTAGCTTTTTGCAAATTGGAAATCTTTCATAGTCATTCATCACTAGGTCACCAAATGCTACCTTCTTGTAGACTGTCAAATTGCCCCTCAATCTCAACATAATAGTGATAGACATTGGGTATAGTGGTAGGATTGCATTCACCCAACACTTTTTCAACTTGCAAGTTTGTAATATCATATTCTTGAAAGGTGTTGTCTTCGCCTCTATAATTTCTATGATTTTAACCTTAGTTGTGTGAGTGTGATTGGATGCCCAATTATTTGCATATTTTTCACATATTGAACAAGTGATTCCTCCTCCCCTTTCTGATGGATTATAACTTTGCCTTTTTTATACAATCATGTTATTCCATATAGATGGTTCTTCAATGATGTGACAAGCACAACAAACATTTGGCTTGTAGTTTGGAGCCACCAACAACATGAATTGTCAAATTCAATGATGCATGATCCTAGTTTCCATTTTTTTCAAATTGTGTCATCATATTGTAAATCAAATAGCAATTTCGTTCGTGCCTATTACACCACAATTTTGAGCGCTTGGAACACCACAACTTTGAATTGAATTCTAGGATCATGTGCGTTTTGAACATCAATTGTTTTTGTTTTGATGGGCACAACATCTAAATTTCAAGGTGTTTTAATGCCATTATGCTTGCCTAGTCAGTTTGATTTCAATTAGATTCCTATTTTCATCCTAAAATTGATGGCCACAGTTAGTGCCAATCCATCTCAATTAGTTGCCAATGATGGAGGTTTGAAATTTTGATGCATTTCAACATGGTAGTTGGCATGATCGTAGCTAGCTTCGACCATCTTCATTATTCAAATTTAAATACTCAAGCATTACAATAATTAGAGGCAAGTGATGCTTTAAGCTTATATCAATTGGTAGATTCAAATCCACACATTGTGCACATTCATGTTGTTCACCTATGTATTTTTTAGTGCATTAGACTTTTAATCCTCAAAGCTTTTAATACTTTGTGTTCATGTAATGATGCATTAAACAACAATTGAAACATCTAACTTGGCCTATTGTTGTGGCTCACATTTTACACATCATTGTGTCTTGTATCATGCATGCACAAAACAAATGCATTTTAAATGGTCCATCTATAAAACAAAATCAATAACTTCCTAGAGTAGATTTGATCATTGATGTTCACATTATGTGTCTATGCAACAAGTAAATTGTAACACTAATTAACCGGTTTGAGGAATTACAATAAACATAATGTTAATGCATGGTGATTCATGTTGTATCGGAAGCTAGCATTAAACTATTTCCACTCCATCCTTTGAGATGCCAATAATAAATTTGAATGTGGTTTCCATCATGCATTAATCAAACCTTCAAAGAACATGATCAAATCAATGGATCGGCCCATGCAATGAACATATGCAGTTGCGATTCATCCTTTATTTGGTTAGTTTTAATACTAGCCCATTTAAAGCTCAATGGACACCAAATTTAAGCACAAAAGTAGATGCTTGAAAAAGGGTAGTGTCTATTTAAGGTTTGGTTATCTTATAACAAATATGAACCTATTTTTAATTTCATTAAACCCAATGTCTACAAATAATCCAATTGATATATTCCAATTGTTAACAAATAGGTATAAACCAATGTTGTGTGATTCTTTGACTCTAAAGAGAACATTGAATCCCAATTTTTGTTTTTAATTCTATATTTTGGAGGTTTGAATCCTCTTCTTCCCAATTTAAATCCATATGGTTTCAATTGTGACACATTTTTTTCAAATTCAAGAACCTCAAGATGCAATTCAAAAATTGAGCTTGGTTTCATGTACACATTACACTCTCTTATGCTAAAAATTGTATAAGTTCCAAGTTATATTGTAAATTGAAACCAGGGACAATATAGGTGGTAAGTTCAACAACTAATAAAGACTAACACTTAATTATGAAGTTGAGCTTGCTTGTTAACTTTTGTTTGAAAATCAACTTGCTTACTTAAAAACATGCCTCTCTTTTTTAGTTTCAAGTCAGGATGTAACAACAGACTAGCTCCATTGTTTAATTCTAGTGCTGGTTCTAACCCCCAGAAAAAAAAGGGTGTGAGCTTGGGTCTGGATCAGAACAACCTGACCTTGAGCTCCCAATTTTAACATTACAAACCAAATACCCTCATAAACCCATTTTCATTTTTATTATAGCTGATAGAGTTATCAATAAAGTCACCCCATCTTTGGACCCTAGTTTGACCCTCTAAACCGTGTTTATCTCCAATTGGAGTGTATCCATAACTGAGTGAAATTGAGTACTGTTTCCTGAAACTGGGTATCATCAGTTCAGAAGATTTGCAGGATCTTATTCTGAGAAGGCTTCAATTTTATGAAGAACATGAGCACAGCAGCAGAGGGGTAAGGCAAATCAAAACCAGAGGCTCCCCAAATCCCCCGAGCACCAATTTGGATACGAGAAACTGGTTTGCTCCCCCTGCTTTTCTTCCCCTGTATACTGATTTCATCCTGACTTCTCACTTCATCACCAGTTTTGGCAAAACTGGGGCCCAGTAAACCCCCCCCCCCAAGTTAGTGATAAATTTCACATAAACTCTAATGGCTACAGACAATCCATTCAATAGCCAAATGGATAAAACTGATGATAAAAATACTGAACAAAAAAGCAAGTATGAACTGCAGATGAAAAGGGAGAGGTGTCAGTACATTTACTACATTCTTTTGGGTTTTTTTCTCATGAATTTTAATGATTTTTTTTTAATTAAAAAAATAAATTGGGGTATAATTGGAAGCCAACAATCATAAGAAAGGGTTTTCACATCATTACAGAGTAGAATAAAAAGATGGATATAAATATTAAATCAAGCATTTCTCTCCTCTTGTTTGCTATAGGTACTACCTGCTACTTACATACACCAGGAAATGTTGAACATCAAGCAAGCAAGCAAGCAAGCAGGCTAGCTCTGTTAACACACTTAATGTCACAAAACTCCCCAACCTCAAAACCCTAATAATTGGGCCACAGTAGTGAACCAGCAGCACCCACAAGTGCACCATGTAGGATGAATGAATGATATGTGGTCATGAAACACTTTTCTGTTGGGTTTCAGTTCCCTAGCTAACCATGGTGGTTACCTCAGTTGCTGCTTTTTTCTTTTAACCTAACCTACTAACAACCCCAACCCACAAGCAAATTGTTAATAGGTAGGTAATAAAAAACAGCCCTTACATATATGTATAAACCAATCTACTTACCTAGTAGCTACCTATTTTCTTACCTACCTACCTACCTACCTATTTTCTTACCTCACCTGCATTCCTAACCACTATAGTTAGTTAGCTACATATTAACCATCCACATGTACCTAGTATTTTTTACCTACCTAGTAACCATCAAGTGCCTTAAGTACCTAGATACTAACCACTTACCGACCCTACCTATTTTACCTATGATAGGTTAACCCCGCTTACATAAGGCCTATGCCAAAAAAAAATTTAGTGTAATCAAGAGCACCTTTCAAAGTGTAATTTTTTCTTCCTAGCATTTTGAAAAATGGAATCCTTGCTATGGTGGGCATTCAATTCCAAATACCCCACAATTCATTTATTTATTTATTTATTATTCTTGTAATACTTGTGACTGGGTATCATGGGATAATTACAAATTTTTGCTCGTCTTTATGCTTGGTAAATTTTGCCATTTTTTGACAAAGAAATTTGCAGAGATTTTGGATTTTTTTTCTTTTTGTCTTTCTAGTGTAATTTCGACTAATTTCTTTCTCCATTTTGACATTGAAAAAATGAAAAAAGACACTTATTGGGAAACACAAATGACAATCTATTTATGAAGGAAGGTAGTTTATTTGTTTTTTATGGCGAGATCCCAAAAACCACTTCACCTCTTGCCATGCTCTTGGTACCATTAAAAAGCCCTTGATGATGAATAGGGGTGCACCAACTTGGTTTCATAATGTTTGGACCTATGGTAGAGGAGTTATTGAATGTTGAACAAAAAAATTTATTCAAAATTCATTTAAATCAAATCTATAGTTTATTGGGGAATTTGGGCATGTTCTTGGTTGGAAAGCCCTAAATGAGTAGGATTTAGTGAAGGTGATTTGCAAAGTTTTAGACCTCAGGTCCATGAGATATTGAATTTTGAATATTTTTTTAATCATTAAGAACTCAATTTTTTAAAAATTAAGTGGTTTTTAAAAGAAAAATCAATTGGGTAACCAGTTCACACTTGGGCCAAAGGCACAGGCTACACTAGTCCCTATTATGTAGTTGATTTTTTACTTCTTAACTTTAATCACCTTTTTAAGATTTGCAGTCTCTTATGAGTCATTAAGCTTCTACCTAGTCCAATTTTCATCCTTTCTCACAAATGAATGAGTTAAGTTCAGCCTACATTACAAATTGCCCAAGATTGGAGATTCTATAGCAATAGAGAGTGGCTAATAACATAAGCCGGGTGGGTTTCCTTTTTCAATTTTGTGATGCAACCACAAAATGGCGATGGCAATCATCCATCCACAAGAGGAATCAACAAAATGTGGCTACAAATCACAGAGGAAAGAACTATTTTTTTAAAGAATCCTGTTATATTTTGGGCAACTTGCTGGAACCCATTATCTAAATATGGGCTATTTTAGAAGGAAAAAACACAATTCCTGTGACAACTTTGGTGCATTATGTTATATTGTGTTCACAAAATTCCTTTGAATGAGTTGCACTTAGTTATGTTTTTGGGTCTCTTGAAGTGGTGAAAAAATTCACCCAAAACACAATGACAAACATAAGGCGAACAATTAGGTCTGAAAAAAAAGGTGAATTCAATGTACTTTGTCATTTCCATCAACCAGGAGGTGCAGTCCTGGTGGTGGACCAGTCCTCCTCCTCCTCCTCCTGAGTCCTCTCCCAGAAGGCTATTCAATCACCCATCCTACCATTTATTATTCATTCAGTGAAGGGAGGTGGCCAACAGGAAGGATCTTGGACTAGCAGCAAAATGTTGAATGCCACAAATCAGAGAAACTGGAGGAGCTGTTGGGACAGTTCTCACCAGAGGAGGGAGGACAACTAACTAACTAGATCTTTTATATATTATACTACAGAAAATGTGTGTTGTGAGTTGTGAGTTGTGAGTTTTCAGTTGCCTCTGGGCATCCGAGGCCTACTACTACTATATCCTCTTAATGTTTGCACAGACACGATACTCAGTGCAGTGCACATACAACACACAGCTATTTCAACCCATTAAGGTAGTTTGTGCTTCTCTCTCTCTCCCTCCTGTCCTTCCTATCTGTGCACCATCACACTCAGAACGTCTAGTGTTTGGCAGACAGAGACAGACAGACAGACAGACAGATGGACGGACGGGCATTATACCTTTTGAATGGAGGAGAGGTCAATGCTCAGAGAGGAAATTCTTTCATGCCGAATGCTGCATTGTTGAGCATCCTAAATAACTAGATTCGAATAGTGCAATTTGGCATTTAGCTAGTCAAATGTACATTTCAAAAAAATGAAAATTTCTTTGTTGTTAAGTGGTGAAATTTTGTCACCAAAATTTTTTAAAAGCTTTTAGGTGAGAGATTATTTAAATTCAACTGCCTTGGCTAATCATTTATTACAGCGATCCAATCAAGAATAGTCCATTAATTTACTTTGCAGTGTCTTGTACAATCACTAGATCATGTATGTGTAAAATGTACTGGGCTGAATCGCATTTTACTCGTCTGAATTGGCACATGAATGTTGTTGTTGTTGTTGTTCACTTCATCCAAAATATACTACACTATGCAAGGCACAGATGGAGGTGTGTTGCGCCTCTCAAGCAATGCCGTATACAATTTCTTCACAAGTCGCAATATGAGTACTAAATGTTTAACTCTAAATGCTTACATCTTGATTACAATCCGACCCTTGACTGAAAGGTTGTGTCTGGGGGAATTATTTTTGAGACCTCCTCATGTTTGCACTTCTGCTATTAAGTTGATATCTTCTAGTTTGATTAAAGAAGGAAACAATTACATGAGTGTTGGGGTATATAGGTCACAAATGAAGCTACCATGAAAACATGAGTTGAATTTGATGAGAGTGAAATCATAGTGATCCGATTGCCAATGACCCATGGATTCGATATTGTTGGATAGTCAGCTAGGTAGGTGTTTAGTTCGTTTGTCAAGCTTGTTGCATTTGAACAATTCATCACTTTACAATTCCTCAAAATTTGGTCTTGAATTTTGACATATGCATTTGTGAGGGTGTGGTATCTTGTGCCTCCTTGTTCTTTTCATTGCATCAATATGAACTCATTTTACTACTATGCAACACCAAGAATTCCATGATTGTGGGGGGTAACTTGGATCAAACCATCATGGGTCAATTAATTTTAAGTTACGAAAACTACCTATCTTCTCAATGCTTCAAAATTGATTGTATAATTTTCATCAACAATACGCAAAAATCTGAAATAAAAATGTCCTATTTTGTTGGTATTTTAAATAAGCTTCTTTATTAAACCAAATTTATTGTTCCCTCTCAAAAATGATAACAAACAAAAACATGATTTTGTAGGAGAATGTGTTAAACCTTGCTTATAAAGCCTAGTTGATGTTAGTGTTTTTTTTCTATTAAACAAAATTTGTCATTCTTTCTATCAAAAAAATTGGAATTTTTTTAATTTATTTTCCTAATGTAAATTTTGATTAATTCAACAATTTATTGGGGGGGGAAATGAAGAATTTTTTGAAACTATGGTATTGTTTAATTTCACCCAATGTTATTTTTTTCAATTTGGTGATGTTGTTGAAGTGACAATAGTCCAAAAGTATATTTAATCCAATTCTGTGGCAAATTTTTATGATTTTTTGGGCAATTTTTTATTTTCAAAAATGTGAAATTTGTGCTAGAAATTTTTTTCGAAAATGTTTTTGGCAAAATGTTAAAAATTTCCCTACCAAAAAATCATTGCTTTTACAATGGCATAAGATTTATCACATATTTAGATTTGAATAGAGGGTTATTTATGGACCAAGTAGAGTAATTTAAATAGCTTTGTGTGTTTCCATTGATAAACTGTTGTACTTTGTGACAAGGTAGAGTGTTGTATGTGTTACATTGTGTTTAACATGTTCTATGAATGTGAACATCATTAAATGTGTATGAATCATTTTTTGTAATAAAGAAATTTACATTTCTCTCCTCACATTTGTTGTGCAAGTGTTTCAAGTTGTTTTGATTTCTCAACTTCTTTACAATTGCACGAATAAAAGGAAATGAAACACATTCCTAAACTTAACTAAGATTGTGGGTGAATCAAAAGAGGAATGTTCAAGGCTCTAAAGTTGGATTCCCATTTGGGGAATTGGGATTCATGAGGAGTTTTAATGTTCATAATGATATTTGAATTGAATGAATTGGGTGTTGTTAGAAAGATCTTAATAAAGGTTATAAGTTAAAACTCTAAACCCATAACCCATAATTTTAAAAATTTATAGGTTTTATGAATTTTATGGTTAATTTAGAAATGAGTATGTTTTGAAATTTAATTTCCTTGATGTCAAAGTTATGATTAATGCTATGAAAGAAATCTATAGTTCTACCCCTCCAAAGGCCTTTCCTTCAAGGGAATTTTGAATATGCTTCCAAGTGCACATTGAATATAAATCCAAAATTAAATATCCTACTACCTTGGCAACTTCAATTAACAAAAAATTGTGAAGAAAATTATTGAATCTTTAAGAATACTTCATTTGTCAAATTGAAAATTAATTAATTATTTATTTGAAAGACGTGTGTCAAAGTTGCCAAGGTATTATGGTATTGCATAATCAAGCTTATAGGTATTTAGTCATTTTCAAAGATGACATTAGAAGGAAATTACTATTGTTTCAACAATAAATAACTTTATAGATGGAAATGCCCAATAAAACGTAGTGGAGGATACTAAAATGTGTTTTGAGAACACTAAATGCCAAAGTGAACTTTGGTGTAATTTTTTCATTTCAAAATTTGTTGTCATATTCTCACATTATTTTTGTCTTCCACAAGACAAATTAATGTCCAAAGATTGATTGGAGTTTGAAACACACATGACAAACATCTTAACACGGTCTATGTGCAACCAAAAAGGAAGTGGCCATAAAACCTCAAACAATGAACAAAAAATTGAAATGTAGTGATTTCTCTCAAAACAACATCTTTATTTTGTTGGATAGTATACACTCTTCAAACATAGCAACTCCCAATTGCAAACACCAACTATTAATAATTTAAAACACAAGCATTTTAGGATTGCATTGACAAGATTTGTCAAAAAATTAGATGTCACATATGCACATACACACATCACAAGCTTTCTAATGTAGAAATGGATTAAACGTTCAATGTCCACATCTCCGGTCTTCTTGTCCAAGTATTATCCCACCTTTGCCATAATCATTACAAATTCATTGAATAGTACATATGTCTCTAATGACAATCTCTCTCTAGACTTTCATTTTTTTTTAAATCTACATCCAAAAACTTATTGCAATCTCCAATTTTATAATACATGCCCATGAACCCCTCTCACACAAAAAAATTCAACAAATTTAATCCTCCCAAGAAATTTACAACAAGCCCCAAACAATCCATTTTGATTCTCCAACTTATTACACTATGCATGATGCATTATTCTTCACAACTCAAAAACTAGGATGAAAAAAATGGCAAACCTCCCATGCCCACTCTCTTTTTTATAATTATTTTTTAGCATTCAATGGGACCTAATAGACCATGAACCTAGACTCATTCATCATCTCCATTCCTTTTGCAACAATTAAGGAACATGAAAACACAATTCAACAACTTCCTATTTAATCCATCTCCACCAAGTCTTGCACCTTACACAATGGTAGTAACAAAGGATACAAACCTTTAAACACACATCTTCCCAACAAAAATAAAAACAAGAATATTTATCTATTAACACCAACAACCAACACCATCATCACAATCCTACTTCCTCCATTTTTTTCATACATTCATCCTTATTTCCATTGCCATATCCTTGACCCTAACATCATCACCAAAATTTTAACCATAAACAATAAATCAAAAAGAAAAAAAATAAAATGACAAACTTATGCTTGTAACATATTTAAAATTCCTCACATGTCATCAGACCACCATCACCATGGTTCTCCATGAGTACAAAGACAAAAAACCAAGGGTTGCCTTCCATCAACAATGTTAGTTAAAAGCTTACAACCCAAAACTTTAAAGTTGTCTAATCATTAGTTGGATGGGTTTTGAGTCTACATATGATCTATTGTGCAATGTGATTCATACTTGTGTACATTTTAAACAAAGCCACGCAATAAATTTAATCAAGAAATCTTTTGTAAGAAGTCAAAATGCCCAAAAATATATTCACCCAATAAATACCTAACATTTGATGCCCATGGCAACATGAAAAATTCACTAAGGAAGTGCAATAACAAAAATATGAAAACTTGATGAATACACGAAAAGATAGTGTAGTATTGAAATTTTCAAAATGGAAAGATTATTAATATTGCCTTTATTGACTTGCTTAACATTTGATGGCCACCACCATTTTGTCAAATTATGTTGTGACAAATAATAGGAATGTTAAAAAGGTCTAAGTGTTTAAAATGATAGTAATATTGTCTATTGGAAACTTAGAATTTGAATGTTATATTGTTAGATTTAATTCAAATATTTAAAATTTTCACTTTTTATTGGTCTATTTTTCTTCATGTCTTATACATTTTAGAATTGAAATTCATTCATGAATACATATATATAATATGTTCAATTTCTATGATTGTTTAAAGATTTGGACAATTAAATCTTCATTGCAATGTAATATTTTAACATTGAAAATATTTGTAAAGTCTACAAAATTCAAAGCATATACATCATGTTTGGGCAAAAGATGGGGTGGGTCACATAACATAGGACAAGCATGGTAAAAATGAAGAAAAAAGGTGGGGTGAAATTTGGAAATGCACCTATTTAGTGGCCTTTTAAATTTCAGCCCATATTTGGGTAAATTCAAGTTGTTGAAGCACATTGAACTTTGCAAAGTATGAGAGTGTTATGTATGAGAGATGCTTTGAGGGTGAACACTTTGTGTTTGAAAGTTCAAGTGAGGGAAGCCTTTTGAAGTTTCATGAGAAAGCTCAAGTGAAGCAAGCTTTTCGGAATCTTGATGAAAGAGCTTTGGTAAGTTTTTGGAGTTGAAATGGGTTTAAGCATGTGAGCTTTCTAAAGTTTTGACAAATTTCAATTGTGTGTGCTTGAAAAAAATTGAATGTGTGCTTGAAAGGTTTCCAATGAAGAGAGGTGACTATGTGATGGATTAGAGGTTGATGGAGCATGTAAGATAGCAAGCAACATTTGCATGAAAGAACGGATAAAAAACGTTTGCACTTGGACTAGGGAAGGATCAAGGAGTGTGGAGCCATTGTTGACCTCAAACAAGCATTTTTTTTCAAAGTAAATTACAATTTAGAAAAAATGACCCCAATTTATGCCTTATTGTGAATTTGGGTGTCTATTATGCTTTAAGAAAAAGTGCAAAATCAATGTCAAGTGACAAAGTTAGCATGAAAAGGTTAATGTGCCCTTTCATGTGCATGTTATCTAGTAAAATCAAAAACATTGATTGGCACATTACAAAAATAATGTTTCAAAACCAAAAAAAAAAACCTTTTGAATTTGTTCTAGTGTCTTTGAAAAGTTGGTTTTGATGTAGAATTAAGGCCCAACATGCCTTGCACATTTCACCCTTGGAAGTTGGGAATGTACTAAAGTCATTGGGAATTTTTGGGAAGATCCTTAAGATTTCAAAAGTTTTTATGTTGTGCAAGTCCTTATATGGCCTTCATAGGTGTGACCTCATTCTAGGAAGTCCCATGGGGTGGTCCTAATAGTACACATTAAGTACTTAGTGGAAATGAAAGAAGGGATTTTTTTTAAAAAAAAGACATGGACTACTTTCCACCATTGCAAGTTTTTAAAATTCCACCAAATTGGAATTTTTAACCACATGTTCAGGCTACATGTTTCAAATCCCCTAAAATATTATTATTCACAAAATTCGAAAGGCTTCCTAACACAACTCGTTGATAAAACAATCCAAATGTTAACCCTTACAGATAATGTAGTGCCCATGATTATTGCCTTTGGACAATTACATGCAAACATTTCAATCATAGAACTCTTCTTATGCATGGAAGTTTAGGACCAATTGTCTAAAAGGTGCCCAAAAATCCTTTTGTATGTGGGGAATGAAACATACCATTGAGTGTATTACCAAGTAATTTGCATTTAGTGTTCTCCCTATGCATTTCACATCCTCAAGTAGTGAGTGATATCACATGACATTTCCACATTCTTTTGCTTAAACAAATGTACATCTACCGTAAATCAACAATTGAAAAAAACTTCTAATTACTAGTAGTAAGGAGTTTTTTAATGTTTAGACCTATTTGGAGTTGAATACACCAAAAATTGCATTTTTTGCCCTACTTAAGTAGGGCAAAGATGTTCAACAAGCAAGATTCCCAACTATATGGCTCCCTAAAGCTCCATATATCCTCAAGTCACAAGGATAAGGATGCTAGAGTGAAATCTCTTTTTATAGTTGACCTACATTTTTGGTGTGTCGATCTATATTGTACCTTCCCCTCAAGTATACAACTAACATAATTTTGTGGGATATTTCATCACCATATCTTATATCAGAAAGTATATAGAATGATGAATTAGGTTTTGGGACACATTTCTAAGAAACGAACACTCTTAACATTACTCTTTATAATTTGATTTGGAGCAAATGGGTATGTATCAATTAGAACTATTCTATCAAATAAGAAGAAACACAAGAGATATAAGACTTCTACTTGTATCCCAAAAACTATGCACATATGACATTTGCTAATGGAGTTCTTGATGGGTGTCAATAAGGACTAGTCAATCAATAGTACCAGATGAAAGACTAATATGTATCAATAGAAGCTAGAGTTGAAATGTTGCTTTTGTAAAGGAACAAACAAATACACACACAAAAGTATGATGTTCATGTTCCTAACTTTTTGTAGGAGGTAAATTAAGTTCCATGCTTGAAAGAAAATAGGATTCAATTCTTGAGGAATACCTTTCCGCCCCGTCCAACTTGGCCAGTCTTCTCCAGTGCAAGTTGGAAATCAGCAAGTTCATAAGTCTCACCTGCAGTGGGTACAATGATTTTGTCTTCAATGAGCTTAGAAACTTCATCTATGAACACTCGGCGCCTTGCAGGGAAGCTCAGCTCTCGGTAGACAAACCATGCTGATACACAAACACCCCTGAAAAGATCCCCCACACCCACAATTGCATCAAAGCCTCCCAAAACTCCATATATGTACACTTGACCTCCATCTCGCACACTGGCAGTGACTTGTTTTGTGAGTTGGCCAGCTACTGCATCAACAGCACCATATGCAAGCTTACCCCCTGTGATTTCCTTCACTCTGGCTGGTACATCCTCATCAGTTGAACATATGACTTCATCTGCACCCAGAGCTTTCAATTCATCCTTTTGTTCAGCACGGCGCACAACATTGATGGTTTTGATTCCCCAATGTTTGGCAAGTTGGATGAATTGACGACCAAGCACCGAACCTGCAGCTGTCTGCAACACATATTCACCCTTGGGTACTTGAAGATCACTCAACATCCCATGCACCGTCCATGGAATGATAACAAATTGAGCTGCATCTTCATCTGAAATTGAGTCCGGTACAACCCATATGAGACCTTCTCGGACTGAAACATACTCCTGCCATGAACCCTCACCGTTTGGTAGATTCTCTACTGTGAAAAATACCACCACTCTTTGCCCTTTCACCACTCCCGTCACTCCCTCTCCAACCTGTGCAGCAGCCACATTGAAATGCAAGGAAGGGAGGGCAGGCGGTTAGTACTGGGTTTTGTATTCATCAGGATTGGTTCCATAACAGAGAGAACAAGAGCAACTGAGAGAAAGCAACCACAAGAGCCAAGCCTTTTGAATGACCTAATTTGCAGCCAAAGGGAAGAAATGACATGATGCTAATTACAACCTCATGGACAATCCCGAAGCCTTCTGGCCCAGGAGTGAAAGAGCCAGATGTCCAGGTTGAATATCCTTTGATATTGAGATCAGTAGGATGTACAGGACGTAGAGTGATGTGAACAACCACATGACCAGGCTCTGCCTCTGGCACAAGCTTTGTCACCAATGCTAGTCCAGCATCAAGATTCTCTGTATCAAACCTCTGCACCACAACTGCTCTATTGCTTAACATTTTTTTTCTTCTTCTGCTCCTTCTTCTCCCCTTCACAAAACAAAAAAGCAAACTTCAAAATTCAATCTAGCATGTGACAAACAAGCTCACAGCTCAAAACACACATAAAAACCTACTAGCTCTCATGCTTGCAACTATGGCCCAGGCTTTGTTATAACATCTTCAGGTTCATAGCTAGCTAAGCTTTATGGGCCAAAACCAGACAACAGATTCTCAGCTTCCAGTACTGATAAAACCCATAATCTTAGGCAGATGTACCACACAGATCTGAGTCAAGAAATCAGATTTGGTTCATGCATGGCCTATGGAAGGGCATCTTGTCATGTGGGTGGGGTCCTTTCTTTTTAGGCTATTTTTTTTTGAGGGGAAGTTGAGGAAACCTAATTCAGGTGGTGTCTCTTTTGAGCTTGGTCCTTTGTGGAAACACAATTTGTGAGTGAGCAACACATTTAAGGTTTAGGGTTTTGACATCATTAGGCATCCTGTCAGTAGGTACCCAACTCCCTAAGAGGGTTGACTGGGTGCTTATAAAACATACAAAAACTGGTGACATCAATAGCTCTGCCCTAATTAGGGTATTCACCTAAGCACCTCCTAATTTCTAAAAACAAGAACTGATGACATCAGAATTCAGTACTTGCTGGGTTTTTTTTTTTTTAATTGTGATATTGAAAATTTGGCAAAAATTTCCTTTTTTTTTTTTCAAAATTGGAGTTTAATTTGTACTAAAAAAGCACAATTTTCCAAATTTACTTTTTTTTGTTTAAAAAAGTGGCAAATTGGTTTGCAAAAAAATCACAAGATTCAGTGATAACCACCTAATGGTTATCAAGCACTGGGCCCATCAGCATGGCATGCAGCCTTGTAGTGCGCATATCTAGTGACACCAACTGGGGGAATTCGAAGTGTAAACTTCCAAGGCATTGATGTCATGATGTTGTCACTACTCTTCTTCCTTACATAGTTTCCAATTCTAGGGCAAAGCTTTTCCACTATAGAGTTGGGGGGGTGACGGTGGCACCTTCTTGGTTGAGGTGGGAGGGGGGCCTCACCTTCTTCATTATTCTTGGTGTGGCAAGTGTTGTTGGCCATGGCTTGTCACCAAAATAGGAGGGTTAACACACAAATTTGTATGTTAATTTGTCACAATAAAGTAATGAATGTATATGTCAATACAAAAAGCTTTGGAAACACACAACCAGTGTGTGGGGGCAATATAATTTTTTAAAACTTGATAACAAGATTTTAGGACTTTGATGAATTAGCATGCTTCGGATTCCTCTTTTTATGGACTATCATGCCTTCCAGTAGGTACCCTAGTAAAAATTGAATTTTACACACAACGTTTTAAAATCTCACCAGAAATTTAGGTATCAAAATGGCAAAGTAATGGACAAGAAATATCTATAGAATCTTCTTTAGATCTTCCCATAAATCTCCCACTACAAGGAACTTGCCTAGAGATCCCGAACTCTCGAACATTCAAGTACTCAATCTTTCCCATGCACCTTCCTTAATTATCTCAAGCATGTTCAACTTGAGTAGGAATCCCATTAAGGCCAATTTAAACAACCCCTTTAAACCTCTATCACTTTCATCCTAGAACTCTACTAACACATTGACTACCAATCACCCCTATTCACCATGGAAACCTTTTTAGTAGATTTGTTAGTTTGGTGGAACATGTACAAGTGTTGGATGAATTAAAAGTAGTATATTCCATTTATGTTTGCTCAATCCACCATGCAATTAGCAATATAACACTAATGCATTCCACCAATTCTAGAAAGTTTTTGAAGTGGTCATACAAAATATTACACTTCAACATCCACATACATGGTGTACAATTCTACTTAACACATCTTCAGAATTGCAACAATATAATCATAGATGAATGTGTCCTTGTTTTAAACAAGTTTGTTCAAACTCTACACTACTTCCAACATTGGTAGCATGCAAGTTAGGCCTATGACAATTTCCAGATTACATAAAAGTTCGTAATTAGTTTTAACACTATGAATATTAATGGCATCATCACTCATTTTGACCACAAGTGTTTGTATTCACCAAACATTTGTTTAAAAGGAGTCAACATTTGTTCATTTTATTTTAATGTTTTTCAAAAAGTCGCAACCCTAGTCTTGAGATAGTGTGAAGATGAAGACTCACACTCCCAAAATGGGAGTTTGGGAGTCCACCGGAACTCCCGAACTTTCAAAGAGCAATTGCAAGGTCAAAACACCTTGCATTGGGGAGTCCTTTATATCATTGGAAAGTTAGTGAAGTGTAGATGTTTAAAATGGGCTCGCATGACCCATTTGGACATCTGCAACACAAGTTATGGCAAGAAGAAATGTCATGAATCAAACTGGCAGTTTGACTCTTGACCACAAAAAGTATGGAATCGACCCAACCCCCATGCATGCAAGTGAAATGTGACACACCATCGAAAAGTTCTCGATGAAAGTTACAACTTTGCATGAAAGTTCATCCCGATCAGAGGTTTGAGCGCAAAGTTATAGTCCCGTAAAGTTGCGAGAATCCAAACCTTGATAGTTTCAGGATTCCCTTTTGGGAGTCTTGGAACAAAAAGTCATTTGGATGTAGGTGTCGCGGAGAGGCGCAAAGAATATTATATAGGGGAAGGTGGTGGCTTCCCCCGAGACCGGGCCGTGGTGAATCTTGTGAGTCTGACATCGCCCGTGGCTCGTTTTAACACCAAAGGTGCTCCAATAGTGTACTACCAACTTGTTGGTTGGTTTGATGCAAATTATAGTGAGTAAATAAATTGATTTTCACTCTTCCTAGTCCCATCCCGAAGCTTCAGCACGCCCCTCTACCCTTTCAAAATGTTGAGAACCAAAGAACATGCCCCGATCTTTTAGCCTTTTCATTGTTTACTACTTTGGACTCATCTTGAATCTATCTAGGAGCTTGGGAGCACGTCACAAAAAATTTAAAGCCCCATGATTCAATCACTTTCACTAACTTATTTTAGTAAAGGTGTTTTGGGAGATTGACTATAATACATGTACATGGATGCAAACAAAATTTCAATTTTTCCAACTAAAGTCAAGGAAAATAGAGGTTGGTAACCAAATTACATTGGAATGCCATATAATGAATGCCAACAATATGAAGGTTATGTTTGACTATGAATTAAATAGTAACACATGTTTTCAAACCCTGTTACATCATCAAGCCCAAAACAAACAACCTAGTTAACAATGTCAATTTCTAATAAACCACCAAAAATAATAAGAAAACAAATAATCATGACAATGAGGTTTTTAGATGTGGTTCCATTCACAAGCCTTTCAAGATTCAAGAAAATTGATATTTTTTTCCAATATTCAACAACATACACATGCATAATATCCATGATTGGTTATCCACAATTATGGTTGTGACTTAATCACAATAGATTGAAATGAATTTGGTTTTTTACACGATTGATTTCATTTGATTCAAAACCACATTGTACATGGTTGTTGCAATTTCTCACCCATTGGAGTTTGTCCATTGTTTCCTTGGGACATGGACAAACTTCAAGAATCCAAACAATGACTTCATGTGCTCAAAAAATTTCATGGGCCTACCATGCTTTAGTAAATGAAATACTAATACAAACTAAACATATTTTTTCATTTTTTCTTCCCTTCCTCCATTGATCATCAACTACACAATATAACAAGGACCTTGAATGGCGTGAATCCTTTCATTTTTTGGTGTTGGCTTTTATTACTATGGTTATAATCACCTATTGCAATTCCTAAATGAGTAATCAAAACTTTCCATCTACTAAAATATTTTTACAAACCATATAGTTTTGGGTTTAGAAGTTTTTCTTTACTTCTCACTAATGTGCACACCTTGCAATATACTTCAAAACATAAGATAGGTTATGTCCAAGGGAACTTGGCAACCCCCTCATCTTGAAAACTAAATGAATATGTCAATTTTTTCCTTTTTTTTCTTTGTGGATCCCTAGATGGTGTAACAATTGGAACTTCACCACCACTAGTACCAAAGTTGGATGCACTACAAACGTGTGTAATGGAGCTCAAATGAAAACTAGATGCACCAAAGGTGAATGCAATAGAGCTAGGAATTTCAAAGTTATTGAATGTGGGGAGTCAACTTGCTTCACACATATGTGTTAGGTTCATGACTACCAACAATAATAGGGGTCATTGATTGAACAAGAAATTCAAAAAACACTTCCATGTATCTAAAAACAAAAATAGACCTAGAGAAGAATAATTTGTACTTGAAATTTGCAAGCACTTTGAAAGGAGGTGTCATGAAATGATCACAAACACAACAATTGATACTTGTTTCAAATTCTTACACTTCTTTCAAATGTTAGTCAATATCTATGAAATATGAATTAGTTTCCATTTTATTCAACAAATGGGACATATGTAACCTTTTGATAGTCAAGTCATCGAGACTCCAAATCCAACTTGAAGATTAGCAAATTTGGAATTTGTAATGCACAACTAGAAACATTGTTTCTTGTTTAAGAGTTGATTATTGATGGTTGGACTTGAGTCTTTGATGTGTAAAGTTGGCAACAACACAACATTGAATGATCATGAATAACCAAATCAACAACACCCAAATGTTGTATGTAGAACTTTTGATTTCATATTCTCGCAAATGCATAGTGCATTACATCAATGGATTTGTTGTTGGACTCTTAGAGCTTATGGATTTTGAAGGAGGTAATGTGACCTTGTTACATAATGCACACAACAGTTAGCAAGCTTACTAAAATTTATTTCATGTCAAATGAATTTGCAAAACAATGGTGCTAACACTGAATAGTGAACAATGTTATTATTACAGTTTATCTCAAGATGAAAAAAGGGTGGTGACAAACTTGCAAAGTTTAAAAGATAGCCCAACAAGATCTACT
The DNA here is from genome assembly GCA_963920785.1 of Sphagnum contortum. Taxonomy (NCBI): domain Eukaryota; kingdom Viridiplantae; phylum Streptophyta; class Sphagnopsida; order Sphagnales; family Sphagnaceae; genus Sphagnum; species Sphagnum contortum. The sequence goes on from OY987288.1 coordinate 3,100,128, forward strand.
ACATTATTGATTTTCGATGGTGAACTCCTTTTTAATCAACTAGTTTTAACAATCATTGTGACAAAAAGAAACATGTGATGGGAACATGTTTCTTAACCTAACAATGGACAACAACACATGGGATCATTGTCATTATTGGGTGTAACAATGGATATCAAACTTTTAGAGTTCAAATGGCCTCCCTCTTTTCACAACCATCAAATTTCAACAATTTTTTTGAAATTTTTCACTTGAATTAACAAGGGCCATTTGCATGCACTTTTCAATTTTGCAGAATGAAAAATTTCCACCACATTAAAATACTAATGTGAAGCAATGTATTGGGTCATAATTATTTTTTAAAAAAACATTTGGTGTTAGTTTTGTTCAATTTTGGGAAGGCCTTTGATACAAAGAACCATGATTTTTTATTCTTAGCATTCTGAACTTTTAGATTGAATGATTTTTGGATTACATGGGTTTCCACCTTATACATATTTGTGACTTCTTCAATATATGTCAATACGGTTGCCTACTTTGGCTATATCTTTTAATTTTCGCAATTGATGTGTTTAAATACATATTTAGTAATTTGAATTATGGGGCATGAACAAACTTAAATTACTTAGTAGTGGGTTCTTCCAAGATTCATTTTGTTGATCATGCAACATTATATTTTGAAGGTGCATTGAAAATCTTGAAGATGTGTGCAACGTATTTTTTTTGTTTTGCATTATGACAACAAGTGCAAAAGTGAATTTGTGCAAGTCTTTTGCCACTATGGGCTTCAAACAATTTATAAGAATATGAATAGGGATGGGAAGCTAGACTTGTTTGGGTGCTCAAAGGCCATGGTGTGAAATATCTCAACCTTCAAGTTGGATTCATCTCCCAAAAACAAAGAATTTTGACAAGTTGATGTTTTCATTGAAAGTTAAACTTCGTCATTAGGAAAGCAAAAAGGAAATTTTTAGTAGTCAAATACTTGTTGCCAATCAAGTAATCCTAGCCTTGATTTAATATATGGTGGCTTGTTGGAACTCAACCCAACCTTGCATGTGTACTTAGATACGAATTTTGGTGTGCAACTTCATTTGGAGTGGCAAGGTTGATTGGACTTGCACCAAATTAAAGTGGGATGTGATGACACTTTCAATTTGCCATGGTAGGTTGGGAATCATTGACCTCAAAGCCCTTCTCATGAAACTCGTTGTGTGAAGTCTCTTAACAAGTGAGGAACCTTGGAAAGACTTGTTACCAAAAGGACAAATAAATCAAACAACCTCAAAGGAAGAGTTGCCATGCGATGCCACTAGACATCAATTGGCTATTAGTGCACCTAAGTTATGTTAGATTCATTTCACTCTCTATAATTTCCTACTTTGCACATGGTGATGAAGTAGACTCGTCAAATGTGAATCAAGTTGCATTGGGGATGTTCTTTAATAACAACTTTTATTTGGCAACTTCAAAATCCTTTTTTGGATTCATATCCTTCATTTCTTGTTGATGTTGAAGTTGGGAAGGCCATAACATTACCTAGATGGTCTTGCATTTGAGATTTATGGGATGCAAATGACCATAAATGGAAAAAATTATTTGAACTTGGAGTGCACTAGATAGTTGTTAGAGTCATGGTAAGGGACACTATCATCACAACAATACCTTGGGCAACATGATTGTAAGTCACCCAAATGATGGTTGGTTTGGCTTGAATTAGTTTAAAAAATCTTTGAGAACTTGGGTTCTTCAATCTTTGCTCATGAGTTCAAAGTAAATAAAAATTCTAGCAATTGTTTTTGAACAACTTCTAAAGTCATTTGACCCTCAGTCCCTAATCTCACAAGAGTGAACGTTATGACATTGAAGCCATTGGGATGCCATGTTGAACTAGTTTAGTTCAATGAACTATTAAGCTTTAAAAAATGTGCAATAGAAATCAATGAACCAAATTTCTTCTTATTCTAATCTAGAGTTATTGATGGGTTACTTCGAGATATAAGTGAATGGGTGGAAAGTTACACATGGATTGAGTATTGAAGTGCCCTTTTTTGGTTACTTAACAAAGTGCAAATATTGAATTGACATAAGAATGAAAGCCAAGATAAGTCTTCTTGTCCATAAGCTCACAGAATAACAATGTGACATATTGATTTGGCAACCATGGCATCACTCTAGATCAAGGAAGATTACAACTCTTGCCCAATTGGTCTTAAACAACAACTTATTAATGGAGATCATGGCTTGCCTAGATGGGCATTGATGCAAGCTAAAAAGTTGGTGGATCATGATAGGTTTAAATGCTTCAACACTATATTTGGGGCTACAACAAAATGAGATTGGATTGGTTCACTTTTGACAAAACTTGGGGACTTTGGGATGGGACAAGGTCAATTTTGGATACTACTTGGACTAAATTTATCCTAGATGACATGGCATGCGTCCAAGGCAACTCATCTTCATGAAACATCCCCAAACCACTTTGGTGGTCTTTCTTCCCTCACAAGCCATTGACATTACTTATCAATATATAGGGGGTGTCGAATAGGCTTGTGTGTAGGTGCAAAAGAAAAATTGTTATGGCTAATGAAATTGTTGAATTTTGCGGATTGATTTTTTAAATTATTATCTTGAGTAAATTAATTCTAATGACAAATAATTGAAATTTGTATATGGGGGATTTTGTTGTATGGTCGTCCATGGACCATTCCAAAATAAAATAAAATAAAAAACTTGAATGTGTAATAGCTATTACAAACAAGGTTCTTGCATATTTGTAGGTGTACCAAGGTTATGACCACACGGATTAGAAGACTACCTAAATATGAGGCTAATTAAGTTAAGGCCTACTTACAAGCTACCTACCTACCTATGGACTACCTATTTACCCATGGGCTGCTTACCAATGTTGATTAGTTATTGAGTTTTGACCAAGTTATTAACCATGTTATGAAGTTATTTATTAGTAACCTATTAGCCACTTATTGATTTTTTTGAGAATTGGTCAAATTGATGATCACTTTGTATTGAATTTTCAAATTTTTAATAACGTACCTATATGACCCGATTATGATCTAGGTAGGTTATCAATCTTTAAACATGAATATATATTTTTTTAATAATAAAAATAATCATTTTACTTTTAAAACTCTTATAATCAACAAGCTAACAAGTGGTTATCAATTGCTTATTTGATAACCTACCTTCATACATAATTGACAATTATTACCCTTTTCTAATAATCAATTCAACAAAACAAATTTGATAATGGTATTCATAACCTATGTGGTCCCAAAAAGAATTTCAAAAAGACAACCTACCCAAAAATTGTTTTAAAAACAATAATTAACCAACATCGGTACCTTCTTACACAAGGTATTCATGGGGTATTTACCTATGGACCATCTACTTGTCTTTTCTAGCTATGGGATACTTGCATACTTACTTACCCATGGGTTATTTGCCTATTTACAATCTACCTACCCATGGGGTAGCTTACTAAGTAACCTTTAGGTCTCCCATAATCACAAACCCCTAGGTGTCTCCCTAGGTAGTTCCCTCTTACCTTATGAATAAGCACAAGATAACCTTAAATAGCTTCTTAAATAATCCCTAGTTATCATATAACCTAAGAAATCTCTTAACTAACCTCACAAGTAGATTCTATGTAGTCCTTAAATAGCCTCTAGATATCCCATAACTTAAGTAGGTCCTTAGATGTCTCTTGAGATAGTCCCTAGGTAACCCCCTAAGTAATCATTAGGTATCCCATTACTTAAGTTTCTCCTTAGGTAGTCCCTAGATAACCCTCTAGGTAGACCTTATGTAAGCTTTTGATAGTCCCTATCCTAAATAGCCTCCAAGGTAAGACTATGTAGGCCTCTCTTACACTAGGAGTTAGTCCTAGGTGGTCCCCTAAATGATCTTTAGGTATCCCCTAACTTAAGAAATCCTTGATTATTCCTTTAGATAAGTTTTGTGTAATCCCCTAAATCCCCTTTAGGTATCCTATAACATAAGCAATAATTCCTTAAGTTTCCTTAGGTATGCCATAACATAGATAGACCCCTAAGTAGACACGGAGCCACAAGCGTAGGCAAAACACAAGAGACAAGAAAACTCAAATCATCCTGCGTTAAAGAAGAAATCTCAAATTTAGTTTCCATTTCTTATTTTCCTTTGTCACAGTCCCATCCTGCATTAACATTGCATGAAGTTTGTGAAGTACAATTTGTGGCCACCATGATGATTCTCTCCACCAGGTCTAATAGTCGAAAGTATGAGCGTTTTAAGACAGAGGACTTGTGCTTTAGTAAGAATCATCATATGCATTAAAGCCCAGAACATGCGCTTCCCATTGCAAAAATCATCTTGGGGTACATTTGCATCCAATTGAAAACAGGAAAACATAAGGTGTGTTTGGTGCCCTCTTGAAGAGAATGTGCTTCGTGTTGGCTCACATTCCCAACTACTGAAGTAGTTCCTGCCAGTCAATTTCTGTCTACTGAAATGACCCACCTCTAGAACCTTTTGAGTGTTGTTCTCTCTGCAGGAACTGTCAAGGCCTGCTTTTGCAGACATTGAAGACCAAGAAATCTCCTAATAACCTCCACAAGCCACAACTCATTTCCAAGAAACACATGAATCATCAAACAATTCATAAACTTAAATACCACGGAACAATGGGTTGTGATTCTCATGTGGGTGTTGTTGCATTGCAGATTGGGATAGTACCAAATCAACCCTTTTGAAATTCAATACAAATAACAGGAAATGTCAGGCTGGTCACACCTTATCTTGAGGCATGCAACTTCTTGCTGTGTTATGTTCCAGAAGCATATCTCAATAAATTGAATGGATGGTCAACAGAGCCATGTTCAGTCCATTCTTCTTACAGCTGATGCCCCAGATCAGCACAGCCTGAGACCACAAAGCATGAGAGACACCGGTCATCAAACACTTTCAGATGATTTATTCCTTCACCAGTAAAAAGGAAAACATTTTTCAGCCAAGATTGAACAGGATTTATAGCTCTAAAGTATCAGGCAAAGGGTTTGTATTTTACAAGGATTCTCAATGATTGAACCAGATAGTCATGACATCTGGCTCCAACTCAAAACCTGCTCTAATCTGTACAATTGGAAGGATTGTGAGAGTCCAGCACAGCAGTCTCTGCTCCTAGCAGCTCATTCTGCACCTGCCAGAAATTGACTGAAACGGGGCACCAAAGTCCTTTTTAACTTTAGTGCAGCTGAGATTGTGCCATTCATGCCAACAATATGAAAGTATGCTCAACAAGTCTTCCTCATTCCAAACATGTATGTTACAGACCAAGAAAGAATTTATCTGTGGTAAAAGATACATGAAGTACCCCTACGGTACAGACAAAAAAAAAATTCCACACCTCCCTTCAGAACCTCCCAGCAACTCTGTGAAAGATATTTGTGGACGAACCATGAGGCCTTATGGCTCTGTTGACAATGCACACAGCTGCAATCTTCGCCCCCAATGAGGCAGAACCTTGTGTGAAAAACAAAGCTCCTCCCAACAATAATAGTCCTCTTGCTAGCCTCCTTTTGGAGTGGGATTTGCTCACAGGTCGGCCACTAGTACTGGCCTGTGTTACAATTTGCTCTACTACTTCTGGAACAAGTTCACTGGTTGGAAATGTTTCCTTCATTGCCAAAGGCACCTACACAGGTCAACAAATTCCTTCCAATTACAATCATAAAACTGTGTCATGACATATTGAATTCACCTCTTCTAAAAACCCAGATTGGAAAATCAACTTCTTGACAAAGACTCAATAAGACCGAATGCAGCAAACAAGAAAAAACCACAGTGCAGCATAGTAGCATTTCCATAATCTTCATGTTGTGCTCTTGTCAGCTTTGTAGCAAGTAGGAGTTTACAGTTGCAATGACCCAAGAAGCACATCTGCACATAGCGAGAGTTACCCAGAAGTCGGAAAGAAGAGAAAAATGGTGTGGATGAAGAGCAAAAGGTACCTTGTGAGCAAGTGATACAGCATTGACACCTTGGGCAAAATGTGATTGATGCTTGGCATATTGACGCAAGTGTAAGTCCATTTTCTGTATGAAACTCCAAATGCCCCGTCGAAAGGCCATCTTAGCCATCTCACGGTGCATGCCCATATCCTCCTGATGCACCATCTTCACCTCACATGCATCCCTGCCTGGAACTGCAGCCACGCATTATGTCAAGTCAGTTGGTTAGGATGATATGCTCTGACTGAGTGCAAAGCATAGCAACTGCAATGCATTTGCTCAAGCCCTTTCTATATACACTTACAAGAACACCCATAGGCAAACTTGTCTCACTGCAATTTGGCAGGATACCTCTTCCATCCCAATTCAGCCTGGCAGTTTGGTCATCCATCTTCATTCACTCTAGAAAAATGCGAAGTATGAGAGCAAAAAAAACCTGGTTTCATGACCTAGACTGACAGCAACAAAGATGGCACCTTCCATACTGCAAATAGATGAACTTATTGCCTATTGCAGATAAGCATCTGTGCATGGAAAAGGGTCACTGTTGACAAACCTTTTCGGATACGCCAGCCTGAAACATAGGTGTCTACACGCTTGTAGTTGGACTGTCGTGGTGCATCAGGATGTTCACATGCCTGCCAATATATAAACCGATGTTTCTCAGCTTCCAGTTTGCCAATGCATCACTAGAGGATTAGACCATCATCTTTGTACAAAGCCATCCATAATCCAAACAGTCACATTTAAGCAAAAGAAACGCTATTCAAGAAATGCAATAGTACCTTGAGAACACAGTAGTACGATTGGTCATCTCCCTCCCAAATGCGCCAGGCCAACACATATTCTCTTCCCATCATCATTGGAAACTTTTTTATCATGTGCCCAACTTCAGTACCAGTGACCTGGCACACTTCTAGCTGCCGGTGCTGGACTAGTGTTCTATCCCACTCTGCTCGAAAATCACTGTCCATATAGAAATCCCGCAACAATTTTGTAGAGCAATTTTCAAACACAGTGACACTTAGATACTCTGTAGCACCTCCATCCTGCATGCATTGCACCTCATCAACCTCAACCACAATGTAATGATTCAAGAAGGCCTAGAGCTGTTTCAAGCACATTTTATGCATGGCATCAGCATTAGCCCTTTTAACAGTTCAGGAGAAGCTTGTTTGAGACCACAATGTCAGTGTTCTGCTACAACATTTGATACTGATTACAGACAGGCCACAGATGGGAAAAAACAAAAGGGGGTCTTTCTGACCTTTGGGTCTCGGCGCTTGGCACTATAAGCTACAGTGTCAGACTTCTTCTCCACAACTTCTTCCCATGCCAGTTCATCACCATTGACATTTTCTCCCAGTACCTCCATAAAGTACTGCAACTCCTCATTTGTAATATTCACACTACTTTTTTGTTGTGAATCTGCTGAAACCATAGATTCATCACTACTTGCTACAACACTTCCTGCCTCACTGCAACACATACAAAATAACCTCATTATAAGTATCAGAGCTCAATTTCAAACTGAAAATTGAAAGCAGCAGCAGCGCCTAATGAAGCTCAAGCAGTCCAATGACACTATCACGCTCCACAGTTTTTACATCAAAACACAGGAATGCTCCGAACGTTCAACCTTTTGCAACAATAATTGATCCCTCTAACTCTTGCCAATACACCCGAAGAGACTTCATGACCAGAAACTTGGTGTACAGGGCTCATATTGAAACAAAAGAAAAACAGAAAACCCTCAAGCAGTCACAAGAGTAGGACCACAGCAGTCAGTCATGATTGCTCCAAACCCTAGCTTTGAGATACAGAAATTCAATCCAGAACAACTGCTTTCAATTCTCTACAGTCAAGCAGAGGACTGCAGCTTCACATGTTGTGGTGCTCAAACCTCCAAAGGGTACATGGGAAATCTGTAGCCATCTGAACATGTGAACCTTAGGTATTCTGTTTTTCTACAAAAACGCACAGAAACTCTCAGAGTTTGTGAACAGAAGCATAGTTCAATAAAAGTTGTGCAAGACTCCAGGGACTTCAACTTTTGAGAAGAACATACCTGCAAGTAGATGTGGGACTTAGTTTGTCTGGTGAGGCTGGCGCTGGCAATGGCCTCAATCTCTGCATTGCAAGTTTAAGAAGATAACAAAAGCCAAGAAATACAAGGGCCACCCACGTTGTCCATCCCAAACCCACACTGGTCCACTCTTCTCCAGTTTTCATCTTCTTCTAATGTCTTCTTCTTCTTCGATTCGACTGCTTCACTTCCACCAAGTCAGTCACACTTGCTCTTGTTGACCTCCTCCTCCTTCCCCTATCCTCAACCACCCATGTGTTGAACCACTGCTGCAAGGGTTGTTGGTTCTGAACAGCATGTTTTGTTCTCAAGATCGTCGTCTCTGACCCATTGTAGCAACCCACAATCAGATCACAATCCCATATCTGTCCTGAAGGAATTAAAAAAACTGGATATATCGATCAATTCAATACCCGGGCCGATGATGAATCTGTAATATAATTGCCGCAAGGAATCCAGCCTAGAAAGACAAACCGATGATGCTTTTGCAACAACTCTTGTTCTTTCCCTTATCTTTTACGTCAAGTGAGCAGCAGCTGCTCCATGGTGCAATACTTCTCCTCCTCCTCCTCTCGGCATCATCAAATTAGGGTTCTCGAACCCTGGATTCTCCAACTCTGAAAAAAGATTGACGAATCTAAAAAGCCTTTGGAAACATGGGAAACTCGGCTCACATCCCCACGACGACCCACAATCCAAATCCAGCACCCTGGATTGAAGAGGCCCAATCCTGCACAAATCCAGCAACAACAGACCAAGAAGAAAATACCCTAATATCACGAGTTTGAAAATTTGTGGCAAAGGGAATAATAACAAGAACGAATCTGTAATGACCCAACCTAGACTGCCGTAAAATGGGGCAGTAGGCCCATTTTTCATACATATGACTCCTAGAATCACTGAGAATGCAACAACTGCACCAACAGCCACTTGTCTACTCCTTTGTGGTAAGGGAACCTACCTTGTCCTCAAGCTCCCCAAACCCAAGTAGCTTGTAGGTATCTAGTATCTACCCCACTCCCAAATCTACTACCCTCAAAAGGTCTGACAACCAAATGTCTTCCTGATGCCCTCCTTTCTCTCCTTTTCTCCCTCCCTTAAATCCCTTCCTACCATCATCATATGGTGCAGCACCATGATGAAGAAGAAGAAAGTGGTGGGGGATTTGCTTTGGCTGCTGACTCATTGTAGCTATGAAGATTGTCTCTTTCCACCTTCTCCAAACTGCTCCATGTGTTCATTTCTTATAATATGTCTCTCTACCACCTCAAGTTATGTGTAATTTTTATTACTGAATTTGGTGTTATTTGAAGTTTCATATTAGCAGCTTCATATCATTGGGCTCTCACTTGGTGGTGGTCAAGAGTTTTCTTTAGGAAGTTTGTTTGGCCCTACCTTGTAAAGTAAGGAGATTGTGTTGAGATTCATTATAAAAATGGTAATAGTAACTTTCAAAGGATTTTGTCCCCTAGAAATATTCAATAAATATGCATAAAGATGTTTAAAATTTGATCTTCATAAGCATTGTTATTTGAAATCATCACATTGTGTAAGTTTGTGATTAGAATGTTGTCATTAAGTTCATAATCTCAACCTTTGTCAAATTTGATATCAAAGTTCATAAGAATTTGTAATTGGATATCCATTGGCAATGATTGTAAACTTCAAACATGTGCTCACATGAAACTAATATGAATTTTTTTTAATGTTTGAATATGAAAAAATATCATATCATGTTAAGAACATCTTCTAATCATGACCAATTAAATATATCAATTATTAACTTTTTGAGTTTACATGTTTCAAAAATTGTCAAATTCCTCTTTAATTCACACGCATTAAAAAAAATCAATGAAATGGATCATTCAAACCCATATGGTCAAATTATTTTATGTAAAATACCCACTTTTATATAAGTTGTTGAAGATGGCATGCTTATTGTCAGAGCTAGCTAAAATAACAAAACCAAAAATAACATTCATGAAAAATAAGGTATTGAGTTGAACCTTATAAATGTGAGCCCCAATATTTATTAAAGAAATTTTTTATCAACATAATTTTTTTTCCCCAAAATTTGTTACAAAAAGAAAAACATCAAAGTTTGTGTTATAAAGTGTGACCCAAAAATCTTGGACAAAATCCCTTTTTTTTCTTAAATAATGTTGTGGATTTAAGTTGGAGGATGCAATAGATTCTAAATTTGCAAAATCATGATTATGTTAGTTGTAAACTAACAATGTTCTTAAAAAGGACATTATATATCAATTAAGAGTTTTTTTAAACTTTGGAGTCTCCCAAAATAAAAATATTCTCACCAACTAAAGAAATAAAAATATACGTTTGAATTGGCCTACCTATATAGGTTCTAGGAAAACAATGTTAGCTCAAGCATTTTGGACAAAATGAGGTGTTATTGGCAACACATTCATTGTTGGGAAACATGTTGAAAACACAATAAGAAGTTTGTGAACACATTGGTAATTTGATGGGAACATAGTGGGAACAACAATAAAAACTCTATAAAAAAAACCAAGCATTCCCCCCCTTCCCCCCCTTTCCTTAAAAGAAAATTAAAAATGGGCTAGATAACCTTATTGCCATAGGAAAATTTCTATTCCAATTTTGATTCAACAAGAAGTAAATAGGATATAAAACATTTGTCAATTTTTTTGACAAAATGAATGATTTTCATAGTGCAAATCACTTTGGCATTGGAAACCTTACAAGATGTGACATATTGGATGTAGCTGATTTTCTAACATGTGAGCATTGTATAACATATATAAGTTTTATAATAAAAAGGAGCACACAATGCCTTGTGTATTTAGACAACACAAAAAAAAGGAAAGGACCAAAACCCATAATTTGGATGTCCCATAACAATGGCACCTTACATGTCTAATCAAATCCAACATCCCCTCACCCTACCCAATAATAAATAAATAAAATTGGGTCCATGAGGTCCATTGCCTCATTGGTTGAACATAATTTATATTCTTACTATGTCACTTATTTTTGTCTTGTTAATTATTTTTGCTTAACTTAGTTATATAATACCCCCTTCCATGAACATTGGTATCTATCACCATTACAAATGTGCAATGTAAAGACCTACCATCGAAGCTTATGTCGGCCAATATCCATTAAAATATATTTTTTATTGGTACTATTTAATAAGTAACCCATTTCAATCCTAACTTGGGTATGGTCCATTTTTAGCTTGTTAATTAGCAACTATGTAGGCACATTTCATAATCTAGCGATTACAACAGTTCTTTGGCTATATAATAACATGTGTTTTGAAAAAAATGGAACCACAAGTATAATCTTATTTGATTTTTAGATTGTGAAGTGACTACCATAGTTGGTTTATATTTTCCTAAGTTTCATGCAAAACCATTCTTTAAAAACACCTTTAAATATACAAAAATATAAATGATTATTATTATTATTAATTTCATATTTGGTCTAGAGCCAATTTTGGCTAAATTTTCTTGTGGAAGATTGTTAATTTGGTTACATCACAAAAATTGAAAGAAAGAAAACAAAAACCCTTGCTTACCACCCCACAAATGAACTTATGGACGTGGCCTTTCCTATAATTGTCACATGAAAAAACTTCAATCCTTGTTGTTGATAGTGGAAAGTTGACCATTGGAAGCCTTTTAATAACAAATACTTAATTTTGTTTGATCTTTGCTTGAGTCCAATATTGATTGTATTAATTCTCCATGTGTTGAAAAATGGAATGCCACCAACATTAGATGTTTAGAGCATGCATATGCATGGTTCTATTGGTGCTAGTTTTGCTCTTGTTGCTTTAGATTTTGTTGAGATTAAAACATAACAACTTGCAACTATACAAGCCCAAGCTACGGCTTGGAAGCCACATAGCCAAACTTTAATATACTAGGCTTATTTTGTTCTCAAGGACAACTTACCTATGGATGTTGACAAACCACAAATGTCGTGGTGCATTATTTGCAAAATAGAGCAAGTTGGTGTTCTTGATTTATACCAATGATTTAATATTTTACAAAAAGGCCTTATCAAGTATAGCAAAATTTAATGGGATCACTTCCATGAAAACCCATGTTGAATTTGCGCATACAAAACTAGTTGCTCTTATAAAGATGACCATTACTAAGGAACTTGTTAATGTAAGTCACATTTGACAACTTGGGAAGAAGTAGTTTAGGCCATCTGGGTGTGCAGTCATGGCATAATTTGGTGTTACAAATCTTTATAAAAGGTCTAATGAAACACAACATTAGTTTTTTAAAGAACTAATTTTAAATATTTGTAAAGGGTACAAGCCTTTCCACTTATAAAATATTTGGTTGTGAAAGTTGGTCTTACACTGATGCCCATGTGTTGTTTCTCCTTTTCATGCTACATGGGTGGAAGATGCATTGCCTATAATGGTTATCAAGGCTTGCTAAAGTAAAAAAAAAAAAAAAATTTGAACTTTAGACATTCAAAAGCAATGTGGATACCTTTGTCTTGGTAATCAATTACTTGAATGATTCTCGGATCCCCCAATATGTTACCATTGGTTTATATTATATTCATGAAACCATATGGATTTCCATGGCTAGTCAATTCAATTCTTTATTTGAAAACATGATTTAATGCATTGTATGATTGCTTTTGTGAAAGATGAAGGGTGTAACTTGACATCATGGCGACGACACTATGTTCCATTGTTCATTATCATCATTTGAAACTTTAATGAGATTATGAAGAATATCCCTAATGGTAATTCCATCACAACCCAACAAACATGATTTATGTATGTAAGAATATTGAGCTTCCTTTCATGTAACATTTGCCATAATTTTTTTTCCCAATATCCTTTCCATACATGTCCTTTGTTTTACACATATTGATTCAAATTGTGGGTGTCGGCAAAACCAAAACATGCCTATGTTGAATTTTAGTGTCATTTTGTAATTTATGTTGTATGTTATCATGGTTGTTTGTCAACATTTTGGTTAGTATTGACATCTTCTAGCTAGACAATTTAAGTTTCCAAGCACCTATTACCAAATGCAAACAACAATAGGTAGAAAATTGGCACAACTAGTATGTACAAAGGTTATAAGCCATTGTTTTATGATGACAATCAATTCAAGGTGGTTGTCATCTTGTATTTTATTTGTTATTTGTGTCCCCATCATGAATTTATTTTGTTTGCAATGTGACAATGACACAAAAATCACAAATTACCATGTTAGTTTACTTCCCATTATGTTGGTTAGCCATGAAATTCCAGTTCCAATATCAAAACATGTTCATGGAAGTTGTGGGTGATGGAAATGGTGATGTCTCCATGGTAATGTTCCCTAGGAAAGGAAAAAGGTGTAGTGACATTTGAATTCCAACTAACTCCATGTTCAACAAACTGCATGTTTTTAGGCAAAAGATCATGATTATGGCATCTTTCATGTTGTAATAGCTGCAACAATGAAAGAGGCAAAGGCCTTCCCTATGTAAATTCAAAATGCATTGCATGTACCAATTTTTTTGAATGCCACAAAAAATTGAAGCAACCAATAACTCAAGATGTTCCTTCATCTTCCAGGCTTCAAATGCAAGTTGTTTTTCTTTGGAAATGTTATTGAATTTTGTGAAGAGCCCATGATCTTTTTGGATAAGATTTGCATGTAATTCACACCAAGTTATGATGCTATGCATCTTGTTGCACAAAATAAATTTGCAAAAATTACATCTCTAAAATAAATCTTCTTCAATTCACCTTTGTAAAAAGTTGGGGATGTGTATATGTGTGCATGTTACACCTAGCTATGGTGTGATTCACAAATTATGCCCATCAGAAATGAGGTTGCAAACATCCATATTGGTACAATGCAATTGCTAATTTTGGTTGAAATTGCAAGGGTTGAAATCATGTTTATCCATGAAAAGAACACATGCATGTAGTTGACATTAGTGTACAATGAAGACACAAACATGTAGGAGGTGATTTTATTAGTTGCATCCCATGAAAAACCATTCCAACTGGGCAACAACCTTTGTTCAATTTTGCTAATGTTGTAAGGGTTGCAAGAGAAAGGATACAAAGGAAAATTTGTGAATATCAACTATTCCACTAATGTACCACATTTCAAAATAAGATTATTTTTTAGAGATTACAATGACAACTTGATGTTTGAATTTCCTCCTCCAAAGACAAACAAATTAATGGAAGTACGATTAGGAAACTTAAAGGGAATGGAGAGCAAAAGAGATGAAGGTCAAAACACGATTAAGGTACCCCTTCAAGAACACTAAAGATTCATTTTTAAGGACTCAAATTCACATTTTTCTTCATTTTTCTTATGACTTGTCTTGGATTTCCCTTTTTTTATTATATTAAATGAAATAATTTTGTTCCAAATTGTTTATAGGCATTTAGAATATCTATTTTTTTCACTTATGAAAATAAGAATAGTGAAATTTATCCAATGTGAGCCATGTTCTATCAATGGTCCAAAATTCCTTAGAAATTAATTTTTTGAATTTTTTTACATTGCAATAATGCAATTGGTTTTTGTCACATTCATACATTTTATGTACATTAGTACTTAATGTGTTTGTGGTAAGAATCTTGAACCAAAAAAATTTGTTTAAATAATCCTTTGTTGAGATGTCAAGCTCAACTAAAGCTAATACTCATGATGTGCCTCAGTGACCGTTCTACATTCACCTCGGCTGGCGCGCTTTGTGACCATTCTTCATTCACATCGACTCACGCACGTGCGATAGATCTTTGCCACTATGTTTTTGCTGGACTTGTTGTCTTCTAGGAAGGAGTTGTCTATGCTGAGCAGACATAAAAGAATGGCCAAGGGCAATTGCATTTTCCACTAGAAAAAAACACCCTCCCAATGCCCTATGTGTGTGTGTTTTGCAAGAGCCCAAGCTCTCCCCCTCCCCCTAATCTTTTCATAGTATCAAAGCCTGGTACAGGCTAAGGGTTAAGCAACAAGCACAAAAACTAAAAGAGGTGGTACGGTGGCAAGAGGTCATCATCTCTTCCCCCTTCGTGTTCACCACTACACTCATGTCGGAGCTCTTCAGGAGGCACCAGTAAACAACATCGAATCGAGGAGCTGTCCTCACCAAGACGAAGCTATTTTTGGACGAATTTTTTGGGGTTGAAACTGCGTTTCTATATCATTTTGACCTTTGTTTTGAGTCAGCAGGTGTTCGTGTGCTATTCGGACAAGATGTCAGACGAGATCAATCAAATTGTTAGTGAGAAGCTTGACAAGAACAACTTCCATGCCTAGAAGTTCAAGATGACCAATTTCCTTATGGGAAAAGGATTTTGGGACCATGTGGAAGGTGAGAATGAAGACCCTCCAGAGTTGCCCGAGGAGAATGCCACTGTAGTAGAGATAAAGGCATTCAAGGATTGGAACCAGGGTGCACGCAAGGTCATGTATTGGCAGTCTGTCAGTGTTACAGACACTATGATTGGGCACATACAAGATGCTCACACTCCAGCAGAAGCATGCAGAACTTGGTGTAGATGTTCCAAACAAATACAAAGGCAAGGAAGCTGCAGCTAAAGCAAGAGCTACACATTGTGGAGAAGAAGAACATGTCTATCAATGAGTATTCATTGAAGATCAAGGGTATTGTTGAATCCCTTGCATCTATTAATGTATCTGTGGATGATGATGATTTGGTCAGCGTTTGCCTAAATGGACTTGGAAAGGAATACAAACCTTTCAAGACATCCATAATTGTCAGGGAGAATGTTCCCAACTTTCGGGATCTTGTCTCAATGCCGATTATAAAAGAGAAAACCTTAAATGAAGACTATTCTACACAAAACAAAAACAATGTGGAGCAGCAAGCCTTTTACTCAAATACAGGTAGAGGCAGAGTAAGAGGTCGTGGTCAAGGCCAAGGTGGTGGCCGTTTTGAAAATCAGAATTTTGGACAGCATCAGTCAAATGACTCACAACAACAACAGTCATACAGAGGTGGTGGAAGAGGCTAGTCTCAAGGCGAGGGGGGCCAAAGAGGATGTGGTAATTAGAACAGACAACAATCTAGATCAAATTCCAGAGACTGTTATTATTGTGACAAACCAGGCCATTAGGCTAGAAAATGTAGAAAGAAGGAAAGTGACATGAGGAATGGAAGACTGCGGCAGAATAATTATGCATCCTCAAGCAAGCAGGCTGAAGATAGGTGTGAGCATCTATTTGTTGTGCAGCACATGTTAAATACAGTGACTGCAAATGTATCCACAAGTGTTGATAAAGTATGGTATGTGGATTTGGGAGCCTCTAACCACATGACTTATCATGGTGAGTGGTTTAGGGATGTCAAAAATCTGGAAAAACCAGGTTATATAGAGATGGGAGATGACACAGCTCATCCCATTGCTCATATTGGGAATGTGCCATTAGCTATGCAAGATGGCAAGATAAAGTATTTGTTTGATGTACTTCATGTGCTCAATATCACAAAGAACTTGGTTTCTGTTGGGCAAATGATTGAGTAGGGTTTGCAAGTTTGGTTCAACCCTGATGGCTGCTATGTTGAAGACTTCAAGGATAAATGTCGTTTAGTTGCTAAAGGCAAAAGAGTGGGCATAATGTTTACTTTGGATGTAAGCATGCATGAGGTGGGAGCTGCTATGTTTGCACAAGGTGCAGGAGTTGTGGCTGATATGGACATATGGCATAAGCGTATCGATCATGTAAATGAACAGCGATTGAAGTCTATGCAGAATTCAGAAATTATCACTGGTTTGCCAAAGTTTAAGGTGGGTGGAATGCATTAGATATGTGAAGCATGTCAATTTGGGAAGCAAAAAAAGAATGTGTTTCTACATGACAAGAATGTAAGTAAGAGAGCACTTGATGTAATGCATTTAGATGTATGGGGGCCAACCAAGACGACATCAATGGGAGGATGTCACTACTACGTATCATTCATTGATGACCACACAAGGAAAATGTGGGTGTACTTCATGAAGGAAAAAAGTGAAGTGTTTACTCACTTTCAAAATTTCAAAATGTTGGCTAAAAAGCAAACAGGGTTGCAAGTTAAGTGCCTAAGGTCAAATGGAGGGGGAGAATATTTCTCCAATGAGTTTATTGCATATCTGAAAATGCATGGAAATCAGAGGCAATTTACATGTAGGTATATTCCGTAGCAAAATGGAGTTGCTGAGAGAAAGAACATGCACATTGCAAAGGTTGCTCATGCATTAATGGCTGACAAGAGCATGCCACATCATTATTGGGCTGAAGCAATTGCAACTGCAGTTTAAATCATGAACAAGACCCCCACAACAACAGTGCATGGTATGAGTCCAGAGGAGAAATACAGTGGCAAAAAACCAGATTTGTCACACTTGAAAGTGTTTGGGTGCATTGCATATGTACATGTACCAGATGAGCTATGGACTAAGCTAGATCCGAAGGCTAAAAAATGTGTTTTCATTGGGTACTCACTTGAGCAAAAAGGGTACAGATGTTATAACCCTATCACACATGAAATGAAGGTGAGTAGGGATGTTGTGTTTGATGAAATGAACAGCTGGTATGCTGATGTAAAAAACACTATTGGGGCTGATGTAGACGAACATGTGGTTGCAAAGAATGTAGGTCAACAATCACAGACATTGAGTGGACCACAAGAGTCCCCTTCTAATGGGTCTACTAATAGACCATGGAGTGGTAGGTTGCGTCATAATAACAGTCCTACAAATATAGATGATGCATCATATAAAGGAAAAGAGAAGGTCAGTGAGGCCCTTGGTATGCTTAACATTTCTACAGGATATTCACATGTAGATGGAGAATCTAGTGGCTATGAGCAGAACCTTGATGAAGAGTTTAGGATTCCGGCTATCAGGACACCTGGTGTGAGAAGAGCTAATGCAGCAAATAGGACACCACAGACAGATCCAGGTCCATGCAAGTCTACTAGGGAAACACGATTAGTCCAGAGATTGATATGTGATGGTTATGTAGCTCGCCATTATGCATATATGGCAAAGGTTGTGCAGGATGTTGAACCCATTTGTTTTGAGGATGCCATTGGCCATGCACTTTGGGATAAAGGCTGCATTGGATGCAAACAAGATATGGGAGTTGGTGCCTTTGCCTGAAGGGAAAAAGGCTATTAGATGTAAGTGGATGTACAAAGTGAAGCACAACTTGGATGGAAGCATAAGCAGGTATAAGGCTAAACTAGTAGCCAAAGGATATGCACAGACACATGGCATTGATTATGAGGAGACATTTGCTCCTGTTGCAAAGATGGCAATAGTGAGAGTTGTGATTGCAATGGCTGCATCAAGAGGTTGGGTGTTACATCAAATGGATGTAAAGAATGCCTTCTTGCATGGCAAGTTGCAAGAAGAGGTGTATTTGGACCAGCCATTTGGATATGAGGATATGAGTCACCCAAATCATGTGTGCAGGCTGCGTAAAGCCTTGTATGGACTGAAACAGGCACCGAGAGCATGGCATGACAAAATTGCAAAGTGTCTTGTCACCATTGGCTTTCGTATGTCAGATGCAGATCATTCACTCTATGTGCATAAGAGTGATGAGGGTATTGTGGTCATCACTATCTATGTGGATGATTTGATTGTTGGGGGTGACAATGAGAAGGAAGTTGAGCATGTAAAAAGTCTCCTGAAGCATAAGTTTGACATGAAGGATTTGGGTGAGCTCAAATTCTTCTTAGGCATTGAGGTCATCAGGACGCCTAAGGGTATATGGTTGTTACAACAGTATGCATTAGACATGTTGTCCAAATATGGTATGGTTGGCTGTAAGCACATTTCTGTACCACTGGATCATAATGGCAAGCTGAGTGCAAATGCAGGTGAGGTTTTAGAGGATGCCACTATGTACAGGAATATAGTGGGCAGTCTTATCTACATGACGATCACCAGGCCGGACTTAAACTACACAATTGGGTTGGAGAGCCAGTTTATGCAAGTTCTTCGGAAGCCACATTTGGATGGTGTGAAGCACACACTATGTTATGTGAGTGCCACAACAGATTATGGTCTCTTTTATGAGGCTAGCACAGAATTGCAAGTGCATGGATACACAAATGCTAATTGGGCCAGTAGCATTTCAAACAGGAGATCTATTAGCGGTTTAATGTTCTCTTTTGGGAGTGCTGTTGTTACGTGGAGTAGCAAGAAGTAGCCGACAATTGCCTTGTCAAGCACAGAGGCAGAGTACAGGGGTGCTGCGATGGCAACATGTGAGTTAGTTTGGCTCCACAAGCTACTTGGAGATTTGGGGCTGCATGTGGACAAACAAGTTGTCATATATTGTGATAACCTTAGCAGTATTCAGCTGGCTAGGAACCCAATGTTTCATGCACGGACGAAACACATTGAGGTTCATTATCACTTCATAAGGGAGAAGGTCTTGGCAGGTGAGATTGATCTTGTTTATGTCAGCACAGAGGATCCGGTTGCTGACATCTTCACCAAGGTCTTGGGAACTGAGAAGCATCGCCGATTCCACAGCATGCTTGGAGTGATGGAGTTGGAGTTGAGCTTGAGGGGGAGTGTTGAGATGTTGAGCTCAACTAGAACTAACACTCATGATGTGCCTCAGTGACTGTTTTATATTCACCTCGGTTGGTGTGCTTTGTGACCGTTCTACATTCACATCAACTGACGCACGCGCGACGGATCTTTGCCACTATGTTTTTGCTAGACTTGTTGTCTTCTAGGAAGGAATTGTCTGTGCTGAGCAGACATAAAAGAATGGCCAAGGGTAGTTGCATTTTCCACTAGAAGAAAACACCCTCCCAGTGCCTTGTGTGTGTGTGTGTGTGTTTTGCAAGAGCCCAAGCTCTCCCCCTCCCCCCAATCTTTTCATGCTTATGAATCCTTAAAAAAAAAACTTCCTTGAGAAAATAAAGTCCCAAATTTCTTTCTAGGACTTGGTAAGAATCCTGAAACTTGTTCAAATTTGATATGTTATGCATAGAATAATACCTTGGTAAATTATATATCCATGAAAAAAATTCAAAATTTCAATATGAATGTGGCATTAATTTACAACATGTTTTAAAGGAGGGTGTTCACTTGATACAAAAGGAGATAGTCCTTTTTGGTATGCCAACCATATTTTGACCCATTACCATTGTTTAACAAAGGTTAATGAACATATTGCTAGTTCATTCGTAAATGAACTTAGATGTAACAAGCATCTTGTTAGGGGCATCTTCATTGTGAGAATCCCCTATGTGTCAATCTCAATAATCTAGGTGGAAAAAATGAGAAATTTTGGAGGGGAATAATTCCCAAAGTTTTTTTATTTAAAGATATCATGCCTTCTCATAAGCAAAAATAAACTAGAACAACTTTGCACTTGGGACACCATACTCACCCAATTGCTCAAAGGGAATGTAGGAATTCAACTTCTCATTAAAACAAAAAACTTCAACCCTGACCAAGCCCCTTTACAATTTACATGACTACCATTCAAAAAATCATTATTTACAAGGTAATGGTGAAAGATGGGAACATATAAACAAATGTTGGAAAGGCATATGTTAAATGATGTTATGCAATAGATTGGTCATGTTGTTAGGAAATTTTTAAAAATATAATTGAACTTGTTAGGGTTAAAGCATGTAAAAACATGTAAAAGTTGAAATAAAACTAAATTGTTATGATTTTGTCCATAATAATTGTTTTTCGAGACAAGGGTTATCACAACCTTGCCATGCTTTCAAAATGTCTACATGTGGTCTAACAAGTGTTGTGGACCTTTATTTGAAGGATGGTGCAAGAAGACCTTTAAGGTTCATGAATGTCACAACCCTAGCCTTGGGCTCGCGACCAAGGCAAGGGCTTGCAAGAGTGTGGGACAAGAGGGAAGCCTAGGAGACACATCTTATATTCTTGGGAGTGCAAGAGAATGTGAGAGAATGAACCCTTACATTCCCAAATGAATTCCCACTTTGGGAGTTGAAGTCCCAATGGACTCCCGAATCTTCAGAGAGCAATTGTAGGGGCCAAACCCATTGGATTGAAAAGTTTTTTATATCATTAAAAATATATTAAAATGTAGATGTCTAAAATGGGCTCGAATGATTCATTTGGACACTTAAAACACAAGTTATGGCCAAAAGAAAGGTCGATAGTCAAATTGATAGTTTGACTCTCCATCACCAAAAGTCGGGAATCAACCCGATTTCCTTGCTTTCAGGTAGGATGCAAAATACCATTAGAAAGATCTCAACGAGGGCTACAACTTTGCTTCAAACTTCATTTCAATTGGAGATGTACACACAAAGTTATGGGGCCCCAAAGTCACGGGAGTCCCAACCTTGGGAATTTCAGGATTCCCATTTGGGAGTCCCGAGACAAAATGCCATTTGGATGTGGGCCTCGTGAAGAGGCATATAGTATACTATGAGACGGAAGGTGGTGGCTTCTCCCAAGTTTGGGTCGTGGTTAGTCTTGTGAGTCCGAGTTTGCTCGTGGTTCGTCCTAACACCAAAAATGTTCCAACTATGCATTAACCAACTTGTTGTTTGGTTTTGTGTGTAGGTCCATGTGAGTGATTAAGTGCTTGTCATTTTTCCTAGTCCCATCTCGGAGCTCCAACACGCCCTTCTACCCCCAAAGTGTTGTGAGTTAAGGTATGTGTCCCCAATTCCTTGCTCTTATGTTGTTTTCACCTCAAATTCACATTTGAATCTATCAAGGAGCTTGGGAGTGTGTCAATGAGCTACATTCAACCATGTGAAAAAGGTTCACAATTGGACAACAACTAATGCACATGTGTATGACCCATATGTGAGGTCAATGTAAACTATTGTTGTTTTGACATGAGGGGTGAACACAAGGAGTCTATAGTTTTATTTTGGACAAGGTTGCATGAAGTCTATGCCAAACATGACATTATGGATGTGCAATTTCATGGGTTCATAGTAGATGCAATTCAAGCGAATTGGTTGGCTATTTGTCAAGTGTATGGTGGAGATGCAAATATCTTCATGAATAACTAATAGCAAACTTGTGAATTCCATTGAAAAGATAATTTGTGCAAACACATTGAAAAACATGCAATTTTGGGAATTAAATATATGCACTATGATTTATGTGGAATGAATCTACGACCATAAAAGAAACAAATAACAAGTACCTTGTATAAGATAATGGTGGTAGAACTCTAGAGTTATTCCATTAGTTAACATCCCTTTGATGGAATATATTGTTGGTTGGGATGGTGGCATTTCAAGTATAGGCAATGGGGACAATGGATGTGAAAAAAGTTGAACCCAACAAAAAAGTTACGATGCTTACAAAAAACCTTAACGAAGGCATGCATGTAGCTTGGTGGTTGTTTCTTTATAATGGGAAAAAGATCAAAATAAATTTATTATGTTGCAATACATGATATGATACAATTTTTAGCTTAGTCTAATTTGGTTGAGATGTTCATAAAAAGGGTTGCATACAAGATCAAAGCCCAACACAACAAATCTTCTATCAAAGATTGTTTAATGTTCTAAAAGCCTAACCAAATTTTCTTGGGTTATTCATAGGTAATGATTGGAATTGGATTGCACGATAGGGGTGTGGGTTTGGATATTGACCTTTAAGCCCACATAATGAAGCGTAGGTTACCAATGGCAAATTCAAGGCACCTTTACAAAAACTTGGTGATTGCAAAATTGTTGCAAAGGTATTGTTAACCTTTTCATGTGCATCCTTTAATGTCACATTGTTTAGTACCACCAAGTGTAGTAAGTATCACATGTGGCCCAAACCTTATTGTAACAAAGATCTTCCTTTAAACATGGAAGGAATTAGGGCATAGTTTTAATAACAACACATTTCAACTACAAACCTAACCCTATTCCAACTCATGTTGAACCCTTACACATGTGCTTGCTCCCATTTGTGTTATCACACAACACAACAAGCTAATTGTAAAATAAAAAACAAGGATGATACCTTGACAATTCCATATAAATAGCAGTACATCAACATCCCAAGCACATTGTCTTGCTTTTCAAAACATGAGCAACATTCCTTACAATGCATTAATCCGCATTACAAGGCAAACAATTGGGACATCATGCATGTCGTATATGGGCTCACATCAACCATACCTTTTAATGCAACCAATTTTCAAGTAATCATTTTTTTTGTTCTTAAAACAAGTCATGTCGTGTCGGGGGAACTTTATTAAAAAGAATGTTAAGGAAACCAAACATTAAAAAAAGTTGGCTTGTTGAAGTTGATGTGAAAATCACCCAAAAAAAGGTGGATGTTCTCATGAAGGGTGGATTTTGCCTTGTTCCATAAATAATATCCCTTTGACACAAGTTGTAGAACAATGACAAGGTGTAATTAGATCATATCTTGATCATGTGGAACATTGTGCACATGCCCATCCTACTAAGTGCAATGGGCAAATTTTAGTTAATTGTTAACAACTTCAAAAAAATAATTGATTTTTTTTTACATTGACATTGGACATGAATGTGTTTGTGGTAAGGTATGAACTCATGCCAAAACCAAGATTTGGTAGGGTGTACCATATTAAGAATGCAAAGTCAATGGTAGAAGGTATAATGTATATTTTTTAATTGGACAATATTCACACTACACATGTCCAAACAATGGAATTAGAAACCATGCTAGGACAAAATAGTGGGTCCCTTGCAACCATATTTATTGGGTTTACAATATCATCTTATATATTATAGGCTATGAGATTCATCAATGGAACCTCAATTGGAATGAGGTAATGTACATGTTAAAAAACGACTCAAGTCCATGATGGGTTTTGTTTCAACATGGTTCAATTTTAAAATTGCAACCCATTTAAATATGTATCTGTTTGAAACCAATTTGATATAAAACCTTCAACTTGAAGGAAATGCAAGATCATTTCAAAGTTAGTCTAAATGGAAGCAATTTGGAAAACTTGCTATGTTTATTGATATTTGGTAGTTGTTTGAACTTATATCCTTCAAATGCAAGAACATTCCAAATTCAATCCAATGGAAATTTAACTAAGAAAAGTTGCAATGTGTGTTGGTAAGGCAAGTTTGCTTCATCTAGTTGGGATCCAAAGTGAATTTTAACAAAATCAACTAGGAAAACTTGTTATATTGATTTGTTGAATACAATGGGAGAACTTTGAAGCTAAATGTTGAATGTGAATAAACTTGGTATTAGACCATTCCAAAGTCAAACCAAATGAAGCAACTTCCTTTAGATGGAATAATGTTTATGTCCATGCATAGGTTTGGGTTGGTTAATTGGACCATGAATTTGCAATGATAGTGGTAAAATAGTAACAATATATATGTTGAAATCTTGGGATGCACAAGGAAATCTTTACATAAATAACCCGCTAGCAAATTTGATTACCAATCACTAACCATCTCATTGAGCATGACATGATAGACGACATCACATCAATGTGTTTGCCTCATGTCATTTTGCCAACATGGCAAAACTACCACACCTTAATTGTTGACACTCGGTTGGTGTTGGCATTCCAAATGGCAATCGACCCTTCAACATTACCTTTTTCCTTTGATCTTTTTCTTTGTTAGCCTATTTTCCCTTGGAGTAACGTAATCATACATGTCTTTTGTTTGTTTTTATGTATTTTTCTTATCTTGTTTTCTTTTCACAATGTAAAAAAATACATAGAAAAAAAGAAAATTAATTAAAAAATAATACTCTTTTCAATTCTTTTCTTCATTGTAAAAAAGAGAGTAAATAACATAATTGCATGTCTTGGTATGTATAATTCAAGGTTTAAGAAATTAGCTTAAGATTTAAGTTGAAGTGTGTCATTTTGTTTTTAATTTTAAGTTATTTAGGATCCATGTGTAGGGTAAGGCCTAAGGTTGAGGGCATCATTAGATGGAGGACTTGCCTGAGGTGTTAGCCAAATCACAAAATCGTCATGCTTTTTTCCACTTTCTGAAAAACATAAATGGCCCAAAAAAAAAATGAAGATGGGCCAGGAGATGACGCCCAGAAGAAGGGGCAGGAATTTGTGGGCAGGTGGAATTTTCACACTTTGCCTTCTGCGCCTGCTTACGCCAGCGTTCTGCGCCGTAGGCAGCAAGGCATTCGCCTTCATGTGCGCGGGGCGAGAGAGAGAGAGAGAGAGAGAGAGAGAGAGAGAGAGAAAGAGAGGGAGCTAGAGAGAGGAGCTGCAGTAGATCCCTGTGGGGGTGGTGTGTGTCTGTAAAACGGGCTGGTGATGATCCATCTGGCGATGGCAGCAGACGCAGAGGAGGAGCAACTGTTGTTGGTCTCAAGTCCTCGTCAATGGGACTCGTGGAAGCAGCTCCAGCGCGAGGAAGTCGCGTTATTCTCCACTTTTGCTGTTTTGTTCGTGACTATGGTGTTTTTCTACGTCGGTAAAGTTTTCAAGTCTTTCTTCTTCTCTGCTGCTGTTTCTTCTGCTTGCGGCTTTTGATCCTTCTGTTTTCTCGGGGGTGCAACTGGACGAAGTTTTGACTCTGTTGCTCTGCCTTCATCTGTCTGTCTGTCTGTGTGTCTGTGGAACCAATTAAGACCGTGTAGACAGACTTGTGAGTTGGCCTCATCGACGCCTTTCAAGTGGTTGTTTGTTATCTCAATACCAGTTCCCGAAGCTTCGGTGCTGAAATTCGATGTGGATTACGTCAATCCAGTTCCGCACCCGGACTGCATCAACTCAGTCATCCAAAGATTGAGAGCCACGGGGTTTTTATAAATTCTTGGCGGGAAGGAATGCAAAGAAATGTTACGGTCTTGTGGGATGTTCTTGAGCTGTTTTTGTGTTTTGTTGCTCTTATCGCCAGTCACAGATTTTGATTCATAGGCATGGATGCAATAATGCCTATGTTCAATAATGCAGGACATCCTCTGCTTCCTTGAACAAGAAAGGGTTTGCAGAAACCCTAGAAACCCTTGTTTTTGGCCCAAATAAACCATCACATTTCTTTTTAGTGATCTTCATAGTCAGGTCACCAAAGCTCTGAAGAGATTTTGTGCAGCAGCTGCTGATGTCTTTGGGGACTTATAGCTTTAGTTGTGAGATTGACAGTACTATCACTCTCCTTCCTGAGGACGTGTTTTTATTGGCCTGCAGTCATCAGAGTTGCATTCAGACGCAAGGTGTCAAACACAATTCTGCTAGTGGGGTTGAGTGATGCTGGGAAAACCACGCTCTTTTATCAGGTAGTTGTCCACTATGGATAACATCTTGTGCTTTTTGAAATGTGATTTGTTTTTCTATTGAAATCATGGAGCTTCTGGTGTCAAAGACAGTGCGGTGGATGAGTACTGGTTTGAAAGTAGGTTGGGGTTGGCTGCAGTTGCATGATGGTTCAGCACATCAAGGATCTGTGACTTCTATGGAACCTAATGATGACGAATTTATACTTCACTCAGAGTCCACCAAGGTATCCATCTTGCATTTCTTAAACAGGTGATAACAATGGTCAGTGTTGTCTTTAGAGTTGGGGCTTGTTGTCAAAATGAATCCAGGTTTGTTGCCTTTCAGTTTGCGAATACATCATTTTGCAATTCCTTTGGTGCCAGCAGTGCTGTGAACTTGGTCTGGCATTGGTGTCAGAACTTTGAGGGTTGCTGATTTGCAACATGACTACGTAGTGTTTTTGGTGCAGAAGGCGAAGATCAAGCCAGTTCACATTGTTGATGTGCCAGGGCATGCTCGACTGAGGCCCAAACTGGATGATTTCCTGCCAAAGACCTGTGGGCTTGTGTTTGTAGTGGATGCCCTTGATTTTATGCCCCACCTTCGATCTGCTGCTGAGTACATTCTCTCCTCTTCTTTTCTCCCTTACTGTCTCTGAAGCTTAATGAAGGCAAAAGTAAGTCAGATAGTTTGACAAGATACTGGACTGTGATATTATGCTGTCTAAATGGTGTGTAACATCAACTAGTGTACTGAAAGGAACCAAAATCTCAAGTTGCTTGCATGATACTGACAGTGGCATGAGTGAATGGGTGAAGGTACTTGTATGAGGTGCTCACAAAGACAGTGGTTGCAAGGAAGAAGATGCCTGTTTTGCTAGCTTGCAACAAAATGGACAAAATCACTGCTCATTCCACTGACTTCATCCGGAAGCAACTAGAGAAGGAAATGTAAGTGACCTCTCCAGTTGTAGGTTCATCATTTGAGTAGTTGCTATTGCAAGTACTTGTACCATCTTGGAGAAGTTTTTGCTGTAATAATCTCAGGACAAAAATTGTTTGCTAGGATTGGTCTCTTCAGATGTGTTGGTTGATGATCACCAACTGACTGGTATGCTGGGGTCATCCATCCTGACAGCAACAAGCTTCGGTTGACAAGAAGTGCCATTTCATCTGCGGATGTGACAAGTGAGATTTCCCTTGGAGTGGAAGGCGAGCCCTTCAAATTCTCACAGTGTGTTAACCAAGTTTCTAC
The DNA here is from genome assembly GCA_963920785.1 of Sphagnum contortum. Classification (NCBI taxonomy): domain Eukaryota; kingdom Viridiplantae; phylum Streptophyta; class Sphagnopsida; order Sphagnales; family Sphagnaceae; genus Sphagnum; species Sphagnum contortum. The sequence goes on from OY987288.1 coordinate 3,127,658, forward strand.
TGCAGAGATGTCAGCATTGAATGGCCAGGTGGAAGAGGTAGAGCGCTTTATTCGTGAACAAGTGAAGCCCTAAAGGTTTCTCGGTTTTAGGTGGAGAGACCTATTCTTCAGTGATGGTTTGACAATGTCAACAGGCCCTGTGTTTGCAAGTTTTTCTGTCCTGATGGTTCAGGGCTTTCATGTGAACATACGGGGATGGTCTGATACCTTTCTTTGACTAAAGATTGGTTTCTGGACCAGGTTGTGAAATCCCCAGTGAATGAAGATTTTGGTGGCATTGTATGTCAATACTCAATTGTGTTTTTGGCCATTGGCAGGTTGCCTTCATGTTGATATGTGCACTAGATGAGAACTGTACTGTTTTGGAATTGTCTTCTTTGTTGTATGATGTTGGAAGTTGCCAAAGAGTTTACACACAATCTCCTTGGAAAGGATGTTGTCGAGTGGCATCCATTGCAATTATTTCCTGTTCACACAACACTGTGGATGAACCTCAACTGACTTGATATTTGGTTTCTCCTTGGTAATTCATTGTGTAAAAAGTAGGTCCTATATAGAGGTACAGGTTGGAAAATGGGTGATTACTAGGCAAGTAATGGTTTATACATAAGTAAGGGCTGTTTTTGCTACCTACCCACTAACTAACAAGCTTCTTAGTAGTAATAAAAGCAACTGAGCTAACACTACTGTCTTTTGCTAGGGAACTGGAATCCAACAGAAAACTGTTTCCTGACCATTTACCATCCATCCTTCATGATGCACTGGTGGGTGCTGCTTAACTTTGGTCCAGTGGAATGATCCTTATACCTCTGTGCAGGCCAGTGTGCTCTGTTGCACTGTTGTGGACATGGAGCAGGCAAAGCACACCCCTGTGAAATGATTGCAACAAGGCAAGCACTCCATATTTGTTGGCAGGATTCTCAAGTCAGAATTGGAGAGCATTGGTGTGAACCCTTTGCATGTCTTAACCACATGGACATGAGCATTTCCTTGTCCTCTGCCTTCTCTGTCATCTTGAATTCTTTTTTGTGTGCACCATTTGTAAAATACAAGATCAGTCTTTTGAGATCAGCCTTTTTGCCTTGAAGAATTATGCTGTGTTGGAGTTTTCATGGCTTCTTGTAACATGGTGGCAGATTGGAGAGAGATACCTTCACTTCTCCTGACAGTGTTATCCACATCCAGAAGAACCTCTGTGTAAGGGTTTTGGGCATTTGATTACAATTCCTCTCTGGCAGCAAGTGGGAAATTTTGTTGTCTCCACTTGGACAATTGGATCCTCTGGAATTTGTTGCAAAAGATGATTCAATGCAAACTTGCAAGATTCGAACACACATGTAGTCAGTTTTTATTTCTTGAAACATGTGATTCTTATGGGGGGGAAAGGGACAGATACGTGCTATGACATGTAGACACAGAAGCACATGCATGCCCAGGCTGCCTCATGCAGCTGTAGAAATGGTGAAGGAGAAATTCAGCACATTGACCTTGTATGTGCTAACTTCTGCTGATGGCTCAATGACCAAGCTGCTGATCAGTTTGTATCTCAGATATGGCCTTCAGATACAATCCTAGTGCCTGTCAAGCATGAATCTGGATACATATGAATTTGAAGTATTATGTAATAGAAACTGTGTGCTTTTGCATGTGCATCATGATTGAATGTGTTCATCTTTGGTGTCCTACAGAGATACAGTGACCTTGAATGAGGAGATAGATGATGCAGCTGGAAAGTTGAAGCTGTCGATTTTGTCTATGAAATGATGATGCCAATGGTAGTTCATGAGCATCATGAATCTCTGCTGTTGGATGTAAGGTAAGAATCAGAAAAAATGCAAAACTTGGTGAGTTTGTGCTGTCTTCTGGTATGCAGAGTGGACAGTTGGTGAAGGTCATAATACTGAGGCATGATGCCGGAGCTGGGAAGTATGAAGGTGGACCTCTACAGGGAGGTCTCTGAGCAACTCTTTGTGTCTCATCACAGGTTCATTGTTATCTCATTGTCAGCATGCAACATCTAGACATCCAATCACTAGTAATGCAGAAATATTGTCATGCCATTCATCTAGACATGTTAAGCATTATTTGCACTATGGATGCTGTCATCTTGTGCAATTTGAGCTTGTCTAACATAGTGGTGGGACCACCTTCTTGCTCAGTTGGGATACTAAATGGGTTGCACATTTGTGGAACTGGAACCTTGGCACTAAAAGGTAACCTGTCAGCTGGTGAGACGCTGGAGCAAAGTGTTCATGCATCCCAAATCCCTCCAATCTGCAAATTGTATTTCTGTTAATCCATTGAAAGCTGTTTTGTTGTGTTCAATTCTTGGTTTAAAGCATATATGCGGACAGAAAAGAGCTGCTGTCACCAGCATCAGACCTTGAGGTGGGAAATGTACAGATCCAAGCTGGAACTGCAAAGCATTGTATTATAGTAATTGTGCATGTGAAATCTAGGAGCAGGATTCTATTCACCATTTACTGTTGATCTCTTGTCCTCCTCTTGTCTCCTATTTCATGTTCAGGGTATGGGTGAGACTTTGAATAATTACAAGTCTGATGCTGATGATACTCATGTGGGTAAGGTTAGTACTTTTGATACCACCCCCCCAGTAACTAGCAAGATGCAACCATTGAACACTATTCTTATAGAAGGTTGACAAGATGTAGAATCTCAAAAGTCAATCATAGAGAGACTGCCCTTGTCTTTATATTTTGTTGGTCTACTGGATGCTTAGAGTAGTAAAGTGTTCATAGGCAGCTAATCTTATTCAGCTTATTTAGCACAAAGTTACAACCATGCAGAATACTCCCACTCATTGATGCATGATGTGCTTGTGACTGGGTTTCATTGGTGCAAACTCATGAAACATGAACAACCCAACCCTGTGTCCATTTTCCACAAATTGCATAAGCAAATCAACAAAATATGCAGCATTGACACTGAGTTCTTCATAGCAAGAACAGTAGATTTAAGTCTTTTCCCCTAACTTTGCCGTGGTTTCTTTGTTTCTTTTGTTTTGCAATAAATGCATGATTTGCTTCCTCATTTATATTTCTACACAACTTGCTTTAGCCTTGTTCAGCAAACTATGTTATGAATCTCTCTCCATAATTCCTCATCCAAGGTCTTGGCAAGTACTCAATTTCATCCAAATTGGTGACAACCTTGGTGAGCTGCCAAGTTTGACATCTAAGTAGAGATTAGAGATTGCGAGTTTCTGCTTTAGGTGTATGATGGTTTCTGCTTGGATGTGCTACCCTTCAACAGCAAGAGGATATAGTTTAGCTGAGTCAAATTAAAAAATTGAGTCCTGAAAAGTTGGCTTGAGATCTCTCTGGATTTTTTCAATGTCACACACTAAGGACCCCTTACTTGATCACCACTTCACATATCCACATTTGAGCTATTGGGGGTACACTGCTTTGGAAATGCATCCTCTTCCCTGTATGTCACCACTTTCACAAAAGATCCATGGAAAAATAAATTCACACAAACTTGTGCTAGCAGTGATGGCAGTTCACAGAACAACAAATACAGAGAGTCACAGTTCTCCATTACAATCTCCCACAGTTTTAAGTTCATTAAAAGACTTTGTAGAAACACAGTTTTGCACTCTCAGAATAACACTAAATTGCCTACTTGACTTCAGCATATTCTCCCAAGAAGACTACAGCACCAGTTCCTCTGAAGGTCAGCATCTGTGATTCAACAAAAGTGACTGATTTGGTCCCACCCCCTTCACTTCTTCAAGACAAGAGGGCCAACATTGTCACCCGTGGCTTTGTTGTGCTTGACATGGGTTCCATCACAAAGAGGAAATGTTCCAGATCGCCAGCATCTGCCCACCCATCATCCCACATAGGAATTATCATCTCACAGAAGAGTTCTTTAAACTCGTGAGGATGCTCAGACAAAGCTCAAATTAACTTCACGTGGAAATTGACTTCAGTTACAATCAAATCAGCTGCAATAACACTAGTCTCCAGATCTCAACCATGAAAGTGAAATAAAGCTATGAATCAGAGCTGCAAAACATAATCCTTTCTTTAGAGCTACCTAGTGTCTGCCTGACTGACACAGAACCATGTTGAAAGTGTCACAAACAAAGAACAAACAAACAGCACCGGTCATTATGGAATCAGGAATTCATCTCAAGATTTTCCTGCCCAGAATATAGCAGCCCTTTGCGGAAACTATAATCTCCTTCTGATGATGTCCTCTCTTAATGTATTTTACTAACCCTATCTCTCTTGGGTCACTGAGAAATCCTTCATTCCCATCTGAAATATAACATGATGCCAATTCAGCTTAGCCTTAGCTTCATCCCAAATATGCAGACTTCCCACAACAAACTGACAGTAAAATGTTAATAGAAAAGCAAAACCACTAATTACAGAGAATGATGGCAGAGAGCAATCCTCCTCAGTTTAGATGGTATTTGCAAAGGAGGAACACTAAGACAAGCTTACAGAAGAATTAAATGAAACTAAAAACCAGTTTAAACGAACCTCTAAATGACTGCAGTACTAAGCTGCTTCAGCACCCGAAATCCATTGCTTGCACTTCACCTCATAATGCTATGCAAGCAATGTGGAACAGCTCAAAACCATACAAGGCTGATTTTGAGAGTTGTATACAGAATGAACTTCCCTACTGCAATCAACAGCATCACATTCTCAATGGCAGCCCATTGTGTAAATTCTATTTCAGACTCTGATCTCATTCCAGTATCCTCCATTAGATGGCCAAGAGTTGTGAATACTTGAAACCAGTGCTGGAAAATTTCTGAGACAATGCTTTGAACCCTAAACCCTGTTGCGGAGTCGACCAAGTAAAAATTCCTTCGGCTATCTCAAGGGTACAAGAGAAAAGGAATTTTGAAATCGCCCCAAAAAAGAAAAAAAGAGAGGAGGTTTGGATTCTCTTTTCAATCTCAAGGGCGGAAGAGAACAGGAACTTTGAAATCGCCCCCAAAACAAACCCAAAAAGAAGAGGAAAAAAAAGAAGCGAAGGGTCGGATTCTCTTCTAACCTACCTGCAATAAGCAGTCACGGGCTTGTCGATGCCAGAGACCTCCACAGTGTCGACCACCTTAGGCGAATCCTTGGCAATGGAGGGGTTGAGCACCACCTGAGTCTCAATCTCCGATCTGGCCACACCAGCCACCAAACTCACTCTTGATGTTCTCCCAGGCGCCCGCTGCAACTTGGGCATGGGTGTTCCTGCAACGGAAGAAAATTCCAAAGTCTTGGAGCTACAAACTATCATCATCGCCATTAAATCCCAAAACCAAACGTCAATCAATCCCCTCAAAACCCAAAACCCAAACAAACAAACAAACAAACAAAAAGATCTCTCAAACTCCCTCAACAACAAATCCCCGAAAAAAAATTTCACGAATGAACAACGATCACAAGTCACGAATTGTTGAGTGTGTATTGGCGAAATAGAGAGGGATGAGATGGGGGAGCTTTTGTAGAAGAGTGGAAGGCAGCGGGCACAGAGAGAGACAGAAGAGAAGAGAGCGTGTGCAAGGCACGGTGCTTTCGCAGTGTGTTTCGTGAGTCCGGTGTTGGTGCGAGAGTGCGTGGCGTCCGTGATCCACAAAATTAGGGATAGAAAGGGAAAGTGGAAAAAAGCAACCCAAGTGTTGAAATGCCATTGGCAATCCAAACTATCAAAAGATTTTCTTGAATATAATACAATTATTCAAGAAATTAATTCTTTCAAATCAAAAATAATAATTTGTGAAGGATTATAGTGAATAGTTAAGAATTTTTTTTTTCAAATGAATTTTTCAAAATTAATTAATTATTTGATGGACATGTGTTGAAATGGCCAAGGTACTACTTATGGTAGTATCCTTATTACTACTACCTTTTTTACCATTGCAGCAAGAATTCAATTATTTTTCAATTTAATGTCCAAAGTTCTAGAAATTCTATTGCTACCTAGTTAGTAGTGTACATCCCCTTCTTTGTCCATCCCATAGTACCCTACTACCTTTACCATTCTAGCAATAATTAAATCATTTTCAATTAATATAAAAGGAATTTAATGTTACACTAAATTCATTGAGATATCCTAAAGGTTTGAACCATCTCTTTTATAATGATGCTCTTGCATTCAACCATCATTATAACTTGGTATTTTGGTAGATTTGAATCAAAAATTTGTTTTTTTTTTTCAGAAAAAATAAAATGCCCTCTTGAGGATTATTTAGTGTTGAACATCAATCGTACCTATGATATACAAAATATACATAACTATATGTGTACATAGATGTAGATAGTATTTATATGTCCATAGTCTCTAGATCTTGATTGAAAATTGGCAAATTTTGTTGAAATAATTAATTTTCTCCAAAAATTGGGTATGTCAACCTCATTCTAAATAGTCAAGTAAAGGCATTATAGTACCTAGGCTGGTTAGGCACTAGTTAATTATTTTTGCAATTGTCAAAAATCCTTTAAAATACATAAATGAACCTTAACTTCCAATGCTCAAGTTTGATGTGAGTTGCAAATGTTAATGTTAGTGACAAAAAATGCAAGCACCTTTTAGTCCATTTAGTGACCTCAATTGCAAATATGCCCATTTTCAAATTAGGTATGTATTCATTTTCACATTCTTCACACGTTGATTCATGTTATTCATGTCAGGATGTAGATTTTAATTAAAGAATCCCTTTTAACCCTAGCGTGGAAATGTTCAACTCTAGTGTTGTTAAAAACCCTCACAACTTTAAACCTCTCATTTTGAATGGTAAAAGACATTTCATAGCTTGATTATCATTTACATCAACAATAGCTTCATGACAAGAATAATGCCAAAACAATAGAGCTTCAATGATGAAAATACCATAATTTTGAATTATTAGTAAGTAACATTCATATTCACCTTCACCCAACATCTTTTTGCTACAAAGCCTTATGCACTTATTTCTCCAAATTATCAATTTGAACTTAGTGCAACTTGGTCTAGGTCTAGGGAATGTTTTCAAAAACCTAAAACATGTCAATTTTGAGGCCAAGACCAATTTTTTAAGATTGTCAATTTCTCAAATCAACAATTTTAGGCACAACAATGCTCATTGGTTCCAAGTTCAAGGTGGGTTTTGTTTTGAGCCTTTATGTGAGACAATTCAAAGTTCAAGTTGTAGGAAGGTTTCAAGTTTTAAAGTTTTAAAGGATTATAATGAGACTTTTTCTCTTCGCATAATAAAAAATATATAGAATTTCAACAATTGTATGAACATTGGTGGTGAAAGTTTGGAGTTTAAGCAATAATTTTTGTACAATTTATACCTTCGAAATTACACAAACAAGTAAACACATTAATATTAGAGGATAAGTTTAATATACATGATTTGATTTATAATCATGGCACCAAAGTAATATTAACATTTTCTTCAAGATGTGTTATTTGGATATTTAAATGATGATCTTTTGAAAGAGCTAAATAAATATCCTCGTTTGTTCATGTGATGTGGTAGTAGGAACAAACATTGATTTGAAATCATTTTTAATTAATAATTTGATAAGAAAATATTATGGGTTAAAATTGAAATATTGGTGTGCATAATGCAAGTAAAATTTTATTTTTATAAACATCCCAAAACATATATTTTTTAAAAACTGTATTACATTTAGTGTCAATCAATAACAAGAATTTTGATGTATGATATTTGTTTTGAAAAATTAAAATAAAATAAAATTTCGCCTTATATACATGTTATAATATGGATAATGACTTTGGTAAAAAAATTATGGGTTTGTGTTTTAATTATAGAAATTCAAGATATGTGGTTAACATATTATAAATGTTAAAAATATACTTGGGATTAATTTTTTTACATTGAGGTTTTTTCATAATTTAATGTGTTGCAAAATGAAAGTATGTAGTTGAATTATATGACAATTGAAAAGAATTTAAACTTACTAACAAGATTAAGAAAAAATTATGATATGAAAATGACTTTTTTTTCAAGGGAGTAAAAGTGATAATTATTTTCATGATTTAATTTATGTAATTTTAAAAACAATAATCCTTGAACTAAAATTAATTGATGACATTGAAAGAAATTGGAACCTTTGTTTATAAAAAAAAATTGTACATACCAATTTAGTTACATTAAATCATGCAAGATATATTTAAAAATTTAATTGAGAAAAATAACATGTGATGCGATGACACAAGAAATTTAAAACTATTTAACTTAAGGTAAATATTCATGATTTTATTTTTGTATTCTTTTCTTGTCAAATTATTCTTTTTTAATGTTTTTATTTTTCCAAGTTTATCTGTTGAAAATAAAAGTGTACATTTTTCAATTATTAAATTCATATTTTTAAATTTTTTCTTGGATTTGTGTAAGATGGATCCAACAACAATAATTAATAGGATCACCACAATTGGTATCTTGAAGTCATGCAAACTCCATTGCTTCAACATAATATATATATAAATATATATATATATATATATATATATATATATATATATATACTTGCTTTGAATTTATTTTTTTGTTTAATAATTTAAAAACATCAATACATGTCAATTACTATTTGCTTAAGATTTCATTTAACTATTTTGAAGTTCAATGATAAACATTTTAAAATCCAAAATGGACTTGATGAAAATGAAAATTCTTTAAACGGACTTGCTATTTTACAAGATATTAATATCCAAAACATATGCAATGTCAATTTCAAAAAATGATCATTACAAAGTAACAATTCATTTATCTTGACATTGGATATTAATAAAATCAACACACCCTTCCACCATAATAATTTAATCAAGAAAAATACATAGATAAATTTTATGTTATGTAAAAACACAAATGATGACATTATTGAAATAAATAATAATTCAAACAATGCCCACAATGATGATGAGAACATTGATTATTGAAATGAAGTGCTTCAATTTACAAAAGACAAAAATGCACCACATCCAAACATATGACTAAACATACAACATTTAAAAAATTTATGCAAACATTATATATTAACAAATTATAATAAATGGGATATGAACAACACAAATATGCAATCATAGAAATAATAAATAAGTTTTAAAAAAATCCCTTCAACACATTTTCATTAATAATAATCGATGGATATTGATCAAAATACATACATTCACATTGAATTTACACTGTACAATATATGATTCAAAGAAATCAAAGATTAAAACATCACCCAATAACATCATATAATTATTAAATAAATGGACATATGCCACGATATATAACATTTGAAATTGAACTAGAACAATCCATCACAAGTATATTTTATCACAAGTATGAATACTTCACAAAACAACATAAATAACAAATACATCTTTCTTTTCATAAAATACCCATCCTAAAACTTCATTTTTGCCCTACCCAATTAACATCACATTAACACAATATCATGCACATATTCTTTTATCGTCCTCATAGTTGACAATTGTTGGTTTGTCCATGTGGATCAAATTTGAATTATCATAGTAAAAATTCTTTAATCATGAAAACAAAGTTTTGAAGTTAATTGACAACATGATTCACATGAAAGGACATTAAATAATAAATAAATAATAAATAATTGCACACCCAATCACATACTCAAAACTTACCAATTTGCATTTGGGTCACTCAATCAAATGTTGTGTAACAAGACTATTACTAAGTTATTACTTTTGCTATATATCAAACTTAGGATTCTCACAACCACAAACTTTGGTTCCAAATATACACTAATTCCATGACCCAATAGTGCAAACTTTTATATCTCTGTAATGCCTTGGCAGCTTTTTCAACACACGTTTGTCAAATAATTAATTTATTTTTGAAACTTTCATTTTGACAAATAAAATATTGCTAAAAATTCAATATTTTCTTTCACAAATTTTTGTTATTTGAATTTGAGTTTGGTTGAAAATTTCAAAATTTCTGAATATAACATAATTATGCTGCCAAGGTAGTAGAATATGCACTCGCAGTGAGCATGTGTTTCAACCTGCATGAGTGTACATGCTCAAACGAGTGTGAGAGTTTTTGACCAAAACCAGATCAACTTGATTTGATATTATTCATGTCAAAAGTAAGTTTTCTAGTCCATGTTCATATCATTACTTTTGAACTTTTTGATTTGAGTTTTTGTCCTGATCAAAAACTTTTGAGCGCCTTCTCAGAACACACATTTCCTCTATTGAGGGTTGAGTGGTTTTTCCATGCATGTGTAAGCTAAGAGCGCTACAAATTTACAATGCTCTGTATGTAATAGACACAAAACCATCTCATGGTTTCTCTAGGTGTTAGCATACTAGGCTGTAATCAACACTTGTAAAATTGCAGCAGTTGCACTAAAACTAAAGCACAGGATTGAAATGACCTGAACTGTCCCAAGGCCGTTCTGCATATGATCTTCCCAAAACACTCCGTTGCTTGCTTATGCTGCCATCTGACATATTATACTCAGGAAAATAATCCAAAAACCCTTTCGTCCCTAATGTTTTCACCCCATTGAACATAAACTCAGATATATACCTCTGCAAAGGAGCAAGACAAACAACACTCATGAGGTTAGAAAAGACATCATCATTCATGTTCCAAAAGAGGCAAAAGCCCACCTTTTAACAATTCCATTCTAGGCAACTCTGATCAAATTTAGGGTTCTCTGTCTGTGGAGATAGACTCATAACACTATATTTGATATAAAACACCAACTCACAAACTGCTTCCTACAGTAGATATATCTATGGGATTCCAGAGGAAAATGCATGATGACATATTGGAGGTAACATGACAGTGAGTGTCATCGTAACCTTATGACAGTTGTGCACAAAGTGTCAGACAAACACCTTCATCAAAAGTAGCAGTGAAAGTAAACTGCCATGACTACTCACTGACTCCAGCAGGTCCAATAATGGGTGTAGATAAGTATCCTTCCAGCAATATACACTGATGATTATAAATCTCAACCAGATCCTCAGTGGTTCAGATCCTCTTGATTGGACTGAGGTCACACAGTTGAAGATAGAATGTTGGGCTCAAATTTAGAGCAGTTTAAGGCTCAGACTTGCTCACTAGGTACAATTGTATGGAACAAACAAAGTGTATCCTGTGTGTGTGTTATGTGGGATGTACTGACCTCACATAATTGCTCCCCGTAGAGTCGTGCAAGAATATTTCGCCCTGGATCCTACACCCATTCCCCAAAACCATGTTGCATTCCTTAGTATCAAACTGCAACAGAAAAACCTCATGCTGCACTACAAAGTGACTTTGGGTTCAGCCTAAACCCACAAAGCAGTTCAATATCTGGTACAGTTGAGGTAATATGACATGACCAACAAAAAGCTGTGCAGGTGCATGGGTACTGGTTCTCATCAGAGGACTTCCTGGAAGATTGGATGTCCTGATATAGTAAGGGAAACCTTGAGTCTGATCTGGCCACTAAGATGGAGGACCAGGAGAACATGGAGGGAACCTTGGTTGCACGCCACATCAAGTAGCGATGCTGAGCCTCTTGATTTTTTGAAATTTGTTCAGGATTGGTAGTTGGTTGAGCTATATCCACCATCTGTAACCAGGCCTGTTCCACCACCAACATCATTGGATTCATTTATACTCCATTTAACATGAATCTGAACAGAAGTTTCTCACACTAAAATGTGTAAAGATCTCCTTATCACCCATTGGATTACATGCAAAAATATAGTTGCAAGAACTAACAACAAGAAAGCCTCTCTGAATTTCGAGGTCTAGTCAATGTTCCACCTCCTCCATTTTCCACTCTTCACAGAAAACATCTTTCTAATGTAGTCTGACAGTTATAAGGCTTGATGTGACATTCAGAGGTTATTACATTTCTTACATATCAAGGTCCCCACTGCAAGAGAAAACTTCCCTCAGCTGCAGTACTCTTCCTTGCACAGCTCAAAATGTTCCCATTAAGAACAAGTGGGAAGAGTCTCAATGTCACAAATGACTTGAGGTTTTCAATAAAATTACAGTACTTGGGCTAATGGAAAGATCTGAGTAAATCTAGAGCAATTCTACAGGGGTGGGTATCAATGTCAAAGACAAACCTCAAGATAATCTTGAAATGCAGGAAACACTTTGTTCTGGATGTCTTCTCTTTGGTGTGGCCTAGACCAAATAACAATTGGAGAAAAAAATTGAATTGACTCTGCTGTCAGCTTGTCACCCCATGGCAAAATCTGAATCCAAACACCCCAAACAAATCTGCTGGTGTCTCAATACTTCAACCCTATATTAATCATGTTCTGGTACAGAAGTGATGAAGAAAAAATAGATAGTCATTGAGGAGGGCACACTTGCATTCTTAGATCAATAAGGAAATCTGAAAATCTCCATGCATAAAGTCAGAAATTGGGTGTGAATAAATAACCAATAGGCAAACTAATTTAGTAGCAAGAGTATTTTTTCTTGCTACTTGAGCTGATCCACATTCTTGAAAAGAATTTCTCACCCGTGCATATTTGTTGGCCATCGGCAGAAGCTCTAAAAAGTATTTGTCTTTGTACTCTGGATTCTGCTCAATGTTGTGAAGTGGATTCAAATCCCTACAAGTACCCAAAAAAACATAAGCATAATGCCTGCACAGAAGCAAAAGCACAGCCAACTCCTGAAATACACTTCATACCAAGTGCTCAGAATCAAACCCACACAATCCTAGATGGCACATGAAGACCTTTAGTCCTCAGAACAAAGTTGACAATGACTTCAGTATTGGAGGCATAGACAGCAAACACAAACCAAAAATATGTAGCAAAGAACATGGTCAAGTGGAAGGGAGATGGGTGTGGATGTACAAAACAATAATATTTCTGCTTGCAGTTGAGACAAAATCAGTACAAAAGATGGGTAGATCATATTCAGGTCGAGCACAGATGGCCAGATTTAGAACCTGCACCCTTCCCCATTCCCTGAAATCCTTATTCCAAACTATCTTTTTCTTCAGGTCTAACACTGTAACAATTAGCATGGACATGATTTCATCAAAACCACCAGAAATCCAATTGCTCAATCTTTGAATAAGCAAACAATATCACAAAGTGGGCAATTGTGTTTGATCTGGCAGATGTTGTTTAGTCCATGTAGATGATTGGGTTTTGGGCAATGAAGGGTACAAGAGAGTAAAAGACACCTGCAATGCATTTCCAGCATCAATACTTGCAGCACGAAAAATCCGAATTTTAGCAGATTCATAAGCACAATTTTTGGTCAAAGATACGCCATCCAGTGCAACCATGTTGCTGAACTCATCCTGCAACAAGAAAAGAAAAAAGAAAACAAAAACAACAACAACAACCATTCGAGTTCTCAAAAGTCAAATGAGACAAATAAGGAGAGGTGACTGTACCCATGAAACATCATGTCTCACAGTGACATCCATCAATTGTGCATCTTGTAATGATAAATCAGAAGGCAATCAGAATTCAATATTTTCCCTGCGGATTTTGCAACATTTTCCCATGATGGTGGTGCAGCATGTGGGTAATGCTTTGTACCTGGATAGGCAATTTGGAAATCTCTTGAACATGCTGGTGCAGTTTCTCAACAGCGAAATCCAGAAAATCATCATACAAGCCTTTGTTCTTGGCCCTCGTACAACTCAACTCCGCTCGCACTACTCTGATTGCCTCCAAATCCCAAGGATTATTACTCCTGCTCTTCTTGGCAGCTTGTAATCTCTGACTGCCGCAGAAACTTAACCCAAAAACAGAAACTCCCACTGTCATTTGTACCCGTCCCCATGATCTTTCCATTGGAAACAATGCAGAAAACCTCAAGCGCTTTGGCAGCCCCAGTTTGCAGATAGCCAATTCTACCAAGCTAGTTCTGGATTCTAAACCTGCCTGACGACTCTTGATTGCCCCTCTCGAAATGTGATAGCACTTCTGGCTCAAAGGGTAACTCAAAGTCTCCATTTCTCTCTGTCTGTCTGTCTTGTCTATCCAGATGAGCTCTTGCTCTTTCCAGGGGGCACAGAGCTAGGGCAAGCAGAGTGGTATGTCGATGATAGACTATAACATCATCAGTAGAAGCAGCAAAGAGCTTCTCCGAACCCGAACGCTTTCCACCGCCTTGACGAACAAAATCTTATAAATACCTCCACGTGTAAGTTCCCAAAACAGCAACATCCTCTCTTGCAACCAACCCAGCAGCTCTCATTCACGCACAGTTTTCGATGCAGAGTTCGCTCTCAACTGTCGTACATGCCTAAGTGCTGTGGCGTTTGCGTCTTCTTCTTCTTCTTCTGAGCTTAGTCAGGCAACAAGCGACGCCAGATACGTTGCAATTCTATGACCACGAAGCAGCTACCGACGAAAGCTTGAGATATTAGGGTTCGGGTTTGGAGCTCCAAACCCTAATGCTGACGACGGACGTTTTGTGAGTTCTGATTCTGCTGTAGATCGTGGTGCGCCTGGTCTTTCGTGAAGCGCATTACAGACGAACGCCTGACTTCTGGGGTTTTTCGACGTCGTATTTTGACCAAAACGAAGAGTGAGGAGGGAGTATGGGCGGTGGGCAGGTACCAGCCTGGAGTTCTCGTCTCGTCATTCAGCTGGTTAGGGGGCTGCCAGGAACAATTCGTGTACACCGCGGCACGGTTGCAGCTCTTGGTCTTCGCAGACGGCATCAAACCGTGTTCCGTGAGAACAATCCGTCGATTCGTGGCATGATCAACCATGTTTGTGTTTTTTTTTTTCCTTCTCAAAAATTTCACTTTTGCTTTCTGTGGACATAGATAGTAGCATCGGTCTTTCTTCTTCTTCTTCTTCTGATTCCTTCCTTTTCCGAGAATCTCATACAGGGATCTTCTTTCTGGTGTTTGGACCCTTTCTTTCTGCAGGTGAAACGGCTTTTGTCAGTGGAAACCGAGGAGATGTACAACGCCCGAATCCAGGCAGAGGCGAAAAGAAAAGCCCTGAGGTTTCCACGCATCATCCAACATTCTCCACCTTCTTAAGATAGTTTACTAGACCTGATTAGCATGAGGGAGGGCTTAGTCTGGAGCTGAGGAAGAAGATTAATGTTTCTATCAATGCATCTTCTTCTTCTTCTTCTTCTTGTGTCTGGTGCTCATGTGAGGGACATGCAAACTATTCTGCATTAGGGTTTCCGTTTTTATTGTAAAACCTGTGCTGTGGATACTAACCACACACTGGTAGATTGATTATATAGAACAATTGATGCTACAATTATATAGACACATATGCTGCAGCAAACACATCTGGCAAAGACTTTCTTATGCCACTGCACTAGCATTGCTTCAGTGTTGTGGCTAGGAGAACTCTTTGGTTATGGCTGCAACCCAAACTGTTGCAGCTTTGTCCTTGATAGTGAAGCATAATCCTGGTTCTCATGAAGTTGGGATGAAGATGTCAAGGAATTGAATGTTGTGATTGGGGCTGGCTGCAACAAGGTATGAATCTTTTGAACCTACAATGGCAATGGGATCATTAGGGCTGTTAGATAAGAATGGTGGGGTGGGGGGTTTCATGAGGATACCTGTGCTTCCGCCATCCCAAACTCCCAACTGAAAGTATGTTTGATTTTGATTTTGCTGCCCTCTTTGATCCAGGATCAAGATGTCTCTTAGTCTCTGAACACCATTCTGCAACCTGTTGTAGGTTGGTCCCTGGGGTAATGGATCAAAATGACAAGAAGGATGCTGACTGTTTGTAAAAACCACCTGCTTCTGAAGCACATTGCCAGGGGTAATGCACAGGGTACCGGTTTTTTTTCTTGTATGTTGGCTATGTTTGGATTGAAGGGGTAAGTAATCGCCTAAGTAAGTATTGAGCTTGATTCTGTCTGATTGCAGCCGATGTTAGGACTTTGTGGCAGGTCTGTGATGGAGTTGGGTGGACATTGATTGAAGTTTTATGAGAGGAGTGTTTTGAGATTATGTTAATGGTCCCCTCCCTGTTTGATGGGCTATGATGTATTAGCTCAATCCTTGTTCTTGATGTCAAGTGGTGATTTCGAGAATATCCTCTCATGATAATTGCAATGAATTCTAAGAAATTGATTAATTCTGAATTTGGTGAAGGGAATACTATGATGTGGAAGATTATCTTGATGTTGTAAGAATCCACTACTAAGACTCAACCCTGTCCATTAAACAAAGTGTCAATGCTTCTTTACAGAGCAAGGAAGGTCAGGGTGAAGATGGAACTCTAGATTCATTGAAGTGATAGGATGTGTGGAAGCAATTAGAAACCTCAACCAAGTGTGATAGCTTGTTGAAGAATTGTTATCGCTTGTGAACATTGTTGGGCTATGGACACATGTTGTTGAGAGTAAGAAACAAACATTGATGCAACTAAAGATCATTGATGAAGTGCAGTAGTGGTTTGTGCACATGTGATAAAAAATGAATTAAAACCAAAATGAAAACATTCATATGTCACAATACTAAGGGGAATGGAATCATCACTTGGTGTTCATTCAACATATGATTGTGTTTTCTTTTGAACAACCATCATTGTTGCATGTGTCATTGTCGTTGATGTTCATTGCACAATATACTAGTGGGTGCATGTGCCATTCGGACACTGTGAAGTCCTCCGAGAACATTTTCAAAAAGATTCTAATTTTTTAAAAATGTTCTATAACGAAAATAATTTTAAAAAAAAATTGCCCCCCCCCCCCCCCGGCCCATCCCCCCAACCCGTTCCCCCCCCTGTTGTCCCCCCCCCCACCCCTTCAAAACCGTCACTTGTTTCGATCAAGAAACAAAACCGTCGTGCCCATGGCCGAAGGCCATTGTTTTTTATTTTTTATTTATTGCCCCGCCTTGCCCTGCCCTGCCCTTGCCCCTGCCCTGTTTCGAATTTTCCTTTTGTTGCCAGGGACAGGAGGAGGAAGTTATACAGGGAACGAGCAGTGTTTTTTTTCCTTTTGTTGCCAGGGACAGGAGGAGGAAGTTACACAGGGAACGGGCAGTGTTTTTTTTTCCTTTTGCTACCAGGGACAGGAGGAGGAAGTTACACAAGGAACGGGCAGTGTTTTTTTTTCCTTTTGCTGCCAGGGACAGGAGGAGGAAGTTACACCCTGCACTGCCCACCTGGTTCTGCCATAGAATCTGTGACAGGGTTGTGCAGAACAGACAACCCTGTCACAGACAGACACCACACTGTTGCCTTTATATATAAGATATGCGAATTGGGTCAACTAAGACAACGTCCATCAAGGTTCAAAAGTTGTCTTTAGTGATAAGGATATCCATTTGTTGTTGGGTGTGGTAAAGGAAAAGGTGAAAAACTTTCGATTGAACATATCTTCCATTCTCCAAAATAATAGTTACAATAGTATTCCAAAGTGTATTGTGGGTTGTTATATGTTCATTCTCGCAAGGGCATTGAAGCAAATGGGTATTTAGGTTATCAATGGTATGACCACATTGACAAATGAAAAATGAATGATTAAAGGATGTGACAAGCCAAAACAAGTATTTAATGTTATAAGGAAGTGGGTTGAGGATATATAAAATGTAGGTGTGATAGGACAAGTTAATAACCAAGTGCTTGCCCTTGGACCTACACATGAGCAGAAACCTGTTTGCATCAATCTAAAAAAAATTTACTTATAGCAAGGTAAACTTTTGCTCATTTAGGTTATCTGCCAAAGAAGCTTCCAATTGGGGATAAAATTGTACCATTAGGTTTTCAAAAGGTGCAACTTGAAAGTGGACAACTTGGGATAATAAGGCCTGCGTATCTTGTAACACCATCTGTAACGAGAAAGTGCAAGTTTCAACATGTGCTACTACATCCAAAATAATAAGGTGATCATCATGCTGGAAACGAGCGACAAGTGCAAGAATGATCAATGCCCAACATCCCAAAAATGGGAAATAATAGTCCAAACTATAGAAAGGAGGCCAAACCCACTTGAAGAAGCAAGAAAAATGGTTTGATGATAAACTAAGTCATTAATAGAACCATTAAAAAATCCCACACCAAATAACTTCTTCAATGTAATAATGATACCAATATCGAATTCAA
Organism: Sphagnum contortum; assembly: GCA_963920785.1. Taxonomy (NCBI): domain Eukaryota; kingdom Viridiplantae; phylum Streptophyta; class Sphagnopsida; order Sphagnales; family Sphagnaceae; genus Sphagnum; species Sphagnum contortum. The sequence goes on from OY987288.1 coordinate 3,145,700, forward strand.
TATAATGTTTCGAAATACTTAGAAATGGAAACATTGTATCAAGCAAATAACCCAAGGTGTTAGGCATAACATAATGAAAGCATTGCAAAAAACACCTTAAGGATCTACAAGCATAAGGAGATTAAATATCGTTTCAAGATCCTCATGAAAAACCTTAACCAGAAAGGATTCAATGGATGATCTATGACGCACCCTCAAATTCTTTGATAGACTCAACCACAAGTCCAAGGTGAAAACAACAAAAAGATAAGGAGTTGAGGTACGTTCCTTGGCTCACAACACTTTGGGGGTAAAGGGGCGTGCTAGAGCTCTGGGATGGGGACTAGAATAAATGACAAATGAGTCAATTATTCACATGGACCTACACAATCAAATAATAAGTTTGTTAGTGCATAGTTTGAGCATATTTAGTGCACAGATAAGCCATGGGCAAACATGGATCCATAAGACTCATCACAACCCGGACTTGGGGGAAGCCACCACCTTCCCTTTAATAATATTTTATGTGCTTGGCCACAAGGCCTACACCCAACTGTCATTTTGTCTCGAGATTCCCAAATTGAGAGTCTCAATCAAACTCTTACGATTTAGGAGGCCCATATTTTTTTGTGCAGACTTTCAATTGAAATGAATTTTAAAGCAAAGTTGTAGCCCTCATCAAGAGATTTCCAACAATATGTGATACGCCACTTGCACGCAAGTAAATCAGGGTGATTCCCGACTTTTAATGGTCGGAACTCAAATTGACAATTTGACTCCTAACCCTTCTTTTGGCCATAACTTGTGTTTTAAGTACCTAAATGGGTCATGCAAGCTCATTTTAGACATCTATGTTCCAATAACTTTTCAATGGTATAAGAAATTTTTTAATCCAATGAATTTTTACCCCTACAATCGCCTTTTAAAGATTCAAAAGTTCATTCGAGACTCTAACTTCCAATGTGGGAGCTCATTTGGAAGTGTGGGGGTTCATTCCCTCACACTCTCCTAGACTCTCAAGAGCATGAAATGTGACTTTTGGACTTCATTCTTAGCCCGCACCTTTACAAGCCCTTACCTTAATCGCAAACCCAAAACTAGGGTTGCGATAATCTAGATCCCATTAATACGCCCAAACTACATAAACCCAAGTCAAGAATAAGAAAGTTAAAAGGAAATGATATAAAGTGGTCCAACCCTTATGGATATTAAGTTACACATTTTGTTGGTTGCATTGAAAATCTTAATGTTGGAAATCGCTTCTACAATTATGAAACATGAACCACATTTGATGCAAGACCTATTATATGTGTATCTTCAACCAATGAAAGGAAAACACAAGTAGGGTGGGCTGTTGTTATAGGGTGAAAAACGTGAAAGTGAACTAAGGTAAACAATGTTCTTCCCAATGGGTCCCCCTATTGTGTACCTGACTTCGACAAAATGATTATGAAATCCCCATGTTGGGAAGCTTGCGAAAAATATAATAGGGATGGGCATGCATAACATCATTGAACAAATGGGAAAAGCTGATCCAAATAACTAGTTGAAGTTTGTAACTTTTCAAAAATGGTTGAATGTGACATTGAATTAAAGGCGTTACCAACATTCACTTAAAACACTACCCAATTTATGTGTAAATTTAACATCATTCAAACACCATGGACCATTATCTAACACCTGCCATGAGTCGTTACACCAAACTAATGAAGAATATTATGATTCGTGAGAATATCCTTAAACTGAATAGCGAGTGTGTGGGCAATTAAGTGATAGGTCACCTCATTAATCATAATGGGATGTACATGCTTCCAAACTATTTTTCCAACATTAAGAATCAAGATGTTGAAAGCAAATGTGATATCGAAAGTGGAACATGACCTCAACCAATATGCCCACATGCTTGGAAAAATAGGTCGAAGCCACTCCCAAAATCATCTAAAACAAAATAGTCTTGTAAAAACTCATAAACCATGCCCAAAGGGCCATTGGAGGAAAAATGTGGTGAACAAACCAAGGCAAAAAAAATGCTTATGATAAAAAGTAACTTTCATTTTAGGATGGAAATCATTGATGAAAGGGTAGACATCAACCCCAACAAGTGGATGGAGAAAACGAAAGACTATCGTGGTCTCATTAGATGGGGGCTATAAGTGTGCTTAGAGTTAATGCACGTACTATTTGAACGTACTCCCTTACACGAGTAAGGGTTTGTGCATGACATAATCATGTTGATGGAGGTGGGGTAGGATTTAGAGTCGATTCCAAACATTTGCAAGAAGCTAAAACATGTGCTTTAATAATGTGCTCTTCTTTTAATGCCTCCTAATTGCCACCCATGTACCGACACATGTGATCGCAAGTCTCTTAGTGACCTTTCTTACCACCCTATGGAAGAAAGGACAAAACACCAAGAAAGGAATAACAAAAAAATGTGCAAAACTATAATATTGAAAAGATCATATACTAGTCGAAATAAAAGGATATGTAAAGCCCACTAAACATCAACTCAAAAAGCATATGGGATATGATGGTAGGAATGAGCATGAAATAAACTCAAATGAAAAGCATCAATGATGTTTATGGATGCAATCCATGTCCATGTTGAAGAGAGAGGAGAACATGGTAAAGTTGAGGGCAACATTGCGCTTGAAACAAATGACTACCTATGAATAGTGCATGAAAGTTGATGTTGTGTTAAACCCCCCCGCACTCAAACCTTAAAACTATTGCCTTAAAAAAAAAGTATTTACAAACAAAGTGAAAAAATTAGAAGGGGACATATAAACCTTAAAACAAATTCAAAAAACCCAAATAATGGATGAGAATAATAAACCTAGTTATAGATTTGCCAAGTGTGCATGTGCTCGTGTGTTGTGTGCTGCTTGTGTGCATGTGTAAAGCTACTCAAGGGCCATGTTCACTTGCTTTGCCTGCTCTGCTTTGCCCTTGTCCCATTCTACTTTACTTTTTTTTGCCTTATCTATTTTATTTTGCCTTTATCATATTGTGATTCCATCTTTATGGATCTTGAAGGCTTTAATTATAAAACTTGAGTATAAATGAAGCCCTAAGCCCTAAACCCTTCATTTTTTCCTCAGGGCATTATTAAACCCCTAAACCTTGCTATTGTCTACTTGCTTATTACTATGTACCCAACACTTAATGGGGTAACATTTTTTCTGTCTTTCTCACACACACATACACATTCTCACACACAATTTATCCTTTCTGTCTATAATTATAGTGCATGAAGCTAGCTTCTTTTGAAGTCTTTTGTGATGCAACTGCTATAATGATGGGCATCTTGTCACATGAATTTTACGAGAACAATAACAACAATTTCCATGCTTGCACTCTTGGCCATTAACTTTAGGAAACCACTTGCCATTGTATATCATGTTGTTGTTTTCCTCAGTAGGTACTATAGTGAGAAGAATAACGTGTTGGTTGTTTTTGCTTGCTTGTGGTGGTACTCATGAAACACTTGAAGCAAAATTGTTCTAAGCCTGCAATTACCAACAAACACTCCATCTTTAATGTGTAAACCTTCCTCATTTAAAGAACAACATTCGAATTGTTAACCATGCTAATGGTACATTTATCACCCTTGAGGTTTAAAAAATAGTCTACAAAGTTCCTAATGATGTGGCTGAATCATTTCTTAGTGCCTATTACATATGAATGGACCCCATATTATGAAGAATATTCCTTACCATGGTTTATGGCAAGTGGTGATAACCTTTTGCTATTCCATACTTGGAACCCTAATATTTATATTGATATCCATTGTGGTATCAAATAATTGACCATACTACTATGACATAAGGCAATACTAGTCTTCTACCAATACATGCCTAATAGGGACATGAAAATGAGGTACTAGCCTTGATGTACATGCCTTTGTAGTGACCAGTGTTGTTTAGTTTGTGGTTTAAAAAGGAAATTCTTGTTTCAATTTTGAAACTTTTTTCATTTTTTATGGAACCTCTGGTCTAGTAACAAGACCAATTCTCTAGTTTTGATATTTTCTTAACAAAATTAGAGCCTGGTTTGGCTTCAAATCATATTTAACTTCATCTCCATTACACATAACTAAACATTTTATTTATTTATTTATTTAGTGTAATATTAGTTGGTTCAACCAATGCACATAGTATGTGATAGACATTATGTTATATTAATTATGTACAACCAATAAAATTAATTATCATACCTATGGCTCATGTTTGACATTATTTTGCCAAAGTAATTTTTTTGAGGAAAAACGAATTCAATGTATAATTGTGTAGTTTTTTCAAATTTGAAAAAATTTAAATGTTTAAAAAAAAACTCAATAAGGTAGGTGAATTATTATTAATACAAAATAATTTAGAATGCATCCATTCTTGAAATGTTTATTTTCATGTTTTTAGGGATGCAAAGGTTCCTTTTGAACAATGGTTAGTAGGTATTTTCTTTTGTGCAAGCTTGTGAAAAACACTAGGGAATTCATTTTTGTTATGTTATTGACTTTAGATTGACAAACCATATGTCACCAACATAGTAGTTAGCAAAGAATAAAAAAAATGATTGATTCCATTTTCAATTGAATGATAAGGAAGATAATTTTTTTTCTATAGTTAAAAATTTACAATCACTTTTTTAAAAGATCAAATTATAAGCTTAAGAAAAGGATTGTTCAACCTTTGAGGTGACATGCTAGAAAACCATGGAAATAATTGCAAGTAACATTGTTTTTTAAAAAGGAATTCAAAAGAAAAAACAATGAAAATGTGAAAAACTCCAAATAACCAAAGATAAGGAAACAAATTATATACAAAAATTGGTTTCCATCACATATTTGGCCTCCAATTTTTTGTTGTTGTGAAAAAACAATGCAATTTTATTATTGCATTTCACTACTTGACAACCTTTCACAAGAAACCAAGAGAAGTTAATGGTTTGTATGATAAACTAAATATACATTTTTTCTACACTTGGTTCACCCCAAGAAGGGAAATAAAACCACATTTGGAATGTAATATAAAGAAAGGGATAACTTTCATGACTACATAGATACATTCTTTGATTTTGGAAACAAAATCAAAATTGTAAGATTGATTTATTTACATATGAAAAAAATGTGAAGTATTGGACAAGGACTTTTGGCACTTGTTGTACACCCAGTCATTTGAAGGATATTTGAAAGTAAAGTACTTGAACTTCTGAAGGATTCTATAAACTAAGGAAGATTTAAAGTGACTTTAAAATGGACATGATGTTTTTAAAGAGATGAGTTAATTGGTTTTATTGGGTAGTTATACGACATCAATAAGGAAGTTACCACCAACATGGAGCAAAAAATTACAATCATGACACATAAGGCTACTTATTTTGTTAATGTGTACAATATACCAATGTACAAGTTGTCAACAAAGATTAAATTGGAATTCATCTCATACCCATTAGAAAATATTAGACATAGGAGACAATAGGAGTTAAGCATGTTCAACTTTTAGGGATAATAGATAAGATACAAAACATGTCAATTGTTTCATCTTCAATGAATGGTTTACCTTTGCAAGTTGTGTTCAAAAGGACAACAAGTCGTACATTCCCACACATGAATTAGGGAGAAAAACATTGTACTGCAATTTATTTCCATCCTACCTATGGTTTTAATCATTGGTCTATTATGAAAGTTGTTCAAACATTTGTTCAACACATCTTCCTACTTTATAAAAAATTATAGGTTGAAATATTTGCCTTGCAAAAAGATCAAAAGATGGTCTATGTTATTGATTATTGGTCAATTCACAATTTAGTTTTAAAAAAAAAGATTGAATGAAATCAAAATTTCCAAGCATTCGTCATTTTCATTTTAGAAAATTATGCAAATGTATTTCAACCTATTGATGTTATCCTATAACATTCATTTAACATGCTTCCAAAAAGGAATTTCATTCTTAAATGCGTTTAACAATCAAGACTCAACTTCTGAAAAAGTTGGCTTTTAGATGTCAATTTTGAATCCAAACATGTGTGCATGGCTTCTTCATGCATGTATTCACATAAAAAATTTGAACATCATGATTTGCAAAGGTTGGGAAAAAATAGGGTTGTAAGGAGGTTGAAGATGCATTTCTTACTCCAAGCTCTGGAAGTAAACACCATTACAAGTATATTCTTAATCACTTTCAATTTTAAACTTGGACATAAAAAAAAACAAGATGACATTGATTGATCAAAAGATTCTACTTTTGAAGTTATGCATAATTGTTTGGATGATTAGATTTTCAAAGCCACTTGTGAGTGAATTAGTTAATAAGAAAATAGAAACATATATCTTATATATATATATATGACACTATGTTCTATAGCCTTGAAAGCATTTGTTAAAAGGAAAAAATGTTTTGATAAATTGAAGTTTTGAACTTTTGGTAATAATTAACCTACTAAAATAACAAGTTTTAGATTTGTTGTAGGTCACAATCAATACACTAGGATAGTGAACCTTTTATAGGGTCATTAAAGGGTGAAAGCACATTATGGTGGCCAAAAAATCTTGTCACAAATATTGTTTTTTAAAAATATGCAACATGGTGAACCTTTTTTTTTTTTTGGCAATCAAAATTTCCAAGCATGTATCATTTGGCAACTTTCAACTTTCACCATGCCAATATTAAAAGAGGTTTTCATAAATTATTCTTAAAATAAGGTGGACCAAATAATATAATTGCCAAAGGAAACTACATTTTTTATTAATATTAAATGATTAAAAAATATTTTTGTGATAAATAGGCTTGTAACACTATACTTCACAATGCACTTTCATCCTAGAGGTTTGGTGAGCTTATTGGTCAAGTACTTTGGTTAACATTACTTCTAACAAATATCTTTTGGTAGCCTTTCAAATTGGATGACACTTACTTCATGAACAAGGGTATTTATAGCTTGAATCAAATGATAAAAAAAACATTTTAAGGATTTTTCCAAGTGGTTTTAGAAGATCAAGAGTTAGGAACAAAAATATATACTCTTTGTACATTTTACCTTTGAAGTCCAATGCTTACTTTTTGTAGAAACACTTCTTTTTCAAAAATGCATTCTATATTTTATGTTTCTTTTGCTATTAATTGAATTTTCTTGATCAAAAAGTATTTTAATATTTGATATTCTTGCTTATAATATTTTGTAATAAGAATTGGGAGTAGAAATGATCAAGATTGTAAATACTATATTTGTTGAATCTATGAGGTAGAAGACATTTGTAACTTTTCAACATTATAAACCTTCCATTTTGAGTAGTAATGATCTTGACTATTTTCAATATGTTTTTTCTTTGCAAAATCTTCACTTACATCTGCGACTTTAGGACATTCAATAGAAAATAGAAAAAAAATTATTTGAAAATTTCATGTCCCATTCAAGAATTTCACTAAGTGGCCTTACCATCATCTACCTTAAATTCTATGTTGAAATCTACAATGTATTACTACATTATTATTGTTACTATTATTGTTGCACCACCTAGATTACATTTAGAGGTCAAGAAACTTCACAAAAATATGAAATGACCAACAAGAAACCTTAAAACCTAAATTGCCAAGTTAGTGAAATCACATTTCTTACAATTATTGAACAAACATTTGACATGGAAACTTTTGAATGACATCATCAAACATTTAGTATGAAGACTTCTTAACAAAATTAACCCAATGTTTTTGGAAAACATTTAAAAAATAGGACGACAAGAATAGAGGACAAATTCCATGGCCATTTTCACAAAATGTGGGAGAGAAATTTCAAAATTGCCAATGACATCTTGAAGATGGTAGAATGGTCCAAATGCAACAAATCATAGATTCATGTTTTGTAATGTTTAATAGGGAAAAAAAAATTTCTAGAACTTGTATTGACAATGGTAGCTAGTAAGAACTTATTTAATCCAAAGCAAAAACAAAGAGATCCAATAAGTGGCCTTGCTTCACTAGCTATTTTGTAGGACCTTTATAAAATTTGATTTTTTTAATGATGTTAGATAACATCATTATTTGTATATTTGTGTGACCAAATTGGACCACAAAGATCCCAAGTGAAACAATAGTTCTTGTCCCTTCAATACAAGGATGTTAAATGGTTACTTTTGAAGTAGTATTTTAGTATTATTTAACTACAAAAAAACCTACAAAAATTAGCCATTAAAAATAGTATAAAAGTTATGGAAAGTACTTATCAAATGTAGTTATACAATATGAGAAATACCTACTAGAAAAGTTTTAAAACTATAAAAATTGCTTACCAAAAATTGCTTACCTCTTTCACAATTTCAAAAAGAAAAAGAATTCCAATTAAGGTGATTAATGTGATGTTGGAAATCTCTTTTCGAAGGCTACAAAATGAACACTCAAGTTTGGAGTTTATTTGAATAAATTATGAGTCACCAAATTTTTTCCTAAATGTTTACCAAACTTTACCTTTTTGATGATTTTAGAGGTTAAATCGTCTTTGATTGTGATGATTGCTACAACCTTGAAAAGCTTTTTCCAAGGGCTGTAAGGGTGGTTGCACACTACATTGTACATAGAATCTTGTCACAATGTTGCAATTTTCATTGCACTTACAAATTGATGTGGCATATTACACAATTCAAATGGTCTAGTGATGAAAATGTGTAATCAATGGTGATGTGCATCTTAGTATATTGAATGTTGAAATTTCTTTACCAAAAAAAAAAATCAATCTCGAATTGGAATATTTTTTTGTAACATAAGTCTTGTCACAATACAACATATTTCAACAAAAGGACTACAAAATACAAGTTTTAGTTGGAGTTCAAAATTTTCAATCAAAATTTGTTACAACTATTGAAACATAAATTATAATAAATCATCTTTTAAAACTTTTGACACAATTTGCTTACAAATTTTTTTTTGTGTTTACATTGACACATTTAATTTTCAAAAGTACATTTAAGTGATATAAAAACTTGTTTTTTGCAAAAACACTTATTGGATATCGTACTTCTAATCAAATTATAGTTGAGCAAGGTTTTGATTTTATTTATTAAAAAAATTGATATAGTTTCTGAATTAGTAAAAAATGGTATATTGCTATCAAATGGGGTCTTTAAAACAAGTTTTATAATGTGATGAATGTGCATTTCATATTTTTTTATTAAAAATGAAGCAATTTGATATTTCCTTGTTTTTTTAAACTTATTTTATTCTCAAAACCTAATTGAACTAAACATAACTTTTAGAAAATTTCCAAATAAATGAATTGTAAGGTGTAATACTTTTAATAGTTTATGTAAATCCAAGTTTGACTCTTTTTGTGTAAACCATAATGTGCAACTACCCATAACATAACTTCTTAGCTCAATTTGAACTAAAAAAAAGGAAGTTGTGAGTTTTCACATTCTTGTAATCAAAATATTGGTTTGGTTGGCATTAATTAATAATGACAATTTTATTGTCTTAATAGTGTACTACCTTGGTGAGTTTGGATAATGACCAACTTTTGAAACAACATTGGGAGTTTAGTATGGGCTACCAACCTACCTTGAGGCCAACATTATCCATATTGAAAGGAAATTGCAACTTTTTGCAAATTTGAAATTTTTTGTAATTAATATTTAAGACATAAATATTTAGGTGTTTTATTTTCGTATCTTCCTTTTGAAATTTGTATGATTTTTTAGGTCTTTTTTTTTTAAATGCCCACTTGAGGAATTTTAAATATGTTTTAAGAACTTTTATATTTATTTTGCTTGAGTATCAATGTACACTTTGGAAAAAAAATTATGATATTCAAACTTTTAATGCATTCCAAAATCTTGTTGCAAATGTTTTTTGAATTATTTGACAACTCCCATCATTTGATGTACATACTTCTATAATAGAAATTTGGTTGAGACTCATACAAGTTTGAATTTAAAATTTTTTTTTTTTGGTTGTTTATACCAAAATTCATTTCGGTAAAAAAACATTTTTATAATTTTTATTTCATATTTTTAGTTATTCCTTATTATTGAAGTTTACAAATTTGTTTTATTATAGTGTCCCCTAGCTTTAGAAAGGACCTCCAACAAATCCCATAATGTGAGCTTTAGTTCCAAGAAAACAACTTCCCAACAAGCTTGCAACAACACTTAACATTGTCCCATCTTATATATAAAAGCTAAAGTGATGTCAGTGTGTTTGTGTGTCACACGACGTTTTGCGTTTTAACATTATGGTAGAACCGTTCTGCCAATGGCAATTAGGAATTGGGATCAGGTGGTTTTCTACATAACAAACTATCCATTCCTCCTCCTCCTCGCTGTTGCTGCCCAAGTTCTTAATGTTCTTGACGAATTTCTTGATTTGGGAATTTCGATCTCCTCCTCCTCCTCGCTGTTGCTGCGTGGATTCCTGATGAGATTTCTTGTAACAAACTTTTATAGAAAAAATGCAAAAAAGGAGATTTTTGTTTTACGCTTGGGTACCAAACATAACACTCCACAAACTGTGTGGTGTTCCAGAATTCTGATTTGGTGATGAAATGGGACTCAATGATGCAAATTGAGTTGTTTCATTTTGATCCAAATGTGCTTTGAACATATTGTCCTGACCAGATTCACCAAGTTCTCAATGCTCTTGAGGAATTTCTTGATTTGGGAATTTCGATCTCCTCCTCCTCCTCCTCCTCCTCGCTGCTGCTGCGCGGATTCTTGACGAGATCTCTCCGTAACAAACTTTTATAGAAAAAAACAAATGCAAAAAAGGAGATTTTTGCTTTGCGCTTAGGTACCAAACAGAACACTCCACAGACTGTGAGGTGTTCTAGAATTCTGATTTGGTGATGACATGGGAGTCAATGATGGAGATTGAGTTGTTTCATTTTGATCTAAATGTGCTTTGAACATATTGTCCTGACCATATTCACCATCCTCATCAAGCTCAATTCTGCCGGTTCCCCAAATGTTTTCGGTCATGAAACTATCTCCAGTAGATGTCTGTAGTTTTGAAGGTCCTGCCCTGATACTCTCTTGATCAGCACCCACCAGTCGAATTTCTTGGAGGTGAAGCAGATTCTTAGACAATTTTTTTTTCTATAATCAAGTCATCAACTGTGTTACTGAAATTTTCCAAGTCCTCCCCATTGAACAAAATTTTCCAAGTCATCACCACCAAATGTAAGCTCTAAAACAACATTCTGAATTAGCCATTGGTGGTTAGTGGCACTATCTACTGGATTTTTCCCATCAAAGCAGACATGCTCATCCTCTTCCATATCAACCCCAAACATTGAAAAATGCTTAGAAAAGTCCTCATTGTCACAAATTCCATTCTCCGGATCAAAATTGACCAGATCTGTGCCTTCAGTTAGTACACCAAGGATTGTCATGTCTGTCTTATCTTTGTCTTGATAAGAATTAACATCAAAACCCCTGTTCCCTGAAGCCCTAATCTCTTCCTGGAAAGCAGGGCTATTTTGTTCAGGAGAACTATAAGAGCTCTCAATTGGAGAAAGGACATCTAGCACAGTAGGTATCTTTGAAGTGTTTGTTGGATTTTTCTTTGTAATTGAAATCCAAAACTCTTTTATTGTCATTGATCCCTTTCATAATAGTCTGGATATAGACTGATGTCATCATTCAAAGCTCATAGGAATGCTTGCCTTGCAGCATCCTACAATAAAACTGACAGTAAAGGAGAACATTACTGTTGATATACAAGCAAGGGATTTCAATAGTGACAGAACTCCAGCAACAGATCATTCACCACCACCACCATCATCACCACCATCATCATGATGACGCACTCCAAGCAGAGACAATAATCATTGCCAATTCAAGTGGCGAACACAAGAGTAGCAATGTAGTTGGTGATAAGAAGGACCATCTGATGCTCGAAAACAACCAGCCAGTATCAGGCATGATTGACCTGAATGCTCAACCCAGACACTTGTTATCTCAACTTCATACAATTTCAACAGCTTCATGTTATCATACAATTGTTGCAGGCCAGGGCAGCTGCTGCATGGGAGGGGGGGGCCAACACGAGCGGGGAATGATCGGGCGGGGGGGAGCTCGACGGGTGCATTATGCACCGGGTTCACACTAGTTACATTGAATTGCTATTTGATCTAATGAAGTAAGTGATACATATTTTTGAAGTTAATCAAACAAAGATGAGAGACTGAACTTGCATGCATGGCCCTCTTCACCACACCATTATTATTTGCTTGACTAGTAAGTTCAAGATTATGTAAAATTTGGTCTTTCATCAATGGTGCATTTGGGCACATTTATGGATTAAAAAGCCAATGTGCACTTTTAAATAATCCTTAAATAGTCGTAACAAGTTGACATGGCAAAGTAGGATCAACCAACAAATGTTTAAATAATATTTAAAATGGTTAAACAATGATTTTAACATTGGTTATAATTTTATTTTATTTTCTCAATATTCGAAACTTATCAAATTATTTCCAAATTTATCCAAAGGCAACATTGATATATTGAAAACAATATTGAACAAAATTGTCAAACATTCATGAGACTTGGAATTAAATATGATTTTAATCATGTAAACCTAATTAGTGGTTATGCATCAAATAACACCTTAATTTGTGAATGTCCCATTCATTTGCACCAATAATGTCTAGGAGAAAATATTTAAAAACTATAATCATACAAGCACCACTACCTTTCCCTGCTCATTGCCACTAACAAGTTCCAAAAGAAAAAAACACAAACATGTAAAAAAAAACCTTTTGACCAAAAAAACTCACACATGTAAATTGCTATTAAGACATCATGGTCCCAAAAAAAAAAAAAAAAAAAATCTTCAAAGTCCAAAAACTTATTGAACGAAGACATTAATGGAAAAATGAATCAAGTTGTAATTGCCACCAAACCAAAAGAAAAAATTTGACCTTTCAATCAAATTTTCGTTGTGATAAATATCAAAAAAGAAAAATAGAACCCACCTAAAGCATTTCATTTGAAGTGTGGCATAACTTAACATTACAAATATACCAATACCAATTAGTAATGCTTTTTTACACATCATGTTACTTTTCTTGTGATAGGTTACAATTATTTTTACATTTTGTGATAATTGTTTTTGAAAAATATTATTTCAAACGATAGGTTGACCAAAAAATAACTTTCATGCAAAATAATGAAAAATGATATTGAATCAAAATTCAAAAAATGAATAGAAGTTTGAACTTGCAATAAACAATAAAAGAACCAAACACATTTTAAATTGTCATGTTGCACCACACTTCAAACATCACCTTCCAATCCATATTTTCCAATTTTATTTTACATAATGATATTCACATCAAAACATCCAACTTGTATTTAATTTCAAAGAAGGTTATAAGTGGTTTTCGATAACATTTTGTTTTGAAAATCCCTTTTCACAAATTGCAATTTATTTAATTGAATCATAAGAACTTTTTGTCAAAATTCCACAAGATCTGGTTAATTGATATTCCATTAATAGAAAACACCCATTTCTAACTACGTTTTACAACTCATGTTCAATTACAATTTTAGTTGAAAATAACCCTTCCAATTAAAAAATATTTTTAAAAATTCAAAAAGTTGACAAGTATAAATTGAAAGTGATAGCCATATGTTAGCACCACAACAGTAGCCACTTCTCACCATTTTAGTTGCAAATGACACCCATCATTACAATCAAATGTTGTTTTCAATTATAATTTTGCATTAATGAACTTCATCCGTTGACAAATCATGACATCATTAAACAATGAGTTGAAAATTTCAACTATATTTCAATTAGGTCATTTAAGTTGTAATTTTGACTATGTTACATCTAGGCAAAATGAAGAATCCAACCAATAGTTTGTTGAAATGTGGCCCAAGCTAAAGGTAGGTAGGAAGGCCTACTTTTGTAAACCTACCTATCTATGTAGACTTGTTTAGCTTAAACCTAGGTAGGTAGGTAAATAAATAGGTAATAGGTTTAGTCTAAATAAATAGGTTATGAATGTCCTTTTTTTGGCCACATGGCCTTTAAGTTCAATACCGAGCTTTTTACTAGCCTAGTATATTATATAAAACTTGGTATCATGTGCTTTGTATTGAACTTTCAAATTTTTAATTACTTATATCTAAAGGACCCTATTATTATCTAAGTATGTTGTCAATCTTAAACACTAAAAGTATTTATAATAAAAAGATAAAAGACCAAATACTTGTATATTTTAATTACATAAATAAATAAATAAAATATGTAAAAAAACTGGGGTGTGCTTTTGGTAATGTTGGAAATATGTCCATAATTAAAAGTAATGAAATTTATTTTGTAATTTTTTCATTTAAGATGAGGAAGATATCAAATTTAAAATGATCATCAAGTGTCAAATATTCATTTTGTTTTTCAAATTTCAGTTTGGTAATTTAAAAACATTTAAAATTGAAAATTTGGCATTAAATATGGGTAGTTTCTTTGGTAGGTTCTCCAAACCTTTAATATAATGAGATCAAATTTTTTTAATCCTTTTTTTTAATTAAAAAATTTGGCAATTCAATTGGATAAAAATTTCAAACTTTAACATTTTCATAAATAATTTAATTATTTCCAAACCTAAAAAGGTACTACAACATTGGCAAAGTTGAGACATTATTGTAGTATAGTCATAACAAAGTTGGGCAAAAGTTGTAACTTGCAGCATTATGTTTCATCCATCCACATGTTTCCAAACTTACCAAAACAATTTAAACTTAGCTTGTGTTGTTGTTATTCCTTTAGTCAACATGTCAACTATAAGTGAATCGGAGAGTTTGCTAATGTCAAGAATATTCCAAAAATGGCCTTACAATCAAGACTCACTTTCAATTGTCCACCAAATTGGTAGGTGGATCAATTTATTCGGTAATCACCATTAATTTTTTTTCAATTGAAACAAGTTGAAAACAAATGTAATTGAAAACGTTTTGGTTCAAAAAGGGCCATTTTTTATTAGTGCTTGTCGATGCTTCCACAAAATTGCCACCCTTCATCAAATGATTTATTTTCACACATGCTTCAAGGTTTTCACAAACATTTTTGTTCCATTTTTTCATTTTAGTTTTTATTAATTTGATCATAAATTTAAAAATTCAACCATTGCTTGAACACATTAATATCAGGCTTTTCATTGCTAAGGTAATAATTTGGATTTTAAATCTTCAAGATGGTTTGAAAATGGGAAGGTTAAAAAACTTTTTATTCAAGCTATTCACAATTACTTGCAAAGATTCAATTTTCATCATCTTGCATTCTTGTAATGTGGCCTTTTAATAAAAAATGCTTCCATGGTGTATATGATGACGTGTCCCAACAATGTTAGTGTTCACTTGAGTTATCTATATACACCATCAACCCAAGCTCTAGACATAAGCATATGCAAATTCTTGGTCAATTGTCCAAAGTTGCTATATTATCTTGTAAGATGACTTAACTTGTTGAAGGCAATGTTTTTTCATTAGGTATATAGTTATAAAGCTATATTAAAAATTTAAAGTGTTAAAATCAATTTGTTTTGAAATTTTCAATGACTAGATTTTGATCAAATTTTGAAAGATGGTTGAGTAAGAAGCCAAAAAAGAAAAAATGTTCAACAAATTTTATTTCCATAAATAACTTGTAGCCAGACTTGGTTAAATCTTTTTGGAGGTCGTCACCACTTTGGCTACATTGACATATTTGTACTATGCCACAACAAGATTTTGACAATGTTTGTACCTTGCACAAGTTATGCACATTGATGACTAATTAGCACCACTTGAAGTGTAGGACCTTGAAATATTAAATCAAGGTGGAATTAGATATATCAAAGGATGTTTACTTGCAACCAAAAATGGATTTTGGTGTGGATTTTTGAGAATGGTCATTCAATGGGTGTGTTTAGGACTTTGGAAACTTCTTCAATGGTAATGAATGTTTTTGCAAAATGAAACAAAACTATAGCAAAGAATTTGGCTAATAGTCATTGATGGAGGGATACGGATGGGGATTCTAAATTAGGTCGACAAATCATCGTAGGACCATGGTGATGGATGGATAGGAGAAATGTTGGGAGAATGTCTTTCACTATGAAAAAACAGAAAAGCTTCTAGTGAAGTGGGTTCCTTTTGTCTCATGGAAAATTAGATGTTGAAGGATGGGTGTTAGGCTATTCATTTGCTATTTTAAGTGTTTTGGCTATGGTTGTAAATGCTTCTAGTGATGAAAATTTTGAAGGCGATATGTTTTCTTTCAATGTGTTGTTGAAGATGGATCTTGGGAGGCCTTGGTGCAAATGTTGGAGCATGAATGAGTGGAGGTGGGCAATCTTGGTGAATAAGCTAAGTATTCAAGCGGAAATTAAGTGTTGGGCAGTTAGTTTTGTGAGATTTAGGATTTTTTATGTTGATTATGTAGGATGTTGCAGGTTGTAGAGAGTTTGTTTTAGGTCACTGAGTTGCTGAATGAGATGGTCAACATGAAGTGAGGAAATATTGGAGTACTATTGGATGCTGGGCTTGTGCTAATGAGAACCTTGAGGATCAGCAATGAATTTGAACAGGGCTTCTTGAAGTGGAGACTTGTTAATTATTACAACAATTCTGCCAGAAGAATTTGGAATGATAATCAAAAATCTTGGAATGTTGATGTGTGTTTGTGAGTTGGAGTTGAAATCTGCAATAATGTGATGTCTAGTGTGATATTCAATAAAATGGCAGATCAACAGTAGTGTTGGGGGAACAAGGTTTCATTATTGTGAGATTGAAGCATTATGGTCTGTTCATACACTGTGCTGTTAGGCAGTAATGCTACTAGTGCAAATGTTTCTAGGATTTCTTGAATGTGAGAAGGAGGGGTGGATGTTAGCTTGAACTTGCATGGAGTAACTAGTATTGTGGGTTTGGGCAGAAAGGCAGAAAACCAAAGTGGTGCAAAGATAGAATCTGACCTCTTTCATCTATCAAAATGTTATTGGTGATGATACAAAGAGGAAACAGGTTAGACAAATTGTGATGTTCATGATTTCTGAATAAAAATCTGTAACAATACATCAAGAGAGAGATGAAATTTGTATCCTTGTAATTCTGTAGCAGTTGTATGTGTTACCCTTTTCTCTTCAGTTACATACATATTCATAGAGGTCATCAATGAGTACCGAGAACGAGAACGAGCCAAATGCTTTGGAGTTTCCCCAATGCTAGTAGGAAAGAACATGAAAGAAGAAGGAGATTCTAGGGTTAGCTGGAGGAGACCAAGGGGAATGGGGCCAGTGGGTTTTAGTCTCATATTGTTTGGCCATGGTTCAACTTCAATGTATATAAGTTACAAAGAGGGGTGGGGCAAAAGGAAGCATGACAAAGCATGCTTCTATTTTGGGGGGAGAGAAGCATATTTAGGGTTTTATGTTGGGGGAGTGTCCCATGTTCCAAAAAGATTGGTGATGGGCCCCATCAAATATCTCCTTCTGACAAAATAAAATAAAATTGGGGGGGGTGCACTCCCTCACTAATTAATAGAAGCATGAATAAGTACCCCTCTTACATAAGGGATATGCTAGTATGTTCAAAAGTGGATACCTGCCCAACACAGGCCAAGCCAATAAGCAAATCTTAGGCCCACTTTTACACTAGGAGTCAGAGCCAATGTTCAACCCAAATCAAGCATTGCTATTGGTGCAAAAGTTAAAATCAGCCCCAAGGGCTTCACACTAGGAGTACCTCAAGGCTGAAATAGACAAAAATATTTTCAATTTGGCCCAAGCTACTACTACTAGTAAATGTAGAACTTTATGCCCTTGTATTGGCCTCTCAAGGCTGAAAAAGAAGAAGGATACCAAAGAATTTGAGAAGCCAATTTGCAACCAAACCCTTGGGGCCAATGTTCCAGCATTTATTAGTAACTTGGGACCAAACAATTTGCCAAAATTGCTCAAAAATTGGGCCCCAAGTTTTTCAGCCCTAACTCCTAGTGTAAAAGCAGGCCTTAGCTTGAGTACCATTACAATTGGGGTCTCATGGTAGTCCAGTAGTAATGATTCAGTGAACAGATTCACAATTTCACTAGCCCACATTTGTTTTTGTCAATGATCACTTATTGGGTTGTGATCATGTCCAGACTCCAGACTCAAGGGGGTTACCAAAATGTAAAGTCCACAAAAAGGTGGTCAAAAAATAACATCACTCCTTTTTCTGCAATGGATCTTGTCCAATTGTGTCAAAAACAAAACAAAACAAGGCATCACAAACACGCTGGCCTTGCCAATAAATAAGATGTTGTACATTTAGCTACCGTGTCCACACTCCAAACACCCAAACAATTCTCTTCGAATCTAAACACTTTCACCAAAGAAACTAGTTCACCTAATGTGAAACTGGTAGTAATAAGGTAAAACCTCCAAAAGTTGGATCCAATGCCATAGTCATAGTCCCTGTCCCCTGGGGATGCAGGGCCCAACAAAACAAAATACGCATCACTAGCTGGTGGCAATCATAGAAAATCAACATGCAATCTTTGCCTATAATTCCTGGGTGCTTGTTTGCAACAGCTAATGTTGTGCAATGATATGGAACAATACACAGCAGCTGCCTTAAACAGCAACTGCCCCTAATATTCCCTCCTGGATGCTGGAAATGCCCTTTTTGCATGAGCTACTCAAGGACCCAATTATTGTTATTATTATTATTATTATTATTATTATTGCTGGTGTTAAGAATCAATCTAGTGGGGGATTTGAAACCATAGCCTACCACTTGCATAATGCTGCAACAGAGTGTGGATCAGTAGAGAAAGGGTTTCTCTGAGTGAAGCAACTTGAGTGCATTGCCTAGGAACAATACACATACAATTGAGTAATAAGTCACTTCTGATTGTTGAGTTGAAGCTCCCAATCCACAACAAAAGAGAGGATTTTTTCTAGGTCTTGCACATCAGAATTTGTCACTGACAAACAGTTTTCCCTCCTTTTGTAACTTTGTGTGCGTTTTTAATGAAATTTGAACCAGAATCAGATCTGCTATTTGAAACTAAAACTGGAACCAAAGTTTTGTATTTGTGAAGAACTGGACCTAAAACCGGATTCCCAGTTCCATTTATGGGTCAATTTGGAACCAGAACCAGAACCCAGATTTTTTGAATTTTCTTTGGAAAAAAGGGCTAGAACAAGGGTCTAACTAGTAGCTTAACTGCCAGTTTCCAGTGCATATAACCCAGAATCAGACCAGAACCAGGTCTGACTTTGAGAACCAGAACCAGAATTTATTTCTTTGAACCAGACCCAGAACCATGTTCCCAGTTCCATTTATGTGTGGGGTTCTTCAGAAAAGTAAAGAAGTACCCAACACCAGTTTCAATATGGGTCCATCTAAAGCTAATTGAGCCAAAGGAAAAACATTGGCAACTAGAACCATAAGCCAGTCAATTGATGGGCCAAATTTGCATTTGAACCCCTTCATGGAGGAATGCTGAAATGAAAATGGCCCACCATGTGACAGATTTTTAAAAAAAAAAATTAACTCGTAAAATACTTACCTTGGTGTCTCCCATGTATGTCAAATACTTTATGGCAGAGTGTTTTGTTTTTCAAGGGTGTTTGCCAAAAGCTCACAATGCAGAATACAATAGAAAAGTTTTGGCCATGTGTTTCTGCAATTTATGTTTATTTCTTTAAGAAAACTGAAACATGAACCAAAAGGGACACAATGCACAGCTCTGTAGAAAAAGGATCTTAGATCTTCGTTGTCTCAGTAGTATTTTAGTGTAGGGTAAAGCCCAAGACGGAGAGGGCTTTGCAGGAATTAATAGCCCCATTGAGGTGAAGCTGAGTGCGGGCCCAAGCTTGTTCCTAAGGCCTTTACATGGTGTAAGAACTGCCATGGTTTTTTAAATAAAAATTCTTGTGATACCCAGAAGGAACCTTTGGTCCTGATTATGAAACTTTTTTAGTGTTTGATGGGCACTCTAGTCTGCTCCTGAGTTCGATGATTCTTTGAGTTCTTAAAAACCACTAGCTACTATCTTTTCTTAACACAATTAGACAAATCTTTGGAAATTCATTATTTTGGTGGAAAATTTCAACATTCCTCACAATAATGGAAAGCTGCCAAGGTACTGCAGGTAGACAATATAATTAGCAATAGAGTTTTAAGCCAGACTGGAGCCTCACTATCTTTCCTATGCCTGCCTGAGTGTGGCTACAACAATGACAGCCCATGGCCACCTTTGAGTTGCAAAATTATATATGGGGAAGAGTTAACTACTAGCATTCCAACTCTGTACTTGAGTACTGACCTTTCTTTCCACATGCCTCAGTAGAGAGAGAGAGAGAGAGAGAACAGATTATACTTAGAGCATATGCTTCTCTCAAAATACTCCATAGGTAAATGCAACAATTAATTGAAGAGTGCCAGAATGAACCTATACCCACCAGGGATCCCTCCATTCTGTGTAGAAAATGCCACATGAAAACGCGTTGTATTCCTGTCGCATAGCTGACCATGGTGTTTGCCTTGTGTTAACCATCCACATGTATCTACTATAAACCTTCATAGTAGCCGGCACTGAGTACCTTACCTACTTCTCTTCTTTGACTTCATCCACATAATTCCCCTCTTCTGAAGCTTAAAAAAGACCAGAAACAGAAACAAGCCAGAGAGTTTTTTTCTTTCCTTTCTTGTTTGATTCTAAAACAGACCTTGTATCGATTATAGGAGTTAAAATGTTTTTGGTTGATTACTTTGGGTTTCGTACCCAGACCGTTTCCAGCAAATGTGGGGAATCTTGGCATCATGCATGACTTTTGCTTATAACTTAGAAATCATTTTTTTAAGTAAGTAAAAAAGATGCACGTTGCACACACACACACAATTCCTGCATCCTTGGTCTGTCAAGGCTGTCCCCCCAGTGGTCTAATAGCCTCTCAGTCTGCAATGCAGAATCTAAAATGTGATGGTGGTGGTGGTTGGAAAACTAATAACGTACTGAGAAACTGAGTTTCACAATCGGCTTGCCGCGTACATGGAGTTGCCAAAAGTAGTAGGGAAGAAGAGAGAGAGACAGAGAGAGAGAAAAGATCAGCTTTTTGACAGTTGTCTAGCCTAGTGCTGTTGTTGATTGGTCTTCCTACAATTTTCTTCTAGTTTTGTTTTGGGGTTAGTTTTGCAAGTGCAAGTTCATGAAGAGATATTCTCATGGATTATTCCCTTTCCACAATTTTCAACTCCTTTGGAAAATGCCTTTTGGAGACGTGCGTAGTATTCCCGTATGTAGTTAGTTCACTTGATGCTTCCAATTGGGTGCCCCTGTTATTCTGGTCTACCTAAACCCGATTGAAGGAAGATTGTTTCTAAACATCTACTTCTTGACTTTTGGAAAAATATGGGCATTGACTTTGGTTCGTTCCAAGAGCATAGACGCGCCAAAACAATCACATTGTTCCCATAGGATCTATACTAGATCTGATGGGAATTTCTCAAGCTATGAGAAGTGTTTTTTTTATGCAGAAATTCGCTTTCATTTGAGCTGCCTCCAAGTGTCATGAATCCAACACTTGGATTTGATGGTCCAAAACCGCCCCAAATCATGAAAGGCTCGTGTTCTTAGGATTCGTTTTTATCACAAAACATGGAGAGGAACACCTCCATTGCTGCTGCATTGATGGACAACAACTAGTGTTCATTTTTAAAAATTAGACAAGGCCATTGATTTTGTAGTTGTGTTGTCTTAGCTAGCTAACATGTGAGTCATCATTTTTTGGTGCACTTTGGTGACCAAAAATTTGCAAAGTAAAGATATTCATGAAGCTCTTGTAGCCTCTTTTGTCCCTAATCATTTAGTTTGTGCAATGTAGTTGTGTCACCATGTGTCCTTGAGCAATGAGGGTTGGAATTGTGAACAAGTTTTGCTCAATTTGGAATAATGAACTTGCTTAGTAATATTCATTTTTTGGGTTCAGTCAACATTCATTATGTTGATATGGCATAACAAATTTGTAGCACTACCAAATGATTAATGTAACTTCAAAGTTTGGAATTACTGGAAGAAACACAATTGACCAACAAGCTTTGAAAGAAGTTTGTTCAAGTTGGTGATGGTTGTAATCAATTTCTACAGCAATAATTGTTGTCAAGTTTCAAGGCTCAAGCTAATGAACAATTGCAAAACTTTGCATTGCATAACAAACTTTAAAGTTGGATATTGCATTGTTGCAAATGAGTTAATTAATGCCTTAAACCTTGCATTTCAACTTTTATCATTTAAATTTTGATGTTGTGCTCCACTTTATAAGGTGAACTATGTTAAGAGTCTAAACATTTACATCGCAAGATGCAACCTTTGAGGTTTGGAGTATAGTTAGTCACTTGAAATTTGAGTTTGGCATTCTTTAATTTTTTTTAGAATGTGCACCTTTTGATTTTGCACAATGTTTAAACTTCTTTTTGTTCAATTTTCTTTCAAGTTCATAATCAATTATGTTGTTCTTGTTCATTTTGATGATTCTATTAAAATTTCGAATTCAATGTTGTTCATGGTCAATTCAATCAATTGTTCCGAGTTTTCAAATTTTGCAATGTCACTTGGCTTTGCTCTTCCATCGAACTTCAAAATTCATTGTTTTTCCAACAAGGGATGCCTCTCAATGACAATTTGATTTCATTTCTTTATGATCTTAAAACTAGATGTGTTGTAAAATGTCGAGCTCATTGTGATGATCATTTTTAATGTAATCCCACTACAACTTCATGTGCACACTTTTATTTGTGCAATTTGGGGATGCAAACTTTCTCCAATTTACCAATTTTTAAAGATTAACAAACTTCATGCAATCTTTGCATGGGTATTTCATTAAAAGCCTTAAAATGGACCTTGAATTTATTAAACTAACTCAAATTAGAAAACAAAAATAAACAAAATCTTGTGCAATGTGAAGACATGTTGGATTTCCATGTTATCACCTATGAAACAAGTTTTGTGTGAATATTGACCATTCTTGATGAATGGATTCATCAAATCTTCCCTAAGTTGCCTCAAGTTTTGAACTTTGTCTAATGTGTAAATCATGTTGTTAGCAATGTGTTTGATTTCGATGTTGGAGATCATAACTTCTTTGGTGAAGTTTGCCCAATTTTGTAATGTCTTTGTGTTTGACTTTGTGTCAATAATGATTATTTGCCAAGATGATTTTCACAATTTATGGTGGACCCCTTTATGGTTGTCAAAGATGATTTGTTCCAAGAATTTCATGGGTTGGTGGAACCAACCATAAGGAGATATTGCATTAATCACTTGGGTTTGAGTTCAACAATTAACATGTATGGGCAAGACATACGAACATGAAAACTAAGATTTGTTTTTTTGTGACTTGTGAAACCTATTCTATTGTTTTAAATGCAATGAAGTGGCAAGCTTCAATTGTTCTTGGTTAGAGTTGATTAGTGAGTTGGAAACTTGTTCTCCTTCTCATGAATTCATGGATGTGCTTGGGGTGGTCTACCATCAATACCAATTACAAATGCACCCTAAATCCAAAATTTGGTAGGCATTTGAACAACATCAAGTCCTTTTATTTTGCACCTAGAAAGATCAAACCTTAAGGACAATGGGTTGTTTAGCTTTTGGATGCAATAGTTTTGGATTTGCAAAGGTTTTTTTTGGTGTTGTCTATAAAGAACAATTTTCAAGTGGCCACAACTCTTGCACATGATATAAATCTTTTTACACAATTATGGAAGTGGCTAATTACCAATCAAATATTGTTTCATCACATCCCAAAAATTTACTAAGTTGTTGGAGATTGCAACTATCCAAATCATTGGATTAATGAAGGATGAACACACTTTCAACACTTGGACTTTTATGAAATCAGAGTTGAGAAATAGGCTCACCACCCATTTGGATATGGTGATCCATACGTTTTCCTAGGACTTTTACATATTTGAGAATTTCTCTTATGATTTTGCCATCTGAAAATGGAACATGATGTTTACACCATATGAAGATGATGCATAACTTGAAGTTCTGATTTTGTGAAGATTTCACAAATTTTGGCAAGCTATATTTTGAGTCTTGTTATGATTTACTTGTAGGAATCAAATGGTTTTTGTTGACCTTGCCTAAGGCAAGGATATTGTGTTAAGATTCGTTATAGAGCATAGTAGCTTAAAGGATTTTGGTCCCTAGGTAATGAGGATTTTTGAAAGATGATATTTTGGCTTGTGTTGAAACTTGAGATTAGTTATCGAGTTTTAATATCTCAAAGGATTTTGGTTTCTTTTAGAGGATTTTTGAAAGATGATATTTTGGCTTGTGTTGAAACTTGAGATTAGTTATAAAGTTTTAATATCTCAAAGGATTTTGGTTTCTTTTAAAGGATTTTTTGGCGATTATATTTTTGTGTGGTGAAATATTTGAGCTTTCATAATTCTCCTATTGCCTTAAGATATTTTTTTAATGTCGCAAGGTGACACATCCCTTGTTTTGCTCTTTTGATGTTTGAATGGTGGTAATAAAAGGCTGGTTTTTCGGTGGTCTTTGTTTCCATAATCATGTCTTGTTTGGTACGTGACATTTAGCAAATTTGGCATCCATAGGTGCATTTATGGGTTTTTCTTAATATCACTAACCTGGTATGCTTATACAAATAGATTGTGTGTTGCAATGGGTAGGGCATTAATTGTTGAGGTTCCTCTTACACGGCATGCTTGCTGAAATTTTGAGCTTGATTTTACACAAGTCACTTCCTTTCATACCTCGATTTTTTTTCATTTGAAATATTTGATAATTTAAGTTGAACAACAAACTTGGACATTCACAAAACACACATGAAAAAAAAGTCAAGGAGTCAATTGCTCTCCATCATGGTCCACAAAGTCACTAAGTTGTGTACTTTGAAAAAATTGAAGAAAAAAGACGCCACTCTAAGGCATGTTTTTTTTTTTCGTTGAAAAAAAAAAGAGGTAAAAAAATGTTTTAAAATTCATTTTCCCCATTTGGACACCTTTTTCTAAATTATTTCAAACTATAAGAAAATCATATCCTAGACAATGTAATTGTCTTTTAGGAGGGATACCAAAATTCACCCCTAGACTTCTTAGGGTGAATTGCTCTTTCAAATGCATGCAATTAACACACATAGAAACATCATGAGGTCCCACAAATAAATCTTCAAAAGTTCCTAATCATGTGACAAAAATCTTATGGCCATTGGTGAGACCCAACTCAAAGCCACCCGCAACTTTGCCAAGTCGTCCTCCCAACGGGGATTACCTAATACATAATTTGCAAGACCAACCTAATTCAATAACCAAAAATTCCCACATGTTTTGCAAATATTAAGAGGAGGTGATCAATTTGGGGTGGGCTGGCGAATCCAACAAAGGGATTTTAAAGATTAAAAAAAAAAAAAAAGGTTCGCCATATATTGACCAGAAAAAACTTAGAAGTTGGCAGATTTAGACAGTGTGTTCTTGCAGGTCGCCAGAACTAAGCAGGATTCCAAAAAAAAGATCTACTAGTCCACCAGGATAGTCGCCATTTACTGCTAATTTAATTAATGCTGAGGATCCTAGCCAGTGCACCTACTTGAGGAATTTTTTAAAAAATAAAAAAATAATGCCCGGCAGCCCCGTTCATGGAGCACCAAGGAAGATGCTGAAACCTATTCCATGACAGAACTATTCAACATACAAAACCGCGTATTGTGTGACCCCAAAAACAAGGGAATTTTTTTAATAAAAAATTAAGCAAATACCAAACCCACGTGTTGCTATTATAAAATTTGACAATTATTGTCGTCTTTTGCCCCCAAAAGAAAATTGGGAAATTATTTTTTTCTAGTGTGTAAATTCAATTAGTTTTTCTTCTTTGGGGGGCGGGGGGGGGGGGGGGGGGGGGGGTGGGGGTGGGGGGAATTTCAATAAATTTCGATTTCACAAAATTTGAAAAAAAAAAACCCTGGTTGTGTCGCTCGCCCAAAAAATATCCAATTTTCTTAAAAATCCAAAAACCAAAAACCAAAAGTGATTGTGACGATTATACACTGACGAGTATAAAAGATCGGGTATTGTACAGTAGCGGGTATTGTACGTATAATTGTACAAGGCTCCACCATCGCCCAGGCAGGCAGGGAGGGAGCGAGGGAGGCCGGGACTAAGGGAAGGAGTCGCGTTGCAAACAAACGCGCACAGCAAAACTCGGCAGCATCGCGTATAACAACCACTGCTGCAATTCCATCAACCAGCTGTTTCCTTCGCTTTGTATTTTTCCTCAGCATCTGCTTCTTCTGCTTCTTCTCTTTCCCTTTTTTTCTGATTCATTTTGGACTCTCTCTGTCTTTCCTGCTCCTTTTTTTCTGCTTTCCTGCTGCAAAGGAGCTTCAAAATAGTGGTGGCGGCGGCGGCGGCGGCGGCAGCTCGTGGAATACCAACAGTACGCTGAGTGTCTGCCTCGAGGTATGTTGGGGTGTCATCGTCATTGTTATCAGTATCAGCCGGCTGCAGTGGCTTTGCTTCTATGCGCACTTATGTCCATCTCATCAGCTTTGTTTGGATCTGGCCGTGTGAGAAGCTCTTCGGAATTTTGTTTTCTGCTTCGATCCAGAGATTTGAGATTTGAATGTATTGGATCTGGGAGCGACTTTCGGGAATGCATATAATTATGTCTGGTTTTTCCTTTTCGTTTCTTTTCGAATACGTCTGTGCGTCATGTGTGTCGGAGGAAGGGGGGGAAACGGACAAGGAGGAGCGGGATTTGTCTTTTGAGATGCAGGAGATCGCATTTTTTTTTACGTATTAATGTGTCGCTCGCCCTGTGATCGGTTTCCGATTCTGCAGCATGCCAGTTTGCGGAGAGGACTAATGCCTGAGGTTATCAAGTCTGATCGGGTTTTAGATTGTCGAAGTACTCAATTCTCAATACGTAACCAGATCGCGATAAAAAAACATGCGTCAGAATTTTGTAGCTGGTTCATTAGGTAGTAGTTGCATTGCTAAGAAGCGCAATGTCACCGGTTTCAATGAGGTCCAACAGCGGCGGCAAAGTAGCAGAGTGTGTGGAGAGAACTGAAAATACTTGTTCATTTTTGGGGCAGGGCCAGGGCCTTACGACGATCCTCAAGGACGCGTTCTTGTCTCGTGCTCTTCAAGTGCTGCAGAGGTAAGTGTCTTTGGTTTCCAAATCTGGTTAATTCTCTTTTCGTTGCTGCTTTATCAAGGTCAGCGGATTGAACGTAAGTACCGGAAGTTCAGAATCGAGAACAAGCTGGCACTTTTCCAATAGCGCGGAAGCTGTAGAACTTAACTGCATAATACTTCAACAAGAGCATTTGTGAGCATTCATGAAAGCAATTTTGGATCAGGCAGTTGCATCGTGCGCGGCTCCTCTCTACAGATGCTCCAGATTTGTAACTACTCGTTTCGGGATCGTCAGTTTGTCGAAGAGAACTAATTTTTTTGTTTGTCTCAGTTGCATGCACTATGTAGGTAGTCATTCCCTGGAGTGTGCGTTTTCTTGTGAGGAATCGAAGGCTCTTGCTGTTCGGTAATACGAGGTCATTCTTGTGTCTTTGTTTTTTTCTGTTGGCTATGAAGGCTGATAACTCTACATAGAGAGCCGAACGGCGTGACCAGTTTGGTCCTCATTGTCGATTATGACCACTAACGGGGCCCCATCAGCTGCTGTTTCAGTGAAACGGCTGCCGCCAAGGATCACTCCAGCGTCAGATAATCACAGTACTCTATCCATGGACAGGCGCTCGGTTGCGGCACATCCATGGCATGATCTGGAAATAGGTAAATCCCCTCTCCCGGAGTGTCGCACATGTTTCAAAATTTTCACATTTAAAAATCCATAATTGGTGCTTTTCATGTTTAGAAAGCATAATGTTTTCCATTGTCACCGTGTGAACATTGACAACTCCTATTAGCATGCTTTGACCCTTGGGTCATTGTATATGTCGACATTCAAGCTTTCTAGCCTGCCCTAATTATGCAATACACTTTCCTCTAGGATGTGAAGTGCCATGTTTGGTACCTCATCTGGAGTAGCATAAATCTCATGGATCTCATGGGGGTGCTGCAATCTTGTTGCAT
The DNA here is from genome assembly GCA_963920785.1 of Sphagnum contortum. Classification (NCBI taxonomy): domain Eukaryota; kingdom Viridiplantae; phylum Streptophyta; class Sphagnopsida; order Sphagnales; family Sphagnaceae; genus Sphagnum; species Sphagnum contortum. The sequence continues at coordinate 3,173,757 of OY987288.1, forward strand.
CAATTGGGTGCAGCTCTCAAGCCTCATATCACTTAACGTCTATATGTAGTATCACTTTTGTTATGCTGATATTCATGATTGATTTGCAGGACCAGAAGCACCAGAAGTTTTCAATTGTGTGAGTTTGTCTGCCTATTCTCTCTTGACAGTGATCTAGATGCCAAAGTAGTATATATGGCTATTAAGAGAGCTTGGTTGTCTTTTGTATTCGAACTTCTTTTCTGGTAATGGTGGCATAATAACCTGGCTCATGGGGTTTATTCATAGTGATCAAATTGGACCTGAATGAGCTGAAAATTTGCAGAGTGGTGCTTCACTCCTGCTATAAGGAAACAAGCTCTGATCTGATCTAATGTAGTACTGCAGGTGGTGGAGATTGGAAAGGGAAGCAAGGTCAAGTACGAGCTTGATAAAAAGAGTGGGCTTATCAAGGTATGATCATTAAGAAGAACTTTTTGAAAACTAACACTCAAACCATCATGTTGACATCCTTGTTCCTTACACCTTCAAAGATTATACTAAACCCTCCCACTCTGAGTTCCTCTGTTGTCATATGTCTTCAATGCAGGTTGACCGCATTTTGTACTCATCAGTTGTCTACCCTCACAATTATGGCTTCATTCCACGCACCCTATGTGAAGACAATGACCCAATTGACGTCCTTGTCATCATGCAGGTTACCTCTTTTCTTCCCCTCTTTCCAATAACTGGGCAGTTTGCTGGACCATTCTCATACAACATAGACAAGGGGTGTGTCACACTGTGGCCTTGCCATTTACATTTATAAGTATCTTAATGCAAAAGAAGTATTATGAAAATTCAAATACTTCACCATTGAAAAATATAATCTTCAAAAAAATCCTCTAAAAGAAACCAAAATCCTTCAAGATATCATAACTCTATAACAAATCTCAAGTTTCAATACAAGCCAAAATATCATATTTCAAAAATCCTCATATAAAAACTGACCTACTACCTAGGGGCAAAAATCCCTTAAGCTACTGTGCTCTATAATGAATCTAAACACAATACCCTTGCCTTGCAAGACCAAAAAAGCCAGGCACAAAGCATTACAGAGAAAAACTAAGAGGGAGCATGTATTTAGAGGAAGTTCTGCAGATGCTGTGCTGCCCAAGCAGATAGCTTTCTAGATGACTACATTTTACTAATGTGGCAGGATTGCCTCTATCTGAACAGGAACCTGTTATTCCGGGGTGCTTCCTTCGAGCAAGAGCAATTGGCCTCATGCCTATGATTGACCAGGTGATTTGTCAACCATGTTGCTGACTTTTTGGTTTTTTTACCCAGTTTTGTCATGAAGTTTGCCTTTTGCCTTGAAGAAAGACATGTCTTTGAACAACAAGGTTTCAAGTGGCTCAAGGTTTCAATTTAAGAGTTCCACCAATGTTCAATAGGTGAGATGGTGTCATGGCATGTTACTGGTTACAATGTTAAGATCTACTACGTTCCTAAAACCGGGCTTGACAAATAGAGCTGGCACTGATGGTTCTCCACTGCGTGCAGTGGTTCCTTCATAAAAAATGGGAAATTCTTTTGTGTTCTCATGAGGCAAGTCTATTACTTCTGACACTTGCTATTTGCTGCAATCTCAATGGCAGGGAGAGAAAGATGACAAAATCATAGCTGTCTGTGCTGATGATCCTGAGTATCGTCACTACAAGGATATCAAGGAGCTTCCACCACACCGGCTTGCTGAGATCCGTCGGTTTTTTGAGGACTGTATCCATTTTATTGTTCTGTACCAGAGCTTTTAAACCTTCTATGTACAGGAATATGCAGAAGGACTTGCAGGCACACATATTTTGCCACCAAAAGATCACTTCAATAAGTGCCAAACTGATCTACATTAGCACAGATCTCACTCATTTTCAACTGTATGGGTCTAGAATGGATTGCAAAATTGGTGTGGTTTTTTAAGTGCATTGTCATTTGTTCCAGTGCAGCTCTTGATATGCTCCAAGAGATAGACTTCTCCTTCTGTCAATGGTGCATCTGGTTGGAGCTGAAAGACAGAGAAATGAGTTGTATTCTGCAAAAGCTTTGTTCCTTGACTATTTTCTGCAGACAAGAAGAATGAGAACAAGGAGGTTGCTGTGAACGATTTTCTTGGTGCCAAAAGTGCTGTTGAAGCCATAGCCTACTCCATGTACACTTCCAACCTTTGAACCCCACGATGACATGTTGCATGTTTGATACTTCATATCAAATGTGTGATTGATTGTGTACATTCTTGTCCTCTAATTGGTCTAATACCATAGTCTAATAGCAAATTATCTGAGTCTGCGACGTGCTTGTGTTTTGCCCAGAGATCGTTGACATATCTGTTACAGAAAGTCTCTTACTGATTTCTTTCTGTGGTTTTTTTCACCAGGGATCTTTATGCATCATTTGTTGTAGAGAGCTTGCGACAGTAGGGAGCAAGTATAATACAACAAAGACCACTCTCACCCTTAACATGCTGCTCTTTTATTAAGGGCCCAGAATCCGAAGGTTTCTCCTCCATTTGAGGTGGGCCACACAACCATTCAATACATATGAAAGAGTGAGTAACATTTACTGCCAGAGCTCTGCTGCATAGCAAACACCAGTGATGCTTTAAACAAGTTTCCAATTATTTTTTTCAGTTACTGAGAGTGACACTATATTTGTCAAATTGACAAAATATGAACTTCAATACTTCTAATCTATTGCACATTGCAATCATGTGCTGCTGTAGTTGTCATGTGCACTTAAGGTCTTCTATTGGTGAGCAAAGTGGATCTCAATAGTTTTCCTATATTGCTCACAAAGAAATATTGTTCCTCCCAAAAGCATTGGAAAAAAAGAAAAAAAAAAACTAATTTTCAAGAGAGAGAGGTAACTTGTGTGCCATTGTTTGGATATAAAATCAAATAGACGAGTTCAATGTTGCTTCCAATTTTATGAGTTGTTCAAGTAAGGAACCATGTACGATTTCAACAGATTTTTTCAAAGTTGTTGAAGTTGTGGGTTTATTAGCTTCCAATGTCAGCTTGTCTGTAATACCTGACCTTTTTCTTTCCAAGTGCAATTTGAGTATTTTGGGCATAACATTAGGGTGCTCTTTTTCATACTTACTCACTTGTGGTTTGTTCTCGTTACCCAACTCGAATTCATCAGGTGGTTTTTCCTTGGGTGGTTCTCCCTTACCCATTTTGAGTTTCAAGTCCAGAATTCCATCTTCCTTGATTTCCTTGGATTCGATTATGGGTTCGGGTGCCAACCACACACAAAGAGTCAGGTCCCATGAACTAGATAGGTATTGGTTTCGTGTGCTGATGTAAACCATGGCATGGACTTGATCTGTATGGCCCGAATATCTACAAACCTCTTTTCCCAAGTGGAGCTTGAACACATGAATGAAGTTGTCATGCAAAGTGCACACTAGAAGATTGTCATTAGTTTCATCAATGAGAAGCCCGGTTATTGCTCGGCCTTTGTAATTCATGGAATTCAGGGGAGATGCGGTTATGGGATCCCATGTAATTATGGTTCCTCTATCACTTGCCGTTACCCAAAGCCCATCATGTGAAGTACACCACTTCACCTACAAGAGAATAATAAAAACCAAAAAGATAAGATCAGTATTGTCATAGCGTAATTTTTTACACATAATTCTTTTGGCAAGATAATAAAGAAAATCATTTTGTCATTTTTTTTATATATGTATTTTTGGAGAAAATTTGATATTCAATGCTTGTTCATGAAATGCAAAATAATTTCTCGTGAAATTGGAATTGTATGCAAGATAAATAAATAATTGAACATTTAAGTATTAGGGGGTTTTATGCAATTGTGAACCATTAGGATGTCTTCGGTCACTTCACCATGGAGGGTGTATTTTGTCTTGCGATTAAACTCATTCCAAATCTTAACAATGTTGTTGCCACCACAAGTAGCTAATTCTTCCCTCGTCACACTATAGGCCATGTCCTACATACATACTTTACATTCTTGAGACTAGAAATTTATTGTTTCTTTTTAATTTTCTGAAGTAGTGGCATCATTACCAAGCTGTTAAAAAAAGAGCTAAATATTGCCTCCAAACTAAAAAGTTCAATCGAAATGTGGTGAAATTTTCCCCAAAAAACATTTTCTCAAATATTTCCTATTTTACTTTTTGAGGTCATCAGAATGCAAAAAATTGCCCCAAAAAAAAAAAAAAAAAAAAAAAAACATGTTTTTTTCTAATTAACGAACACTTCAAATACATTTGATCTTCTATTGAAAAAACCCAAAAAACCCACAAAGATTTTTAGTCTAATTGACCCATGGCCCAATTCAAGTGCTTCCAATGAAGGTGTATATTAGTACATTGCAATGACCATACGGTTTAACATTTGGTTTAGACAAACCTCGAATGGGAACTCTGATCCAAACTCAACAAAATCAAGAGGTAGTCGTGTACACATGTTCCACCACCGCAAAGTTTTGTCTCTAGATGCTGAAACCAACACCTGAATAAATTTGTTGGACAAAACAAATTAATACTACAATTATAGTGTTTTTTTTTCTTCAATTTTTTGCTGAAAAAACCACAGTTTATGGTGTGAATGGAGACATGTTTTCCCCAAGTTTCTCTCAAAAAGGAATCTCACAAAATTTGCCATTAAAAATAAAAATCACCAATTTACAAGAAATTGAAAAAGACAAACACAAAGGATTGTATGATCTCCATTCGCATTTCAGAAATATGTTATAATTGGAAATAATAGATCAACACATTTTCTTAAGACCTTGAGGTTTGAATATATATATATATATATATATATATATAATATTTTTATTTTATTTTTTTCATACTACAAAGGCAATATTAAAACCTTTTTATTTGCAAGGAATGGGGACTTGGAGGAAGCCTAGAAAACCCAAATGGATTGGACATCGAACAGAAGAAATTCATGAGTTTAAAATCTTACAAATTTATGTAAATTGTCATTTTTAATAATTCCCATACTCTGGATTTCGGAATGTTTTGCGGTATTGAGCCCAAGTAATGGAAACTCTATAACCCTTGACTCCATTTCAGAATGCTTTGATTTATGATTAGGTTGAACATAGTTATACCAAGTTCTTGCATGCTGCTAAACCAACAACTGCTTTTGTGTGGCCTTTCAAGACATCTGGGCCTCGACTTCTGTACTCAGCAGCAGCTCTCCATAGCGGTATACTCCGTTGCCCATCCATGTTCCAAATCCTTATTTTTGCATCTGATGACCCTTTTTTTTGTAACAAAAATGAAAGCCATCGAGTATTTTTCAGCACATTATGACTATTAGTTGTAAGATGTTGGAAGGCCCAACTTCGATTGTTTCCTTACATTGTAGGGTAGTTTGCAAGGTTGGAAAACAACCTCAAACTATAAGCTGAAATTGCCCAGATTTAGGGTATAGGAGAGACACATGTTTCTTGTTTTTTTTTAACACAACAGAAGACCCAACAAACACCCTAAACCCCAAGTCAGGTCTAGTGTTGGAGGAGATGGCAAGGCTTTAGACAAATGTTTTAGTCTACGACCAATTGTAATAAAACATCATGCCCCACCAATTAGTAATCAGGAAGAACTGTCATTAGGGTTTGGATTAGTAAGCAAAAATTCATGGTGGAACTAGAATCAAGGGTTAAATTTTGCATGACTTAAAATGATGTTATGTAGAAACCTATGTGTCCCACTTTGTATGCGCATGTTATATTTTAACTAAGATCCAAGTCAGAAAACTAGAAAGAGCTGAGTATTAATAAATTTTCATTTTGCTCTTTCTTTTTTTCATATATAGCAAATTCACATGCAAATTTTGTTAATTGGACAAAAGGTTGGTGAGGTTCCCAATTTAATTTTTTATTGCAGCATTTATTCGTATAGCCCACCAACACGCTAATACAAATTAAACATGAATCACATTGAATTTTCAAAAGAAACTATGAACATCTAAGGTTTAGGGTTTAACTATGAATGATTCAAAATAACCATTTAAAAGATTGAATTTTGTGATAACTACCTACTTTGCTCTACTTGTTGTCAACATGCAAAAAGATCAAATGAGGAACATATTTGTGAACAAATGGAGATAATTAACAAGACTATTTTGCAAATCTTTGAAACAGCTTCAGTTATCCGCATGACCCAACAAACATGGTTTTTTTTCCTAGTTGTTGTTATGGTGTACCTGTGATCAAAATGTCAAGACCTGGGTGATGCATCATGCAAACAATGGAATACGGAGCCTTCTTGCAAAGTTCTGCTTGAACCCAAGTGTCTTTGTTCAGGTCTGGATTGGGTAGCCACCGAAGAATTGTGCCATCGATGCTCCCACTATACATCTCAAGCTCATCCTTATCTGTGGGTGTCAACACAGGTTTCCCTGTTCCATCAACTCGCACACCAGTTTCAGTTATAGTAATTTGATCCATTCTTGGATCATGCACATGATGTTTTTTCTCCTTGCCGGGAACATCATCAGTGGTGTCTTTCTTGAGAAGTCGCTCCTTATAAGGTCGTCTTTTGGCAACAATTAATGCCTCTATCCAATTGGAGTGCCCATGCAAGACACGATGTGGAACATATTGATCATATTTCCATATTATTATCTCTCGTTTATTGGACAATCCAATAACTGCATCTTTGCCTTGTATGTGGAATACCTGCTTTGCCACATACTGCACCGAATTCATCTCTTGAACTACTTACAAATTTGAAAACATGTGTTTAGGTTGAGCCAGAATTCTTTCAATACTTCATGTTTCAGTGGTAAGAAGTCTCTTTCTTATGAACCTCACACTTTTACCAGGAATTATGGTTATGAGAACTGATATATCTTCTTGAATCATTATGTTTCTGTAAGATACAAGGCACCTGCACAAAGGGTGGGTAAGGCACCCACACAATGAGCTTCACAAGTTTGAGCCTTGTGAGGCTCTCTACACATCGTCCACTAATGGGTTTGAACCAGTATTGGTCTGGTACCAACTTTTGAACATACCAGCCTGGTTGTGGTATTGGATCCAAGACTGATTTTTGGCTGGTACAAGTCAGGTATATACCTTATAAAACTGGTATAAAACTAGTGCAAGGCTAACATTATCTCAGGTACCTATGAATCTGGTGCTGGTACGAGGCTGATATTGCCTCACGTCAGACGCATAGGAACCTGCTGGGGTCCTTGATACCAGACACAGGCCTATGGTATACCAAACCAACACTGGTTGAAACATTCAAACTTGTAAATCTACTTATGTGGGCAACTTACCCATTTTTGTTTATAAAAGAAAGGCATTAATGAATCGTAAAAACCTGCCCTAATTTTTCTAGTGTATTTAGACATCCAAGGTCAGGCAGAATGTGTTGGCGACAATCTTCAAGGTTCTTACAACTTTGTAGATGTACATCCTGTAAAATTAGGCCAGGATTCTACCAGGAGAAGGCTAGGGGAGGGCCCATTGTACAGTGGGAGGGCCCGCCCCGCCCCCTTTGAAAACCTTTGAAATCATTGCTGCACCTGGTTTGATGCCCGGTGTGAAGTAGAGGGAGCTCCAGGCAAGTTCATGGTAGAAAGCACACTCAAAATACAAAGGAATTTTTTTCCAAAATGCTTGACATTAAGAACTCTCTTATGAGATGGATTTTCAATTGCGTGACTACTCACTTTAGTGAGACAAAGGTTATGGAAACCAGATGTATCTTCGACCCATTGTGTGATAATTGCAGGCACAAGAGGATCAATGACCACTACTGATCTGCACTTGCCCCCAAACCCCACCAGTAAGTGAGTGAGTGCATATGACTCAAAACACAAATGCCATTGAAGACGGGGCAAAAACAAATGCCATTAAACAGATCTATGTCAATCAAAACTCAATTTTCCACAAACCAAGTTTGTGATTAGTTTAGAAACAAAGTGAGGAAGACCTTTCTCTACCCGTGATCCAGTATGTTCTTGTTGAGGTGATATATGCAATAGAAGTGACACAATCCGTTATCTTTGAGAAAGTGTCAAGGCAATGGCCCTCTTGACTCCAAATCTTTACAGTGCCGTCATAGGCCCCTGTGACAAGCCATTTCCCTTCTATATCAAATGTGGCTGCAGTTATCCCTCCCTGCAAACCCCACAATTACAAAACTATCTCTTGTTGGGTTTAGTGTTCATGTATGTTATTGAAGCAAGGATGAGAAGATAAAAAAAAACCCCCAAAAAACTTATTATCAATTGTAAATAATTAATCAATTGCAACAATGTAATGTTAAACTGAAAAAAAAATCACAATTTCATTCAGAGTTTCAATGCAAATATAGGGTTAAAATTATGACCTCGTGGCAAAATTTGACCTTACGGATCGTCTCTTCTGGCCTACCACTATCAAAGATACAAATCGCTTTGTCTACTCTGCAGCCATAAAATCAAACCCCGATTTCAATTGGAACAATTATATTTTTCTATTTGGGGCCAAGTTATTTGAGAGATTTTTACATGAGGGTTATTGTTCATCATGGCTGGCTTACCCAAGATAGTGAGCTATAGTGGTATAGTTTGTGGGGTTGAGTTGACACACCCAGTGCTGAATACTTTGCCTTTATCAGAACAGCATATTGCTTGCACTGTATCATCATGGTAGCACAAACAATAAATAAATTCCAAGAATTTGACCTGCAATGAGACATATTCAATAATGTTTTATGGGGTGGGAAAACAAATGCTGTCCATGCAACAAGGTACTTATTTTTAGGGTTGGAATAATGTTCATATGAATATTTCACATATTGAATTTTGTTTATTGATGCATTGTTAGCTACTTATTTGACTTTAAATCTTGTAATGGGTTTTGTATGCTTGTGGGAAATTGTAGATGTTGAAGTTAGTCTTGGAGTGAAAAAACTTCCAAAGTTTGTATTAGGAACTTAAGATTGGAACACAAAGCTTTTTGTTTGTAATTGAAGTGGGTTTCTTATCCAATCCAAAATTTTATAGTTCACAACATATTTAAACAAGAACTGGGTCCTTCTTACATAACCAATAATGCTCTTTTCAGAGTTTGTTTGCATGTAGTTAGTAGATGATCGGAGAACTTTCAACAATTGAATTGCTCCTCTTCCACCTGCTATTAATTGTCGTTGCTTTGAATCCCATGCTAAACAATATACAGGGCCTCCAAATTCCACCACCTTTTGTCATACATATTAAATTACAAGACAATGTTTTTTTCTAAACAAACATGCACAAATGTTGTGAACTATAATAATACTTCACAAAGCAAATTATATTATGCCTGGCATTGACACCTTGGCCTTAAAAAATATGCCACAAACAACAACAATGTAGAATACGACAAAAGTCATTAATGCATTTTGAAGGATTTGGTGCAAACATTATTCACCTGAAGCAATTTGCCACGTTCATTCCATGCCAAGACATTGCCATCAAGGGAGCAAGAGAAAAGCATTTTGACAGGGGCAGCCACATACAACAAGTCCATCACCCAATTTGTGTGATGTTCTTGCACCCGCAATTGTCTTCCTGATTCAATGTCCCATACCTTCAAAATGAACGTGCAAAAAAACACACATAAATTATTTTTTAAGCTAAATATTTGTCATTTTCTTGTTCTATTGTCATTCCAATTTCTTGATGTAATGATCTTTGCAATAACACCTTCCATTTAAGTGGAGCATAAGAAAACAAGAATTGGGTTGTATGTTCTGATAATTAGAAACTTGCTTCAATGTAGTCAATGGTTTTAATAAGGTATTGTTCGTATGAAAGCATTTCCCCCCAAAAATTGATACCTTCAACACCTTCCAAACAAAACAAAAGCCAACATGCAGTTGGATTACACAACAAAATTTACTTTGATGAGGCAATCTTGTGCCCCACTAAAGACCTCATTCCGATCATAGCTGTAGCAACAACATTGTAGTGGCAAATGGTGTGCCTCTGCAATTCGTACTGTGGTTTTCATTGCCATTTTACTTTGTTAATGGGGGACCTTTATTCTTCACACTACACACATATGAAACACTTTTTCAATCACACAATTCATGGATTAATTCAAGCTACATCAGAAGTATGGACAACAAGCTCAAGAAATGCCTTTTGGGGATTTCCTTGAAAAGGCAACTTGTTGGGGCATGCCCTCAAGTGAGAGAGTATATGAAACCTCACCAGAGGTGTAGATTGTGATGGTTCACATTAGGGGTTTTTTTTTCAATATTTTGATATTGAAATTTTGGGGAATTTTTTCCAAAAATTTGCAAAATTCCTCAAATTCACACTAGAAACGAAGAATTTCCCTAGAACTTCCCAACATTTTTTTTGTTGAAAAAACAACAAAATTTGTCCAAAAAAAAACACTATTTCATTCGCAACATCCAATTAGTCCATACTACCTTCACATACATCCCCAAGCATCCCATATCCCCTTCCAATTGGAACACTAGGAAAGTTGTATAGGGTTTTGAATTTTGAATTTTGACATGACATTATTGTTAGGGTTGACATGATTAAAAGCCTTTTTTTCCTTTTGCTTGTAGATGGCATGTGGATGAAGTCTATTTGTCCAAGGGGAAAATACTAGACCCAACCTTACCCTAGGTGATGAGGAGTGGTAACTTGACATGCAAGATCTCAATATTTTAAGTGGTAATGGGCCATTGATTCATACATATAATCGCATCACTATGTAGGCATTCAAATTCAGACCGGGGATCTTTGAAACTAGAACCATCCCTTCATATGGACTGCCTTCAAGTTTCAGATTTATGAGTGAGATATGAGAGATAAGAAAGCAGCCATCTTGGATGTGAGATTGATCATTGAAGGTTCAAATGCCAAGTATGGGTGGAATAGCTCTAAGTTATGGACCTCGATAATGCTTGGTTAACATATTAATTGATATTCACAATAGATATTGGCTCTTGGCCTTTGATGTGCACCTAGACCAAAATTCTCATTCCAAATGACCACGTTAGGCCACCAAATTAACAACAACTAGATAAATAAGGACTACAAGTGTAGGTAATCTGCAAAAAAGAATATTTACCTTAAGCCATCCTTCCAAACCACAACATGTGCTTTCAACTTTCTATGAGTAGCTTAACAAGTTTCTAATTGCATGTAGGAAGAGCCTATACTCATGTTGATTTCAATTGATGTTCATTACATATATACATTCATTATGTTCTTTCGAAGTAGTTATTATGTTGCAAACCATTACCAACATGCAAGGATCTGCCAATCCACAACCTACATGTAAGATCAAGCATTGCAGCAAGTAATCAGATTTCAACCCACAACGACCTCTGATCCATGATGGTGACATCTCCAAATGCTAGTTGCTTAATTGTTGGGGTATGAAAAGCTACAATACCTGGTAGCATTCATTTGTTGAATGCCCTTGATTGGAATCTTTCTCTTGTTGGTGTGTTGTTGAGACCATCAACTAGTCACCTCAAGGCTTGAGATTCAGATAGAGATAGGGACTGTGGGGAGAAGAACAGGTTTTGGAGAGCTGCTACTGGTTTTGACAACCAACTTGCATTTGATTCAGAACCAAATCCAATCCAACATAATTTGGGCCACACCTGGCATCTGGTAAGCTTCACCCTTTCTTTAGCTCAAGTCAAATAATGGAAATCAGCATGTCAATTGCTGTTAGGTTTCTATTTCTATGTGTACTCAGAATAAGATTTCTAAAAGAACATTGCAGGTGTTCTGCAGTTGCTCAGTTCTGACTCAAACTGGAAGAAATGCTTCAGAACATTCCAAAATTGCCATACATATCAGGACACCTGAATTCTACTGCTGATACTCTACTACTTCCTGTGAAAACCCATAACTAAGCTTGTTATGATGCCCCACCCATGATGGCAGGGGCTGAGACAAAAGGACAATTCAGAGGAAACTTCAGAAATTTCTAGAAGACCTCACAGAGCTTTAAGAATTGGGATTCAAGTCACTACATGATAAATTTCAGTCTAAGGCAAAAATGTGATAAAGGCATGTGTTTAGTGCCTTTTCATCTGTCGGAATGTTGCACTTGCTGATGGAGAAAGTCTTCTAAACATTTGAAACACCTGCCCAACCAACAAATCCAGTATCTGTTAGACTATAATCCTAGTCAAAATCATCCTGAACTGGCAAGGGTAGCTGTTCAAAATTACTGCAAGGGTCCCACCACATGTTTTTGCTATTAGCTACCAAGATGATGAAACATAGTGCTATAGGAGCAATGTTGAGTCTGCTCACAAACAGCAATGTAGCATTACATACCCTGATTTCTGTTCAACTATCAATATGTACAGTGGACTGAGCAAGGTGGAAAAAACCATATTCCTTCAAAGATCAGTTTTCCACGTCATACTTGACATTCCAAACCTATCTCGTTTAGGATCATACCCAGAGCTTGAAACAAGCATCAATTGTGACAGGCACAATTGCCACAAAGATGTATATGGCCGCCTGGCTAACTTCAAACCCATAGTGATCCAGCACTATCTCACTTACTGTTTCCCAGCCCGACTCTGAATGATACCTGCCCCAACAGTACAGAACCTATTTGTTCAAGATAGAAACATAGGTTGCATTCCAACGCTGCAAGTGTCATGCTAAAATTCTGTCTGAAACCATCAAAGAAAAATGTCCACAATTCAGTTTAGAACATTTTGATCCAAAAGCTGTGGCCTCCATCCACAGTAACAGATTTCATTGATGTTCCTGTGGGCCATTTCTGAAGAGTCTCATGAGGATCCAAAAAAAACACTGATGAGTCAGAAATCTGGGGCTTAGAGGATGTCCAAAGGTTGAGGTTGCAGAGAAGAACAACATACCCGAGAAAAATGTCAGTAAGAAGTATGATAGTGAATGCCTTGCCAGTATCTGAGATGTTGGTAAATAATCGATCTCCTGTTAACCTCATAATAGCCACCTGTAATCAAATCAGCAGCACAGGCATTTAGTAGACTACAAGAATGAGTCAGAATTTTCAATGTAACAAACAAGTAGCCTTGACTCAACCTAGAACTATCCAGAAACTTCAGAGTCTCACTCTTGCATGCAGCTTCAGAAAATTTAAATGAAATATCTAACATGCCACTTCTAGACATAGGTTTCTCTGAATGTTTGAATTGATACTACTGTTTGAAGAGAAATCATCATAACCTAAAAGTTGAAAGATGACTCAAGTGCCCATTTCTGTGATGGTTGTGTAATGTTCTTGTGGAACTGGTGAAAACAGAAGTGCCATAAGGACCAGGATCATGTTAACAGCTATATCTCTAGGGCAGGTAGAGTATAACTCTTTTGAATTACACATGAACATATAGAAGGACCCTGGATATTTACCTGCTCTGGGTTAACCACCAAGAGTATGAGAAGTGTCAGACCCGCAGCAAAGTCAGACCAAATATTAGCAAAGGCCTCCCTATTCTCTAGTCTGAACTCCTCCCTCAACTCCATCCTGCATCAAACCCCATAGCCCCATCAATCCACATTTAGAACCAACAATTGTATGAAATACCAATGAATCGATTGCAATTCTCACTTCAAGCATTGGCAGGGTTCATTTCCAGAAAGCATTTGGATCTTCTAAAAGCTTCCCATCTGGTCTTTGGAGATAACAAGACCTAAGGTCATGAGAGGGTCTAATTACATTCCTGTTCACCCCAAATTATTACAGGAGATTACCAGAATGGCATGGTGCAAATGGAAAGGATAGGCAACCTACGCTTCATGTTGGATGTGCTCAGCAAGCTCTTCATCAGAAAGTGGAGGGGTTTTTCCAATCTCTGCCTCAAACCGCACTCGTTGCCGCTCTAACTTAAGTTTCTCTATAATCTTAAGTTTCTGTGACTCCCTTACATCTAGAACCTGACCAGCTAGTGGCACAGTTTCCACGTACCTATTCCAAACCACCATGCACCCCACTTTTTAAAATGTCAGCAGGCAGAATATTAGCATCATCTTCAGCAAGAGCTACACAATGATTGTCAAGAAGCTAATGACAATGTCATTTTGTCAACTCTTCTGGGGCATCCCCATAATGGTGAACACTCAAGTACAACAAGGAGTGATACAGGTATTCATTTCACAACAACTATCCACACCCCTACAACAAGAGACTTACTACTTGTTTTTGCCAACGAAATTAACATTGCAAAAATATTTAGGTCCTACTATACAGCATGATCAAAACACCACCCCCCTCCTTCTGCCTGTGCTGCTTCAAGTGCCATAAGAGAGGCAGATATTGGAGCCCAGAGAATCAAAGAAGAAATATAGTAAGCTTACCTTCCCAAAAATGGGACAAAGATGAAGTCATGAGCGACAAAGTCCAACAACCAAGGTATGAAGATGAGACATGCCACAAACTTGGCCTGCAAGTGGCACAGCAAGCAATGTGGAAATTAGATCCAGGAGGTTCTTACACACTTAACCAATTGAGATTTCTCTTCCAACGCAGTTGATGAACAAGCAATTCAACAGATCATGCTCATCCATCAGCTGTGCAAAAAGTTCAGAACTCTATCAAGAATACTCTTACTGTCTCATCAAAGTTCTGAACTTTGTAATCTGACCACTTAAGTATTTCCACTTCACCTGATGGCAAGGTGACACTAGAAACTTCAGAAACCAGTCCTGCACAAAATTTCAATGTTGGGACCCTTTTTCCTAACATCTAAGACCTAACACTACCCCAAGCATCAGTCCCAAACCTGACCTTATTTTAAATAATCTCAACACAATACACCAAACCCTAAACCCTCCCAGAAGTGCAGATCTGCAGACATACACGCAGTTTACAGGATTTTGACATGTATTCTTGTAATCTGTTCTCTCTGTCTGAAAGATATAAGACATGCACAGAGATCAGCATGGTGAAATACAAAAGAGAGAGCTCTGCAATCACTTGAAGGGATTATAAGGAAGGAAAGAAATAAATAAAAAATTTCAAAATGACTCTCTTACTGAGGCAAATACTCTTTTAAGTGTGGGAGACAAGCAGACTTGCTGTGCATGAATCACTTCCCCAGAAAAGAGAACTGACTTCAACTTCCTGAGGGTTGTTCTTGACCAAACAAATTTGTCCTGAATGTGACAATCCATGACAAAGCTAAATCTGCACTGAAATTGCAATGTGAGAAATAGGTCAACACACTCACAGTAGTCTGGGAAGTGTAGCGGAAGATCCTATCCTCAAACTGGAGGTCATCTTCAACTTCCTCTTCCCTTTCAAAGATGCGGAGAAAAATCTCCTTGACAGTTCGCTTCATGCCCCTCTCAGGTCTGGGAGGTGCATCACGAGGAACTCCTCCCTTCTCCCACTCAGGCGCCGCATCCCACCACTCATCCACACCAGGGATCTTCTTCTTCTCTCCGACTATCAAAAAATATGAAAGCAGATTCCCTCATTACCATTCCTTTGAATTTAGAAGAAAGTAAGCCTCCAGTCTTCCGCAACAAGACAAGAAGGGCCCTGTCGCCAAATTCATTCTTGTGAAAACCATACTAGATATGCATATATATCCTGTAATGCAACAAGAGCAAGGTATCCATCCACTGACTCCTGAAGAATCAATCCTCTGGTAAACTCCAGGAGGTATTGTAGATCACCCAAGATTCATCCTCTTTTTCTGTATCTACTCCATTTTTTAAAATGTCAACAAATCTTGTGCTGTCAAATAGCTAGGGTTTATGGAATGACAATGGCTTGTTAGTCATGCTCTTTTCTCCATCTACTCCCTTTCTTAAATGTCAACAAATCTTGTGCAGATGCATGGCCAGGTTATATGGAATGGCAATGGCTTGTCAGTCAAGCTCTTTTCTAAATCTACTCCCTTTCTTAAATGTCAACAAAACTTGTGCAGACACATGGCTAGGGTTTATGGAATTGCAATGGCTTGTTGGACATGCTCTTTTCTCCATCTACTCCCTTTCTTACATGTCAACAAATCCTCTGCAGACACATGGCTAGGGTTTACAGAATGGCAATGGATTGTTGGTTATGTGGGAACAATTAGAGCAACTGTGTTGCCTCTCCATTGTGATTGATGATGAGAAAGTGTCAGTATCTAAACAGGGAGGCAAGAAACGAAAGGAAGAAGAGATGCTCAGTCATGGATTTGTTGCCAGACATGAAGAAGTCATTCTTCTTGTTGCATGGTTTTCCTATTGATGTTTTCTTGACTTTGATGATGATACTCTGAAGCATCAACAATAGTACATTCTTCACAAAAAGAACAGTGCAATAATAACAAGAGAAAGGAAACCAACCTCCATCTTTGCCTCCTACACCGTCCTCTGTGCCATTTCTCCAGCTATCATCCAACCAATCCTCCCACTCCAGGCCGTCTGGATCTCTTCCTGTTTCTTGAAACTCCCTCAGCTCGTTCAACACATCTCTTTTCCTTTTCCATGCCTCAAATTTGGCATCATCTTCGATCATACTATCGATCTCGTCCATGTCTGCTTCTTCTTCTTCTCCTTCCTCTTCCATGAGATCAAAGTCCAATTCGGCGTCACTCAGCACGTAATCCTCCTCTTCCGCATTTCCTTCATAGTCTAGAATTTCCAAATCCTCGTCCTCCTCATCTTCTAGTTTGGTATTCTGCCAGTTATCAATCCGTTGGAAAAGAACTCGTTGCCACCAGTTTCGTCTCGGTTTCTCATTAAACGCCTGTGCTACCACGATTCTCCTCCTCGAAGACGAGGCAATTACAACGTCGCTTCTTCTTCTTGAAGAAGAGCACACTACTGACAACAAAGTACGGTGTCTTCTTCTCGAAGAATCCGACGACTCGACCGTCCACCAGCGCTCAAGCTTACATTGTGTTCTTCTGCAGGTCTGTCCACGAGCCAACAACTCTCTCACAGGACCAACAGAAGAGACACCAGATCTCGGGGTGGGGGGAGACGACAGACGAGTGCAGAGAGGGAACAAGAGTGTCATCTCTCGTCTGTCTGCCACTCACCATGCTCATTTCTCCCTCAACTACCAACCAAATTGCTTCCCGAAAATTACAAAATTTCTGCTTACAACCATTTCCTACATGTTGTATCCAGCTACGCTATGCACACACTTGCTTCTCGCGAGCTTCTCCGGAAAACCTCGCGTTGTTCTCGTCCGCCATAGCCATCGTCCTCTCTCCCTCTCTTCGCCTCCCTTGTGCGCACGCGCGCAAACCAGTTCTGTCGCTAAAGTGTGAAAAGAGGCTTTCTGAGGATTAGGTTTCCAAAAGATCTGGTTACATACCTACCATGAGGGATGAATCGTAAGTGGACAGGAAACAACACTTTTCTGTTACTATGGTGTGAAAGTTGCCCTTTTAAGGATTAGGCTTTCATAGACCGGATTACCAAGAGGCATGAATGGTGAGTGGACCGAAAACAACATTTCTCTGTTCCTGAAGTGTGAAAAGAGCCTTTTCAAGGATTAGGTTTTCAAAGACTAGATTAGGTACTATGATGGATGAACGGTGAGTGGACGGGAAACAACATTTTTCTGTTCCTACAGTGTGAAAAGTGCCTCCTGAAGGATTAGGTTTTCAAAGACTGGATTAGGTGCCATGAGGGATGAATGGGTGAGTGGACCGCAAACGACATTTTTCTGTTCCTACAGTGTGAAAAGAGGCTTTTAGACGGTTGGTTTTATAGATGTAAGACTATGAGGGATGAATGGTGGGCACGGACAGAAAACAATGGTTTTCCTTTACTGCAGTGTGAAAAGAGTCCTTTTCAAGGATTAGGTTTTCAAAGACCGGATTACCATGAGGGATGAATAGTGATTGAACAGGAAACCAACACTTTTTCCATTGGGTTTAGGGCTCCACGGTTAACCCTAACCACACTGGTTACTGGTTTCTGTTTTTCTTACCTACCTACTAAGAGAATCTCCACCGGTGCTCAGTATCTCACTCTGGACAATAAAATTAAATTTCTATGTATAGTTGTTTCTTTGGCAACCCCACCAATAAAACTGTAACTGGAACTGCATATATGCGGGAACTACTACAGTGCATGACACCTAAAGGCGACCCCAAATGTCGAGCTTAAATATTCTTCCCACACAACGTGTAACCCCAAAAACTTGGCATATTTATGCAGTACTTCACATGCTGAACAAAGTTACGCAACCTGTTTGTCAAAATCTTTTTTTGTGCCAGAGATATTACTGGTCGAAATTGATGACTTTCATCCAAATTTGGCTGGGGCGGCCCATATTTGGCCACAAGGATTTATAGGGAGCTTAAGCGTTAGGGCTAAATAACCCCTAACCCTACTATGGCTTAGTCAATGTTCTCCAACGTGGCGCGTGGAATTCATCGATGGGAGCAATATTTTTTAACGACAACTTCGGTTGCTTTCCCAATAAGCCGAGGCCGGTATGCATCCATATACCTAAACACCCGTCGCGCGTACTGGCAGATTTCCACAACCGAAACATTTGCAAGAGCGCGCGGGACTACGTTGTACAACCCCGGAAAAGAATAATCACAATTGTCCCGCGTGCACCGCTTCACTATTGCCCAAAAGTTCTCGATGTAGTTCAACTCGCAATGAAATTTTGGGTAAAAAATGGACAAGTGGCCGTGTTCTGCAAGCAACTCCTCCAACAGGCAGTGTTGGGCTTTGAAGTCTAGTTGACTTGCCATAACTCGTAACTCCTCCAACCGTCCTTGCGCCTACTCCGCTTCATCTTTGCCAAGCTCTTCCACATCCTCAAACTCAAACTCTTCCTCTTGCCAAACAACGTCCTCGCCAAGCGCGTCAACATCAACATCAACGGTCGTCTTGCCGTCAAACACAATCACCTCCTCCTCCTCCTCACGTCCAGATTCATCCTTGTTGCAACGTGCCTGCCTGGCCTTAGCTAGTCTCTTGAGCTGTTGTTTTCGTTTGTTAAGGCTCCCCATGGTGGCCACTACTGTCTATGAATTGGATGTGGGTGAAGACAAAGTAGTATGGGCTTGTGCATGCCTATGCACGGGCCTGCCAAAAGGAGTAGAGGCCGCGCCACTCCATAACCCTAACCCTACATCCCCTAACCCAAATTCAAAAAACTCCTCGAATTTATGCTGAAAGTTTTGGCCCAAATTTGGCCGCCAAACTTTTTTACAAGTCGCCTTTAGGTGTCATGCACTGTAATAGCAAACCATCTTGACCAATCATTATGATCAATCAATCAAAAACACTAAACAGTAGTTAGGTCCAATTTATTACTTTTTTTTGGAGGTGCACAATTGTGTTGCAACTTTTACCAACCATAGGAAGCTCCACGAATTTGGTGCATAAAAACCAATTTCCTAAGCTAAACCGGCACATTTTGACTTTTTCACAATAGATTTTAATGTCTAGAATCACATACTAAGCACATGTTCTAACAACTTTCTAGCCCTTTTCTCATGTATTCATCATCTACTTACATCTTTTGGGGGTGTTACTTGAAGTTTTGTTTTTTAGGAGTTTATTTATTTAATTTATTTTTATTTATTTATTTATGGCTCCTTCTTTGCATCCCTCATTTGTGCGAGATAGCCCTTGTGCTTATTATTTTGGACTTTACATTTTGGGTGGCCTTTCAAGGCATCTCAAGAATGCCCATCCTCTTGCTAGCCTTGTTTCTCAAGTTAGTTAGATTTTTATTTTTATTTTTTTTTGCAAATGTCTTCCCTTCCTGTAATTCTATCTGGTTCTATTTTTCTGTCACGGACGTGACAGTAGTAATGATAGTGCGAAACTTTCCTTAATTGGGAGGTGGAGCCAACTTTCCAACATTGGAGTTTCCAATAGTATCTTAGAAGTATAATTAACTTTCCAATATTGGAGTTTCTAATAGTATCTTAGCATTGGAATTTCCAATAATATCTTAGCAGTATAATTAACTTTCCAACATTGGAGTTTCCAACATTATCTTAGCATTGGAGTTTCCAATAATATCTTAGCAGTATAAATAGAAGACCTCGAGACTTTGTCCCTCACTCTCGTCAACACCAATTGTATTTGCTCTTCCAATATCAATACTACTTCTAGCTTTCTTTCTTTGAGTGTTATTGATTCTAGTTCTGAAACTTCAAGTGTTATTCCCAGTTTTGTGTGAGTTGTTGTGTTATTGATTCTAGTTCTGAAGCTTCAAGTGTTATTTTCAGTTTTGTGTGAGTTGTTGTGTTATTGATTCTAGTTCTGAAGCTTCAAGTGTTATTCTCAATTTTGTGTGAGTTGTTGTGTTATTGGTTCTAGTTCCGAAGCTTCCAGTGTTATTTCCAGTTTTTGTGTGAGTTGCTATCCCCAACATTTTCTTATTTCTTAGGGTTGACTTCGGGCTTAATCTGGCTCCATTTTGGGGCTATTTGAGTCTTGTTTTGTGTGCCCTCGTTTATTCTACAAAAAAATTCAAGTCATCTAATACAAGATCATGCAAGTTTTTCATTTACCCCTTGATCAAATTACTTGAAACCCAATGGATGAATTAACATGGTTCGTTTTCTTCTTGTTGTTTCGTTAGTGTTTGCACTGTACTCAAAAAGGTCGTTCAAATCAATGAAAGGTTTTTATTCACCTAAAGAGGTTTATGCCAAGTGATTGGTTTTATCTTTAGGAAGAGTCTTCACGTGCTTCTTGTGCACCCCATTCTCACCATTCATGGGAAAACTTTTCGATCACTTGTTTTCGCCAATATGTAACTTTAAGAAGAGTCAATGAATATAGTTGTGTAACCAGAGCTCTCCAACCCATTATGCCAATTATTCCTTCAAAAGACACCATTGTTGCATGCGCCAATTGCACCCCCCTCCTTCAAACCTTGTTCCACCTCCTTTTTTTATTATCAACCAAAACATTTATTTGTCTTAAATAAGACTATATTTGCCCAAGCCTTAGCCAGTACTCCTCATTTATTTTAAGGTGGGCTATCTGGGATGGTATATGAACATCTTTCAAGATGCGTCATACTAGAGGACCACATCCTTAAGGTTTTTGGAATTATTCCAGGCTGTTATTATTGTTGTTCATGGGGATATCCCTAGGTCGGTGGCCCTAGTGCAAAAAGTTAACAAATTGTTAGCACTAGCAAAGGACATTAATTGTTTTCATCCTATTGTCATAGGTGAGATGTTTCTTCGACTTATTAATCATTCCATTGTCCTACAACTTTGGGGGTCGTTTCAGGAACACCTATCCCCCCATTAGTTTGGAGTATTAACCCTTAAAGGCTATGAGGCCATTCTTTTTAGCATGCAAGCCCCCTTCAACCTACACCCTAATTGGGTTGTGATGCAAGTTGACATTAAAAACACTTTTAATAATGTTTTTCGAACTACTATTTTTAAATAGTTGTGTGGTGCCAAAGGGCCTTTGGTAAACATTGTTTTTTTTACCAAATTGTTTAATGGCACACATTCTTCTCTTTACTACCAACATGGGCAGCATGTGGGGGGGGGGGGGGGGGGGGGGGGGGGGTGGGATCACCATTATTGAATCATCTTCAAGCCCGAGGCAAGGTGACCCCCTAAGAGGACCTTTGTTTGTTTTGGCCCACTATCAAGTTTTCCTAGAAACCATCGCGTGGGCCCCCAACTATGTCTTTCCATCCTTAACGAACAATACCCACATCGTGGGGCTATGAATGAACTTTCCTACGCCTTTGACCACCTTTCAACCCAATTAGCCCAAGTTGGGCTTAAAGTCGAGGTGTCAAAGTGCAAGTTTTGGAATCCTACAAGGATCTTTCTGAACATATAAATTCCTCACAATTGCGCTTTGGTCACAAATGGCCTTTGCATTTTGTGCGTGCTAGTTTAAGTCCTATAAATTAAAACAATCAAGTGTTTAAATTTCATTTTTTTAAAAAAAATCAAAAGGAATGCACAAAGTCATACAATTGATTTCAAACATTTTTTATAACTAAAACATGCCCCATTTTATGAAAGTACATGTTCATTGGATGAACTTGATGAAAAACCAAATCATACAAGAATTTCAAACTCTTAAAATTTTGAAGGAAAGGACTATAAGGTAAAGGATTCATTTTTTAAACCATTTGCTAAAAAAAAATGTTCAGTGGGTTCAAAATACATAGTTGTAGATGTAAGTCACATGTGTAAGAAATAATCTTTCCAAAAAACATGTTTGGTTGTCCATTGAAATTCATTTTTTGGATTTTCTTCATTTCTAACATTAAACCGAAATATTCATACACAATTATGTATGAATGTGAAAAATCATCATTAACACATGAATTATATTATATTGGACTATTCAATTTTTCTCACTTAAGTTTGTTTCATGTAAATATTATTTGTAAAAATAACTTAAAAAGTCCTTAAATTTTATTTATTTATTTTGGTACCCCAACCATGAATGGACCCTAAGACAAAAAGAAAATGGGGAATTTAAGATTTTGCATCTTTTTTATGGTTTTAGAGGAAGATCAATGTTATTTCAAAAACTCAAGGATGTGGTTGAAAGTTGATAGCAATTCTAATCACCTTTGTGAACTTTAATTATCAAACATAGGGGAGTATGACTTGATAAAACATAAATAAGTAAAAGGAATTTCACTAAGTTTAAAGGATGAAGTTCACAAAGATTTATGAAGTTCACACTAAAAATGTGAGTGTGAACAAAAAACATTTAGAGGCAATTGTGATGGTGATGATGTTCCATAGATTGTTTTGGGTAAAAGTAACATGGAGGTAAGTTTTACATTAGGTTAAGTAACATGTATTAACGTATAAAAGTTATTACTTGATTATACATGATAGATTTTCCAACATGAACTTAGTTAGGAAGTCTTGTGAACATTGTTTTTGGTACTTATGAATAATGGACACACAAATGTGAAATCATTAAACTTGTTCAAATTACAATTAATACAAATTCATAAGTTATTAAGTGTGACAAAGAAGGTTTGGTTATGTTAGTAAGGTTGCAAGGTTGTAGTTATTTCTTTGAAGGAATTCAATCACCAACTATCGTATGTAGATAATAGTTGTCATATGAAAGCTACATGTGTGGGGTTACCTAGATCTATCATTTCCTAATACCATAGTAATTAGCATGGTTCAACATCAAAGTGCATGATAACTTTTCTGCTCATATATGTTTGGCAATACAAATAATAATGTTTTACATCTTGACATTTTATTTTTTAAAATTCATGTTTAAAGGTCATATGTGACATAAGGATAGTCATAAATGATGTCCAATTGTTAATTAAGAAAAGAACTATCCAATCAAAACAATCCTTCTTTAATTAACTATTGTATTGATAGTGCAACATATGGTGCATTACACAACCATAGACTTAACACTTTCCAAACAAGATGCATTCGAGTTTTTGATAATCATATATGATGTGTAGTGACTAATTTTGACTTGCCTTGTTTTTTCCTTATATGATTTTTGAAAATGTAAGAGATTATATTTTCAAAGTTTGGCATTTCATTTTGCCATTTTTTTGGCATGGTAAGCAAGTTTAAAATTAAAATTTAATTTAATTTAATTTAAAAAAAAGAAAAAGAAAAACCTTTGTCAAACCAAGCTAGGTACTATGGTCCTATGAATGATAAAATATTTAAAAATATTATTCCAAATTGCACATGATGGAATTGTCCATTTGAATTAACCATATGGTAGCAAGTTGTAACTAAATTATTATTGGGAGGGTGCATGGGAAAGTAAGCATTGTCGATTAAGTGAAAGCGAAGCTCAAACAATTCCAAACAATGCACTACTTCACCTTTTACCTTGTGAAGACTTGAACAAGTGGTAAAAACACAGCAAAACACCTACATAATACCATCGATAGGAGATATTTGGATTTATCATTCCATTGATTTATTTGCTCGACATGAACAAAGTGCAAAGAAAAAAAAAGGACACCACATCATTAAAGTAAGATTGACCCTTTATTATTTTGTTGTTTTTTTTTCATTGTTAAAACACTTTATGTGCACATAAATGAGTCATTTTTTGATGTTGTAGTAATTAAAGATCTTTGAACTAGGTTTTCTAACAATATACTTAGTTGTTTGATGGGGCATTTGAACCCACTTGAAGTCAAACCCATCAAGACCTATCCAACTATTCCATCAATGTTAAACAAAATTTTATTTTTCAAATAATTTCATTATAACTTTTAGTCTCTATAAGGTCCCCTACTTGGATTGTGATTTCATTAGAACTTTCAGTCTCTATAAGTTTTTTTATTCACAAGAAAATTAGCTATTAGTTTTAGTTTAGTTTGAGGCACATCTTCTTAAATGTGGTTGAAGTTTGGTAGTTTAAAAACAATTTAGAAGACCACCTACCCCAACACAAATAAAAAAATTGATTCAAGTTTTGAAAATTGAAAGGTACCTAGTTGTGAGTATTTGAAGAGAAGGCCTTGAACACCTTCTAGAAATATTGGATGCTTGTGAGGCCATTGTTGACTAATGGAATGTTGCAGAAAACAATTGTACAAGTAGTTTCAAGTATCCCCTAGAGGATGGTGATTGTGAAGATTTTTTTGCAAAAATATTTATGAATAAAATAGGGGTTGATTTCAACATTCAAAAAAAAGAAGCATGGAAATTAATGTCCATAAAATAAAAAAACTAATAAGGAGAAAGAAATACAATGTGGACAATATAAAATTTAAAGGGATTACTTTTGTGCATAATTGATGTATAATGATGGTTAAAGTTTAAGACAAGGTACAAATGGAGATGTATGTATTGTAAATATTTGAATCTTGATAAGGTCTATGCACACAATTTGTATTTTTTTTCCAAAAGCAAGATGCATGTGGCAACATAAGATTGAATTGAATCAAAACATGCATAGTTGCATAGTATGCCTTGTGCATTTTATTCTATAGAGACACACATGATGTAGTTGATGACTATTGCCAAATGGTAGCACATACAACAATTTGTGAAGGTTGTGAAGGAGAAATGATATTGAAAGACATCTCAAAATCAATGAGGTTCAATGTTTCCTATGTTTGTTTGCAAGTTTAGATTGCATGCACTATGGATTGAAAAACTATCCAATTGTTTGGTAATAGAAATTTCAAAATAAAGTGGCAACAAGTTCATCATTTTTAAAGCCATTGTAGACTAGTCACTATATATTTGGCATGCATTTTTTGGTCTTCCTTGCAATAATAATGACACCAATGTGTTAGATAGGTCACCATTTGTGACCAATTTTTTTAGAGGCTAACCTTAGGCATGTGATTTGTTGTCAATGAAAGTACATATGTAAAGTAATATTTACATGTTAATGGAATTTACTTTTGATGGAACATATTTGTTCAAATAATTAACGAGCCACAATGAGAAAAATAACAATACTTTTTTAAAATGCAAGGAATTAGAAAAGACATGGAGTGCTACTTGGGGTCATTTCAAGCATAATTTGCAATTATTCCTAATATAACTAGGTGGTTTTTAGTTCAAACGAATCATGCCCACTTGTCATTTTTTTATAATGAGTGGGTGGTCTAATCAAAATGATATGGCCAAATGCAATCAGTCATTTAAGGTGAATATTTTAAAAATCACGATTTACACGTCAACTTAATTTTTTAAAATTCTTATGACTTAAAAGATGTTACATTAAAAGTGGGGTTGGTTTGTCAAATAAAAAGGCAGCCAAGAAGACAATGGAACATGGGCACAATCAATAACCTATTCATAGGGTGTGTGATTTTGCATAAATTAATCAAAAAATGAATCCAATTGCAACCAATTATAACCTTTATGTGATGTTGGATTTGTTGTTTGATACTTGGCGAGGGTTGTTTCTTGAAAACTATTATGAAGGAACCATCGGTATTGAAAATAAATTACCTGTTACAATATTTAAAATGATGTTTGTGAACTATGTGGGCTTGAAAGGGCAACTATACATATTGAAATAAAGTATTTATTCAATCAAACATTTTGAAAAACCTTATTGTCTATGGTGAAGTTTGTGAATTGGTGAATTTTTTATATTCATGTTATGCAAATGTGTTTGTGAGCTGTAAAATGCCAGTGAATTTTCAT
The DNA here is from genome assembly GCA_963920785.1 of Sphagnum contortum. NCBI lineage: Eukaryota > Viridiplantae > Streptophyta > Sphagnopsida > Sphagnales > Sphagnaceae > Sphagnum > Sphagnum contortum. The sequence continues at coordinate 3,199,813 of OY987288.1, forward strand.
GTGAATCATCACCATGTGGGGTTGTTGGTTAAGAATTTCCTTGCAAGGGCTTTAATTTACTTGAATTGTGGTGGTGGCTTGAAGCCTTGCTTAAAGATTTCTAAGCTTTATTCTTCTTTGAAACATGAAGTATACCTTGGCCTCCTCCAAGACAATTCATAATCAAGCATTGGGGAGGGGCCATTGTGCTTTGGTATCCACGATTGTTGTTTTTTTATTGTTGCATCAACCATGTTCACAATGGTTTTAAATGAATTTGCATTTTTGATTCCTTAAGCTTAATTACTTTTCTTCTTCCTTTGAAACTTGTGACCACTATGGCCTATTGGAACTTGAATTGCCATTAGTCATTGGCAATATAAACACATGCGTGCTTTTCAACAAGGTAAATTGCTTCAATCTAGTAGTCTTTTTCACATTTTTTTGAAAATCTACCCATTTAGGTATCTTTCAATATGAATCAATGCTTTGATTTGTACAATTCCAATGCCTTATGTGAAACATCCTTTGTCGAAGTTCCAAATTCACAAAATGCTACCATTTTTTTGGGTAGTTCCCAACAAATTTGTTGAGGGAGGACATTAACATGTTAAAATTCCACAATATGTACGCCAAACATTGTATTGTTTGTGAGGTATTATGTGAACAAACATTTGTGTCCCCACCTTAGATCAATATCCATTAAAAAAAATATGCACATATTTATGAAGTTAATTACCCCAAATTTAATTATAATTTTTTGTTTGCATCAAATTTGGATACCCAAACTTATTTCAATTGTAATACTTCAAGTTGTGAAGATTAATCATGAGGATGCAATTGAACATGGTATTATCATGTGATAGGACTATTAGTTTTTTGATGTATTATATGCATTTAACATATCCTCCAACTAAATAATTGGGAGGTGGTGAAACAAAATACCCATTTAAAGTGTAAGTTTTAATTATTTGATGGTGTGGAATGATCATTTAGTTTATGTTCTTTGACATTTGGTTATTAATTCATTTAATACTATTAATTTATTTACTAACCTATTAATTGAACTTATTGATGTTAATTGAATTTATTGAAGTTAATTACTAAAAACTAGCTCACTTAGTGACTTATTAATTGAACCTATAATGAACTAATACTTATTATTTTTAGAATATATGTTTTTTTTTGTTTCTTTTCTAATACCAAAAATTAACACATACCTCACAATAACTATATATTAGTTTTTACAATAAATAAAATCCTATTGTAAAACTAATTAAATTCTAAAATTCTCCCAATAACCAATATATGGGATTTTCTATTTTTATTCTTGTCTTTTGTAAGTTTAAATAAAGTTTAAAATTTTGGTAACATTCCTCATTTCATTTCAAGCAACCTCACAAGTTATTCACCTTCAAAAGAAGGTTGATTTTGATTGCAATGTTCATGAATTTAATTCCCAAAATTAGGTTTTATGCCCAATACTTGTTTAAAATTATGTGAAACATGAAGAAAATTGTGTTTTTTATCCTTTGGAATGAAGTTTTTTTTGTCTTTTTACTCTTTGTTACCAAAACATATACGTCAATCAATCATATCTTGTTGACCAAACTTGTGCACGAGTATTCCAAATGCTTCGTATGGTACAATGAAATAACAAAAGGAATAGATTTTGTGATAGGACTAAGGTTTGTTATACTAGATGCAATGTGTGATGGGTGTGCACATGAGTGTGTGACTTGTGTTTGCCAATTGTAAGGTACCATTAAAAATGATCGTTTGAAATCTGTAGGGGAGATGCTCTAAAAAAACTTGAACCTTTGTTTAAAATTATGTTCTTAAAGTTTTGGTTTCACTTGAAATTCTAACAATAGACTAGTTCCATAGTCTAATTCTTGTGTTAGTTCCACCAAAAAGGTGCTAATGTAAGTTCAAGTCACAACAACTTGAACTTCTTGGATTTAACATTCCATATCGAAGAACCTACCAACATTGGTACTAATCATTCACATGTATCTACCTACTTAGCGACCATAAGTGCCTTACGTACTTACTTACATACACAGTAACGACTTACCCTACCTACCTATTTGCTTATGATGTTTTTACCCATATATATAAGTAGTTACTTAGGTAGTGTGGGGAGGTGAATCTAAGAAGGTATGCATGATAGATTATTGAAGGGAATCAAAATTGAGGGATAACCAATTCCCGATGGTTTTCAATGGATGATGCATTGGTGGTTGTTGGGTCATATAAAACCTTGGTTTAAATTTTCTTCCTTATAGTATAGGGTACATTACATATGATAATAGTGTTTTTTAGAAATGTAAACACACATTTTGTTTTTTGCATGCAAATTTGGTTTTATATTGTCACTATTACATAATATACCTTATGAATCAAATTTAAGAGATCATAGCTTTACATCTAGTAATGCCCATGGATGAAGGCATTCTTGAAATGTGGGCCTACCTTGGATTCCATATTGTTAGGGCCTTTATTTTAGGAATGCCTTCATCCTAGCGCCATACCATGATCTTAAAGCATAAGCCAAAAAGTTCTATTGTAATAGGAAGGCATATTATCGAGTGGATCTTTACTTGTGCAAAAGGGTGATGAGTTTTGGAAAGTGGAGTGTTGGCTTTGACAACCATTTCATTTTTCAAAATTTTCTTGGGTAATACCTAATGGATACCTTTAAAAATAAAAATAAAAATAAAAATAATGATACCTTGCAAGTACATGTTGGAAATCATAGGGAGAAAATGAAAAAAATTAAAATTCTTGTATTTCTTTATGTTGGTTAACAACCTTGGAGTGGCAAGTTCCCTAAATAAATGCCTCTTCACTTCAAAGGGCACTTATTTTTGGGAGGCTGACACCCTACACATAACCTCTGGTTAGCCTAGTCAACAACTTAGTGGGGAAAGAGTGGGGCTAGAGTAAACCAGCACCCAGCAGCACATCATCCATTGGATGCCCAATATAATCTCCATTATGGATGAAGTTCAACAGAGTTTTTATCTGGTTTCACCGTGGTAACTCGTTCTCTAAGAAGTACTAGGTCTATTACATAGGTAGATAGGTAGGAAAATAGGTGCCTACTAAATAAGTAAGTAGATTGTTTTTACATAAGTAAGGTCAATTTTATTACCTACCTTATGAAAAAGAAATCCATAATAGTGTGGTTAGCAGGTAGGTAAATTTTGTTTAAAAAAAGGCATGAATTTAACCACCATGAGCTAACCGTGGTGGTTAGCTAGGGAATTGGAACCCAACAGAAAAAATCTGTTTCCTTCCTTCTTGATCATTTTTCATCCATCCTTCATGGTGCACTGGTGGGTGCTGGTTCAAACTTCAGTCTGGCCAAGTGAGACACAGGCTTTTTAGGGTTTGGTCTTCCCCTATGTGTTCCCAAACCGTTCCCACCAGGTTCCCAAAAATGTTCTCCAAGTTCTCAATGTGTTCCCCCAAGACATTCACAATAGCACCTCATTTTTTATCCCATATTGTTTGGCCAATAGTTCAACTTCCATTTATGTAACTTGTAAAAGGGGGACGGGTTGGGAAGTGGGTGAGTTCCATCACATTTGGAGTCTGATTTAGTTTGGGTAGCATTTTTATAACTAGTTGTTTTTTGTCTATTTAGATATGTTCGAATATATGTTTTTTTTAGGTGAAATTTCATCAAATTTCCACCTCAAAAATATGATTTCCACCTATACAAAGGATTTTCCATGAAAGAAAAAGGCCCAAATTCGCCAGATTTCAAGAAAAAAAAGTTTCCAGATCGCCAGATTTTTATGATAAGTTCCAGTAGGTAGGTAGCCAAGAGTAGAGAAGGATCTTGTTTTTTTTTGTTTTTCATACTTTAATATTTAATCTGTAGCCAAAATCTGGCTAAATCATTTTCTGGATGCTTGCCACTTCAGCTACATCACAAAATTGTGAAAATGAAAAAAAACCCACTTGTTGGCATTTAATGCTAAATTCCTCTTGGGATGTGAGCCAATGACGGAACATCAGAAAACTTGACAAAAAAAAAGTGCAAATATGATAACTATTTTAGAGTTGTTTTTGGGGAGTTTGCACATGTTGAAGTCATATTTTAAGTTGTTTAAGTAGAATTTGTGTCACTTGGGTGTGTACTATGGAAGACCAAGTTGGCCAGGCCAGCTGCAAAGAAAAAGGGTTTTGCTTAGCAAGTAGTAGTACTGAGATGCATTGGTAATCTGAAGTTTTCCCAAAACCAGCATCCGGAGAAATAATGGGGCAAGTAAGTGTGAATTTGTTAACTAGTGTTTCCTAAAAGAGATACCATAGCCTAAGGTCAGTTTTCACATTGACAAAATGAATAATTTGTTTGTTTCAGAAAATAGTTTTTAAAAAATTAGAATGAAATTCTATAAATTTTCCATCATTTATTGTCATATTGTGATATGAGTAGTGAAATTATTCATAGTTAATTATGATGATTTTCAACATGTTAACTTCAAATTTTCACAAGATTTGATTTCACTATTTTGAGGATTATGTAACGACAAAAAAACTGACCTTAGGGTAAAGGTAATAGCAAGTGACTTTATGCAGAGTAGGTCTTGGAACTCACAATCAGAAAATCAATTTTGAGCAATTTGATGCACTAATGAGCGATACAATTGAACAAGCACCGTGGTGTGGATGGAGGGGTTTGATGTGGAATTTAGGTTTCCTGGCTGTTGGAGAGAAGTGCAAGAGAGTCCAAACACAAAAGAACAACAAACAGTTACTCTGTATAATGCTTGCTTTGTGATGATGCCCTGTAATAAGGTCATCTCCAGTGTTTCTTAGTATTTGTCCCTGCAAAAAATGTTTCTCTCATCCAAGTTTAGTTATTTACTTTTTTCCAACTTCACCCATAAAACTAAAACTGGGGTTGCAAATAGAGCAGGAGACTAGTTAGTACCAATTATTATGATTGGGCCAATCAGCAACAAGAAGCACCAGTCAGATCCTATTTAGTCAGATCTTATTTATTACACTCTTCTCTGGCAGGTGTTAGGCTTTGCTGCCCCTTCTTGTACGAAGCCTCAGCAAACTGTGCAAAAGTGCTGGGCCAAACCCATTTTGCTCAGCCAAAGCTACATGTTTTGACTTTTCTTCATCTAATGTTTGGTTTACATGGTCACATAGCGAGCATCTAGGAGTCGCTCTAAAAATGCTATAGTGTTAATAAGCCCCACACAAGAAGAATCACTGGTATGAAGCACGAATTGTAGGCCCGAATTGCATGATAACTGATACCAAAATTCGTGCACCTTCTTCATATGCCCAATCACAAGTTTAATACGTGACACTCATAATCACACATCCACAATTCTCAAAATGTGAGTGTAATCAAGTGCGGATTCAAAGTTTTTTGTGATTAAAATGCTGAACAACATAATCCTTATAAAATTAAACCCAAAAAGAAACCTGATTTTTTGAGTGGCAGATGAGATCTGCTGCTTCCTTGAAGAAGAGAGAGCGAGAGATGTATGCATATCATCATCTCTGTGCCTTAATTCTTGAAGCACTGTAAGTTCAGTCACCTACTAATTTGCACTGGCAAATCACAACAACTTTTGACACCGTCTGTGTTAGCAGGAGGCCATGTTCCTATTCTTAGGGTACTTATTGATTAGTTGGGGGTGCCTGACATGTTCAACTTTTTTTTTTTTTTGGGGGCCATGCATCAATTTGTTGAAACTATGGAGGCTCCCCAAAATAGAAGATTCTATGGAAAGATGGAGTGCCTCCCCCTTTGGCCCACCTATATAGGTGAGAAGGGGAGGACTTTAGTTAGGCAAAACATGTGGGAACAACCTTGGGGAACACATTGGGAACCTAGGGAACAATAGGGAACATGATGGGAAACCATTGGGAACTTGAAGGGTAAAAATCAATGTGAAAAAACAATGTGATGCATCTCAAAAATGGAATGCCCATTGGCCCAGACATTTTGTTTTTTGAAATGCCTCGAGGGATTTTACACTTTGTAACTCCAAGTTCCAAAAGAAGAAGAAGAAAAGAAAATGAAGTGTTTTTGGAGGTTTTCAAATGTCAGAATTGAGGAAAAAAAAAGGTAAAAATAGCAAGATTTCGTTTTCAGTGAGTAGCCAAAAATATATTAAAAAAGGATGATTAAAGATTTATATTTCATATTTGATTTATAGCCAGATTTGGCTAAATCTTTCTAGGGATCATCATGAGTTTTAAAATTCCTTAAAAAAGACACACTCCGTCCACAAACCAAAAAATTGGAGATTTCGTTGTCATTAAATGAGCAAGGGGTGTGTCACAACGTGGCCTTGCCATTTACATTAAAAAAGTATCTTGAGGCAAAAGAAGAATTATGGAAACTCAAATATTTCACAATGCAAAAAATATAATCTTCAAAAAAATACTCTAAAAAGAAACCAAAATCCTTCAAGATATTATAACTCTAATAACTAATCTCTAGTTTCAACACAAGCAAAATTATCATTTTTATTTATTTATTTCTTTATAAAAAATATCATCTTTCAAAAATCCTCATATAAAAAATAGACCTATATTACCTAGGAGCCAAAATCCCTTAAGCTAGTATATATACTCTATAGTGAATCTAAACACAATATCCTTGCCTTGGTAGGCAAGACCAATAAAATCCAAAGAAATTAATACTTGCAGCAGGGGGTGCACGAGAGTAATATGAAATTTACAGGGTTTAATTTAATATTTATTTCTTTCTTTCATCACGACCGCACCGCACGCGATCCTAATCTTCTTCTTGGCATTTTAATTAATTTATTTTTATTTTTTGCCCCCCTCACTGGGCGGAATCGCCTGTTGAGATCCCGGGGCCCAAATCCACCGGATTCCGAATCGCCCCTGTTCCCGTGCAACAGGGAAGATGGGTAACACGCGGACGGATTGGTTCCCCGGGTTCAAAACCAGATGCCGTTCCCTCAAACCGGATGTCCAAAATTCCCGTCATGACCTAATAAATTCATTAAAATAAATTGTTTGTTTCAGACTTCGGTGCTTTTTCAAAAAGAAAATTCATGATTTCGCAAAACTGATGAATTCGTTGTGTGATGAAAAATAAAGTTTATTTTCCAAGTTTTTTCAGTATAGTTTCCTTTTTGCAAAATAAGGGAAATTCGCCAAAGAAAATCACTCAGCTCTCAAGCTCCAATGATTTTTTTTTCTGATAAAATTTTCTTTTTTTGGAAAAACAATTTATGTTTTTTAGAGAAAAAATAATTTCCTCCAGAAAATTTGACTAAAATCTCTATTTTTGGGAAAACATTCGCCAATTTTTTTTTATCACAAATTTAAAAAAAAAACCTTGCTGAGGTCGGCCCGTGCAAGACCAAAAAGAGTTGGCCAAGTAAAAGGGTTATTGAAATTGGGATGATATTATTTTGATTGATTTTTACCTTATGTGGAATACCAAACTGAATTCGTAATTGTAAATTTGGTTCTTTTTTTCTCTGAAGCATATTGTTGTCCAAAACTTATCTAAGTAGATTAATAATTCACAACTTTGAATCCTATACATACAAGCTGAGATCCTCAACAAAAAGGAAAATCATCACAATGAAAATAACAAAAGATATAGGAACATTCATAAAAAAAATTCCAACAAATTTTGTCGCTTTTTTGACCAAAGAATTGGGAAAAAAATGGTTTTTCTAGTGAAAAATTTGACTAATTTTGCTAAATTTTTTGGAAAAAAAATCACCCAATACCACAAAATTGAAATAAAAAACCTGATTGGTTGGTTTGTCACCATACATTTTTATAAAAAACTTTCATTTAAAATGATTCAAAAGTTATTATGTCTATTAAAATACATTATTTTTCTGTCAATGAGAGAAAGCACGAATTAATTCATGTTCTTTGCAAAATGAATATTTAAAAAATTTAAGCTTGAATTGGGATTCCCACAGAATTTTTTTTCCAAAAACAGGAGTAAAAGAAAGAACCTTTGGAATCGTTTTTTCTTTTAAATTTGAATTATTAAATTTTTATGGAAAAGAAAGCAAAAATTGAAGGAATTAATATCTAGTAGAATCAGGTCCTGAGACGAGAGCCCAAAACCTGATTTGGGGATCTCATCTGCATCCGAAAGAAACCCTGATCCGATTCAGAAACGTAAAGAACTGTTATACTGAGTTCCCTTTAATTGGGAACGCCTGATCCGATTCAGAAACGTAGAGAACTGTTGTACCGAGTTCCCTTTAAATGGGAACTGGGAACGGAGAACGAGGGGAGAGAGAGAGGGGAGAGAGAGAGAGGGTTGGGGGGGGGGGGGGGTGTAGAGAGAAGAAGGGAACAACTTGCCTTCTTCTCCAGACTCTCCCTTCGCCGCCGTCGCTCTTGCCATCGCTGGAGAATTTGCTTTATTTTATTTTCCTCACTTGCATTCTGTGTCGCGGACGTTAGATCTGCTTCTCCTCTTTCAGTTGCATGTTGTACAGATTTTTCCATCCGGAAGTTCCTTTTTCTGCGAGCCTCTGTGTCTCTGCGAAACCTACTCTCTACTCTTGCTTGCTGCTGTGCCGGTAAACCATGATGAAGTCGATGAAGAGGTTTTCGTTCCAGGCTCTTCGTTGCTCGCTTTCTTCTTGCATTTGGTTATAGTGCTGGTGGTGATGATGATCGTGCGAAGTCGTCGTGGTTGAGAATTTTTGGTAATAGGAAACGGTGGGAACAAGGAAGGGGGGTTGTATTCTTCTCGTAGTAGGTGCTAGTTGTAGGTCATCGGCTTCTTCTCTGTCTTTTCTTCGCCTTTTGTTGTTGCTGTTATCTCCTTCGCTATCTTCAGGATTGACAATAGAAAGGAGAGGTGCCAACAAAGAAAAACTCCCTTTGTTTGTTTGGTGTCGTTTGTGGTTGTGTTATCTGACGCTGTGGGTTCTTTGTTGCTATTGTTTGTTGTAACATCCGTGTTCTGTTTTCTGCTGCTGTCCACAAGTTTTGTTGTACTTTTGCTTTTGTTTTGGCTATACTTCTGCCTCTGCTTTGTGTTTCTAAGCTTTCTCTGAAGGTTATTGTCAAATTTTGTGCTGCTGCTGTCCATATCTATCTTGCTCACACTGGAGCAACTATGATACAGAAATTACCTAAGGCTGATTCTTGCTTGAAGATGCCGAGGTTTTCTCACATGGTATAGCTCAGAAACCTTTAGGTGAATTGATAGGAATCTAGCGAGATTCTCTCCAAGAATCGTGCCTACAGACGGTTTAGGGCTTAAGACCTAAAGGGGTGGAGAGCAAAAGCATGGCCGGTGCATTCAATGCCAAGAATCTCTTCGACATCTTGTGGTTGCTGCTGTCATCCTGGAGCGCATGCACTGAACCATAGCAAACCTGAAGGCATTGGATCATCAGATTCATGTCATTCCCTGTGATTCTGGAGCCTCCTTGAACCGGCCAAGGCATACTAAGGCCGAAGGCAAAGCTCTGGTAACAAACAAACAACTAACTGACTGGTTGGTCGTGCAGCAGCAGCATTTAGGGTTTTCACTTGTACCTCAATTTGCTGCTGATTGGGGCCCTGCACGCACAAAGTCTGTGTGTCTGTCTGTCTGCCTCTCAGACAGTCAGTTCCAGTAGATTTGGATAAATTTGAAGATTGGTTTGAAGTTGCTGCCATCTTCATCTCGACGGTTTTCCTGCTGAAGATTCAAGATTTGTACCCATTGCATCCAATTTTGCCCAGATCAAAGGTAATCAATGTTTCAATGCTTGTTCACATCTTTCAGTTCCAATCTCTCTCACATTCTGAGTTCAGAAGAATTGAGCAAATGGTATTGTTCGCTGTTGGTGTTGTGGTTGATCTCAATCAGTTCTTTAGTGCAGTGAAATGTGGGATATATTGAATTGCAATACTGGTTTTGGGCAGGACACCCAGGTGGTGCTATTGCTTGAGGTGGGTAGACATGGATGACTTTGAAAGAGCAATCTTCTTCAGCTTTGATCAGAGTGGAGCAGTTGATACACAGCTGAAGGCACAGGCAATGGCCTACTGCGAGCAGGCCAAGCAGTCTCCCAAAATCTGGCATGCATGTCTGGACAAATTCCGGGTATCGCAGTATGCTGAGGTTCAGTTTTGGTGCCTTCAAACATTGGAGGAAGTGCTGCAACAGCGCTATCGGTTGCTGGATGGTCAAGAACGATTGTTCATCCGCTCATCATTGATGGCAGCATTTTGCAATTTCAACTTGGACGATTCCTCAGCAGATCCTGCAATTCCCATTGTCTCTAGACCTGTATTTGTAAAGAACAAGCTGGCACAGCTGATAGTGATCCTTATCTTCATTGAGTATCCTATAGATTGGCCCTCAGCTTTCTTGGACATGATTGGATCCCTGAGTAAAGGACCTGTTGTAGTTGACATGTTTATCCGTGTCTTGAATTCTCTAGATGAAGAGGTCATTAGCTTGGATTTCCCTCGTACACCTGAAGAATGTGCAGGTGCAACACGAATCAAAGATGCAATGAGGCAGCAGTGTATTTCTCAGATTGTGGGAGCTTGGTATAGTTTGATTGTCATGTACAAGGGTGAAAGCCCATTCCTTTCAGCTGCAGTTCTGGAGACAATGCAGAAATATGTGGCATGGATTGACATTGGTCTTGTGGCTAATGACACCTTTGTTCCATTGCTCTTTGAGCTTCTTGTTTCCCCTCATGAGTACCCTAAGCTGCGAGGGGCAGCTGCAGAATGCTTGTTGGCAATTGTATCAAAGAGGATGGATGCACCATCTAAGCTTGCTCTGTTGCAGCAACTGCAAACAGGGCAGGCCTGTAGCCGTATCATGGAGGCACAGGAACCAGACTTTGCCCTGAAGCTGACAGCTTTATTCACAGGAATTGCAACAGAAGTTCTTGAATGTAGCAAGAAGATTGATCTGAATGGGGCTTCTGCACAATCACCAGCACTGGCAGAGCTAGTCACTGTCATGCTGGATGAGGTCCTACCTCCAGTGTTCTACTTCATGCAGAATGGTGATGAGGACATGTCAACAACAACATTTCAGTTTCTCTCAAACTATGTTGGGAGGATGAAGAGATCTACAGCTGTGACTGGAAAGCAGGCTGATCATATTGCACAGATCCTAGCAGTAGTCTTCACTCGCATGCGCTATGATGGAGCGAGTAAGGAGTCGCTGGATAAACTGGACAAAGAGGGGATGGAAGAAGAGGAGAGAATGGCTGACTATCGCAAGGACCTCTTATCATTGTTCAGAAGCATCAATCGTGTAGCACCAGAGTTAACGAGAAGTTTCATTGAGACAACACTCACTAAGGTTTTAGGAAAGGTGGACTCTCCCTTTGAAGATGTGGAGGCAGCTATTGTACTCCTGCATGTGATGGGCGAAGGCATAACAGAGGATGCTTTGAAACCTGGAGGTGGAGTTGTTGAAAAGATGGTGGGAGCATTGTTGTCAACTAATTTACCTTGCCATTCTCATCGATTGGTGGCATTAATTTATCTAGAAACAGTTACACGCTACGTCCAATTTGTGCAGCACCATCTGGACTACATTCCACAGGTGCTTGCTGTTTTTCTGGATGTCAGAGGCATGCATAATCCCAACCCCCATGTGAGCAGTCGAGCAAGCTACCTCTTCATGAAGTTTGTGAAAGTGCTGCGAATTCAGCTGGTTCCATATCTGGAGAATATTCTTCAGGTATTGCTGGCCATCTTCAGATATTTGTCTCTTGTGTAATAAATGCTGATGTCTGTGTGTGCATGTACATGGATGGGCAGGGATGTTTGCATATTTTTATGCTAAGAACTAATCAAGTCCTGTTTTTCTTCCTCAGAGTTTGGAGGACATATTATCAGCAGTCACATCATCCAAGACAACTGTTGCAAAGGGGGATCTTGATGATCGAAGTTATGCATTTGAGGTGATCTTTTTACCATAACAGGAGGGAAGCAGGAAATGGGGTTGTGTTTTAGAGAGGTTGTTGACTTTGTGAAGGGGTAGCACCTAAGGAAATCAAAACCCTGATCCTTATCTTCTACTTTTTGTGCAGGCCATTGGCTTGTTGATTGGCATGGAGGAGCTACCAGTTGACAAGCAGGCAACATTTGTGTCTGCCCTGCTTATGCCTCTGTGCGCGCAGGTATGATCATTTATAGCTGCCCCTTAAACCAGCTGCATGCATATGGCTGTTACTCAGTGGGTTAGGGGGTTATGGGTTTAAGGTTTTAGTATGCCTAAAAGTCACCTTGCTGTGGTCTTTTACACTGATGTGATGTCAAATTCTTGATTTGGCCCATAAGGGTATATTTCTGTGTTGTTGAAGATGGAATGAATGAATACAGGTGGAAGCTATTCTGGCCAGTGATGAGGTGAAGGGAGATCCAATCGGGTCTGTTTCAACTGTGGGTGTGCTGCAACAAATTATATTGGCCATAAGCTATCTAAGCAAGGTGTGCATTCCAATTTTTGTAAGTGAAATACAAGGTCATTTATGTTGTGCAAACAGGGTGTGTTATTTAGAGACAGTAAGAAGGCTGAGTTCAACCACTTCTGTTGTTTCTTTTGAAGAGCCTAAACCCTAAACCACCCTCACTTCTAACAAGGTTTTGTTGTATTACATTGATACTGATGTTGTTGATGTGCTCTCCACTGACTAGATTGAAAGAGATGTGGTTTGAAAGGTGACAGTCTATGAGGATCTGGTTCATTGCTGACCAAATTCTTATCTACTTGCAGGGTTTTGGTGACCACCTTGCATCCAACAACCGACCAGTTATTGGAAACATGTTTAAGCAGGTGTCATGGAAACGTCCTGTGTTTGGATTGCATGCTTGTTACCATATATTCCTCATGTCCTTGTAAGGATGTTTTGTTTCCATAATAATCAGGTTTATTTGACAAATATTGCTGGTTATAGGCATGAACACACTAATCTGTCTTCAAAAATTTGAACTGTATCTTTTTCCTGTGCAGTTGGTATTTTCATTGTGTTGTTATATGTGGAAATATGTGAAAACCTCCTCTATTCTCTCTGTACATCTGTTATTTGCTTATGTGAATGGAGCCTTAAAGCACTAGATCTTGTTCTAGTAGGAAATGAGAAGATGGATGCATGTCAAAGTTCTTGTCTGTGCTTGGAACTGTTTCAGACAAACAGCCATCACTTACTGTGAAACCTTTTGCTGAATGCAGAGTCTTGATATAATTCTCCAGGTTGTTCCATCATTTCCAAAGAACAAAGTTTTGCGGAGTAAGGTATGTGGACTTGATTTGCAGCCTTGATGTCCTGATGTATGTCCTTCATTTGTTACTGAGACCTTCTGGGTAAGATTTTGGATTTGGATGTTACATTTGAATCAGATATTTGTACTGCCCTATTTTACGCAACACCAATCAACAGTTGTACTATGTCATCAACTACAACAATTGATCAATACTGTTCTGTGGTTTGTAATAGTAGCGGGTTCTGCTATATCACATGATGCACTTCAGAATGCAGATTCTCTATTTCTGTCTGTACTCCCAAGTTACCAGGTCTCTGTTGTTGTGAAACCAAGCATTTTTTTGTCTTTTCAGCTTGAGTGGTAATGTGATGTTAGGTGATCTCTTTTCTGCATCAAATGGTGGAAACATTAGGCAGTGCAGTCTTCCCTGCTCTTCCAACCATCATCCAGCAGCTTCTTGCTGACTCTGAGGTATGCCTTTGACCTGTGTTTTTGCTGGGTATGAGTTAGACAGGTGTTGGCATAATGACTTCATTGTAGTTGTCCTGTTGGTTGGAAGCAATGATGCTGTTGTTTGAACCATATGGGCTGAGTAAATCTTCATCACCATCTGTCAATCCAGTGATAGCTTCTCTATTGAGCTTGGCTTACAAGAAGAACAAGAGTAAGGAAGGGAATATTTATGGGGTGTAAACTTGCTTGTTTGTGGTGACAGCCGAAGGATCTGTTGGAGTTTATACAATTAGTCAATCAACTAATCAACAAATTTAAATCTAGCTTGAGGGACATTCTTCAAGATATCTTTCCTGCTATTGTGGGTCGTGTGTTTGCACTTCTACCCCAGAATGTATTTCCAGAAGGACCAGGCAGTCAGACAGAGGTTAGTAGACCTGCTGAATTTCCTGCTCAAATCTGGGTGGGTACAAAATGAATGCAACCCTTTTGTTTCCTGCAGGAATCATGAAGAGTGATTCTCAGCTTTGGTTTTGCACATATGTGTTTTCTTGTGTAGATTATGACAGATTTTGGAAGACCACTGACAGGATCTATGTTTGTAAACTACACATTTCTCTGCTATATTTAACATTGAAGCAAGAAGCTGGAGATTTAAGCGTCCTATTTCTTGTGTTCATCTCTGCGCTATACATCCTGTAACACTCATGTTTTAAGAGATCTTGTGCTTCAAAAACTTGCAGGAAGTTCGAGAACTGCTGGAGCTTCAACGACATTATTACTTGCTTTTGCATGCATTGACATCCAATGATCTTTCCTCAGTCATGCTCACAGCACAGAGCAGTCATTTGTTGAAAGATATTGTTGGGCTGCTATTAGATGCCTCCTGCAAGCATAAGGATGTGCTTATCAGAAAGGTATCATTGCCTTTTATATGAGACACTTGTAGAGGATGGTGTGGTTGTAATGGATTATTGTAGAAAGCCTACTGTAAAGTGTTATCTTTTCTGGTTGTACTACTGGGCAAGCATCCTTAAAGCCTGTTGTTGACCAGGTATTCAAGTAATTTGTTTCCTTGGTCTTCATCCTGTTTCTGGTGTGCACTGTTTCTAGATTGTCTAAGCTGGATTTGGCTGTGGAAGCAGATATGTGTTCAGGTGTTCAGCAAAATCATAGCTGATTGGTGTGGCAGTAGAATCGAGGAAGAGAAGGTGAGTTAAGTGCAGTGGTTTCCCTTGATTTTGGAAGCCAACTCTTAACAAGTAGGATAGGTTTCCATGTTGATGCATGTTTGTCCCTCCAACAATTTAGATTTTGTGCACTGAATTGGCATGAGTCAGAAGATTAAAGATGTTTGAGTTTGTCGGGGCTAATCTGTATCAGAGTTGGCTTGGTTTGTCATTCCACTTTTGAACAGAGAATAAACTATAGATGGTGGGAATGTCTTTGGTTGGTGTAGGTTCCTGGATTCCGTCAATTTGTGGTGGAGCGATTTGCAGCTGATTGCTGTGTTTATATGGTTTTGGATTCTTCTTTCAATCTTCGTGATGCTAATACGGTAGACTCTTCTTCATGAATCAATTGCAGAGTTCTGTAAAATTGTGAAGTTCCAAGTGTTCTTGAGTGGGATTCCTGTGGACAGGCAGCAGTAGAGTCTATTTGCATATTGTATCTGGATCTCACAATAGTACTAAATCTTGCAGAATAATGATTTAGTTTCCCATTGGATGCAATGAGAGAACATGCACATGTGTTATGAGTATGATGTTCACAGAATTATTTTTTGGCTGTTTAGAGTTGTGTGAAGCCCTCTTCACAGGCATTGACATGAAAGTCAATTGTTTTTGGTGCAGTTCTCACTTTTTTGTGAAGTTGTTGCTGCCAACAAGTTGATTTATGAGAAGTGTGGCAATGATTTTCTCATACACTTGGCAACTCAAGTATTGCCTGCTGTGCACTGCCCTCCAAACTTGGCTGAACAATATTGTCTTCATATTCAGGTAGGGCCATGATCATCCCAGGATTGCATCAGGTTTTAACTGAGTTCATCAGCAGGATGCTTTGCCAAAAACTCATGTGGCCAAGCCCCAGGACTCCCATGTTCATGAGTATGGTTCTCATGTAATGATACTGGTCTCTGTGTATCTCATATTTGTCACAAGTTTCATTTTTGTGGGAATTCCTCTGTGTCACATCTTGTTGCATCTGTGTATTTGCATTTTGGGAGGGGCTTTAATATGCGTTCTGTTCAGTTTCCAATAGTGAGTTGGTCATGCCAAAAAATCAGAGACTTATATCTCTGCATGAATGTTTTTGTTACTACATTGATTTGCTATGGATTACCTGTGCAGAGGTCAGATGTGAAGGAGCTGAAGGTATTTTACAAGACCTTCATAGAGAAACTAAGGCCAGAGCAGAATGGCAACATATGGCGGAGATAACAATGGCAGTGCTGGATTTTGAGTCTCAATGGCACTGTGGACAACACCTCCAAATATTGAGATTTCGTGGATTGCATACCTGCCAAACTTGCAAGGAGTTCTTTTGTGCTGTTTAGAAGCCACAGTGGTGAGAGGACCACCATTGCTACACTTGCACCTAAGAGGTGACAGCGCTAATTCAAAAGAATTATGATTGAAGAGACTGCAAGTCCTCTGACCTCATCAATAGGAGGCCGGTAGGAGGAAGTACATTGTAGTCAGGGAAGGCATGTGTTTGGGGGAAAGGTGAATTGTGCCTTGCTTCTGTCATTGGAGTGTGTCTGCCTTCAAGTGTATTTATGTAGTTGGTGCCATATGGTCTTCATTTACCTCATTGCATTGATTGTGTAGGATCGCACTTGTGAGAACAAATGCCATGGAATTCAGTTCATTTGCCTGGACTTAAGATTGCTGTCCCGAAATCTGTGATGTCTGTCTGACATGCGCTCCATCAAATGTTTTTGTAGATTGGCACAACTTCAGGAATGAAGGGTGGTGGACCATGCTGGTGGATCACAGCACTCTTCCTTGGGGGAAGACTAGGGAGAATAGTGACATGACCTCAGTCATGTTTTTGTTTTTCGTGTTATGAGACTTTTTTGAGTTACCTACCACAAGCCCACATATGTTAAATGTGTAAGCTCAAAAGCAATAAATTGGGTCATTCAAGCGGGTTTTGTAAACACATTGTGTCAAAATGACAAATGTCAATTTGACTTTGTTTGATTTGATTTGCATAAATTTAGTTGGTTTCAGTGTTTGATGTCAAGTGAAAGGCTCCACCTCAGGGAATCTTAACCTCAAGCCCTGCTTGTGGAATATTTTTGACCTTTGTCTCATTTTGATTGCTATTTGCATGGTTTGTATGGACAACAATTTACAGCTCACTAGTGATTGAAGAGTTTGAACTAACAGTTCTGTAACTTACTATCCTTGAGATTGCTGTGAAAGACAAGTTTCTTTCCAGAGAAATTGCAGGAGAAATGTCCACAACAACAATGTGAAGGTAACATAGAATCAGTGCAGTCATAATGTTAATGATAGTAGTTCACAAGGTGTCAGACCATTACCTTCTTTATGAATAGCAGTGACAAGCACACTTATCAATGATGTTGGCTAGTACTAGTTATCCGTGTTGAATGGACACCTGGTCTTGCAGGTAGCAACTGCATGTGGCAGCTGGTTGAGGATAGATTATTCAATAACCAGTTGCAAAATATCACCATGAGCATGGCGCTACAGATCAGAAGGTTAAGGCTCTGGGACTTTGACTATTTTGGTGCAGATATGCCAACAGTGCCAATTGCAAAACATTTCCTCCCAATTTGATTGCACCATGGATTGCCAGAGGTTCAGCATGCTGAGTGTCTGGAGGAGTTTTCAAGATGTTATATGTGAAATAAACACATAGATCTTGGAAAACCCTCCAAGAATCTAAGCACAGAGCAGCCCAACCTTGACCAATGCCACGAAATTTTTTATGTACTGAATAGAATCGATCCCAATCATGGGCTGTAATGCTACTGCTTGAATGCACACATACGGCGGTGTCCCAAAAAGCCTCAACTCTGTGGAGCCTTGGCTGTCATTGACTCTCACAGAAGGAAGAAAGTCATTATGTCATACACAGGTTGCATAAAAAAATGCAGCAACAACACTGAAATGCAGGCATTGAGGAGAACAGAGAGAGGGAAGACCTGGAAGATACACTAAAAGCTTTGAAGAAGGAATTAAGGAAGCTGAAACAGCTGTCTTACAACCACTTTGCCTGTTAGAATTCAGTTGCACAACAACTCAGCAAATCCTAGCTTGATACTGGTGGTAATTCACTCCCTGTATGTTCCTGTCCATGGAAGGTGTTACACAGTTAGATTCAGGCCTTCAACATATAAGAAACATTTGAGAAGAACCAACAAACTGCAGAAATGCATCATAACACCCCATGCCACTTTCTTGCTTAAATGTATGGTTCTGCAATGGCCAACTATTTACGAAACTTCAGTTCTGCACTCTTTTCCACTAACACAATGCAATCACAGTGCCTTGAAACTCAAGGAATCTAACTGTCAGAGAAATCCAGTCATAAACCTTAAACCCTTCAAAAGTCCAGTGCATAATGAGAATAACACAGAGAGAAAAACCAGGGCTTCAGAATCTTAGAAAAGCTTGGAAACTTCCATGGGCATCCACCAGATTGCAATTGAAAACCCCAGTGGGGTCACATAGAATTGTGGCAATAATATTGCAACTCTTCAAGAGCATGCACAGTTACACAACAGAAGTAGGAGGTCAGCATTGCCCCCAAACTCTAAACCCTAAACTTCATCCTCAAACCTCATTGTCATCATTCTCGGCTAGAGCGAGAGTTTAGAGCCGTTTACCAAAAGCGGCTCCAAGGCTGTTGTTTGAGAGCCTTGAGCACAAATTGAACACAAATCATGTAGTCGGAGTCTATTCAGAGGGCATGGAGCGGATGATGTCGGAGTCACCGGGGTCAGTGATGCTCAAGCAGCAGACACGGAAGTACTTCCCGCACGCCGTCCCGAGATCCACGTTATTCCCGCTGTAATGATGAACGCCGGTCTTGGAAAGCATGGCGTAATACTCGATTTCGGATTTTCTGAGGGGCGGGCAATTGTTGGCGATGATAACAAGCTTGCCCTTGCCTCCCCTGAGCGACTTGAGCGTGGTGCCGTAGCCCAGGGTATACTTCCCAGACTTCATCACCAAAGCCAGCCTGTTGTTGATACTCTCCTGCGCCTTCTTAGTCTTCTTCACGGCCACCATCCTGCCTTGTTTCTTCTTCTAATCCGTGCGCTCTCTGCAGCCGTCTGCAGGCGATCTCGTGGCGGAGATTTTCAGCACACAGAGAGTCGAAATCTTCGCTCTCGCGGGGAAAGGAAGAAAATGTTGTACTCCGCTTTGGGTTAACCCTAAATTCACATCCCGAATCAAGTTACCAACTGCAATTTCCAGGTCCCGGGATTCTTAAACTGATTTCGAGGTCTTGATCCGGGTCCCGGGGGTCTCAAACTACTCTCCGAGATCTTGAACCAGGTCTCGGGACCCTCAAAGTGATCTCTATAGGTCTTGAACCAGGTCACGGGTTCTCAAACTGAAGCTTCCAGGTCTTAAAATGGCTCCACAAACGGTACTCAAGTTACCAACTGAACTTTCAGGTCTTGAATCACTTCCCCAAATCATACTCAAGCTTGGCAAGCTGATGAAGTTTTCAGGTCTTGAAAAGGGAGGGAGCGATAGAGAGAGAGGCCGGCGCTGCAGCACAGCACTTGAAGGCAAGTGGGTAGCGATGGCGCCAGGAGCTTTTCGCAATGCTACGACGATGAAGGCCAGGCCTGTTACAAGCACATAATTAGAGCATCTCCACCGACTCTCAGCATGTGACCCTGCACTGGAAATCTTGGATGAGGTACAATAGTCAAATCCAGTACTGGATTCACCGGAAGTCTCCTGCGACCCTGAAAACATGCACAGCTTTCGGAGCCCTGGAGGAGACCCTGGAACACTGTCAAATCACATTTGTTGACTGCTCACTATTTCTGATTGGCTAGGATAGTTTGATTGGTCCAGGTGGTTGCTATTAGTAGTCTCCCACCTATTTGCAGTCCCAATTTCAGTGGGTTTTATGGGTGGGGTTCAAAAAAAGAACTAAAACTTGGATATGAGAAATACCTTTTCCGGGTCACATACTGAACATGGCTGGCAATGCTCTTAGTTTTATCAGCTGATTCAATTCTGTCTGAGGTTGGTCTACTTGTTAACTATCTTGCATAGTTTTACACAGTGCAAACCCTGGGGGTACTTAGCAATTCTCATAACCCAACAAGCTCCTGCATAGACAAATCTGAGAATAGAAGACCCGCTTTCAACAAAATAAAAGACAGAGACATGAGCTTTGAGTGTCAGTCAGGATCCAGCTTCAGAAAACTAGGGAGATGCAGGGGTCTTTAACACAAATGGCCTCCCAAACAAATGGGGAAGAATTCCAACAAATAGGCTGGCAGTCATCTGTTGTGTCTTGGCCTCCAAACTTGAGAAGAATTGAAAATAATACTCTGGTAATCATGTGTGTCTTGGCCTCCAAACTTGAGAACAATTGAACATAATACTCTGGTAATCATGTGTCTTGGCCTCAAAAACATGAGAGAAGAGTTCCACAAATAACTATGTTGACAATCACGTGTGTTGTTTTTTTCATGATTGGGTAGCAGCAGGGAGGCATGACTTAAACAACGGCTGCTCATCAGACAAGAGTTCAAAAAAAAAACAGATGTGCAAGATGATAAGATCAGATCCTTTTCAGTGCATCTGCATTGTTAGGTGCCTATGTGTGCTCCTGTGAGTCCCTGCCAGCATTCGAATAAATTGTGTCAGAAATATTATATTCCTTGTGAGAGATATCCTTCTCCACCTGCACCAGTTTTTTCAATACAACTACCTACTCTGCTAAGTTCCAGATCTATCTTGATAGATGTGCAAATTGAAGCATCAACCTAAATTTAGACACCGAAGACAGCATCACAGACAAGTCCAAATGCGAGGTTTCCAATTGCAGTGGCTTTGCAAATTGAAGCATCAACATACATTTAGAAACTGAAGACAACATCACAGACAAGTCCAAATGTGAGCTTTCCAATTGTGGTTGCTTTGCAATTGTGCACAGAAATCAATCTCTGTGGGAGCCATCTTCACAAGAATGCCATGGATAAATAAAATTGAGGCGCATCTGTTACATTAGTGAAAATGAACAAGATTCAATCTTGCTGCTGTTTGGAGTTTGGAGTTTGGAGTTTGGAGTTTTTACTCGGTGCCTCCTCTCCCTCCCATGTTTCAAAGTTGAGATTGGAAATTGACATTGAAAAAACCAAGGAAGAAACAAAAGATCCTTTGCATCATCAATCCCTCTTCAAACCTGAGAGCCATATACTGAAGAAAAAAAATCCCACAAATTGCTGCAAAATATCAAGCCATATACCCTACTCCGAGCTTCTTCTTCTTCCCAAGACAGCTAGTTATTCGTCTCCAAATCTCCAGATGAAACACAAAAGAAAGAAACAAGTGCCTTACAGGAGGATTTGCGACACCATCACTACTGTTGCTGTGCTTCGAGTTTGTTTCCTTATTCCATCCGGCTCTTCCTCCTCTTCTTCTTCCTCTTCGTCTTATTCTTCCCTGTTCACAAGCTCGTGTTTTGTGAGCAGCTTAGACCGGCTATTAGGGTTTCACTGGGCCCACACATCGGCCCACAAGCAATCTTTCCCAACTGGTTGTGCGTCCGATTCCAATCACGAGCGAGCGAGCATGCGATTTCCGATCCGTCAGACGCCATCGATTGACTGCAGAACAGCGGGCAGGTAGAGAGGGACGCCTGACAGTGGGCCGCGCTTGAGACGACGACAGGGCAGGGGGCGAGGGGGGTGTCAAAGCGCTGTAGAGAACGCGGTGTTCGACCAGGTTCCCGTTATTAGGGTTTGGTGCTCGTTTGTGAAAAGAGTAGTGTAATTTGTGTTCGTTTTCGAGGTTCGCGTGGTTTTTTCGTGCGAGAGTGGTGTGTTTTTGTTCGCAACGAACACAGCAGAGGAGGACTACGTTTTCATCGACGGGTGAGAGGGAGCGACGAAAGGGGACGGGAGCTGGGGGATGGTGAAAGTGAAGGGGGTTGAGTGGAACCATGTGGTGGTTTTGAAGGAGCCGGAGAAGCATGGCATGGCCACGCTTGTCAAGTGTGCGCACTGTCAAAAGGAGTTCCAGGGTAATGCCATGCGCATCCGGGCGCACCTGCTTGGCAACAAGCGCTCCGCGGGTGTTTCCGGCTGTCCGTCGTGTCCCGAGGATGCCAGGGAGGAGCTTCGCATCGTCGACCAGGCCAAGTCCCTGACGAAGCGGAAGCGGGAGGCCAGGAGGGGAAACAGGCCATCGTCGGCAACCTTTGAGAATGGCACCGACAACGGACTGCAGCAGATGGAGCTCATGGCTTCACTGCAGAAGGGGGAGAAGACGCAGATGGAGCAGGCGTTCAGGAACATGGTGTTTCAAGCAGGCGCAGTTCCTGTCAATTTTGTCAGCGTGTCGCCCTTCAAATCGGTATGCGTCTTCTTCTTCTTCTTCTTCTACAAACTTCCTTTCTCTTTCTCCACCATGTGCACTAGCTTTGTCGAGATGCTGCCGGAGATCTCAAGTCACAAGCTCCAAGAATTGTGCGGAAAGTTTGTTCCTTGAACTGTTGAAAACTTCCGAAGAGCAGGACCTTCTGCTCTAGCCTTTTCAACTAACTAAATGCTCATATATGCATTTGATCTAGACAAGATCCACTAGTGCATGCTGCTCCTCAAGAAAACAGTTCTCCACTGCCACTTGGCAGCGGCCGATCTTTGTGCTGCTGTTGTTCAATGAGACCTTCATTTGCTCATATGAGTTTTTTTTCACTTTTCTTTTTGATGATGTGTTGTTCTACCGTGTGTGATAGGGCCCAGCTGCACCAGCAACTGATCTTGAGACATTCTTTGAAGGCTTTGGAGTCCGAGAAGAAACAATAGCAAAGATAAAGGAGTTGGGATTCACAGGCAAAACATTCATGTCAAATTTGGACGAACTTCCATTGCTTTTTGAGTCAATTAAGCAACACTGCCACCTGACTGTTGGAGAGGAGTGGGGGATCAAAGGTGCTGCAAAGAAGTGGCAGAAAGGTCTCCATTTGTTGCCCTGACCTAAACTTTTTTTTTGGGGGTGGTCCTGTCCCTTTAAGGCTCCCTAATGGTATATACTTGCACTAGCTCACATTCCTTCCTTGTGTCCTGGAGCTTGCTTTGATACTTACATTTCTTAAGGTTCTACTGTTTGCTTGTCTCTGGTTTGCAGATTATTCACTTGTTTTTGCTCAACCAGATGGGGAGAAGTGGCAAGAGCCTGAGAATGGTGCAATGAATGGCTGCAAGGAGCTGCTGTGCCTACGTAAGTGTGCAGTCTAGAAAGTCACTGTCTCCTGTTTTTGCTTGACAATGAGCTTTTGCTTCTGAGTTTGAACACTATATTGCTTGGATCAGTCTTTTGCTGTTGTCTCATGCAATCCTGACTTCTTGGGTGTGAATTGTGCATGGGGCTTGTGTAGCTCAAAGCTAGCTTTAGCGATGAGCTTTGAGATTTGGCGAAAGATACAGAAGAGTCTGGAACAATTGGATATGATGGAGAACATGGTACAACACTAGCTAATGTCTTTTAATGTAAGAGGTCATTGGGTAGCTAGAGCATGCAGAGTTGCAGAGGGGCTGGTTCATTATGAAGTGTGCTGCTATCTGTCCTGGTCAGTGATGACTAGGAACATGACAGGAGTGTACTGTTTGTTTAGTTTGGGAACCAAGTGGAGAAATTCTTTAATCCATGTCACATGGATACTGACAGGGTTACTAGCACTGGTGAGGATGATAAAAGGAGATGGTAAAATGGTGTAGGAGTCAGCTGCAGAGAAGATTATGAGATCATTCCAACAAGGTCTGGTGTGGACATTATGCCCAATCAGCTGTAACCCAGGACTTGTACATACTTGTAGCTTTTGGACCATGGTCCAATCCATCATTGGCTAACCTGTAAAGAAAAGATATGTGTTTGTGTGAGTCAGGTTGACTACTTGGCTGTGTTGGACCTCTGAGCAGATGGTTTGAAAATTTCTCATCTCAGCTTGCTTTATTGTATGTTTGCAGTACATTCTTTGATCTTGTAGCCTTTACCAAACAGATGACAACTTATAACCCTGTGCAAACTGTGCCCTCGTGGGCATAGACCCTGCATCCAGATGATGGGATGCCGCAAGATCTGTTTGACAGAGACAAAGGTCAAAGTTATAATCTTGTATGCAGCATTTCAAAAAAATTCTAGTTCAGAATGTTTGACGAGGATTTTCTGCCATAGCAGGTATTGTGTTGCCAATTTCTTGGAATTTGAATGTCTATGTTTCTACCTTGGCTCATATTTACTTGGGACATACCTTCGACCAATTTTCTTGAGGTCCACTGGGAGGTGCAGTAGAAGTTTGTACTGAGCAGCCAGTATGATCATGTTGGCTATCCAGGTATAGGACAATGTGCATTCTGTCTTTTCATATTCTTGATTGAAACCATTTGCTATTTCCATCTCATGCTCAATCTGAATGTCTCCATTTTGGGAATGTGCTCTTCAGAATGTTTAGGTGTGGAATCCAATCATGCAGTAGAACAGGCAGTCTAGTTACTGCCATGTTGGGTCAGGAATCACTGGAAACTCCAGCCTGCAAGTTCTGCAACCTCCTTTCTTGGAGAGAAATTCCACTGCATGTCTTATTTTATGATTCCCAGGTGCTGATAAAATTCATTTCATATGACCCTAGGCCCTTCAAAGTACTCATTCCACTACCCTGCAGCACTATATCACAAATTTCCTTCCCTGGCTTCTGATGGAATGTGGTTACTATTGGCGGTGGCTCATGACTGAGTGAGTTGAGTATTTAATGTTGTTTCCAGGCTAAGTTTACTTACCTCTTTCACTCCTCTCCTTGATTTGATCTGACTACCATGCATCCCTGACTGCAAAGCAACCAAAGCAAGGAAGGTTAGAAAGAGCATTGTTGTGATTCAAATATCAAATCAAAACCACCCAGTGAAGCTAAATTTATGTAGAACAGCTGATATTCCCACTCCAATGTGAGTTTTCCAGTATTCACTTTCTCAAGTCTGGTACACAATCTCAATTTCATACCATGCCTTCCACATGTCCACAAATTTTGCATGTTGAATCCTCAATGCTAGCACAAAAAATATCAGGCAGGTTCGATGTCTCTATCAAGAGGGATACTAAGCAGCTGCAGTGACTGGAATCTACAGTCCTTATGAGCGGCAGAAAGATGTAAACCAATCTTCATCTCACAAGGATCCCTCCACATCCAAGCAGTGAATCCCTTACCACAAAAGGGTGGTTGATCAGTTTCATTTCCTATTAGCACATGGAAAATAAATTCACTGCTAGAACATCTACAAGTATGTTACAACTACTGGGCAAAAGCTGCTTCATCAACCTGGGTACTATGTCTACCAGACCCTCTTCAGTTGCAAATTTCTCAGCATGATTATGTCATGTCCTCTCAAACTGTCTACTACATGTCTTTGATCATCTCCATCACTGCTAGTTGCTCTTATCCAATAATCATATGATACAGATCAAAGAAATATTCAGAGTTTCCCTATCTGACCAAGCACCTGATATGGAGGTTATGATTTGGATCTATGGCCCACCATTGACACACGTGAAAGGTACCACTAAATTCCCTTTCATAATACAATGGTTCAATACAAAACTGGATCAGCCTAGCTATAATAGAAGGTCCTGTTATAAGAACAGACATCTGGTAATGTTACATTGAATTCTCCCCACTGTCTTCAATTGTAGTTGTTGTTCCATTCCCACTCTATTTTGGATTTGTCTGGATGTTCCACCCACTGAAGCTCAGCTTTGTGCTACACAACACCCACACAAAAAGTCCACACAACTGCATGAGACCAAAATGCAAATCAAGAAAAAAATTGCTTTTGCAGGCAGATAAAATAGGAGACACATGAGAACTTTCTGCCCTGCACACTTACGAATGCACAGCACCTCCTTGCAATTGTTTGCTGGGCCATTTTCAGGCTCCGGCCACTTCTCCACATCTGGTTGGGTGAACACAGGCAAATGATCTGCAAAACACAACACCAACACACAGTAACAATGAATACTCCTCCAGAATCAATGCCAATGCAAGCAACCGAAATGGGATCCTTTGTGAGATTTGTCATTGAAAGTCATCCACTCGACGGCGATTGAAACTGGAAAGGATCTGCACTGCCGGCGTGTAGAACAAAAAAAGACCAAAATAGACAACGAGGTCAAGCAATAAAATGGAAACCTTTCTGCAACTTCTTTGCAGCACCCTTGATGCCCCACTCTTCTCCAAGAGTCAGATGACAGTGTTGTTTGATCGACTCCAGAAGGGAGGGGAGCTCGTCCAGATTTGATGTGAATGTTTGGCCTGTGAATCCCATCTCCTTTATCTTGGCTACTGTTTCTGGTCGGACTCCAAAGCCTTCAAAGAAAGTCTCCAGATCGATGGGTGACATAACTGGGACCTGTTGGCCATTGCAACCACCACACAGAAGCAAAAACTTAGGCACATTCTTCTTAAGGAAGGCCAGACAAAAAATAATGTAAGATGCTTCCACACAAAATAATAATAACAATAATAAATAAATACATAATATAAAAATCTGTAGCAAGATAACTGAAACCATATTTGCTTGAAAGCGCAACTGCTGAGGGGGTTTGTTGAAATCTGAAAAGCATTTTGGTTAGAGCTTCCTGCTGAGGATTAGGAAAGACAGAAGAAGAGACTACTGTTTCTGAAGCATCATGACAACATCCAATTGACAAGAAGGAGTTCAAATTATACACAATTATTCTTTCTAGATAGCTCTTCTCCTCTATGAATGGAATTGTATTCTTCCGCATCGTCTAGGTATTGACCACCTGATATGCAACTGTTTCATTGCATTACGAGCAAATTTTCCAACAATTCTCATAGACTCCACCAGCAGTAGCGCAAAAGGCGTGAAGCCAAGAAAAACCAGAGAAACAATCATCATCACACACGCACCGGCTTGAATGGAGATAGGTTGACGAAATTCACAGGTAATCCACCGGCTTGGAAAATCATGCTCTTGAACGCATGCTCCACAGCCGTGTTGGTGGTGGTGGTCCTCTCTCCATTTTGTAAGGATGCCATTAGATCGACATGCTGCTGTTGTTGCTGCTGTGCGCTGTCCAGGCTATGGTCAGATGCGGATGAAGTGGTCCCCCTGGTGGTCCTGCTACTCCTTGTCTCCCGCTTTCGCTTCGTCAAGCTCTTGGCCTGGTCGATGATCCGAAGCTCCTCCCGCGCCTCGGCGGGACAAGACGGACAACCGGACACACCCGCGGCTCTCTTGTTCCCAAGCAAATGCGCCCGGATACGCATGGCATTACCCTGGAATTCTTTCTCACAATGCGCACACCTGACAAGCGTTGCCATGCCATGCTTCTCCGGTTCCTTCAGTACCACCACATGGTTCCACTCCACCCCCTTCACCTTCACCATTCCCCTTGAACTTCCCCCCCCCCTCCCCCCACCGTCCGCACTTTCTCTTTGGCCAGCACCCCTCAGGCACTCCTGTTTGCACACCCAAAAAAAACACGCACCCGTTCTCCAAAAACACGCGAACCTTGAGAATCGAACCAAAATAACTCTCCTATTTTGGCACACGAGCGCCAAACCCTAACCATGGGAACCTGGTTCAACACAGCGTTCGCTAGGTATACATAATTCCTTTTTCTTAATAAAAAAAGGTCTGCCTTTTGGTGTAAGGGAACCGCTCTTTTTGTTCCCCTCTCCTCTCAACCCCATTTGAACGCAAGGGGAACAGCCGTTTCCCGGCAGAATGCTTGGTTCCTACCGTAATGCTAAGGTTGATTCTTTTTTGTAATGAGCGTGTCGCCCACCGTAATGCTCGTCGCTTCTTCCGGTTATGCTCGTTTTCCGCACTGTAATTCTCGTTGATATTTTGGGCAATGCTCGTTTTCCACACCGTAGTTCTCGTTGATTCTTTTCGGTAATTTTCATTTTCCACAGCATAAATGCTCGTTGATTAATTTGGTTTACTCTACATCATTTTATTTTTTAATAATTGTTTTTTTTCTAAATTTTTTTTTAATGACTATCTCCCATCTTTTCTAATAAATGCTTATGTTTTATAATTCCTTCACTCTTTTCTTCTATCCACCAACATGGATATGAAAAAACATATGTCTTTTCATGTTCATGAAATGAATATTGATTTAAATTAAATTTAACATTGAGAGAAATAATGATGAATTATTGAAAACCATATGAAAACATAAGAAAAGAATAAAATAGTTAATGGTCATTGGTAGTGTGCAATATAACGGAGATCTAATAGAATAAATACATATACCTAGTGTTTATATATTACACATCCTCTTTATTAATTACGTTGTCTGTATGTGTGTCTGTCGAGGTTTTGATTCTGGGTTTCAGGACCTCGACGGACAGACGGACAAGACCTCTCTGTATATTTCAAATGGCGCTACCCAGGGTTAATACCAGGGTCTTTCTTTTTCTTTTTTTTTTCTCGCCCTTTTTCCGGCGGGCTGCCCAGGGTTAATACCAAATTTTATTTTATTTTTTTTTGCCCTTTTCCGGCAGGCTGCCCAGAGTTAATACCAGGGTTTTTTTTTTTAATAGTTTTTTTTGTTTTTCCGCCCTTTTCCGATGGGTTCGATGTGTATGGCAGAACTGGCCTCTGCATATTTCAAATGGCACTGCCCAGGGTTAATACCAAGGTTTTTTTTTTTTTCCCGCCATTAACCAACGGTCCTACTCAAGCTATAGCATTTTTAAAAATAAAAAATATGGCGAATTTAGTAAAACAATGCAGGGGCGCCTCATAGTGACCGAAGGTCGCGGGTACCCATTAGTAGGTACTGAACAGACTAACCTTTTCTGGGGTGTCAAATTTCTGAAAATCAAGGGGGTATAAAGGGGCCTTGGCAAAATGGTCTAAAGGAAAGAAGAGGTTGAAGAAAAAAAATTTGAAAAAAAATTTGACTAATTTTAAGTTGAAGTTAACCAAAAGATTTTGTAGAAGTGAAAATCGAGGTTAAATTTAAATCATTGTTAACCATTTACATAATTTGGAATAATGTAGACACATGGTTAATTGAGGCCCAAAATTGATCTTACAATAGGAAGTGAAAATTTTAAGGGTTTTTTCTCATGATATCTAAAATTTTCCAAAAACAAAGAAAATTTAATAAATTTTTTTTAAATCCCAATTTTTTGTTGAAACAAAATTTGCCCAAAAAACATTGATCACCATATAATATTCAGTTAATTTTGGCTAATTGGTTAATTCTAAACTTTTAAAAAAAACTTGGTTGATAAGATCAAACTTTCTATTCAATTTGATGCAAACATTGCTAAAATTTATTTGTTGGATCATCTAGTGAAGCAAAAATATTAATAATTATTATAATTGGTGATGATTCATCATAGCTAGTTTAGGTAGATTATTGTGTGAACAATTTCAAAGTAGAATTTGTTTAACCCATCCCCAAATAAAAGAGGCATGACAAGGTGCTTTTTAGATATGTCTTTTTCTTTTCTTTTCAACATCACATTCGTGAACAAATTTTCAATACCTTCTCCATCAATATGCATTCAATTTCTTTTAGTTCAATCTATTCCCCTAGTTCAATTGAATTTGAATTGAAATAAAAAATTTGAATTCACATTAAATTCAAGTTGCATGTAATGTTATTCAATATTTTCATTTAAATGGAATTTAATTTTCATTAAAAAAAATTAATCAATTGATTAGTTGATTACCATTGGTAAGGTGTAACAATGTGAAGCCCAAGTTAATATATATTGTTGCATCTTCTAGTGGCATCTAGATCAACGTTTCCTTCCAAATTTTTAACTTTCAAATGATCAATTGATAATTGTAGACTTTTGAAAAATCTATAATTAATTAAATACACGATAATTATAATGTGTAGGTTTTTAAAAGGGTAACTAATTGAAATGCTGATAATTTAATCCATTTAATGCTAACCAGTTAACTAATTTATTACTAAAATAATGAATTACACTTAACTTTAGTAATACCTCCGAGGGTTTTAATTTGTGGAATTTAAATCATCTCACAATCTAGGAGTCTGGTGGGTTCAATATGGTGACACATGCTTTAAGATGTTTTTTGCACTTCATAAATGAACCTTAATCAAAGAATTGGTGGAGGATGAGAACATTCATAGTTCTCATGGAGACGTCTTTACAAACATCACCTCCATTTATTTCGGTTTGTAAACAATTGACCCAATTTACAATAATGTTTTGAAGGCATGTTGGAACATATTGCACTACCCTTTATAAGAGTTATGGACCAAAAGATGGAGGTGAAAATTATTCTACAAGAGAATCAGGTTGCAATTTCACAAGTTTTGATCACAAACATTTTTATTTTATTTTATTTTATTTATCCAATTTTGTGATGGAGCTAAATTTGCAACCATCCATAAGATGATTTAGCTAGATTTGGCTACGGACCAGATATGAAAGTAGGAAAAAAAAACTAAAATCTTTTTATATTCTTGACTCCCTATTGGAACTAATCGCAAATTTTTTGTCATTTAGAATTATTTTTTCGAAATCTGGTGAATTTGGGCAATTTTCAGTATTTTTTTGGCTATGCTTTAAGTTTGAGCGAGGGCATTACTCAAATAAGAACCCCCTTGGCTCCACCTGGGGAGTTCCTTATTTCAGTAAAGCCCCGCTTCTGAGGCATTACCCTACACTTACCCTTCTTTAAAGCATAACTCCATACCGTTTATTCTTAAATTTGGAGACCAATTTAGATTAGGTATTGGTGGTCCATCACCTTCCTATGTAGTAAAGAAAAAGAAGCATGATTTGGTCCTCCTTCTCCTTGACTTCGAAAAAGCTTTTGATTGTATTGAACACAGGTTTTTTTGTTTAAAGCCTTGGAAAAGCTCTTGGATTTTATCACAAGTGGATTAAATGGACCTTCTCTCTTTATGGGTTGGCCTCCCCGGCATGAAAGAACAAATGGAGGGCCAAGGTCATCAAATCTACCCTCTCATTATTTTGCAAAACTTATGGGCCCAAAATCAATTTGGGTTGTTGACTACCCAAGAACTTGGATTTGGGGTTAAGAAGAAGGATTACATTGGATGCTTGAAGGAAAAAAAAGTAAAATAATTGGGGTCTAAGTTGGCTTCCACCTCCCCTAGAAAATACCTAACTTTAATAGCTCATGATTTTTTTGAAGTGCAAATTCATTTCACGGTCTCATTAGAAGTTCTTCCTTGTAAGTAGAATGTTAAAGACTAATCAAGTTAGCACAATACTAACAATGCACACTTTGTTTGTCACATCAAATTCTATGTCAATTTTAGTAGTAACTTTAACACAAAGTGTAAACAATGGTAACTTGTCAACTTTTTGACATCGAATGTGGATGTGTAACTTTGGGGGGGGGTGGGACTATGAGGGTTAATTTTTGATTAATCATTTCTAGCACATAGGTAGACAATCAAACATACTTAAACACAACACTTGCAATACTCATCATTCACATCATTCTTCACATGATTTCCAACATGAACTTTTACATTCTTTTGGAAGGATCACCCACACTCCTAAAGTTGAATCTTTATATGAAAACTACACCCCAAGGGAGTTCGTCACACATGTGTAAAGATTTTCCTTTATGGGGATCACTCACCAAAGACTATAAAGTTTTCACAATAATGTTCATAATAATCTCCACATTTTATTTCTTCAAGGCTTCCTATTCACATATGATATTTTTGCATGTTTTGATAGCAACTAACAACATGAAATTATTGAATGCAAATTATGAACCAAAAGTTCCAATCTCTACCCCTTATATACTTGATCAAAAGAAGTGGATGAATAGTCAACCACATTCATCTACATCTATTCCCCATGTATCAAACCAATCATCATGTGCCACTTATAACTTTTCATCCTTCTATGGATAAGTTTTACATTATTTGGAATTTAGGATTTGGTCAAGTTTACATACTCAACTTCCCCATTATTACTAACCCGAAATAATTATCTAAATTATTCATAATCAACCTTTATGCCTTTAGTCAAAAGATTCTCCTTGTAAGGCCCATGAGGCTCATTATTTTATTCTCCATTTTTATCCATATTATTACTTCAAACCATAATACTATTATTTACAATTACAACTCTTAATAATTATTTTGATGTTATAAACACACCTTTATTCTATGAAATCCAAAAACTCTCTCTTCCTTTGTTGTTGGGGATTGGGCGTGTCAAATTGGGATGGATGTTTTTTTTCTTTCTCTTGGGTTCACTGTACATCCACAATCTATGGGTTGTTTTGAATTTAGAAGAATTGTGTATTTGGGAAAGCTTGAAAAATCAAGCCTGATGGTGAAGTCCAATTATTTTCATCTAACCTCAAGTTGGTATAGGTTCTAATGCAAAAGTCTTGTGGAAACCCCTTATTCTATTCCCAAACCAAAAGCACTCATTTAACCTTTAAATTTGAAGGTGTGTGGAAAACCTTCCATGGGATTCAAATGAGCTCCCCACCTCTTGTTTGGTAGATGCCCCCTTCTTCAACTACTCAATTAAGACAGGTTACCTCTCATGTGAAAAAAGAAATCATGTTAGTTGGTTCTTCTTAATTTCATCCAAAAACTTTAACTTGGAAAGGACCACTTTAAGCTTGTCATCGACCATCTTTGGCACAACTCAAGGCCTCTTCAGGTTGGATTGCCCCAAAGTGACACTTGCATGGGATTAAGATGTGGAGCAAATGGAGGACTCCTCTTAAAATCTTCGACTCCTAACTTCATGTGTTATTGGGAGATATCAATGGTGCCTGTGAAAGGGAGGGGAACCTTTCATCTCTACTTTTCCTATGGGTCATTTTTGTTATGATATTTAACCTTTGGACATTCTTAAATCCTTGATTAATTTTAATCTTTGGAGTGAGAGGTGTCGTCTTAGATTTGAAGGCATTTACTGGTAATAAGTTCTTTAGACAGGCTTGGTTTTCTACTTTCAAGGTTTGTGTCACTTCTTGGAGTGCATTAAATGAAGCAATTTTTTTAGGGTTGTTAATAAGCAAGCTAAACTTGAGGAAAACTATAAGTTCAATGTCATGATCATATTTTCGCCATTAGGAAAGACTCCATTACTTGAAAAAAAATTACGGCTAATGTATTTCTTGGATTTTTATGAATATTAAGGGGATGTTTTCTGGATTTCTCACTTTTGTGGGGGGGGTTTCCAAGTGATGAAACCCTACCAATCATAAATAAACCAAAGCACCTAAAAAAAGGGGGAATATAATGAACAAAATGGAAGGACCCACGATAAGACAAAAAAACACCTAAATGGGTGAATCGCAAGGGGAACATCAAGTTTTTAAACCCCTTCCTATGGCAAAAAGCATATCAAATAAGAAAAGGGAAGGACCTCTTCAAAGGATGCTTACCCTATAAGAACCCCCACTTACTGCAACAACACATCTCAAAATAAGCCCACATGTGCATGCTACAACTCCATTGACACCTTCAACATATAAAATACACTCAAAACCAAAAAAGGGAAGTCTCTAACAACCTTCGCTTTGAAGTGCTTTACATTAAATGTGATCTTGAAAGTTAGGTTAGATTATTAGTTTGCTTAGGTTTTTTATTTTAAGAATTATATTCATGTTAAGGTTTTATCTTACATTTCAAAATTGACTACTCTCTTGCTTAGACCCTTTATTTGGGGAAATGCCTTCACCTTATGGCATTATGTGACGCTTCAAAGTTTGATCACCATCTTGCCTAAGCCTTTTATTTTGGGGAATGCCATCACCTTAGGGCATTATGCACATCTATGAACCATAGGGCACCACCAAAACATATTAGCTAAACATGCAATTTTAAAAGAAGGAAGTTAAAAATGTATCCAATTCCTCTAAAATCCTTGGCAATATCCGAAAAACAATCTCGAAATGTGATGATTTTTTTGGAATTTTTCAAAAAATTCCCTTGACCATGTTACTTGGGATTTCTTTTATAGCAAAATGGTGAATTTTCACCACAAAGAGAACACTATTCGGGCTAGTTCAACATTTAATTAGATTACTTTTAGAAACATTGAAATCTCCAAAAAATAATTATCTAATGAAATATGCGAGAATATATTGTTTGTCAAAATGGAATCTTCATAATTATTTAATTAATCGTTCACTAACATATGTCAAAATAAGCAAGGTACTACTAAGTACTACTTTTGCCTAGGCCCCATATTTTGGGAAAGGCCTTAGCTAGGGTGAGAGAAGGATAAAAAAATTAAATTACCTCTTTTACCTGTTTTAACCAAGTGAATTAAAAAATTTCAAGGCCCTAGGATTAGTGTTTTCTTGTTTTAGTGATTATTCCCAGTGTGGTGACATAAAGAATACCCAATACAATGGCCTTTTTTGGGAAAAATAAAATGCAAAAGTCACCATTTTTTTTTGCACTACTAGAATTCCTACTTTTTCAAATTGACCAAATTGATTAAATGGGACTTTTGTATTAGAGAACATGTATTTTTTATTAGAAGTCAAAGGCTTGAATGACAATGCGTATTCTTTAACTAATCAATTTGACTAAAGTGACCAATTTGACAATTAGTCAAATTGGATTTTAAAATACCACTTAATCAAAATGGTTAGTCGTATAGTCAATAAGACCACCCTATCTAGTCAAATTGGCAAGTGCCCTAGTCAATGAATAGACC
The DNA here is from genome assembly GCA_963920785.1 of Sphagnum contortum. Taxonomy (NCBI): domain Eukaryota; kingdom Viridiplantae; phylum Streptophyta; class Sphagnopsida; order Sphagnales; family Sphagnaceae; genus Sphagnum; species Sphagnum contortum. The sequence continues at coordinate 3,234,400 of OY987288.1, forward strand.
TATTATATTCAATCAATAGGTCTAACTAAGTAGGCCTAATCAAAGTGGCCAATTGTTTAATAAAAAAGGATGATTACAAAATTTAATATTAGTTAAATATCTTGGGACTACATTTAACATTTTGACTATGTTTGACCAATTAGAAAAAAGTTGAAAAATGTAAAAGTTAGCTAATCATAACTAAATGAATAATTACCAAATTAATTATGATTATATATATATAATTATGGTTAAATTGACTATATTGACATTAGTTATGGCTCAACTACTTATGAAAAAATTAATTAAATTTAAAACCAACCATAATTAATTTAACCATTACTAGTTGGGCCATTATTGATTTTGCAATAATGAACTTAACCATGGTTACTATAAGCATAACTAAATTAGCTATATTTATTTAACATATTATTATTTGAATTTAATAAATTTAACCATAATAAATAAACCTATAATTAATTTAAAACTATTGTTAATTTACCATGGCTGGTTTTGCCATAATTATTTTTTAAAATTTTATTTTAGCCATAATTATTTCATTCATTTTTATTCTACCTATAATAATTTTTGCATAGTTGGTTTGGCCATAAAATGTTTATTCATTAATTATTTTAACCATGTTAACTTTATTAATGGTGAGTTTAGCCAATTTTATTTACTCGTGGTTAATTTAACCATTACTAATTTAGCCATGGTTAAATTTTTCATAATTATTTTAACCATTTTTATTAGAGCCATAATTATTTCATTCATTTTTATTTTTAATTATAATTAATTTTTGCATAGTTGATTTTTCCATAAAACATATATTCATTAGTTATTTTAGCCATATTAACTTTATTAGTGGTTAGTTTATCCAAATTTATTTACTCATTGTTAATTTAACCATTTTTAGTTTAGCCAGGATTAATTTTGCTGTAAATATTTTAACCATTTTGATTTTAACCATAATTATTTCATTCATCTTTATTTTAACCATAATTAATTTATGCATAGTTGGTATAGCTATAAAATATTTATTCATTGGTTAGTTTAGTCATATTAACTTTATGCATGGCTAGTTTAGGCATGATTGGTTTAACCATAAATTATTTATTTATTAGTTAATTGACCATATTTATTTTATTCATGGTTAGTTCAATCATTTTCTAGTTTAGTCATTAAATATTTATTCATTGGTTAATTTGGTCATATTTACTTTATTTATGGTTAGTTTAGCCATATTTATTCATTGGCTAGCTTGGCCTTATTTACTTTATTCATGGTTTTTTTCCATAATTATTTTTAATTTTTGGTTAGTTTAGCCATTATTATTTTAATAATCATTAATTTTTCCACAATTACTTTAGTTGTGGTTGGTTTAAAATTTTTTTACCGATCATCAATTTTTCCTAAGTTAAATTAGCCACTTATTTAACTTGTGTAATGTAAGTATGTGGTTAAATAACCCAAATACAATTAGTTTATATGTAGGTGTATTTATTTATACATACCCTACTTATACTCCACCTATTCACTTATATTTTAACCTATAGGCAACCTAATTATATAGGTTAGGGTAGGCCATTTAGGAGTAGGTATTTAAATTTAGGTTTAACCTAGGTTATTTAGATTCTATCCATGTGGCATATCCTAGTGGCCAATGTTTAAATGCCACGTGGCATAGCCTAGGTGGCCAATATTTTGATGCCACGTGGTTTAACTTGGGTGGCCATTTGCTTAATCAAAATGGTGTTTGATGAGTTAGAAAATCATCTTATTGTTATATTGAATAGTCAAAAATACTAATCAAAATGATTAATAAAAAATGCGAACTTAGGTTTGGTCAAAAAGTATGTAGCCCATTCACAATGGACAAGTTCAAAACGATTTGTCTAAAATGATTGGGAGGTTTTTTTTATGCCTATCCAAAATGGGTCTTTTTTGACAAAAAAAATCTAATAAAAAATAATAATTTATAGTAGTGTTGGCACAAATGAAAAGAATTCATTGCAAAGATCAACAAGAACAACAAACCCTTAGAATAGGAGGAACGCCACCAAACACTTAGAAGTTTAATTGATGAAGCCCCTTTGGAACCCATCATAACACCACCTAACAAAGCTACCTACTTTAACACAAATACCCTGGTGCCTACCCCAATTATTATCAAAAATTTCAAGAAGTTTTTTTTTTGCCAAGTAGGGGTTTTTTAAAATTAGCTTCATACATCTATTCCAAGCCACCCTACCATAATCAAGTAGGGCATCCCAAATAACTTTGAGGATTTTACCAACATTCCATCTTTTGTTGTTGAAAACCAAATCATTCCCTTGAATGCACAAAATCTAAATTGTGATACCTCTTAACAATGACCATATGTTCTCCACATGCTGCACTTGCCTTGGACTTTTGGCAAGAAAAACACATCGTTTCCAATGTAGGGGGGTAACCACCCATGATGGTTTATTATTGTAAGCAAGTTCACCCACAATGTCTTGTGTGTACCCCAAGCCCATTATGCATGGCAACATTCCTAAAATTTGTGTAACATGAATTCTTTTTCATTATTGCACAGTGGGCAAGTTTGATTGATCGAGTTGTCCACCTTAATTCTCTAAGTTTTAACTGCAATTGATTTATTTGACAAAGCCCACATGAAGCCCGCCTCTTTCCTACTCCGACATCTTGCACCAAATCTTCATCCATCTTAGTTTGAAAGTAAAAGGAAGTATCCCTACCCACCTATTTTCTAGTAGATTAATTTTTGGTTTAAAATCTTTCAACATTTTCCTCCTTAGTGTAGTTATGAAAGAGAACATAGGTTCCCCACTTTTCCATGAATAAGCACTAGGGTTAGGTTTTAATGTGTCTATATTGCCATAACATATTACGTAATGCACCTTTTTAAGGCCTTTCAATAATTATGATATTTTAACCATTGATAATATACCTTCCCAATAATGGTTGTTCATTCCTTCCAACATTCCATCGTTAATGAGACTCAAGGTCCTTGATTAAAATCCCACAATATATAATTTGATGTCTTACAGGATGTAAAAATGCTAAACATAGTTGTTGCATTTAGGTTTAAAGGTAGATAAAGCATGATAAACCATAGAGAAGAACGACTTGTTCTTTTCCAACAAACCAATCCAATTTACTTCTTTGCAATGGTTGTATCCCCCTCTCAATAAACCCCCCCGCACCTCTACCAACTTGATAACGATTTTTTCATATCCCAACTTCTCTTCTAAGGATAACACAAATGTTTCGTTCATTTCCTCTTTGGATGCAAATCTTCTTGCAGAAGCCACCCGGATACTGGACACTGAAACCCATCCCAACCCATGGAACTCAATTGCTTTGCTTTTCAAGAAACCAACATCCCAAGGGTGGATGATCCTGTTCCACCAAAAGTTTGATCCCAAAATTTCGCTAAGGCTTTTGGATTGTTAATCTCAAAATTTTCACCATCCTAAACCAAGTTCTACCCACCCTATTCCAAAAAGTAGACCCAACAACCCTTTTATGGTCAACCTACAAACACCATTCCAAGTTAGGATTCCATCCCCCCCCCTCCCTCTTATGTGGCTAATATTGTCTTAACCAAAACCTAAAAAGCTCTTGCAAATTAGAACTTGTAGGTTCTAAAGCATGGACCACCCATTTAAACAAAAGGGCTTTAGTTGTTTCTATTGGATTGACCACACTAACACTTAAACATCCATCTTTATTTTTCCCACAACATTGGTCCCATACGACTTGACACCCACAATTATGATTTGATCCTACCCAAAGGTAGTTCTTTAGGAGGTGGTTAATTTTAAATATTCCTTTTTTAGTCCCTCCCCAAACACTCACAAAATATCACAAGGAGGAGAGAAGAATGTTATTGACAATCACTTTTCTCCCAACCAAGGACAATTTTGTTGAAGCTTAATAGTTCAACTTATGTTGGACCTTTTCTAACAAAAAATTATCTACATTTACCGAACCTAGGGACAACCCAAATGGTGTATCGAGTAGTTTAAAGATGACTTTAGGTGAAGCCCATGTCCATTTAAACTCTTTTGTCTAGGTTGACCTACTTTCCAAAAGGCTACAGACTTAACATGGTTAATTTGGAGGCCATATGTGATGCTAAAGAGGTCAAGTACTTGTGCTAACTAGATCATGCCCTTTCAAGATGCTTCTAAAGTGAAATTAGTGTCATCCGCATATTGGGCAATGATCTACCTTCTATTTGACATGGGCAAACGAATGCCCTCAATTTTACTAACTTTTTGTTCCTCATAGATTTTAACATTAAGGGCCTCTCCCACTATTAAGAATAGGTAGGGAGCAAATGGGCATCCTTGCCGCACACCCCTCCCATCACCAAAGCCTTTGAAGCTTTTCCATTCACTATTACGTTTGCATTAGCCCCCTAGAAAAACAATGTCATCATCTTGACAAACTTAGTTGGAATCCCAAACTTGTCCATATAATGAAATAAAAAACTTCAATCTACTTTGTCATAAGCTTTTGAAAAATCCAATTTAAAGAAAATTAAAGGTTGTTTAGATTTTTTAGCCCATGCAATGGTCTCATGAGTCAACAAAATGTTCTTCAAAATAAATCTAAAGGGCAGGAATGTTGACTGATCTTGATTGATGACTTCCATCAACATTGGTTACATCCACATTTGAAGTGCCTTCGCAAACATCTTGTATGTAACATTGAACAATCCAATGGGCTTCCAATTAAAGAGTTTTTTTTCTTCTTTCTTTCTTTTATGCAAGAGTGTTATCAACCTTCTCGTAAACCCAAGAAGGAAACTGTCATTCACAATAGAATCTTGGATCATCTTCATGTACACTTTACCTACACTACTACAAAATGTGGGTGCAATTCACTAATCCCCATTCATTAAACTAGTGTATTCACTACTTCTTCATTGGTCCTTGTTCTTTACAACCAGTGAATACACTCAAAATCTAATGAAATCACTTGGTGTACAGGGACATCTTTTGTTGTAGTGCTATAACTAACCACATACAAAGGAAAAATTCCACTATTACCCATCAAGCCCATGGGTTTTGCCCTTAACCATAACTTCTAGAATGGACCATAACTCCTTTTCTATTATGGGCGTAACTAGCCTCCTTTTCATCAACACTAGAATTTCGTCTTTCATGCAATTAAAAAAAAACCTCCTTGGTTTTTTTGTTGTTATCTCCAATAGTTTGCCTAACATATTGTCTAACATAAAATTCTTTACATTGTTCACCTATTTTAGTTGTTGAAAAAATGTTTTAACCTTGGTCATCTTCCAACTTTGTAATTAATGAACAAGGCCCACATTCCTTAAATGCAATAAATAATTCCTTAATAGCCTTTTTCTAGCCATTTCACCTTTGACCTCTTATTAAAGTCATAAATTTTGTTTTCCTCAAATTCCTTTAATTGATATAATGCCTTATCCATTGTTGCCTTATTTTCCTCACTATTTGGGTCCGCTTGCAACTCCCCTTGTGCAAGGTCAAGTTGAGATTTCATCGATTTTTCCAACATCCTCCCTTCTTCTTAGAAAACACCTTATAGTACCCGCATTGTCTTGCGTAATTTGGAGAAGAAAAGCAAAGTTTCCTTTAGCCCATTCCAAAGTCTAGTCATTTGGGCAACGACTATTAGATTATTCAGATGCTTCTTGTTCATATGAAAAATGTTTCCTCTAACATTGTTTGGTTCCCCCAACCTATAACGGAAGAGAACCAAGCAATGATTGAACATCCCATAATCCCTTTTGATCTCATAACTCACGATGGAGCCATTTCATCATGCTCCCATGCCTTTAGGTGTATAGAGTCTATCTAACCTTGCCGAAACCTTAATCTTGTCTCTACACCTAATGTCCCGTGAATACTTCAACCTACCTTTTGAGTCAAAGAAGTCTTTAAACTCAAAGTGTTCTTTCAATTGCTCCCAAGTTAACTTTTTTACTTATGAAATTAGTTGACCACAAAAGTTGGATTTGTCTGTACCTCGTTCCACCATGTTTTAATCACTAGCCAAAATTCACCTACAACCTTTTGGGAGCTTTTGAAGAATATCTGCCCACAAGAAGCACCACTTTTTAGGAGTGTTGGGTGCATAAATGTTCGCCACACCAAGGTCACCACCTAGTAGTCTTTTTAATTTGACCCATTGCACCCTATTTTCCATCAAAATCCCATTCTCCCCCACTGCTGCCACAAGTTTGTTCGCAATTAAAGTACATACACCTCTTCTTCTTGCTTTGTCTTTCTAATGAACATACCTATCCGCCACTTCAATGAACCAAAAACTTGATCTCTTCCATAGTGTGGGCCTTAAATTTTTAATTTGCTCCCCACAAAGTTTATGTTCTTGCAATAAAAAGATGTCCAAACTACATGTTTGTTCTTTGTAATAGAGCCAAAGTTTTTGTATAGAAGCAAGGTCATTCAACCCCTTTTGGGAAATTATTCATAGATGTATCATCACCTAACAAAAAGAAAATTTTGTTTGTTTGTTTTAGTTCTTAGTTGTGTTAGCTTTCTGAAATCCCCCGTTACTAGATATGGTGCATGTTTCTTTAGACCTATTTCATTCTCCTTGTCATTTTTTCGTGCATCTTCATTTAGCTTTGTGGAGAGAAAACTCAATCATATGCTCATGGATCACCTCCTCTAAAACATCTTCCTATGTGGATAAAGACTTTGTCAAAACCTAGGCTTCTTGTTTTATTATTTTATCGCCACATTTCTAACATTCGTGTCTATTGCCTTTAGCGGTTGCCTTTCATTCACATTTGCTACTAAAAATTCAATTAGATCCTGAATTTTCATGGCTTGCTCTCCACCTTGACCTAATCCTAGGTTGTCAAATTTCACATTACATGGATGGTTCATGACTGTATTTTGTAACTCAATGTCACATGCTGTGGATTGTTCTAGGCTACTGACACCACTAGAAGGATTATTCACAGCCGCATGGAGACCACCACCCGTAAGAGTTTCCTCATTAACTGTTTACACATCATGATTTAAATCACCAATGTTATTCCCCAAGTTATTTGGAATGTTTAATGTAGAAATAATGGATCCTCTAGTTGGTTCCTGAAAGTCCCATTCAATAGATGGTTCACGATCTACAACTTTCTTGGTTTTGGAAGTTTTGCTTTGGGATTAGATCATCTCCCCTTCATCCAACGACAACTTTCCTTCAATTTGTTGACCTTCTCCGATAGTAGCAATTCAACCCTTTCCATTTCCCCCAAAATCCATCTTGGCCACCTTCCCAGCTACATACTCTTCTCAACTCCATTAACCATAATAACATGTGCTTTCCTTCCAGACATGGTGTCATCACTTCGGGGTAATGCATTTGAAGTAGTTGCCATGTTGTTCACTTGGACCGAAATAAGCATGGGCCTATCTTTCTTTGGTTTTTTTTTATACTGTTAGTGACCATGACAAATCCATTAGGGTCCTTCTCATTTTTTTTTCCTTTTTCTTGAGTAGGTGGAAATTGCTTCTTTGACGAACCAATCTTGGGATCTTTGAGCATAGGATGGTCGACCCCATCTTTGTGAATGTTTCCACCCGATGTTCTTGTTACTTCCCCTTGAGTGGCAAGTTTTTTTCTTTCCTTGTGAATAAGGTTTCTTGCAGGCCTCCCCCACCTTCATGGACTTCTTTTTCAAACTAGCCAAGTTTGGACAATCCTTCACTCGATGAGATGATTCTAAACAAAATCTACACTGAATGGGTAAGAAATCATAATCAATTAGAACTGTCACTGCTTCACCCTAGCTTCATTTTCCACCACCATCGATGTCTCCCATCCATCTCCAACTTCTAATGCAACACAAAACCATTGTTCAACTACTTGAGTGGTTGTTTTATCAAACCTTAACATGGTGCCCAACCCAACCACGATTACTCCACCTATGCTCCAAAATTCCACCGGGAACTTCTTTAAGGTGATCCAAGTTGGGATCTCATACCTTTTGGGTTATCAACATTGAAATTTAGAACCCACTCTTGAAAAATAGCTAATCCCCAACATGTCAGAAAGATGTTACCATTAATAACTTCTTCACCATGACAGGTCCATCTGATTTTAACATAAAAAACCCTTTGCCAAGAGAACAATCAAACAACACTTTACCCCCACTTTTTGATTACGGAAATCAAGCCAAACATTGAATGCATTAGGGGAAGATTTTTCTCTGATAAAGCTTGCAATGACTATGTGGTCATGCAAATATGGCATTTATGTTTTGACAACATCTTGGTTAACTTGTACCACATGCTTGCTATCCTTTAAAAGGAAGCCAACGTAATTGCAAGAGTAACCTTGTGGCAAGACTTCTCTAGGTGAAGCCCTTGTAGTGTTGAACCAAAATGCCACGGATTCATTTTTCAATTGAATCCCCCATCAAGGTAGACATTGGCACATCATTGGGGCCATCCTTGGATTGATGCACACAATCAGTAAAGGATATACCTCTCACCAAAACTTGGGCCGTTTGTTATCCAACCTCGTTAGCAAGCCACTATTTGACTCCAAAACACAACCTCATTGCTTCATGTTGCCAAACAATCGTGTCCTTGTAAAAACCACCCTTCTTCTGTGCACCATTGGTGCTACAACCCTAAACCAAACACAAAGTAAATTTGTTGCAAACACAACCAAAGTAGAACTGAAGGACATTAAAGCCATGTCTATCAAGCAAGATTGCACTAAAGTAAAACTTAGAGACAATCGTTAGCTCCTACGCCATGCTTTGGAAACTGGAAACAGGTGCATGACTCCATCTTCCATTGCTTCCTAAACTCCAGTATCCCCAATCATATGGGCTGTTCTTTCAAAGGCCACACAAAATAATAGCACTACTTCAAAGTCACCATATTTTGTGGGAAAAAAAGTCGCATGTCCCCATAGGTATTTTAAAACATGAGTTCCTATTAGATGTTTAGAAGTAAGGTTCTTTACTTTCTAGTCTCTAGCCAAATTTGGCTGATTCCTCTTGTAGACTTGTAGAGATCACCAATCCACACACTTTGACATTTATTATATAAAAAAAACCTTGCATGTTATTGGTTATCAACATTCTATCAAGTTATTTTTATTTAAAATATTTCTGAAATTATAAGATACTAGTGGGTACCCGCGACCTTTGGTCACTGTGAGGTGCCCTTGCATTGTTTTCGCCATATTTTTTATTTTTAAAAATGTTATAGCCTGAGTAGGACCGCCCGTCGGAAAAGGGCGAAAAAAAAAAAAACCCTGGTATTAACCCTGGGCAGCCCGCCGGAAAAGGGCGAAAAAAAAATAAAAATCCTGGTATTAACCTTGGGCAGCCCGCCGGAAAAGGGCAGGAAAAAAAAAACCCCTGGTATTAACCCTGGGCCGGTTTTGCCGGTTCTAGGAAAGGGGTCACAGACAGTCTGTGTATATTTAGAGGCCAGATCTGCCGGTTCTGGGAAGGGGGTCACACGGATCTGCCGGTTCTCACAGACAGACAGACAGACCAACGCAATTACTATATAAGATTTGAGTTAAGGATAAATATTTGTGCATATGGTTATGCATGCCATATTAGGAAACATAACATGTGCATGGAGGATGTTCACATCTTAATTAAGAAGAGGCCTGAGAGCTCTAGAGTGGATTATAAAATTTGTAGCAACTTGTGTGGTCTTAAGTATAGGAAAAGGGCTTAAGTACAGGCCCTTGTCCTACGTAAAGCAGAGCTGGAATTTTTTCACTTTTTAGAAATAGGCTGGCTGGTACCTTCCGCTGATCACAAGATCCTAGATTCCTAGTGCACCCTGGCTGGTACCTTCCACAGCAGAAGATCCCCCTTACTGAAAACAGGTTTCTTCAGGCAGGTAAGGGAGTTGAAAATACAAAGGATAAATCCAGGCAGTGCTTACTTTTGGGTGGAGAGATCCTTGTAAATCTGCATTTTACTCATCTCTAATTCTCTCATTAATCCAGTGTTAAGTTTCAACACAGCTATGTTGAGATTTGAAGAATTCCAAAGGTAGGTAGGTATCTTTTAGAAATCTGGTAACAGTAATTTTCTGATTCCAAGCATCGTCGTCGTCGATGCGGAACAGTTCTCGCGTGTGTCTGTCGCTTGCCCTCTCGCAGAAGAGACGAGACAGAAGACTGAGAGCTCCTCTTCCTGCCCCCAACATAGTAATCAATCTCTTCTAATGCTTGTTGTTGCAGATCCAGGATTAGAGGAAGCTCGAGAGAGAGATTGATGATGATGAAGCCTTTGAAGATTTCAGAGCTGTTGCTGCTGCAGCACTGGCACCAATTGTTGTTGATCACTGATCAGTTTTGAATCCTCAAATCAGTTTTGTATGTGTATGTGTGAGAGAGAGACACACAGAGACACAGAGAGACAAAAAGAGAGACACAGAGAGAGGATTCCCAGCCCATCTCACAGCAAGAAACTGGATGCAGCAGTGAGAGCAAGCTGTAGCTCAGAGGAGCAGCAGCAGCAGGTATCACTTGAAGCTTGCAGCTGGAAGCTCCAGTTTCTACTACTACTACTACTACTACCATGCCAGAATCTGAGGAATCATTTCAATGCGTGGGGATTGGGAGGAGTTTCGGGACATCTGAAGTGATGGCCAAGACTTCTGATGCGGAGGAATTTGAGACGAATGAAGAGACACCATCGCTGCAGCAGCAGCAGCAGCCGGACGAGAATGAATCCATCAAGGTTACACAGCCGGAAGGGATCTGGAAGCCTCCCATTGTCTATGGCCCCAAGAATGTGCTACGATTTCCCTTGCGAGGGGTCCGGGAGGTCAAGAAGAATTTGTGTTCGGAAGATACATGGGTGCACCATCCTCTGGAGACTGTGGACGATCCGCTAGCATTCTCAACGCTACCTCCTCAGACTACTCCGATTTCGCAACGGAAGGGACCCCCTTTCCACTACCGCTTGCACAAAGCCATCGCCTCAGGAGATCGCAAAGTGAGTACCTATCCATCCACAATGTACTCTTCTACTTTCTTTTGCAGTGAGATGTTGAGCATGCTGGAGGAGGAAGTCTTTCTTGTTCATTCAAGACACTCGGTGGTGGACTTGGGCACCCGATTCCTGTAACCCTAAAGATTTTTATTTTTCTGCAACAGAATTTCTGCAGAATCGTAGACCCGGGAGGTCGCACAAGCAGGAAGAAGGGAGGAGGATGGAGTTGCAGAAAGTGGCTGGAGAGACCCATTCCCCGGAATCTCATCAACCACACTGAAGAAGAATGGGAGGTTGGTTTTAGGGTTTTCTCTTTCTTCCTGTGTCTTCCAATCTCGAGTTCAAGACCCACTTAGCTGCTGCAGCAGCTTGAGATCAACAAAGCAAAGCAAAAAAGCACATGGTCCTCAATTTCTACAACTGTGGTGGTTGGTGGTGGTGACTGGGGGATGCTCAGGGTGGGAATGACAGGAGTTCTTAGAGAAGCAAGCTGCTGAGGATGCCAAGGATGAGGTGCAGTTCCAAGAGATGGTGAGCAAAATGCTGGGTCGAGGACCGGGATCTGGAGAAGAAATTGATCAGGAAAGTCTGCACAAGGAGACTGATGAAATTCTGCTCAAAAACAAAAATCATCACCGAGCTCGCAAAGCTGCTATGTTTAAGCTCTGGGAGAGACAAGTGTTCCATAACATCAATGATCAGATCATGAAAAAGCTCAAAAACATCTCTCCTGATCAGATTGAGAGCAAACTCCGTATGTCTGGGCCCCCTCTCCTCAAGCTCATCCTCAAACTAAAACCTCAAGAAATCAACAAACAAATGAATTTCTGCTTTTTTCTTCTTCTTCTTGCTCCTCCTTCAAGTTCCTTTCTTCAGACACTGAGCATTTCCTCAGTTGGGAGCTACTGAGCATTTGCTGAGCATTTCCTCAGTTGCTGGAGCTACTGAGTGTTTCCTGAACATTTCCTCAATTGCTGAGAGCTAGTGAGCATTTCTGGAGTTGCTGAGCTACTGAGCAGTTCTTCAGTTGCTGGTGGAGTTTTTTGCACTCTTGCACCATGACAGTAAATTGAAGTTTTCTTGGTGTTTTTTATTTCCCTTGTCTCCTGCTGAGAGTTTGAAAGATACTCCATGAATGAATGATTTTTATTTATTTTTGGGTGATACTATGACAGGGTATCAGCAGAATCGGTATGTGAAGGAGGTGAACAAGAGGCACGTGTTTCTGGACTTGACCAACAAGCAGTATGATCCTTTTGAGCTCAAATTAGCTGGTCATGTGCATTATCACTCCAACAACAACAAACTTTGTGATCCTTTGAAACATGATTTTCACAAGGTCTTTACAAATGGTTTTTTTCTCATTGTAGATCTAAACTCCCCATTGTCTTTTCGAGTATATTAGCATATTGTTACCACAATTGTTTACTGATGATCATCTTTGGCCACATTCTGATCACATTGCAAAACCTCACAAACCAAGTACTGTCATACAAAGGGTGTGAGTTTTCTGCAAAGTTGAGTTAATGTGTATGCTAATGAAGGAGCATTCAACACCCACCCATTCAGCACCAACAATGGTTTTTGCTTTGGTGGAAGATTTGGGGAAAATAATAATTTATGACCTTGCAGGACATGAGAGAGAGAGCAGTGTTGGCTATGAATCCCGTGTTCAAGAAGCTGCATAATAATAGTAAGGAGATTTTGGATCCTCAATTCTGGCCTTATGATAAATTCCGGAGTACGGTGCATGGTCATATCAATGCTGATGATGAGGATGCCACTTACAAGCCTCGAGAAATGATAGAAATGTAATTACAAAAAAATAAAAATCTCACCCAAAATGTTCAAGAGAAGAAATTCTTATAAGTTTGAAAAATCATAAGAAAACTGCCTTCTGGAAACTTTTAATATGCCAAAACTGGAACTTGGATTCTTTGAATAGCAAACTGTATAGTCATTTTGAGAGCTAAAATGGGTATTGGTTGATTCTCACAGGAAATGGTACTCAAAACCTGTGTTTTGGAATGGGACATGGGGAGATGAATGCTACAATGAAGCATTTTTACCTGGTGGAAAAGGGGTAATTGCAAAACTACTCTTATATCTTGCTTTAGTTTTCTTCCCTTTTTTTTTTCCCTTCCTAGAAACAATGAATGTAATGCCTTGTGTTTTCTTCCATTTTTCTGTGACTTGCACACATAAATTCCAACCCAAGATTGATATTCTTTGAGAGCTTCCAGCAACTTGATTTAACACTTAACTCTCTGTTGCACTTTCTCCTCCTGTGATTTTTCATAACTGCACATATTTGTCTCTTTCTCTTCTTCAAGATCTGCAATGTGTGTGCAAATAACAAAAGAAGAAGTGCATTCTCTCTACTAGAAATAAGCTCTGCAAAGTTCTAACAAAGTTCTGACAAAATACATTTCTCTGTTTTTGTAGATGCCACCAAAGCCACCTGATGGAAGAGAATTTGTTTGGAGTTGCTCAAAGAACATGGTGTGGGATAGTCCGATCAGAAGCCTTAGACAATTTGTTATCTCAAAAGAGGCTAACCCATTACTTTGACCTGTCCTCTACATCTACAAAACCATGGGTGCTATGTTTGTGTTTTATTTGCTCGGATATAATGTATAACATGTTTTCAACTAGAAGATGATTGTTAAGCTTTGGATCTTGTGGATCAAACTCTGCCTCCAACCCTAGTCTTGGTGGGTGTTGTTCCACATGTGGGAAGTTGCAAACTCCTAGTGTTTCCAAGAAGCTTGTGCTGAACCTCTCGTTTTGGTACCATTTTTCTGCATGTTAATATAAAAAGCCATTTAGTAATGAACACTAAATAATAGAGACTGACGAAGAAGAAGGCAGAAAAGTGTGCTTTTAGTGGCAAAAGCCGAAGTACTCAACAAATCGAGATCAATTTTCATTGGCTTTATATAAAAAGCCATTTAGTTATGAACGCTAAATCACAGAGACAGACAAAGAAGGCAGAAAAGTGTGCTTATATAGTGGCAAGATGAAGTGCTCAAATCGTTAAGACCATTTTTTTAATGTGTTAATATAAAAAGCCATTTAATAGTGAACGCTAAATAACGGAGACCGACGAAGAAGAAGGCAGAAAAATGTGCTTTTAGTGGCAAAAAGCAAAAATTATTGACGAAGTGCTCAAGAGATCAAGATCATTTCTCACTGTGTTAATATAAAAAGCCATTTAGTAATGAACGCTTAATAACGAAGACGACGACGAAGAAGCCAGAAAAGTGTGCTTTTACTGGCGAAGCCCGAATGCTCTGTTTTGTCGCTTTGTTTTGGTCTGTGTTTTGTTTTCTGGCCCCGGGGTTTCTCGTCTCTCGCGCATGTTTTCTTTGCAGTTCTGAAAATTACGGAGCATGGCGGATGAAGAGGACCATGGTATTGTTGAGGAATGGAGAGCAGCTGTGTGTAATGGTGCAGAAACCGCGGCGGATTTGAGACGGCCGCTTGTAGAGGGAAGCGGTTTCAGGGAGCAGCACAGGGATGAGGGTACTGGAATCCTCGGTGTTCCTGCTTCTGCTTCTGCCCGGAGTATGACAAAGAAGGCGCGTTTGGCTTCCCTTGACGTTTTTCGGGGGCTCTCCATTTCTGTGAGTGTGGTTGAGGTTTGATCTTTTGTATTGCTGGTGGAGGAGGCTTTTTGTTTTTACTTCCCTTCCCTTCTCTACCTCCGTCTCTTCTCTCTGCAATTGCGTGAGGACTTACCATGGAGCAAGAAATCAATGGAGAAAACCTGGACTTGCCATGCAGCAAGAAAATCTATGGAGAAAAATTCGAGCCTAGAGTCACTCTGTGTAAATTGCTATACGGCAGATGCACTGACGTTCCAAGCATTGGAGAATGGCCTCTCTCTAGTATTGGAAAGTATACAAAGTTTTGTGCTGCTATACCTTCAAAATCTGCAGAATCGTTACACTTGGTAGGACGATTTAGGAGCTTGTGCGATCCAGCTGTGGATTGTTGTACTCCCACATGTTTTCTGCATGAGAAAAATGGTAGGGGGAGTGATGAGATGTGTATGTGAAGCTGGGGTTTTTGGAATGGTGGAGTGTGCAGATCATGATATTGGTTGATCAGGCAGGAGGCAAGTGGCCGTCAATCAACCATTCACCATGGAATGGTGTGACACTTGCCGACTTTGTGATGCCTTTCTTTCTTTTCATTGTTGGAGTTGCCCTAGCTCTTACATACCAGGTAAAAATCTTATTTGTAATGTGATGCTCAACCTTCTTCAAATCTGTCACAACTTCAAGCCCTAGTATCTTTCCAGCACACTGCTGCAACTTGCAAGAATGTTGTAGAATGATCTTGTGAGAGTGAACATCAAGAAGTTGGCCAGAGCTAGGTCAGTCACTTGTTACCATGCAATTATGGTACAAGCACAGACAGTTATCAACCAGCTTCTGAAATTTTATGTTGAGGCTGCACATGTTTGTGATTTGAATGGTTTTCCAGTATTATGGTTTTATTGCTTGTACTTCTAGTGTTACCTCTTATTCCAGACCTTCTTGACATGCTGTACAGAGAATTGGTGATAAAAAGATGGCAACACAGAAGGCTGTTGGACGAGTGTTGAATCTCTGCATATTAGGAATAATTCTACAAGGTGTGTGTGCCTTCTCACTTCATTTGGATAGGACTTGGAAATCAAACATGAGCTATACTTTGTTGTTTGATTTGATCAGCATTTATGTATAACACCCTGTGCATCCTGTGCATTGCAGAGATGCAGTCTTAGGTGCAAAGGGGATCACATGCAAAATGTAATCTGGAAGTCCATGTACTGAAGCTAATATGATTTGTGAACATTCACACAAATGTGTCCTGGTTTTGTTCTTTGGAGACAGCTGGTGAAGTTAAGAGCTATCCCATAGTAGTTAGCACATATGCATCCACATTACTGGCAGGAATAGTAGTTGAACTGCAAATCTGGATTTACAGGTGGTTACTTCCATGGTCTGAGTGATTTAACATATGGAGTGGATGTTCAACATATCCGCTGGTGTGGGATTTTGCAGGTGAGTTTTGAGGCCTTTGTCCTTTTTGGTTATTTTTCTTGTCAACGACTGCAGGTGAAGACTGATGCACTTTGCTGTGCTGGTTGAAGTGGATCAGTAGTTTGAAATGTCTTCAGGTATGTTAATGGGTCCCCATGTGTGATTGCTGGCAGAGAATAGCATTTGCCTTCCTATTGGTGGCACTTTGTGAGATATGGGCACTAAGAGGTCCATGTCACAACATACCTGAGGGAACTTTGGAAATCTGCAAAGTCTACTATGTGCACTGGTTGGTCCTCTGCTCTTCATAGTTTTGTTTGCTGCATAGTATGGTCTAGTTTTCCTTTGTTGCTGGAAAGTTTGTTTCTTTGAACAACTAGTTCAATCAAATGGACATGACCAAATGGAGTGCCACCATGTGAAATGAGACAGTCTTCTTAGTCAGAGGCAGAATCAGCCCAGGTGCTCATTGTAGAGGGGCTTGACTTCTCAGGGTGGTGGCAGCAGCAATAGTTGCGACATATTTGGCACTGCTGTATGGAGTTAATGTGCCAGACTGGGAATTTCTGCCTCCATCACTGCCCTCAAACTCTACTCTCATTCAGGCCAGCAGTGCTCTCACAGTGAGTGTGGTTGGAAAATATCTGCTTATAAACATCTGCACTTGTCAAGGTAGCTGGGCAGGATGACCTTAGCCCTCATATGTAGTTCAGAGTGTCTATTCTGGGTACACTATTGCAACACATTGTAATTCTGAAGGAGAACATGGATTGACCAGAGATAGTCTTCAATCAGGTGTTTAGGGTTGTTTAGTCACATACACAGGATTTGCACTTTCCAAACTCTCTTGATAGCACAGATAGGAGCAATAAATCTGTGGGCACTAGTGGATCACACAATCTGTTACCCATATCACCTGATTTTCCTCCAAGTGTAATGGATCCTCTAGGGGAAAGCCCAGTGCTTGATTCTATGTTGAAATGTCGATTCCCTGTAAGAAGGGTGACCAAATTCTCAACTCTTGTGTTGTTGTGGCTTCAATTGAACTTGTGCAGGTCAAATGTGGAGTGAGAGGAGATGTTGGACCAGCTTGTAATGTGGTTGGCTACTTGGACCGCAACCTGCTTGGCATCAACCATTTGTACCAACACCCTGTGTACCAGCGCACTCCTGTTCGTTATCTGTGCCTTCCCAATTCACTTTTTTCAATTAATTTTCCTGCCTGATGTTCCAGATGACTAGACACCCCTGCCAAGCATGCAGTTGACATATCTACTATTCGTAAATCCCATTGGCATCTTTTAATTTTGAACATTTTGGGGGACAGGATTGCAGCATGAAGTCACCAGATTATGGGTCTCTTCCACCAGGTGCTCCAAACTGGTGTAGAGCACCTTTTGATCCTGAAGGCATCCTAAGGTGGGTTCTTGTTCAACAGTGACACTTCTAACAAATTTATCCAGTTAATAATTGTTGAATTGTAGATGAGTGTCCCCTCTTTCTCAACTCCTGTCCATTTGCCCGCATCAATGTGCATGCACCTTGTGTTAGCTTTTAGTGCAACCTTGTCTTGCAATATCCTTTGCTCACTTATCTGTGCTCCATCTGGTTCTGTCTGTTTTGCCTTAATGAATTCTCACGTGTTCTTGTCATCTCCTGGGTCTCTCTTTTCTTGTGCTTTTCTCTTTTCATGGATGTGTGATCTTGAAGGTCATGCCTTACCATGCTTTTATTTTTGTATGCAGCTCACTGTCTGCAGTCATTAGCTGTTTTATAGGCTTGCATTTCGGCCATGTTCTGGTTCACCACAAGGTTCTCTGTCCCTTTCTGACCTTAAACCTCAAATCTGTAGTAGGGAGCAACAAAAGAGACATATGACAAGGTTAAAGAGTTGTTAGATCACAGACAACTTGATAAATATGTACATTGCCATAGCGATTAAGTAGCATTATTATCTGGGCTCTGACCATCAAAGCAAAATTGAGAGCCACTGTCACTAGTAGATATCTGGCAATGACATCAACTGTTAGATTGTTAGCAATGAATGCAAAAAATACCTAAGGTCTTTGCCTCATGTTGTCCTCTTAGAAGTTCATTGAGTCCTTCTGCAAGGTACAATAGAAGACTGAAACAATGTCAATGTGGGGTTTTGAGTTGCAGGCAGTAATGTGTGGTTTGTGTCGTATGGTGTGTATAGGACCACTATTCCAGAATTCGGCACTGGTTCTGGCCATCTCTTGGACTGATAACTGTGGGCCTGACTCTACACCTTTTTGGTGAGTGTCTTGTTTGTTCTACCCTTCTAACACACTCAATCCATCTACTGCTCAATAAAAAATTAACTGTGGATAGGGCCAGAAAGGTAAACAGTAGGCAGCAAATTTTCATCAATTGAGCAGATGCATTCTCTCAACATTGTGCATGATCCTAAATTGGGGAATGTTTCATAGAAAAGTTGTCTAAGTCTCCATTTGCTTAGTAAGTTTCAATTCATTAGGCATCTGAGACTTCTGTTGTCTTGCTTGGGTATAAGACAGACTTGACTTAGTTCTGTGAGGCTCTGTCTGGCTACTTTGTGACAATTCCCTACATATGAGTTCATACAAGCAGGTGCCATCAATGTGTTCTCTGCCTGCTGGCTGGCTGGTAGTGAACATTTATTTGGTCAGAAAATTATATGCTGTAATGATGCTGTCATTGAGGTACATGACATGGTGCTCTAATTTCAGGAATGAGGTTCAACAAGCCACTCTATAGCTTCAGCTATGTGTGCTTCATGGGAGGTGCTGCAGGGCTCGTTCTAACCGGCTTCTATCTTCTGGTTCTCTCCCTGGCCTCATTGGTTTACCCTTGCAAATCTGAAAAGGCCCTTTTATTTTTATGTCCAGTGAAAGAAAATCAGAAATACATGTCAAACTCTGTGTTTTGAAACAGAAGGTCATTACTGTGACAATTTGAACTTGGGTTAGTATTTTGCATTTGTCAAGACCTAGAGTTGATTATCTTGGAACTATTCCAAGGCATAACTTGCAAGCACATGAGAGGAGGGATAATAGGCTGATGACTTGCAATGGCTGTCTATATTTAGGATAGTGTCAAGGACCATTGGAGATTCATACTTGATGAAGTTTGACAATTAATTGCAGGTAGATGTACATGGGTGCAAACTACTCACAGTGCTTTTAGAGTGGATGGGCACAAATGCTCTTCTCATGTTTACTCTAGTTGCGTCTGATGTCTTCCCAGCTGTTCTGCAAGGCTTCTATTGGGGATCTCCTGACAATAATCTGGTATCTCTCCACATCCTAGACATTTCCTCCTATTACATGTCTCAAAGTCAGTTCTAAACAGCAAAATAGAAGTCCTAAGCAACATATATTCGGTATCAACTGAACGTTATGGAAAGCAGCATAGTGGAGAGCTTTTCTTGTCTGGCTATCTGGCTAGTCTTTTTTGTAAAGACATGTTTTAGGATCATTCTGGTGAGAGTTGTTGCTTTTGCTCTTTAAATTTGGGTAAGAGAGTTGGATCTAATCTGGTCCTGGCTAGGAGATTGCTGTTATGGCCAGTGGAGTTGAGCTGCACTACAGGCCTCCAAATTTTAGTTCAGAACTGATGCACAGCTTAAACCATGGGTGAGGAATGGATCACCTAGATAGTGGAGCATAGGTCATGGCACTCCTTCCAGGGCATCAAA
This sequence comes from Sphagnum contortum, assembly GCA_963920785.1. Taxonomy (NCBI): domain Eukaryota; kingdom Viridiplantae; phylum Streptophyta; class Sphagnopsida; order Sphagnales; family Sphagnaceae; genus Sphagnum; species Sphagnum contortum. The sequence goes on from OY987288.1 coordinate 3,254,114, forward strand.
TGACATCAGAGAGTCAATGTGCAATTGAGGTCCAGATGCAAAATCCATATCCTGAAGCAAGGTGGTTTTGCAACTGTCTTTTACAGGTTGCTATAACAGGAAAGGTGTTTGAGGACTTGCTTCCATCCCCAAAACAGGCTGAGCTAGCTTCTGTACTGTCTGAGATCTTCACTTGGAGCTTGGTTGCAGGAGTTTTGCACAGGATGGGGTTACTTTGGCGACTTTAGGCTTTGAGAGTTAAAAGTGTGCATCTTCAACAGTCAACACTCTTTATTGGTGATCACCTGAATACATTGGACAGGAGGAATACGTTTGAGCACTCTCAGGTAAGGAAATGCTGTCCATTGTCATGATCCACTTTGAGATCCATATTAAAATTTGATTCTTGGTGGTAGAATCTTTCTGAGAAGCACATTAGAGTAGTGCAACAGCTCTCTTATTTTTCTGCAGTCTTAACCTGACTTTCAGCTCCAAGAACCTTTGTAAACAGCCTCTGTGATTGAGTCCAGGAGAAATTTCAGCCCATGTCCAAAGCTTTCATTTTCCTTGATGCTCAGTCCAACCACCAAATCCAAGTTGGAACACCACAAACTTGCTTGCATTTTAGTTGTTAGATATAGAACTTTCCTTCAGACATGGGTTTTTTTCTCATTTTCCTGTCTATTGTTCTCCAAAGCTAAACATCTACACTTGTAGTCACAGCTGGTGTTATGAGGGCCTCTTCCCCAGACCACATGTACCACCTAGATTTGTAGCTTGGCGTTCTGTGCACCTTTGCAATGCTGTTCTATTTGTAGGTCACCTAATTCAAGATGATTTTCAGCTTAGGAAAGTAGCACTTTAACTAACAATTCCATGCTGTTACCAGAATTTCATTTTAAAAGAATGTTCTCCTGCCTTCAAATTTGGGGGTTTTATCTTTCTGCTTCACTAATTTGTCTCGAACTTTCAAGTGGGATTTTCACAGGAGCTGTGAAATTGTTGACCATTCTTATTATATGATTGTGTTCATTGGGCATTTGAAGATTGACATGGATACTTGTTTAGAAAGCAGACCGTCCAACTGTAGCAGATGTCAATGTGAGGTGTTACCAGTCTGCTGCACCAAATTGTTGGTAAATGTTTCAGAAAGTGAAATGATATAGCTGATGAAATGGGCATCTAATTTGGTGACAAGCAATTGTTGACACTTGTAAACAAAGAAATTGTCTAATAATCCATGGTAATGGCTTTTCTTTCCTGTTTTTAAGACTTTCAAGTGCCATTCACAAATGCATTACGTCAATCTGGAAATAAGGGTAAATATCCTTATGGATGATTGTCACTTGAGCAACATCACAAAATTGAAAAAAAACACATCCAAAACTTTGAAATCTATTTCATACTCAAATATAGGTTTCAAATCCCATGCAATGATGAATCTTGTTGTACTTGTGATCATTTTTCATTAGTGGGGAACACTGAAATAATAACTTGAAGAATTCATCTTTTTATAAAGAAATTTTATAATTTTATAATCAGCTTTGTTCTCACAATGAAATTGCTGCCTAATTGATACTTTGAAATTTGAATCAAAATTTGAAAAATTTGCTTATATTACATGATACCATGGAGTTCATTTTAATAATAATAATCACGCAAATGACATTGTTTGAGAGTCATCAATCGCCTAACCCTATACCTTTCGAAAACAATTATGACTAGAAATACAAAAATGAACCTGCTCCCATTGGTTTCCTGTAATTTTTGGGCCACCCTTGGCCTATCACCCTCAAGGCTACCACCCTCAAATTAGGGGAGGCCCTAGAAACCAAGCCTTCCCCCTATACATTCCATCCCCATTTCACTCCATGCTCAATGTTTAGCCCTTGGTCATCAAGCATTTAAGATATATCACAACTACAAATAAAATTGTGTCTATTTTTTTTATTTGATGTTAAAATTGACATGACTCTCTAAGTGGGCAGGTGCGATAAGATGGATGTATTTTCAAGTTATTTACCTCCATTATTAATTTAATAAGGATTTTTCCATGTAGGGTCCAATCAAGTGCTAGAAGCTAATTTTACAAGTTGCTCTAGCCTGCACGTAGCCAGATAATTTGGTTATTTGTTACATTGTGATTGCTATGGTGCTAGGTGATATACTAACATGGTTGATTATTACCTACGATAAACCTTACCATGGTTTTGTGTTTGTAATCACAAGCTATTGATTATGGTGGGATAATATGTTCTAGGCCACAAAGTTGTTCATGTAATGAAGGGATTAATTTTTTGATGAAATTGGGTAAGTTGAAGGATGAGTGTTGGAGGCTATTAGTTTCTTTGTTGTTGTAACTCATGTCAAATTACCTTTTATGACTAGTGTGTATAACTAGTCACTGAAACCAAGTACATAAGATTTGTAGGATTTTATTCTGACTCACAAAAATCCAATAAAAGACCGATGGATGGGGAGACAAAAAGGGAAGGCCAAAGAAAGGCCAAAAGATGCACAACCCATAGGAACAAAAACAAGGGAGAGAGCTAGTCCTTATGGTAGGAAGTTATTTCACTCATGGCCCTTCTAATGTCGCCTACATGCAAATCGTGAGATCTAATAGTAATGGGAGGTTTAGAACAAACATCACCTGCCAATGCAATTTTTCTCTTTATAACAGAGATTAAAGCACAATGAAGAGTAATACTAACATTATGCCTAAAAAATTGAATGCAAAAAAAAGGGGATAAATGACTTTTTGATTGTCTATCATGGAAAAGACAAGCACATTCCCTAATGAAACGATCCATATCATGCCTGGGTGCGTTGTGCACCTCCATGGCCATCGAAATAAAGTGATGCCCCTCATGAAACCTTTTATATTTGCGGATCTTAGCAATGGTGCTAAATTTCGCAACTACATCTACTAGTTGACTAATGATATTCAAAGTCACCATCTCCTATGTTGAGTGAATAATTATCACATTAGCAATGAAGACCTAGTCCCCTCGGGTCATGTAGAGATTGGCTTGTAATGAAACTCCTGACATAAGGGCATACCATTACTCTTTCCATATAGCGTGCCCATTTTTTCAAGTGAGGGCATACATGACATTTCAGATGGTGTAATGTGTGGTTATCCATTGACCTCCAAATGGGCAACAAACTAAGTGCGTGCCATATGCATCCAACCCGTGTCCACATTCACACATGAGAAGATTAGATGCTAAGGACTGAATCAAACCGAGACGAAAATGCAATGCTAAGGTGAAAATAGAGTGTGTGATGTGAAATGAATGGATAGATGGCCTAACAACCAACCATAGCCTTACCCCCTTGTTTGAACAAAACCAAATGCGAGTTCTAGATGCTGAAGAAATGGAGTCATTCTGTAAGATAGATCTAAAAGATGTGTGATGGTGGATGTCCATCAAAGATACCTATAAACTTGGGGTGCTAATAATTGTTAGACTCTCAAAAGAATGGTGCATTTCCCTAGTTGTAGGAGGAAGGCCATTTCACATTGCATGTAATCATGATTGAAGCAAGTGTGGGCCCCTTTTAACCTGAGAAACATATTATTTCAAAATGAGTTTATCAAAAATACAAAACCTAAAGCACAAATACAGAGCTACCAAAACCTAATTCCCTAGAAAAACAGATGGGGCATAATCCTCCATAGAAAGAATACCTATACCACCAAAGGATATCAATAGTCGAGTTTGATGCCTCGTTAAGGGGCCTTGAAAAAGACTCCCATGATCCTGGACCCATAATGTTCTCATAAACTTGTATAATTCTCTTGTCGAAACTCACCAAAAAATACAAAAAGGAAGAAGAAAAAGGTATTATTTGTGTGAAATAAGAAGGTTGACGAGCTACACATAAAAACAAAATGCCTAAAGTAACTTGGGCGTCTCCCAAGAAAGGAAGATCATTGATATGCACCATGTCTTGAGATAAAGCTTCATTCAAAAAATGCGTGGTAAAGTCCTGAAAACCCACTGGCACACTTAAAATGTGTAAACCATTTGTGACCAAAGTGTAGCCCTGAGGAACCTCTATTTTATTTTGACAATACTTGGATTTAATGAAGACTATGAGCATTAGTGAAGGATCTCAAATAAAGTAACTCCAAAACTAGGGGATAAAACACCTATAAGGACCAATTTAGGTGAGGAAAACCAGTTTTGGTTTTGACTTGTTTTTTCTATGTATTGTTTTCAACTTGACTTTTGATTTTGTCCCCATTTTTAACTCTAAAATATGTGCATATGAAATTGTATTGAAAAATTCATGATAACACTTTAATGGTAAACATTGTGTCAATTTGCCCAAACCAAAACAAACATGACAAGAATGAATATAATTATTGATGAATGTCACTCACAAAGCAATGTTAAAGCATCTCCATATCGCAATAATAGGTGTGATTCTTGTAATAATTGGTGTTGGGGTATTATAACAAATGAGGGTATTGCTTGACCTTTGATCTTCACCCATAAACATGAAATTTTCAATGACAAATAATTAGAATTAGTAAATGATGGATTTTTTGTTGAGAATTCAAGCTCAACTAGTTAGGTTTCATTAATTATTGGAGTAGGAAAATAATTAGGTTAATTTCACAAGGTTGAATTACTTTCATTACTTATTTTAGTTTAGTTATTTGTGGTTTGGTCTTTTAGTTAAGTACATTGGTGTTGATGGTTTTGCTCTCTTTTCTTCATTACACAAATTTGTGTATTTCATGTGACAAGAACCTTGGAGAGTTCTTGATGTTATGTTTTGTGTTGTGAGCATTATGTTGTAGTTTCCTTTCAATAAAGATTTATGTTTGCACTTGAGTAGATCTCTTATTTGTTAACATGGTATCAGAGCTTAGGTTGTTTGGTAAGAAAGTTGAAAGAGATCTAGAGCTAGAAAGTTTCTAGAACTAGAGCTTGAGAGTCTCTAATAATATCATAGGAGTTTGTCAAGTGCAAAAGAGAAATGAAGAAAGGAAAAAATGTGAAGAGAAAGAAAAGAAAAGAAAAGAGGTGAGAGGAGATCAACATATCAAAGTTGTAGAAGTCAGATCTTTAAATCTAGATTTAGGTCTACTGTGAAAAGATCTTGGAGTGAAACTTGGAGAGGTTATAGAAGACTATAGGACGCTTGTATTATCAAATTTTCAAAAGAAAAGGATATGTTTTGTGAAAGTTATGAACTTTTGAAAACTCTGTGCCATATCTGGTTTTTTGGTCATATCTCCTTTGTTTAAGCTTTTTTGGATCTGCAACTTTGGGATCTTATAAATCATATAGGAATATATGTGTGAGAAAATTCATGTCATTTGGATTTTTATTGAGAGAGATCCAAGCATCTGAAATTTTAGTCTCAATTTTGAAGTCAATTTCTTTTGAAAGTGATATCTCTTTGTGGTCATCATCAATAAAGTTGAAATTTTGAGCCAATATAGAAGATATATTTTATGTGTCTCCCAAAATCTCAAGGATTTTGGAGTTGCTAAGAACGAGTTATAAGTCATTTTGTGTTCAGGTCCCAGTTTGAGGTGACTTCAAGGAAGTAGCAAGATCTCTCACTTTATGAAGTTAAATGAGCTGAAATTTTGAGAGAAGGTAGTAGACATAGTTGTTCATGTTTCACGAAAATTTTAGATCGATCCAAGGTCATATGTGAGCAGTGTAGCTTTGCAAAGTTGCTATGACAAAAGTTTGTTTTGAGAAGACATTAAAGCAAAGTTTTGAAGTGGAACAAATACAACTTGGGAGAACTTGAAGGAAGGAGTTTGAAGATTGGGAAGCGCAAATACATTATCAAGACCTTCGTACAAAAATGTGGTATGTAATCATGTACTTAATACCATATGAAATATTATACGAGATACGTACCTATACGTAAAACCTATGTATAATATAAAATTTCGTATAATACTTAAGACATACATACATATGCAAGGTCCATTTAGTTCAGCCTTAACCCTAACCCTAATCTTAGAAACCTAAGGAAGGAAAACCCTAACCTTAATCCTAGAAACCTAAGGAAGGAATTAAAATCATTGTGAAACCCCAAGAAGACATTGAGTGGTGCCTTGAGAGATGGTGGACGGTCTTTCTCAAATTGCAATTGAGAAACTAGACAAGAACAATTTCCAAGTGTGGAAATTTAGGATTATGAATTTCTTGATGGGGAAAGGCTACTGGGAATTCATAACTGGTGATGAGAAAGAACCTCCTCTCCTAGAAAACCCCACATAACAATAAATTCAAGCCAATAAAACTTGGCATGAAAAAGCAAGGAAAGTCTTGTATTGGCTTTCTGTGAGTGTGTCCGATTCCATGATTGTGCATATTCAAGATGTAAAATCACCCAAGCAAGCTTGAGATACATTGGTGAAGATGTACAACACCAATACACAAGCCCGCAAAATGCAGCTCAAATAAGAGTTGCATAATCTACAGAAAAATAAAATGAACATCAATGACTATTTTATAAAGGTGAAAAACCTTGCAGATGCTCTTACATCTATAGCAGCCCTTGTAGATGATGAAGATTTAGTGGTCGTGACCTTAAATGGACTTGGAAAAGACTACAGCTAGTTTCGTACTTCAATTGCAGTTCGAGAAACATTTCCCAACTTCCAAGACTTAATAACACTACTTATAAATGAAGAGATGAGAATTGTTGGTACTTCATCCAATGGAGGATCACAAGAAAATGCTTTCTATTCAAATACCAATAGAGGTAGAAGTAGACGTGGTAAAACTTCATTTTGAGGTCGACCCGGAAGCTCGCATGGTGGACATCATCAACATGAAGGTCAAGCTCATGGAGGTGGACGAGGAAACTTTGGAGGAAGAGGAAGTCGAGGAAGTCATGGAGGTCGTGGTGGAAGTCATCGAGGTCAACATCTAAATAACGATTCAAATTGCTACTGTTGCGGGAAACCTGGGCACATGGCAAAGAACTATTATCAAAGGGAACATGATGCACGAAATGGAAAGTTGCAACAAGGGAATTATGCATCAACTAACAATCAAGGTGATGAAAAATTGTTTGTGATGCAGCACATGGCAAATTCAATGATAGGAGGTGTATCAGACAACAATGTCTGGTATGTGGATTCTAGAGCTGCAAACCACGTGACTAGCCATGGAGAATGGTTTAGAGACGCAAAGGATTTGAAGACACCAGGGTTTGTGGAAACTGGTGATGACACTACGTATCCCATCACACAAATTGGCAAGGTGGCATTGTCCATGCAAGATGGGCAAACAAAGTACCTGAAAGATGTACTTCATGTTCCAACCATAATAAAAAAATTGGTCTCCGTAGGCCAGATGGTGGAACAAGGTTTATAAGTGACATTCAACCCAAATGGATGTTTTGTGGAAGACATGAAGAACTAAGGCAAATTGATTGCAAAATGGGAAAGGAATGGATGAATGTTCACCTTGGATGTGAACATGCCTGAGGTGAATTCTATGTTATTCACACATGGAAAAGGAGCTGGAGACATTGGAATTTGGCACAAGCGGGTTGGCCATGTTAATCTCCAACGTCTTAAGCTCATGGAGAAACAAAAACTTGTTGGAGGTCTTCCCAAATTTAGAGTAGAAGAGGTGATGTCGGAGGTTTGTGAAGCATGCCAATTGGGGAAGCAAGCTAGGCATCCATTCCCAACTCAAACAACTCATGTAAATTCCAAACTTTTGGAAATGATCCATTTAGATGTGTGGACCACGAAGACAGAATCCATTGGAGGATGCAAGTACTACGTGAGTTTCATTGATGACCACACAAGGAAGGTGTGGGTCTACTTCATGAAACACAAAGGTGAAGTGTTTCAACATTTTTTGAATTTTAAAGCAATGGTGGTGAAGGAGAAGGGTGTGAGCATCAAATGCCTAAGGTCCGATGGAGGGGGAAAATATTTTTCAAATGAATTCAGTGATTACTTGAAGGAGCATGGGATTCAAAGGAAATACTCATGTAGTTATTCCCCATAGCAGAATGGAGTTGCTGAAAGGAAAAACAGGCACATTGCAGAAATAACATGTGCCATGTTGAATGAGAAGAATTTGCCAAATTACTTTTGGGCTGAAGCGGTAGTAACTGCAGTCTACATCATGAATCGAACACCCACAACGGTAGTTCATGGCATGACACCTGAAGAAAAATTCACATGCAAGAAACCTGATGTTTCACACCTCATATTGTTTGGTTGCATTGCATACGTGCATGTTCCTGATGATAAGAGATCAAAACTAGACCCAAAAGCTGAAAAATGTATCTTCATTGGATATTCCTCAAAACAAAAGGGATATAGATGTTTCAATCCTTCCACTCGGAAGTTGCAAGTGAGTAAAGATGTTGTGTTTGATGAAATGGCTAGTTGGTACTCACCACTGAAGGTAGTAGAAGATGAAGAAGCTAGAAATGGTGATGTTTCATCAAATGTGGAATAAGAATCACAATTAATTAGTGGACCACAAGAATTTTCAATTAATAGGTCCAATAGCACTCCATGGAAAGGAATATTAAGATCTTCAAACATTGTACATGGTAGTTCTCAAACATCATTTAGAAATTCTCATGTAGATGGTGAATCAAGTGAGTTAGAGAAGAATGAGGGTGAAGAATCAAGAATCACCTCAGTTACTACTCTTGGAGCTCGGATGGTCAAGAAAGCTTTGAAAACACTTGACAACAACAGTGGAGTACGAAGATCCACACGAGTCAAGTACCCTGTACAAAGACTCACATATGATGGCTTTGTAGCTCATCATTACGCATACATGGTGAGAGTTATACAAGAGGTTGAACCCACTTGTTTTGAACAAGCGGTTGGAAACCCTAAGTGGGATAATGCCATGGATGAAGAGATGACGGCTTTGGATGCGAATGCTACTTGGAAATTGGTAGCTTTACCAAAAGACAAGAAAACAATTGGGTGCAAATGGGTGTACAAAGTCAAACACGATGCAGATGGATCTGTGAGCAGATATAAAGTAAGATTGGTTGTCGAAGGTTATGCCCAAACATATGGCATAGACTATGAGGAGACCTATAGTCTAGTTGCTAAAATGACAACTGTAAGAACAATCATTGCTATGGCAACAACAAAAGGATGGTCTTTACATCAAATGGATGTAAAAAATGCTTTTCTTCATGGAGATTTACAGGAAGAAGTGTACATGGAACAACCGCCATGTTATGTGGACCAAACACATCCTAATTTGGTTTGTAGGTTAAAGAAAGCTCTGTATGGCTTGAAACAAACACTTAGAGCTTGGCCAAACAAGATAGGTCAGTATCTTGTCACAAGTGAATTTTAAACATCCAATGCAGATTTTTCACTATATGTGAAAAAAATAGATCATGGGATTGTAGTCATAATCATCTATGTTGATGACTTGATTATCACAAGAGATAGTGATGCAGACATCTTTGATTTGAAGAAGTTTTTGAAGCAAAAGTTTGAGATGAACGATTTGGGAGAGTTGCGTTATTTCCTCGGCATTGAGGTAATCAAGTCCCCTAAAGGGATATGGTTACTACAAAGGCAATATGCCTTGAACAAATTGTCCGAATATGGGATGATGGGTTGTAAACCCGTTTTAATTCCATTGGAGCAAAATGTGAAGTTAAATGCAGATGAAGGAGACCTCGTGGAGGATACCACTATGTACAGACGCATAGTGGGGAGTTTGATTTACATGACCATCACAAGGATAGATTTATGCAGTTGGAGTGGTGAATCAATTCATGCAAACACCACAAAAGCCACATTTGGATGCAGTGAGGTGTATACTAAGGTACATAAAACATACCTTGCAGTGTGGAATTTTTTATGAAGCCAAAAGTCAGTTACAAGTACATGGATACACGGATGCTGATTAGGTTAACAATGTTTCAGATAGAAGATCAACCAGTGGTTTCATGTTTTCTTTTGGAAGTGGTGCTGTTAGTTGGAGCAGTAAGAAACAACCAACAATTGCATTATCAAGCACGGAAGCAGAATACAGAGGTGCAGCAATTGTTGCATGTGAATTAATTTGGTTACAAAAACTATTCTCAGATTTGGGACAGTCAGTGGATGCTCCTGTTGTCATTTATTGTGATAACATTAGTAGCATACTACTTGCTAACAACCTAGTCTATCATGCTAGGACAAAGCACATTGAGGTGCACTACCATTTTATTAAAAAAAAGGTTCTAGCAAAAGAAATTGACCTTATTCATGTCAGTATCGAAGATCAAGTTGTTGACATTTTCACAAAGGCTTTAGGTACAGACAAGCTAAGGAAGTTTAGAAAAATGTTTGGTGTACTAGAAGTGGATTTGAACTTGAGGGGGAGTGTTGAAAATTCAAGCTCAACTAGTTAGGTTTCATTAATTACTAGAGTAGAAAATAACTAGGTTAATTTCATAAGGTTGAATTATTTTCGTTACTTATTTTAGTTTGGTTATTTGTGGTTTGGTCTTTTAGTTAAATACCTTGGTGTTGATGGTTTGGCTTTCTTTTCTTCATTACACAAGTTTGTGTATTTCATGTGACAAGAACCTTGGAGAGTTCTTGATGTTGTGTTTTGTGTTGTGATCATTATGTTGTAGTTTCCTTTCAATAAAGATTTATGTTTGCACTTGAGTAGATCTTCTATTTGTTAACATTTTGGAATCCTTGATATGGTCATCCATGGACCATTGCCAAAGGCAATTTTATGAATAACCACCTCATTTTCAAGGCTAACTATTTCATTTTTTTGTTAAGAACAATTTCTTTTTTTTGTTAGCTTTTTTAATAACTCTCTTTAACAATTCTTAATAACTACCTCCATTTTATAACTACCTCAGCTTTTTCCTTATTCACCAACATGTATATGAAAAAAGAAATTAACTTGTGTTTTTTCATGTCCATGAAATGTATAATTTAAATTAAATTTGACATTGACATAAATAATGATGAATTATTGAAATCCATATGAAAACATAAGAAGAAAATAAATAGTTGATCATCATTGGTAATGCGAAATAATGTGGAGCTCAAATATTGGACAATATAAAATAAAGGTTCTTATAAGCAACCAATTTTTGGGATTACTCTACTACTTTTTTATGGTTAAAGGGAACCAACACCCACCAACATATCATGCAAGATGAATGGTGCAATAGTGCAACAAAATGCAAAAACATTATTTCCCTTTCCATGAGATGTATTTCCTAAAGATAGAAAGAATGAAAGAGTTTTTTTGCATTTTGTTGCACTAGTGCAATTTGTGTTCAGTGCTTAGAGAATTTTAAGAATTTTTCCTTATGTAGGGATTTCATTTGGTTTCACATTTTGACTCTTGGAAGAATGTGCATCAAGTGTTGTTACTTTAAATTATTTGTTGTTCATGTTTTGGGAATTTCATGGAACATTTCCTATTTTAATTATTGTTGGTTTGAATTGGATTAATGTGAACCAACACCCACTTGTGCACCATCCATTGGCAACCTACTATGATTCAATTGAAGATGAATCACAACTAAGGTACCAAGGGGGTCGAATTCAGTAACCTATCTTATAAACTACATTATTTTATCCTTCCAACACCAACACCACCACCACATGTTGTAAGTGATTTTCTTCCCACTTTTACTTTTTCCAATGAATTAATTTATGTTCATTCCTAGGAGTTGTGTGCTTCAGCAAAATTGCAAAAAAACTAGGATGATGATGATACATTGATGGAGATCATTATCATGGAGTACACCAACATGGGAGGAAATCAAGTGTATGAATCCCAACTAAGCAATTTCAAGTGCCTTTAGGTGGAACACGACTTAGTGCTAACATGAAGTATGTCTATTTGTCATAGTCTCAACACTCATAGGAATTTTAGTTATTATTTCCCCACCATCCAATGCTAATTCAAAAAGTAGGGTTTTATTGATCTTCTCTTGTTTCACTTGCTAATTATGATGACTCTAGATGGAATGGGTAGAATTGACAAGGACAACACCAAATATTTTGTAGTGCCTAATATTTAAACATCCAAGGACCAAACAAGCCAAAATCCTTGTCAACACATCATTTTTTTTTGCAATTCTTGTTACATATCTTTATGTGGTGCTATTTTAATGGCATGTTAATCATGAAAAGTTGTGCTTATTGAATAATATGAATATTGAAAAATCTGAGTCATGAAATCTTCCAATATCAAGGTTTGGTTTAAATTTCATTCAATATCACTGCTTTCATAAAAGGCCCCTTAGTTTTCATAATTAAATTTCTTTGATCTTCAAATTTTTATAATAATAGGGTATTATTACACACATCTAAAAAACATTCAAATTTTCATATTTTTTCAATTTTATGTTTATCAAAATTTAAGGTTTGTTTAAAGTTCATGAATCTTTTATGACATATAAATGTGATGCAATGTATATGTTGTATAAAGAAAAGTTGTAGTTTATAATATAAGAAATTAAACTTTAAAATGTTAACATGTTTTGGTATGATTTGAAGTTGTGATAATTTTTCAAGATGAAACATAAAATTTGGCAAAATATGTACACTTTTAAAAATGCTTATTTATTCAAAAAATTTTTTTTAAAAAAATGGACATATTGGGGCAACTATAAATACAATAAATAGTAAGTTTCAAAATATTTCATTTGAAAAAATTTCTCTATGAATTTGTTTTTGGCAAAAGGACCCCAAAAAGGACAATAGTCCTAAATGGAAAGTAAAAGAAATTGCTTAATAAATGTCATTTGGACCTAATAAACAAATTTCAACATTTACATTGTGAGAAAATCTAGTAAAGACATTTATTTATTCCTTTCATATGTGTTCACAATCTAATATTTCCTAATTTTTCAATAATGCTTTTAAATATGGAGGTAAATTTTGTCATGGCCTAGGATATTTTTGGATACTTTTGGCAATGTGATGGCCTAGGATATTCTGAGATACTTTTGGCAGGCCATGAACTTCGAGCGGGGGATGAGGCCTACAACCAACAGAACCAGACTTTACTCAACCCCGAGCAATTTCGAGTTGCAACAACAATTAGCACCCTCCCAGATTCATACCTTGTCAGGGACATCAAAATGGCAACTGAGGAAGACACCTGGGCTACCAACATCAAGAAGGAACTCCAGGAACGACCAAGGAACCCAAATCGTGATGATTTAGATCAATTTGAACAGTAAGACGGACTTCTCCTTCGAAATAACTTGATTTATGTACCCGAAGGACCTATACGCCTAAAAATCCTAAGAGAATGCCACGACAACACCCTGGCCGATCACTTTGGAATGGCACGGACTCACGAACTAGTGTTAAGGAATTATTGGTGGCCCAAAATGAACAAGCTGCTACGGGAGTATGTCAAGTCTTATGATACATGTGCTCGATCCAAGGCTCCCAGGCATCGCCCGTTTGGACTCCTACAGCCCTTGTCGATTCCTAGCCGACCTTGGGGATCTATTGCAATGGACTTCATCATGGATCTCCCTACTGTTAGAGCCAAGAATTCAATACTGGTTGTGGTCGATCAACTCACCAAAATGGCCCATTTCACCCCTTGTTCCAAGTCAATCACGGCAGAAGAGATAGCTCAGTTAATTCTGGACGGGATTGTTCGACTGCATGGACTCCTCGAGGAAATTGTGTCCGACAGAGGTCCTCAGTTTGCATCCAAGTTTTGGCGTCGCCTATTCGAGCTTCTTGGAGTTAACATTCGGCTATCTTCAACTTTCCACCCCGAGACAGATGGACAAACCGAACGGACAAACCAAACACTCGAGGAATACCTTCGTTGCACTGTGAACTACCAACAGGATGATTGGCTGGACCTACTATCTCAAGCAGAGTTTGCTTATAACAACACAACACATGCATCGACCAGGATCAGTCCATTCTTTGCCAATTACGATTTTCATCCCAAGTTCAACCTTGAAATTCCTAGGGACTCCGTAAACCCCTCGGCTGAAGAAAGGGCCACGAGGCTTGGACAGGTTCAACAGAACCTTATGGTAGAACTCAAGCTAACACAAGAGTGGCAAAAAAAGCAAACAGACCGCCGACGCAAGGAACATCCAAACTTCAAGGTTGGAGACAAGGTCTAGCTTCTCAGAAAAAACATTGCTACCACTCGCCCATGTGCCAAGTTGGATTACAAGTGCCTCGGACCTTTCAAAATTGCCAAATTGGTTGGTTTAGTGCCTTGCCAGTTGGAGCTTCCACCCTAGTTCAAAATCCACAATGTTTTCCATGTCTCCTTGCTTGAGCCCTATCATGAAAACCCGATCCCAGAACATCATCGAAAACCCCCAACTCCAGTCGAAATTGAAGGCCAAGAAGAGTTTGAAGTTCAGGAGGTCTTGGACTCCAAAAAGATTCGTGGAAAGCTCTTGTACCTTGTCTTTTGGCGAGGTTATCCTCCTTCTAAAGCTACTTGGGAGCCTGCTGGAAACCTAGTTCATGCCCAAGACTTAGTTAATCAGTTTCACCAACGGTATCTTAACAAACCGGCTCCATCTGGAAGATGTCGCTTGAGGAGGGGATAATGTCATGGCTTAGGATATTTTTGGATACTTTTGGTAATGTCATGGCCTAGGATATTTTGGGATACTTTTGGTAATGTCATGGCCTAGGATATTTTGGGACTAGTATGGTTCAGGGTTATAAAAGGAGATAGTCTAGGGAACAACTCTTCAGCAGACCAACACCAGTTGATGGATCAATAAACTTGACTTGTTTTGTAATTCTCCACTTGTTTGTAGCCGGTCCATAACAGATTTTATGTTTCAAACTCTTTTGTACTTAAAGATTATTGTATATATTTGCAAGGTTTCAATTGGAAGGCTTATTATTTTTTGCATTGTCTATGGTTTGAAATTTGGTGCATAGTGATGTTGCAAGGGCATTGTCTTTAGTATGGAGGTAGATCTTGTGTTTCAAGCTTTCTTATGTGCTTAAATTTTTGTGCAAATTTATATGGTTTCAATTGTATTTGGTAAATAAGCTTTCCTTTGAGACCCATTACAAGCATGAGTGTATAACATATATGGTTGAATGAATATTTGCAAGAGTAATTTTTTGGTAAAATTTGTCACATTTGTGCAAAGTTTCAAATAAACAACTAAACTAAAAATCAAGCTTGGAATCAAAGGTGTTTATTGGTTAGAAAACCAAAAAAATCGTAATTTGCAACTACAAAAAAATGTACGAAACTCAAAACTAAAGGTTCAAGCCCATTCAGTAATTTTTTTCTTAAATTGGAACCAAAGGTTCCACCTAAAAACCATAACTAACCAACATTAATAATGACCAAGTTACATTTACCTAATTTACTTATTTAAAGGATAGTAGATATTAAAATCATTCATATACAACTAAATTATATGTCATCGAGTGAAAACATACTACGGTGACCAAAAAATGTGGTTGCAAATACTATTTTTCAAAACTATGTAATGTTCAACTTCCACCAAGCCAATATTAAAAGAGGTTTTCATAAATTATACTCAAAATAAAGTAGTTCAATAGCCAAATAATGCAATTGTGAAAAGAAATTATATATTTTTATTAATATTAAATGATTAAAAATATATATTTGTGTGAATTTATATGTTGTCATGATATATTGCAGAATGCAAATATATTTTTAAAGTAATTCAAATAATTGAAAAAATTGATGAAATCTTAGTCATATTATATTGAATATTAATTGACTGTACCATTTCAATCACAACTAAAAAGTTTGACTCATGCCATTTCTCAAAAAACATTTGGACAAGTTTTTCATTCAAATGAGCATAAGTGTGTTGAAAAAAAACATTTTCTTGAAAAATTATTTTTATTTGAAAGATGACAAGAATTATGTTGAAGACCTTTGTATCAAAATCCATTTTATATGTTTATCAAAATGCTAGATGAATTTTTTTTAATTGCCCTCAAAATATAAACAAATATACCAAAAAAAGAATACATTTTTTGCTTAAAGTGCCCCCCCCATGGTGTGCTTTCACCTCATAATGAATTTCCAATGGATGGTCTAGGATAAATAGATTGATAATTGAACATATAAGGGGCTAAAGAGGACAAGCATATTGGTTTTCAGTTTTTTGGTCATGGGGTCTAAAAATAAATTCTTCCCCATCTTTGGGCATGTTGGCACACCTATAGTTGTTTAAATCAAATAATTTGGTGGAGAAATGACAAAGATATGCCTCCCCAAAGGAAAGGTGGGTCCATTAACTATAAAAAAATTTAAACAAACACATGCCACATTGTTGACCAAACATGGTTCATCCTATGAAAGAACTATGAAAATTTGAAAATTGCACAAGATCTAACCTTCAATCAATTTAAAGGAATATGAAATTCATTCATTAGTTTGTGCAAAAATGTTCATCATACATCTAGGCCAAGATTGATGTTCATGAAAAATGGGAAAATATATGGTGATACATGGACCATTATTTGTCTAACCTTAAACTTTCAAGTGGTGTTACACTTGCACCAATGACAAATTCTTCCTATCTTGGTCTATGTGCTTTTTGTTGTGCAAATGTTGGTTATGTAGGTGGTCAATGGTGCCTTTGAAGAGTTTGTCACCTTCCACAAGATCATCACCTTGCCATTTTTCTCTTTTCAATGCAAGTTCGTTATCATGTTCATTATGTTGTGATGTGTAGTGTTGTGACGTTCGATGTTGTAAGGGTGTAAATCCATAGTGAATTCTATTAAAAAAAAGACTAAAATTAGTCAAAGGTAGAAATTAATCGACCAAAAAGAGATGCACGTACATATATATACAATGCATAAGAGGAGGTTGAGATGAAATTATCATGTATTTAAATTGAAAAGAAAGAAAGAAAACAAAATGTATGTAAACGGTGGCCATGTAATAACCGTTGTGAACATCTAAAAATCAAGTTTAACTATGGAGGAAACTCTCCTTGACAAAGGAATCTAGAAAAACTGATAAGAAAAGGGAAGAGCTTGGCCTTTTATACAGCCGTCAACAAAGTTGAAACCTTAAACAAACCATAACCCTAAAACATCTAATAGTGTACAATAACCTAAAAACGTACATTAACCTTAAAAACATATATTAACCCTAAAGTCATGATTGGCATGCCCGTAACTAGCTGTCATGTATGAGGCCATGCATACGGGCATGACAATTATCTGCCTTACAGAACTTGAGTCATTTTTTGAATTTCATCCTATTTTGTGATTTTTTGGAGTTCAGAAAAGGTGAATTTGTCTTTATGTTCATCTTTTCTTTAAAAAAACCCAAGTCACATTTGGGTTGTCCCTTTCATGTGTTTAACATAACTCAAAAACCCAATTCCCTTGAGTTCATCTTGATGGTTATCACCATGGTTTGTGATCCTCTGCCCTTTGCGTTATGGGTTGTTTGTTAAGAATTCATCCCCTTGTGTGTTTGCACAATCTCAAAACCTAAGTTCATCATCCCTTTGTCTTCATGATCTTTGTCCTCTTTTGTATTTGTTGTAGCTTTAGAACTCAAGTTTGTAGTCCCTTTATGTTGATGATCTTTGTCCGTTTTGTGTGTTTTCCCCCCTTAATGTTCATCCTCTTCTTTAAACCCCAAGGTCCTATTGGGTTTGTTTGATTGTGCTCATCCTCTTCCTTGCATCTATAATCTTGATGTATTCATGTTGCTTGTCTTGTGTATTTTATTCATTTAGGTCAATGCAAGGTAAAATATATAACAAAAGTAAAGGTTTTACTTAAGTCATGTGTCATTTATATAACTACAATAAAGTATCATCAAATTAGGGGAAAATATATGTCAAGCATTGTCCATTTGTTGTATTACATTTATAAAATTCCAATTAAAAAAAACTATGAACAAATGAACTTAAAAAGTAGATGAAAAATACATTTCAAATTATGTTACATACCCTCCTTCCCCTTTCTATAGTTGGTTTGTAATTTTGAATGTTGTAGTAAAGAGTTGGAACATGTCCCTTTGCTTGCATTTGAATGCTTGCTTGAGCCATGGCCTCTTTCTAACTTTTCAATGTAAAACCTAGGTTCACACCTTTCTAAATATATAGTGGAGGATGAGTTTGTAAATATGTAGCAAAATTCTTGTAATAAGTATTACTATCTTAGACCAAGTTAAATTGAAACTTGTTTTCACATGCTTCTCTATTAGCTTTTGAATTACTTTTTTAGATGTGGTAAAAGAATTAACAACATGTTTGGCCTTCTTCTCCTCCTTTTCCTGTCTCTTTTGTTCTTTAATTTTTTAATAGCCTCTTTGTCTATACTTTTTGCTATAATATGTTTTCATATTCCTTAGATGTTATTACATGTGATTAATTATAATCTATTGATGGTTCTTTGCCCTTTGTTTTCTTTGCTAGATTATGGGTAACTTTTGTTGGTGCTCCTTGTGTGGTAGTAGGACTTTTGGGCATTTTCACATAATATTTTAGGATAAGTTGCTCCTAGACATTGACATCAACCCTTGTTCCAACATCTTCAATTGTAGCTACTATGTTTAACAACTATGTGGCAACCCCATCTTCTTTTAATAGTTTAGTGTCATCAATTGTTCAATCAAAACTATCCTTGTCTTCATATGAAATGTAAATAACTATTGTTATTTTATGAACTTCACTTGGTGTAGTCCTCTCATCCATGGCCTTGCGATTGAGTGGTTAGATTCTTATAACTTTAAAGTTGTTAAAAACAAATTGGACAAAGATTGGTTATTTAGGAGGCCATTTCCATTTTATTCCAAATGGCATGCAAAAAATGAAGAAGGTGCAACTTATTCAATAATAATAATTTTTAATTTACTTGAATGTAGTAGGGTGCTTATAATTCATTATGAAAATATATTTAACATACTCTTAGTTTATTTTAACATATACTTAGAATATATTTAGAATATGTGATTATTTCATAGCAAATTAAAAAATACCCTTTTACCTTAAATGTTTCCTAAATTATACAAATTGTGATTTCCTTGAGGATTCGTTCAATGCCTTGTCTACCTTGCTAGCAAGTGTGCATTTGTTTGGTTCATTATGATTATTTCTAAGCATTGCATTATTTCTTTCTTTTCTGAAAGTTGTTTTGAAAAGCTTGAAACAATTCATATTTAGGGCAAAGGACATGTGATGGCAATATGATCATGTTCAACCCAAATCATTATGCATGTTCTATTGCTTCTATTGTAACATGAGAACCATGCTTGTCTAAATTAATAGATGCCAATTAAAGGGTGAAAGATGCCACCTATAATTGACCTTTTGAAGAGTGATAAAAATTCCTTGAATAGAAAAGCTATCATCCATGCTTTCTTATGCATCACCACGCATGTTTTTGTTTTGCTAATACTTGATGTAATCATTTTGAATCTTTCACCCCTAAATATGTAGAACTTTAGTAAGGAATCCCCTATTCCATTAATAACATAATTTATTGTCAACCATTGCCTAGATTTGGGAATGGTGTTATAAATATAATATGAACCCCTATTTGCCAAAACTCTTGCGGGCCTCACTACCTCCTCACCTAAGTCCTTGATTTTTTGAGTAGATGCAAGCTACATCGGTGGTTTACTTTTTGCATCCTTATGGACTTTTTATAGTGTGTACTTTCATCAAATGTCACAAACACATTGTAAAATCATCAATTTGACAAAAACATTTTGAATTAATATTGCCAACTTGAATAATAATATTTATTGAGGGGTGAAATTCAATAAACATACACCAATCATATAATCATGAACTTTTAAAGTGGACATGCATTATAATTTGGTATCTGCATTAACATTCAAATGCATTTTTTGTTATGATGTCATCGCAACATTTTTTATAAGGATTCAATATATGATACATGATAGAAGAAAAAACATGGATTGGAAAAAAATACAACAAAAACTTTAACTAACAAATAACTATGGAATTTTGAATGGCCAAATTTGAACTTTATTTTCAAAAGTCCTAATCTTGGTCATATTTTTGTTGGATTGATATTTTTTTCCCTTTATCATGTATGTTCAAAAGTTTTCAAGATGGGTAGCCTTTTATATGGATTTTATTATTGATTAATCACCACATAGGGCCCATTCAACATTGGTTTTTAAAGTTTTTTTTTCCATTCTAATGTTAAAATATGGATTTTATATGGACTTTTGGGACTAGGACTCTTGTCACTTTTGACCCATCCTAATTTGCATCTATCCATTTCATTTAAGATCTTCATTATACTTATGCTAAATGTATAGTTTTTATTAGTTTTGGTAGAACAAGTTATTGTCAAGAACATCACTTTCACATGATGAATGAAGTTCATTCATAATACTAATTAATTTCTAGTTCACTCTTTAATTAAGTTTCAATCCACTTTTAATTAATTCCCAGTTCAATTCTAATTAACTCTTAGTTCACTTCTAATTCACTTTCAAGTTCTTCTAGTTCACTTTTAGTTGATTCATAGTTAATTTTTATTTCACTCTTATTGAAGTCCTAATCAACTCACAATTCAATTATAATTAAGAAACCTTTTAAAAACTTCCCTAGTGGATGGGCACATGGAAACCGATCTAGCAATAATATAGAAACTTGCTATAAATTTCCTTGTAAACTTGCTCTATATAAGATGTTCCTCTCTTTTCAACTTTGGCTTGTACTTTGTGATCTTATAAACTTGCTTCTACTTGCTCACTTTTTTAACCTAGCTTCGACTTTCACATGTCTTTCCCTCTCTTTTAATTTCAAATTTACTTGGTTTTCATTTACTCTAAATCTCAACTTTTTAATACTAAGAACTATAAACTCTTGGAAACATTGAAGGTTCTCTGATATAGATTTTGATAGTGATGACACACTTGAAAAAGTTTTGTCACATTTAAATAGTTTGAATGTTCATCCTATTCTGTTGTGCTTTGTTGGTTTACTTATGTTTGACATACATGTTTTTGATGAGAATGTAATGTAAACAAAAATTTGAATGCTTTGTAGGACAATCATAAATCTACTTTATTTTGAGATTCAAAGTTTGAGAACTCTTTATTTGGAACTGTGAATCCTAAATCCCTTATAATTGATTTCAATCACTCCCATTACCAAATAGTCTCTAATGTTAATTGGGTGAATTTTGAATTGTATGGGCTAACTTACACCCGAAACCAAACTCTTTGTTATTCCCTTGGGGAGGGGAGGGGCATTGGGTGACCAAGTGACACAATTTTCTCTCAATTTGTTAATATTTTTTTTGTCCAAATGAGGCCCAATGGGTGGTTTTAAACACTTTTGGTCCCCCCATTACCAAAGAGATTGTATCCCAAGTGGGGCCCATTGGGTGCCCAAGTTACACAATTTTCTCCCCATCACCAATTTTTTTTGTTATTCTAAGTGGGGCCCAATGGGTGCACAAGGGGGTAATTTTCCCCCATTCTTGAATAGGAAAATGCATCATCCTTGTATGGGTCCAAAAGAAAAAACCTAAAAACACACTTCTTTTACATTGCCCGTTCGATCATAGGGCCCACAATGAATGCTAATCAGATTATTCTATGATCCATAATGGGCCCGTGATTGTTTCCTTGCCTTGTTCAATTACAAACTGTTGTTCAATGATGGGCATCTTTACCCTAGTCCCTCCCAAAGAAAGATCTCCAACTGTTAACGAAGGTAGTTTGTTTTGTTTTGTTTTTGGCATGTTGAGAAGTACCCAATCACATATTGAGCATGGGTGGAGCTGCTCTTACCCCTTTTTCTCAAGAGCTCATAGAAATTGAATCACACAACAGACACTTCAGAATAGTTGACCCCTCTTATGATGGTTAATAAACGGAATTTGGTGCGAATGGCATTTCTTGTGCCTTTGGCCCAAATGTATTGGCTTTGGCCAAAGGCATGTGCTTTTACATTTTCCAACTTTTCTCTCTACCTTAATATCTTGGCCACTTGGGCCCTAAATAATTAACATTGAAATTTGTGAAAATTTGTAGTAATTATTAGCCAATAAACTTGAAATATGTGAACCCAAAATTGTCATGCCCAAATTTCTTGTGGTTTCAAGTTGTCAATGGCCCATTGAATGTGTTACATTGAGAATTATAAAAAATTATAAAAAATAAATTAAAATTATTGCTGTAATAAAAATTTCAAGATAAATTAATATTCAACAATGAAATGCCAAAGATACCAATGTAATTATGGCATTTTTACATATCCATTTCTTATGGCATGCATTACAATTTTGCCCCCAATTTGCAGTACAAAAAGACATGCTCACATTTGAATCATGAAATGCCCCCATATGCAAGGGTTGCCCATACGATGGGCCCTTGGGTCCATGGACCATCGTACCGGCAAGTCTACTACCCAAGGGCCCATCTTATGGGCAACCCTTGCATATGGGGGCATTTCATGACTGTCCCATGGGTCCCATGGGTCCCATGTAAGTTGGGACAATGTGTATGATTAGATTATAACTGGGCCTAACTAGATTGATCTACCATAAAATCCTTATGGGCTTTCTGCAATTTGTCCCTTTGTAAAGAGAAGGCATTGAATGGCGGCACAATTACCAAAAGAAAATTGGTAAGGACCATATAAAAAGGGTTATGGTGTTGGAGCCCACTCTACATGTGTACAACCTACCTACAAATCTAATTACTGTAGCCTAGGATAATTTTATTTGATTTATTTTTGATTTATTTTTGATTTTTTCTTTTCATGATCTACTATGCTATTGTTATGCCATAGGGAGTGGAATGCAGGTTAGGGAATGGAAGTAGGTAAGGCACTGTATGTCTGCTAAGGAGATAGATGAATGTGGATGGCAAGATATGTCATTGTGGTTATTACCCATGGTACAAGAGTATGGGTAAAGAGGGGATTTTCATGTCTACACGCTACCCATTGTGCATGCTGCAATGAAAAAGGTGCAGTTCACTATGGCCATGAAAACCTATTGATACGCCTATTTGCCGGTGGTAGCCGACCGCACAAAGAATAATCTTCCTCCCAGCTTCAGAGGTCCTTTGCGGATCTCAAAAGTGCCTCCAAGGTGGTGGCACATTCAGATTTGTCTAAGGGTGTTATCTCAGGTATAGCTTTCCAAAAACGTTTTTTCTTGCTTTTCCATGATACTTGGCAGCTATCACAAACATGAAAGAAAAAAGAAGCATGACATCTTGTCAAGTGGAATGCGCCTGCTTGAGTGAGCATTTTGTTCTTCAAAATGCCTTGCATTTCTAGGAGGCAATAGAGTTATCTGTAAAGTGCCGTGTTAGGGAGCGAGAATGGCCAGTTTCGGCATAAGAGGATATCAAACATGTAACTGGGAATGAAAATTTTACAAAACGAAATAACTGGGACCAATCTAGTTTTTCCACCAATTTTGGTGGAGCCTACACTGAGTTTCATCCCTTTTTTTTGCTTTTTCCTGAGCGCCTCCACTGTTGCTACATATAATTTCGCCTAGTACCTGTACAACTACTATAATTAGTCTTGAGATTTTCATACTGAGATTTTGAAAATTTTCATTACTTTGGGTAATGCCACTGGGAGAGGGGATAAGTGGTGAAAGAAAGCCCAAAGAGAGGGTGAAAACAGGGTGACATTATGGATAACTCGAATAATACTGTAAATAATATGCCTTCCATTAACAGTAAACAAATTCTGCCAAGCTCTTATGAGCAGGGGTAATGCCCTTAATAATCTTCCTCCAAGCCTTAGAGAGGTCTCTTCGGAGACATCTGATAAAATTGGAACAATACAGAGAAGATTAGCATGGCCCCTGCGCAAGGATGACACGCACAAATCGAGGAATGGTCCAAGCCTTAGAGGTACGTTTGACATACATGTTTGAAAAGTGCCTCTGAGGTTTGAGGCAGATCCAAACAACGAGTACGGTAATGGCGTGACAATATGACATTACTTTGATGTAATAATCGAGACTTACATGCATGATGGGCCCTCAATAATTTCCTACCATATATGTGGAGCACGAGCGCCCATGGTATGGGCAAGCCATGGGCAAGCACATTGCAGTGCTGAAAAGGGCCACTGTGGAGGCTATTACCCTTGTTGAACCGGTACCATTCTGGATCCTTAGTATATAGACACATATTGATCCAGGTCAGTGTTGTGCATGTAAGTGTCAATAGCTGTATATATGGCATGTAAATCCTGTGTAAGTGTAAATCATGCTTCAAAACATTTACTCAACAATTTAGTGTAAATGTTTTGGGGGCATGTACCACCTGTAAGTGTATATTTTATATACTCTTAATGATCATATTTTCTTGCAAAATCTATATAAATTAGTTGACTGCATTTTAAAGTTTTTTTTTTTTTTTTTTTTTTTGCAATGTTCCACTTTGATTGGTCCTTCACAAAAAAATCATGATACTTTTGATATTGTCCAAACATTAACATTTTTTACAACTATGGGACTATTGTGGTGCTATTCCATGGAATATTTTGAATGCACATTTTGCCTCACCTCATTGCTGGAATAGAAACTTTTATTTTTAACATTGTTCATCATCATTTTTGGCCTAAGCTTTCACAAAAACTTAGATACTTATTATGATCATATTATTAATTAAGTTAATTTTGATGTATCCAAAAGCACAAATGTTTTGATGAGATTTTTTTTTGGGGTAATGAGCCATTTGGTTGCCCATCATCACAAACATTATGAAATCTCTCCCCTCCCCCTCCCAATATAATCACATTTTTACATTGTTCTACATAGCTGCATAAAATCATATAAATGTATTTTAAAAACTTGTACATTACTTTACATGGCATAAAATAAATTTACATAATTTTACACTGACGCAAAATATAAATAGATTTTAATTATGAGATTTATGTTTACTCAGAATGGAAGTCCTAAACCATTTACATGCACAACACAGGTCTTGCTATACACCCCACCTTCTACTAGTATTTACTTGGTAGGAAATAAGGTAATATTAGATTCATACCAGTACTTGCTTAGTAGGGAAAGGAGTTAATAATAATTTCATCTTAGAGTTTTGCTAATGTAAATACTAGATGTTTTATTATATTGTAGTACCTTTATCATTCCGACAAAAAAATTGTCAAATAATTAATTAAATTTGAAATCTTAACTTTGGCATTTGGTTTTTAAATTTTGAAAATTTTGGCAGGTAATGATTATAAAACATAATAAACAGAAATTTGTCATTGTTATGGAACAGTTTAGTGTGTTTAGACTATTACAAATTTAAGTCAATGGCACAGAAGGTTGGCCGATCAAATCTCTAACAGTTAGTTGAACTTCTGATATTATTGAAATTTTGACACAAATAATAAATAAAATTTCAAAAGTTCGACAAAACAAAAAGAAAATTAAGTTATGCTGAAATAATAAATATACAACAATATACTAGCCCCAAATCAATGTTGGATCCTAATACCAAGATGAAGGTGGTATGAACTAGTGTTGGACAAATATTGAAAAAATCTGAAAATCATGCTCATATATCAATGTGGATATCACAAACTATGATATTTAGGGTGAAGAGTTTGCTAGATCTTAAAGTTATGGGATCCAGCCATATAATATCCAAATTTAAATCTTAATTCACAAATCTGAATCTAGGCATGATATCAATTTCCTACCTGGATCTAGATATTGGGTAAAAGCAGTTAGGCTTGACCTAAAAAAGATATAGTTTGAGGAGACTGCTACCTCAAACCCTAATTGTTGCACTACTAGTTGATACTATTGCCAAAAGTATAAAGTGGTCTAAGCTTAAGCTTGGGCCTGAACTTTTTTTATCTTCTTGTTTTGTCTTTGTGCCCTTCTTTTGCACTATACTATGTCCATGCCCTTTATTTGTGCTATGTTGTGTTTGTGTTTTTCTTTTGTGGGTTGTTGTTGGGTTTATGCTCTGTGCATTTTGTCCATGCTTTTTCTTGGCACTATGGCCTGTGATAATCTTCCTTTGCACCATTGTTGCAATGTTTTTTTTTCTTCATGTTGCTAATGTCATTCTCTCATTTCACTGTTTGAAATAATGGGTCTATTTTTATAGGATTTTTGAAAGATGATATTTTGGCCTGTGTTGAAACTTGAGATTAGGTGTAGAGTTAGAATATATCGAAAGATTTTGGTTTCTATTAGAGGATTTTTTTGAAGATTAGGGTTTTTTTTTTTTTTTTTTTTTTGCAGGGTGAAATATTTGAGTTTCCATAATTCTTCTTTTGCATTCAAATACTTTTGGATGTAGATGGCAAGGCCATGGTGTGACTCCCAATGGTTAGCACCTATAATGAAAAGAAAATTTACTTAATATTTGAAATTTAGTGATTATGCCAAGTAAATATTGCAATTTAATAATAATTTTGTCTGAATCGTTTTTGTTGGTTTGACATTGTTATAAGTTTCAATAAATGTTGAGCATTGACCTAAGGAAAAAATACATGCCCTTTTGTGGAGATAATCAAACAATCTTACATTATGTTATGCTCTCAAGTGATACCAGGCTTCTTTTGTACAATAGATAGTTAGCAGTCCTGCCCTTTTTTTCATTGGCAATTTTTTGGCTGCAAAGGTGAAGTAAAAAATGTGAAAATTAGTTGATTTTTGAGAGGTTTCCGCCAAATTTTAAAAAAAAAAAAGGTAATTGTTTTTCCAAAATTCACCTGATTTCCAAGGAAAAAAGTCACCATATTTCTACAATAGACTCCAGCTATTTATGCACAGATGAACTGCCAAAAAGATTTGGCACTCCCTTTGGAAAATAATTCTCATGACCAAAACAAAAATCACACAAGCAGTCAAGCAACAAAAAAAGTTCATTTATGCACATAGAAAAATGTATACAGACAGATGAGAGAGAGCAAGCCCTGATTAGGAGCAGCAGCAGCAGCTCTTTGTTATTGTTGTTGTAGTAGGCTACTTGACAACTGTTACAGAATCACAAGAAGAAAAGTACTGGGTACTAACTAGTTGGTCTTGTCAGCTCAACTGCTGCTGCTGCAGCCAGAGACAATATTGCACACTGAAACTAGACTTGTCCAGTCTCTATAAGTTTTCATGATACCAAAAATGAGAAAGAAAAAAGAGGGTAAGCTCTAATATAGGACTACTCACTAACAAACTTACTTAAGTGTGCAACAGTTTGATCAATCCCTGTGTGCACACACTCTATCTAATTAGTTAGTGCTGCTGCAGCAACAGCAATTTGATCAAATGTCTGTCTCTCTGTGCACATTCTGATTATAAATAAGAAGTCCATAAGCACAGATCTCAACATTTCTGACTGTACAGCTGCTGGATCTTGTACTGTAACAGCTGAAAAATTCCATGTTTGTATTATTGCATTTTGCATGCTGAAGACTAGAGACAGACACAGCGAGATATATCACAAAGAGAGAGAGAGGGTGGGCGGGGGGAAGAGAGAGAGCGCAGAAGTGTCTGGAATCCAAGAAAGAAAGAAAGAAAGAGAGTTTCAGATTCCTTTGGAGTTTCTGCACTTGTGGGTATACCGAGATGTAATTGGGGAAGAAGCTCATGTATGTGAGCTTTAAGTCCTGAGCTTGTTGTTACCTATTTTCTGCAGAACGGCAACAAGATCCAAACACAAATTGTTCAAGATCATCAGAACATTAATGAACTCTAAGTTCTAAGAAGAAGAAGAAGAAGAAGAAGAATAGACGATGTATAGATCTCGACGTCTATGCAGATCATCTTCACAGCAACCTCAAGTGGGTTTGGAGGCCGTAACTGCTGTGTATCCGCTAGCTAAGATCTGAGCCTGCCTGCCTGCGTGCATGCATGCAGATCAGTCCAGGGATGAGGTTTGGATCAGCAGCTGCTGCAGCTGGGAAGAGCATATTAGTATAAGAATAATATGGTTTGAGAATCTTACGAGTATTTTGGTTTGTTTTTGCGGGTTTTGGATTTGCTGTTGTGATCATCCTCGGCGACAGCTTGTTTCTGAGCCGTTTTAGAGCCGGTTTTCGTGTCCGCAGCTGCAGCATCATCTGCATCATCCGTTGGTTCTTCGTTGGCAGCAGCTTGGTTCGTCGTCGTGCAGCTCACGTTCTGAACTGCAGTTTGTTGGACATGATATTGAGGCGGCTGGTGTAGCCAGCTTGGCGCACAATTGCGAGCGTTGCGCTCGCGAGTCTCCAACAAGGATGCAAAACTCTCCGATTCTTCCCGGTCCCCATGAAACCTGATCTGCGACATGATGTCGATGCTCTATCCACCTGCTGCAGTAGTGCACTGTGCTGCTGCTGCTTGCTGACACGGGAGTTGCTAATTTGATCCGGTCGAAGCTTTCTTTTGCTTGCTTTTGTTGCTTGCTGTCTGGTGTTGAGAATGTGGCCAATATGAATTCCCGTCTCTAATTTAAACCAAACCAGCTCCTCTCAAAGTTCTGCAGGAAGATTAATGACAGTTCGGGTCGCCACACACAAGTTCATGAAAAAGTAGGAGGCTGAAGCTCTCTCTTAAGTACACCTTGGCTCTCTCTGCAGGACAAGGAGAGCAAACAGTAAGCACAACAGGAGGGCCCTTGGAACTGCAGACTAGATATGAAAAGTCCAACTTATATGCAGCTCCGCACTGAGTTCGAACCCCCCAAAAAACACAGAAAACAAAAATACAAATTTCCTCTGCAATGCAAGAATTCCACAACAACATTCCAGAGTCACTAGACCTGAGGAGAAGGGGGTTCGACAACTCTACCAAACTATTTCTAGTCCCAGCAGCTTCAGATCACACAGCAGCAGCAGATTCTCTCACAGAAACTATAAAGGTGAAGAAGTCTGGAGCTGCATGCAGCAGAAAACTAGCAAGAGTGTGCAGATGGGACACGTATAGCACTAGCTCGAGATCCTATTCTTCAGCTGTGCAATCTCACTCAGAAAACACAAAAACCCAAGCCCAACCCAGCTACCAAACTCTGCAATCCAAGATCACATTCAAACTCAGAAGAACTCTGCAATCTAAAATCACATTCAAACTCAGAAGAACTCTCACAGCAGCAAGAAGAAGAAGAAACACCAACACCAACACCAGAAGAAATCTTGCTGCTGCTGCAACAACAACAACAACAACAACAACAACAACAACCGAGATTCAAGCTCCAAAATGAGGACTGTGAGGAATGCAGAGGAAAGTATTTATAATTTACATCTGAACCAGTCTCAAAGATTACAAGCTCCCACTAATTTCTCAAATTATTTTTTTCCTTTTCCCCCTTGACTCTGGAATGAGTGTGTAAATTTGCAGCAACAGCAACACAACAACAACAACAACTTTAGTTGCAGGCAAGCAAAACCAAATTCTTTCTCATCCTTCTCATCAACCACAACACATTTATCATTTACAGCCCTGAGCTCATGCACAAAAAACCCCAAAAACAAAACCCTCAAAAACACAAGCTCTCAAAACACACACACACACACACACACACACACACATACATACATATCCGTATATACTTATATACATATACGAATAAGTATATACAAGGTAACGTGTGGAGTGCATGCACTTGAAAAACAAATACACACACACCTCCATCCACTTTTTTTTTCTTTTTTTTGGTTCAAGCACACGGCAAGGGGGAAAAAAGACGGAACAATGACAGATAGAGGGCCCCAAGTCCAATACAAAAACCCAAAGTGGGTCACCATGTAAAGTACAGGGTGGGCAAAAAAATGTAGTGTATTTATTTCAGGTAACGTTCCCGAGTGTAAAAGTTTTTGCAGGGCATTTGAGAAAACAAAAACATTTGTAGAAATGGGCATGTTGTCATGTTCCTTCTAACATGCCTCCTCGTGTTGTTTTTTCTCAATTTAATTAATTATCGGTGTGACACCTGGTTATTATCTGATGGACACCCACCATGTATCACAAAGAAAAGAAAATAAAAATAAAAATAAAAATTTATTGCAATGCTCTCACATAATGCCTTTAGAATTGGGTCTTCCTCAAATAAGCACCCCTTGGCTATGCTGTGGGGTCACGTTTTGGGAATACCCTGCTCCTCAGGCATTACCCTCCACACAACTTTACACAACAACTAATGGTGACATGAATCTCTCCCCCTGGCCCCCCAACTACGTAGGTGTAATTTTTTTGGTTTATATAAATATATAATTTTAAAAAAATTTACATTGGAATAATAAATTATAATAAATTATTTCTCAACGATTTGGAGGTCCACCTTACATTTATGAATATTTTTCCTTAGAAAAGACAAGAGGAAGGATCTTATGATTACTC
Source organism: Sphagnum contortum (assembly GCA_963920785.1). Taxonomy (NCBI): domain Eukaryota; kingdom Viridiplantae; phylum Streptophyta; class Sphagnopsida; order Sphagnales; family Sphagnaceae; genus Sphagnum; species Sphagnum contortum. Next base: position 3,284,385 of record OY987288.1, read on the forward strand.
TTTAAGAGAGTGTGAGAGGAAAATTTTGTCAACTTCCCTTCTCTAATACGTGTAAGATCTTTCTCACTTTCAAGAGCTTGGCATTAAAAATTAAACCCTTGTCCCCTTCCTTCATATCGTAACCTATTATGTTAAAGTTCATGATAATGGTCGCTATGTGCTTTACAACAGTTAAGTGTGTGGGTGTGAGGAATATTCCCAAAATGTGGGCAGGCCATACTCGGGCTAGTTCCTTGTCATCCTTGGCCGCTTATTTTGGGAATGGTCCCACCTTCACGATTGTACCCCCACACATTTAATGTTTTGGATCCATTTCTTGAAATTGTGTTTACAATAGGTTTGTGTAATTGATTCAGCTTATCGCATGTCATCCCTCAAAATAATCTCCCAATAAAAATTATTTTACCCATATGTGTGTAATGTAGGTACCAATGTTGGCCGGTTATTGCTTTTTGACTTGGGTAAGCGGCCAGGTATGGGTCCTGGTATCAATAACCTACCGGCCAAGTAAATATCGTACTCATCTAGTATTGAAGATTTGAAGTTTTAATAACCTACCTGGATGACCCGGTTATCTATCATTCAGGTAGGTTATCAATCTTAAAATTCTGAATATTTTCTGCGGTAGAAAATAGAAAACCAGGGGAAACCATTCTAAGTAGTTTGAAGTTTTTAAAAATCATGTAATCAATGCACAATCGACAATGTATCGACGGTTCTCAATCAAGTATTTGAAAACTGACCCTCATGCATAACCAGGGTTATTACCCCCAAAAAAATTGAATAAGTTGATATCGGGGGTACTACTTTGACATTGATAGTGACAATTTAAAATTTTGGCTAGTTATTTCCAAAAAGCAATAACCAGAAAATACTGGTAGGTACCCTAAGTTTCTTCACATGCTCTTTAGTACTCTTGAAAAATCATTACCAGCCTATTTTTTTACGATCTTTTCCAAAGAGCATTTTCAACCTAAGGTGATTTAACTTGTGAGTTCATATAGGATCATTTGGTGAGGTGAAGCATTTTCAACAATGTTCTCTCAAAGACCATTTTCCACTTTAGTTGCCCCCTATTTGTTTATACTTCAAAGTTCACCATGGGATTTGATGAGGTGGGGTTTCTTTTAAGTCTTTTCAACAATATTCTTGCAAAGGATATGAGAAAGGAGTACTTCGTCGGAGTACTGACTTAGTTGAATTGAAGCATTACAAAGCAGCTTTTCTGAAAGTTACAAAACATTACTTCCAAATTTCATATTTTTCTCAATTTTTTAATCCATTGAGTGATGTTTATCATTGCGATGAGTGCATCAATTGAAGGTCCACAATACTCACTTTGAACTCCAAAAACGAAATTGATCTAAACGTCAAAAATATTGTAAATTCTCTGAAAGCTTTTTACGTGTTCAAACACCTTCCCCTTGTTTACCATATTTGAATCTTGTGGGATCAATCAACAACTCAATAGGCCACAGGCTAAACTCTAAAGCATCAGCCAAAACCAGAAAGCACGTGAGAATATATGACATCAACAATGGTCATTTTAATGGGTACCTAAACAACATAGGTGATATCATGGGGTCCCCACTGTCTGCTGCTGAAGGAGTAGGGCATAGGTGTCACCCCGTGTATGCATATCATGTGGTATACACAATGTACAATGAATGTAAATTAGCACTTGCACAAGTCCAAATCGTGCATAATGTGACCCATCATCACAAGCCCAAATCATGCATAACATGACCCAAAGTGTGTCTGCGTAGCATCAAGATGTATCTGGGCAGCATCAGACAGATTTTGGATGTGCAAAAAGGTCGTCAGCCAAAAAAAGAAGCAAGCAATACTTTTGTATTGCAGGAGTTCTGGTAATGTTGAGTCAGGAAGGGGTTTACTATTATGTCAGTTTAGACTTGTGATCAGAGCAAAGACTCAACAATCCAAGAGTCAAGGGGGGGTTTACACTTCAAAAGATACAAAGCGTCTTTCATCCTCAGCAGAGTGGTAGGAGTGGGTTTAACCACTTCTTGACTTCTTCCCCTTTGGAACCACCTCCCATTCTCATTACTGATTTATAACAAGCCATTGGTAGCAACCTTTTTTTCACTGAAGTTTTGTTGTTCAAAAGTGAAAGTAAAAGCTTAATATGTGAAAATGAAGTGACTTGAGGAGTTTTCAATTGCCAGAATTCAAAAAAATTATGAATGAAAAGTACCAGATTTTTACATTTGGCTCCAATAGATAGCAAAAGTTTTAGAAACTTTAAGCATCCTTCTACATCTTAGGCTACCTTGTACCCTATTCATGGCCAAATTTGGTTAAATCGCAAAGTTGAGCCAAACAAAACACTGGTTGGTAGTTGAGTTAAGATCTCCACTTCTGCTTAGACTTTGGTCCTCTCTTTTTGTATTTCCACTTCTGGTGTGTATTGGTACATATATTATAGTTGTCCGTAAAGAAAGGAAATCACAGCACCAGAACCCTGAGTTTGGTCATACACAGGGTGAGTATCAAAAAAACCCTACCAAAAAGTACATTAGCATTGGGGGGATGGGGGGGGGGGGGATGGGGTTGAAACTTAGAAAACCATCGCTTTTTATGGTAAATTGAGTTTCATCCTTCTTTCGTTTTTCTTGAGCCCCTCCACTACTACAACATATATTTTCACTGCTCCTCTACCTGTACAATACTATAATTATCCTTAAACCTTGTGCATTAAATGCTAAGTTTCAGTGTTTGATATTGAGATTTAATAAAACATCTTTACCATCCACTTGGGCTTCACCATGCTAACCACCATGTGTTTCCAAATTAGTATGTTAAAAATTTATCATCATTATGTATGTTATTTAAAGGGCAAAGGCCTTAAATGGCTGATTTTTAATAAAATTCGGCAGGGTCATAACTTATGTCAAGTGGGGGATTTGGATGAATAAAGGCTTGAAGGTGCTGTTTTCCATTTTTTGTCCATATATAATATTATTCTAGAATTTAGGTACTGAAGCTAATATCTTTTTTAATACCTTTTTTTTAGTGGGGAGGGGGCGGGGGGGGGGGGGGGGTATATTATTGTGCTGAAATGCTTTTCCTTGTTTTGGGAGGGGATTCCAGGGCTGAAATTCATCATTTTATTCAAATTGAGTTTTTATTGATGCTAAAATTCACATCCACAAAGAAATCATCTAAGAAGTTCTCATTGGGGACCAAGGTAGGAAGCAATAACCTAAATGGTGGATGATCTTGCCCATACAATTTGCCAAAAACCCATTACAATATTTATTGAGAAATCTTCCATCTAGACCACATGCAAAACTCTTCTATTCTGCATTGGCCTACAATTCAAGGAATTACATGATGTAATTTACACCACTAAGTAATATCAACCATGATTGTGCGCCACAAGCATAATGGATGATCGATAAGTTCGATATTTTTGTGCCATTAAATAATATCCCAACCTGCAATTGATTGGTCCAATGATCCCCAAAAGACATAAATTCAAATGAAAAACAGTGGGAACAGACTTCACAAGGGCCAATAGGAGAATGAAACAAGGGGTGTGTCACACTGGCCTTGCCATTTACATTAAAAAAATATCTTAAGCAAAAAGAAGAATTATGGAAATTCAAATATTTAAAATATAATCTTCAAAAAAATCCTCTTAAAGAAATCAAAATCCTTAAGATATCATAACTCTATAACTAATCTCAGGTTTCAACACAAGCCAAAATATCATATTTCATATGAAAAATAGACCTACTACCTAGGGGCCAAAATCCCTTAAGCTACTGTACTTTATAATGAATCTAAACACAAAATCCTTGCCTTGGTAGGCCAATAAAACAATTATAAAAATACAAGGGCAATGGACAACAAACATTCTTGCCTCAAAACATTGTCCTTCCTTGTACAATTAAACAGAATTTCATGTTTGGTACAATAACATTAGGACAAAACCTAATATGGTCCATATTATTTCATACTCCCCAAAAGCTACCGACCTACCTATTATGAAGAAAATTGTCTTTGATCATCATGTACGTATTTAGTGTGTAGTTTCTAGTCCTCTTATGCCTCTTGAGGTGCTCAAACACATTTCCTATTCCGAAAGGAAAAATCATTTGTATTCTTACTCAATCTAAAAATCAGCATATGTGCGTTATATATATTTGCCATGATTTTGTTTCCTATACTTGAAAACATATTATGAGATTAAAGTTTTTAGACTTCAAAATTTCCAAAATAAAATAACATAAAATAAAATAAGCTTTTCCTACCTTATTATGGCAAAGAGATTGAATAATCGATTGATATTTACATTGGAACTATCTGAAAATCGATATCTAGTTACTTGTTTGAATGTCATCTCATTTGTCATTTGCCCATTGAAAATATTCCACTAATGAATGTATGCCCAGTGAGGATGTATCAGGAAGCTTTTGTTACTTCAATGCCTTTGTGAACAAACAAATAATGGAGTAAATGAGAACAGATTGGGTGTGATTCAAGCCCAATTTCAAGTAAGGACTCATCAACAATTTAACATGGGTCAAAACTTTGAAATAAACATTATTGCCAAGTTATACATTTAATTTCCATGGGCATTACTACTTTTCCCGTAACCTTTTAAAGAATTTCTTTTGAAATTGAGACATCTAACATTGTGAAATTCTAAAGGCACATATAATTAGTATATTGCAATTGATCAGGACATAAAATTGTAATATCTTACAACCTACTTTTTGAAATCTTTTCAAGGATGGAAATATTAACCCATTTAGACATGATTTTCTTTTTTAATTGTTTTAAAATAATCAATATTCTTCAAAAATCAAAAGGTTCACTACAATAAATGTGTTCTGTGAATCCTACTAGGTTTTGGAATCCATCCTTTGACTCCCACACTTTGCACCCTTTATTTAGGCAAGTCTCTCATTTTGTTGCATCTTAACACACCTCAAACTTGCCTTGGATCAATTTGATTTCACCTATATGTTGGGTACATATACAAGGGTTGTAAGTTGCAATATAATAAATAAAAAAATATAACAAGCACAATTGAAATGCCAATACATACTTGTGCAAGTCTATCATCATGTGTAAAGTACATTTGATGACAATCACATGCAAGTGCAAAAACCATGGAGCCCACCCTTTAGGTCTGGTTAATGCCTTGTGGATTAGAAAAGTATTATCAAGCTTTGTACTACCACCTATGAATTGTGACTTGTTCAACACAAACAATATTGGCAAATGTTGGTTTGTGTGAAATTAGGTGCAAACTCTATATGTTTTGTTTAATGGTTGACACCACTTTCATGAAAGTGGTGTCAACCACTAAACAAAACATACAGAGCCAATGTATGATCCTTTTGCATATTGTCCCCACCGTGACCTTGTTCCAAAAAACAATTTCGGAGCCTAAAACATCACATTTTAAAAAAGTTTTGGGTTCTTACAAAAATGTGGAAACTTGACCTAAGGTCTTTTTGGGGTGGGGGTACCCCTGGGGGGAGGGGAGCCATCCAGGGTCACCGGAAAAATCCTTTTTGCTGGCCCCACCTATGGACAACGATCGATACGTGTGATCAAATCGTAAGGTGCATTTGATTTTCTTTTTTATGAAATAAAATTAATACTTAGCTTGATTTTCATGGAGCCTGGCTAAGTCATACCCTGGCGGCCTTTTAAATGTTTTTCCATTATTAATTCCTGCACTGTCGAAGCAACTGACGTCCCTCCGCTGGACGTCAGTCCCACGCAAGGACCAACTGCGTCAGGAATTTGGAAGTCTGATGCTGTAAAGGGGAAAAAAAATTCTATTACTATTATTTTGTTATAAAATAAATTCGCCCCGGCATGTTTAAAAGTAGCCTTATTTTTTCCTCCACCGGTTTCAACGTTAACTGGAGCAAATGAGTTAAAAGACATAGCCAAGCTTGGAACTTGTTCCCAAGGATAGGCAAAGAGTGAAAGAAAAATGAAGCAAGTTGACTCTGGTATGTGAGGAAACCCAAATTATTTTTTCTACACTATTTTTTTAATTTTTTTCAACAACTTTGTTATGAAAAAAATAAAAATCGTATTCCTTTCATACTTGCACCCCATTAATCAAATACCTATGACATTCCCACCCATAAGTGAAGATATTGATATTATCAATAGGACCTTTACCATTCCAACATCCTTGAAAAATATTTATTTTTTATTAGTTCTTTCACTTCGGGGGAAAAATTTTAAAAAATTCTTGAAATTCCTATAATTAAGGTGAGGAAAAAAAATGTGAAGTAAAGTGAGCACACTACCACACCAAGCTTTAGGGCATGCACTCAATAATAATATCAAACAGATTTCTAAAAACTTTCAACATTGCGAGCAGCTGATTTTGAGAAAAATTTGACATTTATTGAAATTAATTCAATCAATAAAAGTACTACAATGCTACAAGGAATTTCCTAATGTACTTGGAAGGCACCTTATATCTCTAAATATCCCACCTACAAAAGAGAAAGAGTATTCTTAGTACTTAAGAGTGGGAGGGATCTTACCCTTGTGAAGGAGCATATGTGAGAAAGATCTTATACTCACTTACATAAGTGTGAATATCACCCCCCAAGGGAGTAAGGATGGAACCCTCCCCATCTTTCACTTCATCATCTTCATATGTTCAAGTTTACAATAACCTTTGCCTTGTGTTTTACGATGGATAAAGCCCACAATTGAAGGCATTCCCAAAATGTGCAATCCGACTAGGTTATCACCTTACCCTCCACCCCTTATTTTGGGAATGCCTAACCACAAGGCTTTTATCTTACACCCAAATTTGCCTCAATGTTGGTGAGTGGTGTCTTTGAGCATGCAATCACGTGAAAGAGAGAGAGCATGGCTTAGGTGTGGGCCTTCCTTTGCTTGTGATAATAGATGAAGCTGTCTTGATCCCTACACAATTGAAGCTCTCATTGGTCATATAACCATGAACTTTTCATATATTGCACTCTATAGGACATGGAAACACTTTGAGAGAATTGAGCGAATTAGAACAAAGGGCCAAAAGTTCCGACCCATACCGCACAATAGATATTTTATCGTTATGTTAGCCAGTTTGTTAGTTCCAATGCCACCTACCCTTTGGTCCTGAAGGTTGTGCCCCCCACCCCCCCCAAGCAAAAAAACTTGCAAACCCAAATCAAAGCAATCATACATTTATAATTTGTAATCTACTCTGCAGGAATTTTATTGAGGAGGGTGGGGAAATAATTTGCACACTGTTTTGGATATGATATAGACTTGGTAAAAGCCTACCTACAATACAAGCTTTGGGTGGAAATTTTCTTGCATAGGATTTGGTGAATTCACCTTTGTTTAGCAATATTATTGTGTGTGTGTGTATGTATGTGTGTGTTGAGTCTGATCTATCCACCATGGGTTCACCACATCTAGAACTTGGATATATAGAGATGGGTTGGTAGGGTGGGATTTAGGGTTTAGGGTGTGTGTGTAGAGGAGTGTCCTTGCACACCTCTCTCCCCCCCCTCTCCTAGTGCCAATCTTTCATTGTGTTGGACCAATGAGAGCTAACTTTTTAGTAATTTATTGTTTGCAATTGGAAAGGTCATATGTGAGCATTCACCATGTCTACATCAAAACTTGAGAAATGAGAAAATAATCAACTATTGGTTTAATTGTTCTTAATGCAAAAGATTCTCAATAGAAATAAGTTAGTATATGGGCCCCAAGTTATCAAGTTTTCTTTTCTTGTTTATAGATTGACAAGTTGGTTGTTGGCATAAAATTTAGCACAAATTAAGAAAGTATGGGCATACAATACAACACAACTAACTATGGGTTTTCTCCCTCATTAATAACCTTGGTGGTGGGCACAATTCAAACTTGAATTGCCTCTAAGCAAGGTTTTTGTAAAGTAGTGTTGGGTGGATAAGTTTTTTACCCTTATATACCCACGATTAAATATCAAGACAAATATGAGCCCTAATTGACTAGATAAATTACTTTCCTACCCTTTTCATAATTGATTACATCAAGGTAGATAGGCTAGTGGGTGAACATTTTGTTTAAAAAACAATCATGCATTGGTCATCATTCAATTGGTCCTATTTTTGAATGGAAAAATGTGCCCCATCTCTAGGCGGACTCATAGCTATTGAGATTATTGAATTTGGTTACTATGTAGGTGGTGTGTTCTCTCTCACCAGCCTCTTTTTCTTTGTTGGTTGAATCTCTCTCATCTTTCTTTCACAACCCTACTACCCCTTCATTGCTAGTTATTTTTTCTTGATTTTTATCTTCTCAACACCTTTTCTTGTTCTCATATTGTTGTCTCTGACAAGTCCTTTTGACGAAAAACAAGGGCACAAGAAAGTTCCATCACATCAAAATGTCCACAACCAAAAACATGGTCCATACAACTTGCATAATCAACAAAATCACCAATTTTGATGATTAAAACAAATTCACAAGTTCAACCCTACGGGGGTCAAATTGTTCCAATTTTTCTCTCATGAGCATCCACTGACTGCGTTTGACAAAACAAAATCATTCATCTCCATAGACTCCCATCACCAAATAAAATTGTTAAAACCTTGAAATGCTTAGTAATTAGAAAGACTTTGAAAATTGGAAAAAATGGTGTAAAAGAAGATCTAATGGTGTCTCTTGATGTAGATAAACTCTCCCCAAAAAAAATTCAAATGCAACCCATTACCCCTTCTGTACTCATAGACCAAAAACCACTTGGAATAGATATACAATGTGTATTCAGAGGTCCTGAAAACACACCCACTTAATCCCACAGAACTTTGTTTTCCCAAATTTATCACTCTCAAAATCCTTAATGATCATCTTCATCCTCACAATCACAATCTCCTACTTCTATTAAGAAATTGTCACTCTCTAAATGATGCATAATGAATCAAAAAATCTATCATCCCTCAATATTTATGCAACCCACACCTACATGCATTTTTCCTTCAAGTGTGTCCCATTTTACTCCTAAAGTTAAACACTTAAGAAAACCAAATCAAAAAGCCAAATCCCCAAAAGAAAAACCATAACTACAAAAAACTTAATCGTTCATAGCAAAAACTTTGTTGCCCTTTAAGCTTCAACCTCCATTCAAACTTAATTGACATCCAACAAAGAAAATCTAACCAGCCACTCCACACCACACAAAACTCACCCACACCAAATTGAATGTCATCGTTCATAAAGATCCCAACAAGCTCATAACCTGCAAAAGAACAAAACAACACAAAAACATAAACTCACAAGATCCACCATTAATCACCATCAATTGTTGAAATTTCATCACCTTTCACTTCAAGTAGATGATGGTACTATACATATCCATTAGGGTTTCATCCCTAATTTTTCATCACATCCCTTCCTTGCTATTTGAACCTTTTAAATTTTCAAATTTTCTCAAGGCCCCCTCTCTTTCATTTTTCAATACTTTCAAACCCAACTCTTTCAAACACCCTTATGACATTCCCTTAGACCCATTCCTTGTGTTTTTGTGTTCAATCCTCTCAAACCCATCTCCTTTATCAAATGTTTTTATGATTCCTAACTCTTTCTTGTTCTGAGATCTTGACCTTGCTATGGTGAATTTCAATTCTTGTGTGTGCCAATTTTTCCTTCTTGAGAAATCCTAGGGCTTTGTTCATGTGATTCTCAGCTCTTGTGATTTTGAATTCTTCCTTGATGTGATCAGATCTTAAAACCTTGTTTTTTTATTCATAGTTCTTATGGTTATCAACTTTCTTTGTTGTGAGATCCTAGTGCCTTGTTCTTGTCATTTTCAACTCTTGTGATTCTTGACTTTTCCTTATTTGTGAGATCCTAGGACCTTGTTCTTGTGATTCCCAACTTTTCCTTGTTGTGTGATCCTCAAACCTTCTTTTTCACAAATCCTTTCTCTCCAACCTTTTTTTACAAATTATATCTTTTTCATACCCAACCCCTATTTGGTGTTTGATTGTCACAAAACATCTCACATACCCCCTCTCTCATACTTGCCCCTATTTGATGTTTGATTTTGATAAACCTTTTTTCACATACCCCCCTTCTCCCATACCCAACCCCTCTTTGTTATTTGAACTTCATAACTCATACCCAACCCTCTTTCATACCCTCTTCCTTGTTATTTCATCCTTTCATATCCTTTTTTCATATGTAGCCTCTTTCATAATTTCTTCTTACTTATCCAATCCTTTCAAATCCTCTCTTTATTTCACAAACACTGCTTTTATATTTTCTCTCTCATAAACCATTCTCACCCTTGTTCTAACCTTAGCTTCTATATGAGTTAATGATGTAATTGGGCATAAATGTTAAAAGTATAGGCCAAAAATAAATTTCAAGAATGTAGAAAAAATAGAATTGTCAACTTTGAAGGTTAAAAAGTAGGACACATTCTTTGAGAATTAATGTTTAAACTACATGAGAATATGCAATAAGAAATAAAAATGTTTTTAAAAGCTTAAGATGTTGTGTTACCTTTTTTCCAACTTACTTTCACTCACTTTTTTTGATTGAATGTTGTAATTTCATTTTGCACAAACTAAAGATAAAATATAATCCTAACTTTTCATTTTTTTAATTAATTCTTATGGCTCCTTCAAATAATGTTTAAAACATGTTTAATCACATTACAATTAGGGTTGTCATAGCATTTAGGTGTCCATCATCATTCATTGTGTCAATCTAAATGCAAACATAGCCCAACATCACATTAAAATACAATCAACCTAGGTCAAAATGAGGTTGGGCTACCTAAAGGACAATTAAAGGTGACTAAAAATCACATCATTTGATTCTCCTAAACCTTGTGGCCACCAAACAACTTTCAATTGCCAGATTTTTATGGTGAATTAAAATTTCTAGTTAACAATCAAAAAACATTTTAACATTTTGTGCGACTAAAAAACTTTATTCGAACATTAACCAAAATTTTTTTTGGGTTGAAATTTTAAAAAATCAATTGTTATATTGATGGTGAAGATTAAACCATGGTCCATCAAATAGCTAAAAAATTTCAAGCAACAATTGCAATTTTTTAAATTACTAGATCAATGGTGGAAATCGAACTTGTCGATTGAATGACTGAAATCTTTTGGGCAATGCCCAAAATATATTTAGTCACAAACCAAATTTTTTTTCCGATGGCAAGGAAAAAAATTCAAACACCCACTATGGCAATTGAAAGTTAGCAACCAAAAATTTTCAATCACTCATTTCAATGATAAGAAAATTGGGCAACCAAAACATTTTAGTTGCCAAAAAAATGGTTAATGTCCATCCTAATATACAAAAATAACACATCTAAAGAGACCCTAACGTAATGACGAACACAATTTGGGTGCATCACATCAATTTGATAACTTTAATTACAAACAAAAAAATGCATTTGTAATTCATATTGAAAAGTAAAGTCTTAGCACTTCAAATCTATGGGTATATTCACAAAACACGAAGCTGGGGGTGCACCCTTAATAAGGATTTTGGTGATTGCTTATTTAAGAATATTCTAGGTATATATTAAGAATATTTTGTTTGTAAGTTGCAAAAAGTCATAAGAAAGTCCTTGTGATTCAAAAATCTATTACATTATATTTTTATGTGAAAATGTGTTTTAAGAGTCTCTCCGAAATTATGTCATTTTCAAGTCCTTTAAGAGTCATTTATGAGTTTTTTCAAATAGTAAAAACATTGTAAAACATTGGTTACAATGATTAATCAATGTTTTTTGAGAATTCAAATTTCATTAGATTCATTTCAATTTATTACACATGTTCCCACAATATATTAAGAACATTATCATCAAAATGTATAAAAGAAATGTGTAATATTAACATAATTTGTGACATGAAAACATGAAAAATAAAGCATTGGTTACAATTCCTATGGCTGCTATATTTGTGAATGTACCCCTATGTAAGGAAAAAATTATTTTGAAAGGCTTAACATTCTCATAATTGAAATAATTCTCAAGTTCCAAAAAATGTGCCTCAATATGCATGATGGTTCATATAACACATCATTCGAATAGTTTGATAAAAGTATCAAATATAAACTTGCAATAAATAAATAAAATATTTCAAATAATAATATAAATTAAGGATGACCATATATGGTTTATTTAATATGCAAAATCTTCTTTCCACCTAATTTTACTTTTTGAACAAGGATCACCAATTGACTTACTTTAACATGCTTTTGCCCAACTCTAAGGTTCACACCTTTGTAACCCAATAAGTGAGCTATTAACATTGTTTAAGAATTACAATGGAATGTATCATCTACATCCTAATTAAAGTTGCAGACCAAGCAAAATTCAAATATGTTTTTACACATTTGTCAACTAAATTTTGAATTATTTTGTTTAGCCATAATCATAAAATTAATGACTCACCTAGCCCTCTTCTCCTCCTTTTCTTTCCAATTATGTTTGTAAATTTTGTCTATTTCATATCCATGGTTTTTTTAAGGCAACAAATGAAAGACTATTTTGGGGTTACATGATGTGATTATTTATAATCACTTAATGAATTTACCCATTATTTTCCTTACATGAAGACATGGCAAGAATAACAAGTTTGCAAGATAGGAAGATAGCTATGACGACCAAAAGTTCTCAGTGACCCACAATTTGGCAACTAAAACCTTTTTCAATTGCCAGTGATTATAGTTTTTAGTTTATGGCGACTAAATTTTTTATTAGTGTGAGTCACCAAAAGTGGCGTTCATTGAAAGCTTTCTAAAAATAAATTGCATGCCCCTTTTCCAAATTCAGTGATTAGTGACTAATTGAAAAAAATTCGATCATCAAACTTCTAATGACCAAAAAACAATTTAGTTGCCATCAAATAATGAGGCCTTCTTGGATGGCAACTAAAATTGTTCGTACCCATAAAGGGATTCAATCATCATCCAATGACTAGACCTTCTTGAATGGCAACCAAAACCCTTTTCGATCATTGGTGATTTTTTTGTCATTCACAACTTTTTGATTGCTAAAAATAAATATTTAAAAAAGGTTTCCAAAAACATTTTGTTGGCCCCTCCTTCAAAATTGTAGTTGTCAACGACCAAAAAGGGTTTTGGTTGTCATTGAAGAAAGCTTAATCATTAAATCATGATCCAAACCTTTTTTGGTCATTGGCAATTGAATTTTTAAGGGCAACATGAAATATTGTGTTACCCTGGTGGTTTCAACATAAATTAAATTATTATTTATTATGCAAAAATTTTAATATATTCACAACCCTTTTATGTTGAAAACCCAAAAATTTCAACAAAGCCATTAAAATTGTAGCAAATTTGATCCTTGGCCATTTTGGAAGGTTTACATTAATACAAGTCCACGTCAACACTAAATCAATTCAAATTATTTGAAACAATAATATGTTAGAGTAAATTGATTCTTTACTATCAAATTTTCTAGAATTAAAATTTGTGCTCTAAACTAGAAAAAAATCAAATTGATTATTTAGCATTCTTGAGCCAAATCCGCCAAAGTACTACAATGTGTTTTTAGAAAGCTCTAAACAAGAGTAATAATTGGCAGCAAAAGGTGACTAAAAACTCAATGACCATCAATAACACAATTATAGTTACCAAAAGTACTTATTTCATCAAAAGTTTTTCCAAAAATATATTACATGCCCCCTTCAAAATTATAGTTGTTGGCAGCCAAAAATGGTTTTAGTCATCATCCAAGAAAGCCTAATCATTGTATGTTGACCTAAACCATTTTTGGTTGTTAGTGACTAAATTTTGAAAAAGGGCATGCAATATGTTTTTAAAAAGTTCTCAACAAATGCTACTCTTGGCTATTAACAATGACCAAATATTTAATTGCCATCAACAAAAAAAATTTGCAATTGCTAATAACCTTAAAAAATATTAGTCACCATCAGAAAAGGCTTAATTGTTGGATGGCAACTGAAACTTTTTTTTGATCACCACAAGATTGGTGGTCCAAACCTTTCAATTGCATTATGTATGGTAATTGAAAATAGATCGGCACATTCACAAATATAGGAACCATAGGAACTATAACCATTTTTTTACAAATTTTTTACTCCTTGAAAAAATTCATAAATGACTTTTAAAGGACTTGAAAATGATATAATTTTGGAAAGACTCTTAAAACACGTATTCACATAATAGTATAATGTAACATAGTTTTTATTCAAAAGGATTTTCTTATGATTTTTTGCAACTTACAAATAGAATATTCCTAATATATATCCAAAATCTTTTAGAATAAGCAATCACTGAAGTCCTTATTAAAGGTGCACCCCCCATTATGCCAAATTCTCCATAGCCATTGGCATCACACATTGAACCATAGTTGTTCATCCACATGCTTGAAGCTACACCTTAGAATAATCCAAATTGATCACTACCATTGCATTTCATTGGGATTGAAACAACTAGTAACTCAAGCTCATAGCCAAATACTTGAAAATATGGTGAAAACAATGCAAGAAAAATATACCAACTAAACAACCCCACAACTAACCATGGTAATTGTCACAATAGATTCCAATCTCTAGTATGGCCCTTTTCAAGCCCATATTTTCACAAACATATTTCACCATCTACACCATATGTTTCACTAATTCATTTACCTCCAAATGGTTTCATGAAGTTATATATTGATTGATCAATGTTTTTTCACACAGCTTTTTGAATTCCCCACAAGATTCCATGCCTTGGTCCATGAATACTTCAATCAAAATGCCAAACTTACTAAGCACCATATCCAAAAGTGCATAGGCAACTTCCTTATTATTGTAATCCGACAATGGCACCAATAATATCCATTTTGAGAAATGTTTGATCATGACCAAAATGTACCAATTATGTCACATTATCAAATTCATGAATGGGTTGACAAAATCCAAACTCCACCAATAACCTAACCCCATGATGGGCAGTGGTTATAAATGAATTGTAGGTGTGTTGAATGACACTTGCATTAGTTTCACACCACACATTGAAAAACAAACTTTTGAATCTATAGTTACATCCTTCACCAATGATATTGTGCCTAAATCAAGTTATAGGTTTGTCAAATTGCAAAATGGCCAAACTCCTCATGAGCATGCCATACAAGGCCTTCATGTTATTATGGGCAAAAAACTACCCACATTCATCCATATGTCCACATTCGTAGGGGGAAATTACTTTCCCACTTGAATTGCTTAGCCTTATGCACAATTCATTCACATTCCTTAAGTGTCCACCCAACTAAGACTTCACCTTTTTGCAAATATACAGTAACATGTGCATCCTCACATATGTCTAGGGCATCATCACCCTCCAACAAAATGTCCACATCACAAGATCCCTCTTACCCACATTAGTCTAAGGTATTTTTCCAAAACATTTCATAAGGTACATAGGTATGTACAAGCATGTCGTCTTGGTATTGCTTCTAAATCTATATCACCACATGTGAACAAGCTCCAATGGTGTCCTTTTCATTGGAACTTGGGTTTTGATTCAATCCATCAACATTCCAATTAACCCTACCAAGCTTATGAACTATGTCAAAATCATATTTCTATAAGATAAAACATCCATTTGGCTAACTTTCCCATGAGTTGACTGAATTCCATAAAAAATTTCAAAGGTTGATGATACATAACCAAAGGAAATGGGTTACCATAAAAATAATATTTGAATGATGAAACTACCTTAACAACAATGAAACATTCACCCTCATACAAGTTACACTTTGCTTTCACCTTGTTTTGGACCTATTGGCATATGCCACCACAAATTCAAATAAGCATCATCATCGAAGTTGGGTAAGCACATGACCCAACCCTAAAGTACTTTAATAAGTGTGTACTCAAAAAGGTTGTTGTACAAGTCATTATAAAATGGGAGTTGAAGTGATTTGCACCTTCAATTCTTCAATGACCTATTTGTATGTCAAATCGCCTTAGATGTAATGATGGTTGATCCTCATCAACTAATTTTAGCAATGTTATTCAATCCTTTAATAAACCTCTAGTAATAATTACACAAGCTTAAGAAAGGTGGCAATTGATTGACATCCAATGGTTGGGGAACTTGTGAGATGGCTTCAACCTTGGCCTTGTAAACCTTTAATGCGCTAGGATAAATCATGTGACCCAAGTATTCCAACAAAGTTTGAAAAATTTAACATTTGCTAAAATGCAGTTTAATATTATTTTTAAAAATTAATTAAACATTTCCTACAAATGAACATGTGATCCCCTAGGATCAAGCTAAAGACAATAATATCATTGATGTAGCACTTGACAAAGGCAAAGCCAATCAAAACTTGATTAATACAGGTAAATGCAAGCTACAATGGTTCACCTTTGTGACAAAATGGTGTTTTCATGGTAACTAGGTACCTTATATTCAAATGCATGTGGTGATTAATATATCTATAGATCTACTAATTGGGACTTGGAACTAAATTACTAATTTCATTACGAAAAGAATTGTGTGGTTATTTATTGACAAAAAGTTCATCTGTTAATAATAATGGACTTCTAAAGTCGAAAAATATGGACTAGTTGTTTGATTGGAACATCACAAAATGGAAATTTTTATATTGATTCACATTCCAAATTTGTCATTGGGAGTCAATATATATTATAATACAAGATGATAAACTCATATGAAAAATCTTTTCTTTGAAAAACTTAACCATTTAATAGTTAAGGCCTTTGGTTAAAATTTGAACATATTTTCATAAGTCCATATGAGTTGCAATTTGGTTTCTTTTCAATTTCTTTGTCTCAAAAGCATATGTTTTTGAAAGTTTTAGATGTGGCATTATTTTTATGGACTTTGTGAGTTTTCTTTTTAAAACTTCCAAATTGAAAAATGATATCAACTACATTAAATACAAGTTTTCACATAGATTTTAGAAGGTTTGCAGGTGATTGAACATGTATTACTCAAACATTAGAATAATAAATGTATTTTAAAAAATTTGTGTTGAAAAGAATACATAAAGTTGTAGGCACATGTAGGTCATACGTATTTTGGTGTGTGGTACATATGACAATTTTCAAAATAAGAATCATTTGGATATGGGTTTCATTTGAATTTTATTTTATTTTTGTGGAGGACTTAATATATTTTTTTGTGTGGGTGTGAATGTAAGTGTTTATGTTGTGTTGTGTGGGTGTTTCATGTGTGTTTGCTGTGTGTGTTTTTCGTGTGGATTTATTTTATTTTATTTTTCAATATAGTTCAAATATGAAATAAAAATAAAAATATATAATTGTAGTTTAATTAGTTAATTATTTTTTATGTGTCTATATATATGTTTTTTTTCAACATAAAAAAGTAGAATGTAATAATATACATAGAAAAATTGTTCCCCAATGCTAAGATTCAAGCGTTAATATTGGGGAACAATTTCTTTGTGTATATTGCTTCATTTCATTTTTCTACGTCGAAGGCATTTTACCCAATAGAAATCAAAATTGTTACATTATAATTTGAATTTTTTATTGAATTTTTCAAGACTTTGACTCTTTTTTGAATTAACCTCTTAATGGTCATCATGGCATAATTGTTTGTGTTATTGTAGGTGAATCATATTTTGGTTTGGATGTGGTGTACCATTTAGCATATTTTTATTTTTTATGGTTTTAGGGGGTTTGAGGTTATGGTTTAAGATTTTGAGTTTAGGGTCACAAATTCTTCCTAAGAACAATAACCTAACAACCTAATGCATGTGTTGCAATGATGACTAAATATAAATTATAGATTGAATTGCATTATTGAGTTAAAAATGGATGAAATTATGCAAATGTTATATTTTTCATAGTTGTTGCCAAAAAAAATTATGTGCAAATGTTCAAGCTATTTTCCATAATTGTTTTTAGCTCAACATGTAGTCGAATCTATGATTTTTTCAGCCTACATTGCAACACTCACAGTTTGTTATTTTCATCATCAAACTATTCATCATCATCATCATAAACTTATGATTTCAACTTGTCCCCCAAAGAAGAAGTTAGCTCACAACTTTTAAATTTTTTCTTTCAAATCTTAATATCATATAACACTAGACTTATTATATAATGTGAGTCTTGCATTCTAGTTTTCAATTCAAAACTTGTTCTTGTTGTAATAAATCATGATCAACAATCCTACATGTTATTGTTGCCAAACTATATTTTTTCCTTCATGAATAGATTTGAACACATACCCATAAGGTTAAACTTTGTTCTTTTTTTTTGAGCTTTTCCTTCTAATCTTCATGTGCACCAAGTGATTTATAATTGAAAGTTTGAAGAAATATAACATTGTCAAGTTATTGTTTGGATTTGCAGACTTTTGTAAAGTCTTAAATTAATTAAATATGTGTTATAGGGTTTCAAATTAAATACTAGGGTTTAAGTTTTAGGGTTTAAACTTTAAAATTGATTACTAACATTTAGGGTTTAAAAGTAGGGGTTTAAGGTTTTGAGGATAAGGCTTGGAAGTTTATGGTTTTGAATTTGAAGGTTTTGAATCTAGTGTTTAAGGTTTAAAATTCAAAATTCCATGTTGGAGTGTAGAGGTTTTGATTTTAGGGTTTAGGGTTTGAAGTTTAAAGTTTATTGTTTCAACTTTAGAATTGATTACTAACATTTAGGATATTCTTTATTCATGACATATTTTTAGAAAAACCAACATTGAACAATGAATCAAATAGATGGGAATGTCATAGACTTCAATATGGTGATTTAAGGTTTAGATTATAAGGTTTAGGGTTTTGATGCATAAGGTTTATGGTTTTGATTTAGGGTTTAGGCTATTAGGTTTAATGCTCTAATGTATAAGGTTTAAGGTTTTGATGCATAGGGTTTAAGGTATTAATTATTATGATTACGGTGATGGTAAGTTTTTTAACCTCTAGTGTGGTTTGGTCTATAATTAAAAGAAAAGCAAGAATCATAATTGACATGTAATCAAAACGAATAGATGCAAGTCAAAAAATAATCATGATGATAATTTCGACAAGCCATGAAACCATAACAAAATATGTTTTGAAACCTTAACAAATTCATAGACCCACCAAATTATATGCAAAGTTTATTGTTTAAGGTAATGGATTGAACCTAAGGTAACTAGTTTAGGGCTTAAGGTTTTAGGGTTTTAGTTCAGGGTTTAGGGTTTTGAATTTAGGGTGTAGGGTTTTGAATTCTGGGTTTAAAATTAAGGGTTTAAAATTTAGGCATTAGAATTGATTACTAACATTTAGTGTTTAGGGCTATGAGTATAAGGTTTAGGGTTTTTAGTCTAGGGTTTAGGTTTTTGAGTCTCTAGGGTTTAAGGTTTTGAGTTCAGGGCTTAAATTTTTAACATTAAAATTGATTATTAGCATTTAGGGTTTAGGGTGGAAGCTAATGTAGGGTTAGATGATTGGCAACAAAATGTGGAAATGGTAGATGAGATAATGATTGGTCAATATTATAAGCAATGAAGATGGGTGAAGACCTCTTTTGTTTTAGTCAAAGATTAGGAACTAGCATTCGTTTACTCACATCTTGTCATGGCTCCAAATTTTCTTATGATACAAAATTCACATTGCCAAAATGGTGACATCACTGTGTATAGCCTTTTGGAAAGTAATTATGAACAGATTGAGTAGTTGATGACTATAATTCAAGTGAAGACAAGAATAGTGATGATCAACACAGTGACGATGACAATGGACAATCTTCGCAATGGTAATAAGGGTTAAGTTTTTTTTTTTGTGATGTACCAATTTGCATTGGTTTGAATGACCTAAATTGGTTGTAGTCATTTGATTATGTTTGCTTGGATGATTTTATAAATTTTTAGAACTATGGTGTAGGAGAAATTGAATTTGAGTACTTTTTGTCTTTGAAAGTTTAACTAAATTACATAAACTAGTTTCAGAAAGAGAAATTAGTTGGGTAACAAGTTCACATTCAGGCCAACAGCACAGGCCACATTATTTAGTTTATATTATGCACATATATACGTAGTTAAAAAGATGTTGTCTGCCCCAGGATGTGAATTCACTAGGTTCCAAAACATGAATGTGGGAGAGGCTAAAGTTGGTACCATAACCCAATGGGGTTGGAGATCAGCATGATGGGCAATTGGGTGGAAATCCAAAAGCAGGCCATGATGCCGAGGATCATTAGCACCAAGGCTTCAAGTTCGGGCGCCTATTGGTGTCCAGATAAACGGTCCATTGCATTAGGCAAGGTCAAGCCTTTGCACCCCTGAGGTCTTTCACAGAATAGGCCAATTTGTTGCGCCTCAGATAATTTGCATGTATGAAATGGCTTTGGGTACTTGGGTGGGGATCTGAATTGCAGAAAAATGATATTCCTTGAACATCTTCAATGATGGTTTTTGTTATTTATTTCTTCTACGCATTGTGATGTTGTAACAAGGCTTGTGTTTGGGGAGTGTTTTGAATCTTGACCAATGTTGTTGGGCAGTTCTTTAAAATTTCAAAGAACCGCTAGTTTTGGGTACATGATTTTTAGAGACAAATTCGAATTAATGTTATTTGGCATGTTTTGGCTTGTGTTTTCTTTAGGTTGCAGCATGTACAAAACAATATGGTTTGAGAATACTTGAATTTGAGTATTGCAAATATTGGAACTATCATTTTGGCTAGTGAAGCTCTCAAAAATAATTATTTCTTGAAGTCTGAACAACTCTGTCACATGCATTTGTTTGGATATATGTCACTTCTGTCACCATATTATATAATTTCGTAGAAAACCCCAAACAGTCCTTGTGGAGTACATTAATGGAGTGATACTATTATGTTCCCAAGTAGATAGCCAAGTTAAAATAGACTGTAGTACTAAAACAATAAATGGTAGTGTGTTGTACTGTTGTAATTGGAGGACCCTTGATTCTACAGAAAGAAACATCATTATTGGTAACCTCCATGGAAAATTCATATAGATCTTCTGTTGCATGGAGTGATTTCTTGTGATTATTAAAATGCAAGCAGACGGTTAGGGACCAACATTTTTTGCAACAATACGTTGAAGCCTGTTGTAGTGCTGTGAGGATGTTATAGATAGACCATGAGTTCAAATTACATGAGGAGACATTACCTGTATATTGTTGCAGCTATGCACTAAGCTGCTACTGGGTGGGTGGGTTGAATCTACAGGCAATCTAGGGAGCATTCACTAATGATACGAACGTCAAACTGGTTGGTTGGATTGTAATTGCAAGCATCTGTTTTGGTTGTGGTTCCCAAATTACATGCACTGCGATTCTTCTCCACTTGCTCATTGCTTCTGTCTCTAATCTACACCCGCATAGCCATAAAGTTCGCCTTTTCAAATGGTATATCCTTGCCCACCCTCTCTTTTATGTACTATCTTTATGAAAGTTTTTGTTCAAGTTTTGTTACATTCCTGAGCTAAACCTAAGTGTGAAATTAATTCACATGATATTGAAGAAACCTAAGAATTTCCCTTTAAGAGTATACAACCTTGACCAAAGAAGAAAAAAATAGTGTTTACCCAATAATTTAGGTCTAGGAAGTGCACCCAAGGACTACTCATTGAAAGGCACAAAAGCTGATAGAACATTCGATGCAATTAGAGCTATAATAGATACAGTTGCATTTGCATATAACATTGGCATCCTCCCTGAGATGCAGTTACTCCATTGTCTTAATTATGAAATTGTTTTATTGTGTAGAAGAACACACTGAAGAGTATTTGTCAATGTGGGAATGCCTTTTAAGGTTGAATGTATGTCAGGATGCTTCTAGGTCAACATATTTTGGCATTGCAGTGGCAACGTTCTAGTAGCCAACAACTATAAACATCTATAGGGCTCTTGGAATGAAATTCACTATGGGGACATTCCCTTTCTTAATGCTCCTCTTTGTTGGTTACTGGGTTTATGGGAATGTGGCCAACCCCTTACATGTTGCTCTCCTTAGATGGCCCAAAGTCCTTGGTCACCATTGCCAATGTTATTGCCTTCTTACAAGCTATTGTCTCGCTTCATGCAAATTAACGTCCTTACCGGGGCCGAAAGCAGCCCACTTTCCAATTTCAAAAAATTCCAACTCTTCTGCAAAGAGACCAAATGCAGGCTTTTATGGCTATGTAAAATTGTAGGTGAAGGGGAAGGGTTTCAGCAGAGGCTAATATGGCACTAGTTCATTATAGTTATTTCAGGAGTACTCACCATAGTCACATGTGTAACTACAATTTGGTACACCATCTTTGATTCTACATACTACCATGCTTTTGCTAATTTATAAAGTTGGGTAGTATTTTGCATGATGCAAAGCAAGCTTGCATGTATGCAATAGCTAAAATTAGGGTACTCTTCCTAGGGGTACATAAACAAATTACAAGAAAGATTTGGCATTGATTTTCCCATACAATGTTTCAATATCTTTCCTTGCATTTGATGGAAGAAATGGATTAATGGTTTCGAACATTTTGACATTGCCAAAAAAACTTACAATATCTTATGTAGTTACATGTTCATCCATTAGTTCATGCTTGGGATCTAGCCCTTTTGACCGTAGCTGCCTTACTTCCTTAAAACATTTGGCATCTTGACATCTGAAATCAACCCAAGCCCGCCTAGGATATTCCTTATCAATATCCCACTTGGGCTTCCTCTCTTCCTTGCCCATGATCGACACCTGTAACATGGCAATGTGATGATTACATAAACTATTTTTAATTAGAAGAGTACAATGACAAGAAATGCATGAGAATTAAGTTTTAACCACTATGTACTAGACTATGTATGATCAATAGGAAATGAATGATATATGTAGTTACTCAAGTCAATTTCCATATAATGTTTAAACTTGTATGTAACTAGTCCATTTGACATACCTGGGTTTTGTAAAAATGTTTATGCTTGTAATGGAATACTCTACACATAATCACCCAAAAACTTTTAGGTTGAAAATGAAGTGTAAAATTCAAGTACGAATTGGCATAGGCAATTGTGGCATTTAAAATATTTCTTGGATGAATTACAAGCACAACTACAATCATTCATAGAGCATGGTTAAAATCATTGAAAGTTTAGATGTAAACCTTATTTGTGAATAATTACAAAATCACTCGCAATGAAATATTTGAAAAAAGATAGAGTTGCTTGAGTTTTGTAGCAAAGTTCTTTTACCTTGCAAGGTAATAATAAATTGTATGCTTTCACAAAATATTCATGAAGATGGCTTAGTAGACTATAACGAAAATGCCAAAATGACTCCTGATTAAAGGTAATAAAGACAAATTGAAGAATTCAATGACTTCTTGTTGTGCAAATCTGAACTACCTACCCATAATCAAGACCTTGTGGGTTAAGTACAAGAACTCACAAAGAATCATTGTAGCCTTGGAAACGAATTGTATATTAAAAGCCAATTGTTGTAAGATGGCCGATTCTCAACTCTTCTAATTCAAGCAATATGATTCCCTTGGTCTACAATAAACCATAATCATTGATTTTATTAAAATCTTGACACAAATAATAAATAATTTTTAATAAGTTCAACAAATGAAAAATAATTTTAATTTATGCCGAAATGATAAAGGTACTATGACATACTAGCGCCAAATCAATGTTGGATCCTATTACCAAGACCAAAGTGGCATGAACTAGTGTTGGATGAATATTTTAAATATCTGGATATCATGCTTATATATCAGCATGGATATCACAAACTATGACATTTAGGGTAATATCTTGTTTGCTAGATCTTAAAGTTATGGGATCAAGCCATATAATATTTAAATTTAAATCTGATTTCACAAATCTGAATCTAGGCATGATATCCATTTCCTACCTGGATCTAGATATTGGGTAAGGGCAGTTAGGTTTGACCTAAAAAAGATATAGTTTGAGGAGACTCCCACCTCAAACCCCTAATTGTTGCACTATTAGCCTATTTCCAAAAGTATAAAGGGGTCTAAGCTTAAGCTTGGGCCCAAACTTCTTTCTTATCTGTGTTTGTGTTTTTCTTTTGTGGGTTGTTGGGTTTATGCTCTGTGCATTTTGTCCATGCTTTTTCTTTGCACTATGGCTTGTGACAATCTTCCTTTGCACTGTTGTTGCAATGTTTTTTTTTTTTTTTTCATGTTGCTGTTGTCATTCTCTTCTTTTGCGGTGTTGTTGCGCTGGTGCTTTTTGTTCATGTTGCTAAATTTTATTATCTGAGCTCTGATAATTGCTTAAAATATCTGACATATATTATTTTGTAGGATACCTGGAAGAGTGACATCTGACCTTAAGTTTTTTTTTTAATTTTAATATCCTTGCTAGATATCTAAATGAAAAAAAAGAAAAAAAAGATCCAACCCTATTCTTAAAACCTATTTTGAAAATCAGAACTGACGAATGCTAAAAAAATGTGATAACTGCCCAACATTCATGTGAATGTTTTAAAAAATCCAATGAGCTACCTATACTAGACTGGTAGGAACTTTTTGCAAAAAATTCATACATGTACCAGGCTAGCATGAATTTACAACAGATAAATCATATACCAATAGCAGCTAGTATGTTCAAAAGCCAATACCAGCCCCACACTAGTTCTTATGTTAGTCTTTTGTGTCTGAGGAAAGGTGGTTATATTGTCCTATGGTCTGGCAATTGACATTAGCACCCTTGTTGCCATGACCTTGAACAACTGAACCCTCTCTAAATCTACCCTTCCTTACACATACATGCTTAAGAGCACCTTCACTGCATAGTGGTAAAGACTGCCTTCATATTATATCCAGTAATGGGATAACCATAATCCTATTGCCCTTTTGTATTCAATGGCCAAAATGCTAAGGTTCAAAAAACATGTCCAAATCAAATTTCCTAGTATGAAGTTGGTCACAGACAAGAATTGGTTTGGATTTAAATGCTTAAATCATCTATCACTGTTTTAAATGAACTTTTTATTGTTTGTGGGTGGGATTTATCAACACAAACCATAAAATTATTTTGTTGGCCTTGCCTTGGTCGGCAAGGATATTGTGTTTAGATTCATTATAGAGTATAGTAGCTTAAGGGATTTTGGCCCCTAGGTAATAATAGGTCTATTTCTATATGAGGATTTTTGAAAGATGATATTTTGGCCTGTGTTGAAACTTGAGATTAGGTCTAGAGTTATAATATCTTGAAAGATTTTGGTTTCTTTTAGAGGGTTTTTTTGAAGATTAGGTTTTTTCTTTGGCATGGTGAAATATTTGAGTTTCAATAATTCTTCATTCGCCTTCTCACCACTGTATCTCTTCCTTTGTGTGTTATTACACTGGAAAAAGTAGTCTTCGAATGAGCCTTCATGGTTTCGATTCAGAAGAATCATTTCACAGTGTGACTCCAAATGGTTAGCACATATAATGAAAATAAAATTTCCTTAATATTTGAAATTTAGTGATTATGTCAAGTAAATATTGCAAATTTAACAATAATTTTGTCTGAATCGTTTTTGTTGGTGTGACATTGTTATAAGTTTCAAATAAATGTTGAGCATTGATCTAAGAAAAAACTTAGACATGTCCTTTTGTAGAGATAATAAAAAAAAATTACTTTATGTTATGCTCACAAGTGATACCCCCGGCTTCTTTTGCACAATATCTAGTTAGCAGCCCTGCCCTTTTTTTCATTGGAAATTTTTTTGCTGCAAAAGTGAAATAAAAAATGTGAAAATTAGTTGATTTTTCAGAGGTTTTCATCAAAATTATTTTAAAAAAGAGAGAAAATTTGTCAAAAAGTCGCCAGATTTCTGAGGAAAAAAATCACCATATTTCTACAATAGACTCCAGCTGGTAGCCACAATTAGAAAAAAAGGATTTCTAAAAAACTTAATAGCAAATCTGCAGTATTGTCAAATCTGAGTAAAAACTTGTAGTTAATAATCACCTGTCTGGCAACATCCCAAAAACTATAAATTAAAACTCTACGTAGAAAGTCAGATAAACTGCCAAAAAGATTTGGCAATCCCTTTGGAAAAATAATTCTCGTGACCAAAACAAAAGTAAAATCACACAAGCAATCAAGCAACCAAAAAAGCTCATTTATGCACATATAAAATTGTGTATAGACAAATAAGGGACAGCCAGCCCTGATCAGCAGCAGCAGCAGCAGCTCTTTGTTATTGTTGTTGTAGTAGCCTACTTGACAATTGTTACAGAATCACAAGAAGAAAAGTACTGGGTACTAACTAGTTGGGGTCTTGTCAGCTCAACTGCTGCTGCTACTGCACCCAGAGACAAAACTGCACACTGAAACTAGACTTGTCCAGTCTCTAGAAGTTTTCATGATACCAAAAAAGAGAAAGAAAAAAGAGGGTACGCTCTAATATAGGACTACTCACTAACAAACTTACTTAAGTGTGCAACAGTTTGATCAACCCTTGTGTGCACACAATCTATCTAATTAAGTTTGTGCTGCTGCAGCAATTTGATCAAATCTCTCTCTCTCTCTGTGCACATTCTGATTATAATGAGAAATCCATAAGCACAGATCTGGACATTTCTGCCTGGACAGCTGCTGGATCTTGTTTGTACTGTAACAGCGAGAAAATTCCCATGTTTGTATTATTGCATTTTGCATACTGAAGACTAGAGACAGACACACAAAGATATATCAGAAAGAGAGAGAGAGAGAGAGACCGGGGGGGGGCGGGGGGGAGAGAGCAGAAGTGTCTAGAATCCAAGAAAGAAAGAAAGAGAGTTTCCGAGTCCTTTGGAGTTTCTGCACTTGTGGGTATACCGAGATGTAATTGTGGAAGAAGCTCATGCCTGTGAGCTTTAAGTCCTGAGATTGTTGTTACCTATTTTCTGCAAAATGGCAGCAAGTTCCAAACACAAATTGTTCAAGATCATCAGAACATTAATGAACTCTAAGTTCTGAGAAGAAGAAGAAGAAGAAGAATAGAAGATGTATAGATCTCGACGTCTTTGCAGATCATCTTCACAGCAACCTCAAGTGGGTTGGAGCCCGTAACTGCTGTGTATCCACTAGCTAAGATCTGCGCCTGCCTGCCTGCCTGCATGCATGCATGCATGCAGATCAGTCGAGGGATGAGGTTTGGATCAGCAGCTGCTGCAGCTGGGAAGAGCATTACTAGTGTAAGAATAATATGTTTTGAGAATCTTACGAGTTTTTTGGTTTGTTTTTGCGGGTTCTGGATTTGCTATTGTGACCATCCTCGGCGGCAGCGTGTTTCTGAGCCGTTTTAGAGCCGGTTTTCGTGTCCACAGCTGCAGCATCATCTGCATCATCCGTTGGTTCTTCGTTGGCAGCAGCTTGGTTCGTCGTCGTGGAGCTCACGTTCTGAATTCCAGTTTGTTGGACATGATGTTGAGGCGGCTGGTGTATCCAGCTTGGCGCACAAGTGCGAGCGTTGCGCTCGCGAGTCTCCAAGAAGGGTGCAAACGTCTCCGATTCTTTCCAGTCCCCATGAAACAAGTTCTGCGACATGATGTCGATGCTCTATCCACCTGCTGCAGTAGTGCACTGTGCTGCTGCTGCTGCTGCTTGCTGACACGGGAGTTGCTAATTTGATCCGGTCGAAGCTTTCAAACTCCTTGCTTGCTTGCTTTTGTTGCTTGCTGTCTGGTCGTGAGAATGTGGCCAATATGAATTCCCGTCTCTAATTCAAACCAAACCAGCTCCTCTCAAAGTCCTGCCGGAAGATTAATGACAGTTCGGCTCGCCACACACAAGTTCATGAAAAAGTAGGAGGCTGAAGCTCTCCCTTAAGTACACCTCGTCTCTCTACAGGACAAGGAGAGCAAACAGTAAGCACAACAATAGCTGTGCAGGAGGGCCCTTGGAACTGCAGACTAGATATCAAAAGTCCAACTTATATGCAGCTCGGCACTGAGTTCGAACCCCCCAAAAAACACAGAAAACAAAAATACAAATTTCCTCTGCAATGCGTGAATTCCACAACAACATTCCAGAGTCACTAGACCTGAGGAGAAGGTGGTTCGACAACTCTACCAAACTATTTCTAGTCCTAGCAGCTTCAGATCACACAGCAGCAGCAGCAGATTCTCTCACAGAAACTATAAAGGTGAAGAAGTCTGGAGCTGCATGCAGAAGAAAACTAGCAAGAGTGTGCAGATGGGACACTTATAGCATTAGCTAGAGATCCTCCTCCTCAGCTGTGCAGTCCCACTCAGAAAACACAAAAACCCAAGCCCACACCAAAACCCAGCTACAAAACTCTGCAATCCAAGATCACATTCAAACTCAGAAGAGCTCTGTAATCTAAAATCACATTCAAACTCAGAAGAACTCTCACAGCAGCAAGAAGAAGAAGAAACAAGAATACCAACACCAGAAGAAATCTTGCTGCTGCTGCAACAACAACCGAGATTCAAGCTCCAAAATGAGGACTGCGAGGAATGCAGAGGAAGTATTTATAACATCTGAGCCAGTCTCAAAGATTACAAACTCTCAAAATTTTCTCAAATTAGTTTTTTCCTTTTCCCCCATCGACTCTGGAATGAGTGTGTAAATCGACAGTAACACAAAAACAACAACAACTCTAGTGGCAGGCAAGCAAAATCAGCTTCTTCTTCATCCTTCTCATCAACCACAACACATTCATCACCTACAGCCTGAGCTGCTCGAGTTGAAATCAAAATGCTCATGCAAAAAAAGCCCCCAAAAACAAAACCCTAAAAAACACTAGTTCTCAAAACACATACACACACACATATATATACGTACATACATACATACATACATACGAATAAGTACATATAAGGTAACTGGTGACGTGCATGCACTTGCAACACATACACACACACCTTCATCCACTTTTTTTTCTTTTTGTTTTGTTCAAGCAAAGGGGAAAGAGAAGGAACAAAGAGACATAGAGTACCCCGAGTCTGAGCCAGAAGTACAAACACCCAAAGTGGGTTACCACGTAAAGCACTGGGTGGGCAGAAAATTTTAGTGTATCGATTTCAGGTCACGTTCCTGAGTGTAAAAGTTTTTGAAGTGCATTTCAGAAAACAAAACATTTGTAGAACTGGGCATGTCGTCATGTTCCTTCTAAATTGCCTCCTCATGTTGTTTTTTCTCAATTTCATTTATTTATTTATTTTGGGTGTGACACCTGGTGATTACCTGATGGACACCCACCATGTATCACAAAGAAAATAAAAATAAAATAAAATAAAAAATCTATTGCTATGCTCTCATATAATGCTTTTAGAATGGGGTGTTCCTCAAATAAGCACCCCTTGCCTATGCTTTGGGGTCATGTTTTGGGAATACCCTGCTCCTTATGCATTGCTCTACACTCAACTTTGCACAACAACGAATGGTGATATGAGTCTCTCCCCCTGGCCCCCCCCCCCCAACTAAGTAGGTGTATTTTTTTGGGTCTATTTAAATATATAATTTTTTAATTTGTATATTCGAAATAATGAATTGTAAGAAATTATTTCTCAACGTTTTTGGAGGGCCACCTTATATTTATGAGTATTATTCCTAAGAAAAGAGAAGAGGAAGGATCTTATGATTACTCTTTAAGAGAGTGAGAGGAAAATTTCGTCATATTACCTTCTATAATAGGTGTAACATCTTTCCCACTTCAAGAGCTTGGCATTAAAAATTAAACCCCTGTCCCCGTCCAACATCTCGTGCTGTATTATGTTAAAGTTCATGATAGTGGTCGCCATGTGCTTTACAATGGTTTAAGTGTGTGGGTGTGAGGAATATTCCCAAAATGTGGGCAGGCCATACTCGGGCTAGTTCCTTGTCGTCCTAGGCCGCTTAATTTTGGGAAAGGTCCCACCTTCACGATTTTACCCCACACATATAATTTTTTGGATCCATTTCTTGAAATTGGGTTTACAATAGGCTTGTGTAATTGATTCAGCTTATTGCATGACATCCCTCAAAAGAATCTCCCAATAAAAATTATTTTACCCATATATGTGTGTAATGTAGGTACCAATGTTGGCCAGTTATTGCTTTGGACTTGGGTAAGCGGCCGGGGTGTGGGTCCTGGTATCAATAACCTACCAGCCAAGTGAATATCGCACTCATCTAGTATTGAAAATTTCAAGTTTTAATAACCTTCCTGGATGACCTGGTTATCTATCATTCAGGTAGGCTACCAATCTTAAAATTCTGAATATTTCTGCGGTAGAAAATAGAAAAACAGCGGAAACCATTCTAAGTAGTTTGAAGTTTTTAAAAATCATGTAATCAATGTACAACCGACAATGTATCGACGGTTCTCAATCAAGTATTTGAAAACTGACCCTTATGCATAACCAGGGTTATTACCCCCAAAAAAATTGAATAAGTTGATATTGGGGGTACTACTTTGACATTGATATTTACAATTTATTAAATTTTGGCTAGTTATTTCCAAAAAGCAAGAACCAGCCAATACTAGTAGGTACCCTATAGTTTCTTCACAGGCTCTTTAGTGCTCTTGACAAATCATTACCAGCCTATTTTTTACTGGTTATATATATATACACACACACAGAAAGAAAAGTTTAAAGTTCAAAAAAATTCGAAAAAACGTGTTTTTGGAGGTTTTCAGTGACCAAAAGTGAGGGCAAAAAAGAAAGTAAAAATCACCATATTCATACATGTCGTTTTCATTGAGTAGCCAAACATATAACAAAATTACACTTTATTTCTGGTTTATAGCCAGATTTGAATAAATCGTCCAAGAGATGATTGCCAATCCTCAGGTGAGATGGCGTTCTTAGGGTTTCACACCAATGTTCCAAAGACCGTTTTCAACCCAAGGTGATTTAACTTGTGAGTTCATATAGGATCACTTGGTGAGGTGAAGCATTTTTCAACAATGTTCTCTCAAAGACCATTTTCTACTTTAGTTGCCCTTTTTGTTTTTTTCTAATTCAAAGTTCACCATAGGATTTGATGAGGTGAGGTTTCTTTTAAGTCTTGTCAACAATATTCTTGCAAAGGATATGACAAAGGAGTACTTCGTTGGAGTACTGACTACGATGAATTGAAGCATACAAAGCAGCTTTTCTGTAAGTTGAGGGTTCAATCCATGCACGCAAAGCACTGCCAGAAATTTTTCAGTGCTTGTGGAGACCATTGTTATCAAGTGGAATCTATCGTTTTGCAAATGGTGACGAGGCATTTAAAAAATGAAATGCGTTCCATTGAGCACTTCACTTTTGCAATGATCTACATTTTTTGTTTTTTGCGTTTTTTTTCACACTGTGTTAACAACATACAAGAACCTGTGGTCTAAATATGGCAAGTTCAATTTTAATTTTTTCCCTCGAACTATGGCAACATTGAGCCCTTTTTTCCAAAAAACTTTGGTTGGACAAGTTGCAGCCCCTTTCTTCTATCACCAAGCGCCAAAAATCCTCTCTCCTTCTCCCCCTCCAAAATAAATTCGGATTGCAAAAGTTTAAAATATATTCTATGAAGAGCCCCCAAAAGAATGAACTTGCACATAATTCATAATAATTCATAATAATATCATTCGTCAAAATGTGGGACCAAATGAAATCTGAAGCAAGGCAGTATACCTTTTGTGCTGAATTTTGGACTTTTGCCTGTGTAGCTACAATCTACCTGAATGAGGAAATTTATTACAATATACCTACAGCACAAGGATAAGGATGATCTTTTCTATTATTTTGAAAAAAAGATATAGAAAAAAATGCTAGATAAATGGTTTCCACAATAAATAAGAACTTACAAATATCAATCACATTTTTTAAAAAAAAATTGCAATATCTTCAAATTATATTGAATTAAAATTTTCAATATTTTATTTCTGTAGTTGACTCCCCCCTTGAAACTTGGTGATCAGAGTGACATACTTTCCCCATTCTCTTTTATGGGTGTGTGATTTTTCAGCTAACAAATGACATTGGGACAAAGTGAATTGTGAGGTTCTTTCACTCTTTGGTTCTCTTGCAACTAGACCCATCATGGAATACTTTTGGTTCATGCCTGAACAAGAAAAGACCCTAGACTTCTGAACTTTGAGTTTTTCTTTTGCAAAATAATTTCACCATATGCTGATAATTCTCTTTATTTCTCTTTTTTTTTAAATAAAAAGCTTGCTAAAGATTCCCAAATGATGAAATTTTCACTAAATTTCTTTTTTTTAATTTCACAAAAAGCACCTATTAATTTCCTTTTTTTAAACCAAAAGAAAGAAGCCTTGGCATATGGGCTTAAACATGATGTTTTCATCTTCTTGTTTTTGTGTAAGGTAGACACACAAGTCACCAAACACAAGTTGGCAGTCAAGCAATTAATTTTATATTTCTCATTTCTTATATTTACCTACTGATGTTCATGATTATGGGTGCATGAACTTAAGCTCTACAATCTCTCTTGGAACTCCAAAACCAATCGAATTGTGTTCAAAAATCTTAAGCTCCAATTGCTTACCATGCCAAACGTAACACTTATTGCTTTAAACAAAACATTACTTCCAAATCTCATATTTTTCTCAATTTCTTTTGTCCATTGAGTGATCTTTATCATTGCAATGGGTGCATCAAATGAAGGCCCACAACACTCACTTTAAACTCCAAAAACGAAATTGAGCTATGTCAAAAATATTTTTAATTCTCTGAAAACTTTTTACATGTTCAAACACCTTCCAGTTGTTAACCATATTCGAATCTTGTGGGGATCAATCAACTCCTCAATGGGTCACGAGCTAAACTCTAAAACATCAGACAAAACTAGAAAGCACGTGAGAATATATGACATCAACAATGGCCATTCTAATGGGTTCCTAAACATCATAGATGACATCATGGGGTCCCCACTGCCTGGTGCTGAAGGAGTAGGGGATAGATGTCACCGTGTATGCCTATCATGCAGCATACACAATTTACCATGAATGTAAATTAGCACATGATCGTGCATAACACCACCCAAAGTCTGTCTGGATAGCCCAAGATGTATCCGGCCAGCACCAGCCAGATCTCAGATGTGCAGAAAGGTCGTCAGAGAAAAAAAGAAGCAAGCAATACTTTTGTATTCAGCAGTTCTGGTAATGTTGAGTCTGGAAGGGGTTTATATTATGTCAGTTTAGACTTGTGATCAGAACAAAGTCTCAACAATCCAAGACTCAAGGGGGGCTTTACATTTCAAAAGATACAAAGCGTCTTTCATCCTAAGCAGAGTGGTAGGAGTGGGTTTAACCACTTCTTGACTTCTTCCCCACTGAGACCACCTCCCATTCTCATTGCTGATTTGTTACAAGCCATTGGTAGCAACCTTTTTTTCACTGACAATTTTTTGTCCAAAAGTGAAAGTAAAAGCTTAATATGTGAAAATGAAGTGATTTGAGGAGTTTTCAATTGCCAGAATTCAAAAAATTATGAATGAAAAGTACCAGATTTTTACATTTGGCTCCAATAGGTAGCAAAAGTTTTAGATACTTTAAGCATCCTTCTACACCTTTGGCTACCTTCCATACCCTATTTTTGGCCCAAATTTAGCTAAATCTTCGTATGGATGATCACCACTTTGGCTGAATCGCAAAGTTGAGCTGAACAAAACACTGGTTGGTAGTTGAGTTAAGATCTCCCTTCTGCTTAGAGTTTGGTCCTCTCTTTTTGTATTTCCACTTCTTGTGTTTATTGGTACATATATTAGTGCTATCTGTAAAAGAATTGAAATTACAGCACCAGAATCCTGAGTTTGGCCATACACGGGTGAGTATCAAAAAAAACCTACGAAAAAGTATATTAGCATTCAAGAGAAGGGGGGGAGGGGATTCGGAAAACCATCAATTTTTGTGGTAAATTGAGTTTCATCCTTCTCTCGTTTTTCTGGAGCCCCTCCTCTGCTGCTACAACATGTATTTTCACTACCTATACAATTATGTACTATAATTATTTTCAAACCTTGTGCATTCAATGCTAAGTTTCAGCACTTGATATTAAGATTTAATAAAACATCCTTTCCCATCCACTTGGGCTTCACCATGCTAACCACCATGTGTCTGCAAATCAGTTGTTAAATTTTATTATCCTTATGTATGTCATTAAATGGCTGCTTGTTAATAAAGTCCAAATGCTAAAAATCCAAATGTTATTCACTTTGTGAAGAGATGTTAATAAGATAATACCCTTTTCTACATCCACAAAGAAATCATCTAGAGGTTCTCATTGGGGACCAAGGTTGGAAGCAATAACCTAATTGGTGGATGACCTTGCCCATACAATTTGCCAAAAACCAGTTACAATAGTTTATTGAGAAATCTTCCATCCAGACCACATGCAAAACTCTTCTATTCCGCATTGGCATACAATTCAAGGAATAACATGATGTAATTTACACCACTAAGTAATATCAACCATGATTGTACACCACAAGCACAACGAATGATCAATTGGTCTAAACATTTTGATGCCAATAAGTAATATTATGCACTACAAGCATAATGGATGACAGATAAGTTCGAATATTTTTGTGCCATTAAGTAATATCCCAACCTGTGATTGATTGGTCCAAGTATTTTGTTTGTGATGATAATCCTACACCTATCCTTGAGATGGTTCCAAAGAAGATTGGTTCCAAGTTTTTACAAGTGGGTTCGTTGCCCTACTATGTGGAAGACTATTTCAAACCTCTCTTTTTCTCTAACCTAAAATCATCCCATTTTGATCATCCCACAATGATGAAGATTGAAGGATTAGTGAAGGTTGAAGTGAATACCTCCGCATTCACTTTCAACAATTGTACATATAAGGAAAGGGTGGATACACAACATTTTTTGAATCAATGGCGATCAGCCATAACTATTATAAAGGATACAATGGGCAAACCAAGTCGCGCATACGATGATACCCGTGCAAAATTAGTGCAACCAGTTGACTTATTAAATCAAATTGTATGAGATCACAACGTAAATCTTTTAATAAAGAAATTCAAAACATGAGACCTTGTTCCCAAGGTTTTATGGAATAAAGGCGCAATATATCTTGGGACGATTTGAATAATTTGTTTAAGATACTTGTTGATACTAAAAAAGGCATACTCAATAATCTTGAAAATGACATTTTCAGCAAAAAAAAATTAAAAAATTAAAAAAATCAAGCAAGTGTGCAAGGACCTTAAACTATTGGGGGCTCTGACAAAGATTAGAGCAAGCAGCCCCATTGTTTAACAGGGTTGGGGTGGGGACAGTATGCAAAAGGATCATACATTAGATCTATATGTTTTGTTTAGTGTTTGACATCACTTTAATGAAAATGGTGTCAATCATTAAAAAAAACATATAGATTTTGCACCTAATTTCACACAAACCACCATTTGCCAATATTGTTTGTGTTGAACAAGTCACAATTCATAGGTGGTACAAAGTTTGATAATATTTTTCTAATCCACAAGGCATTAACCGTACCTAAATGGTGGGCTCCATGGTTGTTGCACTTGCATGTGATTGTCATCAAATGTACTTCACACATGATATGCTTGCACAAGTATGTATTCGCATTTCAATTGTGCTTGTTATATATTTTTAAATAATTATATTGCAACTTACAACCCTTGTATATTTACCCAACATATAGATGAAAACAAATTGATCCAAGGCAAGTTTGAGGTGTGTCAAGATGCAACAAAATGAGAAACTTGCCTAAAATAAAGGGTGCAAAGTGCGGAAGTCAAAGGATGTTTTCCAAAACCTAGTAGGATTCACAAAACACATTTATTGTAGTGAATCTTTTGATTTTTGAAGAATATTGATTATTTAAACACTATTAAAAAATAAAATCATGTCTAAATGGGTTAATATTTTCATCATTGAAAAGATTTCAAAAAAAGGTTGGAAGATATTAGGATTTTATGTCCTGATCAAATGCATATACTCATTGTATGTGCCTTTAGAATTTCACAATGTTAGATGTTTCAATTTCAAAAGAAATTCTTTAAAAGGTTACGGGAAAAGTAATAATGCCCATGGAAATTAAATGTAACTTGGCAACAATGTTTATTTCAAAGCTTTGACCCATGTTAAATTGTTGATGAGTCCTTACTGGAAATTGGGCTTGAATCACACCCAATCTGTTCTCATTTACTCCATGCAAGAAAGAGGCCCATTGAAAATATTCCACTAATGAACACATGCCCAATGAGGATGTATCACGAAGCTTTTGTTACTTCAACACCTTTGTGAACAAATAAAGAGCACAATTGAAACTTCTTAAGTTTCTCTTACATGTTCTTATCACATGATTCACAAATGTAGGTGAGAACATCAAATTGTTGTCTATAGATGTGGTTTTAGAAAACAATTGTTCCATAAATGTAAAATGACTCCCAATTGAGTTACAAGGTTTTTGGGGTTTGGAGACTAATGTACTAGGTGATTTTCAAAGCTATGGATATGAATGTATGTGAAGGAACATGCATGTAGTGGGGTAGATTGGTCAAATGTCAAGATTCCATGAAGACGGCAAAAAGTGTTCCTTAGTTTCATTTATTAATACTAGTGGGTACCCGTGACGTTTGGACACAATTCGCTCGTGCCCAGCTTGCCCGTGCTCAGCCCATGCTTAGCCTGCTCGTGTCGTGCCTGTCCGTGCCCAGCCCCTTCCTCTCTTGAGCTACAGAGAGAAAGGAGAGAGATGACCGAGCTCGGGTACCCGGGTCGTTGTCGGCGATAGCCCCCGGAAACACACAGGCCTTGTTCCGGTCCACCCATGGCAAAGAGCTTAGTTTATGGGCCGAGACCCGGGTCTTCGTGGGGAGACCGAACTTCGTCACCGCCCCGGTTTAATACTGACTCCCACGATTCCACACACCTAGGCGTCGCCTAGCCCGCGCCAGGTTTTTTTTTACCGTTTGGCTCTTTGACCGTAGGCACCCCAATAAGTAATTTGAAGCTTGGGCATTGGGACTTGGGACCTGGATTGGTCGAGACTCAGGACTCGGTAAGTAAAGAAGTAAAAGTGTGTGATTGAGGTCCTGAATAGTTTTTGGGTCCTCAAGTTCGAGGGGACACTTTTTTAAACCTTGGTGGTTTTGGAATCTATTGGGTATCTCAATTTGGGATTTGGGTTTAAGGACCTCGACAGATGAACAGACAAGATCTGGATTTCAAGACCTCGACAGACGGACAAACGAAGATCTGAATTTCAGGACCTCGATAGACGAAGAGACGAAATCTGGGTTTCAAGACCTCGATAAACGAACAGACGAAGATCTAGGTTTCAAGACCTCGATAGACGAACAGACGGAGATCTAGGTTTCAAGACCTCGATAGACGAACAGACGGAGATCTAGGTTTCAAGACCTCAATAGACAAACAGACGAGATCTGGGTTTCAGGACCTTGACAGACAAACAGACGCACAAACTAACTGAATTAATATATATGATGGGTGTTGATGACAACATTGTGTGGATGTGTCTATTATAGGAATTTGGATCTAGCCAATGGATGGGTCTCTAGACCAAAGTGAAGAAGTAAAAATGGTTTTTGAAGACATTCAAATTTATTTTTGGTAAAGAACTTATGTTTATATAGGTTTTCCATAGAATTGAAGGATTTACTTTTGGGTCCCAAAAGGTGGCAAAAGCAAGAGTAGAAACGTGTAACATTAGTGGGAATATGTTTTAGAACCTTTGATAAAATAAAATTATGATCACAAAAATGGATGGTCCAATCATTAAGTATATTTCCTAATTTCTTTTCCATTCATGATTTTCTTGGATGAAGACAACATTTGATATTATTTTAAGACATCCAAATTCACTAAAGAAAATAGCCTTAAGCTCAATTATATAAACAATGAGAAGCCTTAAACAATACAAAGGATCTTCCACCATGTCATTATTTATGAATCTCTTATTTTGTTCAAAACAAGCACAACTTGTTTGGTCCTTGAAGTTGACATCTTATTCCATGTATACCAACCCCTCATGACCATCCATGTCATCCACGTGCATGTATGGTCTCATGTTTATACTTCTTCATCTTGTCATCACCATTTCACCATAAAATGAATCAACCATGTTCACATATTTGGACATGTGAAGCCATGGGCAAATCCTTGGCGAATGACATCACATTCAAACAAGTAGCTAGATAAGGATTTTCAGATAGTGCCAATATAAATATCAATCAGATATTTATGAATCTTTTTGCCATAATAAGGTAGGCGAAGCTTATTTTATTTTATTTTTGAAATTTCAAAGTCTAAAAACTTTAATCTCATAATATGTTTTAAGTAGGAAACAAAATCATGGCAAATATATAAGGCACATATACCAATTTTTAGATTGAGTAAGAATACAAATGATCCTTCCTTTTAGAATAGGAAATGTGTTTGAGCACCTCACGAGGCATAAGAGGACTTGAAACTACACACAAATACATCCATGATGATCAAAGAAAAATTTCTTCATAATAGGTAGGTAGGTAGCTTTTGGGGAGAATGAAATTATTTGGGTCATACTAGGTTTTGTCCTGTGTTGGTCTGGTATGTAGACATAGACCTAATATGAACACTAGTAGTATCAAGGACATTACTAAGGTAGGGACTAGGGGACCTCAGGTAATACGAATACTCAAGGAAACATGGATTCAATGTTATTGTACCAAAGATGAAATTCTGTTTAATTGTACAAGGAAGGAGGATGTTTTTGAGGCAAGAATGTTTGTTGTCAATTGCCCTTGTATTTTATAATTGTTTTTTGTCATTCTCCTAATTGGGACCACCACTTGTGAAGTCTCTTCCCATTGTTTTCCATATGAATTTATATCTTTTCGGGATCACCTTTTGTTCCCATCTTATGAAACAAATTTTGTTCACCCTGGAACGTTTTGGGAACATGATGACGAGAGATTATGCCAACTTTAACGGAACAAATGAGTTAAAGACATAGCCAAGCTTGGAACTTGTTCCAAAGGATAGGCAAAGAGTGAAAGAAAAGAAACAAGTTGACTTGGTCTTTGAGGAAACCCAAATTATTTTCTCCACACAATTTTATTTTTCTTTTCATCGACTTTGGTACGAAAGAGAAAATCATGTTCGTTTCATACTTGTACCCCTTTAATCAAATACCTATGACGTTCCCACCCATAAGTGAAAACATTCATATTATTGTAGTGTCTTTACCATTCCAACATCTTTTTTTTTAAATATTTATTTTTATTAGTTGTTTCACTTGGGGAGTAAAAGTAAAAATTTCTTGAAATTTCTATAATTAGGGTGGGAAAAAAATGCCAAGTAATTTTTCACTCTGTGGGCACACGACTACCACCAAGCTTTAGGGCAAGCACCCAATAATAATATCAAACATAATTTCTAAAACTTTCAACATTGTGAGCAACTAATTTTGAGAAAATTGACATCTATTGAAATTAATTCAATCAATAAAAGTATTGCAATGCTACAAGGAATTTCCTAACGTATTTGAAGGCACCTTATATCTCTAAATGTCCAACCTACAAAAGAGAAGGAATTTTCTTATTACTTAAGAATGGGAGGGATCTTACACCAAAATTTGTAGTGTGTGGAGGGCACCTTATATCCATCAATTTCCCTCCCATAAATAGGGAGGTATATTATGCCTACTCCTCAAGAGTGGGAGGGAAATTATGCCTACTTGTAGCTCTAAGAACCCTCTCACTATTGAGGAGTAAGCATAAGAACACTCCCATCCCATTCATTCCCATTGTGATCTACATAGGTTTGGTTCATGATAATTTTTTCCTCGTGCTAAAGCCCAGGAGTGGGGGACATTCCCAGGGCCAGACTTGGCTATCACCTCAAGCTAGACCCCTTATTCTGACCATGTCCCCAGCCTAAGGCTTTACCTTGCACATATATAAGTGTAAATATCACCTCTACGAAGTAAGGATGAAAACCCCCATTTTTAACTTCATCATCCACATATATTCAAGTTTATGATAACCTTTCCCATCATGCTTTACAACGGATAAAGCCCACAGTTGAAGGTTATCACATTGTCCTACCCCTTATTTTGGGAATGCCCCACCGCAAGGCTTTTACCTTACACCCAAATTTGCCTAGATGTTGGTGAATGGTCCATTGATCACACACTCATATGAGAAATAGAGAGCTTAGGTCAGTGTTTTTTTAATGGCAAAAAATAGTCAAATTTCTACTTTTAAAAATAGGTAACTACTCATACAAAAGAAAAAGGGGGAAAAAATCATGAAAGTTTGTCAAAAAATATCCAGCACTAGATGTGATGGGCCAAATTGCACTACATCAACGGTCCCAATTCGCCAACCTAAACTCTAAACCCTTTTAGGGTGTTGCCAAGTAGCGACAACAACAACCATCAATCTCACCAACAAACGAGATCTTGACCATCCAAAGAGCTGAGTTGTGAAGAAGTCATCTTCTTCCTCACCAACTTGTTTCACACAAGAGTTGCAACCGTTTGCCAAAAAGAACTCTCATTGGTTTTTTGTTCTCTTCAAGTATTTCCCTTAATGTATGCATTATTGCTAGAACCTTGTTTGCCTTAATGTATGCATTATTGCTAGAACCTTGTTTGTGCTCACCAAGAAGGTGGGTCTTCATTATGGTGGATGAATTTTTTTTTTCAACATGCATAAAGACAACAAAGTTTCACTTGTGTTGTTTGGAGTTGACATTGACGTTTGTCTTGAAGTTCTTATTGGTGGAGGGAGTACTTCTTCCTCCAAACCCATTGTTTTTATTTGTTGAATTCATTTTGTGCATTGTGTATTGAATCATCGAGGCACTTGTGTGCTTCATTGCAATGTGTAGGACCAAGGTCCGTTGCAAGCATGGTGTGTGTCACTGGTTTCAAACCACCTTAGGTTGCTTGTGTTCTTCATTAAGACTTGTTGGAAATTTCTTGTGCATCACAATCCTATAGAATCCCAAGGACATCCATGAAATGTTGTCGAAATCTACATCAAATTTCCATGCGTGGTGTCAAGTGAATAGGATTTTGTATTTTAGATTCTATAGGATTGTTTATATGTGTTTTTGTGATTTTCAATTGATCAACAATCTAGACTTTAAAGTCCATGCTTGCATGTCCACCACTACAACCTGTAAGGGACTATGAGCTAATGAGCCTTGAGGGGATTCAATAGGGAATCGGGATTTGAGAATTAAGGTGTGCCGAATCAACCACATTTGCATTTCTTCAATTTGGTTAAGAATTTTAGACACCCCCCCCCCCGCCCTCTTTTTTTCATATGTTATTGGATGTTGGTTTCTTATCAACATGATGTAGCTTTTCTTGGTTTGCATAAATGAAATCTACACACTGCGTTATCAATTTCTTGTAGATTGATTCTTGTTTTTTTTATTTGTTCTCCAAATTTTAAAGGACTAGATAGCAAAGGTGCAACTTAAGGTTCCACAAAAATTCTAGAACACAATTCAAGGTTTGACAATGCCTCTTCAACTACCACAATCTTACAAGTTCAAGTTTTTTTATTTCTAATAGGAACCCAGCTGCCATGGATGTATCTCTTCTAATTGGTGATTAACTGGTGTTTCTTATCCTCATGGTTCTCTTACATCATCCCCTCCACTATTTTTTGTTCATACTTTTAATCTGGCAAATCTAGATGATGATGATGTTATGTTCTTTAGAGAGTTTGTCACCCCCCATAAAGAAGGTATGCCTAATGTCCACCTTCCTAAAAAAGGTCTACATATTGTCAAGTCAAAACCAAAAATGAAGAAACAAAACTAGACACAAGTAGAAAATTTCAAAACTCCTAGGTTACTAAGCTTCCTTGGGCAGAACTATGTGTAAGGTTAAATGGTAATCTACACACTATCAAATGCAAATTTTATAGTGAGGTGGAAAGGAAAGATAAGGTGTATCTATTAAATCGGATTCTTTGGCTAAGCATATAGGTCATACAAAGGCTATAAAAGGATATTGGGATTGATGTGAAAAAAGGGGATTAGTATTACTCTAAGGTTTGTAAGCATGTTAAGAACCAGAAGTTGTTTGTTTTTTGTGGTTGTGAATCTATTGCTACTCAAATTGCACATGGTGTGGTTGGAGATAATGTAAGGAAAGTGGTCCAATTTGCCATTGTGTTGCATTTGTTGCATCAAGGACGTCCTATGTTGGAATATGAAACATTGAAACATTTGTTTAAATTCCTATAGGTGCCAAAAAACAATAAGCATTGGAGTGATAACTTTGGTTAGACAATATCAAAGTTCATGCATCAAAAGGTTTTTAAGGTAACTAGGGCAATAATGGGGGCTACTCACTACGTGGCTTTCAACTATGATGAAGTTTTTACAATGGAACCAATCTTGATTATCTATGCACTGTTATGTAATGCAAAATTGGGTAAAAATTCCAATTCTAATTTCTTTGGACTGGGTTATTAAAGGATCAAGGAGTGATAATCTGACCAAGGTTATAATGGAAGCTTTGATGATAAGTGGTGGTGTGCCAAGAAACCAAACTGCCCAAAAGTTGACTTGCTTTGGGGTAGATGGTGTTGATGTATTTCAAGGCATCAAAAGTGGTGTTACAAAACAAATCAAGGAGAATTATGCTCCTCATTCTATTGGGGTCCATTGTGTAACCCACTGCACCAATTTGGCAATAAAATTTATCAAGATTGCCTTTGGTGATTCGGCTTGAAAATATGTTGCCAACCTTGCATTCATACTTTGCCCACTCACCTAC
This sequence comes from Sphagnum contortum, assembly GCA_963920785.1. Taxonomy (NCBI): domain Eukaryota; kingdom Viridiplantae; phylum Streptophyta; class Sphagnopsida; order Sphagnales; family Sphagnaceae; genus Sphagnum; species Sphagnum contortum. Next base: position 3,327,062 of record OY987288.1, read on the forward strand.
AAGGCAATTGGAGTTCACAAAACTTAAAGAACTCATGCAAATAAAGGGAAATCAAATCTTTCGGAATGTGAAAACTAGATGGATTTCTATGTTGAGCCTTGCTAAGAAAGTGATGGCAGAATATAAGAATTTGTTGATGAAGATGGCTTTGGACAGTCCTATCAATCAACAAGCCAAGTTGAATTATGAAACTTGTGTGAATTCCAAGTTTTGCTTGGGTTTGTTTGCATCCTACCATTGCTAGAATTTGACAATGCCTTCATTAAATTTGCACAAATGAGGGATGTCTATGTGTGTGATCTAGTGGTAATTATTAAGGTATGTCAAGGTGACATATGCATGATGTATTCTGATCAAACTTCCAAGTTCACAATAGCCAACTTTTGGGCTTTCAAATCATTGTCAAAGTTCAAGCTTGAGAGCATCTAGATGCAATGGGCACTTGAGTTGAATTTTTCTGTTCAACATTTGGCCTTTGAAGCAAATGGCCAACATATTTGGGTAGTGCGTCAAAATTTGGAGACTAGTCTTGTGACAAAATATGTTTTTGTTATTGTTGAATCATAGGTGAAAAACTAGTGCAAAAGTAATGCCTTAAAACATTTCCATTCTTTTTGTGCTTATTTTTGTTGATTTTTTTTTTTTTAAAATTCATGTTTATGTAAGTCCATGGTTTTTGTGTGGTTTGGTAGAAGTTGTAGAAAATTTGATGAAGGAGTTGGAAATTAAGTTTCCAACCCACGGTGTCATGAATGTTCTTGGGATTGTGTATCCCTAGTATTGGCTACAACTAGACTATGATGCATCTTTTCCCAATCACCTTCAAGTTCTTAAAGTAGGTTTCTACTATGGCAAAACAGTGCGCAAGGTGGATGAGCAAAAGGTTAAAATGCAAAAACCATTAAATGTTACTAATCTTGACTACTACCAAGCTCACAATGAAGTCAAATGTAATAGCTTGTATGGTGCCCCTTTTGACACTAATCCATTAACCATAATGTGACGCCTTGTGACAACATCTCGGATATTGGTTTCTAGCTTCCTTTAATACATTAAATTGCCTGAATTGGCCATGGTATGGATAATAGGCAATGTGGAGGATGAAAGATGCTTCTCAACTCCTGTTTTTTTTAAGTCAAAGCTTTGCAACAAGTTCACTACTCATCTCCCAATTGTTGATTCTACACTTTGGAAAACGTCCCCAATGCTAAATGTATTGAATAGTGGAAAGCAACATGACATCACTACTACTTTGATGGTTAGGGCAATTGTTTTGTGGAGTTGCTAATAATGTTTTTACAATGGCAAAATGTTTTGTGGTTTGTCAAGTTGCAGGCTATGTTTTTGTAAAGGTAGAATTATTTTTGCCCTTCTCAATGTGTTGTTCCATTTGCTGAATTTAATGGTTGTTTTACAAATCTACCAACTTTTTCGACTCCAATTGCAATTGTTTTTCTTCTTGCATTAATTTATGAAGTTGGAATTGTATGCTAACTTGATTTACATTGTAGGTCACTTGTGTTGAAAAGGCCAATTTTAGGGGTTCAATCCCCCCGCAAGTGCTTGCGTTCATTAACATTAGGAGTTGTTTTTAGTGTATTCAAATAAATCAACATCCTTGAAAATTCTACAGTTTGCCCCAAGTAGTTGCCAAATTCGAACAACAACATTTCACACTTCATCATACAATCTCCAAATATAGTTGTTTAATAGCCAAAAAAACTTTATGTCCATTTTAGTCTAGTCAGCTTTTTTCACCCAACAATTTTTGTGAAGGGGTCAAATAATTCACCATAAAAATTTAAGTGACAACCAAGTTCATCGTGGAAAATTTGAAAAAAATAAAACTATTTATTTATTTATTTATTTATTTTATTTTTTCCATTTTTTCCGTTTTCGTACAAGGGTGCAGCAATTGGCAACAAGTTGATTATGGCACAAAGTGATCTATCATGCTAAAAAATAAATGGTTTTTTTTAAGGACTGTTCATAAATAATTAAATTACCACAAATGGAATGAAAAGTGGGTCTATCTAATTGATCAATACCTCGCAAACAACAATGTTCCTTCCCTATATGTAGTTCGGAATCCGAAGGCAATAATTGAATAAATTGTCTCTACTAGTTAACCTAAGCCACAACATTACTGAAAGGCTTGGCTTCCAAACCGTACATGAGCCTCCGGCCTCATATGGCCCTTCTTAGGGGAGCAAACTAAATGAAATAGAAAGTAGAGATTTACATGGCGTCTGCGTGGTTTATTGTCAGGACTGTCCATTTTGTTCATACAAACTCCTCATCATTTATTATGATGCGCCCATGAGTCCCCATGTCAGGCTTTCTTCTTGGAATTCATTTATATAAATAATATGCTAGTGGGATCTTAGAGAACTCTTAAACCAGCTTTTAGCCAGAGCAGCACCAAACCGTACATTAGAGGTGGCCATACTGCCTACTTTGCAAAAATGAAAAAAAAAACACTGGCTTAGGTGTGGGCCTTCCTTTGCTTGTGATAATAGATGAAGTTGTCTTGATCCCTACACAATTGAAGTACTCTCAATGGTCATATAACCATGACTTTTTCATAAATTGCACTCTCCAGGACATCCAACCAATGTGAAAGAATTGAGCTACTTAGAACATAGCGCCAACCCATACCGAACAAATAGATATTTTATTGATGTGTTCAGTTTGTTAGTTCTTCAAACTAAGAAGTGGTGGGTAAGGGTTCCTGCATAAAGAGGAACCGTGACTGGCAGTTCTCCAAAAAATCAAAATACCCTTCGAAGAATGTACCCTAAACCACACCCACCTGTGTCAATTGCCAATTTTGGGCTGAATTTTGATTTGCCTTCCATTAGCAAGATCTTTAAAAGGTTTAGAGGTTCATGAACCATTGTGAACCTTTAGATCAAGATAGTTAAGGTCAATTTTGAAATGACCAAAGAAATTTTTTTTATTAAAAATATATGATAAATCTCCACATGAAAAAGATCAAATTATTGCAAAAAATTTAAAAGTACTTGGAAAATTTTCAAGATATCATCATTTCAGTCTTTAATATAGCACATTTCCACACAAAAAACATTCCAAATATTTGCAATTGATCACATTGCCAGCGTATTCAAAACCAATAAAACTGAGAAACATGGTGAGAATACAATTGGTAAATTGTTTCTAATTGGCATATTTCATTTATAGATTAAGAATCAACAGGTAAATAAAAAATCTATTAACTATTGTGATAGATAATGTTTTAAGCTTTCAGCTCACAAAAGACCAACCCAATCCAATCTTGACCTTACTCAACCTTCTAATACCCATTTGTGGTACCCATTTGGGTATTTCAGTCCTTGAAGTGTGAACCCTGAACACACAGCAATACATGACGGAATAGATGGCCCGGTACCCACAAATGCACCTTCCATTGGAAACCGGTTATAACTCAGTTGTTGATGAACTACAAACGAGCCCATCTTGGTAACCTATCCTATAAGCCCTCCAACTTTTCCCCCTATGTCAATAATCAACTATGTAGGTAACTACCTATGTAAGTTAGTTAGTACCCTACCCTAGTAGGTAGGGAATGTAAGCTGTTAGTAAGAAGGTAAAACACTAGGTGGTTACTAAGTAAGTAGATAGATGTGGATGGTTAGTACATAACTAACCACCATGGTTAGATATGGGATAGGAGTGCTACACAAAAGTATTTCTTGTCCACACACCATCCATCCCAATCCCAAATGGTGCACCAGAAGGTGTTGGAGTCACCCTAGTCTACTCCAACCAAAAACATGCACACATTCACATATTCAAATATTACCTCATACTAGAATAGCCTCATATTAGAGTAGCATGTGTCGTTGGCCAAAGTGTGAATCGGTTACTTAACTAATTGTTCCTTCCCAAACCATTTTTTTGTAAATTTTATTAGATTTCCCGATTTTAAAAAACTATTCAAAACTAAACTCAGTATCTTTTGCACACACCTTGGGTCTAAAAATTTGCAAATTGCCTTCATTAAATGCTACTCATTGAAGGCTTTTCAGAAATATCAAGAGCACACCCAAATTCTCCTGTAAAATTTTTAGAGGAATTTTCAATGAAAATTTTGTTCAATATTGAGAAACCTCACTATCATAGGTCAAAACATTATGAAACCAAACCAACTTGGTGCATCCCTTTCTCATCAAGGGCTTTCCAATGGTAACCAAGAGCCTGACAAAAGGTTTACATGATTGATTTGGGAGATCTTAACTTGACAAACAAAACAAACCCAAGTGTGGTTTCAAATCAAAATTACATCCGATTTTTTGAATCAGAACCAAGTTCTTGAATTTTTTTTAAGAACTGAAATTAAATCAAAACTGAGATCCCAGTATTTTAAGAAACCAATACAGAATTGTTTCTTGAAGAAAAATCTTTTGTGATAAAAGGGACTAGAATTTGTGGGGCTAAACAGAGGTTAATTTAGGCCAGTTTCCTACGGTGTTTAAATTCTCTCCTGCATCACTTGAATTTTTTCCTCCTTATATTAGGGATTAGGGTTTGTGAGTTTATAAATGTGATGTTTTGCATGAGGTAGATGTGATTAGTGTTTTTGAAGAAAAAGGTCTTTATAGGAATGTCTAAGAAGAACTTAATTCTTCCAAAATTTTAACCCTTAGAATCCAATTCTAACACATTTCAAAAACTTTTAGGCTCGGTTCAAAAGCCAGGTCTTGTTTCATTACACACTTCCGAATGCTAGAGATCATATAAATACAAAGTTTTACAACAAATCAAAATGTGGATGTACATATATACAAAGTTCAACAACTAATTAAAAATTCATACTTTACTTATAAAGTTCAGCTTCTTTAGCAGCTACCCCCCCCCCCAAACAAAATCTACTCTTCAGGAATTTTATTGAGGAGTGTGGGGAAATAATTTGCACACTGTTTTGGATATGATATAGATGTGGCAAAAGCCTACCTACATACAAGCTTTGGGTGGAAATTTTCTTGCATAGGATTTGGTGAATTCACCTTTGTTTAGCAATATTCTAGTTTGTGTGTGTGTTCAGTTTGATCTATCCACCTTGGGTTCACCACATCAAGAACTTGGAATATATAGAGATGGGTAGGTAGGGTGGGATTTAGGGTTTACGGTGTGTGTAGAGGGGTGTCCTTATACATCTCTCTGCTCCCCCCCCTAGTGCCAATCTTTCATTGTGTTGCCAATGAGAGCTAACTTACTAGCTTTCTAGTAATTTATTGTTTGCAATTGGAAAGATCATATGGGAGCATTCACCATGTCTCCATTGAAACTTGAAAAATGAGAAAATAATCAATTGTTGGTTTGATTGTTCCTAGTGCAAAAGATTCTCAATAAAAATAAGTTACTATAGGGGCTCCAAGTTATCAAGTTTTCTTTTCTTGTTTATAAATTGACAAGTTGGTTGTTGGCATACATTTTAACACAACTAAGGAAAGTATGGGCATACAATACAATACAACTAACTATGGGTTCTTTCCCCCAGTAATAATCGGTGTTAGACAGTTATCCGTCTGGGGCGGTAAGAATTGACGGTTTTCGGTTCTTTATTTAGGGTTAGGGTTTGGGCATCCACTAGTTTCAACTTTTGACCAATATGGGTGTCCTTCCACATGTTTCATGAACCATTTCCTTCTTGTTCATTATTCTTTTTTCTTTAGCGAACAAGCTCAAGCAAAGTTTTCTTTTTCTCAAGTTTTCAAGCTCAAGGAACAAAAGTTGAAAATAGGTTATGTGTTGAACTCAAAAAGGTTAAGCTTGAAGTGATTTTAAAGGTTGAAGCTCATAGAATATTTGTGTTTTGTTCAAAAAAAGTCATGTAACAAAGCTTGGGAAAAGATAATAGAAGCTCAAAAGGCGTTTTTTATTGTGTTGTGGTGTGAAATCATGGTCAAAAAAGCTAGGGGTGCCAAGTCATTTTCCAAGGATTACACATGACACATGTCATTTTTTTGTTGGTTTATAATTTATAATTTTGTATTTTGAATACCCCATTTAAGATTACATTTTAGATAGAACTACATTTTTACTACAAATTGATTTTATATCATGTAAATTATGCATTCATACCCTCTATCACATATATATATGTAGCTTTTGTTAAAGCCACATTTTCAAAATTCATAATTTTTCAAGGTCAAAAGCACTTTTGAACCAAATGTGTTCAAATGGATTATAAAAACAAATTTCATTAATTCAAGTCCTTTTGCCCTTCTAATCATCAATGTTAAAATTCTCTCCAATTTTCGAAAGGAATGATGCACAATTGGTAGAACAAAAGGACATTTGAAAAAAACAAAGATTGTCCACTCTCAAGGTTTGTGTCAAACTTGGAGCATGTGAACTTTGCAATTAATACAAAAGATTCCAAAAACAATTATGACAATCCAAACCATTATGTTTCCCTTGTGATTTTTCAAACATACAAAAATGTAGTTTTTAAATGGGTCCACTCATTTGGGTGGTTCCTTTGAGTATGATTTTACCATAAGTTTTCTTGAAAGGTCAAATATTGCGGCTTGGGAGCTTAGGAGGAACCTTAGAAGGAACTTCAAATAAAGAAACTTCAAAGGTCAATTCTAAATTCAACTTTGTCCCTACCATTACTCATAGTTGTGTTCTTTTAGGTTCTATTGGTGTTCATGGTCATGTTTTCTCCAGCTTTGTTGGTGTTCCTGGTCGTTGTTCTCCTCAACTTTATTGGTGTTGGAAGAACTTCAACTGATTTGTTTTTCCTTGTGTTGTTTGTAAACTTGTGGCAACGGCCATGGCGATGGCAAACTTGGCAATGGTGGGTCTTACAACAATGGCAGTCTTCATTCTTCATGGTATGTCCCTCATGTTCTCATTCACCTTTGGTGTTATTCATGGTCATGCTATCTTTAGGTTGATTTGGTGTGCGTGCTTATTGTTCTCCTGGGTTTTGTTAGTGTTTGTTGTCATGTTTTCTTGGGCTTTGTTGGTGTTCGTGGTCAATCTTCTCCTAGGCTTTGTTGGTGTTTGTGATTGTGTTTTCCTAGGCTCCTAATGTTTGTGGTTGTGCTCTCCTGGGCTCTATTGGTGTTCCTAGTTGTTGCTCTCATAGGCTTTATTGGTGTTCCTAATCATTGCCTTTTAGGGCATTATTAGTGTTCCTAATCATTGCCCTCAAGGGCTTTATTGGTGTTCTTGGTCATTATTTTCATGGGCTCTATTAGTGATAATAATTGTTGCTCATGTGGGCTTTATTGGTGTTCCTGGTCGTTGTTCTCATGGGCTCTATTGACATTTGTGGTCGTGTTCTCCTTGTTTTTATTGTTGTTCATGTGGCAAGATGATGGATCTTAATGGGAAATCATAGAGGTTCTACTTGGAATGGATTTTTGTACTTCTACCTCTAATTTGCTTTCAACATCAACATCACATGTTGATAATTTTGCAAGCACAGATCATTTAGAATTATGGGTTTTGTTAGCAAAAAATTGAAATTTTTAGAAACCTAAAAGTTGAACAACCATAGCTTGGGCATTTTATGCATTGTTACAAAAAAATTCACTAGATGTAAGTTCAATTTTAAATTCAACTTCACAAGTTGAACATCTAAAATGTGTTGTGTGTTATCCACTTATTCCAAATGCAAGATAGAAAAAGGGTTTGATCAGCTATAGATATGCAAATGGGATTTCTACATTGCGAAAACATTTAGAGGATAATCATTAGGAGCTTTGGGGTGAATGGATTAAGCAAAAAAATGATGGGGTTGAAGCAGAAAGAAATCTAACCTTTAAAAAAATCTAGCCCAACTCCTAACATTATTTCTACATCTTTTGGTTGTTATATTCCTTACAATAAAAATGATCATCATAAAAAACAATTTAAAAAAGATATTGTGTTGTTCATTACAAAAAAAATTGTGCCTTTGCTGTTAGTTGTTAAGGTTCCTTTTTATAGGAGATTAATTCTAAAGTATAATCCTTGATTAAACCTTTGCCTATCATTACCAAACGGACAAAAGAAACATTTTTTTTTCCAACCATTCAACAATGTAATACATACATTATATTTTTTGATCATAAGATTTGTTGAAGTGAAAAACATTTTTTAATTGAAACCGATTTTTATAACCGAATTTGGAAAAGTTTTAACTGAATTGATGTAACCGAAATTGAATTTGTGTAACAAAAATCCGAAGTCTTAACCAAAATTGGATTTTGAAATGTTTATTTTTAGAATCGAAACTCTATAAATGATCAATTGGACTAGGTGCAAGTACAAATATAAGAGCCAAAAACCATGTTGAATAGTGATGAAAATTGTGATTTTTTTTACATTTGTTTTTTTCTTGACATTTTAAAGTTATGTTAATCATTCCAAGTTGTGTTAAATGATCAATATGAATGTTGAAAAATTCAAATTAAAAATTCTTTAAATTAAATCTGGGTTTTGGTTTCACAAAAGGACATTTGAACTTGAATAGGTGTTATGTCAAATTGTGGTTAATTTTGCAAAGGACTAGGTAGAGGACTATTGGAATAACATAATTTTGATGGTAAAATTTTTTAGATGATAGTAATTTACTACCCAAGTTCAAAAAGCACTCACAATTTAAAAGATATTTTTAAAAACAATTTAATTCAAAAAAAAATTTAAATTTAAATTTCAAGAGTTTTTTACCACATGTAAATGGGGTGTAATGTGCATGACATATAAAATAAAGTTGCAGTTTATGATATTAAGAAAAAAACCTTAAATAATTAGCATATTTTGGTATGATTCAAAATTATGATAAATTTTCAAAATGAAATAAAATCTGGCAAAATTTACGCAATTTAAAAAATTCATATTTATTCAACAATGATTAACATGAAACATGTGCTCTATTGGGGCAACTATATGTATTTTTAATAACAAGTTGGAAAAGATTTCATTCAAAACTTCTTTGATATGAAAAAGTGAAAACGGACTAAAAAATACTCACAATCCTTTTATAAAGTAATCTTGTTGGTTCCTATCTACATACTTACACCTGACTAGTAGTTAGGATTTTTTTTTATAAGGTTTGGAATGTGTATATCTAGGAGGAATTTCATTTTTGAGTATTTGGCCAAGAGGAAGATTGTACGAAGTGTTTTCAAGCTTAAATGTGGAGGAAGTTCAAAACTTTTGAACTTTTTACCTTTTTAAAAAAGTAATCATCATTTTTTTCCAAAGTTGTACTTCCCCACAATGTTTTACATCCCCGTGTGTTCATTCAATGTGTTTGTTTATTCATTCTCATCTTTTTGTTGCCACCTGAGTTTTATTTTTAAGTTTTGACATCCAAGGTGGTTACATGTATATGTTCCCACTTCAAATCTAGGAGAGGGTGTTCCCTATCAAATACAACACTACTTCACAAATCTCTTTGATTTAGTAACAATAGTATTTTGGTGATTTTAAAGATCACCCACCGATAATTTATTAAATTTTTGTTCCACTTACAAACATGGTTATTTACCAAGCGACCTTAATAGGATGTCAAGGGGAGGTATTAATACATTTGTTCTTATTGTTCATTTCTTGAATGACAAGTGGGAGCCTTGTCATGTAATTGTCATATTTTTTGAAATGGCAAACAAATCTAGAAAATGCCATGGCAATACAAGTGAATGATGTGCTTGCAAAACATGGGCCAAATACTCGTGTTTTTGCATATGTCAAAGATGAAGGGAACAATCTTCCCATCATGACTTTTGCATTAACATTTGTTGTGTCTTGTGAGGTTTTGGATTATTAACACCTTTTGTAGGTTCTTGTTGGGGTCTTGCAATGTCTAAGTGGTGTCAATATGTGATAGATGATTCCAAGGTATGTGTTAACTTGCCTTTTTTTTTCAATTAAAAAAGCACAATCAATTTTGGAAAAAACCATTACTTGGACCAAGAAAAGTGGCAAGGGATGGCAAACATGGCACAAGGCATGTGAGCTAGTAGGGGTGCCTCCATGGAAACAAAAAAGCTCCTTATGAAAACCCAATTTGCTTCAAGAGTTGTCCTATGCAAAGAAACTCTTAAGTTTAAACATGTGATTATATTTGTTATGGCAATCAACAATCGATGGGTTTACAAAGTCATGTGCCTAATCCCCAAGTTTGGGCAATAGCCTAAGTTATTGTTGATACTTTGGGCCCCATGGTTCAACAATGTGTGTTGAACTAAAGATGAAGACATAGGTTGCTTTCAGATGCCCTAACTGCTAATATATCACTTGTATGTTAGTTTTGAGCTGATGGTTTGGGATTTGGTTTGGGCCTCGTGGTTCAACAATTGTGTTGAACCAAAGATGAAGATATAGGTTGTTTTGAGATGCCCTAGATACTGATATATCATTTGTATATTTATTTTGAGTTGATGGTTTGGGATTTGATTCTAGTGAATCCCAAGATTTTGATGGGGAGTTGCAAGTCTTTTGGCAAAACATGCAAAAATAAGTGGTACAAGTCTTAACCCCATTTTCTTTTTTATGCTTTCTTTCCAAAAGATCAAAGCCCATAACATGTTGTGCATGATATTAAACCCTATTACAAAGGTTTGGGGCTAATCATTCAATTTGTTGGCAAGGAAAGAACATTGCAAATTACTAGTGAGTATGACCATCAAGTTTTGCTTCCATTTCTTATTTTTGCATATAATGTTTTTAACCCAAGTGATGCAGGTATTGGATCTTTTAGCTTTATATCATGTAGTATTGAACGCACAAGTTTTTATGATCTTATGGAAACTACTAAGGAAATGGCATCATTAGATGAAAGAATAATTGAACCATTTAAAACCCGTCATTAATACAATCAATTCTTCCCATTAAAATCAATCCCCTAAACTGTCATCTTCACCTTGTCAACATCCTTCAATGGCAATTGATGGTAACTAAAAGGTAAATCCAAAATGTTGGAACCTTAGCCTACCCAAGGGCATCAAAGATCTTTTAGGTGTCAAAGATGACAATAGGAACATGGGATACTTGTTAGAACCAATGTTGATTGGTTTTTTTTTTTTTTTTGAAAATCCTCATATCCAAGTTTTAGAAGAACATGTAAGATCCGTTCCAATTTATTTATTTTTAAAATCATCTTTAAGAGACCTAGGCAAGGTTTCAAAATTTTGGGAAGAATAATTTGACCTAATTTTGAAAGTGCTGATTCTCACACTTTTCATACTAGTTGGTTTTCAAAGGTGGTTTTCTCATACCAATTATCAAAAGTTCTATAATTTTCAACATTAAAATTTTATTTCTTAAACTTACAAAATTATCAAAAAAAAAATTTGAAAAAGAATGAAAAAATAAATTTTCTTTCTTCCAACTTTTTATATGTTCATAACTTCATCTTTTTCAAATGAAGTTTGAACCTTTAAACTCCTCTAACTTCTTTTCAAAATCTAAATTGATTCGACCAAATTGGAAGGTGGTTTAACACTAACTTTACAATCACTTGGCCAATTTTACATTATCACAAATATGTGTTTTCAAGCTAATCTTTTTTACTAAGTTTAGTCATATTTTTAATTGCATCAAACAATGTACAAAATTAGATGTAGTTAAAACAAACCAATCATTTTTGACACAAATACAATTAAGATTATATGACTAACATGACTAAAGACAACTATCTAAAATGACTAAGATGTTTGTTCAAAATGACAAAAATGATTAAAGCTATTAGTTGATGTGGCATCACTAAATTGATTTTTAAATTCAAAATTAAATTATCTATATGAATATATAATGACATTATGGAGCTTTAATTTTTTTAACTATAGGTGAATCCAAAAAATTGCCACCCTTGACCTAGGATTCAAAACTAGAAGTTTTTATTATGATTTTTTTCAAGTTAACATTCCTAATATATCATTGTATGATCTTGTACAAGCCATCGAATCCCCAAATTTGGGATTTCTAAAATGATGAATCATGAATGCTCAAAGTAAAGGTTTGAAACCCACAACCTTCTCAACCATGCTCCCAAGCCTTAAATAGCAAGCCATCACCTCATGTGATGACAAAAACTGAAAACGCAAAAGATATAAACACATATGTTGAACAAAAAAGTGCATGGTTTTTCATATCACTATTTGATTGAATTGACCAATATGTTTATTATTACATTGACCTTTGTAATTTTTAAAAAAAATATTTGTAAATTATAATTACTTTAAATCCTCATTAATTGAAAAAATTCAAATGTATTTTTTGAAACTTTGAATTCAGTTATATATTCAAATATTATTTAAATAACAATTTATTTACTTTCATAATTATATGAAACTTTGTGATGTTTTTCCATTTCCAAACATAAAACAACTAAGAAGGTTTTTAATGTTTCTTTCAAACATTTGTATGTAACATTTGAAATATAATTATATGCACAAAACATTTGCTTTCAAAATTATATTGAATTTTAAAATTCTTTTAGATTCAAAATGTGAACAAATAATTAAATCATTTCATTTAGAAATTCATATGTAATGCTTCGAATCTTTGATTGGGTTATAATCTATAATTATTTAACTAAATCTAATCATAATCATATTGAAATTTGTGATTCCTTTCAATTTCAAAACATGAACAAAAGAATGAATATTTGTTTCAAAAATTCAAGTAATGTTTTTTTTTGCTTACAAATTTCACATACAACTATTTAAGTACATTTGGTTTCCTTACTTTCATCATTGACTTAAATTTATAATATATTTAATCCATTATTTTAAAAATTCCATTAATTTACATTTTTTTATTTATGCCACATATTTATAAAAATTAATGTTTTAAAAATATATATTTTTGAAATATCATAATTGACAAAATCACTTTTGAAATTATGTTATTAAAACTTGTATGCCTTCAATCATATATCAATTTTTGCAGTAAAAATTAAAAAATTGAATTCAACGTTACAATGATTTTACAGTAATAATGGATTTTTCTTTGATTTTATGATTTTTTTTACTATTTTTAATTTCAAATTCAAATGAGATGTACATTCATTTTATTCTATTTTTTAGTAAATTTTTTAAAATGATTATATCATATTGTTCCATTTTACTTATGTCACTTGATCATAAATAAATAAATAACTAGATAGTGGTTTACGACTACTTTAATTTGGACATATATATGCATTCAATTGATTCATCATAAATATTAATTGAATCATTGAATTTTAATAATTCAATATTAGTATGCATATTTAGTTAATTATTACGACATATTTTCTATAATTTTGATAAAAGTAAAAAAATTCAAATTAATACTCCTTTTTTCATTGTGTTTTTTTTCAAAGCATCCCCTTTGTAAATTATTTATTCATCTAAATGATTATGAATAAATAATTAAAATCATCATAACTATATCTTCTGTCATTTTTTTATAGTGAAGTTTTTAAAATGAGAATGTGATTTTTTTTCATTTTGTTATTAGCATGTCATTAAAAAATAACATTATAATCATGTGTGTTGTACTTTATGACTAATTTTAGGCATGTTAATTGTATTAGTCAAAATAGACAAATCCATGTGGGCACCCACATTTACCACATGTGCAACATATTGTCTGATTTGACTATAATGTTAGATTTTTTAGTCATAATGAACATTGCTAGTTTTAATGTTAGTCATGATGTACACATTTAATCACTTCAAACTACTAGTGTATTTTAGATATTGACTATATTGTCATTTTAGATATGATGCTAGTAACATAAAAACCATGTTTTTGTAGTAGTGTTAATTCACATTAATCAATTTTTTTAGATTATTCAATTATAATTGACATCTCCTTTGGTTTGTAAAATTGCTTAACACAAAAAAGAATCCTTTTGGTTGGAATTTGTGATCCTATGATGCTTAAAATTTGGCAAACTGAAAACTAACAATAGGAAACATGACTTCATGTTTTCCTCAACATTGAAGATGACATTTGATTTCCTTGGGATCCATTTGGTAACATCTAAAAATCAATAAAATTTTGGTGAAAAGTTCTTTCATTAGTTCATTTGTGCAAATAATTTATTAAAAATATCCATAATTGTTTTGTAAACTATTTATTTTACACATCCAACTTTAGATTCTACCATTGGATGTAAATGATGATGACACTTTAGAAGCATAAGATATAAGGATTGCCTATCATATTCCTCAACAATATTCACACCTTCTTCATGACCATAAATGAAGATATTAGATGAATATTTTTAAATCTAAGGTTTAACATTTAAAAACATGTTGTGAATTTTTTTTTTCATAGATTCTTGAAAAATAAAAGAAAGATTTTATAACACCACAAAGTTCTTTCTTGATATTGGAGGCAAATACAAATAACTTAAAAGCAATTTTTAAATTGTCATTAATCAAATTGACTTGCATTGATGGTTTTGTAACTTCTTCATTGAATTTTACGCACATAATAATGGTAGATTGCACTACATTAGAAAGTAACTAATGGTTACTAAACTAGTTTAAAACACAAGCATTCATGATAAGAGAAAAATAATCCATAGTTAAATGTGACAAGTAAGAAAAGGTGGCACCCTCCTACTAATTTGAACAATATTTTGTGTGTTATAGGGAAGGATAATAACATCTTTGAATTGTAGGGCTTTTTGGAACATAAGGATTTGGATATGAAATTTATAATCAACTTTGTACATGTAATTTTTGTATATCCAATTAACACAATTCAATAAGAAACAAGGAAAAAAAATCAAGTAGCAAAAAATAAAAAGTCCACCTTGTCTTCACTATAATATTCAATTTTCTTAGGCAAAAGAATTTGAACAAGCCTTGTTCCATTCCTATCTACCCTTTCTAAAAAAATTAATCAAAATGATACATTTTTGCAAATTTGACTATGTAGATTTGCTTGAAACAAATTTGAAATTTTTGAAATTTTTGTTATTAATCAAGTAACATATTGGCATACTTTAGAAAAAACATGTCCCAAAAAGTACCTAAATGCTTTCATTAGGAGCTAGGATTTCACATCTCATAATAGATTTCAAGGTAATTGTTAAGTATTCAAGTTTCACCCCCTCATCTTTGACATATGCAATGATTTTCTCATTGATCAAACAATTTTATTAAATTGTTGGCTAATGTTTGACCAATATTTTTTATTGCCTCAAATAAACCAATAATCACTTGTTTAGGCTATTAATTAGATCTTGAGAATTTAATAACAAAAGTAAATATACCATGTCCCCCCCTTGGACCTCCATAAGTCAAAATTGCTTGTAGAAATACAATATGTTAATTTTAGCAAACTATATTCATGTTTCATTTTCTCCACCAAGTTACATAATATTTCTTGAAAGGAATATTTGTTGAAAAGGAATACAACTTGAAAACACAATTGTAATTAAATGTTGGAACCAAACATTTTCCACAAATTGTAAAGGCAAGTGATTTTTAACAATCGGAAAACGATTGTTTTGCCAAAAAATCCTTTTGTTACACATTATCATTTTTGAAAGGTTTTCATATCAAAAAGGTACCTTGGAATATGAGCAACGTAATGAATAGGAAAATACACCAAGACAAACTATAATGTTGAGTTGGAAGACAAGTAGCAACATTGAGTAAAAAGATGAATAACAATGTCGAGCAGAAAGACAAGCAACAACAATGAACAAAAAGAGGAATAACAATGTCAAGTAGGAGGATAATTAGCATCAGCAAGGAGGAGAAGTAGCAATGTCATGTACGCAAACAAGTAGGAGTGCCAAATAAGAACACCAAATGAGAGGACAAGCAAGTTTGAATTTAAACCAAAACCTTTTGAACCTCATAAGCATGTAAGGTTGCCTAACAATTGGATTATTATCCTCTTGTCCTTTTAATTAACTTAGTTCTTTCAAACCAAATGTAAAACATTCAATATAATTCTACCATAGTTGTTATATTTCCCACATTTCACATCTTGTAACTACTATATCAATATTTGATTCCCATATTTCTATAGTCATTGGTACTTTGGGTGGGGGTGATGGAATATTTCAACACCCAATGTTGAAGGCATGGATTGTAATTGTTACACAAAGTGTGGGGAGTTGCCTAATTTGCTTGGCACCCCACATCACAAACCTCTTTTCCAACATCCAAAAATATCTTTTGGCATTTATGAATGTACAACCCATATTTGCCAAGGATGTACAACCCATCATGTCATAACATCAACCCCCTTTGCATTGAAATAGTTGTCTCAATTGTAGGTGCTACATGTGAAAGATGGGGTGGAGTGGGTTGGAGTGATTGGGCAAAACATTGTGGTTATACCAATGCCAAATTGAAAACCCATGTGAAGTAATTAAAGTCCATGAGTTAAAACAAAATCCACCTATGGGCTCCTTTATAAAAAAAAGCATTGTCGTAATGTCAATGTGAAAGACCATAGCTCACTCCTTTTCATTCACATTGGACTCCTCCATATTACATGATTAAAGTCCCAAACCCTCCTTGGGCCTCCATTTCGAAATGTTTGAAAACGCGAAAAACTTAGAAATGTTAATAAGGTTGCTTGTGAAAGTCCAACCATATTGACCACTACTAAATGTGGGTGATCATCATAGTGAATTATGCATGATTGGCATCCTAAATATAATATACCATCCACCAAGCATGACATTGTGGGTGACCTCAGGGTGAATTCATATTTTCATTGGATCACTTTTGGTGGTGTTAAATGGTGTTGGGTTAGTCCACATCCGCCAAAATTGATGGGCACATGAACCAATTGTTACAACATCCACCTACACTCACTTGTTGATCCAAGCCCAAATATGTAGGCATCATGTTAACACAATTGGGCAAGCATCTCCAACAAATATGCACATGAATACATTTGTGTGATCCATAAATATTGCAAAACATGGACCAACTCCCAAAAGTCTTTGATCTAGAGTCTAAAAGGCCTTGACTCGTGTTAACTTGTGTTAACCTATGGAAGACCCTACCACAACCATCTTGAAGTATCAATTAGTCCAACCTTGTTCAAATTCTCTTTGCTGATTTGTGCCTTAGGTGTGATGCCGTTTGAGTTAGAACATGATCCTTGTCTAAAAATTGTTTGATCTAGCAATCAACTCCTTGTGTGAGGCACTCTCTTGTGAGACATATTGAATATATTGTAAAACTGCAATTCCTAATCGTAGCCTCCAACAAGTGGGTGGTTCACACATGCACCCCACAAGTGATATGCCCCCATATTTTTAGTAGCCTCCAACAAGTGGGTGGTTCACACATGCACCCCACAAGTGATATGCCCCCATATTTTTAGGTTTTGCACGCATCATTTTGCATTGAATTGTAAAAATTCCCACCCAATTACCAAACAACTTTTGTAAGGAAATGTTGTTCATCATGACTATTACCAAACACTTTTTCAAGATCATTGGTTGGAAATAAAAAAGTTGAACAAAAATTGTCCCCTTATACGTGTTTCATCATAGGTCATGTGATGAACAACAGTAGACATTTGATTGATTTATCACCGGCCACCTCATGAGCTATTTCAAATGTTCACCCACTGGCCTGTGTTGAATGATAGGCATTTTTATACATA
Organism: Sphagnum contortum; assembly: GCA_963920785.1. Lineage (NCBI taxonomy): Eukaryota > Viridiplantae > Streptophyta > Sphagnopsida > Sphagnales > Sphagnaceae > Sphagnum > Sphagnum contortum. The sequence goes on from OY987288.1 coordinate 3,344,666, forward strand.
TGTGCAGTCTTAAAATTTGCAAGTGATATGGAATTATGAGGAATTTTTCTAAATTATGGTGACTAACTACTACTAAATTTCTCTTTTCTTTTGGCATTTTTTTTTCCATTAATTGCACTTATCACCTTGGAACAAGACTCTTACCAGCGTTTTCTCTATGGTAAAATTTTGCCAAAATTAAAGACACAAAAACCAAAAGGAATATTCTGTCAGAATATTCTTCTTCTTCTTCTTTTTGGAAAAATCTCCAAATTAAAAATTAAAAAAAAAACAAAATGGTTTTTTGAAAAAAATTCACCACATTTGGACTAGTGGTAGTTGTTTCAATTTTTTGATGTTGTGTCATTGGCTAGCATCATCCCAAGAGGGATTTATTATTGAATGGCAACAAGTTTTTAGAACTTGTCTAAATAGTTTTTAAAAACTAATTTTAAAATGCTACCAAACTAAAATCAATGTCCAAATGTGGTGATTTTTTTTCACTTTTCTTTTATTGAAATTTTGCAAGTTTTTCAAAAAAAAAGGGGGGGGATATTGCTACAGAATAATCCCTTTTGATATTAAAAAATTTACATTTTCACTAATTTCGCATGAAAACAAACACTGATTTAGACTCTGATTTTTTTAACTAATCATGTTTGCAATCCCAATCACAAAACTCTTTCTCCACTTCCCAACAAGTATTTTATGTGCATTTGTATTTTGTTTTTCCAGTTTTCTCATGTAACATTGTCACCAGTCATCCCAAACAAGATTTAATGTCAATTGGCATTACTTTTACATATACAACTGTTAAAATTGTAAAAAACTAGCAAAATGATTGCCAAAAAATTTATAAAGTGCCAAGAAACTTATCCCCCAAGGAAAAAAAATTGATTGAAAATTTTGGCTAATATTTGTAAAATAGAGAATCTGCAATAGATTATTTCCTCTCTTTTTTTTTCAAGTTGAAATTTGCAAAATTTCAGCAACAAGAAAAAAAAAGGAAAGTTGTTTTCAATGTACAATATTGGTACAAATATTATATACTTATTCCAATTTACCAAACCTTTTACCCTACCCTTTTACCATACATTTACTCACTTATATATCCACATGATAAATATGAAGAAAATGATAAATTGAAAACCCTTACCCTTAACCCTAAAATCCTTTGGCTATACCCTTACCGTGATTGACAATTTTCCATTGCCATAAAGAAGGTGAACATAGTTTCGGTGGTCACTCATTGATGGGCTGGCCACAATAGCCATGGCAGCTGCTGCCTCTCCCCCAATAGCCAGGTTACCCTTCCACAGGTCCCATGGGATTTTATTTTTTCTTGATTTATTTTTATTGATTTTTCCACAGTGTATTTAAGATTGGTTATAAAAGCTAATATTGCTTGGGAAATTACAAAATCCATAAGATCCCAGTTACATTGGCAGAATACCTTTCAGAATTCCAGAAGATGCTTATGTTTCTTTCATCCTTGTACAGTTTTTATTTATTTATTTATTTATTTATTTTAATAAATTAATTTCTTTTTTAATTTCTTTTTCCTTCAAGATATTTCACATATATATAAAGAAAGAAAAAAATTGAATTTATTCACTTCATTAAACAGATATTTTATCAGAATTTGATCACTATAACATTTTCATGTAAAAACTGAATGTAGTTGCGAGTTCAATGCCAATGACACAATAGAGTTGTAGTTGAAAACGTCAAATGAAACAATGCTTTTCTAAAGTACATAGAAATTGTTCTAAGTAGAACTTGAAGAAAAGTTCAAATGTTCAGACAAACCCCCACAAACTACAATCTACAGTCATCTTGGATTAAGGTCTACAAATTGCAGGAACAATCAAGACTTTGCCTAATCCATGATGCCTTTGAAGAACTTCGTGCTACAGCAGGAAGAGCCTTTGGATCAACAATGTAGTTGATTGTAATTGAACAATTTTGCAAGTTATTGAAAACATGATCGGTAGAAGTATTCATGCTAACAACTCCAAGCAGCACATGATGATGAATGACTTCAAATTGATCCTTCTACTTAGGAAGTTCAATGTCAAATGATACTCTCCTTGTTTCTAGAAATTGAACTACTGACTTCTCCTAATTCAGAGCAAAAGTAGGAGCACCATCAATAGTCTTCTCTTGGACAAGGGCAACATCAGCAACCTTATTCTGAGGAGAAACAAAATCATGAACAAGAGGAATAGGAGCAAGATGAAGCCCCTAATTCTGTCCACATTTTTTTAATGATAAGAAACATGTACATCAAACAAAAATTGATATGAAAAATACAGAAATCTAAAATTGAGATCTAGATAGAAAATTACCTTTGTCTCCTTGTATGCAATTTGTTCCTGATTGAACACCTCATCGTATCACAAAAAACAACTGTTCTTCAATTCATCACTTATAATTCATTGAAGCAATTGATCTCTCCAAATGCTTATCAATGTGATTATATCTAAACATAAACCAGAATGAATTAAAAAAACACCACTAGACAAGAAAAGCAATGAAATAACATAAGGAATCAATTACTTCCTGTAAGAGATTGGAACTTTGTGACCAGTAACTTCAATGTCATATTCCCAGGCATTAAAAAGAGATTCCAAAACCTATACCTATTTTATTTGACTATACTTTACCTTTCAATTCATGAAACGAGACAGTCAACTTATTGACAATCAAGTGCAGCAAGCTTCTATGAACTGGTGAAGTTATAAACCATGCATCATCAAACTTCCTCCACTTTTGTTTCACACATAGAAATAAAGGGTATGGTCTTTTCATATTAACAGGTCAATCAATAGGGCAATGCTTCACCAACTCTTTGTATGTGTTGATTACATCAACAAGACAATCAGAAGTAGACTTGTGCATATCAACAGAACATTCCATTAAATGTCTATGCACAAGTTCTTGGAAATGCCTTGACAAAACCTAAGCACCAAACCAGTAAGAAGCTGCACAAGACTAAACTCATCAAAATCAACATTTCTGCACTCTCGACACCCTCTGGTAAAAGGGTTTCCCATGTGAGAGATTCAGGTTTTTGCAGCTCAGCCGTGGTTGATCTAGATCATGTGGTACAAAGCTCTCAATCAATGCGACCAGATTGAAGATTCGTTGCATTCTTTACTGATCTTCAGATGCTCACAGGGGCGATGATTTGGGAGCTTTTGAACTTTTGAAGATCATCAGTCAAGAATGCAATGAATCTTCGACAAGACACCACCACTATTGAAGAAGCTGATCACGTCCTGCAGGCACTGCCAGTTATAATTCCTGATTCAAGTCTCGAAGCAGCAGCCACGAATCATTTCTGGAAATTTTGAAAGCGCAATGAAGGCGAAGAACTTTCCCTAAAACAGATTCAACACAATTCGACTCCTAATCACTGCAAAGAATCTTCACGTTGTCAGAGTAATCAGCGTTGTTCTAAAGGCGTCAACGAAGCTGAAAAACAATGTGAATGATCTGCTTTTTGGAAGCCGCTGCTTTCTAGCAACAAAAATACATGGGAAGAAGACCAGTTCTGCAGACACACGGTCAACAATTGCAAAAGGAGCTTCTGTAGAGGTCGAGTTGATGTAAAGGCAGCTACTAGTGCGCAAATTGGCAGAGCATACTTACCAAGGCGGATGCAAGTCTCGAGAGAAGACCGGATGGAGGCGATCCCTTCTTGATTGAGCAACCGGTTCATCTTCTTGGTGCGGCTTGGACGATAGGTGATTCGAAGCATATCATCAAAAGAGAGCCGCCATGGATCACAGAAGAAACAGACCGAAATTGGAAGGAGAAGGACCCTGAGATAGCAGTGCAATATCATCCAGAGCAGAAGGGCTGCTCCGGAGGCCCTTACAAGACTGCCTACTGCTTGTGTCTGGGCACCTACAACAGTTTAGACACCTCAAATGCTGTTAGCGGTGAAGCGTTGTTTTAGTATAGGAGAAGGGCCTGAGTACAGGCACTTCCCTGATTTTCGACCTGTTCCTTATGTTCCCTCGGCCTACCTAAGTACTCAGGTACTGAGGTCATTTTCTTAAGTAAAGCAGAGCTGGGGTTTTTGCACTTTTTAGAAATAGTGACAGGCTGGCTGCTACCTTCCAGCCCAGAAGATACCGCTTGCTGAAAATTGGTTTCTTCAGGCAGGTAATGGAGCTGAAAATATAAATGAAAAATCCAGGCAGTGCTTTATGGTGCCAAACTTGCCCACCAACAAAAAATAACTATTCGATCCCATCTGACGCTCCAGGATTTTGGTGACTGGGTCCAAATTCAAACAGATGCAAATCATCAATATTTTTATGCAAATTATGCAAAAATGTATGAAATCTGTCCAAATCGATGTAAAAAGGTGATGATAATCATTAGCTAAGATGGTAAAATACCAGGAGTCCGTAGGTGTAACACTGGGTAAGTAGGGTGCCAGGGCGGAGGAGGCGGAAAAATACTTACCTTATTGGGTACCCTAGTACCTAGGCTGGTTCAGAAGCAAGGTGCCTAATAATTAATTATTTTTCGTCAATTATGTTTGGCAGTAAAAGTAATAATAATTTACAATTTGGCATTCTACTAAATAATGAAGCTATTGAACTGCTTGAGAGCTTCATTCAGATTTTTGGCATGGCAAGCACATCTTTTTGAAAATTTTGACAATTCCTAAAGGCTAAAAGTAATTATTCAATGCCCAACCAGCCTAGGTATTAAGGTATTCTTGTAAACTGATCATATAAAATGCTAGGAAGCAGTGAAATTTTTCCTCAGCAAATTATCCCATTTTTTCTACCTGAAAGATCTGATTTTAACCAATACAAAGCATTTAAGGCCCCAAATATGCTGGATTTGTATGATAGGTTCCAGTCAGTGTTGTGCTCCTAAATGCTTTAGGACTTACACAGAGTGTAAGTGTGAAAAGTTCAGTCGGTTAAGTATAAATGATATATACTTACATGAGATTTACAGCCCATATATATGGCTATTGAAACTTACACCACAACACTGGTTCCAGTAGGTAGCTAACAATATAGAATGCTGCTTTATTAAATTTATTTTACTTTAATATCTTCTTATTTATAGCCAAATATGGCTAACTCAACTTCTTCATGATGATTGCCACATTGCCTTAACAAAAGAAAAGTGGGGACATAAAAAAACAAAACATCGATGCCAGCATTGAATGTATTCTTTTGGGCAAAATTTTGACATGAAAAATCTTATTTTGACTGATAAAAAGGACTTTTCATTATCAAAAACTTGCGCAAATTTTGCCTGATATCAAGGGAAAAAAAATTTCAAAAAATAGCCAGATTTCTATGACATGTTCCAGTAGTTAGCCAAAAATATTCAAGGATCCCTATTTTTTCCCCTTTCATATCTGATTTATAGCCGAATTTGGCTATAGATAAACAAGATTTTTAAAATTAAAGTTCATGCATTCATTATATACTTTTGGCCACCTTACTAACTAGAACCAAACATAGAAAATCTGGCACCAGATTTTTTATTTCTTTTTAAATTAATGGGGTTGAAAAACCCATAAAACCACTTTTATTTTCGTTTTTCTTTAATTTCTTAATTTTCGCCTTTTGGCGCGATTTCACCAGAAGAAAGAAAAAAACCGTTTCCTGGCACACCCCATGGACAGATAGAAAAAGACGGCAACACACGTGGATGGACGGATGGATGAGCATCTAGTTTCTATGGCACACACCCCCCGTGGATAGATAGAAGAAGATGGCACCATACATGGACGGATGGATGGATGAGCATCTAGTGTCATAGCACACACCCCTTGGATAGATGAAGAAGATGCCTGGATGAGCATCTCGTCTATCTATGGATAGATAGAAGAATCTGGCAACACACATACATGGACGGAAGGATGGATGAGCATCTTTTTTCATGGCACACACCCCATGGATAGAAAAAGAAGATGCCAACACGCACAGATGGGTGAATGGATGGATGGATGAGCATCTAATTTCGTGGCACACAACCCATGGATGAATAGAAGAAGCTGGCAACACACATGCATGGACGGAAGGATGGATGAGGGTGTAGTTTCATGGGACACACACCCCATGGATGGATGGATGGATGGATGAGAATCTAGTTTCATTCATTCGACGCAAGGCAGTGAATACTATCCATCACGTACCTATCCGCATTCGTCCAGACGTGGTGGTCTTCAGCCAATGGGCGCTGAACCTCCCTTATCTGGGCTAAGTGGGCTTCGCTCTGGTTGGTCTTCTTTGTCTGGATAAGCCAATGCCCGTGCACCTGCGCTTCTCGCCTCCTGCTTTGCCTGCTTTGCTCGCTCGCTCGCTTGCAGCGCGTGTTTTCTTACAGTTTTTGTGTTTTGTTTTTCCACCGTCGTCAACAGTGTGCTTCTTAGTTGAACCTTTTCTCTTTGACAAGCAGCTCTTCTTCTGTTGTTGCTTCATTTTTTTCTGATATTTTTTCATTTGGTTGAATTTTTTTTCGTTTTTTCTTTCTTTCCTTCTGTGAGAAATTCCTGCTATGGCTGCTGCATCTGCTGCTTGTTTGACCGGGGCTTCATCGACCGTGGCTGCTTTGGCGTCGTCCAAGAGTGCAGTGTTGAATGGAGCTTCTGTGACTACGCCTGCTGCCAGACTTGTGCCTGTCTGTAGCCGATCTGCTGCAGTTAGCTGCCGTGCTAAAGTTGAGGCGGAAGATCTCGCGGCTGCTGTAGCAGTACCAGCGCTCCCTCGTCGTTTGGCTCTCGCTCTCCTGGCTGGCGCCGTTGCTGCCGGTTCCCGAGCTTCACCTGCTAATGCCGCTTATGGCGAGAGCGGTAAGTGAAGAAGAATCGTCAACAAATTGTTTCTAGTCGTCGTTCCCCTGTTGCGAGAGTGACTGTTTTCTTGTTGATTATTGAATGCATTGTTTTGGGGATTTGTTTTTTTTTTTCGTTGTTGCGTAGATTGTCATGACAAGAACAGCGATGATTATCTATTTTTTCTTTTTTCCGATCAATGACTTAGCTCTGCTTTTTTCTGATAATGATGATGGCAGTGAAACTCTTCTGATTGTTATGACAAGAGCAGCGATGGGTTTATTGCATTTTTTTGCATTTTTTCGATCAACAAATTTGCTCTGCTTTCTGATGATGATGATGATGATGATGATGGCAGCGAACATCTTCGGAACTCCGAAAACTGATACCGGTTTCATATCGAAGTCATACGATGGCTTTAAGGTCGAGGTACCGTCGAAGTGGGTTCCAAGCTCAGAGAGAGAATTCCCGGGACAGGTACTGAAGTACGAGGACAACTTCGATGCAGTGACTAACTTCACGGTGTCCATTACCCCAAGTTCCAAGACTTCCATCAAGGACTACGGACCACCGGAGAAATTCTTGGAAGAAGTGAGTAATATTGAATATTGCATTCAATCCTTGGAATTTTTCAGTGCTTGATCCTGATTTTTTCATTCTTCAATAGAAGAAACTATTGACTAGCTGCTGCTGCTGCTGCTGCTGCTGATATGATGATGATGATGATGATGGTGATGATGGTGATGTGTTTGCTGCTCGGCTCACATTTGTTTTTTATGTTGAGAGCTTGTTTGCATGTGCCTAATGAGCTCCTCCTTCTTGTGTGTGTATGTGTGCAGGTATCATACCTGCTTGGCAAACAGAGTTATTCTGGATTGACACAGTCGGAGGTGAGCTTATTCTTATTGCTTTGATCATGTTTCTTCAATTCTGATGTCCAAGAGAATTCTGATGTTCCATCAGTAGTCATTTTGTGGAGAAATTTTACTGAGGAGCTATGGGATATGGAAAAACAAATTGCAGGGAGGTTTCAAGGATAATGCTGTATCCACTGCTTCAGTGTTGGAATCATCAGCGGTAGATGTGAATGGAAAGCCTTACTACAAGGTCAGTGTGCTTACACGTACTGCAGATGGAACTGAAGGAGGAAGGCATCAGGTCATTGTTGGCACTGTCTCGGGTGGAAAACTTTATCTATTGAAGGCACAGGCAGGGGACAAGAGATGGTTCAAGGGAACCAAGAAGTTTGTGGAGGGGGTTGCAAACTCCTTCAATGTGGCTTAAAACTCTTTCCCACAAACCTCATCCAACATGTAACCCCCTGAACTGTGTTTCTATTCATAATGTAATTCGACAATGTTTTCATTGTTTGTTAATTCTGCAATGAGGATTGTGTTGGATTTGAACTGCAATCCTAGTCTCTGTCAAATTTGTACAACCTCAAGATAGACTGCACAAGGAGACTCAAAAACAATACACTAGTTTTCTGACAGTGAACTCTCACACTGTTTGCTTGCATTATGTTGCTTTAGATCCCTTGCTTCTAATTTTGTTCATCTTTCGTTGTTCTAAAGGCCACCAAAGAAAGAAAGCTGGGAGTGGTAGACCAAGGGGTTCATACAGATTTAGCTTGAAGCATTTTGCGAGCCTTTTTTGTTTCCTCGTTAAGTGTTGCAGATCTTTTGAGCTTCTTTGGTGGGCCAGATTTTGTGTCTTTCAATAAGGATCCTTATCTCTTGAGCTTCTTGGGTGGCCAGATTTTGTCTTCCCCGACAAGGATTCTTTGTCCTTTGAGCTTCTTGGATGGCCAGAGTTTGTCTTCCTCAATAAGGATTCCTTGTCTTTTGAGTTTCTTGGGCAGCCAGATTTTTGTCTTCCTCATTAAGGATTCCTTGTCTTTGGAGGTTCTTGGGTGGCCAGACTTTGTCTATTCCTTGTCTTTTGAAGTTATTGGGTGGGTTGGACAACTTCATTGCTGTGCAAGTCACATGGCTCCCACTCAACTCCCTCGGTGTCACAGACTTTGTGCACTTCTTCCAGTTACAGCTCAATGTTTACAGCATAATTCCAAAACATTTCTATATTGCTTGTGTGTGTCTATCTGTCTCTCTACAATTTTTTGTGTCATGAAGTTACAGTAGTTACAAGAATTCTGAGTTCAATTGTAATATGCAAATGCATCAGTTTGGCAACAGATCCACCACCACTTGTCCCACATAATTGCCATTTTATATTATTTTTGGCTGCATTCTATACAAGAGAAATTTTGTCAACCAATACACAATGAAATTATATACTGTTTTCTACTTTAATCTACAAATTTGTCAAAAGGTATAACTACCAAAGTACCTGGGCCGGTTTGGCGGCCACATGCCTAATAATATTTTATATTATTTTTTACTGTCTGATGAATTTTTTTTTTAATTTCATTTACTGTCGGCAGTGAAAATAATAATATTTTACAATGAGGCACTATACTAAATATTGAAGCCAGTGCACTTGAGAGTTTCTTTCAGATTTTCAGAATATTTGTCAAATCCAAAAATAATTAATTAGTGCCTAACCAGCCTAGGTACTACAATATTCTGCTTTTATGACAGAATTTTTTTTTTCAGACAGAGAACATCCTCTGTTTGCTAATATCCCAGTTAGTGATGCTAACCCCACTTTATGTTGCCTATGTACCCACTCACTTGTCATCACACTTTGCATAATCTTCAGATTGTTGGCTCTGCATCCATAGGTGAGACATGTTTTGCATGAGTGTAGGATTTTGGGGATAAAATTTTGGCTTGAACTTGGAGCTAAACTGTGTGCGTATGAAGAGTGACAATGGAAGACTTAGATGTATGCAGGTAACTCTCTAGGTTGCATTTCATTTATCAAATTCATCTTGCACTGAAAATTTACTTATCCATGTTGCATGATTAGGTTTTTAAACCATTCATCTTGCATCTTTTGACCTAACCCTCTTACATGATTTCATCATTTCTCATGATTTTGTTTATATCAACCTGCCATAAAAGCCAAAGGCATCACAACAATGAGCTTGAGCTGCTTGTGGAAACTCGCTTGGATACAATAAAGCAGTTGAATGAGGAGTTGTGAATAGGAAGGGATAGAAACTCACTTTGATATGTAGTCTCTCTTTTGTTATGAGAAATCAACAAATTTACAGGAAATAAAATGAGAATTGTAGATAGAATTGAAACTCAATTTGATATAGTCTCTTTCTGTTGTGTGAAATCAACGTTTTACATGAATCAAATAAGGGGTAAGAGTATGTAGATATGAAGTTCATGGTCAACAACTATGGTAGAAAAGTATCCCACATGTAAAACAATGAAAAAAGCCCAATAGAAAGTGGGGGAGAGGGAGAGGGAGAGAGAGTACACACTGTCAATCAACTGCAGCCTCCTATTGTATTGTAGTTGCAACTTTTCTTTGAATTGACAACTGCAGAAAGTGTGCCCACATCCATACACACACACATGTCCACCATGTTGCATACATGCTTCCAATCCAATCCACAACCAGAATTCAGCTTTGAAAGGTATATATTACAGGAAAACCTTCAACAGCATATATGTATATGTATATGCTTGCCAGTTTTGTGAAACTGATGTCCAGAGAAGAGTATCATTCTGTTCAATGCAAGAAACAATCTAGCTCCCTAAGTCAGCCCAAGTTTTCAGCATTCAAAATCTAACTCTGCAGGAAGGGCTTTAGCAAAACCTGAAAACATGTCCATAGCTATCTCATGTCCTTCTGCGATTGTTCCTAAAGTGACTAGTGCATCCAGTATCAGCTCAATTTACTGTCTGTCTCTCATCAAATAAAAGCATCAACTCAAATTACTGACTGACTCTTATCAGATGAGAGCATCAGCTCAAATTCCAACTGTCTATCATGAAATGAGAACAATCATTTGCTGCATTAACAGGAACAGCTTATTCATCCATAGGTTTTCCATCCTCATCATCATCCACAGCTTCCTTCACATCAATGGTGAACTCGTACTCCTGATCACATTCCAGATATGCATCACACATGAAGTAGAGTGTGTAGGTTTTCTTCCCAACTTCATTTGGTGCTGTAAAATCCAACTTCAGTTTCGCTTTTCGTTGCAGTGATACACGTTTGATAGCCAGGAGCTGATTGCTCTTGCGATCACCAACAACCAGCCACCATCCTTCCTCCTTGGGCTTAGGGAAACGGGGGGCGTCAACAGGCCCAACTTCCTGCCTCCCTTCCAATTCTCTCTCCAAAGTCACTTGGAGGGTAACTGTCTCCCCTGCCGAAATGTCATCACTATCTAGGACATCATGGGCAAGGTCAATATTTGGGAAACGATTACAGACCCGAGCAATTTCCATGAGCTGTGCATCACTCATCTGCAAGAGCTCCCTTCTCTCGTTATCCTCCATCTCCACCAGATCAAAAATGGTCTTTATGGGCTTGCCAGGATTCTCAGCACACCTCTTGGCAATCTCCTTGGTGAAGTAGGGCAGCTGGAGAAGGACAGAGTCCCGCTCCCAGAGACCCTGGGTCACCATTTGGCTCAGATCCATGGCTGCAAGTGCAGGGTTGAGCCACCCAGAGCTAGAAATGACATCCACCATCGCTTGCAACAAGCGACTAGCATCAATGAGAATCTCTCTCTGATCTAAAGCAAGATTCCCACTCACAGTATGCCTGGAGAAATGAGCCTGTAAAAGCGCATTTGCTTTCACATGAGGATCTGTGAACTTGGGCTTGTCCATAGAGAATCGCTGGTGCATAACCAACTTCCTCACTGCCTCTTCCTCACCGGGCCTCATAGGCAAGCGGCTGTATTCTGATGCTGAGGCAAGAATCTCCAAAAGACCCTTGAGCTTAGTCTTGGCGGTCAAAGATGAGCTGAACAGCTCAATTGTGGTGTAGCTGATGTAGTAATATGCGGCAATCATTCCAAGATTGAGGGGTGAGAGGTCCATATCATCTTCAATTGCAACACACTTGCTGGCTTCCAAATCTGCCAAGGTAGATTCAACAAGTTCTGACAGGTGATCAGACAAGTGCCGGTGGCTAACACCTTGCAAGTTGTAATAGTTAGGATTCTGGGTAAGCCGCCGATACATGAATGTCCATGTCAAGTAGTCAACAGCATCCTGCTTGTTCTCAATAGTTCGCACTACCACTTCCGCATTCAAATGGTCGTGCAAGTAATGATCCAAGTGACTCTCCACAGGGAAAGGCTCATACAGAAACTTCTTGTAATACTCCTTGCGTGGTGCATGACATAGAATCACACATTTGCCTGACGTGTCTATTTGGGGACGACTTGCTCGCCCCATCATCTGAAGGAGGTCAGTGATGGGATAATCTGTGTGCGCATTCTCTCGCCCATCATAGAACTGAGTACCCATTACCACCACCAAATGGGCTGAGAGCGTCATCCCCCAGCACATACTACTGCTTGCCACACATACCTATATAGACATAGCAAGTTGCAAAGATTTCATTAGCACACCTACAAGAGGACAGAAAATGCCAACAAAGATGAAACACAATTTTCATTACACATTTAGATGTTCGCTGGAGAAAGCCAGAAGCATACCTGTATTGCTTCTGCAGCAAACAGGTCGCGTACAACTGCCTGCTCTGTAGCACTCAGCCCTTCATGTAGATACCCCACACCATGGCTCAGAACATGGATAAGGGCCTGGTCCTTCACCTTTGCCAAAAAGGGAGCAAGATCTGACTCTGCACAATGCAAGAAAGGTGACTTCTCACCCGCATCTGCCATTGCATAAGTGACTAGATCCATCGCTGTCAACCGTGCATGCTTGCGAGTTGGAACAAAAACCAATGCAGGCTCTTGCTTCCTCACATGTTGCACAATGGCTGAGTATGTTGGCTTCGTCATAGCTTGCATACGTGCCTCAAAATTGGTGATGTCAACCCCCTGAATATGTATCTCAAGAGGCACTGGCCGGACACCAGGTGGGAAGTTAAAGAGACCATGAGAGCTTGCTCCAATCCATTCTCCTAAGTCTTTTGCATTTGCAAGGGAGGTAGAGAGAGCAACAATTCGAATCTGGTTGTCTGGTTGACTGCCAATGTAGCGCATCCGGGAGACAATCACTTCCAATATTGGTCCCCCTTCTCCACCAATCAGATGGAGCTCATCCACCACAAACAAGCTTACCTGCAATCACCCCACAGGACCAATATCAATGCTGACGCTCTCCCTCTCCTATACAACCTAACAATTTCACTCTCCAGGCTCCATGCTTTGAAGTGGAGCTGAGCCAATAGAGTATTTCACCAAATGGAGCAGAAAGAACAATAATCTCCAGATCAGTAATCACAGATGCAGCAACCTCAATGAGCTTCAATTTGTAACTGCAGAAAGGCAGTGGTACACTAGCTGACTAGAGAAATCTAACTTTGCTGACTGGATGTATGGCATCCTACTGCACCTGTTGCACATGTTTCCGTTGCTTCCAACGACGAGATAATACATCCCACCGCTCTGGGGTACTGATGATAATTTGCCCCTTCTCCAACAACTTGATGTCTGTAGCTGTCTCTCCAGTCAATTCAACTACTCTAACACCCAGTCTTTGTCCAAATTTAGACTCCCAATCACGATACCGCTCTTTTGCAAGAGCCTCAACAGGAGCTATGTATACACAGCGGGCACTAGCCCCATCACTCTTCTGCAGCATTCGCAAAACCGCAAACTCGGCACAAATGGTCTTCCCACTCCCTGTCGGTGCTGCAACTAGCACATTGTCATCACTGTTGTACAGAACAGTGAACACCTGTGGATAAAACAACAGGTGAGCAACATGGTATTTTATTACTAGAACCACAGACAGGAATAGGATCATTAACCATCACATGCAGAAAACCCAGGACTACTGGTCTTTGGGAAACCCTGCAATCCACCAGATGTTCCAGCCTGTACCTGTGTTTGAATTGGATTGAAATGCCGGAAATTCTGACTCTGATATAGGCTTTCATAAGATGGATTCCGGAGAGCTGACACAGGAAGTGGCTGCAGATCAAGGAGCTCAGTCGGTGGTGCATACTTTTCAGGGAGAATTAGGTGGCGAAAGGAAACTGGCAGCACAGTTTCTGAGCCCAGCCATCGATCAGACACAACACGAACAAAATACTGTGGTGGCAGCGGCTCATAGATTGGTACTGTGAAGCTCAAGTTGTGGTCCTCCTCCACATACTGCATCTTCAAGAGAAAATACTCATGATGCAAAATGTTTTCACCATCATTGTCTTCCACAATCACCCAGAAGGACTCAACATAGCCATGATACTTCTCATCCCACTGAAAATCAGGTGTTAATGTGAGGTCCACTTTCAACACAGAGCGGGTGATGGGTTGCACATGAGCTGCAAGCTCCAGCTTTGGGAATTGGTGAATGAATTTGTGAATTGATTTGCCCATCTTTGGAAACCGAATGAGCTCTCCAATCTCCTGTGAGGAAAGATCATAATAGCGCTCCCATGACAAATCTTTCTTTTCAATCTTGCTCAAGATATCATTGGGAATGCCCTTGAACTGACGCAGTGGTGTCTGGCTGCTCCACATGCGCCGATTTACCATCTTACACAAGGTGAGAGCTTTCTCAGCTAGCTGTGCCCAACCTCGCTTCAGCACTATCTCAAACAACGCTCGCATCAACCGTCCAGCACTCTGCACAATTAATAGACACAAGATTTCTTTAGCACATACCATCTATTAGAGTTGCAGAATTTTGGTTGTTTGACAACACAAAACAGTCAAATTGAACTCACAACTCTAAAAAAGCACTAGACATACTGCCCTTGACCATTATCAGGAAAATCTTATAAAGCACATCCTATACTGGCAGACACTATCTTCACATGTAAAAATATAGCATCCAATATTCAAATTATTCAATTGATTTGCCCTTCTATATCCAGTGAAAAGCGCATTTTAATTTAGCAAACCTTCACCACAGTTGATCCAGCGTCATCAGTCTCTCTGCTAGCCAACAGCCTTCACAAACTCCCCTTACAGAAATGATCATAGACCACATTAAGCTCAAAAGATACCAGTTTGATACCTGTGTGATGAAAACCATGTCTGAAGTAAGGGATAAACCCTCAAGCTTCAGCTGTGAGATGTATGCTTGCAACAAAACATTGATCTTTGCACTTGGTTCATCCAAACTTTCTTTCACAGGAATAGGGACCCGATCCAACAGCTTAGCAAGTTCCATTTTCTCTTCCTCAGGAACCCTCACAAACTTGAATTCCTCTGAAAGAGAGAAAAGGCGACACAGCTCAATGTCTCCCATTGTTGGCTTCAAATGCTCATTGTAGGTGGCCATGGTACCATGACTAATATAGTAATAACTGGCAATTCGCCCAAGATCGGTGACCTGAAAGTACCCACTCTTTCGATCATACTTCACTAGGTTATTCCGGTCCAAGAGTGTAGCTGCTGAATGGATCTGCATACACAACCAAAGGCATCACTTTCTCCAATAAAGCTAGCAACCATTTATGAGTACAGGGAGATCTGTGAATGCATTACCCTACAAAACTTTGACAATACAATATCTTGCTGAGTACAAAGGCAGTTGCTACTTACAAGATCAGCGCGTCGTTCTTCCAAAGTGGAATCCTTCTCCAAGGTATCAACACTCACACCATAGAGCACTGGATTTCGCAGCATTCGAATGAAGAGATAAGTATACCCCAGCCAAGTGCAAGCCTCACGAGCATTTTGCACACTACCCAGCACGATTTCAGCATTAAGATTGTCTGCCAGTTTTGAGATGAACTGACTCTCAATGGGAAGCTGCTGATTCATGAGAGAAAGATAGTAGTGGAGCTCACTGTGACCTGTGATGATGATACCCTCTCCATAGGTGTCAAACTGTGGTCGACCTGCTCTACCTAACATTTGCATGACATCCAGTGGACTCAGCTCTGTCCAAGCACCCTTCTCTGGATTGTAGATCTGTGTACCTTTAATGATGACAGTGTGCGCAGGAAGATTAACCCCCCATGCAAGTGTTGCAGTTGAGACTAGTACTTGAATGTGTCCATCTGCAAACAGTTCTTCTACCAAAGTCCGGTCAGCTCTTGCCATGCCAGCATGATGGATAGCAAAACCATATGGTAACAGGTCCCTCAGATCATTGCTCTTCACCACCTCAGTCTCTCTCTGCAGAATCTCTCGGCTGGCACTGTCCTCCTTCAGAAAGCGCCCCAGTGTATCATTCGCAAGAGCCGTGTCACGAATAGAACGTGCTGTCTTTGCAGTCTCCTTTCTTGAGTGCACAAAGATGAGGACTTGATGCTTACCAGCAATGTTCATAACCTTTTCATAGCACACATCATTCATGAGCTGAAATCGTTGCAAAGGTTTCCGTACTGTAATACCTATGTACTGTTGTGCCAAGGGACAAGGTCGGTAACTGTTGTCAAAGTGAAACAAACCCTTCTTCCGATCAACCTTTAAAAACAAGGCCACATCCTCATAGTTTGGCAGTGTTGCTGACAGCCCAACAAGACGAATCATCTCCTGTGTTGTCTCAATCTGCCTCACAGTTCTTGCCACAATACTCTCGAGCACAGGCCCACGATTATCATGAAGGAGATGAATCTCATCAATGATCAATAACCTGACCATCTGTGTGTAAGTTCTGTCCCCAGACTTTCTGGTGATGATGTCCCACTTCTCTGGTGTTGTGACAATGATCTGTGTCTCTTCAATTTGTGCTCTCGAGAGTGTCTGGTCTCCTGTCAGCTCCCGTACAGAGACTCCATATGACTTCAGGCGTTTCGAGAAATTGCCCACCATCTCCGCCACCAAGGCCTTCATTGGTGCCACATACACAATCTTAAACCCACTAAGATTATATGTACCATCATCATTTCGGTTCAAACCAAGCTCATGTAGGATGGCAAGCATTGCTACATTGGTTTTACCAGCACCCGTTGGAGCACACAAGAGCAAATTATCAGGCTGGAATAATGCAGTTTGATAGACTCTACTCTGCACTCTGTTCAAGGTTTTCATTTCCTCGAATGCTGGTTGAGCCCAATCAGGCATGTCTGATATCTTCACAAGCTCCTCATTGTCAGCAAAGGGTTTTGGCTTTAGGGCTGGCACATGGACTTCCTCATATCCTTTCTTTGCTGTCCGAAAGGATTGATCAGGTAGCTCACACCTGACAGCAAGATGGAACACAACCCTGTCAAGAGAAGCTGCATACAAGAGCATGATGTCCAAGACAATAGAATCCTAAGCACATACACATAAGCCCTAAGTGTATGTCCAGTGAAAATTAGAAAGAGGAATGGAGAGAAATTGGTACTTTTTGTTGGCCATTAACAAGCCTCCCTGATGGAAAGACAGCTGTTCCAGATCTAGCAATTGCCGCTGGCCTTTGAGCCAACCACTTTCAACTCCCACTCCAACCTCTCTATCAGGCCGCCTGCCCTTGTCTTCTGTCTCTCCTCCCTCATCCCTGAGCTTCCTGGCCTCCTCACGTATACTCCGCTCAAGATTCTTCTGTCGTTCTTTTGCAGTCGCTCTGGTGGCATGCAGTTGCTCCAAAATGGCCAACAAAGCTAAGCCCCCTTCACTCATCTCTTCCTCAATTTTCTTCTTGGCATCTTCATCCTCTGCCCTAGCCAGTCGTGTGCACCATACTACTTTCAGACGGTTTCTCAGCAACAGCTTAATAAGGTCAAATTTATCATAATCCAGAAGCATCACCAAACGATTCTCGACATCGCGGTCATCGCCTTGAGCTAAAGTTTGCAAAACCTCTTCCGCAAGCTTCTGGCTTTGTTGGGGATCAATATCTCCATATGCTTGTGATATTTTCCGCTGCAGCCAGTAAGCATCAATGTCTTGGACATTCAAACCCTCATCTGCTTCCTCCATCTCTTCATCATCTACTCCTCCCATCTGCATGGCTGCAGCTTGCCTTGTATCCTGTCCATCCTCATCACCATCACTTTCCTCCTGGACTTCGTCCATATCACTCTCATCTTCCTCCTCATCTTCTTCAAACTCAACCGCAACTCCAATATCATCATCAAGAGCCTCTCCAGCACCACCCGCTCCGGCATCTCCAGCCTCAGAGTAGTCACTGATCAGCTTTCCAATGGCAACAAGCTGCGCAAATCGCTCGTTTGTCATTGTGTTCAAAAGCTTCTCAATCTCCTTCTTCTTGTCAGGATCCTTAAACCTATCGTTCTTCAAAACCCCAAGGACTTCATCAGCTGCACCTCGCAATATATCCTGAGGCTGATCACCAAACTGTTGCTGGATTGTGCTAAGAAGAGCCTCGTAAGCTGCTCTAGTCTCTTTGGTCCTGGGTCTATACATTCCATCATCAACAATAGAGAGTACGCTCTCCTCCTGGGACGCACGTTGCCGCTTGGTAAGCTTCTTCGGCGCATCAAGGTTCGTCTTCTCCGTTGTTTCTTTCGCCTCCATTTTCTTTCTCCGCTTGGTAAGCTTCTCTTCCAAGTCTTGTGGTCTTCCTCTAGCTACTCTGTCTCCGAACGTTCTTGGATCAATCTTCCCATACAAACTCTCCGGCTCTCCCGTCGGCTCATGTGTGTCCCGCGGTCTGGTATCTGTCGTGAGTACGAGACTCGAATTCGCTCGATACTCGTACTGCTTGAACCTAGCATGCGCTTCTGCTCCTCCTCCTAAGTGCGCCATCTCCCTCTCTCTTTTCCTGTCTTACTGCATAAACTAAAAACCTCAAAAAACAGATAGGGTTTCTTCTCACCTGTTCAAAACCTTGAAGGAGAGCCTCTTCAGAAAATGCTCTTACAAAGCCTCCAGGTCCGACTTTCTTTCTCTGTCTCTCTCTCCCTCTCTGAAGAGTATGGCGTCAAACACTTCCAAAACTCCTGAGCGTCTTCAAAAAACAAGGATTCTTGACCATTTCCGACGCTGTAAAAAGTGACTGCCAATTTTCCCGCAGGACTAGTGGCTCGAGTACTTGTAGAGTCGTCGCAAATGTACGTCGGATTAAGAGGGAGCGCCGCACCGACACCAACAATCCATGAAGGAGACTACGAAGACGACGACAACGCCACACAGAGACAGACACAACCGGTACAAACCCTCGCTAGGGTTTGGAGCTTCGTCGTCGAGGTTTTAAGGTGAGGTCCTGATTTTGAGATCCTGTTTTCGAGGTCTTGAGAATATTGGACATAACCGCCACAAAACCTTGCTACTGTACTAGGGTTTGGAGCTTATTCATCGAGATCTCAAGGTGAGGTCTCACTTTTGAGATCCCTTTTTCCAGGTCTTGAGAATATGGGTCGCAACCGTCGCATAACCGTGTTAGGGTTTGGATCTTTCACTTTTAGGTCTCAAGGTTAGGTCGCACTTTTGAGGTCCCGTTTTCCAGGTCTTGAAAGTATTGGGCAGAACCGCAACAAAACCTTGCTTGGGTTTCAAGGCTCGTCATGGAGCTCTGAAGCTGAGGGTCCCACTTTTGAGATCTTGCTTTCCAGGTCTTGAAAGTATTGGACAGAACCGCAACAAAACCTTGCTTGGGTTTCAAGGTTCGTCATGAAGGTCTGAAGGTGAGGTCCCACTTTTGAGATCCCGCTTTCCAGGTCTTGAAAGTATAGGACAGAACCGCAACAAAACCTTGCTGGGTTTTCAAGGTTAGTTATGGAGGTCTGAAGGCGAGGTCCCGATTTTGAGATCTCGCTTTCCAGGTCTTGAAATTATTGGATGTAACCTTTATGGCAATGTTTTTTTCTTGGGTGAAATTTCGCAACTTGTTGAATTTTTTTTCAAAAATTGAAAAGAAAAAAATTGTGATTCTTAGGGATTTTTTTCGCCTATTTTCAAAATAGAAATAATTAAATTAGCCACATCTAGACTTAGGCACTTCCTAGGTCATCACTTGTAGCAACATTTTTGTAAAATGCTACTCAATGTGAGGTCTCAATTTTGAGATCCCGTTTTCAGGTCTTGAGATTATTGGACAAACTGACCCATAACTGACCCATGATCTCTTGTGAGATATATAGTTGGAAATGGCATTCATTTTAGTAACATATATTTAACTTTTGTGTGAGAGGTATGTCATCAATCTCACAACACTTTTTTTTTAAAATATTTGTTTAATGACACATTAAATGCAAAGTACAAGTATGTAGACAGGAGCCAATGGGATTACTTTACAAAAGGACTATGAGTCTTTTTCTTTTTTTAATTCTTTTTTTCATATGAAAGAATTTTTGAATGAAATCTTTTGCAACTTGTTATTAAAATTATATATAGTTGCCCCAATAGATCACATGTTTTTTGTTAATCATTGTTGAATAAATATGAATTTTTCAAAGTGTGTAAATTTTGTCAAATATTACATTTCATCTTGAAATATTATCATAATTTTGTATCATACCAAAATATGCTAATTATTTTTTGTTTTTTTTTAATATCATAAACTACAACTTTTTTTTGTATGTCATGCACATTACATCCATTTACATGTGGTTAAAAACTCTTGAAATTTTAAAATATTTTAAATTTTAAAAAATTGAATTTCATATCTTTTAAATTGTGAGTGTTTGTTGAACTTGGGTAGTATGTTGTTATCATCTCTTTTTTTTACCATCAAAATTATGTTATTACAATATTCCTTTACCTAATCCTTTGTAAAATTAACCACATCTGACACAACACCTATTCAAGTTCAAATGTCTTTTTTTTAAACCAAAACCCAAAACTTAATTTAATAATTATTTAATTTGAATTCCTCGACTTTCATATCAATCATTTAACACAACTTGGAATTATTAACATCATTTTTAAATGTCTATATATATATATATATAGATATTCATAGTTTTCACCATTATCTGATATGGATTTTGGATTCTATCTATATATTTGCACCTTGCAACAAGTTTCCAAAAGAAATTAAGGTTAGGGCTTAGACCAAGATGTTGTTGAAATCAAGTTGCTGAAATAAGGTCAAAAGTCACATCAAGTATATCAAAGAATCCATTACCAAAACCAAGTGGAATTACATAATTCAAGTCATGGGTTGTGTTAAGTATGACCAAAAGTCTAGTGACCTACCAAAACCAAGGCAATGTTTACATTAAATATATTAATTACATGTGTACAATGTGTTGTCCATAACTCATTAATGCATTGTGTCAAGTATAATCTTAAATTAAAAACGTCATTTTAAAAGGTCACATCATATGTAACATTGAAGTTAATAATAATTACTAGTTATGAGGGGTCTAACAATTGTATTGGGTTAAAAGTGAACAAGGCACTATGGTGAGGACAAAGGCCTTCATGAATGTTCAGAACCCAACTAATTTTCCTCTCACTTTCAAAGATTTGACATGGGAATTAAAAGCAAAAAAAGGATATGGAAATGAAATTGTTGTAACGTATGCATGCACTATTTGGGAATGGGTGTATGAATTCATCAATGGGGAAAGATGTGAAGAAGGAAAAAAGATGCAATGGAACATTGCAAAGAACATGGTTGGTGAGTTTAAGATCAAACGAGCACAAATTGATTTTTAAATGAAACGCACATATTATGAATGTGCATATGGACCAAAGGATTATAAAAATCATCTAAGGCATGAAAGGTCTATAAAAAAGGGTGCATATCAAGGTTTTTGGTGAAATTATGATTATACTTACATCCTCACATTGCCAAAGTTGCATATTACCATGTTGATCACAATAGAGAGGATTGCACTCCAATCCATGGACCAATTGGTTGTGATTCAAAGGTTAGAAGATTCCAATATGCTCCACAAGTAAGCAAAAAGTTAAAGGCTTGGGTTGTTTCATGCTTGGAAATGGGTTGTGCACATTGCAATTTACGAACAACATAAACAGATGTGGTTATAGCACCTACAACATTGTGAGTTCATGACAAAAGATGATTTCTTTGATTTACAAGATGTTCAAAATTGTGAATGTAGGGCAAAAATGGGCATTTGGCATCATACAAAAATGATGCATTAAGTGTCCAAATGTGAACCTTGGAAAATGAATTTTTTATATCTTTTGACAAGATAAAATTAATGTGGACCTCCCTTTCACCTTGAAGATTCAAACTCCATGGCAATTATGATGCATGTTGAAGTGAGGCCATAAAAGAGCAATCTCAATGGATGCAACATTTGGCACCAATGATGTAGATTTTCTTTTATTCATATTGCTTGTGTTTGATGACTAGGAAAATGGGATCCAGAATTGCATGGGTAATCACCTCCCACCAAACAAAAAAAAATTAGTGTCACATGGTTGGAACATTTACATGCACAAGCACACCATGCACATCCCGAATGGAGACCAAGTTGTTTTATTGTCAACAATATTCTCCAAGAACATAAGGTTTTCAAATATGTTCCATAACTTTCAAAACTTTTATTATTGTACCCAAGTTTACAATAGGAATTTCATTGCATATAATTAATGATATTGGTGTGTAGGAGGGTGTGGGAAACAGGTGTCCCTATCTTTTTATGTGTTTGGCATGTATTTAAAAGTTGGAAAAGGCTACATTTTCAAGAATTTGTGATGTGGTGATTTACACTTGTTTTTAATAAATTACAAAACTTAATGTACATTCGATTTAAACATGGAAAATGCCCAACCATGTTCATATCAACATTGAGAATTAGGGCCCAATTAATGTTTAACAACATGGGAAATGTGATTGATGAATTTGCCAAGGTCATATTTTTGGTGTCATTACGGACCTCTCTTTAGTGAATATGTTAATCTAGTTCCAACCTATGTATTTATTATGTTGCATAAAGTATTTCCAAACATACTCATATCCTTTTGTTATTGCATGTAGATTTATAGGCATTTGGAATTTGGAGGGTGCTCATGCCAATATGGATACTCAATTTAACATTGAATCATATTATGGAGTTTTCAAACATTAGATGAATGCAAATTCCCTTGGATGATGAAGGAGACAAGTTGATTGGTTAGAGTGTTGACTCATTAATTTGGTGATAACTCATTACATGTATTTGGAAAAAAGGAAACTTAATGGATTCATAATCAACAAGATGGTGGAGACAATTGTCCAAACAAGTGTATGAATTAAAGACCACATGTTATTTGTGTTAATGATTGCATTGTGCCAAGTCCAAGTTTAAAAGGAGCATGACAAGTCAAATCACAAAATTCAAATGAATTGTGGTACATGGTTGATCACCCATACACCAAATGTGCATCTTGTTCTTGTGAATGGGCAATGTGTTGGAATTTTTGCAAACATCAATGTGCAATTATTACAAAACATGGATGTTAAGAAATCACATTTATTGAGATATTGTTGATCTTACTCTAGGTCCAATAATGGGGCCTTGAAACCAAGTTTGAAACATTTATACTGGCCTTTTTTTTTAATGATGAAGACTATGGTGATGAGCTCCCACCTCCACCACCTTTTAACAATGATGGTGAATATGTCAATGCTAACATACATGTTAATAGTCAAAATTTAACACACTAAAGCACAATGAAACGACTTAATAATGTTCTTACGACAATTAAAATGGAGTGTGTAGAAGGTGGACATTAATTTGCACAACATGGTCATGCAATTTTGAATTGGATTTTAATTAACCATCACATACATGTTGAGGGTTTAACATCATCCTTGCACCTAAACCCCATGTTTAAACATAATGATGAAGTTGTTCTTAATAGTGTAAATTAAATGAAAGATTTCCTTGAAATATTTTCTCGGGTGAATGCATGGTATGGTGGCTCACTTTGTGTGTCATGCACATGAATTCTACAAAGGTTCCTTGGTTTGAACACCTATGGCAAAATAAAATAAAATGTAGATTTGTTAATTGGCCATTATATGTAGATTAACAACTTGAAGATTAATACATAGTTACAATTGTTTTCAAAAAATGTACATTCATTTTTAGTAATGAACTTTCAAAGTTAAAAATATGGATTGACTAACTAATTGGTATGAGATAATATTGAGATATTGACAAAGAATTTCATTTCAAACCATTTATAGGGACTCAATATATGATATAGTTAACAAGATAAACTCATATGTGGAATCCTTGCCTAAAAATCTAAGCCAAAATTAAGTTATATGGACTTTTGAATGATCAAAATTGGGGTTTTTATTTATGAATAAATCCCTGTAAGTTGCAATTTTTTTGGTTTTTAATTTTTTTTCACCATAGCAAATGACATTGAAATATTTAGGTGGGCTGCCTTTTACATTGAGTTTATTAATTTAAACCATTATGCAATCCCTTATTGAATTAATGATATAATAACAAGCAACCATGTTAACACTATTGAATGGACTTTTATAGAATGTTTTATCTACCAAAATTAGCCACCATACCATGCATTCACCTTCATGCAAATGTAAGTATTGGATAGACAAATAGACATTACACACTAAACTGATTCATGTAATGATCCTCATATACTTGAATGGTGTATGTTATATTTGATAATGAAAATTTCTTGATTTGTATCCATGTTAAAACATAAGGTTTTTCCAAATAGGTCACAATTTTGAAATACGCATATAAAGGCCTAAAAGTTGATCATGACTAATATAATGAAAAACATCCAAATCCAAAAAGATAAGGAAAATAAAATTAAACTAATGTGAACCCAGTGCATAATGCACTTGTTGAGCCACCCCCCGCCCGTGCTGCCCCACCCCCGCCCGGTCCTTTCTCGCCCGTGCCCCCCCCGTGCTGGCCCCCCCGCGCCTAGTCCTTCCCCACCCGTCCCCCCCCTTGCTGGCCCCCCCCCTGCAACCCGCTGCTTCACCGACCTCTCCCTTCCCCCACCCCCCAAAACCTTCGTCACAGACGCATGGACTTAGTGAATTTATATATTAAGATGTTCATGAGATGTATAACACAAATTCTAAATAATTAAAATACTCCACGAAAATGCCACATTATGTATAACATAAATTATTAAACATCATATAAACAAATGGAAATTGGTTTAGGTTAACAAGTCAAGGCATTGCATCATGTATAATTGAAACAATATATAACTAAAACACCCCAAGAAAGAGCCTTGTTAGGTGTAAATGTAACATATATTATCATAAACATTATTTAAAAATTAATAGAGAATGATTTAATGTCAATAGGTTAGGGTTTTGTGTTAAGTATAAGTTAAATCCAGAAAGTTTAATAAAATGAAATGAACAACAACGTTTTGTATAACATAAATGGTGAAAACATGATCAAAAGAGCCAGGAACGTTAAGGTAAAAGTCCTTTTCCAAGGACTACACATGATAGTGTCATTTTTGTGTCGGTTTATAATGTAAAATTTTGTGTTTTAGATACCCAAATTAACACCACATGTTAGATATAAATATGTTTTCATTACATTTGAATTTATATCATATATATTATGCATTCTTGCCTTCTATCACGTAAATATACATCTTTTATTAAGGCCACATTTTTAAAATCCATAATTTATAGGGTTAAAAGCATTTTTGAACCAACTATGCTAAAATTAATTATGAAAACAATTTTCATTAGTTAAAGTCATTTTCCCCTTCTAATCATCAATAAGTCCAAAAAGGTATAATCCTTTTATTTAAGATGTGACTCATGTATTTGTGTTATGCCCATCAAATATTGATATATGTCTATTATTTAGAACATTCCCAAAAAATCCAATTTCAAAGGTTATAGGAGAAAAAATGAAGTAAACAATGGGTTATGAAAGAAAAAAAATCCAAAATTTGTATTAAAATTGAACTTTATGATGAAAGGTCTCATGATAAGAAGGAACATAACTACCCACCACTTTCTGGAATCAAAATGTTATGAACCTATACAACGTTACATCTTCAAGCATGGGAAAATGAACCTCCACCAACTAAAACACTAATAAAAGGTAAGTCATAATCATCATCAAAATTTTCTTCACTCTCATCCTCTTCACTTTCATTGTGATCCTTTCCCTTGCCTCTATTATGATCATTTTTTCCTCATTATTTTTAGTAAACAAGTCATTTTCTTTCATGTAATCAATCATTCCAAATTGTACATCTTAAAACTATCTATGAATTTTTGCATTGGAACACCTCGTGTTCCCGATTTAATTACTTCATATCTCACATGAGATGGGATAATGAAAGACTTGCAAAACACATCTTCGCCAAGCCTTAACCTTCAACACACCAAAAACCTTGTTAATAGCTTATGTAGGACTTATAATGAAAAAAAAGGAAAAGGATTTTAAGGACTTATAATCGCATGTGCTCTTCATGTTTGTTCCATTGTAACACCTTTTGAAGACATTCATCCTTTCTTCATCATGGTCATCTTGAATGTTAGGATCTCATAACTTTTTAATAATTCAAATTCTTCCATACCCATGAGTTGTCCTAAAAAGTTGATACAATTGATCACTATTGTCCAATTTTTTGAAACATGTAGGGTCAATCACTTGACCCCACTCAAAAATGACCAAAAGTTTGTGGAAGCTTGTGTTTGAAAAGTTTTGCCTACAATCATTTCTTTAGGTCTACATATGGCATAGGGGATTGTGCCACTGCATCCCACTCACATTTGGCCTCCTTCTCCCATCTCTTTTCAAAATTTTCAATTAATTCTTCTTTTTTCAAATTTCATTGCCCATTGTACATGCAATGGTCAATGATTCAAGGAATGATGTGAGGTTTTTGAAGACATCCAATTGTGGGCCACTCCACAAACAAGCAATGTTTGAATTGCATGTGTTCAGAAGTGGTTTTGGTATTTGTAAGGGCTACATTTGCATGATTAACGAAACATTTGAACTTGTCCAAATCTTCATCAAAAGTCCATGCCACACCTTTTTTCCACAATCTCCAAATTGTTCACATTCACCAAAACATTTGGTGGAGTAGGCGGTGCCATGGCTACAATCAAAACAAAACCCCCATACAATGTTAAGCATATGTTAAAACATTGATTATGTCGAGTATAACATGTGGAAAAATTAAAATGTTTATTAAACTTATTATGGTTTATAATTCCAAGGTTTTGAGGTTAAAGGATATTAAGCATGTAGAATTTTGAACATTATAAATGTTGATGTTTTAAGGATCAACGTTTGTAGAGTTTTGAGGCTTAAAGGTTTTTCAAATCTAGTAAAGGGACAAACAAACAAAATAAAATTTCAAATCTTTGAAAAAAACTCCAAGAAACCCCAAAAAATTAATAAATACCCACAATAATTTAGTAAAACAAAATGTTAAAATTTTGTTTAAAACATTTCATGAACTTCTCTAAAGGTATAACAAACCACAAGGACATGGAGCTATTGGAAACAAAACATTTACAAAGCTTGTGACGAATGCAAAGATTCAACACCATTTAATGGATGGAATTCATCCATAATGTTCGTCCATAACTGCTAATTAAATCTTAGTTAAATATAAGTTAAGTCTTAATTAATTCTCATTTAACTCTTAGTTAAATCATAGTTAATTTTTAATTAACTCCTAGTCAACTTCAAATTAAGTTCAAATGAACGTTTAATTAAGTTTTAATTAATTCATAGTTAATTTTTAATTAAAAAGGTTCTTAATAAGCTTCTTTACTTGATATACACATAGAAGCATCCTTGGAAGTTTCCTTGAGCTAGGTCCCCAAAAGGATATAAATAGAAGTAAGACCTTTCATTTCTTTAAGTATGTTCAACATTAATTTAAAGCATAATCTTACACCATAACCCTGTCATGTTCTTTTCATGTTTATGTTTACATATGTTAAATAATAAATGTATGTTTTCATGTTTATCTTATAAATCTTGTGTTTTTATTTTTAAATCACATAATCTTATCTTATTATTTGTTTGAAAGTTAGACTTGTCCACCTTTCCTTTAGCCTTTGTTTTTATGGTTTTTCTTGTCCTTAATAGTTTGAACATATTCCATTAGGTCTACGTTTATTTTTGCGTCTATAAGCCTTTTGGAGTTGAGTGTGGATTACCTTTCTTTAAAGGAATTTTTTTTAAGAAGTCATGAATTACCCACTTCTTATTAACTAAGGTTGTGGATTACCTCCTCTTGTTGGTGTCATGTTTCATGGTGTCCATAATCATGTTTATGTCTAAAAAATAGATAATTGCACATATGAAAAAAATCATTATTGCTCTTAGGCATATGCAACAAAAGAATCATGCTCTTCGTGAGTCTATTGCTCATCTTCAAAATGCTCAAACCTCAACGTCATTGGGATGTGTTCCCACAACACCATCCCAAATAAAGAAGCCACAAATCAACCTTCTTGACAAGTCTGATGGGACACATTCCAAGTTTCGAAATTTCCTTAACCAAGTGCAACTAATCATTCGATTGCATCCACATCATTATCCAAATGGCTCAACTTAGGTTGCCTTATTGGCACGTTGCTATCAAACACAACCTTAGCATGGTTTGCACCTTTGTTAGAGTGATAATCTCCATTGTTGAATGATCTTGAAACATTTGTGGAGGAATTTAGCGCCACCTTTGGAAACTTTGACAAAAAATGCACATCATCGACTAACAAATTGCAAACTCTTCATCAAGATCCACGTTGAGCTATTGTTTATGCATCAAATTTCAGGCAATAGGTTTGCGACATATCATGGGATGAAGCAACACCTATGAATTAGTTTCAACTAGTGGGTACCCGTGACCTTCGGTCACTATGAGGCGCCCCTCCATTGTTTTACTAAATTCGCCATATTTTTTATTTTTAAAAATGCTATAGCCTGAGTAGGACCGTCGGTTAATGGCGAAAATAATAATAATAATAATAAAACCCTGGTATTAACCCTAGGCAGCCCGCCGGAAAAGGGCGGAAAAAAAAAAAAAACCCTGGTATTAACCTTGGGCAGCGCCATTTGAAATATACAGAGGCTGGTTTTGCCATACACAGCGAACCCGCTGGAAAAAGGTGGAAAAAAAAAGAAAACAAAAAAACCATGGTATTAACCCTGGGCAGCCCGCTGAAAAAGGGCGAAAAAAAAAACCCTGGTATTAACCTTGGATAGCCCGCCGGAAAAGGGAGGAAAAAATAATAATAATAATAAAAACCCTGATATTAACCTTGGGTAGCCCGCCGGAAAAAGGGTGAAATAAAGAAAAAAAAAAAAAAGACCTTGATATTAACCTTGGGCAGCGTCATTTGAAATATACAGAGAGGTCCTATTCGTCTGTCCGTTGAGGTCCTGAAACCCAAAATCGGGACCTCGACAGACACACGGACAAACGCACAAATAATGCAATTAATATAATAGATATGGATTACATAATGAGGTGAAGGACCTATTGGTCATTATGCTAAATTTATCCACATTGAATCAAGTAATTGCTCAAGTTGTTCATTGCAGAAAATGGCCTCTAACTATACTTGGAAATTTTCTGCACATCTTTAAACTTATTCAATGGCATGACCAAAGGAAATGATCACATCGGGGCCGTCCGTCTGTCCGGCCACCAATCACCCTAGCCTTAGTGCCAGGGTTTGTCTTTAGGGTTTTCTTTTAGGGCTTGCAAGTTTCGAGGTTTTTATGCGAGAGTGTTTAAAGGTTTTGCAGCTTTCGAGGGTTTGCTTGCACTCATTCCGTGCTTGGAGAATTCTGCAGTCGAGATGCATTTATGTAGGGTTGCTGCAGATCGCTGACCAAAACAACGGCAGCAGGCAAGCAAAGCACAGCCACAAGCTTTGGAACATCCAGCCAAGTCCCAGCCATGATGCGCGCTCTGCGGCAGACCATGCCCATGTTGTCTACCATCAGAAGCGTTAGCTATGGTGGTGACGGAAATCCTGTAATGCGTGATCAAGCAAGCAGGCTTCAGCAGCAGCCAGCATCTTCTTCTCTCTTCCATCCAGCAGCATCTGACAAGTCAAGTATGATTCTATACCTCTCTCTCTCCAACATGTTTAGCTTATTGCGTTTCTTTGGTTGGTTTAGTTGGCAGGTCGAAAATTTCAGTCACTTTCTAGTCTAGATTTTGGTTGATGGCATGGAGTTGTTTCTCCCCACAAATTCGAATTTCCATTATGTGTGTGGAGGAAAGGGATTTGTATGCCACAACAATTTTGACTTGCTGCAGTTGAAGAATTAAGTAGGAATCTGTTTTGTGCAGTAGATGTGCTCAGATTTAGGGTTTGATAGCAATGGAGTTGTTTTTTGTCCCACAAATGTGAATTTCCATTATGTGTGTGTGGAGAGATCATTCATTTTTTAGATTTGTCTGCCACAACAATTTGATTTGCTGCAGTTGAAGAACTAAGCAGAAATCTGCTCTGTGCTGGAGCTTTGCTCAGATTTAGGGTTTGATAGCAATGGAGTTGTTTTGTTCCCCACAATTGTGAATTTCCATTATCTGTTTGTGGAGGAATCATTCGTTTTTTTTTAGATTTGTATGCCACAACAATTTGGCTTGCAGTTGAAGAAAGAAGCAGAAATCTGGTTTTGGCAGGAGCTTTGCTCAGATTTAGGGTTTGATAGCAATGGAGTTGTTTTGTTCCCACGAATTTGAATTTCCATAATGTGTGTGTGGAAGAATCGTTCATTTCTTAGATTTGTATGCCACAACAGTTTGGCTTGCAGTTGAAGAAAGAAGCAGAAATCTGGTTTTGGCAGGAGCTTTGCTCAGATTTAGGGTTTGATAGCAATGGAGCTTTTTTGTCCCCACAAATGTGAATTTCCATTATGTATGTTTGGAGGGATGATTAATTCCTTATATTTTGTATGCGACAACAATTTTGACTTGCAGCAGTTGAAGAAACAAGCAGAAATCGGCTTTGGCAGGAGCTTTGCTCAGATCCTGTATACAAGATCAAAGAAGAGGCATTTGAAGCATGGAGGCCATCAAATGCATGGTTGTTGAGAAAACAATTAGCTGTGATGATGACTTGTGAATTTCATTTTACCAAATGCTCTACATTCTTTTGGGGAGGACACCGACCAAAAGAATCCAAGGGGTATGCTATTGTTGTTCAGTTTCTCTTCTCCAAAATTGGTTCTACTTCTATCATCAGGTCTTCAGGTGTAATGACTTGTTGAAGAATTGTAGGATCTGGGTGGAGTGGTCTTTCTCATCAAATTGCGAGAAGCCCTGATCACCCATCTTCTGCAGTCCAGTTCACATTCATAACTATGAGCATGGAGCCATGCAGGTGGTTCGACTCAGCAGATATGACCACAAACCCCCTTTCTAGACATGGGCAAAGATTGGAAGTTAATGGAGTTTCTTTTAGAATGTCCCGTGCTTTGATGCTGCCAACAACCCCTGTTACTGCTTGTTCCTCATGGAGATCTATGACGATGGCTTTGAGTAGACAGTCACCAACACCAATGGGTTTAATAGAGAGAGAATCTCTTTCATTTAAGCCCTATGTGAGGTGCACCCTCTTTGCCTTTTTCTATCTTTCTTCGGATTTCTTTATTCTCTTCTTCCCACTTGTCTTCAACATCTTTCTCTTTGTATTTTGATTTCCAACAGGTATAGTCTTTCGCTAGCTGGTTTGTGTGTTGAGAAGTTGGTGCCTTTTTCACATTTTCCTTGTGGGTGACATGGAGATAGATATATGCATTGGGGGATTGATGGCCAAGATAGGTTGAGTACTCAGTGGTCCGGAGCTATTCAGCCTAATAGAAAAAACCAACTAGGCTTTTTTGGGCCTGAATCTGTACTAACTGTTCAGGGTATGGGCTACAAGCAGAGGATATGCAACAAGAAAGAAAGTAGATATAGGAGCGAGGGCAAGACAGTTGCAAACACGGCGTTTGTGGGGACTTGTGTTGGCTGGTACGCTTGTGTCAGGCTTCATCATTGTGGTTCTCAACACCTTCCAAGAAAACCTGATGTATTACATCACACCCTCAGAGGTGGGTGAAGCTGAATGACCTTCATAGTAATAGTATGATTGTGAACATAATGAATGAGTCTTCACGTTGCTTCTGAAAATTCACTGGTTTTGCAAAATTGACAAACTGAAAAGAAAAACACTGGCTTAAACAGGTGAATATTGGTATTGCAGGCCATGGAAAAGTTTTTCAAAGATCCCTCTAAGAACCGCTTCAGGCTTGGTGGCTTGGTGCTTGAAGGGAGGTGGGTTGCCTCTTTCATGATACTACCTCATCAGTTGCATAGCTTTTCTCAGAGTTTTTAAGGGTGCCCTTCTGCAAATCTGTCTCATTGTGGCCATTGGATCAGGTAGATATGGGGTATGCTTTTTATATGTTCTTCTGCACCTGCTTGTTGCTCATGAGGGTATTGGTGTTAGCCAGTGTGCAGCATCTCAAGAACTCCACGGAGATGGAGTTTGTGGTTACAGATCTTGCCAATGAGGTATGACTGAGGTTGTATATGAGCCCCAATTTGTCTTCTCTTTACACAAGCTCAGAATGGGTTGATGCCCTGATATTGAAGGGATCATGGCAAGGTCAGGACGTGTGTATCTAGTATGGCAGTAAGTGCAGCTGGCTCCTTCTTGTGTTAAAAATGTGCAAGCCAGTTTAAGTTGATACTGGTTGTAATATGCAGATTCTTGTGAGGTATCGAGGAGCTTTACCAGATTTATTTCGAGAAGGGCACTCTGTAGTTGCAGAGGGCTTTGTACGCCCCATTGAGAAATACCCAGGCATTCAGGACTCCACCACTAGTGAACGTACTGCAATTGTTGAAAGGGCCAAGGAATGTGGTTGCTACTTTGCAGCCACTGAGGTTCTTGCAAAGCATGATGAGGTAAACATGTTTGTACACCTTCACCTAAACCCTAAACCTTGAGCCTGAGTTAGCATCTTTTTATAGCATTCTTTGAATATGCTATAGCTATGCAGATGGGAGGGATGCATGTCCATACAGTTTGTCAGGTGAAAGGGGTGATTGCATATTTGGAATGCAGAAATACATGCCAAAGGAGGTGGCAGCTGCAGTTGCGAGGAACAAAGCCCTTCAGCAGGAGGCACCTGCTGGTGTGTTAGCCACGCAGGAAGCACCTGTGACATTTACTCCACCTTCTGATGGGAAGAAACAGAAAGGGGTTGCACAAGCACCAGTTGTTGCACACACATATGAAATCAAGGCATGACTTTTGTAGTAAATGTTCTTGTTTTCCCCATCAAAAGTTATGTTCTTAAGAGTTGCATCAATTATACTGAGCTTGTGGTGATTCAATATACTTTGCATTGCATTTTCCTGGATGTTATTGAGAAGTGACAAGTGGGAGATGGCAGCAATAAACCGCAGGAGTTTAGGGTTTTGCTTAGAAAGGCTACAGTAGTAGAATTTGGAAGCATTTGAATTGAAGTCTCTTGTGAGTTGGGATCACATTTTGATGAAGTAGTAAAGAGGGAAAAATATAGCTTCTATACCTGCAACTCTATCTAGATAGCTCTGAGTTTGCAGAATTCTTGCAGGTCTCATCATATGCAATAAAAGTCTGATTGCTCAAAACACAATTTTTCTTGTCATGAAAGCAAAGTGTCCATTATTCTAAAGTGGAAGGAAATGATTCTCAAGGGAGGAGGTTGTAGGGCCTCCTCAGAAGTATTTTGCCATCTGTGTTCCCTTTATGGACATGCCACATTTCTCATAAAATGTTGCATTCTCAGTGCTGCAATCAAGGATAACCTGTGGATGAATTTGACAAGGATATGAATTCGGTTACACACAAAGTCAATAAATTGAGCATAATAAAGTAGCATAACAACTAGAAAGGAAATGCACACCAAAAAAGCAGTGAGCACAAATGTGGACATCTGCTGACCTTATAGCAGCCTGCCTCCTCTGCAAAGGTGGTCAGGAACTCAACAATTCTGCAGCAAGCATCCCATCCCAACACATATTTTGAGTACAGAAGGTATGAGATTCACATCATTTTTATTACACAATCTGCAAATTGCTTCTGGGCCATTTATTTCTGTACCATACACAAGAATCAACATGACGTGCAAGAAAGAAGACTCATGCAGGTGGTGCAGTGAGAGAAGAAGTGAGTGAGGTGTGGAAACCTTAGGCCTAGGTGCTGGCCTCGCACGCTGTTATCCACCACAACGTCCTCAATGTGTCCTGCCTGCAATTCAATTGTTGTGTGCACATGTTGCACACATTCAGTTGTGGCAGAAGAAGCAACTTTGAAGTTGACAGATCTCTTAAGACAGTAAGTTTAAATACAGACAGCCAAAGAAACCAGAAAAGCAGATTGAACCTGTCAATTAGGAGTTTGAGAATTTTTGTTGATCACTGTTGATTAGAGTTTTAGAGGAATAAAGTTTGGCATGAATTCCCATTATGCTCATGATCAGCAGCAATGTGACACTAAGATACCAACACTCTTTCTGCCTCTCTGTGCTCTCTGAAATTCAATGGTTATGAGATTTTGCTTAGACCTACATTCTGGGGTTTTAGCATGTGAATAAATTCCTCATGCAAGCAAAAAAATCAAAATGACTGCAGCATTTTATCTATCCATTTTTCCTGGACAAGTTCAGATTCAAGAAAGAGTATTGAAAGTTTACCTTGCCACAGTTGCGCACAAACTTGTATTCTACTAGAATACTTCCAGTGGCAACAATTTTCTTCCTTACCACATCTGTTTCAAAATCCCCAAGCAAAGTGTCAGATCCACTAGGCCATCCTGACAGATATAGGTGATGGGTTTGCTTCTTCTTGGGTTAAACTTCAAGGTGGTTTGACGGTGTGTGTCAAAAGCTAGTTATTCCTCAAGAATTCAGGAAAAAAGTTCCAAGAAAAAAATCGGAACCTTCAATGACAGCAACATGATGATTGGCTCCAAGCTTCTGCAGATGCTCCACCCTTCCTGCTTGCACCCTCCACCACCACATCAATCCCACACATCAAGCTTGATACATCTTCCGTGCATCAGGAAAACCAGAACCCAAAAAACAATATTCCCCTTAAAAAAAAGAGATTGATGATAGCCTCCACCTCTGAAATTTCCTCTGTCTATGCATGTATGCATTCATTGTCCAGCAAGCTGTGAGAAAGAAGCGCCACAATAAGAGTGATGTGCTAAACCCTAATCCCTTGGAGACGACGACGAGGACGACCCAATGCGAGAGGAGCAAGAGAATAAGTGTGCAGCGGCACCTGCGAAAGCCTCTTCTGAAATCTCACCAACTGTGGTGAGTTGCTGGAGCAGCTGCAGGTAACCTGAAAAGCAATCCCCACACCGCTGACCATCAAACACCCTAACCCTTAGACGCCCGCGCACCTCCAAAGCTTGTTTTTTGTGAGCTTGCTGTTTTGTGTGCGAATGAGCAGGAGGAAAGGACAGCACCTTTATGGTAGTCCGCAGCCTCAAGAGGTCGAAGCACGAAGGTGTCAGGCTGAGGTTGCTGCTGCTCCTGGTCTGCCATCCCTCCTTTATCGAGTTTGGCAGTTTTGATCAGCAGTACAGAACAAAGCTTCTCTGCTTGTAAACCTTTCCTTCTTGTAAGGGAGCAACAAGACTGAGAAGGTCTGCGACTGGGTCCCACCCTGATCACATTGCTCCGTGGGACATGAAATCTGCAGCCAAGTGTAATCTCTTCTCTATTTTGTGCTAGACTTATGTGTTGGAAGCTAAGCATGTAACTGAATACTGTCAAGCTCTTCCAACCGTCACCCATGTATGCAAGAAGAGGCAAAAACAAAAAAACCTTCACCAAACAACAACATGCTATATACCTATTCCAGCATATTCCGATGGCAAATGCGACCAAGAAGAAGCAAACCTATCACCTTCTTTTCTAGATCGTTAGCTCCAAACTGTAAGAAGAAGAAGAAGAATCACTCCATCACCTCCTTTTCTCGATCTAAAGCTCCAAGCTCCAAGCAAATCCATCAGCGCCTTTTCTAGATCGGAAGCTCCAAACTCCAAGCAAACTAGTGTGTGCCTGTGTTCGTGAGAGAGATGGATCTAGTTTTTGGGAATTGGATCAGGGATGGTGAGAAGAGAGGGGAGGCACAAGAAGAGTAGTAGTGACAGTCTTGAGGACCGCGAGGGAGGGAGGGCGGGGGCGGGGGCGGGATGGCGCGGCAGCACACGACAAACAGCAGTAGAAGAAGAAGAGATGCGGCCGAGGAGGAGGAGGAGGAGCAGTTGATGTTGGTCAGAGAGGATAGTGAGAGCAAGGCATGGAGTATCATGCGTGACTTGGATCCATGGACTGCTTGGCTCTACAAACCTCGCACTATTACCTTTCTTCTTGTGGGAGCTTGCCTCTTGGTGTAAGCAAGCACAGTCTGCTTTTTTTTAGTTTTCCACCTAGCCCTTGTTTTTCTTTCTTTGCTTGCTTACAACAAGCTTTCAATCTGGAGCTTCTTGAGGTACAGGCACTCAATCTCAAGCCCAAGACTCGGTTTGTGTCTGTCTGGCTGCAAATGGCTTTGTACCAACTCCAACCTTTTGAGGCATGGTGGGTACGTGTGTCTCTTCTGCTGCAGGTGGGCAAGTGGGGCATTTCAATCAGAGGAGTTTGATGCAGATACTGACACAGTTTCCAATACCAAAGCGTGCTGTTCCCACTACCTTCTTCCCTGTTTTTTTTTGGTGCATTTCATGATCGGAATTTGGATTTCATGCAAGTAAGTAGATGCATCTCTATTTGCAGAGAAAACCCAAATTCAAGGGCTCTGTTAAAGAAAGAAAGAAAGCTCCCTGTACCTCAATTCCTGGGTTTAGGGTTCAGGGATGCTGCAATGAGGATGGTTTTGTGGGTGGGCTCTTGCAGGGGTGTGTTGGCTACAATTGCTGTGTTTCTAGGTTATTGCTTGCTTCAGGCGCCTCCGACGTAACTCCCTCCCTCACTTCAGTTCAGTCATGTTTGTTTGTTACCTC
This sequence comes from Sphagnum contortum, assembly GCA_963920785.1. Classification (NCBI taxonomy): domain Eukaryota; kingdom Viridiplantae; phylum Streptophyta; class Sphagnopsida; order Sphagnales; family Sphagnaceae; genus Sphagnum; species Sphagnum contortum. The sequence continues at coordinate 3,381,350 of OY987288.1, forward strand.
TTTTTGAAGAATTGTTTCATTATTGTAGCCTTTGCAGGAGAATTCAGAGTTGTGCCGGCAGATGTGGAATTATAGTTTGTATAAGAGATTGTAACTTCTTCTTGTAACATTCTTAATAGCTGGTTTTTCTTTATCTTTTTTTTTGAGGGGTGTGTTTTGCATGCCAGTATACTGGTCAGACCACACCCAGCATTCTGGCGATTGATCCATGGGATTGCAGTAGTCTACCTTGTCTTCCTCACCTTTCTCCTGTTTCAGGTCAGCACTTTTGTCACTCTTTTCTGGGACATCTGGAAATTGGTCTATCAACATAACATTTTTCTCGTCTTGGGAGTTATGGCTTTAAATGTGTACTGATGATGATGGGTTTAAAAAAAAACTTTTGCAACAGAAGCGGGATGATGCCCGCCGATTTCTTAAGTTTCTTCACCCTGAACTCGGTGTGGGTATGTCCTGCTTTCCTCTTTTGCTGTTTATTGTGACTTGACTGGGAGGAGGCTATGTGCTGAAGTCAGAAAAAGAATGCAGGATTGACAGGATGCAAAATGCTGGTTCAGCTTCAATCTTACGTCTTTATGTAGTAGTCCTGAGGAACAGAAAGCTGAAACCTGACAGTGAAACTAGTGGTTGGTTTTGAAGCAACAACACTCATTAAAGATGCTTCTTCTGTGGGCAGAGCTCAAAGAGAGGTCATATGGAGCAGACTGTCGTATTTATACTCCAGAGAATCCCACCAACAAGTTTGCTAATGTCTGGGTGGGTGACTGTGCTCCTACCTGATTGATTGCATGCATGCCCATCAAGCAGCAGCAATTGATGTCTTGGGGTACCTATCAGGTTCTAGTGACCCTGGACTTTGTTGGAGCATCTGCATGGTCTGGTAGTCAATACCACTGCAGTCATGGATGATGTGTTGCACTCTTTCCAGATCACAGCATAAAAATATCCTCTTGTGATTCATGATGCAGGAAACACTGTTCGATGAGTTTGTGATAGCACATATTCTGGGATGGTGGGGGAAGGCCATAATGGTCCGTAACTTGCCACTTCTGTGGGTGCTTTCTATTGGTTTTGAGTTGATGGAGGTAGGCCAACCACCATGATGCTGCATTCTCTCTTCCTTCCCTGGTTCTCTTGCTGGACATGGGGACCCTAAACCCTGTGGTCACAAAGGTGGCAACGCCAGGTCTTCTTTGTATAACCCTCTCTCTACTCCTTTCTCACCAACTTGTCCACATGTATGTAAAGCATCTTAGGTCTTTCTCAATGAAAGAGAAACTGTGTTTTTTCATATGTTGAAGGCACTGGCCCTGTATGAAAATCCTGAGTTTTGAAAGTTCAGCTGGGGGACTTACTGTGTGCAGGTAACATTCAACCATATGCTGCCTAACTTCAATGAGTGCTGGTGGGACAGCATCATCCTTGATGTTCTTGTTTGTAACTGGATTGGTGCTCAACTCTACCTTTTGCTTTGTTGTTGAGTTTTTTGTTCCTTAAGTAGCTCTTTAAACTATCCAGCAAGAGCAGCTAGCTGCTGATTTGTGTGCTCATTTACATGTTAATCTTTTCTTGACCTTGAAGCTTGTGTTGCACTTCTTTTGATGCAAAATCCTGCTCCTGCCCAAGTGTTCCCTGAATATATGTTTTGGTCCTCCCTCAATGTGGCACCAAAGTGTCTTGCTTTCACAGGATTGTTTTTGTTCAGAGGAATGGGATAATAATGTTGGATTCTTCTGTGTGTAAAGGTATCTGGGCAGGAATGCGGACAGTTAGGTATTTTGATGGGAAGGCATATGCTTGGGTGGGCCTTAGCCGTCAACCATCCATGATGGATAAGGTGTGTCTTCTTTGCTTTCCAGCCCTTGATCCATGATACATGGCAAAAGGGGCTGTTTGAGGAATCTGAATTTTGTTGCAAAGGTGGTGTTACTTGTGTCCATCTTGTCTGCTGTTGTCAGTGTGGAACAGATACATGTGGATTACTTTTAACTGCCATTTCTATGCCACCGTTATTCATTTAGGACTATGCATTTGCAGAACCTGTTTGCACTTGTCTTTTCAGGTGCTTTCGAGTTGATTTGTTTTTTGGGTGTCTTTGATGGCATCATTCTGCTAACCTGCTTTATAGAGAGGTCCAGGCTAGTTTGAGGATTTTATAGAGCCCATCCATCCATTAAGAATGTGTGTACTCTGAGAAAAATTGCAGGTGAAAAGGTCTCTGGGGCAATTCACACCAGCATACTGGGACAAAGATGAATGGAAGCCTCTAATGGGACCGACACGGTTTGTACAAGTGCTTGCATTGGCAATGTGGATTTTGACAGTTGAGGTGAATGCTTTCTTTCTGAAACTTTGCCTCTGGATACCTCCGCTCAACCCTCTCAACTCATACCGTCTACTTATCTGGTGGCTCATTGCAAATCCAGCCATTCGGGAGTACAATTCCTTCCTCCAGACAAGGTGAGGAGGTTTTTTATTCCACTTCATCAGTATGGTTATTGCCTGTCTCGGGAGTGTATTGGGTGGCCCTTTTTGGTGTTCAAGCATTTTTTTGTTTCTTGATGTGTTAGGGTTTAGGGTTCGCTTCCTCTGAATCTGTACAAATGACATGCCATATTGTCTTTTAAACTGGTGTCAAGTACAGGTCTCACTGCTTTTGTCTCATCTATGCAGGAAGTCTACAAAAAAACTTGGTGCATTTTGCTGGTTGGCTCTAGCAATAGCTATTGTGGAAACCCTGATCTGTGTGAAATTCGGACAAGGTACGATTTGTTCAACATATCTATTGTCAGTCTGAAATCTGACCTGTAGGTGTGCTGTGTAAAAGCTTCATAGCATCAATATTTGCACTTTCTGAAGATTGTTTGTCCTTGTGTTGTTCACACTGTCTGTATTTCTCTGTTTTCAGTGCAAAGTGTCTTCATGAGTCTCATTATGAGTTTTATAATCTCCAGGTCTCTACCCCAAGCCGATGCCTCGCAGGATTGTTTGGTCTTGGATTACAGCTGGGGTTGGTCTCCTTTTGTTCCTTAGTGGTTGGACATACAAACTCTACACCATGAAACAGGGAACTCAACCTGCAACTCGTGCTGTGGATGCAAAAAAGAACGGATAGATCAGTTTCCAGTTGGTTTACAAGGCAAAATAAAGTGCATGCAATGTAACTATGCAAGAGTGATCCTAGGACAGAAGCATTAGCTTTCAAGGTTTGGGTTGTGCACAGTGCAACAATGTGAAAGCTCCATGATGATTGGTGGATGTATGGATTGACTGTACATCAGCAGCAGTGATTGCTGGAAATTCTCTTCAAACTGCCTAGAATTAGAATTTTGCAGGCTCCCCAACGCCTGAAATGTGTTTCTTTTTTGCCCAAAACAATGACTCCCCAATTTTCAGTCTCCCAAGTTTCAGAAAAGGGCTCAAACCTCTCTGTCTGTTTTTATCCTGAACTTTTGGGGCCGGATTTGATGGCTCTTTTTAAGCTTGAGAGGTGCAGTCCTTTCTAGCTAGCCTCTAGAATTTGGTAAATCTGCATTTTGAGAGCAATTTAAAGGGTTTTGAGCTCAAACTTCATGTGTGTGTGTGTGTATCCAATCTTTATAAGTAGTGTGGAATCTTTAAGGCCATTGAGTGAGATGAATCATTGTCTGAACAGGTGATTTGTGAAATTGATCCATGAAATGGGATGATTTATGATGGATGAATTGAACCACCTTCACTGAATGAATTCCATGTAGAAATTATGGTCAAATGTAATTGGATATTCATCTAGTTGGGTTTGACCCAACTACATCAATGTCATCTATGGTGGATGAATGGATGAACATTCATAATTTGTGTGGATGAAAATTCATGAATGATTGGATGGACTTTTATGAATGAATTTGCATGATACTTTAAGATGATATGAAATTCATCTAGGAAATGTCTACCATGCATTTCATCCACCAAAATAGTTCATTCATATTTTTATTTCATCCAACTTTATGGATGAACATCAATTCGATATCAATTCATGAATTTCATTGGATAAAATATTATGAAATTTAAAATAAAAAGACCATCCACAAAATACTATCTAAAATTGTCTTTCATTAATGAAAGTTTATCCAAATTTCATACATGACATATGAACCCACCCCCACCCCCACCCCAAAACTGCAATCGCACAAAGTTGACACTAAATAACCGTGGAATATTTAAACCCACATATCTAACACATGCATTAACTGACATAAAAGCTAATAACCTTGTCATGAGTTTTCATAGATAAAACTTTCATGAATAAACTAAATTTCCTTCAATTTAAAAAATATTTAGTATTATGCAACTTGAAACTTCAATTTTTTTGCATTTTTAGCACTATTTAAAAAAATCAACAATTCAAAAATAATTAAATTATTGATAAATCCATTAAGGTACTAAGGTATTTAAGTATTTTTAATGATGAACCTTGTAAATATATATAGACAAGGATGGAAATCCATCCACAAAAAGTACAAGGCATGTCGATGCAAAAGTAAACACACAAAAGGAAAACCAAAGCCATCAAAATAGTAGTAACGAAGTGGAAGACATAATGCTAAAAGGGCATCCTATGCCACAAATTAGTTAGTGATGGAGGTGCACTAGCTAGTATGTGTGGAAAAGATGAAAAATTGTGAATAAATGTGGTAGCCCATTGAAGATTTGCGATGGCTTGCACACATTGTAAGGTATTGACATTCGTTGCCTATAATGAGATATAAGTATCGAAGGTACTAAGAAGGTTTGTTGATGGTGAGCTATACAAGCGTGTACACAAGAAGTCAAAAAGGAATTGAAACGAGATGGAAACCATTGTAAGTCTCTATGGTAAGGGGAATGAAATCATCTCTTGGCGCTCGTTCTGTGTAAAATTGTGTCTTGTTTTGAACAATAACTATTGTTGCATGCATTATCATCGTTGAAACATGTTGCACCAAATTTGTATGAGTCGGATTAGTAATGACAACATCCATCAAGGTTCGAAAATTGTCTTTTGGTGATGATAATATCCACTCGTTTTTGTGTGTGGTGGGGGAAAAAGTGAAAAACCTCTCTCTGTATGTGAGCTCCACTCTTTGATGCGATAGTTGCAACAATATTTTGAAGTGTATCATGGGTTGTAGTGCAATCATTCTCACACGAGCAACGTAGCAAATGGATACCCAAATCATTGATGGTATGACAACATTGGCATTGTGAAAGATGCGGAGCTATAAGATGTGATATATTGAGACAAATACAAAACGTTGTAAGAAAATGGGTGGAGGATAAACAGAATGAAAGGGTGCTAAGACAAGCTAATAACCAAGCTCCTGTTGTTGGACCTGCACATGAATGAAGACGTGTTCGCACAACATCCAAAGGAACATCTATTACAAGCAAAGTAAATTCATGTTCATGTAGTTGGTCCATCAAAGAAGATTGCATTTGAGGATAGGATTGCATTATTAAATTCTCAAAAACAAGACATGTGATTGGAATGTTGTTTAGTTTCAGGTTTTGGGTGCATTTCAAATGTGGTTCTTAGGTTGATTTTGAGTCCTTGGGACCCTTAGTTTTAAATTTTGACCCAAGAAAATCAAACCCCACCTCCAAACAAGACTTATGTTTGACATTATTTTTATCCAATGAATCTAAATGAATTTTAATGGATAAAAAAACTATGAATGAATTATATATTGGGTAAACCAATCCATCACTAATCACTTGCTTATGATCGAACATTTTGGCAGATCATTCTCAATTTTTTTTCCATTTTGAGTGATTTAAAATGATATAGGAACGTCGTTTCAAGCTTTACAAATCATCTTTGAAATGCAAAGCCAAAGGACTAGCCAAAAAACTAATGTAAAGAAAATACATTTTTTCAAAATTGCAAAACATGTTTTTTAATAAATTCTTCATTTTGACCCCTCCTACTTTCAAACTTCAATTTTTTAAAATTTCTTATTGATTTTAAACAATTTAAAATGTTATAAGAGTGCCACCTGAAGTTCTACAAATCATCTTAGAACTCTAATAACAACAAAACAACATACAAGGAATTTTTTGGGTGTTCGATGGTTTGTTTGTTTTGAGTTCTTGACCCCCTATGTTTTGAGGGGTTGTAACTTTTGCATTTATACTCTATTTTTGATGATTTTTAGTGCACCAAATCCATAAGTAGGAAGGGTTCAAGTTCTGTTTAGACACTAGAAACAATGGAGCCCTCCCCTTGGATCCAACTTACCTTGAGTGCTTAAGTGTTTGATCATCGGCCAGTTTACTTTAAATGAAGAAAAAACTAGTGGTTTGGGGCAAGTTCTTTGACTTAGATCTTTTGATTTTTAAAAAATTGCCCTTAAGGGTCAAAATTGGTTCTATGACTGTTTTAGAACCTCCAACCAAGGTCACAACCAATTCTTTGGTTATGAGAATCATGGATGAAGAGTGTACCCATACCCTACCCTTACTCACCAATTCCAAGTACCAAAAAGTGCAAACTGCCCAATGTCGGTTTGAGCCCTTTTCAAAAATTTGGCAATCTTCCATTATGGGCAAAAAAGGAATACATTCAAGTAATGGGTAGATTGTAATTTTAAATAATTCTAGGTATTTTGACATGCATTTGCAACAATCTAATGGACTCAACAAGTTGGCAATGGAACATTAACCACACGGAGTTGACAATTTGGTGATGTGGACTTGTTGATTCATATAACTAGGCTTATGTGTAGGGTATTGTTTGAGGGGTCAAGCTTTAGTTGAACATGGGCCTAAATTTGGTAAAGCCTGGCCCTAAGGGCTTTGCACAACATAAAGATTGTCGTTCATTTAAAAACTTAATTCCTATGATATTAAGTAAGCACCCGACTGATACATGTCAAGAATCATGGGAAAAACTACCATGGGTGTTTCAAATTAGTGAAATGGATGTGGACTTGAGGAAAAGGCAAAGCCAACTTTAACAATTTAGCTAAGCAAATGATATTCCATAATATACACAACACAACCCCATTACCGAATGTAGTAATATATCATATTAACCTAGGTTGGTTTAGTGGCAAGGTGTTTAATAATTCAATATTATTTTTTGTTAGTTATGTTCAACAATTAAAAAAAAAAAAGTTTACAATTTGACCTTAAACCAAATAATGAAGCAATTGTGCTTGAGAGCTTTATTCAAATTTTTTGCATGCTAGGCACATACTTTTAGAATTTTTGAAATTTTAAAAAATGATTTAAAAATGGCCAACCAACCTATGTATTAGGGTACTATGAACATATCATATTATTGGTGTTCTGGCTTTTTAGGTTGTGGGTTTTGGAGGGCTTTAGGGCCATTGCAAGTGGATGAATCCATAAGTTGAAGTTCAATTTAGTTTAACATTTCTTTGTCCCACCAACATTTCTACAAAGGTTGTGAGTTATGACTATTGAGAATTAGCAAAAGTCAATCCCGGGGAGTGATGGAGTTGTTTGCATGTTTAGCAACAAATACAAAATGGGCAATCACTTGTAAAATTAATTTTATTATCCACACCTTTGGTTGCATGGTCATTGTTGTTCCGCTTTCACACCAAATAATGTAATTACATCTCATCATTTTCCCTTTGAATATATGAAAGTTTGGGATCATTCCATCTCTTGCATTCAAGCACAACGAGACAAATAAATGTTCTTGTTCATCAAACATGATCACGTGTACAAATTTGGAGCCTTTGCTTGCAAGTATTATAGCTTCCTCATTCCTTTCAACCTAGGCTCTTGATTCATTGTAGTTTCATATTTGATCTAGCGAGTAATTGTGCCAATAATATACTTCATAAAAGGGCGTTATGTTGATTGGGAAGAAACCTTTTGCTCAACCAATTTGATTTCGACCTTGTGAATGTTGCAACGATAATTGAAAATGTCAATGTTTGAACCCCCCACCTTAGTTTGCCAAGGTATCGACCATTTTTTTACAATCTTGGTTACTTTCAACTTGAGTTGCATTGATGTAAGAAGGTGTCCAAGCTATTGCATGTTTATAATGTGAATTGTCGATTCTTCTTATTCGTTGGGTGTAAGTGTACTTTTGATTTCACATTCCTTAATTATTATCACATTGTAAAGGTGATTCCTCAAACTTATGATTGGTACCCCCCCCCCCCCCCAAATTCTTTCATAGCCATTTTTGAATCAACAACACCCATTGCCATCCTAAGTGAATGGTCATTCCAATTTCCATTATTTTTCATAGCAAGTATTAAAGATTGAATTGAAGGTTGTCTTCATTGTCATGGCAGGGTAGTGTGGCCAACCTCATCACTACCAACACCTTTTCCATTGAAACTTAAAAACCTAGGAACTGTACCATCTTTGTTGATTTTTCTCCCACTTCTAATCACTTGCTCATGTTGTTCATTTTCTAAACCATTATTGTGTCTACACAATGTTGATAAAATTTCAAAAATCTTATCAAGTGGTTATTAAGGGTCTTTCTTCACAATCAAAAGTAAGTTATGAAATTGTTATATTCACACAATCACCTTGTAGTTCAATATCTTTTACAAACAAAACTAATTGAAACATTTGAATGAACTTCTCGTCCTTCACAACAAAAAATTCATAGTTCACAAATGTAAATAAATAAATAATATTTTGGAAATTGCTCATGGCTGAACTTATTTCTTTCCATCTCATAATCTAATTTTTTTATAAATTAATTTAATAACCACCGATAACTCATGTAATAAATAACAATGATTATTCACAAAATGAATCAACACAATGACTTCATGATTAGAAAGAAGCTTCTCAAAAATTGATTAATGGAGAACCTTTACATGAACAATATGGGATGAAAAAAATTCAACAATCATTGAAATATGGCCCAAAACCTTTTACTATGTGGTTAAATTATTACTATAAATGCATTTAGGTGTGGTGAATACTCATTATTTTGTACTTTTTGGCTTTCTAGTTTTCCTATTGTGGTCCATATAACAAGTATGGGCCTTTTGGATTCCATTTTGATTCATGTTACAAGTTTTTGTAAGGGAGATGTTTTGAGTGTGGTTCAAATTAGGTTTATTTACCTTATGTGAAACAAATTCCTAAACAAGGTGAAAATTTGAAAGTGTATGGAATCAAAAGGAAGAATAATTACCATGAACCCCAAGTTACATTCTTACTTTGACGATTGAATGTCACAAGGATGAATATCTAATGTCACAAGGAGGCTTGTGTATTTAAAATGATTTTTCATGAGTCAAAACATGTCCAAATTGAATGGTTTTGATGTTATTTGAAGGGATTTATTGAGGCAATGAAATGGTGAGTTTAGATGACCAAAAAAAAAAGTTTCTTGAAAGGTAGGAAGGCTTGGAAATTATAACATGTAAAAAATAATTCTAAGCATTTAAAACACAAAATTGAAATCATGTTTGATTCAAGATATTCATGTGTTGTTTCTTAAAAAGGGTTATATGAAAATAAAATTAGATGGGAGTTATGAAGCTCTGAAATTGTGAAGTTCACCAAAGTGTATTGATTTTGAAATATATATTTAAAGAATTATGAGAATTTTCTAGTTTAGTGAGTAGCCCATTGGCAATTATAGTATATATTGTGCACACAAGTAATTACATATACAAGGGTTTGGGTCAAGATGAATTCATGTGGGAACTAATAAGTTTTGAACCCAATTTGGGTCAAAAATATATTAAATAGCCTCTTTGTCTATTTGTGTAATTAAAGCTATCCAAAGGTGTCCATGAAGCTTATCATCTTGTATTAACATCCCAAAGCTTTTGCTCCCTTGTTCAATTTGTGAAGAATTAAAATGAAGGATGAAAAATGATGAATATGACATGCCTAGGGGTGTTTCACATCACTTGTGAAATGGAGAATCCCAATTTCCATTGCTTAAAGACCAATTCTAGTTAACATCTCTTGTATACAAACATAAAAATAAACTTCATCCTTATCTCTTCACATCTCCATGAACCTTCAAACCCATTGCATTCACATGTTTAGTTGGGAGATAGTTTGTTTCCACAATATTGAACACTAACATATGTTGCTTTGATATTAAATTGAAAATTCAAGATACTACCCAAAATCATAATTACTGATTATTTAATGTGAAATAAGTTTGATCATTGTTAGCTTTATAAACATACAATGCTCATGGCTCATCAATAGTTTTTGCTCACTTATACAATGTCTAAGTTTGTTTAAGCTATATATCATTACAATATCCAAGATCCAATCAAATCAAGGATGATTGCAACATGTCTCTTGTGGACATTGGAACACTAACAATCTATTGCACCCAATCTAATTTACAAATTTTATTTATAAATATGTTAAAGTATTTGAATCATAATCCTAATTAATGGATTTATAACATACATGAAGCTTTAAACATTACATTTGGATGACCTATGAATGTTTTCATATATTGAAAAACATGTTCAAATATAATTAAATGGATTTGTTAAGTTCGACATTTGTGATTTTCAATGCACACATTATTTATTTAGGCAATACACTATTTGTTGATTATTGATATCATTTGTGGCAAAGAAAAAATATATTATTTGAAAGGTAGTATTTTGTTTGGAGTTTTATAAGTTTCAATACCTTTGTGTTATTTCATTAATTATCTAATGTACACATATTTTTTCCTACCTTTCAATTATTATAAGTCATGAACACATGATTTTCAAACAATACATTTTATTTCAAAGTCATCATTTTGGCCAAAATTTTCAAATAGAATTTTGATTTGGTTAGGGCAAGAAATTGGTTAGATGAAACTAACCCTTGTAAACATTTGGTGTCCAAGGATGTTATGAAGTTTTTGGTAACTCCTTTTCATGTCATGCAAAATTTTAATTGTCTTGTTATGATGTTCATCATGTAGTGGAGGCAACAATTATTTTTCCAATGTGTGTTTTTAAAATGTAGACATCAACCAACTTCGGTAGTGTCATTTCATCATATGATCAAAATTGTGGGATTTAGTATTTGGAACAAAAGAAATTGTGCAAAACACTTCAGATATTTATAAGGCCAGCCCATAATGTCAAACAAATGATGTTTGAAAACTAGATGAGAATTTAAATAAATGACTTTTCAAGCTTATTTTCCATGTTATGGTGTTTTCCTTCACTTATGCTGCCTTTCAATATCTCATATTGTCATCATAACTCATTGTCCACAGCTACAATTCTAGCTCAAGTGTGGTCATTTTTAACAAGTTTTTTTCGAAGACTTATTTTGCTATCTAGGTTTCAAAATGTTTTCATTTGTTAATATGATCCTTTGGGCCATGCACTTGACACTAGATGTGTTCATGCACAAGGTCATCAAATAACAAGGTAACAATGTAAAAAATGGTGTTACAAGGTCATAAACTAAAGAGGATTATGCATGATAGTAAAATGCTCATATTTATTTCATTGCAATTCTAAAGTTTGAATTGTAAATTTGAAATAGACTTGCTTGGCATTTGATCATACCACGATGAAATTAAGTTCATTAAGGGATTTTTGAGTTCAAACATTGGTCAGATGTTGTAGCATGAATCAAATCTAGATCAAGTTCATATTCTAGAACCATACTATACACTTCTCATTGAAATCCTAGATACATATAGTCTACTTGTAAATCTAAATCACATTAGTGGGATAATAAAATATGATTGTGCATTGAGCTCAAATTATAACACACAATCACACAACATTAACCCAAAACCTAATAATCCATGGTGGTTGTGCAATCACATTGCTCTAAAATACAACATATGTGACACAATTTATTCAGCAACATAATCTTATGCCAACATGAGGGGAAGGTCTTGCTAACTTTCAAATTTTTTAATAAACTTAGTTTGAACAATTTTACTATCAAGTTTTGAGGAAATCATTACCTTATGATACCATGTGAGTACCTCATTTGAATGGTCTTTTGAGTACATGTTTCAGTTTTCTTCCAATTGGTGGATGTTGATGCAAGGAGAGGCGGGTAGGCCATAATGGTTGTCTCGGCACTTGGAAACCTTATTGAAAATCGTATCTTGCAAAACTCAGAACTGGCCCAACAATTGTTGCCAACATCGGATTTCATTCCTCCTCATGACAACTCTGATGTTGCTAGTTGCTACCGCTTATCGGAAAATACATTCCAAAACGGCCATTGTTAAAACCTGAGTATTCCTTGAATGGCTGATCCAGTGAACCAGATCGATAGAGAGTCTGTAAACTATTTGCTCAACGAGCTGCAATTTGACGTTTTGGATAAGGGCAGCCAAACGAGTATCAAACTCATATCTAGTTTTGCAAAATACTTAAAATCAGCCGCCATTTGCAACCATCTGGACTGACTTGAAGAAACACCCGACAGGCCGTTTGCTGTAGTGGAGGATCAGACGTGGTGAAATCACGGGACTCTAGGTTTGAGGTTTGAAACTACTACTACCTACGCCTTCATTTATTTTGTCAATTGTGGGCTGTCAGGAGTCCGGACTCAACTCCTCCTGCGCGCCACAGGACTGATTGGTGACCAATTATGGAATCAAGCTCACGCGACTCTTGTGTGCACAGGAAGATCTAGCACGCAAACTGGTTCATTCACGACCCCAAGAAAAATGTGTCAATGGCCTCTGACACATGAGTTAGTGGCCATTATTCTCCAGCGCATAAGAGCATCTCCAGCAGTGCTCAATATGTGACTCTGCGAAAATGTTTTTCACATCCAAGTTTAGTTATTTACTTTTTCGCAACCCCACCCATAAAACTGAAATTGGACAGCAAATACGTGGAGAACTACTAATAGCAATCCACCTGGACCAATCATTACAACGGGCCAATCAAAATCACTGATTAGTAGTCAGATCGTATTTATTACACTCGTTTCGGCAGGTGCCTACTGTTGCTGCGGCTTTCACCAGCCACCCCAAACTGTGCAATGATGCTCCGCCAAATCCATTATCGTGAGAAAAACTATGACTTTTCTTCATCCAATTTTACTTTGCAGATCACATACTGAGCACCGCTGGAGATGCTCCAAGGAAATCCAAATTCTTCAATCTAAAATACAATCTAGAAGGCAAAAGATTCCTGTCTTTCTGACTTGGGAACTAGTGGCCAACCAGATACCTACCAGGTCAGGCATAATGTACAAACAAATTCAAGGAACCCTAATGGTCAATATATGGCAGGTCAGACCAGTGTTGGGCGGTTCCTTAGTTTTATGAACAACCTGGGGATGTGATCTGGAAAATAAACTGGAATGGTTCATGTTCCACACATAAATGGAACTGGGAACCCAGTTCCGAGTCCAGTTCTTTCTATACAATTTTTTTATATTCTGGTTATCCTGGACTAGAACCAGTTGTTAACCTCTGGTTAGCCCTTGGTTTGAGTCTTTTGACATATATATATATAGTTTAAGTTTTAATCTTGGTTCTGATTCCACACCTTAAGTGGAATACTGAATCCAGTTTTGGTTTCAGTTCTTCAAAAAAGAAAATATTGATTCTGGTTCTAGAACTGATTTCAAAAATTAGACCAAATTTTGATTTAACTTTTCTTGATTAGAACTGGTAGTTTTAACCTTTCAAACCAAGTACCCACCCAACACTAGTTGAGACACAAATCATTTTAATATTCCTAGTTACATTTATATATGTGAGTAAGAATTGTACCCTACAATTCTTATTTTTGATAAACTCTTTGAAATTCATAATTGATAATTTGATTTTTAGAATTCAACCAATTAGTACACTTCAGTTTGGATCAATCAATTGAAGTTTGTCGGTTATTGGACATTTTTTTCATCAGCTTAAATGAATTGGTTGAAAGTATTCCTAAGTGAACATAAACACTACTTAACATGATTAAAAATTTGTAATGACCAAAACAAATTCTAATCAAAGGGTCAATTATTTCCCTTTGCAAAATAGATGCAAGCAATTAGATACAAATAAAAACTTATTAAATTCAAAACAAAGAAGGAAACTACAAGTAATAGTAAAATCACAATGTGATTGCACAAATAAAAAATGACCAGATGCAACTTTGGTCAAATAATCTATTCAAACAATTTGCACCTTAGGAAAAACTCACCGTGAAGAATGATTCAATCAATTTGGACAATTCACATGATGAACATAAAAAACAATTGAAGCTTTTGAATAGATGAAAAATCAATTATGCAATTCAATTACCTAATCAGATCACATGATTTCATCCACTATCATGATTTTGTTTGACCTTAAAAATAAAAGTCAAAGCTAGTACACTGTGAGTTGCATGTTAATATAACAATCCAGTTTAAGTATATAGGCGATAGGAAAATGAAATTACACTATGCATACAAAGAGATTGTCATTTGTACATTAAGAAATGGAAAATTACAATGTTTTATGAAAAAGAGAATATGCTAACCATTTATATGAAATGGTTATCAATTCATGTTGCTTATGAAAACATTTATAAGAGAACAAACTAGCCTCCTCAAACAAAAACAACATGCACTTGAGTTCAAGAATTGAAGCTTGAAAAAAAACACAAAGAACACCAAACAAAGAGCTATAAAAACTTGAGTTTAAAAGTTGGATATTGGAAACAAAACACAAACAACACCAAACAAGGAGTGCAAAAAATGTCAACGCAAAAATCAATGATAATAGCCAAGGAATTTGGAAAAGTGCCAATACCCATTACACTGCCATGAAAAAGGAGAGAGTGAGGGTTTCGGTTTCTTCCTAAACAAAACATATTATGCATATCTTCATTTCTAAAAACCTCAATGGTTGGATATGTTGAATTGACCCCTTCCAAATGGATATGGTTACACATCAATATAGAACTTAGGCTCACATTCAATGGATGTGTATCATGAACAAACATGAAAAAAAATTAAATTGCAAATATGGTTTTATCCATATTTGGCAAATATGCATATTGATACCTAGATTTTTCTAGATATTCGGCAACATTAGTGGACTAGTGTTGGCCGATTATATAAAAGAAATCAGCTATGCATTCAAATACATAGTAACCAAATATGTATTGATCCATATCCAATTTTTAAAACTTCTTGATATTTGACTTTATACACAACTATTGGATGCCTTTATGTGTATGATGTTGAGATGTAAATATATCTAGCCCATTAGGATTTTCAAAATGTCAAATATGCATTTAAGGTTTAAGGAGAACCTTCCAAAATTTAGAATTTTGTTTTGTTTTACACCTTTGCACTTTGCTTTAAACTATTTGCAAATGAATAGCATGAATAGGGGGACAATTTGGAATGCCACAATTCTAGATTACATACAAATATCAAATTTAAAGCCATATTCAAAATTAACATTGTCAAATTTTTAATTATTCATGTTGTCATAGACTTTAATGGGAATCATCATAAAATTATTGAATGAATTTTAAGGATTATGGATTTGTAATGGACTTTTGAAATGATAACATTACGTTTGTCACATATAAAAAGTGAAAAATGTGGAGTAAAAAAAATGTGAAAATAGTGTCAAAATAGAAATTAAAGAATAAAACATCATCAGATGAAGAATTTATTATTCAAGTGCATTGAATTTTTTTAAATATATATATTTTTAATTTTTAATTTTTAAATGATGTGATTGTTGTAATTTTTTGTCCTTGAGAGTTCATTTCACATTTTTACAAAAAAATCTTTTACATGTATTTTTTTATCAATCACATGTTTAGGGATATTCATAGGTTGGTTTATTAATGTTTATGATTAAAATCATAGGGGATAATTATAAAATTTTTGGTTTGATAATTGTTAAAATTACAAAAGCAAATCACTAGTATTAAGTTATGGACTCTCAAATGCCACTTTTGAACCACTTAACCATGCTTTCGCCCTATATATTTGTTGTTTTGGTTTTGTTGCACAATGAATTAGGGAGGTTTTGATTTTGAATTTGTTTTTAATTGTTTGATAAATTAGCTATTCGCTTTGGGTTTGTCGCAACAAATTTGGAAGGTTCTACTTTGGTTTTGTGTTCATTTGTTTGGCAAATTAAAAAATATTGATTATTGGTTTTGGGTTTGTTAATTCTAGGTCTATTGTGTGGTGAATTGGGAGGTATTTACTTGGTTTTGTCATTTAGCGAACCAAGATGGTTCCACTTTGGTTTTGTATTATGTTCTTTAGTGAATTAAGAAAGATTGGATGTTGGATCTAGGTTTTGTGCTCAACAAGTTGGGAGGTATCAATTTGGTTTCATTGCTTAGTGAATCAGCAAAGTTTTGTATCGAAGGTAAGTTTTTTATCACCTTGTTTTTCTATTTATTTTTGGAGGTTGAAAAGTTCCTTGAATATTTGTCTTAATCTTCTTCTTCTTTTACTTTTTATAAGCATTCCTATGTTTAATGGTTGAAGAAGATAAATGTTGTTTTGTTGAAAGTTTGGTGTGTAGTTGATGAAGATGTTCCATCAATGAGGCCCACTTAGATGTGGTCCTCATTAGTTTCACATGTTGAAAATGTGCATTTACAATCTAGTAACATGCAAGATGTTGATGTTTCACAACTTGTGGTTGTAGAAACACAAGCTACAACTTGGATACCTCACAATCATATGTCCATTTATTAAGGACTTTTTGTCATCAACAATGGGTTACTTGTGGATTTTGTGAGACCATAAGTGTTGTGATGGATAATTTGTAGATATGAGTAAGCATTTAGTGATGTTCTAATGCAAACAACCTATGTCTTTTCACAAAGGCTTAATTAAATACAACAAAATTAATGGTACAATTCCCATGATTATTCATGTGAAAACTACACATTCAAAATTGTTTGTTCATAAGAAACAATAACTTTAATGGTAGAACTTGATGTTCATATTCAACTAGGGAAGAAAATGATAGGTTGATATGGATGTGTCATTATTGCATTTTTTGGTGCCACAAAGCCTTTGTTCACTTGTGAGAATGTTTGGTTTGAAGGTTAGTTTAATACCAATGCCCTCATGTTTAATTTCCTTTTTGGTCTTTTCTTATGGAAGAAATGTTGCTTGCCATGGTCAAGAAAACAATGGACTAACATGTTTTTTGAATCGTGCATCCACAATAGTAATTTTTCTAGTTTTGTTCTTTAGATGTCTTGGGGTGGTGTTAATACTTTTGTTTTGGTTATTAATTTTTTGAGTATAACTCGGGTGCCCATTGCATATTGTTGTGGGGTTGTTTGAAATGAACAAGACAATCAAGCAATCCATGGTTATTCAATTTTGATTTTTGTTGGAGAGGTTTAGTTTTTTGCATTGAGCACTTGCATTTGTGAAAGATTGAAGGCAATTAATTTGACACCTATGGCAATAGAACCTTTGAAGATTCACATGGTTTATGAAGGTACGTGTTTTGGGCACATGATGTTTAAGGCATGTTAATATGCTACAAATAACAACAAAATTTCTATTGGGGTATGAAATGTGAGTGTGAAAGACACTCAAGTTAGTTTTCATAAAACCATCACATGGACCAAAAAGTCCAAAAAAAAGAAATAAAAGTGAGAACATTCTTGCTTTGAAAGTGGGATGTAACATCAAAAATTAAGATTCTCTTGAATATCATATTTGCCAACAATGTTATTATATTTGAAGAAACTCTTGAGTTTAAGAATGCCACAATTTTTTTGTTACGGTAGGCAAAAAAAAATTGGGTTTACAACAAAGAGTACCTAAAGCCCAAGTGTTGGTTATTGTTGAAGTAGTCACATTTACCTTGAATCCTATGCTATTGGCTTGTGTGTATGTTAAAGCTAAAAAGTTTTTTAGACTAGTTTTGTGGACTTGGACATTTGTAGATATCTTCAAATTGGTACTAAACCAAAATTTATCTACCTATGCTAGATGTTTATTAATAGAATTGAATATTTAATTATAACTCTTGACTTCAATTCCATATTCTAGATGTAAGATAAAATTGGGTAACTAGTAGTTTATAGGTTTTATAGGGTTTTTTTAAAAGACCTCCATCGTTTTTTAATGGCCTTGCAGACTTCTTAGGGAAAAGGTTGATGGGTTTTTTTTTGCAAGTGGAATGTAATTTTTTGCATCTTGAAGTTCTTGGAATGAGAATGAGTCTTGTTTTCTTGTTTAATTGTTTTTCCCATGTTTTGACATGACTGCTTGTCATTAATAATGGACATAGTTGAGGTGTTCATGTTTATATTGATTTTAAACTAAGTACTTTAAACACTTGGGAATTCACCAAGTGGGCTTAACATTTGGCGACTATATTGTAGATGCAAAACCAAAATTTATAGTTCAATAGTTCTTTTGTTGAAAGATTCGATAGAAGCTATTTGTCTTCATTAAACAAGTGGGTATTATCATTTCTAAAGTTTCATATGTATTTTATTTTTCTTTGTTCAAAACTATATATATATAGATTATACTTGTTGTCCATTTTTGTTTATGGAATATAACAACTATATTGACAAGGAGTATGAGGAAACAAATGAATGAGGTGTTATAATGAGAAGGTGTGGATGTACTTTTTGTTGGTTAGGGAGGATAGTTTCACATGATGGATTGGGAAGGCCTTACTACTCTTCGTATTGCACAATAGCAAGAGGTTAGAATCAATACTAAAAGAGGAGAACCATAAATTAAAATTGACATTGAAATTCACTTAATGGGATGGATGGTCATGATTACAAACTTGGAACCTTTGTGGGGGGCCACGTTTGGACCCTTATTGAAAATTATGTTTTTTGATATTTGAAAACTATTGTACCTAGTCCCAAAGCTCAAGAAAATGAAATTTTTCATTCTAAAGGATAATTGAGGATTTGGCGAAATCTTTAGAAAATGATGCTTCCAAAAATGATGGAAATTACCACTTTTTGATGATGAATGTTTGCAGGGAACATGACTAACGTCAAGTAATTTTAGTAATGCTTACTTTCACTATCGATTCCACACCAACTAGTAAAATCTGCTTTTTTTGTAGGACAAGACACGTAGTTGGAAATTGCCTTTATAGACCTGGCAAAGTACCTATTTTTGTGATGGAACTGATTTTAGGTACAACCCAAGTTGCCATGTCAAAAAGCTCCTGAAATACTTGAGTGTACCCCTTCTTTTATAGTTCTCACTAGTTACCTTATTATTCAAATGTTGAACGACTAGTATCCAATAATAAACCCTACCAAAAAAATATTTTATTAACATCCTTGGGAACTAGCTATGGATCATTCGATGTAGGCATCAACAATATTCCCAACCCATGGTCAATGATCCTTGATCCTTCTTACCTTGGAAACCTTCCAAAATCGATTGGAAAAAACTTTCGTTAAAAAACCGAAAAACATTGAACTCAACTCCCTACCCTCTAAAATAAGATTTTGGCAATCCAAGTTGAGTTACACCACATGTAGACCAAAAGGTAGGAGTTAAAAGTTTAGTGCAAAAAAAATAAAATGAACTAGAAAACCTAAAAGTTAATTGTTGTAATGAAAGCCTATAAGTTTAAAACCTCAAGGGACTGGGTGAAATGCCTTTACAAGGAGAATGAAGAGTTGGAAATGAAGTTGTGCTCCCAAGAAGATGACTTATAGTGGTCTATTGAAACCATCGAACATTTGGAGCATAGTATTTAAGAGTTGTCTTGCCACATCACCATCATTCAAGAACAACTTGAAGATTAGCAAATTTGATTATTTATTTGGAAAGTCAAGGTATATTTTATTACCACTAGATTGTTGAGTTTAAGGGTATTGAAATTGAGAATGCCTTCATG
This sequence comes from Sphagnum contortum, assembly GCA_963920785.1. NCBI lineage: Eukaryota > Viridiplantae > Streptophyta > Sphagnopsida > Sphagnales > Sphagnaceae > Sphagnum > Sphagnum contortum. Next base: position 3,401,148 of record OY987288.1, read on the forward strand.
AAGGCAAAGCTCTTCATCTATTAGTAGAAGGTTAGAAAAAACTATGATGAATAATGGGAGCTTTACATGGCATAGCTTGCTGAAATTTTGAACAATTCATTTTTTAATCACTAAAGATAATAACATGTACAAACTTTGTTTAGCCATTTATGCCCATGCGTACCTTGAATTTTCTTGATTTCTGTTTGTGGTTCCTTTGCCAAATAACTCTCAAGCACAAACCTGATTTGGGGTAGTCAATATGGTAAAGGGAAAAGAAATAACTAGAACCAGAATGGAAGTGGATTTGGGTATTGTAGAGGTTGCAACTAAAAGTATGCAAGTTGCACTAAAAACCACTAAGGTTGCCATAAAAACTATGTAGCCTTCATATTGGCTACAATACTAGAGTTAATGGAGGTTACCAAAAACCCCCTAGAGGAAGGTGTCACCAAATTGCTCCCATGGTAGAGTAGATAATTTTTGCACAATTTATAATAGGATTCCCTAATCCCAAGGACATGATCTGAATTAGAATGGAGGATAATGTTAAATTTCAAAACCTTTATAGACTAGTTTTGGGGACTTGGACATTTGTAACCAAAGTTTTGTTGTAACCAATTTTACTTTAGAACCAAAATTTGTAGATAATTCAAAATTGGTATTAAACCAAAATTGCTTTACCTATGTTTGATGTTTACTTATAGAACAAATATTTAGTTGTAACTCCTAACTTAAATTCCATATTCTAGATGTAGGATAAGATTTGGTAATTGATAGTTTAGGAGGTTTTCTTGGGATTTAAATTATTATTTTTAGGACCACCACCATTTTTTAATGGCTATAAAGATTTTTCAAGGAAAAGGTCAATGGGTTTTTTTTGCAAGTGGAATATATTTTTTTGCATCTCAAGGAAGCTCTTGGAATGAAAGTGAATCTTGTTTTCTTGCCTAATTGTTTTCCCCATGTTTTAATATGATTATTTGTCACTAACAACATGCAAACTTGAGGTGTTCATGTATGTACCAATTTTCAACTAAGTATTTCAAACACATGGAAATTCACCAAGTGGGCTTAACAATGACAAATTAGTCCAATGGCCACTAGTTGTTGTCAAATGCCTTGATAATACCTATTACATTTATTATGAAGATGGAAGTTAAACTATTGTAGCTTTTTAGTAGGCTTGCAATTTCTTACCTTTTTGAGTTCAAAATCTCCCTTTTGCACATAAATATGTAATTGGAGGTTATACATGTGAACCTTTTTTGTAGTTTTCAAAGTCATTTGATGCATATGAAGTTCACAACATGATGGCTATTGTGCTACTAATGCATCTATTGTAATAGCAGTTGATCTTGCAAAACCAAATCTTGAAAAAAAAAAGTTTGGTGTGGAATCTTTTCAAGGATTAATCACTAAAGAATTATTTTTGTTTAAGGATGTTTTTATTCCTTCATTTACAAGTGTAGTTCCATTAGCTTGGTTGTGCATTCATGAAAGCTAATTTCCAAATGTGGGTTTCCTTACAAAACAAATTATTGGAATTCCATGTTCACAAATAAAAATTGAACTAGTGTTTAGTATTGTTTATAGCTTTTAAAAAAAATTATTTGTAGGTGGAAAACATGGATCAAATTATTATCAGGGTGAAACATTGGCTTGATGACATGTGTGCCAATTACAAGTCAAATTCAAACTTGAAACAATACTTGAAAATGGAAAGGTTTTGGCAGAAAAGAATTACAATTTGATTGAAGAACATAACTTTTTTGAAATATTGCAAGTTGATGGTGATTGATTTTGTGAAATAGGGGTGGGTTTGTGTGAGGTGTGGTTGGGACAAGGAAATTCGTGTTGCAATTGGGCAGACCTAGTCCACTAAAAATTTACCAACCCACATTAATATGCAGGATGTTAAATACCCCATAAAAAAAGAATGATTTGCCTTATGTATTTTTGTGTCCTTTTCAGTGTAACCTCATATAAGATTCTTATAGAATTATTATAAGGTCTTGTTGATTAGCCTTACAATTTCATAAGGGTCTTGAGGAAAAAACGTGCATTTCTTTAATGTGGAGAAGGATTTACATATAAACCCTTCCTAAATTTAGAGTGGCATTTGCCGAATGTTGCAAAAATCCAAAAGGGGTTTAAATGTAAACCCTTCTATTAAGCTTGGATGAACTAGCCCACACAACTACACCAATCTTGTTTTGGATGGAGGGCAATTCATCTACCAACTTTGGGTTAACTAACCACTTGTAATAGTTTCATTTTGGGCGAATTTAAAAAAAACCTCCTTATTTTTACCTTGTTTTTCAAACTTGTTTACAAACCTACCAACCCCATTTTAGGGCCTACATGGCCATTGATCACATGGTATTTTAGAGGTAATATAGTAAACACATCAATTTGGGTTTAAAATGATCACATTTTCAAGTTATGTACATCACATGCATTATAAGAGGATTACAACCCCTAGATCTGTCATGTTCCAAATATTTAAAAAAGAAGAAGAAATGGTTATAAATCATTATTCCAAACTAAACAAGATCACATTGGTTGGGTGGGATGTAAACAAACCATTGGACCAAACACTACCCAAACACAATATCAAATATGGATTTAAGGTTACTAAAATTTGGCTTCTAAACTTGAAGGTAATGAATAACAAGCTATTGTTGAATGAAATGCATATAACAATAAATAATAGGGAGGCAAAACATTTAGCTCAAAAAAACCTTGGTCTATGCATTATAAAGCAAATTTCACAATAACACCACATGCAAAAAGAAATAACTTCATGACTAGTTTAAAAAAGTGCCAATAATTACAAGACAAACATAAGCATAAACACAATCAAAGAAACAATAATTGAACAAAATAATGAATAAGAAAATAAAAATTCATGACCATGAACAACACATATGTGAAACAAAAAAGGAGAGCAAACTTGTGCAATAGCTTTTGCCAAAGAACCCAAGTATCACTCACAAGCCCAATTGACTCTTTTTGCAAGGAAGAAAACAACATTGATTCATGACTCCATATCCAATGCCATCATTCATTCCAATGTGAGTTCCATTGTGCCATCGCCTTCACTTGTTCTAACATGAACTCTATCACACCATCGCCATTGCCTATGTCTCTAGGTACATTTTGCACCTTACCTCTTTTTGTTGATTTTTAAAATTTAATTGTACTTTGCATTGTGTTGCAGAAGATGACAAGAAACAATTACTCCTTGTCATCTTCCTTTTTGTGTTGCCTTAGTACAAAAGACAGCTTTAAGTAGCTACATTGTTTATTGTCTTCTTTTTTGTGTTGTTAAAAGGGTTTTGATATGCAATACCCTTGTCATTTGGAAAAGATGGTGGGGTGCAATATCTTCACCATGTTTACGTTAAAGGGTAAAAACACACGACTTTCACCCTTTTTGGAAGTCATAGTGGTAATCTTTTATGGGTGAATCAAGTATTGTTGCATTATATTCAAAGCTATTTGAGAAACTTGTCAAAAGTGAGATGAAAAATTGAAATCGACATTCTAATCTTTCAAACCCAAAACATAAATTATCACAAGAATAAATGTTTGATCCAAGGTGGATTTTACAAAAGATGGTACATCCAATGTCATAATCCAAATTGCCCCAAAATAATTATCATTATGTACTTTTTTTTTTAGTGGTGTTGGAAACTAAGCCTATAACTTTTTACCACCACACATTGAAGTACCATAACACTTAAGATGAAAAAATCAAGCAAGAAAGTCTCTCAAATTTTTTAATATTCAAAATGAAAATTTCAAATTTGTAAAGTCCATTTCGATATTTAAATTGATTTTTTTCAAGGCTCGTATTTTGGTGCTGAAATTGGAAATGGAAAAAAATGTGAATTTCAACATCATTTAAATGTTTTTTTTGAAAAATCATTGGATTTGGACTATAAAAATGGACTTTCATCCACCCTTTTTTGGTATAAAGTAGTGTGCATTTACCATAAACTTGCAAAAAAAAATATTAGATTTTTTTATAGACTCATTTCCAAACCCAAATCCTTCACATCAAGAGGTTGCTGCTCCAATGCAAGATGATCATAGAGATGCAATGGAAGAGAATGAATGGGTTCATGAAGGCTCAAGGAGGTGTTGCAAGGTGAATGTATGCACTAGTTTTTATGTGCCCAAGTGCTTGTTTCATACACACTTGGATCAAACACATGGCCTTTAGATGCAAGTGGGTAGATTTGGGCATCCATCTATTTGTCATGGGGGTTTTAAGCAACAAGACCACATTTCTATGAATGTTTGTATTTGAACAACTTGCATGTAAAGCAAAAATGGAATGAGAAAAAAACCTTTGATTGAGTAAAAAAGAAAGTGGAATCTAAGTGGAATAAATTTCAAACCCAAGTGCAATGAATGTAAGAGTTGTAATAGCTTTTGTTGATATGTTTAACCTTTAACATGTTGGGCATCATTGGCATTTTTACATGGGGGGTGGGGTTCATCCCACAAAATGCATGGGCACAACTTGACAATTTTGTTGAAGCAATTTGAGCAAGTAGACTTGCCTATGCAAAACCTCTCAAAGTTGCATGGGGTGTTCAAAATTGGACATTGGAATCCAATAAATGCAACCAAACAAAAGAAATGGATGCAATATCAAAGTACCACAATTTAAAAATTATTCATAGATGATATGTCTGCATATTTAAATTGTTTTTTTCTATTAACATTGTTTACTTCTTTTAATTGAAATTTAATTTGTTTTTATCTTTTTTTTTTGTTAAGCTTCAAGGCACAACAAAGGAGGCTTTTGTGGCTGATGTGATTTGACTTGCGCTTGAACATCATCAGTTGTTCAGTTATCATCATGTAGCAAAAGTTGCAATAGTTTGAACAAACTATCACACCAATATGGGCATTGCACTTAGTTCATTCTCCTTGGATGAATAATTCATAAATATGTTATTATAGTTGAACTTGTAGTGAAGCTTTAATGCATGTACCCACCATGTATCGAACCATTGTAGTTTAACTTGGCATGATATCTTTTTGTCACCATCATTTTTCTAATGTGGTTATTTGAACATTTATGTATCAATCCACTTATTTAATGTTGCAATCTAATTTTGGGATTTGTAGGTTTTGGGATCACTTTATGCCATGTTGCACACAATACCCCCATCCACCATGAATGGATTACATTTACCATAAACCAAATGAACAATAGTTTCATCTAATAGGGCTAACACATTTTGTGGCCATGCTAAAACATTTAAGTAATACTTTCATGAATGCAAGTTGAAGGTCATTATTAAAATGATTAAGTATGCAATATTCTCATTATCTTTATCATGAAATATTCGCACAATAACCTTAAGGAAAAAATGTGTTTTAATACTTTTATATAAGTATATTGCTAGCCTTCATGAAATGACCCCTTGGTGCATAGACCAGTTTGTCTATGCATGTATTGTAAATTTTTCATCTTTTATTGTCAATGGTTGGGGTTTTCTAGTTCATCAAATTGCAATACTCACATTGTTAATTGACCCATGTTCATGTTACATTACCCTCATATAAAATTTTGCTTAATATTTACTTCAAATAAACAAGGGGGACATTGGGTTTAAGGTAACCTTTTTTCTAATATCTATATTATTTTCATGGAATATTTTCAAGGTGAATTTATGTATTCACATACACATATATAAGGAGGTTTATATTTTTCTTTTCTATTTCATCTACTAAAGGAGAAGAGAATGAAGGCGACTCCATGGCAAAGGTATGAATGATATAAACCTTCCCACTTGTTTTGTTTACATTTTATTAAAGGTTGGGGTTCCCTCCCCCCAAATTAGGTTTAAAGCACAAGCTTTATTGGTATTTACATAAAATTGTTTCATATTTTTATTACAATTATGTATGCAATGTTTGTAGTCTATACACAAACTAGGGTCATGCAAAAATAATTTCAAAATTAGGTTTAACATGTAGTTGTAAAAAGATTGTTAAATTTTAGCATTAAAGTTATGCAACCAATTCTTTGTGTTTATATAATTAAGGGTCAATGTAAGGATATTTGGTTGCAAATAATGTCTTAACTCAACATTTTAGGGTTCATTTTGTATAGGTTTGCTTAGTTTTTCAAATTTAAGCCTATGCATCCATTAGGTTGTAATGTCTACATAATTTATGGTTTATGCAAACAAAATTTACAAATTAGGTTAAGGGTTTTTTGGTCATTTGTATGAAAGTGCTTAGTTTTAGACAAGGGTTAAGGTTCTATTAGTTCAAATGTTTACATAATTTAGGGTTGATGCAATCGATTGTGTAGGAATTACTTTGACCTAGACTTGAACATTTAGAGTGATATTGATGATGTGGGTATTGTAGTTTCCTACACTATTTGGTTTCCCTAACCTAGGTGGTGGACATGAGAAAATATTTGCAATATTTTTATTTTCCAACCTTTCTAACTATTACCTAAATATAATTGGTAGCAAAAATAATCTGGGAATTGCAAGGACGTGTGTTATTTGCATTTCAATTTTGTAATAGGTGCCCCATTTCAACATGAAGGTATTATGAAGACTTGGTGCATTGTCATTCATTTTTCATCACATCATAATTGGTCCAATGTATGTAATACCTTCAACCATAATTTTGCCATTGTGATGAAAACTACTTAAAAGAAGAAAAAAATTATAAAACATTGCAATATTTACATTTGAAACATAAAATCTAGCTGAATTTTTTTATGTTTTAGGCAATATTCAAATGTTGTGCATAAAACATCCATTGTTAATGATAAAAATAAATTACGATGATAGTTGTGAATTTTATTATAATTAAAAGAAAAATAAAGAAATTAGATTCATGGTTTTGAAAAAAGATTAGAATAAAATTTTCTACATAAGAAAAGGAAAATAAAATTATAAAAAGAGAATCAAATTTAGCCAAAAGATAAAAGTTTAGACAAAAAGAAATATAGGTTTTGCCAAAATATACAAATTTAACTAAGAAGAGATAAAGGTTTTGGCAATAGATAAAGGTTTTGCCAAGAAGAGATAAAATTTTAGCCAAGAAGAAATAGAAATTCAGCCAAGAAAAGATATAAATTTAATCAATAAGAAATATAGGTTTTGCCGAGAGATAAAAGTTTTACCAATAAGAGATATAGATTTTGCCAAGAGATAAAAGTTTAGCCAAGAAGAAATAAGAGTTTTGCCGAGAGATAGAAACTTAATCAAGAAGAGATAAAAGTTTTGGCAAGAGATAGAAATTTAGCCAAGAAGAGATAAGACTTTTGCCAAAAGATAAATGTTCAGCCAAGAACAAATAAGAGTTTAACCAAGAGGAGATAAAAGTTTAGCCCGAAATAAATATATGTTTTGCCAAAGGATAAAATGAAGGTAAGGGATTAGTTGTTAGTTCATAGCCAGGCCTAAAATGTAGGTCAGTAGGGTAGCTAGGTGGGAGGGTAGTATGGAGGTGAAAGTTGAGAAAAAATTAGAAAAAAGGAAAAATGGTGAAAGGTCAGCAGCCAAAAAAGATTGACTGTAGTAGAATGTTGGTTAACGTAAGGTAAAGAGGCAGATGAAAAACACAGCCCATCCTATGGACAGAACGGCCAACTGGTGTAGTCATGGGGGCTGGTTCACTCTGGCCGGAAAATGTGCCAACAAGTTCAGAGCAACGGAGGCTGAAGACTGTCACGAATAACTTGTGTGGTAGTTGCAGAGCATCAAGCCCGAGTCCCGATGCACGCTTTCAGCAACAGAACAAACTCTGTGGGCACGTTTTTGCTGGCAGGAAAGGAGACATGTGAAGATGGGAATTTGACAGCAGGAATGACACTTGGGAGAGCAACAATGGCTGTTAGAGGCTGCCACGTTCCATGTCGCTTTGATTGCAGGGTAGCGTGGCCGTGCCCCAATGCAAGCGTCCAGAAAACAACAACGCTGGCGCAAGCGCTTTCGTTGCCAGGACAGCTGACTAGACAACGGGGAACTAACTGTCAGCATGTCTGCAAGCACTTCATTTGGCCGGCCAGCGATTCTCCTCCTTGGGCTTCTTTCTCGATGCTGCCTACTATTATTGCCTTTCAAAGATCCCTGAGACATGGCTATGGAAAAAAGAGATCTAGAACCAGCCGCCTCCTCTTCTTCGTCGTCGTCGTCGTCTTCTTCTTCTTCTTATCACCCCAACACGGGCCACAGTTGAACCAGCACCCACCAGCGAACCCTGAAGGATGCCTGGTTCTGTTGGGTTCCAGTTCCATACTTAACTATGTCCCCAAATTTCTGCCCCTGCCATTAGCCTTTTGCCAAAAAGGGTGACCAACTGTTTTGGAAATAGAATTTTTATACAGCCAATGGGAAGGCTTAGCATGCACTCATGGACGACCCTATTTTTTTTCTTTCTGAGGGGGTGGGAGGAGAGGGATTTTTTTTTTTTTTTTTCCCTTGTTCTCAATGTGTTCCCACCATGTTCCCAAAGTGTTCACAAACATCATAAAAAACAACCAAGCTTCAAGATTGGAAACCAAGTTTAGTGTTTTCAATAACAAATCAAAATTACATGACTTTTCCAAAAATTGGACTACAAAGTAACATGGTTTGACCATTCATCTTCATTCAAACAAATAAATTCACCTCTCCTATTAATTAGATGAGGTGCCTCTCAAGTTCAATTTTTTTTCTTTTTGCAATGAGCCAATTTGATTGGACCATCACTCAACAAAAAAAGAAATTATGTATGTTCCCCAAAATAGAAGGTTCTATTTTGAAGTAATAGAGTTCCTCTCTTTTGGCCCACCTATATAGGTGAAAGGAGGACACCATTTGCCAAAGCATATGGGATAAAAGTGACCTGTGCTACGGAGAACATGTTGGGGAACACATTGGGAACTTGGGGAGCATATTGGGAACCTGTTGGAAACTTAAAGGGACAGTAATGAGAACACATTGGGAACCAGGGAAAAATGAAAAAAAATCCTTGACTCCCTCCCCACCCCTCCGCCCCCCCAACTTAAAAGGAAACAAAGCAAGGCACTTTGATTGCATGCTTGGGGCTTCCCATTGGCAGCATGAAATTTGTCTTCCCAGAGTTCATCACCATTTTTGGCCCGGGCTAACACCCCTTGCAAGAAATACCCTACCTATAAATGTTGTGGCCTTCTAATTCGAACTTTTGAATTCCATGAAAATATATCCTATGTTTCATGTTTGCTTATTAAAGGCCTTTTGTGCATTAACAATTCCAACAAGTATTCGGGAAACACCCCACCAATTAAAACAATGATGAAGAATAGTGTGAGGAGGAAGAAATTTTTGACATAAAAGAATTACCTGCAAGCATGGGCCACACACCATTCGTCGCCACGATCGTATGTCATACGTGCAGAACATCATCGCCAATGAGGCAGGTCTCAAGTCCTACCTCGAGAAGGCCGACCTGATTGCCGGTCGCAAGGATCGTCCCGCTCACGTCCTACTCCCAATGTTCTGCGCCAACCAAGACGCCTACCTTGACTCTGTGATTACACACTTGCTGCAGCCCACCTTCATCGATCGTGCGGCGGGAAAGAGTCTAGTCATCGCCAAGGCCGCCACTACGAAAAAACACTTCGACGACAACGAAAAGTGTTGCCGCAATGGCTTACACATGATCGTCATGGCCTGGGAGACGTTCGGTGACTCTGCCCCTGAGACACGCATCATGATCCGCAAGATTGCCATCCGCCATGCCGACAAGCACAACTGACCCCGAGGACAGACCATCTATCAAATCAATTAAACATGCTTAAAAGTGCTTTAATATATCAAATGTTGCCCTAAGTGATTCTTAAGTACATGTGAGTCTAAACACATTAGTAGGACCCATGGAATGTGAAACACATGTTTAATTTTTCATATTTTTTAATGGTATGTTAATTAACATTGAAAAGTTTTGAAGCTTGAGATTAGTTGTAGAGTTATAATATCTTGAAGGATTTTGGTTCTTTTAGAGGTTTTATGAAGATTATATTTTTGCATGGTGAAATATTTGAGTTTCCATAATTCTTCTTCTTTTGCCTTAAGATACTTTTTAATGTAAATGGCAAGGCCACAGTGTGACACACCCCTTGCTCATTTGGATACAGTAGAGCTCATTTTGGTCACAGTTCAGAAATGGAGAGAAATAACTGGGGGCTCTGGATCATGATTTGTTCCTTTGCTGCTTTGTGACCGACCCACTTTGGGTTTTTGCTCTTTTGGCTCCGACTTGGGTCCTCTCTCTTTGTTCTTCCTTTCCCCCTTTGCTGGGTGCTTTGTTTAATGGAGCTTGCTTGGCAGGGTTTCATCACTGTGTTGGAACTTGGAGCTTTCAATGGCAACAGAGACTCTTGTGGCGTTAGGGCAGCTTTAAGTGACTTACACTGCTTAATACTCATTTGCTGTTTTTCAGTACCCTAATTGAAGGAGGCCCAGAGCATATTATTTTTCATTGGTTGGATGATTAGGTTTTCACTCTATCTCTGACACAAATACATCAGGGTTCGCCCAAGTGTGGAAATCCCATATGAAGGAAACATGTGGAATCTGATGCTGCCACCTAGGCAGGCAGGACATCCCTAAGTTCAAGGATTACATCCTATACAGAGGACGTTAAATCAGCAATCGGTCATTATTGCAGACAATGCTTTTTTTTCTTCTTGTCTGCCCTTGGCCTGCTCCATCTTTTCGAGAAAAATATGGATCATGCCCAGACACAAATTTTGGGTCTTGTTATGCACACCTTGGGCTTCTAATATACACTACCAGGCATTATATGCCTGGCATCCATTACACACCCAAAGCATGTATAATAAGACTCAAATTTTGTGTCTGGGCAACACCAAGATGTGTCTAGTCATCGCCAGACACATCTTGGTCAGGCAATTGGGCATTCAGGGAAATAAAGAACCCATTACTTATTTAACATCCTCCCATCCTAGGCTGCTCATTTTCAGCATGTCCCCATCATGGGGTCTTAAGGTTTTCTTTCATTAGGCTAATGTGATCATTTATTCTGCTCCAACATCAACTTTCCATTATTTTTTCTTTTTCAATTGTGTTCACAATCAGCTCCAAGACCAGATGGATTGGATATATATTTTGTGAAGGGTAAGGGCTTGTTGTCAGGGGATTACACCTTGGGAGTTGAGGGTTCCTTACCTTATTGTTAGGGAACCTGAGCTCTCAGGGCATTATCCCTGACAACAAGGCCTTATCGTACAATAGCGTACGGTACGAGGCCAATCATGCTTATTTGGTAAGTGTGAGAAACATCTTATGCCCACTTTGCAAGTGCAAAAGACACCTTACACCTAATAAATAGTTGTAAATTGCTTCCTCCTTTCGAGAAGGTTATATTCTTGGTTTTAAGGTTGCCTCCATATACATTACAAATTTTAGCCAAGTATCTTATTTCATGGATTAATATCCAATGGTGCACCGTGAAGGATGGATGGTAAGTGGTCATGAAACGATTTTATGTTGGCTTATGGTTCCTAGCTCAGTTGATTTTTTTGCTTCCTACTTACTAACAACATGCTCGTGGGTTGTTAGAAGGTAGGCACTAGAAATAGTCATTATTTACATGGTATAATTGAATGTTGTGTGTGCAAGAGTTAGTAGTCGTATATATAATGTGTAAATCTCATGGATGTGTAAATGATTTACATTTATACATTTGAACTTTTATCACTTATATTGTTGCAATGTATATATATCTTTTTTACACTTACATGAGGCCAATGTAAACATTTGTCAAATACATTTTCATGGCCTTGTGTGAATGTTTTGGAGCATGTAAGTGTCATTATATACCTTTCATGACCATTTTTTCTTACAAATTTGTATTAACTAATTGTCCATGCATTTAAGGGATTTTGGCACATCATGAAAGGGTGAGGTGGGTGAAGGGGGGAGGAAGTTACAACATCATGAAGATGCAAGTTTTTAAAGAGACAATCAAGTCAACATTTGCTCTAGAGAATGGAGGCAAGATTAGTAAGTGATGGCGTTGGTGGCTATTCAAGTGGGGAACTTCATGAGCATGGCGACTATATGAAAATGGTGGAAAGTCAAAAAGAGGTACCTAGACTTGTTACTAAAGTAAAGAGATAGAAGTAGAAAAGAGGAGAGAGCTAAACAATGTTGTTGTGAGGCCTAAAAACAAAAGGTAATGGTTTTCCCTCTTATGAAAGCAAGAAAATCAAGGAGTTGAGAGGAAGGCTATCCATTAGAGATAGAGTGTGAAGGATTGTTTGGGGTGTGGGATCATGTTTTAGAGGCATAAGTAGTTGGAAGATAAGCTTGTAGTGAAAGAAGATAATATAGAAACCATGTTAAGAGTTAGTTAGATAAAAAATGAAGAGACTTGAGATTGAAAGAAAAACTTATAACCTTTTTTGAAGATGTGAAACTTGGTTGTGTGTAAAAACATGTTGGAATCTAACGCGCTCCCAAGTCCCTTGTTGGACCCAAGTTGGGTCCAAATCAATTAAACAACGAAATTGTTTAAGACTTAGGGCACGTTCCCAGCTTTCAACATTAAAAGAGGTAGAATGGCATGTTGGAGCTCCGAGATGGGACTAGGAAGAGGGACAAGCTTTATTTAGTTATTTGAACTTGCATCAAACCAACCAACAAGTTGGTTAATTCACATTTGGGAACATTTTTAGTGTTAAGACAAACCACGGGCGACCCTGGAATCACCATGGCTTGGACTCAGGGGAAGCCACCACCTTCCCCCATATAGTATTATCTGTGTTACTCCGCAACACCTTCATCCGAATGACACTTTTTCACAGGACTCCCAAGTCGGAGTTCCGAAATTGTCTCGGTTTGGACTCCTAGGACTTTGGGAGTTCATAACTCCTTGTTCAGACCTCTGATTGGGATGAAGTCTGAAGCAAACTTGTAGCTTTCCTTGAGAGTTTTCTAGCAGTATGTTGCATTCCACCTACACACACCAGGGTCAGGTCGATTCCCGACTTTTAATGCTCGGGAGTCAAATGGCCAATTGGACTTTCGACCTTTTTTTTATCCATAACTTGTGTTGTAGATGTCCGAATGGCTCATGCGAGGCCATTTTCGATATTTGCATTTCTAGACCTTTCCAACGATATAAAAAACATCTCAAGGTGAGTTGTTTTGGCCCTTGAAATTGAACTCTGAATTTTTGGGAGTCCCGAAGGACTCCCAAGTCCCCATTTTGGGAGTGTGAGTGTCATCCTCACACTCCTTCAAAGTGGGGTTGTGACATAATCCTTCAATGTTGATGCTTGCATGAATATGCCTTGGTTTAGGGTTGTAGTTGGTTAAATGCAAGAAAAAAAAAGTGGTAAAGAGAGGTAGGATTAATATTTACAACAAACAAAGGAAAAGGATATAAGCAAGAAAACAAGGAAGAAAGTTTTAAAGAAGGAGAAGTATAATTGTCGTTTGCAACAAACATGGAAAAAAAAAATATAACCAAGAAAAAAAAAATTGTTAGAAGGAAAGGTAGGATTGTTATTTATAATAGACAAAAGGAAAACATATAACACTTATCCACCATTTACAACATAGGCAGTGCAAACAATAATCAGCTAAATGCATGCACGCAAAAAAAAGAAAGAAAGAAAGTTGTTAAAAAAAAAGGATTTTATTTAGCTTTGATTACATTAAGACTAATATTTTATGGAATGATTTTTGGAAAGAATTGATTTGGAATTAATTCGGGATTTATTAAGGTAGAAAACAAAGAACATGGGAATGGAAGTTGGGTAATACATTGTGACTCCCCCCTTTGATGATCTCGAAGGGGGTAAAGGGGAGTGACCCAAGTCAAGGTGTTAAAGATGCACTAATTTTGTGTTTAACATATTCCAACGAGTATCTTTGAATGCACATTTTGCCTCACCTCATTGCTTGAATAAAACAATGATTTGGAACTTAGTTCATCACCATTTTTGGCTTAAAACTTTTGCAAGAACTTAGGTACTTATTGTGATTCATATTAATTGATTAAATTAGTTGTGATGCATCCCAAAACACAAATGTTTTGATGGGTTTTTTTTTTATAGGCCATTTGGTTGTCCAATCACCAAAAAATTATGAAATCCCCCCTCTTCCCCAAGTAAAAATCACATTTATTACATTGTTTTACCTAGCCACATAAAATGATATAATTGTATTTGTTTTACATTTACATTTTTTTACATGACCATGTAAATCCATATACATGTATTTATTTTTACACTTACATAGAGTGTAAGTCCTAAACCATTTACACACACAACACTAGTATAAACCAATGTTGGGTAATTTTGATTTTTCATTGGTTCTTGTTTTGATTATTGGGTATTTAAATTGTTGGTTCAAAATTTTGAAAATAAATGCAAAACCAAAACTAGAATTGGGAATTAGGAAAAAACCAAAACTGAAACTGAAACCAACAACCAACCTATTGAAGGTAAAAAAATGTTTTAACACTATGGGTGTTAAGAGATGGTAGTACCATTGTTAGATGGTAGTACCATTGTTGGATGGTAGTTAATGTTAGATGGTAAAATCATTATAAGAAAAATTTGGAATGTTTTTTATAGTAATATTGTCAATATAATGAACTATCTTCATGGGACAAAATAATCATCTAAGATGAATTCTTACAGATGTAATAATTAGTTAATAGAAATAATATCCTAGTCTAGTTTACTTAGAAGGGCAACCTAGTAACTAATGAATTATTAATGGTGAGTATCATACTTACCATTTTCTATTTATTAGGGGGGTGAAGTCATTTAGGTTAATTAATCCAAGTGGATAAGGGGCAAATGGATTTCCTTTAATTAGGATGTGTGGAAGGGATTAGGATAAGGAGATTTAGAAAGATAAGGATTTAACCCTTGTGTGGTGAATATCTTTCTTGGCTTCCTTATTTATCCTTTGAGGAGGAGGATTATGTATCATTCCTTTGTATGATTCTAGATTGGATGTGGTCAAAAGAATTCTTTTGGGGAAGAAGTATGTGTGTAAAAGGAGACGGAAGGAACATGGGAAAAATTGTATTTGGTGTTATGTAATGAAGAATGCTTGAAGGTTGCCAAGTGCATTATTTCTTCTTATCTGTATTAACCTCTAGGAAAGTAGGGAAAGTTATTCCTTTTTAATTGATGTAGAATATTAGTTCATTAATTTGGTTCTTCTTATTTTTTTTTACAATGAAAATATTTTTTATACTTGCTATTGGAGTACAAAGTGCATTATGCCATAGGACGATAATTACCATCGGAAGGCAAAAAACAAAAGGTAGACATGAAATTTGAGGTCTATAGGGAAGGTAATGTTGTTACATATAGTAAGCAACAATTATTGGAGGTTTACATGAAGTTGGGGGTCTTCTTTCAAGTTTGTCAATGATGATATGTGTTTGATGATGGTTGTTACATGATAGTAGCTGCTGTAAAATGGTAGTTGCAGCATGACGATAGGTAGATAGAAGACATGTTTTACTTTCATGTTTTTATTCAACAACCTTTTTTCTTAATAATAACTAAGTTGTTGAATTCCATGGTTTCACAGAACCTTTAGCTATAATCAAACCTGAAATCAAAAGTAGCCCCAAAACTTGTTTTTATCCAAGCTCCAATTTTGAAAATTTGAAAATTGAATTTATTTATTTATTTATCTTGGGGTTAGACATGTTGTTAGTTTGAAAAAACTTGAAGGTTTTGAATCATAACATCGAAATGTTATTAAATAATAATTTGAGGGTGGGGTGGGCATTAGGCATGTAGTTCCTACTTTTGGAACATGTTTCAAATATACAATTTTTAAAAATGGATACAAAAATATTGATGGGTCTAGGCATGTAGTTGATATAGGTGATCACATTTCATTGATGGTACAATGTTAGAAACAAGAGAAAAAAAGAAGTTTTGGGTAGGTAAGTAGAATTTGATCCAGTTTGGAATCGAACTTGCCTAGAAAGAATACTTATGCATTAAATGTTTAAGTATCCAGTTAGGGCCATTTTAGATGAGGTCCAGGGTCCAATGAAATAGAACAATCCGCTTGAATGAGAGCCATAAATTCAGGAAATTTCGACAAGGGTCCAAGATCAAAAAGTGGCAAATTGAGGCTAAGCCTACATGTCACCATTTTGGAGGGAAAATCAATTGGTTCCAACTCAAGAAAAGAGGAAAAAGGAGAGCTCATGAATTGAAGAACCAAGATACAAGCCAGGGTCCAACTCAAGGGTTCAGTTTGCTTCAAAGGAGTCTAAATTGGTTCCTAGGAATTTGGAACCTGGACCCCATCTAAAGTGAGCCTTAGTAGCATTCTAAAACGGGATGGCCCAGGTCCAAATCCTGGTCTGGTTTTCATCCGTCTAATCTCCAAGCTAGGAACCCATGTTTGGTGGGGATGCTCAGCTTCCAAGAAAAAAGAAAAGAAAAGTGAAAAGCAACAATTTTTTCGTTAAGGGGACTAAGATCCACAACTAAAAAGTACATTGATAATAAATTAGGTTTACAACTCCTTTTTCTCTTCTTAGGTTGGTGGTAAAATGAGTTTCAACTTGAATTTTGATTTTGCTTTCATTTTAAAAAAAAAATCATGGTTCTGAATGTTATATAATAAATGCTTTTTCATGAAAAAATTGTTACTCTTCATATTCCCTTAGGAGAAAATGGTTCCTCTTTGTCTTAAGTTCACTTTTATTTTTGTGTGCAAATAACAAACATTTAAAAGATTTGAAATGAAAGAGAGGCCCAAAGATAAGCTTATTTAAAGAATAACTCTAATCAATAAATTGCATAGTTTTGACAATTGACTCAATTTCACAAGGAAGTTAGACAATGGATAAATTTGAAATAAATGAGAGGTGAACTTGGGGGAAGTGGGATCATGGATGAACTCAAGGATGTGATTTAAAGAAAGCTGAGCAATTGATGAAAAATGAAACCTTAATTTTCCTGATTTCTCTGAATTCATCTAGGTCTAACTGTTAATTTGATCCAACTTTCTTGGTCCATCTATTGTTTAACTTAACTTTTTCAGCTTTCTCAACTAACTCAATTTCACAAATTGTCACATTTTTCAAAATTTCAAAAGCATTTTACACCAGGTGACATATCATGAAATTGATTGCTAGGAAAACTCGATGTATAAGTGATAAAGTTGTTTCCATCAGATCTAAACCTCGATCCTTCTAGTCAAGCAATGAGTCCCATACTTGTGTACCACATTTCCTCTCATTGAGAAAATCAATTTAAATAATCATAAAATTCAGTAAACAAATAAAATTTAAAAATTTAAAAGAAAAGGCGTGGGGGGGAAGGGAGGAAGTTTTGCACCTTGTCCTTCAGCAACATTGAACTTTGTTGCACCTATTCAATGCTTGCCAGACTAACGTGCAAAGGAGGCATCCTTTGATCTCTCCGAGAATCTGTTACAAGTAAGTTAATAGACTCCAAGTTCCAACACATTGCTACAAACTTTGGAACATCCCATGATTATTGTCATCTTCTGTACTTCTTGAAAGAGGAAGAGCTTTCATGTTCCTCATCTCCAGAAATGGCAAACTTGTGAATCCGTGATCACCATACCCTTCAACTTATGTTCAACACAAAATAATTCACAAAAGTTTAACCAAAAAATTCGAAATTTTTTAATTGGTATTTGCTGAGAATGGAACACCAACTTGTGAAAAAACATTCATTTTCCCAACCATTGGGTTACTAAGCCCCTCATGCGCTTTGTCCATGGTGTTAGTTTGTTGGCCTTGCCTACCAAGGCTAGGATATTGTGTTTAGATTCATTATAGAGTATAGTAGCTTAAGAGATTTTGGCTGCTAGGTGGTAGGTCTATTTTTATATGAGGATTTTTGAGAGATGATATTTTGCCTTGTGTTGAAACTTGAGATTAGTTATAAAGTTATAATACCTTGAAGGATTTTGGTTTCTTTTAGAGGATTTTTTTGAAGATTATATTTTTGCGTGGTGAAATATTTTAGTTTCCATAATTTGTCTTTTGCATTCAGATACTTTTTAATGTAAATGGCAAGACCACAGTGTAACACATTCCTTGTTGGTTGTGGGGCAAGATGTTTAGGTTGGTCAGATGTTTTGCTCTGATCTAATTTTTTTTTAAATAAAAAAACTTGCAGTATTAAGGTAGATGGAAGTAGGCTATTGATAATTAATTTTGGCAAAATTTTGAAACCACAAAATTGGAAAAATTGTAAGAAGATTTCATCAAATATAAATTCTGTATATAATTAACTATGAGTATGGTGTGGATAAGCATGTATTGTATAATTGTGTTAAAATTGTTATAACTTATGACAAAGGATTGATTATTGCTCGATAGATGCATCTGATGGGACATCCGCCATCTTTTGGGTTTATGGTTGTATTTCATGTTGTTGAAGTCCATATTTATTACTGATGTGTCTTTGTTGTTGTGCTTAGCATCTTGACTACTTTGACTTAATCCCAAGTTTTAGGTGGAAAGGAAAGAGAGTGGTTTGCAAGTAAATAGATTGTAACTGGTTGTTGAAACTATAGGGAGCTTACGACCAGAACATGCCCTCAATGGTGGGATCCTTACCCTTTATAAAAACCAGTTTCAGATTATCTAACCTTGAGCTGAATTTTGAATTGCATTCATGCGTGAAACTAGAACCAAAATCAAGACGGATAGTTCAAATTTAGTTTTTAGAACCAGTTCTTTCATAAAATTAAATAACTGGCCAACACTGGTGTGAACCTTGTGAAGGAGCAAGGTAGCTCCCCACCTGTGGGTCCATTACCCACTTCATGAATTTTTGACAAATGGAAGGGTGTTAAGTGTAGGGTAAAGTACTAGGGTGGGGGCATTCTCAAAATAAGGGGCCTGGGATGCGGCGATAGTTGAGTCTAGCCTCTGCATCTGGGAATGTCCCCCACCCATAGGCAAAATTTATTATGAACCAAACCTATGTAGATCATGAGGCATAGGAATAGGAGGGTTCTTACACCTATAAGTAGGCATAACTTCCCTCCCACCCTTGAGGAGTAGGTATAATATCCCTCCCAACAATTTTTAGGAGGGAAATTCATGGAGATAAGGTGCCCTCCAAACATACATTACAAATTTCCTCGGAGTAACTTACTTTGCTAACCTGATGACTGCATTACACTATGTGAACACAGGCTGATGGAGCTCCAGGCAGGTTCAAAGGAATAATAAGCACACACCCAAATCTCAAAAGACCAAAAAAACTTGCAAATTCTTCATGAGTATGGTAAAGGGATATCTGCCTAATTAAGTAGGTGTCTTCACACCTGTTTCAAGCTGAAGGCCCAGCTACCTTGTCTAACTAACTTTAACTCCTAGGCCTTGATGGCCATGAAAATCAAAACATGTTCTGCATTTTGGAGATTCACAGGAAAAAAGGAAAGTACGAACCTCACGTTGTAAACCGTATCTAAGTTATTTCCAAAATCTAAAGTTGTACCTTGGGACGATCTAAGCTGTGTGGTGCTGGCTACTAGCTGTGGTTGCAAAGACGTACCATCTCTTTATTGTTCAATATAATTTGTGTGTCCAGCTTCTTCACTGGAAAAATATGCTGTCAAGGTCTGATTTTATGCCGCTCTGCCAAGGTCATTCACTAGATATCACCTACTCTATCTACCGGTGCATCATCAAACAATTTCATACTTAGAGTGTGATCAGTCTGTCCAGGTGAGATGTGTTTCCTTCCTGCTTCATGCAGGCAAAGGGTTATATGGCTTTTCTCTCTGCCAATTTGACTTGGCTTGCAGCATACGTAAAGCTGCAATCACACTTACAGTTAGGATCTTTCCATTAAGCTCGCTGCTGTTATCACAGCACACCATACTGTATGCAACTGTAATCACAGCAGCTGAATGGAAAGAGACCCTTTGAGCCCCTCGTGTTCAGTAGGCTATCACCTATCGAGCATGGAACAAAATTGTGTAGCCTATGTCGTTTCGCACTAACCTAGATGCTAGCTAGCTTTTATTGCTGTGAATTCGCACCTAGGTACTGTGAGGGTTTTAAGGGGTTTAGTTATGTATTTCTATAATGATGGATTTACACCATTGTGATGAAAGGTAGTGAGAGGCAAAAAAAAATTGTTTTTTTTTCATATTCCATTTTGCTAAGCTCCTTCATCATCAATCACATTGTGATTTCATTTTGCCAACTCTAACTTCATCTTTTGCACATTGTTTTCTGTGTGCTTCCTTGTCTTTTACATTTTTATTGTTTCACCCTTAGCTTCTCTCATTCTCTCGAATATTCATCATCCTTGTCATCTTATTTCTTTTTTTTCACATTTTGCTTTTCTTTGAGTTTTGTCATCATTGTCACCTTGTTCATTTTTGTTGAACACATTTTACTTCTTTGATTTGAATTTGGTCATCATTGTCACCTTATTTGCTTTTCGTTTTTTCAAAATTTGTCATCATCGCCACATTGCTTTTTTTTCACCCTTTGCATTATGATTTTTTTGAGTTTTTTCATCATCTTTGCCTTATTTGTTTTTGCTTTGTGCTTCGTTTTGAGTTTTGTTGTCGTCATTGCCCTATTTAATTTTGCTTCATGCTTCATTTTTTGCATTCTTGTTTTGTTTTTCATTTTCACGTTATGCATTCTCCTTTTGTACATTTATTGTTTATACTATTGATTGTTATCTTGATGGTTTGTTCTATTTCATGTATTTAAATTTTACTATTTTGCTAATAGTAAGTGTGCAATTCAACTTTTGATTTTTGACTTGTGCAAGTTGTTTCTCACCAAAATTCATCATCATCATTGTCCACATTGTAAATTAAGTTTGCTTATTCAAATGCACTATTTTTGTTTTTTTTGTAATGGGCATTTCATTTTTTGAAATGCATTTTAATTTGCATTCATTTTATTTCATGTTGTTTTTTGGTGCATTCATCACCATTCTATCATTGATACCTTTCATCACTAATCAATTGTCATTTAAAACAAGATATTTTTTCATCTTTTCTTGCTTTGTTTCCGTTAGGGCTGGAAAAAACCTGATTTTTTTCCATTAAAAAATCAGGTTTTTGATTTTAATGAATAAAACCTGATTTTCGCTTTATGAAACCTAGTTTTATTTTAGAGTTGGCTAAGCCCCGCACCCCTACCATGCTCACATCGACACGACCTCATCATTAGATTCCATGGCGTTCTCGGGCTCCGAGTCGTCAAGTGCCACTGTCACATCGTTGTTGTTTTCGTTGCTATACTCGACGACGTCGTCGTTGGGTGCCGAGTAGTCGTAGAACGCGTTTAGGTTCAACTTGATGAAGACGAGTTTCTCGACCGTCCTGGTCGTAAGGGTGTTCCTCAATTTTGAATGGATAAATCCCATCGTCGAGAAGTTGCATTCAGATGCAGCTGACGATGTAGCCATGGTAAACAACTTAATGGCAATCTTTTGGAGCGTTGGATAGTTCGTGCCATTCGTGAACCACCATTCCAATGGAACTTTTTTCGCTTGGCCAAGAGCTGAAACCGGAAGGAGTTGTTTTTCTTTTCTTGCTTTGCTAGATCAGGAACTTCTCTTGGCACTATTCATCGATGGGCGCGACGTCATCGATTGGCATGTTGATCAGCGTGTCTTCCAGTGTGCGTTGATTGGGGCTAGGCAGGCCTTCGTCGAGTAGAACCGGGTCAAGGAAGTAGGACACGCCATGTGTTTCGCCATACATAAACTAGAATCGCTTCTTCACAAGCATGACGAGGTATTTGGCCTTTTGTTTTGTGATGATATTGGTGTTGTGGAGCTTGGCGAATTCACTTGGTAGAGCATGGAAGTTTGGCATCACCTCCAAGATTGAAATTTTGTATGATTGGTATTTGATAATCAAACCATCCATCGGGCGTAGGATTACCATCATTTTCTTCAAATTGTCGATGAAGTGCTTATTAGTGACCGTGTCACGCATCGCCTTCAGCTGTTCCTTTTGCGTAGTCGTTTTTTTAACAAAGTTGTGCGCCATGGCGATTGCGTGCAGATGTTGCTCGGATTGCAACAGGGTTTTGGCCATGTCTTTGATCGTGCCCTAGCGCGTCGATGTAGCCTTCACCAGCACTCACACACTCATGGTTTTTTACAACTCACTAAGTTGCGCCTTACGCGCGTGGTGGTTATGGAAGAATTTGACAACACCATTGTAGTCCTCAATGAAATTGTGAATGTTGTTGAACAAGTAACTGTTAACGTACGTTGGTTCTGTGTCACCACGCTTCTTGGTTTTCATCACTCTGAACACGTCCTTGACAAACAAATGCAAGTCGTGTGAACAACATCCTTAGAAGTAGCACGAAGGGAACTTCGCCTTCAAGAGTTGCCATGCCTTCTTGTTTGCGTTGGTGTTGTCGGTGACGGCATTGGCGAATGATGTGTTTTCATGGTGGACAATCATGTGTTCAATGTCGCGAGTGATGAACTCGTGGTCATGCCCTTGTTGACCAGTCGACATGGACTTGAGGAACAAGTTGCAGGTAGGCGAGACGACCATGTAGTTGATAATATAATTATTTTTGATGTTGTTCCAGGCATCAGATTTCAGGCACACGGTTACATCGCTCAAACGCAAATCGACCTTTGATAGGAGTTCAACATGGCATTTGTCCAAGAGAGTTGAACCGAGCTGCTTATGTGACGACAACAAACTTTCGTCGTGAAACAACGCACGGATGGCGTTCCTCAGGTGCAAGTCCTCGACATGTTGGAACGAAGTTCCCATTATGTAATAGTGTAGCACCATGTGCTTTTAAAACTTGGCTTTCTGGGTCTTAGAGATGGCTGGCAGTGCATATTGTTTGATCGAACTTTGCAAGCTGTTGTTCATGCTAGACACGGATCCCACATTCTTTGATATGGGCATTGGTCGTGTAGTACACTTCTTGTTGTGATGGTACCACTCCGGGCACTTGTCATCTTCCATGTCGTTCATGACCTTGCGAAATGTGGCACAATTGTTGAGGTGAACCTTTACCGACTCGCTCTTCTTATGGTAGTTGATAAAAGTTTTGCAATGCTTGTAGACGTTTGATTTGGCATTGTGCGAGTCCATAGTGTTGGTGAAGAGCTCCCAAATGGGGGATTGTGTTTGATCGCGCTTCTTCGACGACAGTTTAACGTCCTATTCTTCGGCATCATGGTTGTCGCAGTCGTTGAGCCCATCAATAATGGACCTTGCGGTGCCATCACTATGTTGGCCACTCGCATTATTGCTGTTCAAAAGTTTGGCGTCATTGGAGACGGGTGAGTCGCTTGAGGAGTTCGGCATTGGTGCTACAATGTTGCTAGGAAACAAGGCACCACGATTGCGAATGCCGAATTGCGACAATGCCACTACGACAAGGAAAAATTGAATGCCAAACCCTAATTATTAATATAATTGCAATAAATAAACCAATTAAAACCCGATTATGACGCTATCTTGGGACTCAAGTTTTATTTAAAAATTGAATAAAACCCGATTGAATAAAACCTTAAACTTGATACTGCCAGCCGTGGTTTCCATGGACAAAACATATGAAATGATGTTGTCCATGATGGGGTTGATGTTGTTATTCCAAATTGTTGACATTTGTTTAGTGAACCAATTCATTCTCTCTTTATAGATTTAAACTTTTATTACACAAACCCAAATGTTGTTGAAGTTATCATAGGGTTCAAAGGACATATAACGAACTAATGTGTTTACTTTGCATCTAGGAATATTTTCCTTTTTGGGGTCCTTATGCCAAAAAAAAAGTTTTCATAAAGAGGAATTTTCAAATGAAATATTTTGAAGTTTATTTATTTACTTTATTTATAGTTGCCCCAACATGTCATATGTTTGTTTACAATCAAATTTATAAAAATATATATTTTTGAAAATGCACAAATTTTGCTAGATTTTTTATTTTGTCTTGAAAATTTGTCATAATTTCAAATCATACCAAAACATGTTAACATTTTCAAGTTTATTTTTTATATTATAAGCTAAAAATTTTCTTTAAATAACATATATGGGTCCAACCATGCTATTAGGAACCACATGTGCCCCTTTAGACCACTACTTTATTCTTAAAATATTATTAAAGTCTATTTAATACATCTTTCAAAAATATTTAAAATATTTAAAATATTTATAAAAATTTAAAAAATTATGTTAAGGTGTATATTAAAAAAATCTTTAAAATATGTCATTAAAAATTATTTTCAAATTTTGCTTTTAATGTCAAAATTGTTTTAAAGTTACATTATGCAGTTTTAAAGTAGTGGTTATAAGAGCTTAAAAAAATTTATACATATTTTTCATTCATTAGATTGATTCCAAATTTTTATGGTATGTACATAATGTATTCATAGTAACATTTTATAAAAA
Organism: Sphagnum contortum; assembly: GCA_963920785.1. Lineage (NCBI taxonomy): Eukaryota > Viridiplantae > Streptophyta > Sphagnopsida > Sphagnales > Sphagnaceae > Sphagnum > Sphagnum contortum. The sequence continues at coordinate 3,425,561 of OY987288.1, forward strand.
TATATTTTATTTATTATTATATTTTACAATCCAAATTTGAAAAAATTAAACGGTGGCTATGATTGTTTTTGGTACATCTTAATATGATTGCACCCATACATTGCACCACATTTACATGTTGTAAAGGACTCGTGAACTTTTTAACAACTTTAAATTTTGATAAACACAAAATTGATTTTTTTTGAAAATTTGAATGTTTTTTAGATGTGTCTAACATTACTTTATTATTACAAAAATTGAGGATGAAATCACTACGCAAAATTGCGTCCATAAAAACCACATTACCTTACAATTAAATATTTTTTTAAAAACTCGTATATAATTATTATGCAACTATCCCTTGGGTATTACAACTGCTATAATTATCCCTTTAGAAATACGAAATATTAATAAAAAATTCCCGCATCAAAAAATTAATTAGTTGTATTATAGTTGTAAGTGAGTTAAAAATGGGTCTTTTGTATGGTAATATATATATATCATATATACATATGTAGTCAACCATGTTTGATTTTTTCAGGAGTTGCATTGTAGTTACATGTGGCAACTACTTTACAACTATTATAAATGTGTCACTAAATCAATAACTATGTTGCAACTAATGTACAATGTATATACATGCGATTATGCCACATGTCCACAACTCCACCACCCATTATGGGATACATTTGTAACTAGTTTTCGATTATGATTTCCATTGATACGATTAGTTTGGCCATTAGTGTGCCATTATTGAAGTACTACTATTCAACTATGTTATGATTATAGAACAACTACTTATAACTTAATAAGGATACATATTTATAAGATATTTATATAGTTATCGCATGTGTTTCATTTTGAATGATTTAAAATGTTATGGGAATGCTACTTCAAGTTTTAGAAATCATCTTTGAAATGCAAAGGAAAATGAGCAATGGAAAATTAACAAGAAAAGAAATAAGCTTTCCAACTTACAAAACATGTTTTTTTTTTTTTTTGTTCTTAGGACCCTTCCTACTTTCAAACCTCATACCTTTCTTATTTCTTACTCATTTAAAATTATTTAAAGTGTTAAAGGAGCACCACCTAAAGTTCTAAAAATTATATTTAAACTTTATCAACAATAAAACAACATATAAGGAATTATGTGGGTGTTTGGGAACCGGCCTTTGTACAGTTGGTGGTTTGTTTCTTGATTTTTGACCCCTCTATTTTGAAGGCCATAACTTTTTCAAATTTGTTCCATTTTTGACGATTTTTAGTGCACTAAACACCCCAATAGGAGGGTTCAAGCTTTTTTTAGATGCCAAAAACAATGGAGCCTTCTTGTTGGATTTGGCCTACCTTGAACACTTAAGTGTTATAGTTGTAACTCAATTACAACTAATGAACAATTAAAAGATTTAACCCATATGCTTTATCTTCGAATCCCATGTTAAAAACTATATAAAAAAGGCTTGTTCTTTTATGTTCTCACATTAAAATACATGTGCCATTTTGGGATGAATTGAAAAAATCTAAACCTAAAAGTAAAACATAAAATAAAAAATAAAATTTCATGGCAATTCTTTAGTGCACTTAGTCTTGTGTTTTTCTACTTACTTACCTAACTAGGTAAGTAAATAGGTCCTACTTTTTCACCTACCTATGTAGGTAGGTAGATAGGTAAGTCCTAAGTAAATATGTAGGTATGTAAGTTTTAAGGCCTACCAACTTACCTACCTATGGTTGTGTATGACCTACTTAACAACTAAAATATTTTTTGTAATTTTTTAGTTTTTTAAAAATACAATTAATATGCCATGTGGAATTATTTTTTATTGTGCCACATGTCGTAATCTCAGATTGCCATTAATAATCATAATGGACAATGGAGATCGATATTGTGAAAAAAACATTTATGTCCAAAAATATTCATAATGCCACGTGTCTTATTTTAATATATGGATGACAATTAATGATATCAATATGACGTCATGGGTGTAGTTATAATGGAGTTGAATAGTAGTTGAAAATGAGTTGTTTTGATTGAGTTGCATTGTATACACAGTGTGTTGCAATTGTGCAACTTATGCAACTTATCCATTAGAACTCACAAAATATAAATACAATGAATTGCAAGTGTGTTTTGCAACTCAAAAATTTAATCACAATTCCAATTGTAAAACACCCCTTTTTCTCATAGTAAACAAATTATATTCGATGAAAACTAAGGGGCCTTTTATGAAAGTAGTGTTATTAAATGAAGTTGTTAAACATCCTTTGTTCAAACCAAACTTTGATATTGGAATTTTTTTGCCTCATTTTAGATTTTTCAATATCCATAGTATTCAATAAACACAACTTTCCATGATTCACATGCCATTAAAGTGGCATCACATACATAAATGTAATAAAAATTGCAAAAACAATTGATGTTTTAACATCAATTTTTGGCTCATTTGAGCTCATTTGCACCCCACAAAACTTTTGTTCATTGTAACTACATTTCATGACTGTTATTTGTCAACTTTTTCTTCTTGTTGCAAGGTTAGGCCATTGGGTGATGTTGAACAACACATGGTTTTTTTAGTTTTTCTTCACAAGTAAAATCATAGTAAAAGGAGCCACCCAAATGAATGGACACTCTTTAATACTACATTTTTGTATGTTTGAAATATCACAAGGGTAACATAATAGTTTGGATTTTCATAACGTTTTGGAATATTTTCCATGAATTACAAAATTATATTCTCAAAGTTTGACACAAATCAAAAATGTTTTTGCATGTTCAAAACATTCAAACCTTGAAAGTGGATAATCCTTGTTTTTTTCAAATGTCCTTTTTTCTACCAAATGTGAATTGTTCATTTTGAAAATTGGAAAGGATTTTAACATTGATGATTAAAAGGGCAAAAGGACTTGAACTGATGCAAATTATTTTTATAACTCATTTGAACACATTTGGCTCAAAAATGCTTTTGACCTTGCAAATTATGGATTTTGAAAATGTGGCTTTACCAAAAGTTATTTGTATACATGTGATAAAGGGCATGAACGCATAATATACATGATATAAAATCAATTTTTAGTCAGAATATATTTATATTTAAAATGTAATGTTAAACGGGGTATCTAAAATATAAAATTTTAAGTTATAACCCAATGTAAAATTGACACATTTCATGTGTAGTCTTTGGAAAAGGATTTTTACCTTGGCACCCTTTGCTTTTCTGATCGTGATTTCAACCTCATTGGATATTTGGAGGAGGATAGATGGTTGAGAACCTCCAAATGTCAAAGTTTTTTGTTTTTAACATTGCTAGCAATCACAATTTGTTTCATATTTGAAGTAGAACACCACATATTAAAGAGTAACGCTACTAGAAATCTTGTTGTTTACAATCACCTCAATTGCAAATAAAAATGAAAGTCATTTAAAAGTCTCTTACCACTATGAATAGTTAATTTTGCAACTACTTAAATTTTTTGGATAGGTTTTGATCATTTATACAACTAGGTTGTGATTATATTTGCTTTGAATCCTTCCATTAGGAGATTTTTCATAATATTTTTGTATTTTTTACAACATTGAATAAATGATTAATCACATAGGCAACCAAAATAGTTGCATTAAGTTAGGTACTTTACCTATCTACCTACCTTCATGACCTACATACATAATGAATACATAATATGTAGTACTTAGTATGTACCTAGGCTAGGTTGTAGTTTTTAGTAACTATATTAGGTAGTAGATAATAAGTGAGTACCTATTACCTTGTAGGCACAAGGTTAGTACCTAATTATAAATAAAAGTTCTACCTAATAATTAGGTGATTAATTGATCTATAAGTACTTAGGGTAGGATCTAATACCTAGTAGGTGGGTATATTGACCAATATTAACCACTTGCAACATCATTGCAACTCAATTTTTATGGCATGAGTGTTATTAGACAAGTTGAATGAATTGTAGCAAACACAATTCACCATATGTGGAACTATATACATATGTAATTTGTGCAATTCAATTGCAACTATGTAGGGACAAGTACTATGCAACTCCAATTCAACCAATTTGTAATTATTATTGTAATGTCATGCGAAATGAGGTGACTGACTTCGTTAGGAGTACAGGGTTTAGTGTGGCGGCTAGGTTGAATTAACTGATCTTTCTTTTCGGCGTTCATCACTCCTGCACGGAGAGTAGTAGTCGTTTTCTCTTTGGGAAGGGTGTGTTCTAGGTCCTAGGAGAAACGGCGGCGGATGATGATTAATGGTGATGGCGCCGAACTTCTAGAAGAACGAAAAGGTGGTGAACGGTGAGGACGGAGGCTTCGGTGGGAAGCTTACGGCTTCCGGAGATGTTTTTGAGGCGATTCGGGTGACGATGAAGGTAGATCTTGCTGGTCGTTTTTGGGAAGAAGATAGATTTTTGGTTTTAGGAAAAGAGGAAGTAGATAGGTAGAGGTAGAATTGTTCGGACTAGAGGAATGGAGAGGGAAGAAGTGCTTGATGAACACTGAGTTGAAGGAGTACCTGCAGTTGAACGATTTAGGTTGGTTGCCTTTCTTTTTCCGTTGCGTCTGGTCAATCAAGTTGATTCGTTGCTGTAGATGAATTTTAGGAGAGAGAGACAGCGAGCGATTTGGATCGGAGCTGTTGAAGCTCTGTGACTTGAGATCCATGGAGAGCTTGTGCTCTCGGGTGTAATTACTTTGTAAATGTTGGATGAATTTGTTTTTTTATTGAAGTGTGTGTGTCTGTGTGCGAAACAAGAAGTCTGGACCTTCGAAGGCCGGTGTCTGGTGGTGTGTTCATATTGTGGATCTGTGGATCTTGGGTACAATAGATAGATCAGGTCCTTTGGGGAGTCAAGTGATGTGTGTGCAGGATATCATATCAGAATCTGGCAAAGTGGTAGTGCCAGGGGTCAGATGGTCGTGATTGTAAGTTGGACCCCTCTTTTTTGGTGACAGTAACATCATGTTGATGTTGATTTTCATCCATCCATCAATCATGAAATATGTTAATTTTTGTTGCAACTTTTTAAAACTTTAAATGTAGTGGAAACACATTAATAATTATAATTAATTGGCAACTATCTGACAATTCACATTGGCACATGGTAGTACTTGTGTGTACTTGAAATGTACCCAATTTGAAAATGGCAACTAAATGACTACCATGGAATAACTACTAGATAGGTTCATCCATTGACAAACCTAATGCTTGTTTGATTTTTATTCATTGATCAAAAAACCTAATGTTGCATGATTTCTCATGGATCCATTAATAAGCCTAATGCTTGTGTGATTTTTCATTCATCCATTAATAAACAAAGTCTATTCATGTCCTTTGTAGTTAGGTGTTTAGTTATGGTTTCCAAAGTAGTTGTATGGCAATTGATTTTAGTAGTATTGGATGACTAAATTACAACTTATAGTACAAATGTGAAGATTTTGCATACACATTATCATTGTCCAAGTTATGATAAATAATGTATAATTACATTCCATAATTATTTATAAACATGAAATTGATCTAAAATTATATGCATTGACATTCAAAGTTGGAAAATGCATTACAAGTGCATTACAAAAACATTTTCAAAGAGTTTTTTTTATTGAATACTATAAATCTAAATACTTTGCCCAAGTTATTTATAATCAAAGTTTTCCTTTACCTAAACAAAAGGCCATCACAAAGATGATGAACCACAACAATCAAATATTGTCATCTAAAACACTATGTTTTTATAAATTAATGTTTTATTTTATTTTTGTGAAATGGAGTTTGAGCCATAATTTCTTCATTCCACCTTGTCTCCTTGAAAATTTCCATATTATGATATTCAACATCACATGTGCAATGAGATCAATAACATCTACATAACATTGTAAGTGCAAAAGGTATATAAATGTTAATCCTTTTAATTTAAATAAAACTAACTTACAATTGCATTGCCATTAACATTATTTATTTATCATTGAAATGCAACATACATAACATTGATACAAATTAAACTACAATCAACTACACTTCCATACAATGGTGGTTTGCAAAATAAAATGTATTAGATACTTTGAGTATGGAAGTAATTGCTCACCATATTTGGTCTATTGTTTCACCTTTGTTGTTTTGGAATTTTTCTTTTTGCATGTGTTGGTTTAGATTACTACGCAACAAAAAACAAACACATTTGATGACATAATTAGTAGTAACTTAACCAAATTATACAACATTACATGTGCATGTTCCTTTATGCAAAACTATATTTTTCAAACAAAAAAAACATTTTATTTTTGAAAAACCTTTACATTATATGCACAACTTTGATTTTGATGGATTTAAACATGATCAAAGTTCAACTTTATAACACAAGAACAACAGAAGTCATCATAAATGCACAAAAATAACATGTGTGTTTGAAGAAACTAATATTATTTCAATTCCATCTTCCATTTAAAAAATCCAAATGTTGAAACACATAAACAAAACCACAACATGATTTTCATAAAACAAATTCACCTTTCACAAATCCCTCATCATTATAAATAACTCTTACAAGTCAACTTTAAAAGATTTTTTTTTTCCACACCATTTTTTTAATATATATAAATAAATATCTTATGAAACAAAAATCATGAACCTTCAACTTCCAAGAACAAGAAGGACCTTCAACCTCCAAATTTTCTAAATAAACAAAAAAACTTGTAAAAACCTTTTAACTTTACTTCTAAATTGGAAACAAAACCTTAATTATGTAGCACAAGATACGATAATTACATCACCAAAACCTTTTCCTTTCTAGTTCATTTTAAGTTTCTTGAAAATAGGTGTAAGTGCATGAGGTCATTAATGAAAATGTGGAGAATCTTTTGATTTATTACCATGTGTCATTTGTTTAAGGGTTTGCTACACAAATTTCATATTTGCAAATTTTAGTTTCCAAGTTGAAATTTAATTTCATACTAGTTGTTTATAATGATCATGTGGTTGATTTGGATAATTTGGTTACTTTGGCTTACATGTTTACTTTATGTTAATTGTTGGAATGAAAAAAATTATAGGCATAGGTGCATGATCGTCTTGAAGGAATTGTGATGCACCTAAACTATTTGAAAGATTCAAATGCTAGTTGCAAAGTGAAAACAATAGAAGGAGAAAACGTTGGGGCACATTCCCTAGTTTATAACACTTTTGGAGTAAGAAAGGTGTGGTTGAGCTTTGGGATGAAGACTAAGATTAATGACAAGCATGTCAATCATTCATATCAATCTACTCAAACCAAACAACAAGTTGGTTAATCCACAATTGGAACATTTTTGGTGCATGGATGAACCATAGGCATACATTGACTCGTAAGACTCACCAAATTTGAACTTGGGGGAAGCCACCACCTTCCCCCTTATAGTACTCTTTGTGGCTCACCATGAAGGCTACACCCAAATGATGTTTTTTTGGAGATTAGGATTCTCGCCTTTTTGGACGCCAATAATTTCTTGTGCAGACCTTCGATTGGGGTGAAGTTGAAAAAACTTGTAGCTCTCATCGAGAATTTTCCAACGATATGTGGCATTCTTCATGTACACACGTAACTTAGGGCGATTCCCGACTTTTAGTGGTCAGGAGTCAAATTGACGTTTTGAGTCCTGCATCCATAACTTGTGTTGGAAATACTCAAATGGATAATGTGAACCCATTTTAGACATCTACATCTTAAGAGCTTTCCAATAGTATAAGGAAATTTTCAATCCAATGAATTTTGTCTTTTTCAATTACTTTCTGAAGATTTAAAAGTCCATCAGGATTCCAATTCCCAAAGTGGGAGTCCATTTGGGAGTGTGTGGGTTCATTCCTTCACACTTTCCTGCACTCCCAAAAGTGTGAATGTTACTCCCAGGTTGGACTCCCAACCCACACCTTTCAATGTCCTTGCCTTGGTTACGAGCCCAAGGTAAGGGTTGTGACAAGTTGGCCCTTATCAATGAAGCAGTTAAACTTTGAAGGTATAAAACATCAAGGTATATAGAGGAAAATTCATATGTACATTTTAATGGAAGTTGTAATACAATATACACATTACTTTTAGTTTCATTTCAAAAGTAGACTTTTATGCTCAATGAATTCTATAGTTTAACATCTATATAAGATGACATGTTGTGAATCGCAATGTAATGGAATAATAATAATAAAATAGTTGAAAAATAGTTGAAAAATAACATTTATATAATGATAACATAATGGCACAACTAGTTGTATCAATGGGAATCGTACTTGATAATTAGTTGCAAACAAGTTGAAAGTGTCAAATCTAATGGGTAGTGAAAATGCATACATGTGGCATGATTAAGGTTGTACAATAATTGTAAAGTAATTGTTATGGGTGCTACATTTACTTTAGTTGTAATGTAGTTGCCACTTGCTATTAAAGTGCAACTTGCTAACAAAGTCAAACATGGTTAATTACAACTTTGTCTATGGTGTGCACATTTAATATATAGATGTCCACTTTGTAATTAATTTGCAATCATAGTACAACTCTTTGATTTTCTAACTTGGCATTTTATTTATTAATTCCTTGTATTTCCATGGACAATTGTAATATAATTCTATATATTAGTTGTTTTGGCACTTTAGTTGTAGGGTAGTTTAATTGTTATGAACATGAATTTTCATATTGTTGTTGAACTATAACATTTGTAATGTCTTCATTGTTGTTGGTAGTAGCTTAGTGGATTTACCATGTCCTTATTAATTTTCTAATCAAATTGTTGGGGGTTCAAACCATGTTTATTTTGAAATGTTGACTTTGTTTTTCAAGAATATTTTCTTAGGTTTGTATTTTGGTTCTCCTCCAACACCAAGCTTTTGGCATTGATGCAATCAAAAGATTGCACCAAGATCTTAGTCCCCTTATATGTCACTTCAACCATGGTTTTAAAACAAAACAATAAGTCCTCTTGACCTTAATACTCCCAATAGATTGAATACTTCATGTTTTGTGAAATTGTGCTTTAACATTGGTGACAAGATTTGGTGTTAGGGGATTAATTCATAATGAACTTTAATAACTTGAATCTTCTTGTTATCTTTTTCATGTTTCATTTGGGGAACTATATAATAAGATTTATCAAACCTAGAAAAATGTGCATTAGGACATCCAAAAAAACCATTGTATTTTGCTTTTACTCGGAATTCATGGTTGCAAGAGGGGAAAAATGTAGTTAATGGTGGTTGATTTAAATTTTGTTTGCACAAAATAAAATTTCCTATTAAAAATTTCCATCTATTTTTAATTAGTTGGGTCTTTTGAATTGTGATTTAGGTTTCATATATGGCTTCATCAAGGGTGAGCCTAGATGACCTATAAATGCACAATCTGCATCATCCAAAAATTCTTAAATGTGAAATGGGTTGAATATAGGCCTTGTGCCAATAAATCTTGCATTCATGTTGTAAAAGCCTCACCCAAAGTTCTTTGGCAAATTCAAAGAAGTTATATTTATGATGTTTATGGACCAATATTCTACACTGTGTTTGATGTTTGCCATGCAATCATAAATCTTTTTGAAATATCATGATATATAGAACTCCATTTGTTTTTTCAAGTTGGGTCATTCCTAAGGTGATCAATTGAACATAAATTCATCACTTGCACATTAAAATAAAATTTTCCATTTTGTAATTGCCTTCTCAAACTAGTCTTATCCATCAACTCTATTAAGATTTGTAACATGTTATTCCTTCTTAGCTTTGACAAGAGGTAGATTTTTGCCTTGTCCCCAATTTGGTTGGTGTAGTTTCATGGCTAGAGCCTCAACATTAGAACATGAAAACAAAAGTTTGTTCATAGCCACCTTCTTACCTTTACCTTTTTTTCTTACATTGGAACAACTACATAATCAATGGGATATAAGTTGCCCATGAAAATGTTTAGAAAACAAGAGATATGATTTTGCTCCATGGGTGAAAGCACACTAAGGGTGAGCCACTTTTGTTCAAAAAAGGTGATGTATAATAAGTATTATAATACTCAATAAGCTAAAATCCTAATGGCATCCTTTGGTTATCCTAAACACAAGTAAAAAACTTTAAATTTGCACACCAACATTTTTGAGTCAAAATTAATTTTGATCCAATAGTTAGATGAGGAAGATTGGATAAAATCAATGTATGTAGAGTATATAACTTACAATTTGTCAACAACCATAAGGCCCCATGTTTATGATTCATGAAATATTACCAAACAAAAGAAAATTGAAAAAATAATGCAATGCCCATCTATAAAATCTCCTCCTTTTTGATATGGTAATGATTTTTTCCTAATAATAGGATATTCTTATGCATTCACTACTACACCAATGTAAAAAAACACATTCTTTGAATGGAATTTCATCCAAGAACTTTAATTTCTAAATTTTCCTAGATTTAATTAATGTATATCAATATCATACATGATAAAAAAATTCACCCAAGGATTTCATTCACAACCCTAGTTTTGAAATATATATTGAAAATTTCAAATTTTGTGACGGTTATTATTTTTTCATGAATATATTCCATACATTCAAAATTTTCAATGTTCATCGAAAATTTCAAAATAATTGATTAGATGAAGTCTAAAGCTAATCAAATATACTTCAAAGAATCACAAATAATTCAAAATGTGATGTCCATACATTACCTAAAAATTTAATTGTAGAAAGATTATATGTGTGATTATTTGGCGGGGCGTAATGTGTTTTTGCCTTGAGGTGCATAAGAGTAAGTTGCACTGAAATGTTCCTTACAGCAAAGTTTATTTTGATTTTAAAATTGAATATTGCATGTTTTTAGGTCTTATTAGTTCATTTTCAATCAAAATTTCATGTTTTAAAATGGATTTGTTGACCAAATTTATGTCCAAATAATTATATTACATTGGTTTTTGAAAATATTTCTTTCAAATAATTTCCAATGTAATGTTTTAAATTATAACAATGTAAAATTTATTTAAATTCATAATAAATTAATGTCACATGCGAAATACAATATAATTATATGTTTGTTTAGTTTCATAATTTTTTTTCCATTGCTTAAAATTAAAAAATTAAAACTACATTAAATCAAAATACCAATTCACAAAATTAACATAGTTTACATCGTGCATGTTGTTGTCCATGTCAAAGTTCAATTGACAAAGTTCAATTATAGTTTACACATATGTACTATGTATATGTTTTATGCCATGCACAATGATTTGTTGCCATCCATGCCATTGTTTAAATGACAAAATTTAGTTTCATGCACCATTATTATTCTAGGCAATTTCCATGTGTAACTTTAGTAAGTTTCAATATAATTAAAGTTGGATCTAGCCATATAATCATTCCTACTTTTATTTAGATTTAATTAAAACATTCATAATTAGTTATTTAAAATTTATAGTCAAACTTAACAATGGTTGTGTATAGTCATTATAGTCGCAATTGATGTTAACGACAAATAAACATGCTTTTGGGTAAAAGCACACTACACCCCCCAAAAATTGTACTCACAAATATTGCATTTTTGCATTTGGTTTTTTTAATGTAAGTACAAACATCACATTTTGGATTATTTTTGTTTGTTTGAAGTGTATTGGATGAGATTTAGACTTAAGAAAGTCATTTAACAAACATTGGTGAACTTCAACATATGGAATATATTTGTGACGAAATAATATTTGTTGTGGAGTATGAAAAATTGCATACATATTTCAAAACTAGGGTTGTAGGTGGAATTTTTAAGTGAATTTTTTTGTGGTCACTATTATTGTTATACATCAAATGAATCTAGGGCCATTTGGAAGTTAAAAACATTTGGTTGAAAATTCATTAAAAAATGTGTTTTTTTCATTTGTTTTTTTCAGTAATAAAGGTTAAATATTTTATGTATTTGAAAAAAAAACCAATAACAAATGAAAAAGAAAGAGATTTTATAGTTGGGCATTGCATTATTTTTTCAAATTTCTTTTGTTTAGTAATGTCTTATGAACCACAAACATGAGGCCCTATATTCGAAAAAAAAACTGCACATTATATATGTTGTGTACATTGATTTTATTCAATCCTTTTCATCTAATTGTTGCATCAAAATTAATCTTGACTTAAAGTGAAATTTGAGTTCCAAAATGTTGTGCACATTCTAGGGCTTTTTGCTTATGTATAGGATTGTCAAATGATGGTTTCAAATTTTAATTTATTGTGTACTATGATACTAGTTATACATCACCTTTTTTGGTGAAAATTGGTTCACCCATAGTGTGCTTTCACCTTTTTGTGTATTTTGTGAAACCTTTAAAATAATTTTAAACTAGTCCTTTCCAACATTTAGTACCTTTGGTGTGGTTTTAAAATGGGTATCTTCTTCACTCACAAAATGATGGTATGATTTTAATCATCCATGTAGTTTTGTATAATTCATAACCTTGAGTCACGGTTTTTAATTAGTAACTAAATTTGGAATTGGCCATTGTTAGTTTCCACCCAATTGTGATGATTAACTTAAATTGTTTAAGAGGTTGATGATTTTTCATATTCTAGCACATTTTGTAACTAGGTGAAAATATTTCTACTCTAAAGGTTTATTTGTTCCACTCCCCATTTCAGGTTATTAAATGTTTTTTGGGAAAAAAAAACACTAACCAATATTGATATGAAAACAATTGTCAGTTCATAACTTCATCATTGGAGATCAACTTTGTGTGCACATATATGGTTTGGGATATATTGATTGGGTAAGTCTAAATATATAAATTCCATTTACGTTTATGTATGTGTATAACATTGGATTTGTGAATGTAAATATATAATCACATAAAATCATTTAATGTTGTGTGAAACATGTTGGATGTAAGTGTAAAACAAAATGCATAGTATGCATTCATCTTCCCACAAAAAAATAAGGATTATATAATAGAATGGGGTTATTGCACCTCTTGTCGCAACCCCAACTTTGGGCTCACGACCAAGGCAAGGGGTTGCAAAGTTGCAAGCCAAAAGGAAGGAAGCTCGGGAATGAAGGCAAAAGCATTAGAAGGGTGCGGGCCAAGAGGAAGCCTGGGAGTCATCACATACTCCCAGGAGTCTAAGGAAGTGCGAAGGAGTGTGAGGGAGTGAGCATTCGCACTCCCAAGGCAACTCCCATTTTGGGAGAGGGAGTCCCGGTGGACTCTCGAAACTTCAGAGGGCCAGTTGAAGAGCCAAATCTCAATGGATTGTTGCGCTCTTTATACCGTTGGAAAGCCCTTGAAACGTAGATGTCTAAAATGGGCTCGCATTGCTCATTTGGACATCTAAAACACAAGTTATGGGCAAAAGAAGGGCCGGGAGTCAAACTGGCAGTTTGACTCCCGACCACTAAAAGTCGGGAGCCGACCTCTTCCCGAGATCCGATTTGAAAGTGCGACACAACGTTGGAAAGCTCTTGATGAGAGCTACAAGTTTGCTTCAGACTGCGTTGCGATCGGACTTTGCAGTCGGGAGATATGGGCGTCCAAAGTCCCGGGGCTCCAACCCAGGATAGTTTCGGGACTCCCACTCAGGAGTCCCGGGAAAAATAGCCATTTGGATGTAGTCTCCGTCGCGAGCTGCAGAATATACTATAAGGGGGAAGGTGGTGGCTTCCCCCAAGTTCGGGCCGTGGTGAATCTTGTGTGTTCGTGTTGCCCATGGCTCATCTTAGCACCAAGGGTGTTCCAATTATGCACTAACCACTTTGTGTGGGTTGTGTGTAGGCCCGTGTGAGTGAGTGAAGCTTGTCAACTCTTCCTAGTCCTATCCCGGAGCTCCAACACGCCCTTCTACCTCTCAAAGTGTTGTGAGCTAAGGAGCGTGCCCCGACTCCTTCTTCCGCTATTTCCTACTTGGGCCCACATTTGGGTCCTTTGAGGAGTTGGGAGTGCGTCACCTCCTATTACTATTGAAAATTAAATGGTTTGTAGAAAAATGTGGAACTTTGACCTTGTTCCCATTGTCATTGAAGATTGTAACTAATAGAAAATTGAAGATATTAAACCTCTCCTTATCATTTCAAAGATTTTGATTTTCAAAACAAGGAGAATATTGAAGTGCAAGACCAAAAGAAACACATACATGCAAGATGATGTAGGGTGGTGGTCACCTAAAACAAATCATTGACAAATTGTGTAACAATGATTTTAGGAGTTGCGAGATGACTAGATAGCCACCACTTGAACTTGTAAAAAAAATGTGTATGTTTACAAGAGCAACATGGGGTAATGGGAGGGGAGGGGGAGGTAGAGTTCACCCTAAACCAACTTGATATGAAAAATAACAACCAAAGGGACCAAGACAACCACACAAAATATGCAAAATGACATAGAAGGTTAGGAATTCATTTGAAAAGTATAACACGTTGTTAGAGCTTGTAGGATCACCAAGAGTTGCACGATGATCACAATAACATTGTTTATTGCATGTGCAATAAACTTAGATGAAGATGAGCACATGGGGAGAAGTTGCAATAATTTGCTATGCAAGATCACAATGAAACAAATTTTGGAAAACATGTCATTCTTCTATAAAAGTTAACTTCATTTTCTCTCCTTCTTACTTCTCTCCTAAAGTTGCCATTTCCTCAATTCTTTTTTTTTCCCCCCTCCTTCCATTCCCATAATTGTCAGGATATTGCAAGCTGTGATTTACATTTGCATAGACTTACATGGTTAGAAAATATAGGTCGTGATATTTGTAGGGGTAAAACTTACTTGGGCATTTGCGTGTAAATCATGGAAGTTTATATGGCAATTTACATGGCCTTTCACACTTACAGGCATAACATCAATGAAAACTAAAAGCATTTATAGTGCTAGGCCACCAAATTACTACACTAGTGTTGTTGTAACATGTTCAATTCAACACTCTTAAGACCCTAGAGGACCAAATGTTTTTGAGACATGTCAACAATGCCCCCACCAACTTCATGGCAAGTAGTTCCATTACATGAAATTAAAAAGAAATTAAAAGGACCAGCCACTTCTCTCCTTGTAAGAGTTTCTCATAAGACTAATTTTGATGTAGTTGCATGAAAGATTGTGCAAGAAAATTCAAGGACAGAGGAAAAAAAAACAAAAAATATGTTTGCTATCAAGCGATGAACTAGCTTATTAAAAAATACAAGGTTCGGGCACAAAAATTCAGGTTTTAAAAATAACAATATTGCAAGCTCTGAGCTCCTTAAGAAATTGAGATGTGTCCATCATTAGCTCAATTATACTGTTTCTCCAAACATATAAAAACTTTCAGTTCATTTATTTATTTAACAAAACTTTCTAGCATCAACTATATGAAAATTGCAAGTCAATTGCAATTTTGGTCTCAGGGCAGCAAGGAGAGGGCCGAGTTTATTACGTACCGATTTTTAGGGCCGTTCAAACCGGCCTCCGGTACCAGTCAAGCCCGTGCCCTAGACCGGGTGGGGCTCCACCAGCCCTATATACGGCCTGTCTCGCCCCTCTTCTTCTCAACACAATCCTGATTTTTTTTCTCTACTTCTCTCTCTGTCTCTGCCTCTCTCGTGAATTCGTGCCTGATCTTTTGCACCTTCTCCTTTCCTCTTAGACGATTTCTTAAATCTGCCTTCAATGCTCTCTTTGTTTTTTTCCCCCTTGTGGCATGTAGGCCCTTTGCAGGTCTTGCAAAAGAAAGAAGTCGCAGAAGGACGGCCCAAAACGTCTCGAGAAGATGATGTCTCTTCACCATCAATTTCTCAACTAATTCGAGCAGCTCGATTCACTCCTTGTTGAAGTTTCCGCAGATCTGACGCTAATCATTTTTGCTTCGTCTTATTCCATCAGCAGGAGTTTCCTTTAGCTCCACAATAATGGCGCATGATTTTTTTTTGAGCTCTCAAGTGGTCCATTTTTTTTTCTTTCATCAGTAGTAGCATTTCTGATGGGAGTTTCCTTCAGCTCAACAGTGAAAGGTAATGAAGGGTGTACAGCTGCCGACTCAAACATCCGAATACCCTGCTGTTGAGGACGACGTATCCTGGGAGGGTATTCGCTTGTTTGATGCGGGAGGCGATCATCCTTTCTACATCTCTCTCTTGGACTGAAGGGAGCTCCCACTCGCTGTGCTGCAAATCTCAGCTCCACGCTATTATACCTAGCAACTGTAGGGAGAGTGAGTCCAAGCTCTGACCCAGTGAGTGAGCTTGCATCGTCTTTTAAGACTCATGAAAGGGGGGCCTCTCTGCCACAAACACCTATCTTGTTTTGAAAATTTCAGTATATCTAGCCTCTGTCTGAAAGGCGTTCGTGGATACCAGCAAACTTAGAACTACTTTTCTTTTCTTTTTCCTTTTGGTTTTTTGTCTCGTGTATGCAGCTGAAATGGCCCATATAAGAGTGCAATTTCTTCTGGTTTCATTCGATTGCTGCATTTGTTTTACAAGTTGGCAGATTCTGGTATCTTTCCAACTACATCCTATAAACGTCTAGTTCACTCATTCACCCCGCTGTTACCCCCATCGGTCTATTCTTTCTACAGCTAGTCACTGCCCGCCGTCACATACGTCACGAGCCTCTTTCAGACAGGACTGACGATTATGTCATATTGTCCATGAAATGTATTGAAGATGTTGGCACCTCCGCGTGGACTTGGAGCAGCTAACTCGTGAGTATACATGACGCTGTTGTTCATACTATTTCTACAGTAATGGACAGAAAGATCAGATGAAGCTCTGCGTGTCCTTAGCTCCTGGCCAGTAAGTAATTGCAAAGCAGTTTCTAGTCACAACCCTAGTTACAGCTACCACTGGACCCACGTAATCCATCTCCAAAATTGGAATAGTTATAGTACATCTGATTAGGCAGCTTAGAAAGCATGGGGTTCAACTCTTTTATATGTATAATATATATTGTACTTACAACCAATGTTAGGTTAGACAAGTCTTTGCCGAATATTTATGTATTTTACAAAGCCAGAGACCTGGGCAGTTTCAAATCGAATTTTCCAGAATTTCAAACAGTTGAGACTGGAAGAAGTATGCCAAATACATCTTTTGTTATGCATTTTGTAGTAGTAACCCAATGGTTTTCCAATTTCAACAATTTTGACAGATGTCAATAAAATTCTCTCTTTTTTCAGCTAGAACCTATTTGGAATTAATTTTTTTGTGCTGAACATCAGTCATAGGTAAGGTATATAATTTTATCAGATGGTGTAACAAGGTCTTTTTGTCTCTCTGTCCCTTATATGTTGCTGTACAATGTATAACAGGACTGATCATTATAATGTGCTAATGAAAAATGTAACTAACTACAGATATACGCCGCAATTTGACACTCAACAACTGATGTATGCATGTTGTTGTACACTCATCTAACAGCATTATAACAAGAAATTTACCTATTGTGAATAATTACTTGTTAGGTCTTGCAGTGCACATTACACCATGACATGGATTTTTTCTATGTAACTACAACCCAAAATCAAAAATCTTTTTGAGTGCCTGAAATTCCCCAGTTTTTATAGAGATCCATACTGTATATCGAAACATTAATTATTCCAACTATAGACAAAAACCCCAAAACTCAAAAGTGAAAAAGAATAGCAAAAACGACAATCCAAATGAGGTACAATTACTCATGTGAACATGGACCCCTGAACTCATGGGGATAGCTCAATTGTTAATGATTTGCTATTCTGTCATCGATCTGTTCCATGATCATATCCTCTCTTCTCTTGTTTTCTTGTTAAGCCCCCTTTTCCGCCTTTGAATAAAGTCTTTCAGGTTCACATTCTATAAATTCTTCCGACCAGTTTCGCCTAAATTCTCTTGAGGTGGCTGCCATTGCATTGCACCTTGCTAATAACTTTGCTATTTTCCTCAGGATGCTGAGGCACAGCAGAGCCTAACGCCTGCTGTTGATCAGGTAGACAGTTTGATTGGTCCAGGTGCTCCGCCTAACAACTGCTGTTGATTGGCTAGATAGTTTGATTGGTCCAGGTGGGTTGCTATTAGAGGGCTTGCACCTGTTTGCAGTCCCAGTTTAGTTTTATGAGTGGGGTGGGGATAAACAAGTAATTAACTAATCTTAGATGTGAGACACATTTTTGCAGGGTCACATTTTGTGCACCAGTGGAGCTGCTCTTAGCTAGTCGTGCAAGCTCCGATACTGAGCTACAACATTGTGCAGCTTGTTAAGTTGGATACAAGAAGATCAGAGGCGAAGATTCATGACCATGCTTAAAGAGAAATAATTAGTCGACTTCCTTCAGTGCTGATCTGCCCTCTTTCACATTCCAGAATCCTAATCGGGTGAGCTTTGAACACTGTCTCAACTGTGAAACACACTTATATCACAGCGAAGTTCACTTTAGATATGGAGTTTTGAAGCAGGAATGCAGGGGGGGAGTATATATGTGCTGATCAAACTAATGTAACAAGTTAGTGAACAATCGTGATACCGGTAAATGTGTATTTCTGACCTACCTTTGTGTCAGACCTTCAGCTCAGGCCCCTGCTGCTGCTCTACCTACACTGCATGACTCGGTACCTCTACAAGGTTCACATCCCCAACAATCACAGACTAGAAGCTGGCACCCTGACGATATTCGCACATTGGAGTCACACATGATATGACACCAATTTTGTGCTGCACAGATAGACGAAATGGACCAGTGTTGGTGGGGGCATTGAAGTATTAGGGTACTAAAGCCCAAGGTCGAGGGCGTTACTCTGCTTAAAGATCGGCCAGAAATTTACTCTAATGATGGGTGGATTTTAGAAGGCGCAACACCAATATTGTAAAGTACTCAGCTAGAATTTGTATTGTAAATGGAGGACACCTGAAATCCAGGATTATAACTTCCTTGAAAAGAGGAAGCAGCTTACACCTACTTAACAGGCATAAGGACCCTCCTGTGCCTGCAAACTAGGTGGAAACTGCCTATTTCCTGCCTCCCTACTTGACACTGGGTAAGGCCTTGCTGTTAAGGCACTATGCCCAGAACCTTGGGCCTCACCCTTGGATCCCGGGGCATAATGCCCTAACAGCATTGCCGTATCCTATGTGTAAAGCCTACTCCAAAATTGTAAGGCCCACTATTTTGCATATAATGTAGAGAGCACAAAGAGCAATTATGCCGCATGTTAGTCATCAAGCAAGCCATGTCGTAGGATCTTTGGTAGTAGAGTTTACTTTACAGTTTACAGCATATCAAATGTCGGATAGTCGAGCTAGGGCTTTTGACAAGGGCGCCAGTAAGCCAACATTGAAGACAGTATAGGTTTCAATTCTGATAGTGAAGATCTTTCGGCCTGGTATTTTGTATTTTGTATTTCTTTTATTCACAGATCGTTTCCAGATTGTTTCCAGGCTTCCACCTGGGTGTCCGTGATACCAGAAAAAAAAATTTAAAAAATAAATAAATAAATAAATAAAAATAAAAAATAAAATAAATAAATATATATATATATATTTGCTTGCTATGCATTATATTCCAGCCTCTAGATGGAAGTAGGCCTTTGAAAGCAAAACGCATAGCGTTCTACACCTTTGGCCTCTTCTTTTGCTTTGTTTACATAGCAAATGAAAGCGCGCAATGTGTATATTTGTTTTGTGCCTTTCCAAGTTAACTTTTTCTTGATTATTGCGCTCTGCCTCGCAAGGCTCGCAGTTTATTTTGAGAGGTCCCATCAATGGTCGTTTTGTTTGGTATCGCTGTCATTAATTTAGGTCTTGTGGTCTTAGTTTTATGTAAGCCATAATCTATAACAGGTTACCCATGATGTTTTGCAGGTCCAAATAGTTTTCCTCAGCTTTAAAAAGGCTCAAAATCCAAAAGTCTATTAGCAGCAGCCCCCCTAATTGTTTTTTTCTTCGTATTTTTGAACGAATTTCATTTGGGATTTGTGGGAGCCTGGCTAGAAGACTTGGTCGAATATGGTCTGCTAAGATATAGCAGACACTTAGGCCCCTTTCCTTTTATTCTGATAACAGTTATAGCAAAAAATATATATTTTTGCTGCGCCCTCTTAGTTCGGGCGAGTACTATGCTGCAGCTGGCAAAAAACAAAGTGTTCTACTAACTTGTTCAAATACGCTACAGATTTCTGAGGATCTTTACTAAGCCCGGTATCCACTGACCAGATGGCAGGGTGATCTAAATCTAATTGCCTTTGTCTTGGGCCCTCCCTCCTGGGGAGCATGGGTCACACCCCTGCAGAGGGGTATGGAATAGCAAAAAAGGAGCTATTACCACTGGCCATTAACCATAGTATGGAATATTCCAGACCCTAGTGATTGGGAATATTTCATTATCGAGGGTTGTTTAATTCTGACTTTTGGGAATTATACCCAACCAAGGGTGTGGTCAAATTTGACAATCAAGTGTTGAATGGAATTAATTTTAGGGCTGGGGAGCTTTTGGCACACCAAGTTAAGCTTTCTAAAGTTTTGACACATATTATTGAATCTCACTATATTGATGACCTGTGCAAGGCACAATTAAAAACCTTTATTTTATTTTATGATGATCACGACATGTGAGAGGAGGATGTTAACGCACCAATTTTATAGGAGCTTTTCCAAGATGATGAGATTGCATGGTTGTGTGAAGTGTGTGGATTGAAGTTTTGTGTTACTTCAAGATTGTAAGTTTTGGAATTCCATATTATGGTTTTTTGTGGGTGAAGTCAATTTCATATAAAAATTTGAAACTTCAAGATATGATATGAGCCTGAGCTTTACACTTACCATAAGAGTATTCTCATAATCAGGGGTCTCCTAACCCCTAGTTGTTATGGGAATAATCCATACATACCACAGGTTATGGCCAGTGGTAATAGCCTTTTTTCTATTCCACAAAGCGATCTATCTTATGGCTCCTTGCTTATGAAAGGAAGGGTTGGTGTTTTGATATTCCAAGGCTAGTCCCCATAAGAACCTAATTATGCAAACACGTTCTTGACAATATATCCATCATTCAGATGGCAAATCCCTGCTTTGAAAGACCCCAGGGCAGTGGGCACCCCTTGATAGGTCCCAAAAAGACCTCAATGCCCTTAGTCATTCCAAGCTACTTTGGCAGCGGCTGAAAAGGTTTGGCTGTGTCTGGCACATTCCTAATAGGACCTTAGCAAAATCCCTGTGTCTTGAAATGCAATGTCCGAAGTCATGACATGCAAATTATGAATCTATCCTGACATGCCAAACCTAGTGAAACCACAATGAGTAGCTGTGATACATGTATCTTTGGTCTGGTGGTCAAACTACCCTTGAAAGTCCAAACTTCACAAACTTAATCTATTCTTGAACAAACCTCCTCAAGGCATAATATGATTCATGAAATGCAAAGCAATGACTTCATTTCTCATTCCCACATGTTTCTTTTGGAGGACACAAATACAATTCTTCACAATTGGGAAGACTACTTGTTCCAGTAGCAAGCATTATGTGTAGATGTGTACCCATCATGGGCCTGTGTGCACATTGTATGTAATACTGAGTCATCTGTTTTTCTGTTGACACCTTTCATGAAGTTACCATTCACACAAAAATCCTCATCAAGATTTGTAGTGTATTTGGAGGAGTGCTTACTAAGCTTAAGAACTTGCAAAAGAAAATTTTCTAAAAACAAAACGCTCACACCTATAGGCGTTTCATTTTTCAAAACGTCATATGCCATTTTTTTCCCCATGATCCCCTGTGGGTAACACGGGAATCTATTTTTAAAATAAAAAATGTCAAATTTTATGTCATGTAATGCCCTCAGCCACAGGCATTACCAGAATCAGACCTGCCTCTGCTCTTCCTTGCATGGGCATTGCCCTTCACATAAGAACATGGCAACTTCACTTACATCTAAAAATGGTCACTGCAACCAATTCCACCTAAACCAACCAATATTTGATTATTTAACACAAAAGAATCCACATGGCGGATCTGTAAAATGAATGTTAATCAAACAACATGAAATATGAACCATGCCATGGAATTTTTAATGAATAATAGTAATGATTGGTTGTGAGGTTTACAGAATCTTGGAGCGCACCTTAGAAATCACCAAGGAATTTTTATTTTATAACCACTTAGGGAATTTTTAAGTTTCAGAAGATGTTGGTGTCAAGCATAACATGTTGATGGGTACAACAAGCCATGTAGTAAAGAACTGATACATACATAGATGGTTCTTGAAGCTATACGATGCAAGCTTCAATTTGGAAAGATCAATTGTAATTGGATGTGCTTGAACCTAGGTCTGCTTGGGGAAAGGCCATGTCTTGATAAAACAATTAACAACATGGCAATTGTATTGCCACAAGACAACTCTCAATATAAGACATATAATATTGAGTATATGTCATTGATCATGTGAAGCTTTAGATTGCTGAATGTCATCATGAGCTTCAAAGCAATGTTGTTGCTATTCACAATACCATCTCCTAGATTATGCATCTTTGACAAATCCTATGGATTCCTTGCCAAGAAATTTTAGAGGCTTTCCTAGTGAACCTTTTGGAGGCATTGTGTCATGCGTTAGTACCATGTCAGCATGTACACCTATCATTATTAAAAATAATCAAGTAAACAACAAGAAACCCTCACAAATGAAGGTTATAAATATGTTAAGATATTATGATCTTATAAATATGTTTGATCTTATTAATGCACATTAGTGAAGAAAGATTTTATCTTGGATCATTTAATTAAAAAGATTAAATGTTCCACAGTTTCATGATGGAGGTTGTTGCCTGCAATTTTGACAAGGTAAATCAAATGTGATCTTCTATCTTGCACCTCCCTACATCAACGAACCCTTGCATCTTCACCTTTTTTGGAAATACAAAGAGACACAATACACAAAACACAAAACACCCTAAACTAATGTTGAGCACAAACTCAAACAAAAACCAAAAGCACAAAGGTTTAGGAATTATGCCAATCATCAAGAAGATTGTTTCACCACACAATCTTTCAATGCTCCTTCTGCAAGCTTCAATGATGAAAGAAAAAGCTTATGCTTACTGCCATTCCTCACAACTAAATCACATCTAAAGCCATGAACATTTACAAGCCAAATCAGTTTCCACAAAAATATGTGAGATTTTACAATCAACAATTCTCTCATTGTTGCAATTCTCTCAACAAATGACCTTTGGTGGTTCCTTATAGTGCTGATTTTGTGAATTGTTCACCTTTAGTGGTTTAAGTGTGTATATACCTGAATATGTAATGGCTGAAGGTATGCTCCTAATTCTAATAATCCACCAATGCTAGTTTTTACATAGTCTTCTAGCCTATTGACAATGAGCAAGTTTTTAAGCTTTGGAGAGGAGGTGAAAAATTAACTTTGGTTGCCTAACTCTGGTAGGACCTAGGCTAAAATAATTCCATATAGACAACTGACAATCAACAATTCTTTGCCAAATATTTATTCATTTTAGAGAACAAAGTATGGCAATGTCAAACTTAATTTTCCAAAATTTTAACAATTGAGGAATAAGTGTGCAAAGTACACCTTATGTTGTGTATTTGTAATAGTAACCCAATGGGTGTGCAATTCTCAAAAGTTTTTGCAAATATCAATAAAATTTTCTTGTTTTCCAGCTAGACCTTTTTGTATTATTTTGTGTTGAACATCAGTCATCAATAAGGTAGTGTTGTCTCTGCATTCTTCATCGATGAACCAGCAGTGGATGATGGTCTTAATTGGTGAACGAAGCTTCTGCAAATAGTAATCATCATCATCATCATCATTGTCTCATTGTAGTCATCATCGTTTCTCCCTGTCCATGAAGGAAGGCCCAGTTTTGCTTCCATTTTGCTAAAGCTGTCCCTTATGGCATCACCTGCAACGGTCACAAGGTAGTAAGGCCTAGTGTCAATGGCATTACTAGAAAGGCCTGCATGAGGCAGGAGCCAAGCGTGGGCCCACTTTTGGTAATGCTCTCCACTAAGGGCCTTACTCGATGTAAAAATTAACAGGTTTTTTATTTTTGCTTATTTCTTGTCATACCCTGATACCCACCATGTATCACAGGGAAAAAAAAAAGATGTGGGGCATTTCAAAATACAGAATGCATGTGCGTGTGTGGGCATTTCATTTTCTGAAATGCTCCATGGGTTCTTTGCTTTGTAAGGGTGCATGCAGATACCAAAAAAAAATTTACACAGGTTTTCATGTGTATGGAAATGCCCTACAAGCAGGGCATTTAGACCGTGGACCTGAGGGCAGAGTAAAAGCTGACCTAAGTGAATCTGCAAGATGTATCCTCCTCAACCTACTCTCAATTATGGATCATATGCTTGTGGATGGAAAGAGTGTATGTTCAAAATCCCAAAATTTTCCAGAGATGTGACTTAATATGCAACACTATTGTTTGGTTTTCACCATTTTGTGATTGAATTGTTTTGATGATTAGTGATTATTTTTTAAGGTTCCTCATAGAATCTATGATGTTCTGTTGTGGCATGCTATATCTCTATGTTGCACGAAAATCAGTATGCACGTTGATATGGAATTTATTCTAACTTCTTGTTCAGAAGGTGCAGGAATTGATAGATTCAAATTTTCCCTTTGGTTATTGTTCATCCAGATTCTAGAGGTTTGAGCAATAATCAGGGTCCTGACAGATGTAGTACATATGTCATTGGCTGTTCACAATTTCCCTGACCAGAACCCTTAGCTTCTTCACTCTGTGTTTTCCAGGAACACATTCAACGTGGTGATGCACTTTGCTGCTTTGGCGTATGTGGGAGAGAGCATGGAGGAACCTCTAATGTAAGTGCTTTAGATAATCCTTTGAATTGGTAAGGTAATATATGCATGTAAGTCAAGGTGTATGTGGGAGAGAGCATGGAGGAACCTCTAATGTAAGTGCTTGAGATAATCCTTTGAATTGGTAAGGTAATATATGCACGTAAGTCAAACTTATGACCAAGAGCAAAAGGTTCCAAGGAAGAATTTGTTTGAATACAAACTTTAGCCATCTCAAATGGTTCAAAGTAAGTGTGGCTTGACATTTCACCTGCTTTGGTTGGTTGAATGAAGTACTTAAAGCAAAATACAGCCAATGTTGTGAACATCCTAAATGCAATGTATGTCCACAATGTTAACAAGTTCATCTTTAGCAGCACTTGTGCAACATATGATGACCATGAGGAGATGCCTATCATGGAGGATACTGTGCAGGTAGTCAGTGTATATAATGAGCTTCTTGTCTGTAGGGAAGCTGGCTATTTTCTCCTGTATGTGACAGAATCAGGTGCTCCATGCATTTTCAAGCAGTACCACCACTCTCTATAGGCTGCATATCCTTTTAAAGACCATTTTTTGTTAAGTAGTCACAAGATCTGCTGAATTGCAAATCCCCTTCTAATGTTCCCAGTGCAGTATGTGGCTCACCATGTGATACTGCTTTTGTCTAATATGCGCAATAGATATTGTGTTTGGTTTATGTTTTTCTGGTCCTGAGGATCTACTCTATATGCCTTCGATGAAGACATTCCACATCAAATGCATCTAGCCATCATCCCATTTTCCCTGACTTCCTTTGGTGATGATACATTGCAGGCGCCAATGAATCCATATGGAAGATTCAAAAAGCTAGCAGAGGAGATTACAGTGACTCTAATCCACAGTTTGTAGCAGCAATTCTGAGGTGCCAAATCTCTATTTCCTTTTTCTTTTTTGTACTGATCCTAGTGGAAACAACCTGCAAATTGCAAATCTTATCATTTCTGGATTGCAGATATTTCAATGCAAATGGTTCAGGCCCCAAGGGTCAGCTGGGCCCGTCACCATTGTACCAGTGTCAGAAATTTGGTCACAGAGCTGGAATTCATTCCTTGTGCTTGTGTGCTAATATATTAGGTGTACACTGCGCTAATTATTGTTGCGTATCAGGCTCTATTCTGTGCTTTGGTGGAAATTTTCTGCAGACTGCTCTCCTGTTTAGATCTAAAACCCCATTAAAAACTCCCCATCCTTGATTCTTGTGATTGTCCTGCCCTAAACTATAGGCCATACAGACAAGATATCAACATTCTCACTGTAATTACAGATCACAAATCGGACATCAATTATGTTGATGTTGACTAATCAGAGGCCTTCTAATAACAGAAGATCAGTGCAACATTGTCTTCTTGTGCAATGTCATCTTCTCTTCTTTGCAATTCTTCCCTCATGATCATCATGAGCTCTTCTTTCATCATCTCTATATCTTCTCTTATCTTCATCTATGACCTTTTTCCTGTCTTCATCTCTACCTCTTCTTCTATCTTCATCTCTACTTATTTCATCTTTGTCCCTACCTCTTCTTTCATCCACATCCCTAATATTCTTTGGAATTGTGTTCATCCTTCGGCCAGCATCTTTCATGGAACCATCAAACTTGTCATTGGTCCACTTTGAACTGTCCTCCTTCGGCCCCCAACCAGTGTTCGCATTTCTCTGCACCATAAAACAGGGAAGAAATATGAAGATGTTGAAGAGCAGGGGTATGGAGGAAAAGGAAAAAAAGGTTAGCTTCTCTCATCAACAACCCTCCAAAGAATTTTGAAACAAGGAGTTTAAGCATGACTTTGGGTTGGGTTGAAGGTTTATTGTTGCAGACTAGAAACCTTCTCATCATGTGAGAATTTGCAAGAAGATCCCCGATTACATTCCCCACGTTGAAATGCATAACAAACTCCTCGCTCTTCTCTCTTAGCTTGCTCCTCCTCCTCATTCTCTTCTTGTTTCTTCTTATAATTCTCCACATGATCCACTTTGATGATGCGGCCTACCACTCGTGCCCCATTCAAATTATCTGCACAGCACACCACAGATTTGAAAAACCAAACTGAAAGAACACACCTTTCTTTTGTCAATTGCCTTAAATCACAATGATACTGAAGAATCAAACAACAACAGTTTAGAGTTTGCTAGTAGAGATTTAAGGTTTAGGGTTTAGAGTAATAACAATATCTGTTAATAGAGGTTTAGGGTGTTACGAGTGTTAGGGTGTTAGGGTTTAGAGTTTGGAGTAAAAACACATCTGCTAGTAGAGCTCACCAACAGAAAGCACAGTGCTCCGTTGGTCTTCATATGCAAGAAAAGCAAAGCCCTTAGACTTCCCAGTAGCCTTGTCCCTCACCAGATTCACATCTACCACCTCCCCATACCTGCAACCCCATTGTCAGTCTGCTTCTCAGAAACCATCCATTATCTTGAAAAGTTTGGAAATCAAGTTGAAAAACTGGAGTACTGAACCAGGACGAAAGGGATTGCAGACAAACACTGTGCAAAGACTAACCATGATGTGAGTGTAAGACTGAAATCAAGCGAAAACCTGTGGAAGAGAGGAGAGAGATGCTTGGTGTGCAAACCATAGAACTGATGACATGCAGCAAAAATCTGCAAAGAAAGTGGAAGGGAGATCTGATAACTGGATAAAAACTCGAACCCTAAAACTGAAATTCAATGAACTCCAAACAAGAGGGAAACCACGGTGCCAGAAACTAAACCCTAAAACCTAAAATGCACCACGAATTGAGAGAGAGTGAGAGAGCTTCGAACCCTGAAACTGGAATGCAATGAACACCAAGGAGGAGGGAAAACGTCGCTACCAGAAACGAAACCCTAAAACTGAAATGCACACACAACTCTATTGCGAAGAAAACCGGGAGACAGAGAGAGAAGGGGAAAGAGCGATAATATACTCACTGAGCAAATACGGCAAGCAGGTCACCCTCCGTGAGGTCGAAGGGAAGGCCGCCAACATAGACATAGGCAGAGTCCTTGTATTTGGCATGCCAGGAACCTTGATCAGAGATACCAGAGGCTTGCTCCCGCGCTGTAATCTTCTGCGTGTTCTTCACTTGCGTCAACGGATTCATGGTCCCTGCACCTTGCCGATTTCCCAATTCTCCGTCCTCCCTATTTCACCCAATCCTACTGCTCCACAAACAGCTTGTTCCTCAACTCCCTCTTCATCGTCGAGAATCGATTGTCGAGAATCCCTCCAGCTGCAATGCAATCACTAAACCCTAGCGACTGCAGTGTGCAACCACACACGGTTCCTGCTTTTCCTCCGTTGAACCCTTTTAGGGCCTCTCGATCCACTGCAGAGGCGTTCACACCACGACAACTCTTCTGTGTGAAACTCAGTATTACTGAACACCAAACTCCCAAATGAATTCACACCTTCCGCAACACTTATGGGACCATTTTTTTTAATTAATTTATTTATTAATGTTTTTTTGGGTTTCCCGCTCCAGAACGCATCCACTGTAGTGAAAACCACTGTCATTTCATTGCCATTTGTTTCACTTCCAAATGTGGTTTTTAAAAGATTTAAGAAAAAATAAAAGGACCATTGGCCTAAACCCAATAATTTAAATATGACAATTTTCAAACTAAACACAAGAAAATAAATTTAAAACTTTTTAAAATATCATTATAAAAACATAAGTTTTTTCAATGACTTTATTGGAAGTTGAATACAAAAATTGAAAAACTTTAGTATAATTAAAGAAATAGCAAATGCATTTGAAATTGTATTAGTCAATACTAGTGTTCTTTCATAGTTTTACATTGGAAGTTGAATATATTTTGATTATAATACAAAAAAGTTGAAATTTCACAAATACATTTCAATACACAATTTAATTGAAATTTTAATTTTTTGAATTTTTTATTTATTTGCATCTACTTTGTGACCTACTTTTCAACACTATGACATCAGTTTAAAATTTCGAATTTACTTAAATCTATTGTAAACATGTGGTTTTAAAATATAGTTATAACCAAGTCAAAGAACATGATCATATAAATTATTGAACCAAATAATTAACTACTTTCTAGCCATTTATAAGGCCTACTGAGGGCCTACTTGACGACTACTTTCCAATTATTAACCAAGATAATTAAATTGTTCATTTTACTATGCTTTCACCCTATGGGGTTGCTATAAAAAATAAAAAACTAACTATTGTAACATAATGATATCATGGTTTTCAACTTATTGTTGGAATGTGTAATTGTAGCAAACAATTACACTTGAAGGCAAGCAAAGGATTTTGCATTTAAGGAAAGGTTGGTTATTACAAGGTATGAAATACAAACTTGGGGAAATTCCTTTTGCATGCAACACCATTGTCTTCTCCCCTTTGTAGAACCCATTCTTACATCATGATCATATGAACCTCTTCTCTTGTCATCATTCATTGTGTCCTTTCATCTTCATCTTTATGTTTGTCAGTATTGTCCCTACCTATCCTTTCATCCTCATCCCTACCCTTCTTTCCATGTGCATTGTCTATGAAATTTTTTTACATCTTTCTACCTCTCTTTAGCTTGTCTACTTTAGGAAAACTCTTATGCATTGGAGTAATTTTCCTCTTTAGTCCCAATGCTTTTCTGCTACCCTTTTCTTCAACCCTAAATTTAATTGGCAACAGTTGGAGATGTTCAAGTGAACACCAACCAAAAAAAAAAAGCAAGTTTGCTTGGCTAGATTTGAAAGAGAATGGACACACAAATGATGGGATACCTTATAGCAACCCTAGCACTTCAAATCTTCGTTTTCAGGAGGGATGATTACTGAGGAAAGATCTTGGGGGTGAAGGACGTAACCTATTTCGAGGGGTTGTCTTCACATGTCTTCTCCTCACCTAACGATGCCAAGAAAAAAAAACCACCAAATAATACAACAACTAAACCCACAACATTGAGCTATCTTTTCAGGGCAAATGAGGAACCAACAGAAGCCCATGCAAGATCCTTGTGGAGGGATCAATCAAAGAAGATGAAAACAGATCAAAAACTAAAAGGATCAATCGGTTTAACCAACTGCCCTGAAGCCAATTCCCATGATTAGCACAACCCTAAATTTGGTTTCATTTAATGTGAGGGCGCTCGAAAAAAAACTCCAACTCTGTAAAAGAGAAAGGTATTAGGAGATGTATGGCATCACTAGTCACCCCTCCTCAAGTTTTGTTACTCTAAGAGCATCACGTAGATGCAATTGAATGCAAAGAACATACAAAAGGCATCAAATTTTGGAAAGGGAGGCGTTATGCTATCCAGGCATCCGAATGGAGAGATCCAAAAGAATGAACATCAGAACAGCTATTCTGGTAAGTTGGAATCTCATTCCATCCATCTTAAAACATGGAATGATTAAAGAGGGCAAAGCTCAATTTGTGATTCTGAGAATTTCTAACTTGGAAACCGTTATTATATGCAATGTTTGAAGGGCTAGTGAACTCTAGGGACATGGCAACCACTTGGAAACTCTTCCTAGACCAAAATCTAGAGGCTACCCATAAAGTGGTAGAAAAAAATGGATTCCGTTGGGCCAAGATTTATGCTAAAAAAGGAAGTTACTTTGTGGCACCACATGACCCTTAAGTATGGGCTACTACACACATGGCAACTGGCTGAAGCTTAGTTTCAAAAGCACCCAAAAAACCTTCAAGTGACCGACATTTTATCAGACTTCCAATCCAAATTGGCGGACTACTTCCAAGAACTTGTGGCAAAATCCAACCATTCACTAACAACAAACTGGGTAAGGTATAGTGACAGATGTCCCCAACTCTTCTGTGATTTCCACAAGCTAGGAAAGAAAAAGGTTTTAATTAAAGAGCTAGTTGATGAAGAATGTACATTAACCAAGCAAAAAGACCTAGTTCACTACATAGCCTAGTTCTATTCAAAGTTGGTCATGGTAGGGCCTTAATTAGACCAAAGCACAATGGCTCAAAATGCATGTTGCGAATCAATTCCTTCCCGGGTCACAGATCTCATGAACAAGGAGTTTACCAAGGCCCTTTCCATTGAGGAAATAAAGACAACCATTTCAGCCATGCCCAAGGGCAAAACGCTGGGCAAAGACAGCTTTCCAACACAATTCTTCGGGAGAAATTGGAGCAAGTGCCGCCCACACTCTTGGAAACATACAAGGCAATGTTACATTAGAAATCAAAATCAATGGGGAAATAGGGGTTACTTATAATCTTCATAGATGATCTATTACGTAGGGTTGCCTCTTAGCGCCCTACCTCTTTATTCTTGTCGTAGATGTTTTAAGACATATGCTAGAGGATCCAAAGTTTGGAGTGGAAGGGCCGACCCTTCCCAAAGGGGGAACCCTAAGGGACCAAACCTTTGCGGATGACATTGCCCTATACTTAAAGGGCATGAAATAGAATATAGACAAAACTAAGGAAATACTTGACATATTCTACCTTGCCTCTGGAGCAAGAAATTAGAATTAACTAGCACAAGTCATGTGCCATATGGCAATAAAAAAAGAGCGAAATTGGGGTTGGGGCCAAGAGTCCAACCTCAAATGGGCTAAAGAAGTCGAAAATGTGAGGTATTTAGGAGTCCACGTTGGCTTTTGCATACCGGGAGAGGCCAACTTTGACAAATTACTGGGCTCCTTCAACAAAAAAATTAATGCACTCCTAAAGATTGGAAAGAAATTATAGAGGGTGTAGCTTTTGGCTTTGTCAAGCCAAAGGCCAAAGGCAACAACTATTTTTGTGAAGAGTTTATTGTTGATTAGTAATTGTAGACCTAATGAAATTTTTATCCAAAATTCCAGACCTGTAATAAAGACTTTGTTAAAATTTCTTTGCCCATAGTTTACAAAAAATATCCAACAAACAGGCTGAAATAGAAGGCAAAAGGTTGTGCCATAATGTTTCTATACTCAATTTATCATAGCTATAGGCCTAGCTTAATAACTTCACACAAAATTGGATACTACAATTGAGTGTGTTACTAGCTACTATTATTGAATTGTTTTTTTGACTCTCTTTCAAATATTCAATTTAGCTTGTTTATAATCAAATTTAGTTGTAGGCATGAGAATCGATCTTATGTTAGAACATATCAATTACACATTTTGTTATAAGATTGCTTACACTAAATCAAATTGTAAGTTTGGACTATTAAGTTTTTTCAATTCTACTTGTGCTTGTAACAAATGTGTTATCAATGGTTTTTCTAATCCAAATGGTGTTATTGTTTATTGTTCAACAAATTGTTGATCTACCATGGTAAAATGTGATTGACTCCATCAGATATGTATATGCAGAAAGACTATTATTACATATGGTGTTTAACAATGATTATCAAAAGAGTCATTTTTGTTTTTTTGGCCTAATCACCAAGGCTACAAGAACTTTTATAGTAATGAGAACCTTAATTATAGCAAAATCAAATTCTAAGAACATTTTGAAGCTTAGTAAGGACGACAATGTTTAGGCGACTAATCTTTTTTCCATTGCCCAACATCATGTTTTCTGCACTAAATGTGCCATGCCATGTACCATTGCATAGCAAAGCTACATTGGGCAATTGTCATCTCTGCCTTGCAAGAAGAGTTTTAGTTGCTAACCAAGTCCTTTTTTCATCTATGTGGTACCTTGCTACATGTTGGAACCCCAAACCTAGAATGACATATCAAATTGAAGGGTTGATCAGAAATTTCATGGGGGCGCCAGGGGGGGGGGGGAGGGGGAGAAATGTGCCAAAGTAAGACAAGCCACTTTAAATTAGCATATAGGTAATGGAGGTTTAAGAGTTATAAATCCTAAGGCCCAACTGGCTAAGCTACTTGTGAAAAGGCTGACCCCAAGGATAGATCCTTGGAAAGAACTACTAATCCATAGAGCTGAACATGTACAACCAGTTGGAAGGGCCCTTTGCTCCCTGGCTTAGAGATCTAAATTGGATTTTCGAGGTAGCCAAACCCCAAAAATACTCCCATTCAATATGGAAAGGAATACAAGGGGTGGATTAATGTAAAAGGAAGGTTGGAGAAATTTGATCTATCTTTTTTGGTGAAAATTATGAGAAAGATCATCTTTGGGAACACATTCAGATCTTGAATCTAAATGGGTTGCCCTTCGGGTCTGGTAGAAATAATGATGGAAAACCTTTAATAACGAAAGGAATCACAAGGCTGGAAGGGAAACTAAATATTGCTTACTTATATAGAGTCATTGGATTGGTTATGGGACTAATCGAGGTGATGGAGTTCAAAAGAAAAATGTGGGACATGTTGCTTTTAAGAATGAGCCCAAACAAGGTAAAACTCCAAACCTTTGATCTATACCCTGTTAGGATTTTATATAAGAAAAATCTAGAGCTATGTTCAAAACCAGCAAAAAAATAATTGAATACCCCATGGAGGCCCAATTTTGGTTGTTTGGGGTTGGCTACATCAAAGACTTGCCTTGGGATCTCGAGGAATGGCATTGGAGGAGTATCCCCTTGCTTGGTGATGCACCCTTCTTCAGATACACTTCAAAAAGAGGTTACAAAACTCATTCCAAGTGGGTGTTGCCCACCTCCATGGGCTTAAACTGCATTCAAAGGCTAAACTTGAACATGATTGTTGATTAACATCCTGGGTACATTTTGGCATAATGCCAAAGCCAACAAAGTTGGTACTTTAATGTGGCTGATTTTTAATAGGGGGATCCCAATGGGCTCCTAGTTGCAATGAATTAGAATTGACCCTACCTACCAAGTCTACCAAACATGCATGATTGAGACCCCACAACATTGCCTTATGTTGTGTAAAAAAGCTACCTTAATTTGGATAGTTTTCGTGCATCTATGGCAAAGATGGGGAACTATCGACATCATCTCCTTAAGTTGGTAATTCATCGTCGTTGGCGAAATTGTTGTTAAGCTTGAAAATGGTGTACCCTTGATTCATAAATTGCGTGTTTATCATGGGTTTTCTTACATTAGCTAACCCTTACATATGTTGTGTAGTTTCCTTATCTTGATTTTCTTTGGATGGAACGTTGTAGGAAGCATCTCCAGCAAGATTACTCTACCTCTAGGGTGTTGTTTCAAGCTTGGACCACTACACTTGATGTTGGCATGGTGACCTAAAAGGAAATTGGTAGAGATAGGCTTATTAAAGACCTTAATAAGCAGATGCAGATTGAACATGATATTAGATCTACTTAGTGTATTTACTAGTGGAGAAAAGGCCATTAAATGGTCTTTCCTACCTCCTTTGTTTTACTTGGACTTTGATCAATCAAGTGATGAGGTTGTTGCCCTCCTTCCCCTTTGTTGGGTTTTTCTAAAGTTTTTTGGCATTGCAATCATCCTTCAGTGTACATCTTTCATCGGACCATCAAACTTGTCATGCTTCAAATATGACTTATCCTCAAGTTTGATATCCAACCATTGTTTATGACTCTTTGGACCATAAGTAGGAAAAGATATTGTTCAAAGATAATTTGAAAGGGATGCAAGGAAAAAAAAAACGATGGTAGGCTTACTTATCAATCCACCAAAAGATAGCAATAATGAACAAATGTTGCATGTTCTCATAATTTTAGGATTAAAGCTTTAGACTAGAAGATTTATCACGCACAATTTGTAAGAAACTCAATACATTACACATGTTGGAATGCATAACACAATCTTCTTTCTTCTCTTTTAGCTTGCTTCTCCTCTTCATTCTAGATTTTTTTTTTCTTATAATTCTTCGCATGATCCACCTTGATGATGCAACCTATCACTCATGCCCCATTCAAGTTGTATACACAACAACCACACATTTCAAATCAAAGTGCCTCCAAAAGGAAAAAAAAACATAAAATTTGTTTCTCGCATTTTTTTCAATCATCACAACTTTGTTAACAAAACAAATCAAATGCAACAAAAAATAATAATAATAATCTTCTATTAGTCCTAGTTCTATAAATTCACCCATAGAAAGAAAAGCAAGGCCTTTAGACTTGCTCAAATAGCTTTGTCACTCTCCACATTCATATCAACCACCTCCCCATACTTACAACACTCATAACATTTAGAATCCATCAAAAGTTTGAGAATCATCTTTTGCAATTACATGAGGCATGTCATTTGTCCAATGCAATTAAGGAATCTTTCTTCACAAAAATTGCCTACAATTTTAAAAATAATTGGATTTAACATAATTATAAATTTGAATTTTTCTTTTAATGGGAAAGGTTTGAAAGGTCAACAATTAAAGGTAACTGAATAGGAATATTCTTTGAAAACCATTAGCATACCTTAAAAATTTATTCCCTATTTAGGGAGTTGAAATTTATTTTTCATTTTTTTTATTGAATTTGCACAATATTACATGTAAAGATTCTTGCCTAAAAAGCCATTTCCATTCCCAAATGAAAAAGAACCAATACATAGTTAATCTATCTTCTTCAAAACTTTAATGTGAAAAAAGTTATACAATCTAAAATCATAATGCGTGATTTTTTATCAATTAATAA
This sequence comes from Sphagnum contortum, assembly GCA_963920785.1. NCBI lineage: Eukaryota > Viridiplantae > Streptophyta > Sphagnopsida > Sphagnales > Sphagnaceae > Sphagnum > Sphagnum contortum. The sequence goes on from OY987288.1 coordinate 3,460,802, forward strand.
TAACAAAAAGTAGGAAGTGCTCAAACATCCACACATCACAATGAAGCCAACAAAACACAAAAAAACTCATCATGGAGAAGTCTTTTGTAAATTGGGAATAAAAACACAAAATTTACATATCAAATTATTACTTGTGGCAATGACATTAGTACATGAACCAAGTGGATGGAGCTTTCCAACATGAAAAATTTGTAGAATTATTCACAATAAATTATAAAAATTAAATACCAATTGTTTGTGAAAACTTTAATGGGCATTGAAGTTTGCCATCATAATTTTACATGTGCATTGCCATTACAAAATCTGGAATATGAAGCCAAAACAATTGCACCTTTGTAACTTGAATTCATACAATAATTTCTGTTTTTTAAATGTCCACATGGATGAACTACAATTCAATGGAAGGATTTAGCAAAAGTCTACATGAATGACAAGGTCCAAACTAGGTACTAAAAGCCACTTGCTTGAGGAGTGCATCTTTACTAAGTTTTTAAAGGCAAAATATTTTACAAAACTTGTTTAAAATTGTGATTTACAAATTGACTTTTAGATTGTTTTAATCTGTATGACCCAAAAGATGTTGCATTCAATGTTTTCTTTTTTGGTGAATTTTTGTACTATGGCAACAAAAAAAAAGCTAATGAAAATTGTACAACGGTTTTTTTGAGAAAAAAATGCAAAAGTTGACATATCTTGAGGAAAAATAGTCACATGTCACCATATTTAGACAATGAATTCTTACTAGTTGTTAGAATTATGCAAGAATTTTCTTAATTTCTATTTTACTATCTAACCTTTAGCCAAATGTGACTCATTCCTGTTGTGGATGATAACCAATCCACCTACTTGGCAAAACTAAGAAAAAAAACCCAATTGCATTATCTTACAATGTAAAGGTTTGCATTTTTAAAATTCTAAAAAATTATTTTCAAATAATTTCAAATATTAAAAAAGATCCTTTACATAACAAAAAACGATAGTTATATAATTTTTAAAAGTGTTTCTAGATATTCCATACTTATTAGATTGATTTCAAAAAAAATCAAGTAATCACTTCACAATGAAGATTAAACAATGATAATATTTTGAAGTAATTACTAATACCCAATTTGAACCCAACAACGCTTTCATATCTTCATCTTGGAACCACATCTATGCATTAACAATAATGATGTATGGGAAGGGAACAAATTACAAAATTGCTCAAGCAATTGGCTTGCAAAAATGCTCCCACCTCCAATGAAAATGAAACACTCACACACATAATGAAAAGATGGTAAATACACTACGCCAAAATGTGGAATCCATGACTAGCACATTTTGTGACTATGTCTTCACCCTAATATATAGTCATATAAGACATGTCTTTTATGACTATCAGACTTTTCTACCAAAAATATGATTACATTATTAAGTTATCAACTATAATCATGAATTTTAATATGTGTATGACTACAACTAGCCACTTTAGTGATCTTGATCATGAATTAAAAATATTATCCTTGTATGTAATGAATATGTACATTATTAAATATTAAAATATTAGTGCTTTAAACTTTTAAACACCTTTTTTCCATTCTAGGAAAACTAGGTTTATAATTAAAATATTTTGCTAACATTCATTGCTTTACAAAAACAAGGTTTAAGTATGTAGGTTAGCATAGGTAATTAATTTGTGAACTAAATATGTAATGTAAGGTAATAATTAGGTTATAAAAAGATAACAAAGTTATGTACGCACAAAGGGTAAGGCTTAATATTAAGCTAAAAAACATTTCTATTATACTAACACTTTATATTTTTAAACTTAGAAACCCTTTTATGTAGGGTATAATGATTTTTTTAATAAGTATGTAGGTTAGCATAGGTAAAGGGAAATGTAAATAGGTAATATTACGTACCTACATTTAAATAACTATCTTATTAACTATTTATCTACCTTAGTTCTATTCATCTATATATTACATGTCTATTTATAAATTAACTATGATCATCTAAAATTAATTCATGATTTGATCTAATCTTTTCTTAATATTTTAAAAACATAGTCATGCACTATATGATCAAAATATATTAATATTTTCAATATTCAGATTCAAAATAATTTTAAAAAGTTGACATTTCATGCTTTAGAATAATCATATTTAAACATCACAATGAAATCATTATTTAAAAAGTTATTTTAAACATGTAGTGATAAGTTTTTAATTATTTGTAATCCTTATTCCTTCTAATCATAAATTACATCAAATTTTAATTTATAATTAAAATTAATAATTTAATTATTTTCAAACATTCTTAAATTTTAATTTTCTTTATTAAATAATATAGTTATTTTCATAACATCAGATAATATATAATATATAACATTTAAATCACTTTTAATATTTATTTATTATATAAATTAATTTATAATTAATAATGTTTTTCGTTATCTTGAAACTAAATGAACTACAATAAATTTCCAAATAAAAAAATAAAAATGAAAAATTTAATTAATAATTATAATTAATTAATTGGAAAAAAAAGAAAATTTTAGTTTTAATATTTTGTATTATCAAGTATCATATTAACTATAATTATGTATTTTAAATGCTAACTAAATAATAAAAATTATTTAAGATCTTTTTATGTAAATTAAAATTTTAAAATATTTAATAATAAAATTCAATAATATTAAATTTAGATATATAATAAAATTTTGTAACATATTTTACTTTATTTTTTACTATATTAAATAATTAAATGTAGTAAGTAAATAATGAATAATATATTATTCTATTATTTTGTATTACTAATCAAAATACCATTTATAATAATGTCATCTACCCAATTTTTTAATATTAAAACTTAATGTAAAATATTTTATATAAAATTTATTCAATTGATTTATAATATCAATCAATGATATAATTTACTATTAGTTTATGTATAGATATTATCAGTTTTAAATGTAGGAATATATATTATTTAACTTAAATTGTATTTTAATTCTGAGAAATAAGTCAGATTTGTTTTTTGGGCTTTACTTAATAAAATGCTAAAAGATGTTTACAACAAAACAAAATCAATATCCAATTTTTTTTACATGAAATAAAGAATAAATAGTAAATCGTATATCATATGTATATAAGATGTAAAATACATCTAATATATAATTATGTATACATATTATATTAAAAACGTTGAACTAAATTTTGTATTTTATTGTGGGCTTCACTTCATAAAAATGTAAAACATAATATTCATCCATGAAAATATACATTTTTGGATCCAATACTTCTTCATATAAGATCATTGACATATAATATATGACTGTATTAATAAAAATATTTGTGAATAAAATGAATATAATATAAAACTTATTTATACTATATAATAAAATTATCATTTCTTTGAATATTTATATATTCAATTTTTAAATATTTCATAATTATATAATCCAACTCTTATTATAGTATAAAAATTAATATGTATGTATTTCACATACCATATTTAAATGTACTTTATTTCATAAGTACACTATGTAACATTGAATGCTTTTGAAAAGAACATTGTTTTATGTTGATAATCATATTATATGAACTATTCGTATGAAATTTCATATTTAAAATATATATTACACACAAAAAAAATCATATATTTTAAATTTTCTTTCATTTGGACAAAGTATGAAAAAAATAATGGTGGTTAAAAAAAGAAAATGTCTTGAAATGTATTGAAATGCAAGATTTACATGCAATTTTCTTCAATTTATATATTTTAATAATTTAAATTATTTTTGTGTGGAGATTTTGGAAAACCTTCTAGAATGAATTTAAATTATTTCATTTGGACGTAATATGAGAAAGATATCACTAATTAAATTTGACTTTCAAAATTGGTTTAGTTGCATTTCAATTTAAAACTAAAGTGCAAGTAAAAGGTATAACCCACATGTTTTGTCATTGAATCTCATCTCACAAGCTATATAAAGAACACGTCTTCAATTAACTTATTAGATTGAAATGCATATGCCAATTTGGGATGAATGAAGAAATGTTTAACCCATTAAATGGAAATTGCATAGTAAATGAAATTTCTTCTTGGCTATTCATTTCATTTACATTTTGCGACGAATTTGTATGAACTATAGTCATGGTAGTTGTAAATGTCCTTTATAACTACAAATGTAATTATATATGTAATCCTATTTTCCACATTTTGGTGTAGTGATAAAGTGATTTGCATCTATGTTGAAAATCCTTGGAATGCCTTTTAATCGCTAATTCCAACACAATCACACACCATGACAAAAATGAAATGAAGGTTTGATTGTAAATGTTTGAATCTGATAGAATAATGGAATGAAGCCAATGGTAATATTTATGACTAAAATCATGTTGTTGCATAAATAATGCAAACAACTTGTTGGAAATAAAACATTGATAAGAAAAGAAAAAACAATTGCAAAACAAGAAACCAAGGATTAATGATTGAAAGATAATATGACTTGGTGAATTTTTTTTATTCCAACCTAGAGGAGTTAAAACAACCTAGAGCATTGCAACTGAGAGGAACTACAAAACCAATTTAAAAGATCTAGCTCTCAAACAAAACATCTCTAAAACAACGAAAATTCAATGTGTGAAATTCAACATCATAAAGTAAGGAATGAAAAGGAAGGTTGTTTTGGCAAGGCAATGGTGATCAACATTGCAAACATGAATTGGATCAATTGTTCAAATGAGGAGCAAGGTGTTGTAAGGACCCAAAAAGAAAAAAATGTTATTTGTTGAAGAGCAAGGCATCGTAAATCCAATGAAATAATGGATTCCTTACAAGACTAGTGCTAAAAATTGAAATATGGGGAATGGCATATGAAGTGGATGTAGATGAGAAAGAAAAAATAGACTTTAATGAATCTTTTTTGTTTTGATTCAAATTAGGTTGACTAGAGCACCATAGTGCTCAAAATATTTTCATTAAGATGCAATTGTTATGGTTGTTCCCAAAGTTTTGAAGGAAATTTGTACCTGGAGTTTAGAATTATAGCTTGAAGTTCCAAAGAAAGTTATGTGGATTGTTCAATTGATGAACCTAAGTTACATATCTCTCATTTGAACTATAGACTAGTTTGAATCTAACTAGTGAAAGGAATTTTTCCCTTAAGAGAAAATAGGTTTGGAATTTGAATATTACCAAACTTTTGGCTTGATCAATTTGAAGTAGATATATTTGCATGAGTAGGCAAGGGTAAATTGCCTTTCCCCTATTGAAAGAGAAATAGAAGAAGGTGCAAATGGGCTAATAGGAGCCATTGGTGCCCCCTTAAGTGACTACTTTTGGGGAATATTCTTGGAATATTCTCAAAAATGTCTTAAAAAATCTGAAAAAATCTTTAAAAATTCTCTATACTATTTTGTTAAGGTTTGTATTAAAAATTTGTCAAAAATATGTAATTTTCAAAGTTTTCCAAGTCCATTTACAAGTTCTTTTACTACTTAAAAGCAATGGTTACAAGTCCTTTACACTACTTTGAAGGTTCAAATGTTAATGAAATAATTTCATATTTTGGACATTTATAGAATAATATATTAGATTTGATAATGTGCAAAAAATTTGACGTGTTCTCAAGTTAGATTTCTTTTTAACTTTTTTGGTGTAAAAGACATAAAATTAAATAGTGTTTATGACTACTTTTGGCTCCTATTAGCATGATTGCACCCGAGAGTGAGAACATTCTTAAGCTTAAGAAAATTCTTGACATCCCCCATGTTAAAGAGCCCAATTCTGGATTTGTTCACAAGTTTTAGTACATTGTTGAAGAACATATGCTCTTTTATTCTAAATTTTATTCTAAAAGTAAAGCTAAAATTTGCACATTTAAAAAAAAAATAACTTTCAACACTAAAGTTGATAAGCCTTCCGGTAAATTTGCTTGGAACATTCTCTTACTACAAATAGTTTCAAGTGAAGATTTGTTTTACACACTTCATTGAAAAGATAACAATCTACTTAATCTTCTAACCTAATTTCCAAGGAGACAACAATATTTGATGTGTATTAAAAAGGTTACCATTCATGCCAGTAGATTAGTTAATGTAGAAATATTTTCACAAAAATACCCTTTATTTTCAAGACAAAAACAATTATGGTACTGATAGTGCAATCATCAAAAGTGCATAAGTATGACAAAACAAAGACGAAGAACATTCACGCAAAATTCCCAAGCTAAGAGATGATAAACTTTTGTACACTTTGTTTGAACAAACAATTTGGCAAAGCAGAAAAGCACTACATTAAGAATTAATTGTTGTTTAAATTTCTTCTCATTTGCTTTAGTTTCTTGTCCCCTGTGCAAGAAATGATACTTATGCAGAAAAATTTCAACTTGATGGGTACACAATTTAGAAACCAAGTTTGAAACTTTTGTTCCTTAATGAAAGTGACCAAATGTAGTTTGTCAACATGAACATAATGAAGTAACTTGTAAGTAATTATGCCAATTCCACTGCACCCATGCACATTGTCAATTTAAGTCTTCAACTGAATTTAATCCTCTTGAATGAAGTATGGTTGTGCTAGACTTGTCATTTCACTATGCTAGAAATGTCATTATATATATGATTGGTCCTTATTGATTATATTAATTATTTATGCCATTTGTAGTTGATTCGGCCCTATTGTTTATCTTATTTGTAATCACTTATCCACTTGTAATCGTATATAACTAGTTATAAAATGATATTTTTGGTGTAATGTTTCCAAATAACTTATGTATATATTCATATGAGTAATGCACATTAATAACTGCAGTTGAAGATAATTGATTGTGCAATTGACATTTCACACATGACAACAAAAACATGTTAAAGAAAATAACAACAAATATTTTAAAATATATATTAAAGATCTTTAGGGAGGAAGAGAACAGTTCTTCAGCCATAAGGTGATTTTTCTTTTAAAAGTCCCCAAATTTGAAGTGTAATTGTAGCCGTACCCATTTCATGAGAGAAATTTGGTGATATTTCACAAATAAAAAACAATTGCTTCCAAAGGTATAAGGTAATAATCATGTTCAAGGTAATTAAAGGAAGAATAAATAAATGGAAAAAAAGACTAAAGTTTATTTAATCAATCACCAAAAGTCAAACAAATCCATCATAATGATAGGCTCATGGTTTCTTTCTATATTTTTAATTTATAGCATGAATGGCAATGGATTGTGTGAAGGGGTGAAAGCACACTATACGGGGATACTTTAGGCAAGAAAAATGTACTATTTTGGGGTATATTTTGGAGGCAATTTTTCTTTGATTGAATTTAACATTTTGATAAACATATAAAATGGATTTTAATACAAAGGCCTCCAACATAATTCTTGTCATCTTCCAAATGAAATTAGTTTTTCAACAAAATATTTTTTTCAACACATTTATGCTCATTTGAATGAAAAACTTGTCCAAATGTTTTTTGTGAAATCGCATGATTAGTTAAACTTTTCAATTGTCACAATATATTCCAAAGTGTAAATATTTTCTTTGATAATATAATATTAATAAAAAATGTAGTTTCCTTTGACAATTGCATTATTTGGTTATTGAACTCCCTTATTTAGAGTATAATTTATGAAAACCTTTTTTGATATTGGCTTGATGGAAATTGAAAGTTGCATACTTTCAAAAATATATATTTTTGACAACATTTTTTGACCTCCATAGTGTGTTTTCACTTGAAAGCACTACCCATATGGCTACTTGTTCCAAAAAAATAGTGTGATTGATTTGTTCAAATTGTAAGCATAAAAAGTGACAATTTGGCAAACAATTTTGAATTGGTAAAAGCACCTTGTGACTCCCACTTACACATTTCAATGGAAAAATGTAGGCTCCAAGCTTACAAAGGTGTTCAAGTTTTAGGTTTCCAATATACAAATTTGTTATACAATTAAACAACATGCAACATTTGCAAATAGGATCTAAAATTTAAATGTAATTACTAATTCAAAGGACCTTGTTTGAGATTTTAACCCTAGTCACAAGGACCTTAACCAAATTACATCACAAGGTATCTTTAACAATCGACAAAACCAATATCATAACTCAAATGATTTCATATAATGGAAAAAAAGTTGTAGCTTTTAAGAGCATAACCTACCATGTGAAATATACATTAGAAAAACTTACATATGCCACAACAAAACTTTAATGCACCAAGCTCAAACTTGCACAAGTTACAACATCAATTGCAACCCATAACATACAAAAAGCAAATTGCAACTACAACTTTCAAAAATCATGCATTCACTCATAATGTTTAACCTTGTCTCCATCATTCTAATTTGATATAACAACTTGAAAAAGGAAAGTGTCCTGAATGCGAAAATCTTGAGCAATGTTTAAATACCTAACCAATCAATTCCAAAGGACTTCATGAAATAAGGGTGGAAAATGTTCTTTCATCTTATATGCTACTAAAAATTTGAACAATGGCCATTTGAACAAGTTTCATGAACTTAGACAAATAGCCAATAAATTGTTTGTAGCAAATTGAATCTACCACAATTTAGTGATTTGATTTTCATCTCTAGGGTTTTTTTATGGTTTAGCTTGAAAAGGGTTGTCTATAGATGCAAAATATGACCTAAAAATGGCTTAGAAATTGATGAGCAAGATCTACCAAATTTTTCAGGTGTTTAGTAATGTCATTTGATCAAGCTCCAATGAGTTGCAAAAGTGGAATCACAATTTGGCATTGTGAGTAAATGACCTCAAAAACATTAATTAATTCATGATTCGAAAACCTATTCACCAACTCAATGACAAACAAATCACATGCATCAATGCATTGGTCTTTCTTAACTATGATAGTTGTTTCAAATACATCATGAATAACTAGAGGATGAAGACTAGTTAAAGGATCAACATAATGAACCATGTAGGATTATTTCATAATCTAGAAAGCCAAATGTCATGTGCCATCATTTAGGCTAGTCACCCACTCTTATGAGATATGTGTTTGTAACAATGTAATGAACTTTAGAAAGTTTGTAGCCTAGAAGGATGTGTTTGAATCATTGTACATCTTGTGTAGGTTTTGTAAATAGGCCCTTTCAAGGTCCTTGGTACCTCCAGGATAATGGTAATATTGGGGAAAAAATTACCTTAAAACAACTTGATATTAAACTAATAATTATTTATTTTATTACAACAACTCAAATAAAATAAATGACCTCCATATGAAATGAATAGAAATTGTCCACTAAACAACACTCCACTTTACCCCCATTATTACCCCTAAGTAGTATGTGGAGAAAGGTAACAACCTAATCTGAAAACAAAGTGACGACAAAAGAAAAATATAAAGAAGTGCAAGGATGGTAATTCTACCTTTTAACAAAATTACCACCATAGGGCAACAAGGGGTAACTTTCTTTCTAAGAAGTAAAATACCACAAAAACTAATACCTTAGAAGATATTTGACCCTCTTAGAACTTTCCCACCTCTTTTCCAAACCTCCTACCATTTGCACCATGGTCCTATTGTCTATACCACACATCGATCAACCTATTAGCGATGAAAAACATATAACAAATTAGACATGGGAGTCCCAAGAAATATGTGCACCTTTTTATTACCATAGTGGAGAAGTTCATATTGCCATGTTTTCCCTTCATTCTCCATCAACACATAGATTTTTTTATATAAAAAAAAAGAAAGAAAATTGTGTGGACAAGAAGGGAGAAAAAAATAATAATAGAAAAAAGATAATGCGGACATGAACCTAGAGAATCCCCCACCTAGAAAAGGGAAGAAAGAATTAAAGGAAGAGAGAAAGGGGAAAGGGGTCAATAGACAAAATGAGCTTTAAAAAAAATAGAAAAAAATTAAAGAAAACATAACAAAAATGTCTTTGACACTAAAAGGCGGGGGTTGCCTTATTCACCCTTCCCCAATGGTCACTTGACCCCTAATTACCAATTCCTCGAAAGGGCAACTAAAACACATCCACTAAATTAACTAGAGGCATTTCCCCTCAAGAAATTATTTTTATTTTATAAATAAATGTCTAACACTTCTAAAAGGTTTTGCTTGATTTTCCACCTACTAACCTAAATATTAACTAACTAGTGAGTGTCATCTCCCAAGGGAGATCATAATGAAAATTATTACTAATAAAGACATTTACCGAATTGCCCATATAATTAAACTAATGTCTAGGTTAAGGTAAGACTAACCTTCAAGTAATAGGTGTGTGGCAAATTTTGACAATTGCTATGTAATCATATACAAATACATCTTGGCCTTCTATAAATTTCATCAAGGCATTAACAAATTCTAGCATGGGCAAAACACATGGTAGGCCCAAGATCATATTAATGTCACACAAATTCAATAGATTGACTTTAACTAATTCCATTAAGCCATAATCAGCCGCCATTTTAATAATTAACATCTTGTATATTTTCCTAACATGCTTCAAAGGTTGCAACATGTTAATCCATTTTGTTTTCACATTCAAAAACCTTTGGGTCCCTTTGTTTTTACAATTTCAACAAGATTGGTGTTCAAAATGGCATTTTGGGGAGTTCAAAAAGCACCCATACAATGATGAAAAGAGATTTTTCAACTTGGAAATTGTAAGCATTGTGGACAAGCTTTGCTTCACAAGGTTGGTTCTATGTGCCATATAATGGATCTCAATGAAGGTGTGTGGTTGATCCTCATTAAAACAATAACTTGATATTTGACACTTTGAAATGTGAACGCACCATTAGTTCCTAGAGACACAAAATGCTTATTAATAATATGATCTTGAAACAAACTACCATACATCTTTAGCAGTAAAAACACTCTAGGGTAAATCACACAAGGCATATGTGGAATCCTTAATAATTTATTTTTGTAAAGTATTTTGACAATGCCAAAATCTAGATGCCTATGTTTGGTGCAAAATAATCATCTTTTCCAAAAGGTAACTAATAGTAGGCCCCCTAAACATCTTATGATATAACTTTTTTGAAAAAAACTAAATACATTTCACAAAAAGTATTTTGAAAAAGACTTCACAAATTTCCTTAATTCTATGCCTTGAAAAGTTCTTAATACTTCCATGCCATAATGAAAATGGTTGGAAAATCCTAATTTGAATTACTTATGACATCTTTGAATTTTTGATATTAATAAATGAATCCATCATTACAAACTATAACTATGATGAACATTTGTAACTTTTTTTTGTATTGTTACAAAGTGAGGCATGCAATTAATATAGTCCCTTATTTGGTGTAAAACATTAGTTTTCAAATGATTTCACAAATGTACATTACTCAATTACATAATATTCATTAATATGATTTTTTTCCCCTAAATTAAAAAACCATTGGGACAAATTATAATCCATAAGGGTGTAAAACAAATAGTCCTATTATATCGTTTTATGGACATTCTTGTTTGCAATCACCTTTAGAATAGAAAAAATGACATCTTTGATGTTTGTGGTAGTATCGCCCTCAACCAAGTGTTCAAGAATGAACAAAGTAGGCACACATTTAAAACCTACCACCACATAGCAATGGATGGAAATCCAACTATGATTGTTGATTATATTTATTTCATTTATAAAAATTGACAATAATTCATTTCATACATTTTCCTTTGTTTATTATTTTTTGCCAATTCAACTTTTACTCGTATTGGATCAAGAAGATAATCAAGATCAACCTTAATGTTCTAGCTAGAACTAACATTAGGTGAAAATGAAATGGATTTCATTAAAAAACAAAATTGTGCTTAAAACCCTTGGGTAGACTTAATGGTGTGCAAATTATGGACATGAACACAAGTGATAGAAATGATTGATAAACAAATTAATGCCCTCAAGACTTAAGGATTCATGACCTTAATTTGGACTTTGTGGTGTGGATGCAAACTATAACACATGAAATTCAAAATTTAAAAACACAATATATGGTGACATGCTAACCATTGATTACAACTACAAGTTCACAATGAATAATATGGTACAAAGTGCTTATTGAATTGAAAGTGGAACTATGAAGCTTGAGTTCGAAATTGATCCTTTAATCATATTCAAAGAAAAATATTGTAGATCTAATTTTTTGCAATTTGTGTATTTAGAATAAATTCAAACTTAGATTCCAATTAGCACATTCCAAATGTAGCAATGTAAGTACATTTATGACTTATTACAAGCTTAAAACTCCATGAACATTCAACAATTTGCAAGCGACAAAGTTAAAAAATCAAATGGTAATTAATGTTCAACAAAAAAGTGAATCATAAACACATTGCACACAATTCGTTAAACCCTATTATGACACAACCATTATGAATTTAAGGAATTATAAGTTCAAAACAAGTTAGGACTTAGGAGTGGCACTTGCAAGTTGTAACTTGTTATTCCACTTCAACATTGATGAAAATTGTTGGTGATAGTTTGCCAACATATGTAAAGAGAGGCAAAGAATTTGGCAATGGAGATCAATGAAAATGAAGGTGACAAACCCTAAACTAGGTTAAGGATTTGGTGAATGCAAAAAACCTTGAACCCATTATAGAACGATTGTTAGTTTTGCATGTAGGTGCCACACAATGGCAACAAGTGCTAGTTTTTAATCACCTCCTTTGTAAAGTCCTAACTTTGTAAATCATAATTGGATGAATTATTTTTAAAAAATTGTTCCCTCCATCCCCTCCCTTCCACTTTGTTTTTATTCATCCCTTTTTACAAAGAAGAAAAACCCTTTTTCTCTTGAGTTCTCCCAAAGTTACTAAGCTTCACTCACTCACATGGGCCTGCACACAACCCACACAAAATGGTTAGTGCATAGTTGGAGCACCCTTGGTGCTAGGACAAGCCACGGGCAACATGGACACACAAGACTCACCACGGCCCGGACTTGAGGGAAGCCATCACCTTCCCCCTTATAGTATACTCTGTAGCTTTCCACAGAGCCTACATCCAAATGGCTCTTTTTCCCGAAACTGTCCCAGGTTGGGGTCCCGGGACTTTGGACGCTCATATCTCCCGATTGCAAAGTCCGATCGCGACGAGGTCTAAAGCAAAGTTGTAGCCCTCGTCGAGAGCTTTCCAACGCCGTGTCGCACTCTAGAATCGGACATCGGCAAGAGGTCGATTCCCGACTTTTAATGGTCGGGAGTCAAATTGCTAGTTTGACTCCCGGCCTTTCTTTTGGCCATAACTTGTGTTTCAGATGTCCAAATGAGCAATACGAGCCCATTTTAGACATCTACGTTCCAAGAACTTTCCAATGGTATAAAGAGCACAACAATCCATTGAGATTTGACCCTTCAACTCGCCCTCTGAAATTTTGGGAGTCCACCGGGACCCCCTCTCCCAAAATGGGAGTTACCTTGGGAGTGTGAGTGTTCACTCCCTCACACTCCCTCGCACTTCCTTAAACTCCCGGGAGTATGTGGTGATTCTTGGGCTTCCTCTTGGCCCGCACCCTTCCAATGCTTTTGCCTTCGCTCCCAGGCTTCCTTCCTTTTGGCTTGCAACCTTACCATGCCTTTGCCTTGATTCCCGGGCTTCCTTCCTCTTGGTTCGCAACCTTGCAACCCCTTGCCTTTGTCGCGAGCCCAAAACTAGGGTTGTGACACCTAGGAAGGTATTTTACAAGTTTTAGATGGCTACTTCCATGCGCTAGCTTTGTAAAGAAAAATAGTTGTTAGGTTAACGTTCACATCTAGCATGCTAATAAATTTATACAAGAAAATATGGACAAATATCCATAAAATATTTTGCAAATGTGGCAAATCTTCACAAAAGTGACAAATAATTTCGAAAGCTTTGTATGGCTGTTTACATAATTCCATTTAAACAACCTTAAGATATGAAATATTTTCCTTCGACATCAATAAGTATAAAAGTGGGTTGAATTTCTTCACTATTTGCCAAAGTTGAAACTACTTAAGTCATAACAAGGTAGTTGTATTCGAAGGTGCGATTGAATCACCTCCTTTTTAGGGAGAGCTAATGTTTGTTGGGCATTTTGGTTTTACGTTGTTTGACACCTAACTTGACATGAGGCTCTCTAGATTTGTGTAGATTCCATAGTAGAGTACCCCAAAATGTAGTAAGCTACCATATCTTTTGGCTACCTCTTATTATCTTTCAATTTATCGGAAGAATAATTATAATTGTGTTATTTCTTTTTGGACCCTTTTGAATTTATCATTGGATTTTGTGAGTGTTCCAAAATAATTATTTTAATATAAAAAATTGGATAATACATAATAAAATTTTACCATTTTCAAGATGTGTTTTTATTCAAGTATTATGGTTTTGAGATTAATTTTTCTGTTTATTTACGAATTTATTAAAAAAAATTGAGGCTTTAGAAGAGATGCATTGATTTCATTTAATGAAAATAGGTGTAAGATCGTTTTATGGATGTATCATCTTTTTTCAAACCTTAAAGGTACCAACCCCCTTTGATTGATAAGGAATTGATTAAATTTCTAGTAAAATCAACATTGGACAATCACATAAAAATGTGGGTATGCTTTTAAGTTATAGGATGTTGTTATGCATATAGCCTCCTTAAACCCACCAAAAAGAAAAACCCCCACTAGAACACCAAATAAAAATAACCTTCAAATATGTATTTAAAAAAATCGTAAAATCGTCCCACTTCTGGGCCCTCTTTCATCCCATAACCGCTCTTTTAACCATTATGCAATGTTATTCGTAAAATAATGAAATTTCATGAAGTTAAAGTCATCAAATGTTAAAACTCAGGATTAGATGCACGTGATTTGAGAGCAATTATAAGTAGTGAAAATGTAATAGTAGTGCAGGCACTCAAGTTTTCATTTACCAATGGTTGTCATTAGTGAAAGAACAATTAGGAATCAAACTAGTTTTCAAAGTTACGAGATTTTGAACTTAATACTTCCTAGAAAGAAACAAAGGTTTTAACCTCTAGACCATGACCTTTCATGTGTGTGATAGTTTCATAAATTTCTTTATTTAATTATGCATGCTAATGTTTTTAAAGTTAAAGCCATCAACACGTGTAAACATTAGATTAAAAATTTATATATATTTTCTTCACATGAGAACTTGTAGTCTAGTGATCAAGTCTTTTCACCTCCTCTACAAGATTGGGTTCAATTCCTTGGGGAATTTTAGGCCTTTAGGCTTAAAAATCCTTAGTTGAAGATTCACCTTTGATAACGCCTTTGCTCCACCCATGTAATAACTTTTTGAGAATCTTAGATGCATTTGGTTCTAGTGAGAACTGATGGGGGTGGTTATTGATTTGGATATCAACTAATGTGAGACCCAATGGTTTTGAGTTAGAGTCTAGGATTGGAAATTGATCATGTACTTGCCTTCTTTGTGATACTTGAGAAATGCTAGGAAATATTAATGGTAGGAAGAACTTAATTTGAATCAAACAAGAATTAGGTTCAATTCTTATAATTGAACTTGGAATTGGATTTGTTTTTCAAGAATTACATTCAAACTATGTTCGAAGCTTGGTTTGTTTGTGTAATTCAAATTAAAACCAAAATACTTCTAATTTAATATTTAGAACTAGAACTAGAATTCTTTTAATAAAAATTAAAATCCTTCTAGCCTTAGAGAATACATATTTTGGAATATGTTTGTGGTTATATCCATGCAAATGACTCGATATCCCAACATTAGTTTGAAATACCTAATTACAGCAAAGCTCATGTAAAAGGATTTCCAATATTTCCTTAACTATGGAAAGTTGGCCATGAAGATAATAAGGTCCCTTCACTCTTCAAGACATATTCCTAGACAACGATGAATGTACAAATCCACATTCTATAAGCATTGATTGATTCTTAAAAGGCCCAACATTTTCACTTCACCCTATGAGGAACAAGTCACGGAACTAATGTGATGCATTGTACATTAAGGGATCCTTTGGGGATTGATCTAAATTTCATGATTTCATTATTGAGAACTTTTCTCAAATATTACTCATGAAATTAGAAGAGTTTAATAGTGCAAAATATCATTCATTGTAGGTGAACACTCATATATATATATTCCAATGACAAGATATCGAAGTTGGCATAGGCAAAGGTTTTGCATAATTTATTGTATGGTCTTCAACTTGATAATTTCACATCAAATGTTTTTCATATATATATTTTTGTATCATCACCTTTAAATTGCCACATGTGAAAATTGAATGTTATTGTCCTCCCAAGCAACATCACACATATTTGAATTCAAAACGTCACATCACATTGAATAAAAGATTAATCCTTTTTAAATGTTCTCTTTATGATTGATATGATTTCATGAAAAATTTATACAATCATGAATTTTTTAAAATATTGTCACAAATAAAATTATATTAATATTCCAACCTTATGTTAGTTCATTATCATTGGTAGTGCAGAGGAACTTGGAGCCCAAGTACTACTTAAAAGCAAACTTACATAAGCAAGTCACAAAGTTATCATAATTTTGCTAACTTTCTTACAAATATTGATATTGTAGTAATTGTATAGGTGCACATTGTATAATTGAATGACACATTCTTCTCCTAACATTTATGTATAGGGGAAGGCACTATTATCAGTCCCTTGCATGACTAAGAGCTTAGATGCACTTACACAAACTTTCCCTGCATAATAACAATGACCCATATTAGCTTACAGAAAATTTCCTGTTTCTTCACAAGAAATCTTTTACTCTAGGGTGATGAGGGAATTGTGCTTTGTAAGACTCCTTGAAGATACACTATGCAAGTCCTTTGAGCTCATTATGAGTACAACTATTACACATTTTATGAAAATCTTTTTTTTTTTAAAAATCATTTTGATGTGATTTTCCCCAAAATTCAGGGATTTTTCCACAGAATGTTTTATAAATATGTATTTTCTGTAAAATGGCAAAAATTTGCCACAAACAAAATCACTGCTCTAGACTCTGGGGTATTGGCATTCATGGGGAACATTTTCAAGGTTACCATAATGAGTAGGGTCTAGACTCTGGAGTCCAGACTCTGAGTCTTCAAGTCTTGGTCTTCAACTTGGTCTTCAAATGAAACATTTGGGTACATCTTGGTGTGCTGGATGTGCACATTAAAAGGTTAACCAGGTGGAAAGCACAAAGCCCATTAGAAGCATTGGGGGGATTGGGCTGGTCCTCTCTGCCTATGTCAGCAATCATTTTCCTGGATGCGGCTAGTTAGCTTCTTGAACAAGGGCAGAGTGTATGTACTATGTATTGCTTGTTCCTTACTTCAAGTATTTTTTTCTTTTTCGGTTTACTTGCGAAACAAGTCCAAAGAATTATCACCGTCACAAGCTGCAATGTCTGTACAACAAAACTCAACATGACCCATTCTAGAACAAGGGATGTGTCACACTGTGGCCTTGCCATTTACATTAAAAAGTACCTCAATGCAAAAGAAGAATCAGGTCTATCTGCTAAAAACTATGGCCAAAATCCTTCAAGATATTATAACTCTATAACTAATCTCACGTTTCAACACCAGGCAAAATATCTTCTTTCAAAAATGCTAATATAAAAATAGATCTATTACCTAGGGGCCAAAATCCTTTGAGCTACTATACTCTATAAACACAATATTCGTGCCAACAAATGATCAATGATCATGTGTCATACTTACCAGCTGCTCAAATGCATGGTTGAAGCAATGTGCAGTCAATAAGATTTTGTGTCAACCCAGCATCCACAGTGGACCACCCCACTGGAAACCGATTCTGACACAATTGACGTACACAATGGGTTCCACCTTGGTAAAGCTACACTGCAAAATCCTGTCTCCTGGGGACACTCTACCTATGTAACTACCAGTGTTGGTCTGGTATATAGAGTGCGAGACCAATATCAATACTGGTATCAACACTGGAATCGAATACAAGAGTTTCTTATGACCTTAGTCTGGTACCAGTTTAATACCAGCACCAGCTTCTAGGGACTTGATGCAATACCAGTCTATATACCAGGCTGGTATCAAAGTAAGGTTATACCAGGCCAACACTGGTAACTACCTATGTAAGTTAAAATAGGCAATAGTTATTAGGAAATGTAGCTAGTAACTTGGTGAGCCACTTGGTGACTTCTATGTAGGTAAATGTGTCCATAGCTAACCACTATGGACTAGGTAACCAGTGAGAGCCATCCGGGTTACTGAAAAGAATCAAGCTGTGCAGGTGATGAGACTATTTCCATTAACCAGGCATCCGAAGTTGGTTACCATACACAATTTTGGCTGTCATAAGGATCGAGACACCCCCTTTTCATCCCTGTAGGAGTGGTTTTGAAACGTTCATCCATGCAACAAATGGGTTATCCTAGCATTGGGCCAATAAGAGGCAAGGGTGTTACCTAGTGCTAACTAGTAGGTTGCTAACAATATCAAGGTCACACAGCGTATGGCTTGTTTATCATGGAGTGACATCCAATCAGGTTGTTGAGACCCTCACAAACAGCTAGTTAGGGTTATAGAACAGGAATATATGGAAGAAGTGTGCATTGTGCACTCCTTACATCTGCACAGTGCCCTGGTGGGTGGGTAGCCTACATATATTGTTGGACTCGGTATGATATTGTAGATTGTTGGACTTGGTGCTGGTTGTTCACTCTATCCGGAGTCAATGTGTGCCAAGTCCCTAATAAGCTTGGCTTGTAAACAATGCACATATGATGTCAGGCATACAACTGTGGCTGAAGCATGGAAGAAAAAGCAAGACAGTTGTTCCTTGGGTGTTAAGGATGTCGTAGAATGCTTCACAAAATAACTCCACTCTGCCTGCTATAGACACCTCAGGTGTTGACAACATACGGCCTTTCCTTATACAATATTATCATACATGTGCTTTTTGTGTGGGAATGCCTTTGGGTCTTCATGTCCTACCCTCCCAAACTCATTTTCCCACAACTTTCCTCAAATTGACCATGATTGCTTCAAGTCCACCAATCTACCCACCCGTTTGTGAATGTACCCCATCTGTTCCGACAAAACTGACTTATCTCTATTATAATCACATACCTAGTGGTCTGTTGTTTGTTCCAAATCTTGAATCTCAAATGTCAAACTTACATAATATGTTCATTCCATGTGCAATTGTGAATTGGTCTTATGTATTTATTTCCCTTATAATCGTCAGGTTTCACCTCATCATAGAGGATGTGCTCAATTTGTGTCATCTCTTGGTTGGATGTTGGTACTCTCTTTTTGTTCTTCCCCTTTGCCCTTGAGGGTGACTGCTTTTCCTTGTATTAAGTTTGAAGGGTTTCATCAAATTTACCCACATCTCAATAGTATGATGGAGGCGTATGAAAATTAAAATTAGGATTAGAGCAAGAACCACAGATTTGTATGTCATTTTAAAATCATTTTAGGGTACAGGAATGCACCATACTTATATAACCATCATGCAGTAGGCAAGTATCCAAAGTCTGAAATTTCTTTCTTTGAGAATTTCTTCTATTTTTTTTTTTGGAAGGAGAATATGTTCATCCTCCTTTGTCATTGGTCATTGCCAAGTTCTTTTGTAATTTCAATGTTATGTAACATGTCACTTTGGTCTTTTTGGGGTTTTTTTTTTGGGCTCTTGTTTAATAGTAGTAACAAAATATATAAAAGAAGACCCAAAAACAGATGGATGAAAATCATCAATCACAATTGCTTTCCCTTTTTATCTTCTTTTGCCCTTGTTTCATTTTTCCAATGTTGGGTGGTTATCAGGAATTGACCCTTGACAATTATCAGGCTTGCTCAAAGGGCTCATAGCCACCAATTCTATTGAATTTTTTTTACAGAATTGGCTTCTGATATTTTTTTAAACATAGTTCGCGAATTTTTTTAAAAATAAAATTGCTACCATAGGTTATTCAAGGGGTTGGAAATAACTGGAATTGGTGGTTCTTTCATTTTGATTTTTTTTGTCTCACAAAACAACTAGATTTGTGGTTCTCTGGCTATTTAGAAATCTGGAATGTTATTTAGGTTGTACCCTCATTGTTGATGTATGCCAATGATCTACTTGGTGGGGTTGGCCAAAAAGAAGGTCATGTACACCTTTATGTGCACAGGGCGAGGATCCCATCACAATTTCTTCTCCATACTAGTGAACGCTAGAGATACACCCATGCAACACACCAGTATGTGAACCCTAGAGATACACCCATGCAACACACTAGTATGTGAACCCTAGAGATACCATCCATCTTATGTGAACAGAAGAGACACCATCCACCTTCATCCATTTTTGCCAACTATTTTGAACATTGGATTTGAAATATTTCTTTGGTGTGTGCAGGCACAACACCATCCCAAAGTCATCATTCCCAGTTTCCAAGCAAAAATATGTACATTCCTTAGCATGTACACTGACCTCAAATTGTTCAAATTTAAGCTTTGAAGATTATTGCTAGATGATGGCCTTAAAGTTTTGGGTCAGACTTACTGGATGATCACCTTAACTTTTAGGGTCAAACTTCATCATTTGAATCACCTTCTGCTACTTTTATTTGAACATTATTAGACTGAGGTTTGAAGGATGAAAACATGTTTAAATTGAGTGATCTTGGTATCGTCAAGAAAAAATCACAATGAGACATATGTGATGTGAACTTCTACAACCATAAAAAGTACAAATGTTTTTCAATAATTGTAAGGATTTGAGGGGTTGTCACTAAATTGTCAAAAAGACTTTTATGTAATTGGGGAAAACAAACCATGTCCAATCATGTCATGACCTTGAAAAGTTTTCATTGAGGTCCATAAAGTATTGGTGTCAAATGTTCAAACCAAATAAAGGGTTTGGGGGGGTTGTTAACCCTCAAAATCAAAGTGTTTCAATTTCAAGAAAGGACTTTGATAATCTCAAATTTTTGCCATTTCAATGTAGACATTTGGACGTGCAAAAGTATATTATGAGATCAAGTGTTACCTCCCCTAAAACCTCATATCAAGGTTGAATATGTGTGAGCTTGTGACATGAGTCTATAATCCAATTTCAATTGGAAACTACAATAATCATGTTCTTTGTTTGATTGGACAATTGTGGTAACCAAAAAGTGCAGGTGAAGTGTGCCACTTTGTACTAATCATTTAAAAACTCTTGCACTCTTATCCTAATCACAAGGTGCTTGGGAGATTGTCCCAAGCTTTGGAGATTTTGGTTGTTGCTAGGATTGCATAGTTTACCACCGATATCACTTGACAAGTCAAATGGTGTGTCAATTTTAAACATATCAAAAAAGTTAATAATAGTATAAAAGTATAACCCACCTAGCATCTAGGCATGACAAACTAATCATATCTAACTACTTTAATTCAGTTTTGATTCTCAAGCTATTCATGAATTTGTCTAAAACTTGTCATCTCAAAAACATTATTCCCAATAAGTATGCAATCCAAAGTGGTCCCCTTTGAGATCAAGTCATAAACAAAAAAAATAGGAAAAATTTGTATAAACCAATCCCCAAGATACTTGAAAGTAGTTCCAAAAGATCCTGGTACAATGCCACACATGCATATATGCTTCACAAAAAAAATCTTTCTTCACTACATTACAAAATTAAAAGATGGAATATACAAGTTTAATAGAAGGTGTTAGTGTGATCGATAGTGTGCCAAATCACAACAATACATTAAACCCTTGAACATTGATGGACATAGTAGCTTATAAGGAAATTTTGAATCCCTAATCTAACAAGTTTTTCAAGAATCAGCTCAATTACTTAGGAATCCATGCTGAGTGGTATTTTTTTGCATATAGCCCTAGTGGAAAAATATGCCAATGTAACCTCATGTATGTTGGCCCTTGTATGGTGAGCTCTTAGGTGAGTATGGAGGGAAATTACATTTTGTTACATCTTGTAATTTCCCTTTGTACACATGTAAAAATATAATTTCCCTCTTGTACCCATGAAGGATCCCTTCTTGCTATCAATGAATCCTTGCTGACCATGCTGAAGAATCTAGCCATCAGGCTTTATGTCAGATAACGCCCTCGGAATGGGGGGCCTCTTGAAATTCCAGTTCACCCAAGGTGATAAAAGGCACTTGTTTTGGGAATGCGCTATCCCGTGGGGCCTTACTTCACCTATCACAAAATTCTAGGTGCCGTGGAAAGTGGCTTGAAATTTGTATTCCAAACTAAAATGGTGAAAGAACAAGACACAAGAACAACATAATAGACTAGTGGGTGCCCGCGGCCGAAGGCCACTGTGAAGCCCCTGTGTGAAATCCAGGTCCCAAAATTGAGATCCCACATCCAGGTCCCAAAGTTGAGATCCCAAGTCCTGAAAACCATGTCTTGAAAACCATATCCTAAAATTTCCCAGGCCCCAAAGTTGAGATCCCAAGTCCCAAAAACCATGTCCTGAAAACCATATCCTAAAATGACAGTCCACTCTCTCCACACCAAATACAGCTTGAAAAAAAAAAACCTCCCGTCCAACCTCCCAGCCCTAAACCCAAAACTTAAAAGGAAAAAAACCAAGGCACCCTGAGAACATGATTGCACTTCCCAATTGGCTGGATGATTATTTATTTATTTTTCCGATGAGTTGCTGATGTGTTCCTACCATTTCTCCAATTTGTTCCCCACGTTCCCAATGTGTTCCCCATGGGTATTCCCTATCGCACCTTGCTTTAATCCCATAGGTTTTGCTCAAAGTCCTCCCCTTCTCACATATATCGATGGGCCAAAGGGGGAGGCATTCCATCTATCCATAGAATCTTCAATTTTTGCGAGCCTTCATAGTTTCAATTATTTTATGCCGGGGCCAATCAAATTCAATAAAAAAAAGTTGGACTTGTGAGGGATAAAGGTCAGGCCAAAAATGGTGATGAACGTTTTTGGGAGGAGAAATTTCATGCAGCCCATGGGAAGGCCCAAGCACACACTGAATGTGCCTTGCATTTTTTCCTTTTAAATTTGGGGGGCGGGGGATGTAGAGGAGGATATTTTTCAGTTTTCCCTGGTTCCCACTATGTTGACCATCCCACCATCCGCTCACTTTGGCTGGGGCCCTCAATGGATGTGGGGAGGGGGGCTCCAGCCAATCAGGAATAACTGCATCAAGACACGGACACCAATTTTTTTATAGTAGTAGACTCTTCCATCATCTTCTTCTTCCGGGATGAGGAACTTGGATGGACGGAGGATGGGACGGATGACGGGACGGATGGATGGAAAGGAGGACCAACACCAACCAACACCGCCGGACAGACGGACACCACGGATATTATTATGTTGGAGATATGATAGAACAACATAATCATGAATTGCAGTTTATATATCTCATAATAATAACTACTAACTGCCTGGCTAAAGTGGACAGCCCAAATCCTGATGAACTTCCGAGTGAAGCCAAGGAGGCTGAAAATAGTCCTCAGAGTAGGTGAAACTCTCTGAAGCTTTTAAAAGTTTAAAGGTAACGGTGTTGAAAAAAGGGTATGAAACCCACCTTTTTAAAGGCTGAAATGGCTAGAGTGTTGGGAAGGTTCTGAACCATGCCGACAACAACAACACTTCACACTGGTGACTGGCACCACAAATACTTGGCGCACAGTGCGGTTAATGCATCAATGCAGTCACTCCTGCTCCTTTCTATTCGTAAATGTGATGCCGTGCATCTCAGAATGAAATGAAGTGATTCATCAAAACCTCAAACCCCAAATGCACACCAAATATGTGTCATCCTCAGCATATTGGTATCAATCAGATGGGCGATACTTGTTGGTTATGCATCAGGGTAGGTTATCAAATAACTTGTTGAAAACCATCGGTTAACTTGCTGGTTATGCACTGGTTATTAGCTGGGATTTTTTAATTAAAAAAATTATAATAAAATATAATTTAAAAAATGAGCGTTTAGATATTGATGGCCTACCTGGATGATAATCAGGTCATCCACGTAAGTTGTTACATTTTGAAATTCCAATAGCAGGCAATTATTATCGGGTAAAAACTTCAATAACTGGCCAACACTGGTGCCTACCAACCCTACCCGTTTGTTGCTTCTAAGGAAATATTGAATTCAAACCCTAAAACCCACCAATCAGCAGCATTGCTGCAAGTCTGCTAAAAATTCAAGCTTTTGGGAAAGAATATTAGTATGTAGGCCGATTCCTGGTATGAAACCTTGTATTGATATTGGTACCCAAGGACCCTAGAAGGCTCCAATGATATCAGGCAATCCCACCCTTGTGGCAGTACTTGAGGTAATAGCTACCAACCTTGTATCAGGTTTGTACCAATTTAAATATCAAGTATATACTTGCCTCATACCAGCCAAAAAGCAGTCTTGGACCCAATACTAGAACCACACTGGTATGGTGAAAAGTCCATACTGGACCAGCACTGGTGTGACCTTGAACCACCATCTCTTCTCTTTACCTGGACCATCTCTAGCATGACCAGACCATTGCAACACCAGTCGAGCAAGATGGTTTGGGCCTTGTCTCAACTTTGAACCAGGTCTGAGCTAGGGTCTAGTATTTTGGATTCTTACGCTATGGCTTGTCTTTGATTCACATCCCCGTTTTTTAGCCTGCGCAAAATGATGAAATTGCCTCTTGCGCAAAAAGCATAATAGATATATGGCCAAGAACATCGGAGACAAATAAAACTTTGTATTACCCACAAATAGGGTGGCTTAAACCTCATCCTGAGTTGACACCCCTCGTCCAGGTCCATTCAGAGCAGAGATGTTAATAAGATCATCCAAAGAAGACTTGAGGGCTGAGGTGCTGCCACTTCAATTTTACCCACTTCTCCTTACAAACATGTTCTAGAAATCCATTTGGATTTTCCTTTGCATTATTCATCCATAATTCCCAGTTCACAGAGCTTGTAACTTCAGTATAGGAAACCACTACTCTCGAACATACAGACTTTACCATTACAGTTGCCCATAGTTGTAAATGCAGTCAAAACAAGAGTAGTGCTGCATTTTCTTCCCTTGGTCTGGCCTTTGCCCCATTTTTTTTCACCTTGTCATATTTTGCACCCATCTAACCTCCCATGTTACGAGTACCAAGGGGCATATAACATGTCAGGTAGGCTTTGCCAAAGGGTCTTGTAGCATGATACATACCCCCTTAGCACCCATAACATGCCCAAAAACATGTATAACATGGACCCTAAACATGTCTAAAAATCCCAAGGTGAAAACAAATGGGGCAAAGGGCAAAAACATTTGTAACAGTACTCTTGTACTGACGGTTTTAAAGACTATGGGCAAATGTGATGTTAGCGACATAAAGGCACAGCTGATTAGGCTCATGATCGACTCTGTATACATGCACCTCTGCACTTCAAAGACATAATATGCATTATCGAGCGATTTGTCATAGTTCATTGCAATTGCCAGCAAGCAAATTCACAGCTTCCCAAAACATATGTTGTACAGCCCTTTTTTTTTACTGGCAAAATTTTTGCCAAAAAGAGAAAAGAAAAATCAAATATTTGAAAATGAAATGAGAGATTGGAGGTCTTCCATCCCCTCAAGGAAGAAAACTTTTAAAAATCACCGGATTCCTATAGTTGGTTTTCAATGTGTAGCCATAAATATAAAAGGTTGACTAAAACTTTTGTGCTTCATATCTAGTTTATAGCCAGGTCTGGCTAAATTATCTTCTTATAGATGATTATCATTTTTCTACATCTTCCTATGGCCGACTTGCCACTTAGGCTCTACATTAAAAGAATTCTTAACACAAACACTGATGTCCCTGAGATTCTTAGGATGTGTGGACCTGAAGGGACTGATTCATCACTGCCAACATCCAAGGCTTGAATTCTGGACAAAAACCAAATTCAGTACCACCCAAAAGTTTGAGGGACTACCATGTGATGTCCCATGTTGAAAGACAAAAACATGTTTTGTGACAAGTGGTCTTGAAGTAGTTAGTAATTCAAGTGATTGGGAGACACAAGCACCAATTGCCGAGCTTTGGGCCTAATAGGAGGCAACATTATGGGGACAAGTTCACTACCTATCAATAGAATCAGCATACTTTGAACTCTTGGCTGAGGTTCAATGCACATGCAGACAATCTAAAGTTGTCCTACTCTTCATTGGGAAAGTGACTTGGGCAGTGCATTACTAGAGCATTGGACTTAAAATTTGTTTTGCCCAAGCATTCAACCCCAGCCTACGATATAGCTGGAGTTGGAAGAGCTTTATAGGTTCTCATCACTTTGCAAGTGAGTTTGCTTTATGGTACTGGTTTTGTTTGAAAATGAATGAACACGTAGTTGTGTAACTGGCCACTTACTTTTGTGTGGTACATGCATGACAATTGGGCGCTTGGGGCTTCTTCACATCGGTCACCTAGGTGCATGAAAGAGGGAGTAATATTGCAACTTGCAAGTAGGAGCGCTTCATTCTAGAGGACCTTCATCATAGAGTGAACCCTCTTATGACCATGAAAATTTGTTCATTTGGGATGGTTCTGAGGTCAATTTTTAGGTCTCTAATTAAGTGAGTTGCCTCATACAAATCACATATCAAATCTTGTGAAGTAAAATATATTCTTTTGTCAACTAGCAACCAGCACAACATTATCGATATGATAATGCAAGGAGAAAAGGAAATAAGCATTATTAGATATCATTGTTTTCAAAAACAAATTGGTGAAGGTTTTAAAACTTGGTAGAAGTTTTTCTTCAACATAATGAGATAAACTCAACAGATTTTGGGAGGGAAATTTTCTCAAAGCGGGATTCTCTTGAAAAGAACACATGTCCTCCTTTATCACCCTAGGTGGCTTCGTCTACCTCAAAATTACCGAACTAACAAGGAGTGAAAAGTGACAGAAAAACCCTCAAAAACGCTCAAAGTGAGGGAGTGCCAAGTGAGAAAAACCCAAATTACAACTTCATAAACCCTATACCTGCACCTACGACTTGGCCCCAAGAAAAAACATTTTTGACCCATCAAGCTAGGTCTATTTACAATATCAAGTTGATTCTAGGTTTTTCAAAGTTTGGCTATGAAAATTAAACATGAGGTTCTCACATCATTGATTCTGAAAAAGACAAAAATTCATCCAAATGTTTGATCACTTTAAGATCAATCGTTCAAAAAGCATGCAAAGACCTAAGTATACCATTAACATATTCAATTGGTTCAAAATGTTGAAAGTTGTAAACTATATAAAAGGGAATAGATTGAAAATTTATTCACATCTAAACATTATGCATTTTAATATTTTATTCCAAATGTAAATTGATCTTTGTAAATATTCAACTATCCAAAAGATTATGAAATTTTCGCTCAAACCTCCCACTAGAACATGTAGTTCTATTTTTGTCACATATTGATGTTCATTGGTGACCATACCTTGATGTGAATCAAATATGAAACTTGAATTTAGTTTTCGAATGTGACATTGTCGAATTTTCTTTATATTCAATAATAAACATTGATTTAAATATGCCATGTTATTTTGCCTCACTTGAAGAAATGCTAATTGATTATCCAATAAGATATAAATAAATAAAAATTTACATATTTCATAGTCATATGTTAAAACTAAACAAAGGTCATATGAATGTAATACATTTTTAAATGATGAATCAACAAAATTTGACACAAATGTTTCCATTATATGAATATTAATTAAATGGATGTGTATAAACAAAATCAACTTCACCCACCAACACACACACACACACATGCAGACAATGACACACAAAATATTTATACAACACACATTCAAAAAATATCAAATCAATGACTCATTGGAAGACTATTACATTGAGAAAAAATTCATTGGAAAATTGTTTACATCAGAAAACTATTTTAAATATCCAAACAAATGACATTCAAAAATTGCTTTCATATAAAACTACTAACATTGAAAAAAAAATTCTTGACATATGAAACAATTTTGCATGTAAAACTATGAAAAATGGCTTTCCATAAAGGTTGTTCAAACCAAAAATGAGATATAAAGAGTTTCTACATGTATGTGTTATTTGTATACAACATGCAACTATAGAAAGGTTATACAAAAAACTATGAACAACATTTAAAAAATATTTAAGTGGTTTTTAAATTTAGAATAGACTTTAGTTGATCAAAATGAAGCTTATGTTTCACATCATCACTAGGAACAACTACCAAAGGAACAACAAAATCTTCACCATGCAAATTGGTTTATGTTGTTGGGATAAATCCTTGAATGTTTTTTTGAAAACCAACAAGGGTACATGTGGGTAACAATTTGGATTTTCCATGAATGTGAAATAAAATGATGTTGAACATGTTTTGGACAAAGAAAAATTAAGGAATGAACAATCTATCATATGTGCAATTCCTTGAAGCCATTTGTCCTAAATCACTAACAACATAGGTTCATTGTTGGTTGCAACAGAACTACGAAGGAAGCTTGATTTGTAAACTTTTGATTTTGAATGACAATTATTACAATGAACAATACCAATGGAAAAGATGATAACATTCATTATAAACAACAATTTTCACATCTTAAATAAAAGTATGCTACGATGGACTTTTTCAGAGGTCTTAGTGGTAATTTTTTCTAGGTGAGTCAAATATTGTTGCATTGTATGCAAATCTATTTGAAAAACTTAGCAAAAATGAGATGAAAATTGAAACTTATATTCTAATATTTCAAATCCAAATTTTTTTTACCAAAAGGATAAAATTTCAATCCAAGATAAAGTTTACAAAGAATGGTACATCCAATGTCCCGAGTCCAAACTACTTCAAAAAAACTATCATTATGGATTTTTTCTTATAATGGAGTTGGAAACTAAGCCTACAACTTTTTACCACCACACATTGAAGTGCCATAACACTTAAGATGAAAAACTCAAGCAAGAAAAAATT
Organism: Sphagnum contortum; assembly: GCA_963920785.1. NCBI lineage: Eukaryota > Viridiplantae > Streptophyta > Sphagnopsida > Sphagnales > Sphagnaceae > Sphagnum > Sphagnum contortum. The sequence goes on from OY987288.1 coordinate 3,489,672, forward strand.
TCTCAAATTTTTAAAGATTTAAAATGAAAATTTCAAATTTGTAAAGTTCATTTCAGTACCTAATTGATTTTTTTCAAAGCCCATCTTTTTAAAGCTTTTTAAAAAAGGTTTAAATTATGGTGGTATGAACTTGGAAATGGAAAAAAATTGTGAACTTCAACACCATTTAAATATTTCTTTTAAAATATCACTAAATTTGGACTCTAAAAGTGGATTTTGAATTGTCAATTTTGATTTAGTGTAATGTGCTTTTACCCTCCTTCTAAAATGGAAGTGCACATCAAAGCTCATTATGGACAACATTTGAGTCACATTTTTAAAAAAATTGAATTAAGGAAGTCATGAATAAAATTAATAAGAAAAATTAATACATATGCAATGAAAAAATCATAGGTAATGAGTAAAAAACATTTTAGAAAAACTTAAAATGATTAAGACGCTACAACAAAACCATGTTTTTATGTTGGTTTGTTTTACTAATTTCTAGAATAATACAAAATGAAAGCTTAGGCCAAACACAATGTTCAATGGAGAGAAAAAGAAATACAACAAACATCCAATATTGTTTCAAGCATGGGACAAAACACCTAAACCCTAAACATTTTACTATTGTTTTATTTGATTTTAATTAACTTTGGCTATTTTCAAGTACAACTTAATTTTTAAAAATCTTATTCATGACTTGAAAACTAGATGATGGTCTAACATATGAAGAAAATATCAATACTCTCGTCCTCCAATGAGTTTTAACCATGCACCTTGTGGTTCACACTTTAATCTTAAATGTCTCAATCCCAAGTTTGGGATACTACACATAAACCTTAAACCTCTCATTAACATTTTCATTTTTTAAAACTATTCTTGTTATTTCATTTAAATATATTAAATATTGGTTCAAGATCACCTTTTTATCATTTGCATCAAAATTTAGGTCATACGAAAAAATTAGAATTTTATTTTATTTCATTTTTGGTGAGATGTATGAAGTTTTTAATTGCAAACAAGTTTTTGGTTGTTTTATTCTTCTATTCAAAATTAGAGCTTTTTCAGGGGTGAAATTTTGCCATGGTGCCAAAAAAAAAAAGACATTGATTTGTACAAAGCATATTTTTTGGAGAAAATCTCCCTAAAATACATATAAATAAATAAAAAGTGGTAAAAAGAGAAAATACCCACCACGCCCTTTGCACCCACCCAAGAACAACTCCTTGGAAGAAGGAGAAAAAAAAGAGAAAACTCAACCCTTAAACTTAGAAACAACCAAACCTCTCTCCCCTCTCTCATGTCAATCAAGAAACAACCCCTCATTGAAAAGGTCCCTGCACTTCAAAAGAAACACCTCTCCCATCCCTTTCCCTTTCCGAAGGGGCAGAAAAAAAAATCCCTTTGGATAGGATGGGGTATCACCCCCCTCTTCCCCTCCCCACCCGAAAAAAAAAAGCCCTTTAGAAAAAGAAAAAGAACCCCCCAACCCTCTGCTCTTTTCATAAAACTCCACATATAACTTGTAACCTTATTAATTCAATTTGCTTTTATTCCTTGCCCCTTATATTCACTCAAACCTCCATACCCCAAAAAAATCCCTTTAAAAAGGGCAAGAAATTTAATTCTTCCACTTCCTCTTTCCTTCAAATTTCACTATAACCTTATTCCTTCTAACCCAACATTTTCACTTGTATGGAATCACTTCCATGGCCGGTTGACACGGTTGGCTGTTGATCCCTCACGGGTCCTAGAGTCTGGATGTTTGGGAATGGTTCAATTGGGAGAACACAAAGCTTTGAATTGTTCAATAAAGGGTTTTAAAACAACCAATTGTTTGTTTTCGATGTAAACCATAGAACTTTGTGTACACATAAAGCTAACCACAATGGGGTTCACCCTAGGAACTTGACAGTCATTCTTCAGACAACTTTTATAGTGTGGCTTGCCCTCCAAGGAACTTCAACCATGGTCCACCACAACCAGTGTTTTTGTAAGGAATTTCTCTTTGTAGCTAAAGTGGCAATCATTCGTTGGAAGACATAAAAAAAAAGTGGCAATCATTCGTTGGAAGACATAAAAAAATGTGGCAATCGTCCCTAGAGAGATTTAGCCAAATCTGGCTATAAATTAGAAATCAAGTACACATCTTTAATCATCCTTCTATATGATACACAATGACAACCACGTGTATGAATCTGGTGAATTTTCTTTTCCTTTTTCTCATTCTAACCTCCAAAATCACTTTTTTCAAAAAAAATAAAATTTATATTTCACATTTTGGCAATATATCACCAGCAAAAAAAAAAGGGCCGACCACAATGTACTAGTTTGCAAAGACATTGTTAGTGACCTTTGCAAGTACAAGGCAGTTTCCATTAGCCTTCCTCCTCCCTAATGTATTAGGTTGTAAAGATGTTAATAACCTACGTTGTCACTAACCTTCTTTATACATATAAAAGATATTGGCCAAAGTCAATACAGTGAAGAGCCATTTGTTCCACGAGAGTTGAAACTCCCTCAACTCAAGAATTCACCTAATAGTGTGTTACCACATGAAATTCGGTCAAGAGGTGACATACCCCTAATGTACACATGTTTCATAATGTGAAAGAGAATATCAAGAATTATTCCTCAAGTTACCTCATGTTCATGTGTGTAGGAGACCATTTTCTTCGAATGTTTTGAATCGAGAGAAAAGGATGAATACGTATTGTCCAAGAATTAGGAATAATTGTCCAAAACTTGAGGAATATCCATTTTTATAGAATATAGAACATGTGGGAACACCACACAATGCATGAGAACTCAGAGGAAACTAGGCCATTGAGCTAGCGAATTCCAAAGCAAAATTGAAAGCGGTTATGCATTACTATAAACTTGTATAACACTACCCAAATAAATGAAATATGAGAAAGGATTCAAAGGAGACCATGGAAGGCATACCCTCAATGACCCAAAATTGAAACAAAGGAACGTGTATGGAAGGCAAGACCTCAACCACCCAAAAAAAAAAACGTAGTGTTGGCATCTTCGGAAAATTTCATGCGAAACACTAGCATTACATATTCATTAAAAAAGTAGCACATTAACACTTCGGAAAATTTCATGCGAAACACTAGCATTACATATGCATTAAAAAAGTAGCACATTAACACGGTAGTGCCTCGGTGCCTGAGGGCATTACCTGGTGTACCAACTGTCACAGTAAGTATTTAATTTTTTAAAACTCTGATACCCTGCTGCAGTAAATTTTTAAAAGGTATCAGAGTAAAAAAGTTTTGAAATTTTATATTTAATGAGATTCCTTCTGGTACCCACCACGAATTGCAGGAAAAATGTATTTTTTGTTAAATTTAGCACGGGCATTTGAAAAACAAAATGCTCACCCCCAAAGACGGAAAGTGCCTCCTTTCAGCAAAGCAGTTATTGTGCATGGTAATGAGCCCTCCCAATACTACACGGGAAATTTCCAGCCAGGTTTTTGCAGTGGCCCTAACTGATTAGTTTTAATTTGCATGTCTCGTGGGCTGTTGACAACACATTAAAATATGTTGGAAATTGGTAGCGAGTTTTTCAAATTGTTCCTGCACTTTGCTTCTTTTCCTTAGGCAGACACACCACTTCAGAGCCCCACAGCATTTTGGCCTGGCCTTCAATATGAGTTCAGGAAGTTGTATCAGATAATGGTTTAATGGGAGGACCAGGCCAAGCAGTGGGTGGCCCTGCAGTAAGCCAACTCTAACCACCAATCTTGGTCAATGTCCAACATAACCGACAAAGAGTTTGGCAACTTTGTAGACTATTGTGTGAGAGACCTCATGTTCTACATATTTGAAAGAGCGGTTGTCGACCCTGAGAACTTTCGGGTGAAAAGTGGAATGTCTGACCAAAATGACAATTTTATTGTGCCCAAATTATTGTTTGACAAAGGGTTTTAAATATTTTCACAATTCTTTTGGAGGCCTTTAGCTTTTGTTTGTTATTTAGAGGGATTTTCAAAGCTGACGGGCATGAAAGTTTGGATATTTGAACAAAGTGAAACCAAGTGGACCGTTTTAGCCCTTTTCAAAATCAGTACCGCTGTTTGGGGGAAACAACAAATCACCAAATAAAACTTTGTCAATAAAGGGCTTACTAACTGTACTACAGAAAAGAAGCTACAAGACAAACATACGCAAGCAAAGTAAGCAAAGTTCGTATGTATACACACACACACACATACACACCTTTGAGTTCAAGCACTCTTAATAAGAGCATGGAATCTTGCAAACAGGCAAAAAGGAAGAAAAGAAAAACAAGTGGTTGATGTGTGAAATTTTGCCTGAAATTTGGGATGTTTGACACCATAGTAGTTATATAGTACACACACTCCACACCAATTACCTAGCTAGCTACTTCAACATGGAAAGAAAGAGAATCAAAAAATCTAAAATTGACTTGAGAAAAATGGAAATCTTCTAGAAGTCCAGTACTGTTGAATATTTTTTTGCCTTTGCCACGTTCATTATTTCCCTTATTTCAAGTGTTCTTGTAGAGTAAGTGAAGTTATTATAAACTATGAAGTCCACGTCTATGAATGGCCCTATGGGTTTTTAGGGTCAATTTTGTGATGTAGCCAAAATAGGCGATCATCAATAGGTAGAGATTTAGGCCAAAATTGGCTACATGCTAAAAACATTTAAGAAATTTAAGTGGAAAACTTTAAACATCCTCCTCTACATAAACATTTATTAACTTATTTATTTAAAAATTTGGCTAAACCTACTCAAATTGTATATGGAACCCTAGCGATTTCAGTCAAATTTTGGTCTAATCATGGCTATTGAAAATCTTAAAAAAGGACAAATAATTTTTTTATTTTCTCTTTTTGGCTATAATATATATATATATATATATAGCCAGCCAAAATAGAGAGGCTATTGGACCTGGCCTGAATGCCAGTTTTTTTGTGGTTGAAAAAAAAGAAGTTATTATCGTTAGTATTATTATTAGTATTTTATTTTATTACACAGGAGGTCACTGATATAGCGGCGTATAACTAGTTTTTCACTGCTGGAAAGGTTGATATTCCCAGCTCATCAGATCCATGCAACGCTACCAAGGAATCCAGATCGAAGGAGAGATAGGGTCAGCCGAAGAAGGACCATCATCTTGTTGTTGTTTGTTGGTGGGGCCACATCGGGGGGCCTAGTCGATGCTGCGTGACCGACGGTTTCGTGCCACCCAATTCTTTTGTTTCTTTCCATTCAGAAGCACGTCAGGAAAGCGCCGGAGCATCCAGCAGATTGTGTGTGAAACTCCTTCTTTTTCTTTTTTTTCGGTATTTTTTTTTGGTGTTGGACCCAAGCAAGCACCTACTGCAAACCAAAGCAGCACCACTCACGACCCATCAACTCATGGGAAGCCTAGTCTCTTCGTCTTCTTCTTCTTCTTCTTCTTCTACAAGAAAGGAAGAAGATTACACTAGTATATAGCCTCGTCTCCTTCAGACTCCAACTTGAGTCTGGAAGAAGGTGATGGTTACCTCTTTTAGACTGCTTCCTCCCTGTGGCTCCTCATCGTATCATCTGCATTACAATATTTTATAAGCTCAACAAGGGAGCCGTGCTGCAGTGGATGTAGACCTCACCGTGAAGAAATAAAAATTAGCCCTCTAGGTGAGACTCGAGAGCTATCATACTTTCGGTGGATAGAAACTTCTATCTGAGTCTAATTTTTGCAACTAAATTTCGTCTGAAATCGTTTTTGTGAAGAATTGCGAGCCAGGAAACAGTAGTACACACTTGGGATCCAAATTACAGCGGACTAGCACGACCTTTTTGTGGATCATGGCAAGGACTCTGCTGAATATGTCTTCTTCTATTGACAGGAAAATTTAACAGCAGCAGTAGTAGTAGTACGTTCTCAGAGACCCACGAGTGCCTAATCCTCCAGAAGTTGGAGCTTGGATTATTGTAGTAGTTGACATTTAAGCTTTTTGTCACTTTTGTTCAGAACACCCAAAAGGAAATTCTGGTGGTGGAGAGCTGAAAAACAGGGAGAACTTGTGATCGGTGATTGCGCCATCTGACAAATCAAGCACTGGACCCAGCGTACAGGCTGAAGCAATGTCGAACTCGGACTCAAGCACAACAAAAACCAACGGTAAGTACTATAACTCCCTCCCCGAGATCGTCGAGAACCGCCGGCTGCACACGAGAATATTGTCCGTCGCTGGTAAGCAGATCTCAAGATGCTGGTAGATGCAACAACTTGAAGAATCTGGAATGCATCCAAGAAACAAATTCTAGAGCTGGTTTTCCACATTTTCTAAGGATTGTTGAACTAGGTACTGACATCAATGGTTGAATTGGCAGGGGATCAGTTTGCTACGAAAGGAATGTCCAATGGCCACGCATCTGGAATGGGGCATGCAACTGTGGAGATCCAAGATGGGAAGACAGCAGTCATGGATGACGGTCGCAAGCCCCCATTGGCAATTGTCTTGAAGGTAAGGCATATATGCACCTGAGCAGTTTGTCCTGTGATGATGTCTCTCATCTTATCAGAAAATAGTGGGATCTGCAACTTGGCTCACAACAGGATTCAAATCCAGTTGCATCAGTCAGTTGCCAAATTTCCAAGTATTTTTGCGCCTTGAGCGCAACAGACGAGTTGCATCAGTTGCACCGGACATGTTGTAATAACGTATCATATGAGCAGTTCCCATCAACACCAGAATCACTCATAAATATTCATGAACATCATAGCGTTGTTTTGTATATGGCCCAGTGCTGATGAGGCATGATCTAGGAAATGATATTGTGGAACTTTCAATGAGTATGCTTTGATGGATGCAAACTTTGTGCATGTCTGTTGCCTTGTTGCTGTTGCAGTTTGTGGATGTGAAAAACACTGTGGCAATAGACTCAAGGATCAGTTGGAGTGCAAAACGGCCATTTCAATTCAAACGGCAGTCGGGAATGGAGAAGGAGATTCTGCATGGAATCACAGGCTCAGTTATGCCTGGAGAAGTGCTTGCAATCATGGGTCCATCCGGGAGTGGCAAGACCACATTCCTGAACCTGATGGGGGGCAGAGCACTTCGTGGCATGTCAGGCAACATCACATACAATGACATCAAGTACAGCAAAGCTCTCAAGAGGAGGTACAATACACATGTCCATTCTCCTCCTAACTCCCTTGCTAACAGCACTTGAACACATTGTCCCATACATTCTGAAGTCCTTTTCTCTGAAATTCCAATCTAAAACTGTTCAGTTTCGAGGTTTAGGGTTCAGTCTTGCTATGAAGAGAAATTCTCCTGGCATTGGCATTTCTCCCACTCTGTAATATAGATCTACAAGTGTGATAATGGGCCCCCTGCTGAAGATGATGGAGGGTTGTGCAGAATGGGGTTTGTGACACAGGATGATGTGCTCTTCCCAAATTTGACAGTCAGGGAGACACTAATGTATGCAGCTCTTCTGCGCCTTCCAAATTCTCTAACCCACTCACAAAAGATTAAGAGAGCTGAAGATGCCATAATTGAGCTGGGCCTTGAAAGGTACATAAATTTCACCCTCAGAATTTGCCACCATACTTTCTTGCTTGTGTCTATATCCATCCATGGTCCTTCATTAGCACAAAGCACCCTCTTCGGGTTAACATTGTGTGCACATTAGCAATGGTTGATAAACATGAAGTTGCTTACACTGCAAAGTTTCCTGGTGATACTCTCAACCTTTACAAATGTTTGTAATGATCAGCAGTCGCATGGTGATAGTCTCAACACATTTGTCCGCCCAGTACTCTATTCACCTTGTCTCCAATACTTAAGAAATGAAAGGCAAGCCTGCTTGCAAGATGCTGGACAACTCACACTTGAGGTGATAATCTGGATAGCAGTTGTGGATTCTCTAATTTTGTGTCCATGGGTGGATGATGCACACAGGTGTCGAGACACAGTCATTGGTGGGCCATTTCTGCGAGGTATATCAGGAGGAGAGCGGAAGCGTGTGAGCATTGGGCATGAAATATTGACAGACCCATCCTTGCTATTTCTTGATGAACCCACTTCTGGACTGGATTCAACTACAGCCCTGCGAATCATCCAGGTTGTTAAGAACATTGCACAGGTACTTATTACACTCCAGGCCCTAAAACACACAGGGGCACCATATCCCAATTGTTGCATTGCAATGGCTACATTAATTGATGTGACATTTTCTATTTTCTATTTTATTAAATCCTCAATTACTCTTTAGAGGTTGAAGTAATGTGGTCAAAGCAAACCCAAAAGATAAAGCAACTTGATATATCTGTATGTACAAATCATAGAATAGTTCTGGTATGACCTTAATGGTCAAGCCCCCCAAAATCCTCAAACAGATAGGGTTGAAGCATATTTATGACACTTACCAGCAACAATTGTATAGAATCATCTCTCATTTCAGGCATATTGACAACAACTGTGGATTGAATATTGCAGGCAGGCCGAACGGTTCTCACAACCATCCACCAGCCATCAAGCAGGTTGTTCTACATGTTTGATAAGCTCATACTTCTTTCAGAGGGGCATGCAGTTTACTTTGGAAAAGCGAATGGTGCAATGGACTACTATGCATCCATCGGCTTAAAACCTCTCATTGCCATGAACCCAGCTGACTTCCTACTCGATATAGCTAGTGGCAATGTCAATGATGTGTCAATACCGCAAGCATTGGACAAAAGTGCCTTGCAAAATGGGAATGATCAAGCAATCCAACCGCCTGCTAAAGATGTTCGTGAGGTAACAATCATTACTATGTCAAATTTCTGTAGGGGTCACTGGTGACTGATTGCTTAACCTTTCCTACTGTCAAAAGGTGCCTTGTGGCAGATTCATTATGGCATTATGTTCTTTAGGTGATTGCATAACAAGATAGTCTTTGTATTTCTAGGATCAAATAAGCAAAGTGAATTGATCAATTCTTTGTCATCAAACTCACAGATGAAAGAAAACTGAGCAAATTGCAATATCTCTGATTTGGAGGTTGGTGGGAAACCTCTTCCCCTGGTAGATAAATATTTTGTTATGGCACTTCTGTCTCTTGCACTAAATTTTCTGTGCTTTTCTGGGCAGTATTTGGTAAACACGTTCAATCAAGAGCTGGCACCACAGGAGAGAGCAAAGTTATTTGCATTGGAGTCAACAAGGGAAGAGTTGAGGTTAGCCATTTCAGAAAAGAGACTATGGAGCACAACATGGACCCAACAGTTCTATATACTTTTCATTCGAGGGCTCAAGGAGCGGCGCCATGAATTCTTGAGCTGGCTACGATTTGTACAATGTATTGCCATTTCTCTCGTTGTGGGCTGCCTGTGGTGGCGCTCTAAGATTCACACTGAGAACCAACTCTCGGATCAAGCTGGACTAGTGTTTTTCATCGCAATCTTTTGGGGCATGTTTCCTCTGTTTACAGCTATCTTCACCTTCCCATTGGAGCGAGCAATGTTAGCGAAGGAAAGGGCATCTGACTTGTACCGCCTTTCTGCATACTTCATGGCACGCACCCTGGGTGATTTGCCCTTGGACTTAGTCATGCCTTGCATCTTCATCCTGCTTGTCTACTTCATGACAAATCTTCGTTTGACCGCCGCTGCTTTCTTCTTAACAACGCTCACTATTTTTCTTGATGTTATCACCTCTCAGGTATGTTCAACAACCAATATCCTCAAACATGGATACTAAATATACATCTTTGGATCCTCTAACTGCAGCACATGTGATTGTGATGAATGGTATCTCTAACTGTGTCACATGTGGATGTTCTTTGCTGTAGGGTCTTGGATTCTTAATAGGTGCTGTCATGATGGACGTGAAGAAGGCTACAACTTTGGCATCCATTGTTATGCTCGCATTCATGCTTACTGCAGGCTTTTTTGTTCAGGTGTGTTACACAAGACTTTTTAAGGGAGCCAACTGAGCACACTCCTCACATATTATGCTATTGACTTTCTTAAATGAATATTTTTCTTCACCATTGTCTGGACAGGATACATAGATTCAAAAGAGAAATTTTCCAGTTTGACATACTCACCACATCAGCATTAGTGTGATCAGCATTTGTGAAAGTAACCCTAGATTAACCTCATCCTTCTGCCCTACTATGCAGATTCTTGAACCCAGTTGCATACATTCCTAAATAGCTCAATATTGGCATGTTGGTGGGATGTAACATGGGTCTTTCTCATGCAGAAGTTGGAGCTTCCTCATATTATGTAAATAACTCTAGAGGCCTTAAGTAGGTGGGGAGTGTTGGGGCAATTGTTGAATGTAGATATGACACACATATTATCCAAGATGATTAACACTGGGAGAACATTGTTTTTCTCTGCTTCTGTGCAGCATATACCAGTATGGATGAAATGGCTCAAGTATATCTCATTCAATTACTACGTGTACAAGCTGATGATCAAGGTTCAGTACTCAGATGAAGAGATGTATGACTGTGGGACTCCTTCTGGATGTCAAAGTCTGGGCACTTCACCATCATTCCATGGAATACAACTGGGTGGTGGTGGGATGGAGGCCTGGGCATTGCTACTCATGGTTGCCATTTATCGCATCCTTGCTTACATTGCTCTCCGCAGAATGAAGACTGGAGCATAATTTATTTTTGCCAAGTTGAGAGGAAAAATGGAGATTGTAACTGAGGTACAGACCCAAATTAAGCTGCTGTTGTTGACTCCTTTATCTCCTGTGACAATGAGTATTGCATACCTTCAGCATCATCCTACATGCAATTTCTGTTGCTGCGTGGCAATTTCTAACTAGGGCTAATATTATAGTTTTTGTCTTCATATTGCAGGGACTGGATCATGGTCTAGTAGTACAACCAGTCAGCAAACATCAACTCAGGAATATACTTTGAAAGCAAGCTTCTTGAGATGCTCGCAAGAGTGTAAAGTGCTAGAATAGCTTCACACATTTTTCTTGGCAGGACATTTCAAGGTGAAACCTTGGTCCAAAACTATACTGCTTGTAACTTGATTAACTTCCAACACAACCTAATTGATACTAATCTCTCATCTGGGGTGCATAACATGCCAATAAATTGAAGGCTTCGTACCACTATCAACAAGTATTTTGTAGACACTTCGGATTCTTGTCTATCCTGAAATAGGGGAGAGGAACAACATGTTCCAAATTGATTTAAATGCAGTGAAGCAAATCATTTTGTTCAAGGCAGACCGCTTCTAATACCCATACCATATGGTTAGTGCTTTTTATACATGAAATATCAATTTTAAAAAACACAAAGGTTTGAACATTTTGCTAGGTTACAGCGCTCCAAAATATCAATCAAAAACCTAGACAAAAAAGCCAGTATTGCAGAAACAAAGTAGTGGTTGTAAAAGTCTATAACTGCCATTTTGTTACACAATGACATGAATGGAACAACATTTAGTCGACAAGAAAGTTTTCTCTTTGTGTGGTTTTCAAGGAGCAGAAGAGGGGCAAAGTTTCATATCTTGTTATACCGTTGTACCTTAACAGATCAGGCACTAGGGTGCCAAATGACTAATTTATTTATTTAGATTTTTTGCATATTTTATAATATTATCCAAGATTTTCGGCTTGTATTTGAAAATATTTAGTATTTCCAGCATGAATGAAGATGTCAATTATTTTTCATCCATTTCAATACATGACACCCAAACATTACATTTCTAGATTTGTGTTTGCATTTGCCCTTATGTTTCTCGATTCCTGTTTGTCATGTTTCAATTCACCTCCACATACTTTTTAGAGTGCAATGAATTGCACTAGGATGCATGGAATATTTGTGCTCTTGACAATGGGTGATAGTTTTAAGTGATGATTTTCACTGAAATGTATTTTCAAAACAATTTTTTGTCAGATTTTTGACATCTACACAATGATATCTACCAAACATTTGCACTCACAACATTCTATTCTCTACGGAAGTTTGAGACCATATTATCAACCAAGCAAAAAGGGAAAATTTCGAAAACAAAAGTTATTGGTTTGGGAAGGTTATGGCATGATTGCATCCCAAAAAAACCAAAAAAATAATAACCTAACTTAATGTATAAATCTAATCACTTCCCCCAAATAAGCAAAAACACATAGATCTATTGGCAAAGAAAATGGGATATATAGGTGACACATTGAGAACATTTGGAATATTTCTGCAGGTGTCTTGAGAAACACTAAAGGTGGAGCCACACTTGGTGTTAAGTTCAGTGTTAGTCTAATGTTAAGAGATTAATGTTAAGTGAAACAACATTAAGTCCTAAGCGACAAATGACATGACATTAATGTTAAGCCAATATCAACTAACATTAAATTTTTGGAAAAAAATATAGATTTCAAAACTTAACATTAATGTTAGCTAAAGTCTGAAAAAATGAATAATTAACTCAATGTTAAGCAACATGCACTCACAGTTCTGCTTTTTTTTTTCTCCTTTTTCTCTTCCCATCTCCATTTCTTTGTGTTTACTCCCTCTCACCTCCTCTCTCCTCTCTTCTTCTCCACATCTGTCTTTCCCTTCCCTTCTCTGTCACTCCTCCCTTCCCCATCTTTTCACCTCGCTATTCTGTATGTTCTAGTTCTGTCCTTGCGCTGTGAAAAATTGAGAATAGAGAAAGAGAAAAACAAATCAAGTAAAAGGCTTTAGGACAAGAAGATATGACCAAAATCAAATAAAAAGAAAAAAAAAAAAATTAAGGTGTGAACTGGATTCTGGATATAGAATCTATAATTTTATGTTAATTGTTGCTCTCCATCATCATGGCGTGAACAGGTTGATATAAAGTTACAGGAAAGTTGATGTTTGTTAAGTATGATAATGTTACTTAATACACCTTTTAATGTTAGGGTGATGTTAGTTGCAAACCCCAAACACCAGGTATGTACCCACTTTAAGAAGGATCAAGTTGACATTCAGGACTCCCACAAACACCATACCCAACCACCATCATCTCCTGCCTAAAATTTAAGCTTCAGACCTTGCCAACTCATCAGAAGTAGTGTCACCGCAAGCCATTCTAAATACTTCAGTTTGCTCTCCCCCAAACCTAAAGAGAGAAACTATTTATTACATTTTCGCACTTTAGGGATAGATGCAAGCCCATCACCTTGTCCACCTTAACTACCTTAAACTACATAAAATCAACCTTATATCAAGCATATATTGATAAGCAAGCTTACTAAGTTAATTCTGTGAAACCCCCCCAAACCCTGATACTGCAAGTGAAAGCGACCCCAGTGACAGCTACTAAACCTCTACTGGGAGCCTGATCATGGTGATTATCCTCAGATAGTAGATACACATCAGCTGCCTATCTAATGTGATAGATATCTCCCACATATCTAGGTATCACATTAGATCTTTGAACTGTTTGTGTAAACTGTTATGGTCCCAGTACCTTAACAACAGATCAGAATCAGAAAGTGTCCTCTCAACCTATATACCAAGCAGAGACTGGCAGAGAAAAACAAAAGGCTCAGTTCATGTTGCCTACTGTTGAATCTAGACATTATCCACTTCCACTGTACAAGGATTTTTGAAGCCTGTTTCTTTCTAGCACTAACCCAGTCTGTCCAGAGTTGCTCAAAAGTTGCTGTCAACTGCCTCTCACAAATGTTTCATTTTAATAGAACAGCAGAAGTGCAGAACTAACAATTATGACCCCAAAAAAGCTCTCCAAAGGACAATCAACGGTCCACTCAGGCGCTTACCGATGCCTACTTTCATCCATATTCCTCATTTCGTTTAATGAGGTGAAAAGGTTATCATGCACAACACTAGCCCATGCATGTGCAATGCACAAATGGCGAAAGCTAGCTATAACACTTCTCCCACCCTTTTGAAGTTTCCAGCCTGCAGCTTATTACACAGAACCACAGAACAGGAGACATAAATATTTTATATGAAAAAGACAAGCTCACATCATGCCAGATTGCACTAATGAGCCCCTAGCCAGTTACCTGACAAACTTCAACAAACCACAACTGGTAACAAATCAAAACAGAACTATCCACAGACTACTTTGAAAAGTTTACATGGTAGTATCAGTCATTAAAAAAATTTATTGAAAGACTAATCCTTGTCTAGAAAGCAATGTAGTTGATTACCCGGAGTACTAGTTGTCAAAGTGAAAAAAATTGATTTGTGACAAAATCCATATTTGTATGCCACAAACACCTAGAGTACTAAACAATATAGGAATTAGTTTGATACACAAGTATGGGTCACAAAATGACAATGGATAAATATGTAGTACTTAATCCGAATCCACCCACCAGTGGCTGCACCAAGGAGAACTAAATTCCTAAAAGTTACTCTAAGCCAAACTGAAAAGATTTAGAAAGTAAACTATACCTAGTTGGAAAAAATGGACTAAACTCTTACCACTTTGCAAAGTACTATTGACCACACCACATACATGGACCAAAAGCAACATCCCTACCCTCATCTCAAGCCTCACACCACTTGTTTCTTCACTAATCAAGACCAACTGTGTGGGAAAAGCACTGACATTAAACCCCTGGGCTAGCGTCAGCTACCTTTCTTGCTGGAATCCGCTGCCTTCGCTCCACATACAATGATGGGAACCAACCTGCCTTCCCTTTGCACTCTCCTTCTGACCAGCCGGTCGGAGAGACCTGCCAACCATACACCCACCAGAAGAAGCCTTGTAAGGTACCCTGTCAAGAGAACACTCGTATGCCAACTGCCAGGCATGATACATTCTTCCAGGCCACAAGAGAAAGTTTGCACTATTGAAGTATTATGTCAGAGAAGCAACCAAATCAATAATGTGGCAAACCTGACGAACAACCACATAGTCTCCAACAGTTAAGCTCAGCTCTCCTTGATCCTCAGCTTCAAAGTCATGCATCACCTGCACCAGTTCCATGCCATGCTCACCACAAAATCAGGAACTGCATGACACAATGTAATAACTTGTGCAAGCCTGCCAGATGCAGATCAACCCTCAAGTGGCCAAAAGCTGAAGGGGCCTGGATATTGACATAAGTTCCCTTTTAATCCTAATACAGTAGTTGCTTCTACAATCATCATGCGAACAAAATTCAATTGTTTGACATGAGACTCCTAGTTAAACAGATAGCCCTCACATGTCATTTCAACCTCAAGCACCAAGGGTTCCAGTGCTTTTCAGACATACTGCTATTGATCAGCCACTTGGAAAGGCCAAAGGCCTGGCAAAAGAATGCCATGTTACAAACCTTAATTGGACAGGATAATTCTTCAGGCCTTCATGGGTAATCCATCACAGACTCTTCTACTCTCATCCACAGCATACTATTTGAACCCAGTCCTAAAATTTGAGCTGAGAAATGGCATTGTTTCCTTTGTCAACTAGAACATGTGAAAACATTGGTCTGCCAAAACTCCTGGATGCATGTTAACATCTGACTCCTGACAATGGACAAAGGATATTATACAGACTGCTTCTGTACACACAAAAAGGACTGTTGGTTCAGTAAGATTGCAGGGTTCTTAGTGTTCAGCAAACATGTACCCAGACCTGCTTAATGTAGTGGCACTCCGGAATACAGCAGAGCACCATCAGCCCTAACAGCATATCTCCACAAATCACAATGCATCATCACAGGGACACAATACATGCTGATTTGAGTATCACAAGTAGAGGAGGCAACCTCAGCAAGGAAGTACATAGCCTTCTGGGCAGCTTTAGAAACAGGAGCAGCTTCAGAAGCATTATGTGATCCACCATTTGATTTCACATCCTCATAAGAAGGGGGAGGCATATACATATCCGAAGCTGCAGTATTTCCCCCAGGTGTGGAGTTTGATTCACTGCGTTGACGCTCAGAGACCATCTGCATCTCCAAATTCATTCCCAGTCAGGGTTTAGTAGGTAAGTCAACGAGTTCCCACTTGCAAGTAATTGAGAACCAAAAGTTGGACAGATGCACAAAACTAAATGCCATTCATTTCACAAATGGGGTCACCCAACAGGTGATGATTACTTATCCACATAAATAGCCTTTTCCAAACTGCTCAAGAATGCAAACATTAGCAACCCTCCTGTTCCAAAATGGAGATAAAGCACTGCAAACACCTGAGCCTGAAGCTGGTCTAGTATTTCTGCAACACGCTGATGATAGGAGCGCTCAGCTTCCACCTGGGCAGCATCAAAACAAAGGGCTCTTCAGCACTTTACATGCACATCATTGTAGAGTGCCACAACTTGAACACACTTTCACTATATCTGTTAGGTGGACAAATATACAAGTGAAATTTTGAGTTTCTATTGTCCCAAGAGACTTACCATAGCAATCAGTCGCTGAAGTGTGAGCCGTTGTTGCTGAGCTTCAACAGCAGTCATGGCAGCTGCTGCCTCTTTGCCTAGCACCGCCATGGCTGAGGTAAGTTCCCCCATCTTTTGTTCTGCTGTTTGCAACTTCAATGTGTTGTCCACATTTCCCCCAACCTCCTTGTTCCTGAACTGTCTCCTACCAACCTCTGCTGCCTGTTGAAGAATAGCAGGTCAGTCAAATTGTCATCCCTGCAAAGCACACTTAAAATGCAGAGACAAATGAGCTGCAAATCAACAAATTGATTCCAGTTGGGTGAATGAGAAACAAGAATCCAAAGACATGATTTTCAGTAGTCAAAAATCAAGAGAATGACTCTAGGAACACACCTGAGCTTCTGCTTCTTGGCGCAAACGTTCATAGCGTTGTGTCAGGTGTCGGGCATCTTCCAGTGGTGCCCCCATGACCATTGCTCGCAATGGATCTGCAACCTGGAATTATACCACAAGGAGACAAATTGGCTACCACTTAATAAATGTCCAAAATAGTTCACAGATGAAATACAGAAAACCTTGTCACTTGTGAAATGATCAGAGTGTCAAGTAGACCCCTCCAGAATGTTAATGTCTAACAAATCCATAGAGATGGAAGCACCTGTGCAAGCATGAGACATAAGGCAATAAGTTTTTGAAATCACCATTACTCCATAATCACACAGGTAAAACAGCACTGCCCAATAAATATGGATGTAAGATTAGCTGGTTGGAACAGGATTCCACTAGACCATGTAAACCTAAGGAACAAGACACACCTGAGTACCAATAGACCGGTGCAAATTGTCCCGCTCTCTCTCCATCTGTGTTCGGGCAGTTCCAAAGTGCAGAGAGGCTCTGGCAAGGGCACCCCCAGTGCTAGGACTTTCGGTTGCATATTTACGACAATCATCTGCAAGCTTGGATGCTGCACACGAAATTAAGTTGCAGGATTAAGGCAATAAACATTATAAAAAAGGTCCAAAGCCAACGCCCAGCAGTAGATGACATTTTGAAAACATGCATTATCAATCCAAACTCACCAACTTCCAGTTGCTTGACACCTGTAGACACAAGGCCTTCTACTCCCCGAACAATCTCCCGTTGATAATGCTGCAGAGAATAGTTCAGTTTAGGATGCATTAAGCATTTTGACTAAAATGACAGCACTTTTTGTCCTAAAGATAGTCACTGCATACTGCAACTGAGCAATGCATCTGGGGCATCAGACAGATGTCAAAATTTTCAGCAAGAGACAACATCAGTTTCTAACCTTGAATTTCACAAACTCGTCCAAAACCAATAAGATGTTCATGCCAATGTCCTGAGTGCCTACCTTACTACTGCATTATGGACCTACAATGACTTATTCCTCATTATTAACCCAAAAAACATTTCATTTGAACTGATGCCCTGTGAACATTCCATCTGTAAGTTTCACAATCTGAACTTCTTGAATCTACAGAAAAGAATTGTAAAACATTGGCGCTTCAACAGATTGTCAAGTAGTTCACTAAATTTCTGATGGCATATAAGGACCATAGTCATCTTAGGGGATATAGACACATTTATTCCACAATATGCATTGGTTATAAGTTGAACCACAAAGGTAGCTGGATTAGCTACCTTAGCAGCTTTAGTAGAAATGTATAGCCTCTCCAATTGCTGATGCCGAAGAAGTTCAGCTTCATCTGTAATAACCATATCTCCTTGAGATCCATGGCCTGAAAACTGTTTCAAAACTGCCTGCACAGTTACAACACATAAAACTTAGGGCATCAAGTCCACCAGAGGAAAAGACTAACTACACTAGGCAGCTTTCCTTCAAATGCAGCCCTCTACCCTGGGCAATTGCAATCCATCATTCTTCTGCTCCCACCACCCTCCCCTTAACATAGAACAACAATCAATGATCACACCAACCAGCAAGGACTAACCATCCAGTTCTTTCAGAAAAGTCAAATGATACCAACGGGAGAGACGATGGCATCCTGCAAGTGCAAGCATCCCTACAGTGATTTCAATTTCATATTTCCCTCATAACAGCAGTAACTGCACATAACTGAGATTGAAGTGCTGAGCAATGCCGTTCAGAATTAGGTCGAAAAGAATGGGATGACAACATAGGTAATCAAGACTCTAAATACCTGTTGTTGCTTAGCAACCTGCTCCCGAAAAGCTTTAGCTTGTTTTCTGATCGCATCCATTTCTGTTGAGAACACTATCCAACTCTTCACTTAGTCAACTCATCACATACATCACCCCCAGCATGCCTAACATTGCCTGTATTCCAAATCTTCCGGACAAACTAGTAAAGAATTTGTCCACCACAAAAAACAGAGCGTATCTGTAACTAGATCTGAATGTACTTCAGCAACTGCAAATAGGGTTCCATACAAAGCATCGCAGTAAGCACAAGTAACTTAGTACAGTGCTGTCATATCACAACAGACAGACATCAACAGTAAAACCCGGTTCTTGCATTGTCTAGTCCCGCGACGAGCAACGCCGCCTCTAATTCCAAAACCTAAGCAAAATGTGAGGTAAAAACACGATGACTAGAGCTTAATAGCGGCACTTGCCGGTCGGCCATCGCAAAGAAAGATAGGAATAACCCCGAGACTATGAACAAAACTACACAATCTTCTCCATATAGATTGTCATCACGTACGAGGTGCACACCTTAACACATTTGACTGGAGGAAGGACGTCCGTGAGCTCCTCCAAGTCCGTCTCTTTCGCTAACGATAAAGTGAGCATACAAGCAAAACTATCAAAGTGCCAGAGACAGACAGAGCGACAGACAGAAAAGACAGACAAAGGATTGAAGAAAGGAGAAAGAGAGCAACGATTACCGAAAACCAGTCAGGGTCCAGGCAGCCACCAATCCTATTATATTCCTGTACTTGTATGGAAGCAGCAGATCTTCTCCTTCATCAAAACGCGCGTCGTCACTGCAGCAGCATCTGTGCCCGAAGCTACAGACCACCACCAGTAAGGCGAAAGCCGATCATCCACGCAACGAGAATCAAGATCCGGACCTCTCTCCTTCTTGGTCTTCTCTTTACTCTTCTTCTTCTTTTCCTGCGCTGTTTTCCCTCAGTCAGGGGGCTTCTTCACGTTCTCTACGTAGTACAGCTACCCCGCTATTTCTGCTCCCATCAAGAAGAGCTTTCGGACGCAGAAGTGAAGAACAGATCGGCCGCCCGCCCGCGCGCATGAAGGAAGGAAGACAGAGGACAACGCGAGGCCCTTCCTTGTGTCGCAAAGAAACACACTTAAGAGCCAGTACACAACTCACTAGTAAGTTAGTAGTTGTGGCCACTTCTGACTGGCAGCAGTGTTTTATTGGTCAATTTTGTGAAGTAGCCAAAGTGGCGATGATCCACAGGAAGTTTTAGCCAGATTTGGCTACAATCTAAATTTGTCAAATATCTTTCTTTTATTTGGCTATCTACTTAAACCATTTACAGAAATCTGGCGTTTTTTCAAAAAAATTGGCCAAAATATGGCTATTGAAAATCTCAAAAAGCAATTGATTTTAGCACTTAATATTTTTCATCTAACTTTTTGGCTGTATAGAGCCAGTGACAAAAAGGCTGCCAGTCAGCCTTTTCTTTTGTTGGCTATGTATAGCCAGAAAGCTATATTAAAAATTAAAAGTTCTTAAATCAAGTGTCTTTTGAGCCGGAATTTGACCAAGATTGATGAAAAATCGCAAGAATTTAATACATGGTTCAAATATTTAGCAAACAATATATATGAACGTTTAAAAATTTTACTTTCATTTTTAGCTTGTAGCCAAATTTGGCTGAATCTTCCGGTGGATCATAGCCACTTTGGCTACATCACAAAATTGACCCCAAAAGAAACACTGCCTACTGGAGACTACTTACGGTCACAACGTAGGTACTTAGTACAGTGAACCAGCACCCACCAGTGCACCATGAAGGATGAATGGTAAGTGGTCCAGATCAGTTTTCTGTTGGGTTCCAGTTCGTTAGTTAACCATGGTGCTTAGCTCAGTTGCCTTTTTTTTTTCCCACTTACCTTCTAACAACCCACAAGCAGGTTGTTATTAGGTAGGTAGTAAAAACAGCCCTTACCTATGTATAAACTGTCTACTCCTAGTAATTGCCTATTTTCTTACCTATCTGCCTATGTATAAGACCTATTTCCTACAGAATTGGCTACAAAGGTGAAACCAGATCTTAAATCAGTGGATGGTGCAATGGTGGGTGCTGGTTCACTGTGGCCGTTAGTACTCACCTGGGGTGTGTTTTTTTTCTGTTCAAATAGAAGAGTAACACTTTTGTTGTTGTAAAGTAGGTATATGACCCCCCCTCCCCCAAGCAGAACAGTTATTAGAAACAGGAAATCAAACCCCCCATGGTTATCAGGGCGGTTCTTGAGAGTTGTTTCCATGATTTTAAAATGTATTCAAGACTCGGATTTTTGGTCAATAATCATGGTTTTTTTTTTAAAGAACCAAAAAGCAGGTTAGAAAACCCACGGTTCTTTAGCTATTCGCTCATGAAAACTACTTGTCTTATAAGATTTTTAAAGTCACTGGCACCTTGGTTCTTTCATTCTGAAATATTAACAAAACCCGGATCAGCAGTTCTTTCAAAATTGAAACAGCTACCTAAGAGCATCTCCACCGGTGCTCAATATGTGACCCAGACAGTAAAATTTATTGTGAAAAAGTCAAAATGTGCCGGTTTAGCTCAGGAAATTCGTTTTTCTGCACCAAATTTGTGCAGCTTGCCGTGGCTGGTAAATGGTGCAACACAGTTGTGCACCTCCAAAAAAAAGTGTAATAAATTGGACCCGAGAACGGCTCAGTATTTCTGATGGGTCGATCATAACGATTGGTCCAGGTGGTTTTCTATTAATAGTTCCCACGCATATGCAGTTCCAGTTACAGTTTTATTGGTGGGGTTGCCAAGAAAAAACCACTAAACGTAGATATTTAATTTTATTATCCAGAGTAACATACTGAGTACCGGTGGAGATGCTCTAACACTGGAAGGGTGACGTGCCAGCCTGCTTGGGGTTAGGCAAAAGTTTTCTTCAGAGAGACTTCAGGCAGTCACTATCTTGTGACGTGCAGTTGCAGCGGCAGGAGAGGCCTCTTCTAAGCTTTGTGTTTTTCCAGGTTTTTTGGTCCATTTTCTTGCATAAGTTGCTTCGTGCTACTGATGTTGGGTTTAGGTTCTAAGTTACTTGATTTTTCCTTTTTAAGGCTCCCCATTATGCATTTTGTGTTTTTGGGTGTTGTTTTTTTGTTTGGACTTAGATTTTTTCTTAATTACTCTTGTTGAGTGTTTTTTCTTTATTTATTTATTTATTTCTTCAGTTGCTCTTCTTCTCAAAAAAAAATTTCTTTTTTCTCTTTCTTTTTCTTTTTTCTTTTTTTTTTTTTCTTTTTTGGTTTTTGGGTACTAAGTAACTCCATGGAATTTCAAAAGACTTGCAGAAAATTTCCTGGTGTATTCAGGGCCCATGTTTGTACCTATAACTTTGCATCCCATAATGAGGGTGATATTTCATTCATGAAGTGGATTCTTTCGTTCCATGGTGGATCTTCCGTTTCCTCAGCAAGTTATTCTGATCTTGCGCATTGAAAGAATAAGAAATTTCATTTACACGGGATAGCAGCCAATGACAAGAGTGTCACCAAAAGGAGTGCCCATAGTGTGGTCTCTCCTTGGAGCTATTGCCTTCTCCTTGGCCGGTAACTTACACTATTTGCCTTGTGTTGTCTTTCTTGTTTTCCTAATTTTAAAATGTTGAAGAAAGAACACCACATGTAATTGGAGAAATTTCCTAACATATTTGAAGGGCTCACCTTATATACATGAACATCCCTCCTAGAAACTAAGGAAAGAATTTATACCTGCTACTTGAGAGTGAAGAGTAAAGGGAAATTATGTTTATTTATAAGTGTAAGATTCATTGTTTTTTTCTTGACAAAAGAAATTGAAAAAAAATTGGAATTCTTTTGTTTTATAGAGTAAATGTGACTAAGTTTTTCCCAATTTTCTGATATTCAAATATGAAAAAAAAACATTGATAAGATCTCTACTACTTTAATTTTTAAATAGTATGCATAAGGACCCTTCCCCTCCTATGCCCCCACACTTTGGAACTGGTAAAGCGCACTGGTGTAGGACATTCCCAAAATACAAGGCCAGACTCCACTACACAGCCTCATCCCAGGCACATCCTCAGCCCTACAGTGAACACCTCAGCCAGTGCTAATTTTGAAAGCCGGCCAGTGGTTTTGTTTCCTTTCTGTGCTGGAATTGTCCATTTTTTTCCCCCAAAAAAAAATGGAAAAAAAAGGTCACTGGCAGTCTTTAGTCAGATGTAACATAACACTTTTTTATCACCTAGTTTTGAAAGTGCAATTCAAACTAGACGATCTGCTTTCGGGTTTGACAAATTCTTCTTTTCTTGAAATTTCAGTACACAATGGCCACATTTTAAATATATGAAAAAGAGGAAGCAAAGTTCAAAGCTTCTTTACTTTTGTCCAGTGAAAAAATATTCAAAACACTCAAAGCAATATTGAAAGTTAAAACTCCCCTCTAAGGGTTTTCCTCCCTGCAATGGATACAAGTATTCTATTTGCATTTGTGCCAAAATGAAAACTGCCCCCCTAAGCAATGTCTTTTTTTGTCGATTTTGTGATATAGCCAAAGTTGCAATAATCCGCATAAAGATTTAGACAAATTTGGGTACAAGTTATTGCCTACTTGAACCATGTATAGAAAAGAAACCTGGGGGTTTTTCTTAAATTTTGGGTCACTTCATTTTAGCACTTTTAATTTTTAATTTCACTATTTTGGCTATATGTATGTAGCCAGAAGAAAAACAAAAAAGGCTACTCCAAAGCCATACTGTCCAGTTCTACTCAACATTACAAAGACTCATGTCAAAGCACCAAGAGTAAGTGAAGTTCTAGTCAAATTAATGTGGTGATGCTTCATGGCATTCTGCTTGGAGAATCATGTGTCAGAAATTTGTCTTACTGTTTGGTATTTCAAAATAAAATAAATTTAGAAGTCTCTTGACCAGGCCTTCTTTTTTTCAATTCTTTGTTATCCAAAAATTGGCGAAATCTTCCAAATCTTTAGCAAAATTAGTTGAATTTACACTAGAAAACCAAATTGTTCCCGATTTCTCCCAATTTCCCAAATTTTTGATCAGAAAAGAAGCACTGCTTGTGAGGTTTGGTCACTGGTCAATAGACAGATTTATTTTTTGTTGGCTAACTTTTCATTGTTTGTCAGAAAAAATCAAAAATGCAAAAAATGGGTATGTTTAGGGTCTTCTGATTGCCATATTTCAAAAAAATTGAATTTTAAAAAGAAGTCTTGCCAGATTCTACATCAGGTTCTAGTAAGTAGCTAACAAGAGAGTTGCTTTTACTTTCATATTTTGTTTATACTTTCAAATTTGGCTAAATTCTCTTACAATTGCCACGGAGGCTACAACACACCCAAAATAAATTAAATAAAATAAAAATCAGTAGTCCCTCCAACCCAATGGCATTTTGCCAATTTTATGATGTAGCCAAAGTGACAAAGATCCACAGGAAGATTCAGCCAAATTTGGCTACAAGCTCATATAATTTTTAAAACACCTTGCTATATTTTTGGCTAACTGCTTGAACCACCTGCACTTAAATGTTGGTCAAATTCCAGCTATTAAAAATCTTTAAAAGCTTTTGATTTTAGCACTTTTAAAAAATTTAATAGCTTTTTGGCTATATATAGCCAGCAAATAAAAGACTGTTCCAACCATAAAATTGCAAAAGTTTTGTCAAAGAGCTCAGCTGAGGATAAAACTTCAATTTTTCTAACTTTAGCAAGTAAAGACATTGGCTAGCACAATTCATTGCACTTACAAGACCCTAAAACCACCACTTAGAAAGAAAGAAAAAGGAAAGGATTCAAAAGAAGAAGGAATAGGAGCTAATGAAGACTTTGAATGTCTACAACTTAGGATCCCCAAACTGTGTCTTTTGACTTCTACTTAGGACTTTGTCCCAAGCATGTTGACAAGTGTTTCATTTATTTAACTTGTCTTGGGATAGGCTACCTTTCAATTTCACCTGCTTTCTGATGGAAGAAGACTTTCCATGGTGTTTTTCCTCACTTCCCTCTAATTGCCTTCAATATTGGTGTATCAAGCATTGATGGGTACAAAGTCCTTACATATTTCAAAGACATTTTATCAAGGTGTAGAAGATAACTCACTAGGCTAGAAGTAGATAACACACTTTGTTTTCTCTTGGAGCAGCTTTGTAGCATGTCTTATAACATGTTTTAATGATGGATCTACCAAATATCAGTGTGGATTTGGTTGTCTATAGACCATTGTGGGGGCAGGTATTAGATTTGAAGGCGGGTATTTGATGGGTATTAAGCTGGGTATATATATAGCTATTGAGTTAAATTTTTCAAAACCCCACATCTAGACCTTGCCCAACCAAATCGAAATCATGCTTACTCCCCTTTGCCCCTATTCATAATTATGACCAAAAGAAGAAAAAAAAGCAAATCAATTATTTAATAAAAAGCCAGATTTGTATCCTCAATATAACCTTTGTGGGCATAATAGGGTTAGGGTTTACTTTGTTTCCTTGAATAGAAAGCTATTTGCAAAAGAAGTCATTGTCTCATGATTTTTCTGAAAGTAACTTGAATGTGATTTTGAGATGGAATATTGTTGTTGTCTAGCACATCAATGCAACAGAACGCTAGTTGAAAAAGCACAAGTCAAAAGGACACCAGTAAATGAAGCTCATAAGCAATGGTACCACCTAAGATCTTTACAAGATTTCACAAGGGGGAGTGAAGAACTTTATTTGTTCATTGTGTTTTTTATATGTGCATCATTCGTTTTCTTTGTTGTATTCAATTTCCACCTATTTCACTTGACAAAGAAAAATCACCATCATTCTCTTTTGTATGTTGTTGATTGAAAAAAGGTAAAGGGGGGAAAAGAATTTTCAGCATTATTGTGGCCCTTCGCAATTTGCATGTACTTTATAATAATGGAGCTTTCATTTTCATGGTCTTATTAATGTTGATTTTTCATGCCTTTTGTTTTAACAACCTCTATATTTTAAAGTCATGTCTACTTGAAATCATCATCAACTAAAAGACACAACTTCTACTTACTGAAGTTTTTGTTACAATTGTTGTGGGTTTTGTTACAAGGTTTAAATTTTCACAAGTTGGGGTTTTTCTCCATTGCATAGCTCCTACTTGTTGTGATTTTTGTTGTAGTTGTTGTGGTTTTTGTTTTAAGGTCTAAGATTTCACAAGTTGGGTTTATCTTCATTACATAACCCTTATTTGCTATGGTTTTTATTGCAACTGTTGTGGTATTTATTATAAGTTCTAACATTTCACAAGTTGGATTTTTTTCTGTTTCACTCTTATTTATTATGGTTTTTATTATAGTGTGGTCTTTGTTGTAAGGTCTAAATTTTCACAAGTTGAGGTTTTTTCCATTCTAAAGCTCCTATTTGCTAGGATTTGTGTTACAATTATTGTGGATTTTGTTGTAAGGTATGAGTTTTCACAAGTTGGGGTTTTTCTCCATTTCAAAGCTCCTACTTGTTATGGTTTCTATTGTTGGGTTTAAGCTTTCACAAGGTAAGGTTTGGCTCTAGTCTTACTCCCATTCTTTTTATGCACCAGGTGTCATAAATATTTCATTATTTGCCACAAAGCAAATGGCATTACTACCATGAAAAAACATGTGGAGGTAAAACATAAGACCTTGTTTAAATTGTATAACAAGTCACAAATCATTTTCGATCCCATTTGATTGGGAACCAACTAATAAAAGGCCAAATGTAACACCAACTACCATTTTTAATTGTTTTACCATTACTAATGGGTTTCCAAAAGATCATGTCACATAAAATGGCTTCATGGAGGATGTCAAGTTGTTTGTGTTAACAATTTTTTTGTCATGGAAGACAATGGAATCAATTTGCTTGCAAACATTGGCATATTAATTATGCCTAAAGTTGTTTTCCCATCCATGAAAGTTTTTGTTGAAAAAACTCTATTTTCTTTAGTGCAAAAAATTTTGGTTGAATATTTTCAACTTGCATTGGCCACGGGCAACTTGGCCACTTACACTTTTGATTTTTTTCACATCAAATTGTCTTTGACAACTTGATAAATTTGAGAATTTCCACTTTTGACAAAAAGTTGGAAGAATTGCAGGTTCACATGAATCGTCAAATTCTAAATGTGTTGTTTCCTTTCAAATTTTTTTGCAAGGATTTGATAAGAGGAAGGTCATCAAATGTTAACATTAGTGTTAAATTTTAGGTTTAAGGGTTTGCATTTAATCACTACCTATGTGGGCCATGAAAATGAAACTAATTTGGTTTTTGATATGATTCACAATTATTGTTGCCTTTCTTAGTGGATGTTGAATGTTATTAATGCACCACAAGTGCAAAGATCACACGTTGATCATGAAACTTTGTTTCAAGCCACTAAAACAAATCCAAAAATTTTGGCCACCTTGTGTTAAGAAAGCTTGATGATTATTGCCATTATCATGTCGATGTTGATTATAAGGATGCCTTGAGCTAATGGCAGATAAAATAATGAAATTTTTTTGCAAATGCAAAATTGGTGAAACACATTCTGGGCATTCCAACTTCCCAAATCAAGACAAAGATAATTTTTTCAATTGCTAGAATTTTGATTTCACTTTACATATGTTGACGCGCTCCTAAGTCCTTTGTTGAACCCACTTGAGGGTCCAACTATGTAAAGTTGTGGAAAGTTGGGACTTGAAGGCCGCTTCCGACTTCCATCACTAAAAGGGGGTAGAGGGGCGTGCTAGAAGTCCCGGGATTAGACTAGGGACTAGATTATCTTGCTTGAATATGCATCCAAAAACCAACCACAAAGGGTTAGTTAGCATTCGGGAACACCATTGGGTGTTGGGACAAGCCACGGGCACTTTGTCACACAAGACTCACCACGGCTCGGACTCGGGGGAAGCCACCACCTTCCCCCATATAGTATACTTTGCAGCTCTCCGTGGAGGCTACATCCAAATGGCTCTTTTTACCGGGACTCCCAAGTTGGAATCCCGAAATTGTCCCGAAACTGTCCCGGTTGGAATCTTAGGACTTTGGGAGCTCATAACTCCCGACTGCAGAATCCGATCGCAACAAGGTCTAAACCAAAGTTGTATCTCTCCTTGAGAGCTTTCCAACGCCGTGTCGCATTCTAGAATCGGATGTCAAGAAGAGGTCGATTCCCGACTTTTAGTGGTCAGGAGTCAAACTAACAGTTTGACTCCCGGCCCTTCTTTTGCCCATAACTTGGGTTGCAGATGTCCAAATGACCAATGTGAGGCCATTTTGAACATCTACGCTTTAAGACCTTTCCAATGACACTAAGAACACCTCAATGCGAGGTGTTTTGGGCCTTGCTGTTGAACTCTAAAAATTCGGGAGTCCCAAAGGACTCCAAGTCCCCAACTTTGGGAGTGTGAGTTTCATCCTCACACTTGGCCAAAGTGGGGTTGCGACATATGTCATTTTCACACTAACAATATTGAAAATTTAATTTTTGTTACCAAAAATTGACGAATTGATTCGTGTATAGGTTGCTTGAAGCATTTAGATTTAGTAAGTACATGTGAAGCAAAATCTAATTTGAGAAATGAAGTAGAAGTTGAATTTGAAGATGGAATGGAATGTGAAAAGTTCCCAAAAGTGGGTGATATGATTTATTTACCTTGTTACTAAATAATTGATAAGACATGTTGCTATGTTTTCATTAAGGGTATGTTTAGTTGTTTCAGATTATAGATAATTCCATGGTTGTGGAAACATGATGGTGACCTAAAATTATCCACAAATTTGTGTTTTTGGGGGTTAACTACTATATGCCACTGTGTAAATGTTTATAACTAAATGTGGAAATGTGGTTTTAGTTTGGTGGGTTTCTTACAAACTTTTTTCTTAAGCATTTTTATATGTTATTATTGAACAACAATGACACCACCTATGAAGTTTCCAAATTTGAGTAATGTTATGTGTTATCCCATATATCACTAATAAATCATGTATTGTTCATCAATTTTTAACATTATTGTTGCTTATGACATTGATTTTGTGTTTGTTATTTTATTTTTTTGGATTTTGGTGTTCCCACAAAGTTTCCCAAAGGTTCTCATGGTGTTTACATCGAGTTCCTTTAACTTCCAAATAAATTTCCAAAGTTCCCAAATCATTCCCCAACATGTTCCCAATAGCAACAAAAGGGAACAAAATAAGGAACATCACAAAATATTTGCATCAAGCCCATTTTAGTGCTACCATGGGGGACATCATTATATATTAAGGCTTAGGGCCAGGACTTATAATTCTACAGCCTTAAAACCTAGACATAAGAACCTAGAACCTAAAAACCTTAAACCATATTTAAAATTAGGACCTTAACCCCTACTTAATTTTAAAAATTGGACTTTCTAAAAAACCTTTATGACTTATTAGCTTTAATTATTGGTTGGGTTGTCCATGTAGATTCATTGAATTTGATTTTAAGGTTGGGTTTGGGTTTAATTCTAGAGTCAAATCCATGTAAATCATTAAATCTAGTTTAATGGTGTGCGTGTAAATGTCAATAGCCATATATATGACATGTACATCTTTTAATGTAAACGATTTACACTTACGCATATGAACTTTTTACATTTACATTTATATTGTTGCCATGTATACATATATTGACACTTACATAAGGCTAGTGTAAACATTTGTCAAATACATTTACACTAGTGGTAACACGTGTTTGCAAGGCATTACACGGCACTGATGCAGTGCAACAGTGATGACAATTGGCGATGTTTCACGTAATGATCACATTCATTCCTAGTATGTTTGCATCTGAGGTTGCAGGTACAGGCATGAGTCGTTGGGATGAGCCTGCATGGTCACTTTATCTAAAATCCATTACATGCCTAGAAATCCTATGGAGGGAATGTCTGATATATATAAAAGCCCCATTTTAATTTAATGTAATCTAATCCAACGCATCCCCTTGGACGAAACCAAAGCCCAAGCCCTGAAAAAAACTAGGAGTCCAAAGGAGACCCCAAAGAACCCCATACCCACAAGAAGAATCATTGCAGCACCTCACGGTAGACCACATTACTGGTGTAAACACCAGTAGGGGCCCCATTCAGAGCCGCCCTGCTGCCACCCTGGACCAACACCTAGACACCCCGTCGTGAGCCGCACCGAAAGAAAGCCACATAAAGCTGCCCGTGGCAAAAAACAGGCTTGGGCAGGTACACCCCCACTATCTGCAATGTTTGCCCCTGGGCCTTGTTGATAGTCATGGCAAATGCGGGCCGCAACGGGAACTACCGCCAATGGAGAGTAAAAGGCATCCTCTCCGTGTTAGAGGGAGTGATGCTGAGGCGGGGAATGAAAACGTGTCTGCCCTTGTTTGGTCCTGTGATAATCTCAACATCAATTATGTGCTGCATCAGTTTGACCACAATAAGCCGAGTGCCATTTGCAAGGCTGCCCGGTATATTCCGCAACAAAATCACCGAGCATCCTTCCTACAGGGTCAAAGTGTGGGGTCACACCCCTGACATGTTGAGGGAGTTTAGAAACTCGGTGAGGTAAACCCCTCTCTGTTCGCCTTACACAATAAAATCAGTGCTGTGGTAAGTGCGGTGCTATGCTGGTGTGCCGTCAGGTGTGGTGAAGTCAAATCGATTCATGATGGCAGTGTTGATGCTGTCAACGTCCTCGTTCAGAGAAGTTAAAATGGCCCTCTGAATGATGTGCTCATTGCGTGACTACGAGTCTGTGAAATAGCCAAGGTCGCCATAAACTTCATCCACCAGGCTATCAATGGTGTCACCTTGGCAGCACATGTCTTTTGGGATCAAAACAGCCTCCTCCCCAACCTCAGGAAAGACTTGCTCTGTGCCCTCCCCAATGCGCTACAAGTAGTCTGCCCAAGTTTGCTATTGTTGGGCATCGGCCACGGCGTTGGCTCCGCCCTATGCCAAAAGCCTCTGAACACGCATGTTTTCATGCAGCTAACACACTTTAACATGGTGTCAAAGGACTGCGAACCTCTTGAGACTAGCATCCATAATTTGGCTTCTCGTGCCCCGGGGAACCACATGCAATATTTGCCTAAAATCACCTCCCATGACAACAACCTTGCCCCCAAAAAGCATGTCCTTTAAGGCAGGGTCAACATCACCCATAACATGCTGAAGCGTGCGATTCACAGCCTCACACACATGCTTGTGGGCCATGGGTGCCTCATCCCACATAATGAGGCATGCAGCCCGAATCAAGGCCGCTTGTGGACTATTCAGGGGAACATAGCAAGCAAAGGAGCCACAAAGGCCTGTTACGGGAATTTTGAAACGTCAGTGAGCTGTGCAGCCACCCTCCAAAAGCAGGGCTACAATGCCAAAAGATGCCATTGACAACGTTATGTCATTAGTATAGCGCACCTTGCTGAGTAGGCACCCGTAGAGGAAAGTCTTGCTAGCCCCTCCCAGCCCATCAACAAAAAAGGTTTTGTCCACCGGCCCAAGGTCATGGACCGCGTCAATGACATTGTCGTAAATGGAGCGTTGGTGTTGATTTAGCAAAGGCACATCCTAAGTAAGCTGTTGAGCTTGCCGCATCACATTGTACCTGGTTCACTTTTCGAATACAACAACATCCCCCGGGGTAGCCAGATGTGCAGGGATAGGCAGCTCAAAATCCTCTAGGGTTTTCCCCCCTTGGACTTGCAACAGCTACTGCACTTCCCGCAAGCCCTGGTCAAGGATGGCTTGGTCCAGTTGTTGGTTAGGCAGTACCTGCGCGACGCAATCGGGGGCAGGGGGGTTATAATCAAGAAGGGCATAATTATTCATGCTTACAACTGGCAAGGAAATATGGTATGCAATAGGATCGTTGGGCACCACCTGAAGGAGCTTGGCCTTAGGTTCAGTAGACGCAATCCAATGGGATTTGCAACACTAATATGTGGTAAGATTCATTAAATGAAATGTGTGGAATGAGGCTGAGGGATAAGCTTTCTAGTACATTGAATTCAACAATCGGCCATTCAATAGAGAAATTTCTAGGGAGCAGTTCAAAGAAGACAACAGAACACAACTTATACCATCACAACCCAACGAAAGGGAGGCTTGCAATATACATTTCCTTTATGGAGGCCTTTTGGCCACTCACCTGGCGTGCTTGGTGTAGGAAATCCTTCGTAAGGGCTCCCTTATGCATGTCCCACAACCGCCCAGGATTGGTGATGTTGTTGAAAATCAACAAGCTAGCAAAAAGTTACGGCAAGCTTCTGGGCAGTTGCACGCCAACAGCTTCTGAAATGCACTGGTCCCATTCAACATCATCTTGTAGCAAGCCACATGCAAGGCAGGCAACTTTAAAAGTGGGGTGCACAACTATGGTAGGCGTGTGGGGCCGGTGGCTAGTTCTGAGGTCTTCAAAGCATGTGGCCCTGCAACGTGGGTAAGCAAAACTTGTAGATTAACGTTCGCCCTCTAAGGGTTGCACAAAATACATGCGCCCCATAGTTCCCAATGTGACATGATTGTTTCAACCTGCACCTCGCCGCCCCACTGCCTTTTTCTGGAGGTGCCACGCTTTTTTGGATTTGCTCCACATAACGATTTCGGGATCATTAGGGTACAGTGTGGTCAGCACAATAGGCAATGACGATGCAGGGTCGTTGTTATTACGAGCCAAAGTGGCTGCAGCCGCGTATTTAGATTTGGCCTTTTGATTGAACTCACACCACCTAGTCAAAGTGGTGGAGTTGTTGCGCATCATGGCTTCCCCAACCGTGGTTCCTTCAGGAAAGTAAGAGGTTTATTCATTAGGCAAATGAACAGCTAAACGGTAAACATTGGGGTGCATGTCGTGCAAATTAAACGTAAAAAGCCGATGGCAAGCTTCGCTAGCATTGACATACCACCCATCAAGGTAATTTTGGACTTCATTTCGAGCGGTAGGCACATTGTTCCCATCGGCCCCACTTGTAGTCGCTTGAGGTATTGTAGCTAGCAGAACCTTAGCTTCCAGTTGCACCACTGCCAAAGCACGGTCGTGACCCTTGTAAACATACTTGTAAAGGTATTTCACAAACGTGATGGAGCTGCAAACCTCAACATTGATGTGGCACTAGTACCGCATGGTCAGGTAGGGGTTGTATAGGACGACCCAACGATTGTCAAAGATAGAGCCCAAGCTGCAAGGGGGAAGGGGCAATAGCAAGAAGTTGTCAGTCACCTTGGCATCCAAAGGACGTCACGTGATGATGATGTGAAGCATCTGGTTTTAAGCTACTTTGGTCCCTTTATCGCAGGTAGATTCAAACACAGACATTTATGGTTAGGTGCATAAGACAACAACTCACTTGCCAAATTTCCAGCATCTACACTTACGTGGGGTGGGTGAAGGTCATGTTGTCCTCCCATCACTAAGAGGTTGGGTAGCTACCGGTGGAGTCCTAAGTTTGGGGTTGGAAAGTCTTAGGATAACCCTTGTTGCAAGCCCCATTCACCATGCAAGGACATGAGGGATGTAAGGCCCCACAGGGCCCATGCAACATGCGAGATGTCACAATGTTGTAAAGTTCGGGGTGGGTGCATTTGTCTAGAAGTTCGGCACACACGATCCGGTCATAATCATTGTTGTCACGCGACTTATCTTAGCTGCGTAGAATGATCAAAATGTGACCGTGCGGCAAGCCCCGCTTCTGCCATTCTACCACATGGATGTCCGCCACCGCAGTTCCCAAAACACCATTCTACAAAAGGTCTTTGAGGAGGGCATTGAGCTTCATGTTGAACACCTTGGATGTCAAGTCAGGGCGGTTGTTGGCTTCCTCCCCAGGCCTCAGCTCATGCAGAATCTCTGGCCAATTTGGGTTGCACATCATGGTTATGAATAGGTCAGGTTTCTCAAACTTTCTGACCAAGGCCATGGAATTTTGGTAGAAATGGTTCATGTGGCGGGGTCTACCAGCAAAAGTGCCTAGAAGGACCACCATGCGCCTAAAGTTAGTGTTGTTAGCCCCGTCTTGTTGCATGGCATCTACCATTCCTTTATATTGGTCAGCACGCAGGGTGGTTTGGTTGAGGTGCACCCACCGTAGCCGCTGCCCCTCAACCTTGGAGTATTGGTCAACCACCCACTCTTGATATAGTCTTTTGCCATAAGTGAACGTGATGTTGGTGGGAAGGTTGCGGTCATGCATGAAGTAAGCCGCGTATTCCCTGGTAATAACCTTGTGAGCGATGCGCCCTACGGCAGCTCCTCTACCTCGGCCCCTACCCCTACCACGGCCCCTGCCCCTACCCCTGCCCCTACCCTTGCCCCTACCTCCACCACGCCCGGGGTCCATTGCCGGCTCCGCATCAAGCTGTTGCTCATTTTTAGATGGTTGTTGTTGCTCGTCCTCAGAGCTTAGCCCATCCACAACCGCAGGGGTAGCACCAATAATATTTGGGTGCCAACCGAGCTCTCCGTGTGGGTGGAACAAGACAAAATGCAGAGGGTCATAAGCAAAGTGAGCACCATTAATCCTCCATAACCCCCCGCCCCTAGCCCACACCCTGATGTCTCGTGGATTACTACCTTTAGGGTCATCGTCTGGGTCACCATCGCTTGTAAGCAGGCACAAAAGGGAAGACAAATCAGGCACAACTGGGATAATTGCTTGGATGATGGAAGGAACGTGTTGTTGAGGAACGTAGTAATTAGGACAACCAACACCATAAAAAATAGCACAAAACGGGGCACCAAAAAGCAACCATGCATCCACCCCATTCACTCACTAGGCATTAGCCCGGCCACCTCGTTGGATGTGGGGGCGTTGTAGCGGTGGCGGTCAACGTTGCCATCAACATGGATGACAATTTCATAGTTAATCAGGTCTTGAGGGGGCAAATCCATGGCCTGCACAAAGCGTTGAACATAAACATTGCTCCCCAAAAGCATTTGTTGCGGCTCCTATAAAGGGCGACGGTCTAGGTCTATGTTGCCCTGACCGAAAGTAGCAAAACGGGCAGCAACCTGAACATCTGCATTGTGTATGATATACAGTTGGGCAAACTGATGGGGGCTTGTGAAGAATTATTGCACACCTTCACCACTAAAATATGCACTCACAATAAAAACCCGGTTGGAAGTGGAACTTCTATGTAGTGTAGTCTAACAAGTAAGGTGGTTCAAGGTAAGTAATGAAATTCACAAAAAATTTAATGTGTTGTGTCCAAATTCAAGCTACAAAACATCATGAGGGAATTGTAACTCACCATGATGGAATATTGAGGAGCCGTATGTTGATGTTCATTTCAATGTCATGTTCGATGGTTTGAAACTTTCCATTTCGTTCGTCATAACAACTACATACAACATCCTAATCTAACATGCATTGGAGTTGGAAACTAATATAAAAGGAGTCATGTTTAAACAAATTTCATAAGTTTTTATTTTATGCTTTTGATCAAGAGTTAAGCTTCAGAACTAAGAACCACTTGCCTAGTTTGAGAAAAAAAACAGATAATTCAACCCCCTCTACTTCCAACTAACATAGCTCCCTTAAAAAAACCCGATCAAGCTGAATTTTTGAGAGGGCCTTCTACACCTTCTAAGCTAAAACTGATTCGAATTTGACATAAATCCAACGGTGGATTTGAGAGAAATAACTAATTGAACCAAAAGTCCAAAGGTTTCACCACAAGCACTTGCCACACAAGTTCCTTTCATGCTTAATCCTTACACACACCCTTTCATGAGAACCTCTCCACACATAAGAACTAAAAACAATCTTCCTCACACTCCCTTTCCTTCCTTCTTCTTTTTTCTTTTTCACATACACCTGAAGTCCTTACTTGGCAAGCCTCCATGACCTTCCTTAAGTTTGTTCCCCTTGTCCAATGAAAGTTTCGAAATCCTTTTGCACTAATCAATGGCCTCCTCATCCTTCAAGGGCCAATGAGAATTTGAGAATGAATTGCCATCCAATTGAAATTAGGATAAAAATCCTTGGGCCCAATGAAACACAAGAGATATTCCATCCTCCAATCAAAGAGGATGACAATCCTCATGACTAATGGGATTGGAAGATCCATCCTCCCCCTTATTTTGGATATCTTGATGAGGTCTCTTAAACTTGATCCTTATCTTTTCCATCCGTCGACCCTCACATCCTACTTCTTCATCCTAATTACTTCAAGTAATTAACTACTAGGATAATTTATCGGTACTAACAAGGAAAAATCCTTGAGTTCTTGCTTGACTAATTTAATGGTTGAAGTAACATTCTCATGTACCATTTACTCCTTTGATATTCCCTACTTATTTACTTTACTATGCACTAATTAATTATGTAATACACAATAAATTGGAATTACAATTTGCATCACAAAAAGAAACTCTCACATACTTCTAGATCCACCGTTGAATTTAGGGTTTAATGAATCCATTAAATCTAAGGTGTTCGAGTTTTCATGAGGTTCCGCCGTCATTCCCACACCTTACGCCTACCCTAATTTGTTAAATAAAAAGGCCTCGACCCCTTTTGAACGCAAGTACCACCTTGTTTGTGCTACCTTCTTGATTTTTGTTGATGCAGGTGCAACTAGTCATGGCAGACGATGACGCTATGCCTTCAAATCATCTAGTTGCACTCGTATAATAGGAAGAGCTTGAAGAAACACCGCTCGACTTGAATGTTTTTCAACGGCCGCGCGAAAAAGAACCGCCCAAGAGAGTGGTGCGCACTCGAATCGATCGTTCGGTATGGGATCGTCGATTGTCTCCTAACCCACATGCTTTAACAATTTATTTAAAGTTTGTTCCTGCTTGTGGAGCCGCACCAGAAAGGTTTGAAGAGTGCTAGTGCAAAGATGATGATGTCCATTTCCATTGTCGAACGTGGGTTCCCGGTGATGGCCATTATCGTTGGTTACGAGGCTCGATCAACCCACTTCCCTTGGAGCATCGAGCCGAGTACCTCGCTCACATCATTCGTCGCATCCTAGATTTTTTACAATTGTGATCTATCCTTTAAGTCAGTTAGTCAGTCGTAATTCACCTGAAGCTACTTAGGCGGAAATGTTAATACTTAAGCTTGATTTTGATTTTATTTAAGAATCTGATAGAGTGAGAACTAAATAAATATGTAATAGGATTACATCCTAAAATCTTACAAGTACATCATTAGTGCTTGAAGATCATTCTACATACTAACTTAACATTGTCACGGTGAAATGTTATTGTTAATTATGAGCTTGTATTCCCAATATATCAATAAATCCCATCTAATTTTACATCCCTTTTCCCTTCTCCACAACATGAAAAAGGACAATGCACGTTTAAAGGTTTACTAGGTCCTAAACTAATTAAGCATTACATCAACTGAAATAAAAAGTACTATATGCCTAGAAATATCACAAAAGCTAATTCAACTATTAATAATCACTACTTGAAGGTTTATAAACATTCAAATCATTAGTACTAAAAAATTTTAAGGAACTAAAGTTTAACTATTTGTTGAGTTATAATCCATGGCTCACAAGGCTCCCTTGAGGAGGTGCCAACGACCCCAGCAAATGATGCTCAATGCCCCTTATGGCAATCATACTGACCCCATCTGCACGTGACAGGACGTTAATGCCAAAAAAGGCCATCTACAAGGAGGAATTGTATTTTCGAATGTGCTTGTGAAAATATACGGTGGCAGGGGGGAGGCGTGCACAAGAGGCAAGCTCAAAAGTGAGCAAGTCCCGCAATGGTTGAGGAGGAGGAATGGGGAAGACGGCCTCATAGCTGCAAGATCTGCCTTTAGCACAACAAGGTCTGCGTGTCCCCGGGAAGCCTCATCAGGCCAAATCATAGTTCGGCACTGTTGGCACTCAGTTGTCCTACCCCCTATGTCAAACACCCCAACACTGACCTCATCAAATTCTGAAAGAAGGATGTAGGCTGTTGTGTGCAAATCTTGTTAACCTCGCGCTTGCCGGTGCCGTTCGCGGTCGTGGTCCCACTGCTGCTGGCGCTACTGGTATGTTAGCGGGGCACAGGCCTCTACGTGATGTTCGCGGTTGCGATCCCGCTCCTACTGCCACTCCTGGTATGTTAGTCGGGCACGAGCCTTTGCGTGTTGTTCGTGATCGCGATCCCGCTCCTACTATTGCTTTTGGTATGTCACCCGAGCACGAGCCTCTGCGTTTTGCTCACGGTCGCGGTCCCATTGTTGTTGCCGGCTTACGGTGGACATGCGGTCCAAATAGTTCCGCTGGCAGTCAACGACAGACAGCCTGTTCCTGGAGGCGACATTCATAGCAGCCGCAGCGCCAGCAAACACAGCGTTTTGCATGAGGAGCTGGAGGGAGGTGAATTGCACCATCACCAATGGCTGAGCAGTGGTAGCCAGGGGCCCTGAATGGACTTGGAAGGTCCAGCCCCCTGTGGGAAAAAAAAGGTGTTGGTCAGCTGGTTCTATTGTTGGTAGTGTGATAGTACAATATGTAGATGTTGAGGATCTCTTTAGCCTTTTGCATCTCATGATTGCAGAAGTGCATCGTTAGGTGGATTGGAAAGTTCTATAGCCTTGGAGGAGAGGAGATCTGCCAGGAGGCTCAGAAGCTTCCAGAGCATATTCCTACCTTTTTATAGGAACATGGATCAACAAAACTGAAAACAGTAAACCTCCTTTACTCTAATTGCTTTTCTGTGCAATCTTTGCTTTCAATGATATAGAGGATATATGGGAAGGAGTTTTAAAGCTTGCCTTGAGCTGTGACCATCAGTGTTGTTAAAGTGTGCTATATTGATGAAGTGCTTTCCTTGGTGTATCAGGTGCCTCCAAGAATTTTTCCTTGGAGAGAGATCATGCTCCATGAAACCTACTTTTTCCATCTGTGCAGATTTGCATCCACTTTGCAAACAGTTTACAAACTAGCTAAATAGTTAGATTACTATTTGTAGCTAAAAAAAAATCTGAAACAGAACAGTAATTAATTAATCTTAATATTTCAGTTGCTAGGAATTTAGGTGCCAAGGAAATCCTCTTTACTACAAATTCCAGGGCATAGAAGCCCCACGCTAAGTTCCATAGCAAAAACAATAGCAGATATTGGATCTATCTGATATTTTGTCTTGAAGCCCCTGTAGCCCATGCATACCTTTCATGCATCAGTAGAACCATTTTCTGTTTTGAACTTATGGCTAAGCATGCAAAAATGATGAAGACTAAACAAAAGAAGAAAATTCTACTAACGCAATTTTGTAGTGCAAGATCCTGTGGCTTCTTTGGCACCTTAATCAAACACTTACGCTCTTCTTCGTTGTAACAAAAACACAGACACAGAATGGAATTAGAGCTCCAGAGAAAGAAATTGAAAATCCTACATTGTAGAGCAAATAGTTTCCAATGTAGGATTTCCAATAACTCCAAGTCATGTGGTATTTTTGATAAGAACAGAAGTGATCATGGTTACCAAGACTAGAAGCTGCCAAGAAAGAAATGACGAAATACTTCTGGTGGACTGTAAAGCATCACTAAAATCATTTTCTCTGCGTTGAACTTTTGTCTAAGCATGGAACAAGGTGAAGATTGAACAAGAAAGCAAACTGTATTGATGCAATCTTGCAATGCAAAGCAAGAAAGGAGGTGTGAAAGGTTAAAGTTGCAGAAAGAACAAAACCGTATGATAGAAGATGAAGAAACATGTTGAAGACTTGCAAAATATCAATACGCTTTTGTTTATTTGCTTCCAGCTGCGCACAATCTCATTGTAAAGCCCTGTTGCTTCCTCTTTTAGTGCGATTTGTATCGACTGACTAAAATTGCTTCCTCTTCGTAAGAAATGACAATTGAGGTGCTGAACTCTTGAAGATCTGTTGCAACAAACAAGAAAAAATAGTATTCTGTGCGCGGACCTCCTGGGCTCCAATCGGTTCACTAACTTCAGCAAAGCTTCTTTCTCTTCAAGAACTAGCAGCGAAAAATTAAGAACACAAATGGAAACAGAATTTCAACTTCCACTGACCAAGAAGAGCTTCTCGAGATCAGTAACAAAACAACCGAAAAAAAGAGACTCTCGAAATTTTTTAAATAGTCCCTTTTTTTTTACGGCTACAAATAAATTCCAGCACATATCTTTCGTCTCCACGCGAAATCGATCGAAATTTTCCGCGTCGAAAACCAAAACGCGAGCACAATCTTGTCTAATCTCCATGTGAAGAAGATGCAAACGCATAAATTGGGCCAAGAAACAATAAAAGTTTCACGAGATTATCAAAGGGGAAGGTTTTTATATCTGCCTCTGGTGCGGTGGGAGAGGGATGCGATCCAACTGTCATTCCTTCCCTTCAGATGGTTGCGATGCTTTGTGGAGATCAGGTCTTGGTTTGTACATCTGGCTGGTGCGAAAACCGTGGTGGTCGCCTGCTGTTTCACCGGCCTCTCCCTCCCCCACCCCCCAAAACCCCCATCACAAACAGACAGACTTACTGAATTAATATATTAGATTGCTTCATGTAAATGTTTTAGGGCATGTAAATGTATGTAAATTAAAGTTATCCATAAAGTCACCATGTTTTTGGTCCTATTTTCACCCCCAAATTTCTTTTTCAATGGTATTTGTAAAGTAAGGAAATTTTATTAAATTTAGGTATGAAATGTTTAAATATAACATTTAATGCACAAGGTTCAAAAGTAATTATGGTATTTGTAAATGTAGGAACAATGAAAATAAATATAATTGTAATGGAAGTACAAAAAAAAACAAGGGGGTGAAAACATAATCAAGGAAACAAAGCCCCAAGGTAAAAGTCCTTTTCCAAGGATTACACATGACATGTGTCATTTTTGCATTGGTTTGTAACTTCAAATTTTGTATTTTGCACACTCAGTTTAACATTGCGTGTTATATATATATATATAGTAAATTGAGTTTATTCACACATATTATGCATTCATGCCCTCTATCACATAAATATGAACAATGTTTTGTTAAAACCACATTTTCAAAATCCATAATTTTCAAGGCCAAAAGCACATTTGAACCAAATGTGCTTAAATTAGTTATATATATAATTCATTGGTTCAAATCTTTTTGCCCTCTTGATCATTAATGTTAAAATCCTCTCCAATTTTCAAATCGAATAGTGCACATTTTGTAGGAAACAAAGACGTTTGAAAAAAATAAGGATTGTTCATTTTTGAGGTTTGAGTGTTTTGAACATGCAAAAACATTTTTGATTTGTGTCAAACTTTGAGCATATAAACTTTGCAATTAGTGGAAAATATTCCATAAAACTTATGACAATCTAAACTATTGTGTTTTCCTTGTGATCATTCCAACATACAAAAATGCAATGTTAAGGAATGTCCACTCACTTGGGTGGCTCCTTTGACTTTGTTTTTACCCAACGTGAAACTCAATTTACCACAAAAATGATGGTTTTCTATGTTTCACACCCCCCCCCCTTTATAATGTTAATGTTTTTTATTTTAAAAAAATATTTTTGGAATCTCACATGTTTATGACCAAGCTCAAGGTTCTAGTGTTGTGTTTTCCTTTACAAATAATTCTACTAAATACCTTTAATGTTATACTTTTTGGCATATCCATATTAATTAGTTGTGGGTGCATGTTTCATATTTTTTTTGCAATGGGCTATTTGGTTGGCCTATCACTAAAAATTTATGAAATCCCCCTCCCCAAGTAAAAGTTTTTTAAATTTATAATGTTTTACATTTACATTGTTTTACACGGCCATATAAAATCATATAACAATATTTGTTTTACATTTACACAATTTTACATGGTCGCACAAAACCATAGAAATATAAATATAATTTTTTTAAAGGAAAAAATGGATAAATTCATTGCGAAAACACAATAAAAATAACCCACAAAAAGGGGGTGTGAACAACACTCAACCCAACTAATCAACTAACAAAATATCTTTGAAGGCCTCATAACAACCATACACAAATCTACCATCTCTAAAGCAAATCACCTAGTATTTTCCCCATGTACCTTATCAAAGGCCATGAGTTTCTTGTGGTTCAACATTAGGGAATTTTTTATTGTAACAACGCACTTCTCCTAATCCACTCTACCATATTCAAATAAAAATTTCCAAATAAGATTATCAATTTTTTGAGCATTCCACCGTTCACCATTGAAGTCTAAATCATTTCTTTCAATCCACAAAACCCATAAAGTAATTCCCCTAGGCAAAGAACATAGCCCTTTAATTCCCTTAAATTTCCTTGGCTCCACGGTAGTAAAAATGTTATGTTTCAAAAGCATCAAGGTAGCATTTTTGACAAAATTATGTTCATAAAACAAATCATTGAAAATTCCATGGGAAAATTCTTAGGTTTTCTAAACATTCTTGAAGTCTTAAAATCTATGTAAGATTGATTCAACTATTTTGCCACACACCACACACTCATGATTAACTGATCTATTAACTTTGGCTTTCCAAGCATTAATAGCCACAATTTTGTTCCACATGGACCGAATGAAGGCAATTTCTTTCTTGTTCCTTTGCTTTTGTCATATGTCAGACTATTTTAATTTAAAAGTTGGTTGGAGTAGGTTAGCCCATCTCTTCCACCCATATGACCTTGGATGAAAATTTAGCTCTTTTAACACTACACAATACACCAAAAGTTATGTTCTTTTGGAGCCTTTTGCCACTTTCACCACTTTAACTTGGATTGTTTGACCAATTAGGTTAAAACCAAACCCCTATGATGATTCCTTATGGTAGTTTGGTATAACGCCCTAGATTGTGAACCTATTAAAAATAGTTCCGCCCCTATTGGGATTTATATTAGTTCCATTCACTACGATACAAAGTGAAAGTTGGGGAAAATTGAAAAAGAATGGAATGCAATGATTTTCCATTTTCAAACACTCCTATCCATCCATCCATTTGTCAAACAATGACCATCGACCACATGCATAAAACCTTTCCCCATTCTAATTCCGTTTTGGAAACAACCCTTGAATAAACTAGTCCTTCAATAATGGAGATGTTAAATTTTTTTAACATTTCTTCTTGAAACATAAACCTACTTTCCTCAAGTATCTAGGTGGAAGCAATGGTATCCCAACTTGTGAAGATAGATTTATTGCCCTACTTCATTCAAAAACGTTTTAAACTAGTTCTGTAATTTGATTCCACCAAAACTTGAATTCTAGAATTTTTTTGTCGTGTTAGACTTTCACACATTCACATATTTGACCATTTTGATCCAAGCATTTTTTACTTGGTTCCAAATAAATGACCTTGAAACATGTTTATGGTTGTGGTGAAAACACTAGTTGAAGTTAAGGGGTTGTTTCCCTCCCTTCCTTAATTGATATTTTAGAAGATTGTATTTAAAGAAGAGTTACAATTTTAAATTCATGGTCTCCAAAACGTGTATGACCCATTTGTTAAGAAATGTTTTTATACCCTCCCCTTCATCTACAAGCCCTAACCCTCCCATGTTTTTTTTCAGCATAACACTTGTTTTAAGCCATTAGTAGTGATAGTTGTTGGTAAACCCTACCCACAAGTAGTTGGTTAACAACATCCTAACCTGTTAATCCTTATGTTATTATAAATTATTTTATCCTAAGTATAATAACTTAAAATAATATAAAATATAATATAATGACCTAAGGTAAAATAACTTAAAATAGAAAATAATAACCTATGAAATATAATTTAAAATACCCTATAATATAATACCTACCAATAGCCTATGATATTATAACATAGAATATCCAACAATAATTTATAATAGAATAATCACCAATATTCGTAATATAACATAAAATAACCACCAATAGTCATTAATAAAATAACCACCAATAGTCATTAATAAAATAACCACCAATAGTCATTAATAAAATAACCACCAATAGTCATTAATAAAATAACCACCAATAGTCATTAATAAAATAACCACCAATAGTCATTAATAAAATAACCACCAATAGTCATTAATAAAATAACCACCAATAGTCATTAATAAAATAACCACCAATAGTCATTAATAAAATAACCACCAATAATCATTAATAAAATAACCACCAATAACCATTAACAGGTTAACGACCAATATCCATTAATATAACACCCACCAATAGCCATTAATATAATGACAACCAACATCCACCAATAAAATAACCATTAACAGAATATTCACCAATAACCACCAATAAAATAACTATTAATAACCATTAACAAAAAAATTCCACCATTAACCATTAATATAATAACCATTAAAAGCCATTAATAGCCACCAATAACCACTAATATAATAACCATTAATAAGCACCAATATCCACCAATAGCCATTAATAAAATATGCACCAATATCCATTAATAAAATATGCACCAATATCCATTAATAAAATATGCACCAATCCATTAATAAAATATGCACCAATCCATTAATAATATATGCACCAATATCCATTAATAAAATAGCCACCAATATAATAGCTACCAATAGCCCTTAATAGCCACCAATAACCATCAATATAATAAATAGCAATAACCATTAATAAAATAACCACCAATAGTCATTAAAAAAATAGCCACCAATAGCCATTAATAAAATAACCACTAATAGTCATTAAAAAAATAGTCAAAAATATAATAGCCACCAGTAACCATTCATAGAGTATCCATCACTAGTCATTAATAAAATAACCATTAATAAAATAATCACTAATAGAATAACCACTAATACCCACCAATAACCATTAATAGGTATTAATAACCATTAATAACCACCAATAGCCATATATTAGAATTGTTTAGGATTCCCAAAAAATCTAGGGTGAAATAATTTATAATAAACAAAAGTAACTTAAAATGAAATAACCTTCAATAGCAAAAAAAAATCAATAATAGCCTCACATAATCGAAAATAGCCTAAGATGAAATAACTTAAAATAACGAAAAGTAATTTATATTTTCCCCAATTAGATAAAAAACGTATGGACCTAAAAATGTAGTAACTTGTAGGGGAATCAAAGTTCAATTCTAAATTTAGAACTTTGCCCACTATATCACAAGTTGCCTACCTACAAAACCTTTGAAATGTTAATGGTAAAAGAAAGGCAACAAAAAATTTAGATGTTGAAAAAAAACACGCAAATGAGTAAGTTGAATACCTATGCACTGTTCATCAT
Organism: Sphagnum contortum; assembly: GCA_963920785.1. Classification (NCBI taxonomy): domain Eukaryota; kingdom Viridiplantae; phylum Streptophyta; class Sphagnopsida; order Sphagnales; family Sphagnaceae; genus Sphagnum; species Sphagnum contortum. Next base: position 3,534,276 of record OY987288.1, read on the forward strand.
CCAAATCCAACTTCTCAAAATAGTTTTTTTCTTCAATCAATTCATAGTTGTCAAGAACTGAAAACTCGTTAGCTTTTAAGTATTCTTCATGTTTTTATTTGGCATATAATTCATTCATGGATCATTAGGCCAATTTTTGACAATTGTGATAATCCTATCCCAAATTTTTCACTTGTAAATGGCATTCTTTTAAAGTTATCATAATCCAACAAGATTAAACACCTTTTTTTGTTTCAATTTGTGACCTTAGAACACCAAAAACTTGTTTGGCTAGAAATGCCACATTTAGAAATTGACCTTCATGGTTGTGCCACCAAAGAAGAAGATCTTTAAATGTAAAAGGTATGGATAACCTCCTAAACAAAAACAATTCTCCTACAACAAATGCTCGAAAAGATTCCTCAAAAGATGTTTCATCCCCAAACATGTTACCATTTTCTTCAAGGTCATCATGATTAGTAGATGTCCAAGTTTCAACAGTATGGCCTTCAAATGATCATACTTAGAAGCAAGTTGAATTGCATTATCATGTCCACCAAATTTTCCACAATTCATAATGAATTGAATCAAGGATCCAACATTATTATAAGCACATTATGAACTTTGTTTGAATAAAAAACAAATAGAAATTAGAGAAAAGGTTTAAATACCTTCACAACTTCTTCTCACATATTTTATTGTAAGAAAAGAAGTTCGAAATCAAACGGGTTTAAAGCTTCTGTCCTAATTGAAACCTAAAACATTTTAGCCATTTCAAATTGCAAGTTAATATAATTAGTGTAATGGTACTAGTCAAAGCATCTGACAACAACCAATGACCATGGGATTGATTCATAACACATGTTACCATAGGGTTTAAGGTAGAAGTAATTTTGCCTCTACAATAGCCCACATTTGGGCCTTTGGAACTCTTTGTTGAAAGCAATAGTCTTTTGCTTTCCATAACAAGCGATGATGGTTTGCTTGAATTCCAAGGTCTTGTCAAACATGATGACTTCAGATGCAAATCTAGTTTTGATAAGGGTCTTAATTTTTTGAGGCAATAACCCACATTCAATACAAACCTTCTCCCATTCTTGCCTACTTTTACCAAATTTCTTGGTCCGTGTAATAATTTTGTAAAAAGTAATTTGTGCATCCTTCACATTAACTTGCATTAAACCTTTTAAAATCTTGTCATTGTAAGTAGCATATTGGCACACCTTAGACATCGCATGCCCAAAACATGTACCTTCATAAACTTGGTTAAGTTTCAAAGGTTAACAAATGATGATGGAACATAATGTAGCCACCATGGTACTCAAATTATTACCCTTGTCTTTCACAAATGTTATCACATGATGCATCAAACCAAATTTTGAAAGTAACGATTCAAGTTAAACTATCATATTTTTACCATTGGTTTCATCCACTTCAAATAAGCTCATAGTGACATGTATAAGATTCATTTAGAATTTATCACCAAGGCAAATGAAATTACAAGAAATAATGGTTGCAAATGCAAGGTTTAGAACTACATGCAAATCCAAGGTTTTTTGTACCATTCTAAGAAGCACTTCATTCACAAGAGTAGTTCGAGAAGGAAATGAAACCTAGGGGTATTGACATAAAACTTTCTTAAAGTTATATGTTTTCAATAGTGGAAATTAGCCAATAAGCTTTACAAATGTAGAGAATAAGATCCTTAATAAACAATTGTTGTGTCTCATGTTTTTTTGTAAAGGTTTGTGGACCCAAAGTAAGAGGTGATAACAAAACTAGAGGGCCTTGCCCTTTTCTTCCCATGTTATCACACATGATTTGCATCATTGCCCATTGTTGTTTTTTTTTGCAAGTTATTATTTTCTTTGAACAAACAACTTGGGATGAGCAAAATCATCATGAGTTTTCATGGGAGTAATCCCATTAATCTTATTATACTTGATTGAGCCTTTCTACAAAATAAAATTTTGGGATAGAAAATTACTTGCCATTTTTTCTGATTTGTAGACAATACACTACAACATATGTGGGTTTTCAGATCCACATGTACATCATCATTCACAACAAAAAAACCCCCAACAAATATAATTTCGATGGTGTGGTTTCTAAAATACAATTTGAGATTCTATAATTATAAATTGCAATACTTCATTTTCCAATGAAAGTGTAGTTTCTAGGTGCACACTCTCTAGGTTTAAAGATGAAATGTTGGGGACCACATCTTCACATAAATATGGTTCATCAACCCCACCAACATTATTAACAATGAAAGAATCACTTTTTGTAGCCATGGTGCACATGAATTATGCACATTACACATAATGTTGTAGTGTTATTGTTCACATGTGACTTCTAAAATTAGGGTTTTGAATTCCAAACTCCAATGTTTCCAATTTTGAACTTTAACGAAGCCATTTGTTCAAACACAACCACTCAAATAGATGTTTAGACAAATGTTCACTCAAGCATAAACACCCAAATAAATGTTGAGACAATTGTTCACTTAGATACATACACTTAAACAAATGTTCAAATAGATGCTCAGTGAAACAAAAATGCCACACAATTGTTTGGACAAATGTTCATTCAAACATAGACACAAATGTTCACATAGATAAATGTTCGCTTGGGCACAAACACCCACTCAAATGTAGCTCATATAGACATTCATTCAGACACACATGCCCACAAAGATGTTTAAACAAATGTTCATTTAGACATAGACACACACACATATGTTCACTTAAACACCGATGGCCACACATATGCTCACTCAAACATAGATTCCCACATAGATGTTCAAACAAATGCTCACATAGACATAGACACCCACACATATGTTCAAATAAATGTTCACTTAGACAAATGCTCACTCAAGCACATATGCCTAAACAGACCTTCAAATCTTCAAACGTTCCAACTTAAAGTTCGCACCTCATGTATCAAATCATAGATGTTTAGAGCTCAAATGTTCAAGTTTGAAACTTAAAAATGGTTAAAGTTCAAACCTCAAACCTCAAATACTATAAATTTATGTTTGCATGATATTTTTGGTTCTGCTTCCACAAAGCTTCGATGCAATAAAAAAGAAAGCAACAACTTGCATGATATTTTTGGTGTCACTTCTACAAAGCTTTGATGTAATAGAAAGGAAAGCGATAGATTCTTGGTGTTGCTTCTACAAAGTTCTAATGCAACATAGGGGGAGATTTTTAGTGTCACTTTTACAAAATTTCAATGCAATTAAAATGATAATGTTAGAAAGTAAATAACAATACAAGGGACAAGGTTCAAGCTTGAAAACCCTAACCCTATAAAGGATATGCATATCCAAATGTACATATCCAAACCTTAAAGATCACATTTGGATAAAACATAGTTATGCATGTCTCATATTTATTAAAAATATACCCATGGATATGAATAGTGAATGATGTGGGTTTTCATATATAAATATGAATAAGGATATGCAAATGGAGTTATAGAAGCTTTCTACCAATAATTCCAAATTTGGAAAATAGATAGAGTTTGGTGTTGAATAGTTGTTAATTGGGGCATTATACATGTTGATAACTAGACCACTTACCAATATCTAGCCAACATTGGTAGAGACCAAGTCCCTTCCTTCAATTTCCAGTTTCGTGATAGAAATTGAAGGCCTTTCTCTTTAATGACTGCCCAAAATTCCTTAGTTGTACTGCGTCCTTTTTGGATTCATTTCATGCACAATATTGGTCCAGTTCTTGGCCGATCTAAATCCATGTAGACCCAAAGGGTCCATTAGCTTTACCTTTGTGCAGGGGGGAATGGCCCACTTTTCAAGCATTACTTACATTTAATGTTCAACAAGACATTAAAGTTATCTATAAAATCATGTCCTATTGGGCTTAAATTGCAACCCCTCATTTGATGTTTCATCTCCTTTTGGATGTTGTCCGCAAAATCATGCAATTTTGTTAAACATCGATATGAAATACTAAGACTTAAGATTAAATGCACCATGTTCAAAAACATTTATAATTCCAATACACATAATAGTAACAGTGATTGGTTGAAGGCATTCATGAGAAGAAAGGACAAGGGAAATTTAGTTTAGCACTAAGTTTGTTGTTAAATTGAGTTTCATGCCCTATTGAAGCCCAATGTACTTATTTTTCTTGTTTTTTGAAATTTCATCCCTTACATGATGGCCAAAGTGCACCAGCACCCACCAATGCACCGACGTGGATGGATGGTGCATTGATTGGATTCTCTTTTCTATCCATGTGCCATCCTAAGTTGAGTTTTTTTGTTTACCCTTTTTCAACCCTGATTTCAGTTTTTTTGGCAACTTTATTTTCTCCCCACCCCCCACCCAGTTTTTTTTTTCTTTCTTTTGAAAAATTTCCCACTCACCCACCTACTACACCCCATTCCCCATTGACCTATTCACCTATATATTTAAATTAAAAGTAGATTCTTCCCCATTTACTTACTCCACCTATAAATTTAAAAAATGTTATTTTCATCCCGACCCACCTACCCACTCCCCATCTATTTATTTATCCACTTGCCCTTCCACCTTCATACCTACCAACATTTTAAGTAGGTACCTACCAAACCCCACCTACATGGCTACACCTACCTACATGGTTGCCACTCCAATAAACCCCCAAAGGTCGACAATGATGATGAAAAAAAAAATGAAGGTTTCACATGGAGCTTGGTCTTGTTCACTCAAACAAATACATAAGGGGCCGATTAAGATATTTGACACCTTTTATATAAGGGTATTGCAAGTTTTGCTCAAATAATGTTTTCCACGATGGGGGTATTGCAAACCAAGTGGATAATCAAAGCAATATGGAATTCCAGTTCAATTTAGATGCATTTAATGCATGTTGTATTCAGGTTCATAAAATGAAATACTCGATGATCGTGCAATACCTTATTTTGGGTATCCTTGAATAGTTTGGGCTCCATATCATATATTTTGAATCTTGGAAAGGTATTGTGTAGCCAAAACAAAATCTAAAAGGAATGCAATAACTTCATTGGAGTACAATAAAACACCATGGGTTAAATTAGTTTGGTCCAAGCTATTAGAGGCAAATTATTCATGTCTAGAAGGACTCAATGAGTATGCAATACCCTTCTTAGGGTATCCTAGAAATACATTGGGCTCCATAATATATATTTTGAAATGTGGAGGGGTATCGTGTAACCCTACCAAAACCTACAAGAAAACCAATACCCTCAATAGGGTATTTTGTAATTAAACGCCATGGGTTTACGTTATTGGAAAGGTATTGATCATGCCCAAAACTATTCAATGCATTTACAATACCCCTTGTAAGGTATCCCATAAATACATTGGGCTCCATAACATATATTTTCAAATTTGAAAGTATATTGCATGGCCCTCCCAAAACCTACAAGGAAAGCCATACCCTATTTGGGGTATTCAATAAATACCATCGGTTAAATTATTTTGGTATAGACTATCAAAGGGTATTTGTTTATGGCTAAGAATATTTAATGCAAATGCAATACCCCTTGTAGGATTAAAATGCTTTGGGCTCTATAACATATTTTTTGAAACTTGTAAGGGTATTGTATAACCATATCAAAACATAGAAGTAAAACAATATTCGTATCACATTGCAATAATACCTTAAACCGTGAAATAAAAAGATATTTTCAAAAACACTTATTCCATGTTCAATATATCATACCTTACATATTGATTCAAGTAAATGAAGATATTAGAAAGATGGTCACAATGATGGTAAAAGACTTGAGCAAAGTTTAAGAGATTAGATGCAATACATGTATTGTATTGTGATAATTCATTAACCGTGAAAATATGTTTTAAAGACTTGATTCCTCACCAGTATATCATGAAATTCATGTTTTCAAAATTCTTTATTCATTTTACAATATGATTTAACATATATAAAATTGAGCATAATGAAAAATTGGTCACATTACATAGGGGTTAAGGGTTTAATGTAAAATTTACTATTTAATGTTAGAATTTAAAGTTTGTCAAAATTATTAAAAAAAAAATTCATCTTTAACAATTTTCAATGATGTACATTTTATGTTTTTCCTTCTTAAAGTTGTAAACTCATTTCAAAAAACAAAAACATAAAGTCTCTAATTTAATAAGATTTTAATATTTGTTTTTAAAAAATAATTAAAGCACACGATCATGATTTTTTTTAATGGTTCACATGATAATAAAAAATGATCTCTCCCATATATTAATCCTATGTATGATTGAAAGTTTATTTAAATTTTTCTTGACATATAATAAATAATTTATAGCCTAAAATAATTACATATTGGGTCAGTAATATTCTACATTTTATAAATATATAACACAAGTCCTTATGTAATTTTTTTTAATGGATTATAATATTGGTTTAAATATTGGTCTATTGTATTATAATTTATATCATATTGAGTAATACATTATGTATAATTAAAAATATTACGGATTTATATTGTTGATTCATTTTAATACACATAATATTTTTCATTTAGGAAGAAAATAAATAAATAAATAAACAAATAATTTGATTGGACGATACTTTTTAAAATATATATGCTTGTAGTCAGTGATATTTTTTTCAATATTTTTGATGTTAATAACATAATTTTGAACTATCAAGTAGTTAGGTATGAGAATGTTTGAGTGTCATGTTCTAAGCTACATCTAGTCCCACTATCTAGATATACATGATCATTTGAATGTGTTATGCTTTCATTATTGAATAACACCTCCTCCTTTTCATCCTTGGCATTATACAACTCCTTATTTTGTAGAGTGCCACAAGTTTTACCGATGTCCTCTAAGAGCTTCTTTTGCCTTGCCCTAACTATGGCAGACCTAACAAGAAATACTTACATTGGTGTTTGCATCTAGGATGATGGTAGCCTGTATGAAGCATTAGTTGGCTTCCTTTGCTTTCACTTGACTCCAACAAATCCTTCTTGTTTAAACTAAATGGTGACATTGATCTACTTTGTCAGCTATGGTTTCCCATCACATTTGGCTTTTAGCTTAATTATCACAAAGTGTCGGGCCCCCATGTTTTTGCAAACTCCATTAGTTGATGAGTCAAAGCAAAGGCTAGCGAAACAAAAAATTAGAATGTGGTTTTGAAAACTTGTAATGCTGTAGTAATTCCCAAATCCTTTCCACCAAAAGATATAATAATATTTCATGTTTGGATACCACAAGGTTTATGTCCATGTTTTGATTCATTTGTGATTTTCATATCCAAGACTATGTTAACATTTGCATGTTCTTCTCCTCCATATGTTTTATTAGCATTATAATGGCATGCTAGCACATAAGTTCCATTTTCATGCATCCTAGCTCTAGGTGGTTTTTTCTTCTTAGATATTCCTGATTCAGTGATCTCATCATCTTGCCTTGATTGAATACAATGAAGTTGTTGCCTCTGTCCCTTGCTTGATAAAACCTTTAGGGAGTGTTTTTTCAAAACCAAATTCATCAAAGATATGAACAATAAAACAATCATTGGCGATAAGAGTAAACATTAGATGTTCACCCTTCTTTAAGCAATGGTCCATTGCAAATGATTTCTAACCAACATAAAATTCTCCATTACATAAGTTCATTTGCCATTCACGTCTGTTGTTTCCTCCTTGTAGAATCAATACCTCTTACATTGTGTGAGCTATGTTGCTTCCAAAATGTAATTGGAATTTCTTGCAACACAATAATGCATTCATTCATCGAGAATATTGCCAAGCAAGCCATAGGCATCATTCATCAACCTTGGCATCAGCAAAATCATCCTCCTTATTCTATCCTTTCATGGAACAAACTATTTAAAAATAATAAAAACCTTTATTTCTTTCAATCAAGGTTTAGGGTTTAAAAATCAGGGTTTTAATCAAAATTTGAAATAAAAGTACCTAAAATTATGTACATTTAGTTAGTGTAATTTTTTAATTTTATGTAAAATTTATTTTACAATATATCAAATAATGATATATTTAGTTAATTTATGTGTGGATTTATTATTATTATTTCATTCGTATACATATAATATCTTAATAATTATTTTATATTAGAAAATTTAAGTAAACATTAAATATAGGTGGAAAATATTTAAAACTCATAAATTATAATAATTATTTAATGGACCAATGCAAAATCGTTGATTGATATAAACGAGGGTATTACAATATTGTTATTTCAACAAAGTTTGTACGTGTAACTACAATACCCTCATTTTAATGATAATTTTATTACCTTTTACCATCAATGTAACCAACTTGACAATAGGATATTGTCACAATATGGTGTGGGTATTATATTCCTTTTAGGTTTTAGTAGGGTTATGCAACACATTTCCAAGTTTCATGGTAAATGCAAATACCCCAAAATAATGCATGTATTGGAATTAAACTCCATAACTTTGTTTAAGCGACTATCTACCATCAATGAGAAGAACTTTGCAATACCTTCATTTACTTGAATCAATATATGTCTGGTATGATATAGTGAGTGTGGAATAAATATTAGAAAAAAAACATTCTTTTTTTTCATTGTTTATGATATTATTGCAAAACGATGTGGGTATTACTTTCTTTCTAGGTTTTGTTAGGGCTATGCAATACCCTTCCAAATTCCAAAAAATATGTTATGGAGCCCAAAGGTTTTATGGGATACCTTAAGAGGGGTAATGCATGTGACTTGAGCATGAACAATACCCCTCCGATAGTCTAAACCAAAATAATTGAGCCCATGGTGTTTATAGATTACCACAATGAGGGTATTATTTTCCTTTCTAGGTTTTGGTATAAATATGCAATACCCCTCCAAGTTTCAATAGATATGTGATGGAGCCCAAAGGATTTATGATATACCCTAAAAGAGGTATTGCACATGCATCAAATAAGTATGGGAATAAGCAATGATCTTTTAATAACCTAGACCCAAATAATTCAATCCATGGTGTATATAGAATACCCTCACGAGGGTATTGCATTCTTTATAGGTTTTGTTAAGATTATGTAATGCCCCTCCAAGATTCTATCAATATGCTATGGGGCCTAATGGATTTTTAATATAACTTAATAAGGGTATTGCATGTGCATCGAATAATTATGGGCACAAGTAATACCTCTCCAATAGCATGTACCAAAATAATTCAATCCATGACGTTTATAAAATACCCTCATGAGGGTATTGCTTTTTTTTTAGGTTTGAATTTCTAATTTTTGGGGGTAAATAAAGGTTTTTTGGTTTGAATGTAAGAATAAAATCATTTCTTGATAATTTCATTAAACATACATATACGAATTTTCTAATGATTAACACAAGATGGTGTAAAACAAAAATAAAATGCCTTAAATAGAAAAACATGGGTGACGTGTTATAAAAATGTGTAAAAAATGCCCGAGTCCAAAACAACCCCACTTTAAAATGGGGAACATTTCATAATGGTTAATATGTGGTTGCTTCAAAATTAAATTGTTACCATAAATCTTGAAATCCAAAATAACACTTTAATCAAAATTGGGATAAACTATGGGCTATCTATGCCATTACTAGAGGGGGATGGGATCCCATTGACTTTTTTGTATTGTGTTGGTGTAACCTCTGCATCTTGGGCATGTGGATGTGTAAATGCCCCATGATTGGCCAATGTTGCCTCCATAACATTAGCCATAAACAAGTCCCTAATGGTACTTCAAATCCTAAAACAAATGACACAATACAATAAGTATTACGTATAAAACTTAAAATTTGGACTTTAAATAAAATTGAATATGGCATTTTTAGAATTTATCGACCATGAATCATTTTTTATTCATGGTATTGCGTAAAAAGGCCAATTCTCCCTATGCCACATATTGTCTTATTAGATGTAAATTTCTAATCTTGCTCCATCCAATCGCTTTTGAACACCTTTGCATACTTGTTCGAGTTGCTCAAATCATAATTGCAAGGTCTTCATCGCACTCCACTTTGACTTGCACATTAGAAGGGACAAACCCCACACCCCATGTAGTCATGCCAAAAAGTTGAAGAATGTGCCTAGAGGCTAACTTACCAAGTGTGGGCTTAAGAACTTTAGGTGTGTCACACAAAACAACTTGGAGCATGTAACACTTTAGTTTTGTGTTTTTTCTAGCCCTAACAATTACTTTTTGTTCATTATGATGGAATTAGGCACGAAGGTTGTTTAAGACCCATGCATTCATGGCTGCATGATCTTGATGTTTTGGGCTTTCTTTTTAAGTAGATGGGCCTCCGGGCTTGCCCAGTTCCATAACCACATTGTGGCATGCCCATAAATGTTGTACCAAATTGTATTTGACCATATAAGATGCAGTGCACCCATCAACCTTGCAAGCAAATTTGGGCCTATCTTTTGCCCAATGGACACACTCTAGGGCAATTGGGGGAGGGGCAATCACATTTGAAACCAAAATAACAAAAACAAAAAACCTAATGTGAAAATTAACATTTTGAAATAAAGGTTATCCCTTACATGATGAAGGTATTGCATAGATAGATAAAATATTAAAACACAAGATGAAGGTATAGTTAAAACCTAGTGTTGAAATTTGCATAAAATGAAGCTAACCTTTAAAAAACAAAATCACCTACAAAAGTTTAAGGTATTGCTTAGAAACTTAGTCCAAAAGAAAATGCCTCACCCACCTTCTCACATGGAGAAGGAAGATGGGGCAAAAGGTTAAGAATCACAATTAATGAAGGTATTGCGATCGCAAATTTGCCAAAAAAACCCCACCCATCCTCTCAAGTAAAAAGGATGGGTGGGGCAATAAATTATAAGTTAAATTCGATATCTCATTGCATCAATATCAACATGTGTTATAACATGTTCATTTTCATTCTCTTGTTTTGCTTGTTGTCTCTGTGTAGTGTGGAGGCAACATTCACACAAATGAGACGAAAAGCTTTTCCTTGTTGTCTCTTGAGAGACACCATGAACAAGAAAAAAAAAGATGATGAGTAAAGGGGAGGCGCTAGGAACCAAAAAAAGAGACAATGAACAAAGCTTGTAATATTTGTGTAGTGTGGAGGCAACATGCACACAAATGAGACAATGAGCAAAGTTCTATTTCAAAGCTTGTCATCTCTTAGGAGGCACTAGGAACAAAAAGAAGAAGACAATGAGTCGTCTTTGGGGAGGTGTTAGGAACAAAAAAAAATAAAGACGATGAGGAAAGCTCGTTGTCCATGTGTAGTGTTGAGGTAGTAGGCAATGGGAACCAAAAAAAAAGACAATGAGCTTTGCCAACTACTATTTTTATGCTTATTACTAAGCTTTTGGATTGTCTCTTTGAAACTTTATTGGTAAACATCTAGTCTTGTGCAACTTGGGAAACCTTGGACTATTGGACTTATGCAATTTTCTAGGTTGTTTTCTTGGTAGAATTGTTCAATGTTTCAACAAATGTTTGGAATATGATAAAAGTTTTCAAAGTTGCAATGGGAGAAAGAAAAATCATATAGTTTAGACCAGAATTGAGGTTGGAAGTTTGAACTGCAAACTACTGACATTTCAATTGGGATACCAAACTTTATGTAAAATATTTATTTTCTAGTTCACAAAAAAAACTACTTTATTGAACCAGGAAGCAGCCATCATGCCAGCTAGTTGACAAAAGGAAACGAAAACACCAAGAAAATTAAGCAAGAAAGATGAACTCACAGGACCGGGGGGAGAGAGAGAGAGAGAGAGAGAGAGAGAGAGAGAGAGAGAGAGAAAACAAAAAGAGAAGAGAAAAGAAAAACTAAAACTCCAAACAAGAAAATATGAAGAAAAGAAAGATGGAGCTTGATCTTACTGGGACAAAAGTGAGCTTGGAGAAATGCTCCCCACTTAGGAATCACTTGAAATAGGTACTCATTTTGAAAATTCCAAAGACAGAAGTCCTTTGTTAAGCAAACCTGCAAGAGTGACATTTCTCTTCCACAGACTAATTGAGCTTATTTTTTATTCACAAATCATTGAGAACCTTGTCTGCACTAAGATAGTACCTTGGCAGCTTTGACATTAATTGTATTATTGTGAGATATGTTGAAATTTTCAAAAAAACTTAAAATTTTGTGAAGGCAATTAAAGAATCTTTGAAAATATTCTCAAAATATTCTATTTCCAACTGTAATCAATTAATTAATTGACAGACATGTGTTGAAGCTGCCATTGTACTACGATATTATCTACTCATCCTAATACTGGAATTCAAATGAGGCATACAAATCATGTGAGTACTTACACATTCTGGATTAGTATGCTTGTAAAAGATGTCAATGTTTGAAGTGTAGGGTAAAAAAGCCCAAGGGACGGGGAATTCTCGTGAAACACTTTGCAATTTTACGGCAGTGAGTGTGCAAGGCACCTTATCCACTGGAATCCATGAGCAAGCCTTTCAAAAAGCGAAATGCTTGCATTATTTTTTAATCTTTCACCACCATAATGGTTGGGTATCATGGCAATTTTAAAAATAAAAGTAAAGGAGCATCAAGTTTTTCATTGAGTGACGCTCTTGAGCTAGGGCATTCCCAAAATGACAGGCACTTGTGCATTGTAGGGCTTTAACCATCATAACACACAACACAAACACTATCATAAACTTGAAACATATGCAAATGAGGAGGTGTATGAAAGGGGAGGGTTCTTATAACTACTCCTTAAGAATAGGAAGAAGAAAAATCCAATAAAAGATTGATGCTCGGAACCATCCCAGGGGAGACAAAAAGGGAAGGCCAAAGAAAGGTCAAAAGAGGCAGAGCCCATAAGGCCCAAAAAGAGGGAGAGCTAGTCTCTCTCATGGTAGGAAGCTTTCTTACCCTCGGGCCCCTCTAATGTCGCCTCCATGGGAGGTCTAGAACAAGCATCACTCAAGAATGGGAGGGATCTTACAGCTATAGCCACAACTTCCCTTGAGGAGTAGGCAGAAGAACCCTTTCCGTTTTAAGAAGGGATATTCATGGATACTAGGTGCCCTCCAAATAAGCTAGGAAATATCCCAGAGTGCTTTGCAAATTTGGGAGCTTAGGACATTGCTAAATCCAAGAAATTGCAAGTGTCATGAGAAGTCCAATTGAGCTCATTTGGCATACATCTCAACCTCCAATAGACTCTTTCTCTAGCCACATGAAGTTTGAGAAATCAAAGGTAGCAGGAAATAAAAAGATTGTCTAGAACAAACCTTCTTGTTAGAAAGATAAATTGAAAAAGAATTAGTCTTAATATGAATATCCAAACAATAAAACTCATATGAGGAGACAGAAGTTTGCTAAAGACTCCACAAATTGCATCTCAGCTCATCTCAGCTGTAAAGCTGATGAGTTCCTCATTTGTTACACCAGGGAAGGCCCTGTTGTCAGGGCATTCCACCTTGGACCTACGGCTCTGCCTTTCACTCCCAGGGCATAATGCTCTGGCAGAAGGGCCTTCCCCTATGAAATCTTGTTCTTCACAGTATAAGCTGAACAAAGAAAAGAATGGGTGCAAAGAGGTCATTTTGAAGTAAAACTGACTCTCTCTACTTGTTGGAACCAGTTTTACTTCATGCAAATCATTCAAGAAACCACATGAAAAAAACAACAGCTGCATGGGATAAAACCACTTCACCACACCGGAGGAAGCACAAGAAGCTGCAGAAACAAGCTATGGAAAATAATGCAGCACCTAGCATTTGAGTATATAAAATGGTTACAGCTACTTTCATTTGGTGTTTACTCAGGGAAAGATGACAGGAACTAACTTGGAAACCTATTCTGCACAGTGCTTCAACTTCCATTGCTCACCTTAATGGATTGTCAGTGAAGCAGAGGTTAATGTTGTGTGTACACATTTTTGACTGCTTGCCAAGAAAATAATCTTTACATGCTACTGAAGGCAAATGTGAGCTCGGCCAGGGACAAAGTGAGAAACGTTCCAAGTACTAGGAACCTGCAACAATGACACAAAGAAGAAGCTTAGCTTGAGGTGGCATGCCAATCTCAAACAACAATGGAGAGGGACATACTAACTGCAGAATCTTGTGCAAGGCAGTGAGCAATTTCTGAACTGCATCGGTAAATGGTTATTCCAGGACATTTTCTTGAATGACAAGATGAAGATTCCAGCAATATGGAGTGAGCATGTTATCACAAGAGAGCTGGCTATTTGTTGTTTGAGTCTGCTCATTATTGGGAGCATGTATGCATGCACAGATGATGATTCCAGGGAGGTTTCAGTGTGAAATGGAATGGGTTTTCTATCACAAACATAGTCTGCATAAAACAAACTCCTGGATCACACACTCATATAGATATTATGTTCTGCTGCTAGAAGAGTTTCATTCTGCAAGCACAGAGAGTTTAGCTTCAACTGTGAAATTCATGTTCCAGATCTATAGAGAGTGAAGAGGGCCAAAAAGGATGTGTGGGCACACTAAACCCTAAAACCTGCTGCACCACCAAGTGGTGTCCATCTGAATTCTGCGAGGATCTGCACAACAATGTAGGTCTTGTTCACAATGGTTTGATAAAACTACTGGCATTTGATTCGGGCATACTTAGCACTTACTGAAGAGATCATGGGTATTCTCCAAATGGTGGAATCTTCTTCAAGTGGCGCTTGAGATACAGTGGATATTCTCCTTCACACGCCCCATAATCTCCTTGTCGCTGTGAGCATCAACTCTCTTACTCTCTCCACCTGAAACAAACACTTCCGTCTACAAAGAGCTCACAGAATGGCTCAGATTGCCACACGGATTTCAGTGGCCAGAAAAACCTCGTGATCAACTAAGCTAGTGATCACACTTTGGGTGGGCCCTTGCAGGAGAAACCCAACAAAAACATATGCAACAACATCACAAAAAACCTAAAACTAAAACCGGCGCCCCAAGGCAAAGCCGAGCTGCAAGGGCAACAGAGAGACACAGAGAGAGACAGAGAGACAGAGATGGCGGGAGGGTTGGGGTTGAGAGAGTTAGGGGGAACGGGATTGAAGATAAGCTCGTTGGGATTTGGAGGTTCGCCACTGGGTAATATTTTTGGTTCTGTGAAAGAAGAGGATGCCATAGCTTCCGTGCATGAAGCGGCTCGTCTCGGCATCAACTTCTTTGACGTCTCACCGTAAGTAGAAGAAATTCCTTTTTGTTCTTCCTTGTCCCCGTCTTCTTTCTTTCGTCTTATGGGTCTTGGTTTTCCGAAGCTTGTGAGGAGAATAGGATGAGGTTTTTATGTCCTGCATTGCAGACATAATTGCTTCATGAGCATTCATTCAGTGGAGAGTCTTGTCTGAATCAAGAGTTGCTTGCAAGAAGGTTGCCATGTAAACCTAACCAACATCAGGCTACTGGTTTGATGCTTCTGCTGTTACACAGAAGAGGAGATTCATTTCAGGGTTTGTGTGTGTGTGTGTGTGTGTGTGTGTGAGGAACAACAGGTACTATGGGGATACTTTGGCTGAGACAGTGCTGGGAAAGGCCTTGAAGAGCATTCCGATACCCAGAGAGGATTATGTGCTTTCCACAAAGTGTGGGAGATATGCCTCAGGCTTTGATTTCAGTGCTGAGCGTGTCACTAAGAGTGTGGATGAGAGCCTACAGCGCCTGAATGTTACATACGTCGATCTTATCCACTGCCATGATATCGAGTTTGGATCCCTTGATCAGGCAAAAATATATTCTTTGTGTTCAATCTTTGCTGCTGCTTTCATTGCTTTTGGAGACTTAGAGCATCTCCAGCAGTGCGGAGTATGTGACCTAGCAAAATATTTCCCACATCCAAGTTTAGTTATTTACTTTTTTCTAACCCCACCTGTAAACTATTACTGGGACTGCAAATAGGTGGAAGACTACTAATAGCAAACCACCTCAGACAATCATTATAATTGGTCAATCAAAAACAGGGAGCAGAAGTCAGATTATATTTATTACAATCTTCTCTAGCAGGTGTTAGGCTTTGCTTTGCCTTTTACCAGCCTCAGCAAACTATGCAAAAATGCTGGGCCAAAACCATTTTGCTGAGCCAAACCAACATGTTTTGACTTTTCTTCATCGTATTTAATTTTCAGGGTCACATACTGAGCACCAGTTACTCTTTTGGTGTGTGATTTGTGATCTATAGATGTTATGAACATTTTGTGTGGGCGTGGTTCCTTTGCAGATTGTTACAGAGACTGTACCAGCACTACAAAAACTGAAGGATGCAGGCAAGGTCAGACACATAGGGATCAGTGGTTTACCACTGAACGCTTTTAGGTATGTGCTGGACCGAGTGCCAAAGGGTTCTGTGGAGGTTGTGCTGTCCTACTGTCATTATAGCCTCAATGACACATCCTTGCTGGAGATTGTGCCATACTTGCAGGAGAAGGGTATTGGCATCATCAGTGCCTCTCCCTTGTCCATGGGTCTTCTTTCTGGGCAAACCCCTCCTGAATGGCACCCAGCGCCTTCAGAGCTGAAGGTATTAGTCTCTCATCTTGTTCTCTTGCAGCTTTGTCTCCTGTACATACATATCTTCCATGAGTGTGCCATTTCCCTGTACCTCTAGCTACCTTGGTTAGGTGCAGGGTGCCAGGACCATGAGGCCACAACAGAAGTTGTGCTGTGCTCAAGCATGTTTTCAGTGATGTCCTGTATCTCTCAACAAGTGGAGTACATATTGAGGATGGTGTCCATGTTATTTGAAATGTGAATGGGCTTCACAAAGTATGAAACCTTTGGACACATAATTGGGCAGCTTTGTCTAAGAACTACAGGCTTTGGCACCTAGACTTCAACACACAATGCAAGGGTAAACAGCCAAGTGAAGGTTATGTGCTTAAATCACATATCAAACATCTTTTCATGACCCAATATATAAGCAATATATATATCAACATTGGCTAGGTTTTCCATTGAACTCTGGATCTAGGGTTAAGAATCTATGTCACCCTCCCCATTGTAGGTGCTTCACTACAGTAAGACCAAGAGCAGTGAAGCTTTGTTACTGGCAAGAGAAGATGTTTTTGTCAACACTACCAGATTCTGTCATCTTGTTGGTGCTCATATTCCAAGATGACCTGTAGGTGGCGTGCAACAAGGCAATAGAAGTGTGCAAGGCTCAGGGTAAGAGCATAGCAAAGCTGGCTCTGCAGTATGCAGTGAGGAACCATGACATTGCAACTACACTAGTTGGCATGAACTCAATTGAGCAGGTATGTTTGCAGTTGGTTTTTGCAGTTGGTTATGAGCTTAATTTCTTTCTTAGGTGATATGCATGTAGGTGTTGAAATTCTTTAACGAGTTGCTAAGATAGCAATTGAAATGTTGATTCAATCTCAGAAGGAAGGGAAAAATACAGCCTAAATAACCTACTTCAAAAGAACAACTTACTCAAGGAAGAGCACCTGGGGGTGTCTTCCAAGCACAAGCTCTTTATCTATCAGGGTGGAATTTCTCCTCAAGTCTAAGGATGGAAGGGTAGACATCCCAGTTTTGGTCAGAGGTTGGGTCTTTCTCAGATTTGTCTTGTTTTGTGGTTGTGAAAATCACCTGTGTCCTGCCTTGTGAAAAATTTGACTTTTTGTGCACTCAGTTGTTTTCACTGGGTTTGATTTCTGGTGGTTTTCTCAAAGTTTATGCTCCATGCAGGTGCAAGAAAATGTGAAGGCAGCAATTGAGGTAGAGCAAGGTGCAAAATATGATGAGGAGCTGCTAAATGAAGTTGAAAAAGTTCTAAAGCCAGTGAAAAATCTCACATGGTCAAGTGGGAGGGATGAAAATAACTGACAAAACATAAGCTGCTGCTATGGGAGTAGATTCATAGGTGCACTGGAGCCGTACTATTGGAATGTTGCAAGTTGGAAGACATAAACCTGTGTTTGCATTTGCCAAATTACAATAGAACACTTAGGGAGTATTGCTTAGAATAAATGCAACAATTGTTGTGAACTTCAATAACAGATGATTGAATTCTGAGAGCTGGAAATGTGTCAAATTATGTCAACACAAACTTCTTTTGCTTTTAGAGGCAATCAGGGACACAAAACAAGAGTTCCAAAAACTTTGTAAATGATGGATTTGTGTTCAGCCATGTGTACGATCAAGCTGGCACCCAAGGTGCACCCACACTGAGGGTTTCAATCCTGGAAAGGGCCATGATTCATTGGAGCTTTCTTCTAACCAATATCCACATAAGAATGGAAATTGTCAAATGTGTATTGGAGTTCTCATGGTATAGTAGACTCTCTGAATGCTACTCCTTATGGTGCAAGATGAGGTTTACAACTGATCAAGTGATTGAAATGAACATGAGGCTGCTTGAGCGTGAACAAATTATTTGAGTGATCAAGCTCAACATTCTAAAACTAAGATCTCTAGACTACTCTAATATTTGTTTACAAAGAAGACTGGAATTTTCTTTCACGTTGGGAGCTTGAGTCACTCCCTAGTTGATTATGTTGTGTATGTGGCCACCCTGTCCATTTAAGATTTTTTCAAGGGTTCCAAGGAGCTGGAGGGGGAGGTGAAGAGGGATAAGATGGTGGGATAGCAGCAAAGAGGGGTTTGATGTCAATCCCACCTTTTGTTACACTGGAATGTGCAATGAGAGCAGCTACAAGCCCTGCATTGCCTACAAGTGATGGTTCTGTCTGTGCAGAATTTGAGCGTATATCAGTGAATTGGTCGTAATTGTCCGGCCCACCAACCATTGCCCCTGGGAGAACATGAGGGTTGGATGCATTCTTATCCCGCCAAATGTAACCCCCTGTACAGCTGTATCTTTGCTTGTCAAAAGGCATGGAGGCAGCCCGGTGATGTATTTGTTGGGGAAATTTGTCACTGAACCCCGCAACATAGCTCATGTTTAGAGGGTTACTGCCAAGTATGTAATCAATCTGCAGGCAGTTCAATTCCAAATCTCAATATTTCTCCAATTTAGCAACATCACTGTCACTTTTTGTAGATCATGTAGAGAGCAGCTGCACAGCAATCTCTAAGAAAACAAGAAAAAAAATTGATCCAACAGTCTACAATCTGTGAGGCAAGGATGTCAGTTCTAATTTGCCTATACCTGGAGACTTCCAAATGCATCAAAAGGTTGATCTCATTGCCATAGCTTTGGAAGTTCAAAAGTTGTAACTGCTAACCAATTTCTGCCCAAGAAATGATAAGTGTCATAACTCATGGTTGCCAGAGCTTACAGCTGTTCTATATGGTGTGATTCAGGTTGAACACTAAGACTTTGAGTTGTGACTAGGTGGTGGTGTTTAGTGTCTATGGTACAAAAGACTTATATTGAGTGGGAGAGGACTTGGAAGGCAAAAGTTTTAGTCACCTGTGATCGTGAGAAGTTCCGCAAAATGTTAATCCCAAATTGATTTGGCCCACATTGCCAAATGGGCATGTCTGCTGCTTCTAAATAGTCTGCATAAAGTGCAGCCAAAAATGCAGCATTTGCTACAGCTGGCAATGGTTGAGGCCTCTTTTCATCAAATAGTATCAAACCCGCTGTCACAAAGACACAAAAGGAATAATTATACCTTCAAGTTATATACTGTGCATTGGAAGCCAAAGGACTTCAACACCCAAAACAATAGAGAGGTAAACTTAGTTAACAGGAAGATAGACTGAAAAGTGGTATGGAAAGTGGGAAAGCGCAAAGGTTTGGAAACTAAACACATGCATCAAACACCAGAGTAGAAATAAACTTGCCTGGGGTCCGGGGAAATGTGGTGAAGTAAGGAAGATAAGCACACATGACCAAATTTGTCTGATTATTATATTGGCTTAGCACCTGCTCATATGGGTAGCCTGGCCCTTGCAAAATCCGTAACCTTGTCAAAAGTAGCTGCACATGAGTAGGTTGATGTTCAATATTATGTAGCATATCCTAAATTCCTATAGTGCACACTGTTTATTGTTTTTGAGCTTTCACATACATATTGGAAACTAGCATGACATACAGAGTCAGCTTTGTAGTTCCCTACTCTACTACTTCAGAAAATCCTATGCAATGGATCTAAATCTTAGCTCCAAATCAAAGACCACCTCTGAAGAAATTAGAAAGGAAAACCTACAATTCAACATAGCCTCAGTAGAAAAGGTTGCATACCTGGGCACCCACTAGCTTGTTGTCCCAATCAAAAACCCCAAAATATTGTGCTGCACCTGGGTTGGTATTATTAGTGGCTTGGTATGTGACTTGACTAAGATATGAACTGTTCCCTGTTGCATAATACAACCAAGCTCCTCCCCAAAGAAGCTCGTCATAGTAACCTGAAGAGTTGTAAAATTCCACCTCTGATTGGAGTAAGCCACCATTTGCACTGTATGTCCCTTGTGAATCCACAGCAAATTTATAAAGGGCAGTGGCTCCTGTCAATAGTTCTTTGGAATAATCTGGTGTGTCTTTGAACACTATGGAGGCTGCGGCTAATGCTGCTGCCATTTCACCGGCTAAGTCTGAACCTACATAAACAGGGAGGGCTATCCGTGAGGTATCGTCAAAATAGTCCAGGTCCTCAGGCCTCTCCCAACAGGTGAGATCATTTTGACCTGCGGTATTTCCAACTCCCACCTGTACAATCCGTGCTCAAGTGATTCAATCTTAACAGCCACTGATTCTATAGTTTTTTTGGTAAATTATCTCATCCTGTGCTATAAGTTGTCGGTGCTTGAACAAACTTGATTTGTATAATTTGAATTGGCAAAAACAGATAGAACTAGGTGGGGATTATTATTGCATGAATATTTAGCATCAATTTGATGCGCTGTTAGCTATTCTGGTGTTAAACTGGAGCTTAACTTTTCTTTTCACTTCGCAACATAAGATCTGCTGGGGCGAATGTCTTGTAGCAAGGATTAGTGTACAATAAGCGATACAATTCCATCTGGATTTCATGTAATTTTTTGGACGCATCATGCTACTTTTTATTTACTGTACTAAACACTCTTAACATCATACACAGAGCTAGAGCACCACACACCCACTGACATACAAACAACTCTGTCACTTGTGAATACAAACAACATAATTGTCAGACCATTAGTTTGTCAAAATTCAACACCATGTCTTGAAGCTGAATTGAAGCACAGTGTGTTTGGTGTGCACCTGTACATAGATCTTATCCACATTTGATGCATTGAATGTTTCCAAAATGTAGTCTGTGCCCCATTTGATGATTTCCATGATATGCTCCATTTCTCCAATTGCTTCATATCTGGACCCATATTCTATAGCTCCCCAACTCAATAGTGTCATGGTAAAGGCTCCAGGAAATCCAAATTTTATATTGTCACCCGCATCATAATAGCCTCCTGTAAGGTTTGTCTTCACATTGTCTGAAGTGTTTTGCCCATCAAGTAAGGCTGATGGACCTCGCCATGTTACATTGTTTGCAGGTGGCAAGTAACCAGCTACAAAGAAATAACATATATTGAAGAATCAGAATGAAGATTTTAGTCTGCTTGAAAGTTCCAATTGCAAACTTGCACAATTTCATCTTGAACAGTCAGCAACATCTAAATTTGAAGGCATCTACAGATTTGGCCACAACGTAATCATGTAGAATTCAGCTATAGATACAACAATGATAATCAGGGTTTTCTTTTCAACTTTGTAATGCAGCGAATGATCCACAAGAGGAAAGAGCCAAATTTGACTACAGTTCAGAGAGGATGGTAAATATTTTCTAGAATCCTGCTATGTTTTAGCAAGTGTCTAAATATGACAACTTCCATTTTTTTAAACTCAGAATGTGTCAAACTAAAAGGCATCTAAAGGCAATCTTGCAACAGTGGAAAAAAAAAAACCCTCACTTAGATGTGAAATTTTGCACAAAAAACTTGGCCCATGATGATAACTTACATACTCAGAACCTAGATAGACAATAGTTCACAAAAACATTAGATCAAACGAACTAGCATGGTTTCCAATCACAAAGGATCGATAGAAACAAACATGTAGGTTTTTGAAGTGTCAAAGAAGCTTTGGTGCTTGTATCGAGTTCCCAAGAAGACATCAGCAACAAAACCACCTTATATAGGAGAAACCAAAGCAGCTTCCAAAGATTGCAAAGACCGATGCCAGGGCAGGAGGCTTGGGGGCTTACATTTTTGGAAGTCGAAAAATTTGAGCGCCATCCCTAAGGCGACTGTATAGTTGTCCGCAGGTGGCGGCTGAGGATGGTGTTTGGGGCCATATTTCCACACCACAATGCCAATGCCAGTGCCTAAGCATGCAGTCCAAAAGATACAAACGGAGAACAAGAAGAACCTAATGTCACAAGTGATACAACCCAAGTCCACTTGTGTGGGCTTCCTCGTTTTCCTGGTGTCCAAGAGCCAACTCCGTTGCGTCTCGTCTAGTTCCTCCAGCCTTCGCCTAGATGGCGGCCCCTCGCTGATGATCTCAACCTCAGACGTTGACGTCGAGTTCCGACTCAAGATGTTGTCGTCTGAGGCAGCTCCAGCCTCCACCTCTAGTGCTACTGGCCAACGGTTATTATACATGTTTTCTTCTTTGATCTGAACTAATGTCCCTTCTGTTTCCTACAATGAAAATCTCTCTCCTTTTTCTCCTTTAAGAATCCAATTTATCTCCCAATACACAATACGCAATTTGCTTGTACTACGACGCAACAAAACTTTAAAGCCTTAGTGGTTTTTCATCATGAAAACCTTGAACAACACAACATGTCAACTAGAGTGATCAGTTTGTTTGAACATTACCTCTTCTGTGTTTTTCCTCTTCCGCTCACAAGGTCTCACTCTCAATCTAGTTCTTGGATTCTTCCCTTATTGCCTTAGAAATCACTTCTAGCCTTCTCTATTTTCAACGCTAGCAACACGACTCCTAGATCGACTGAACTGATCCTCTCATACTCCAAGACACATCAAAGGGAAAACTGATGTTGTTTTAGATCAAGTCAGCTTCTACTGATGTAAATTTTTTCAAAAATTCTAATGCACAAACATGACATCCAACTCTTTATTTTGGTCTTCATGTGTCGATTTCCTCTACACTAGTCACTCGCCAATCTCTCTCGATTATTGTGGTACCAAATACCGAGTTCTTCTCGCTAACCTATCCTCCACAATATTCTAACCATCACTCTTCAGCACTGTTCTCTTATGCTCTCCCCTTTTTGCCGATTCTTTCATGCTTTTCCCTTGCTCTTTTCTCCAATTATGCTTTGCTTCTCAAATTTATGCTCTCCATTCACAATACTTCTAGGTTTTCTCAAGCTCTATTTGCGGTTATGTCTACTTTTATGCATGGAATGTCTTATTGAAAAATTTCCACTCATATCTTAATTATACTCCACATTACCTCTAGCCTGAAATCTTTTGTTTGAACTTGATCACTGATTACGATCTTGGACACAGCAGCCAGCTTCAACACCAAAAGTAGTAACTCTTCCAAGAACATTTGACCATGTCCTTCGTTAACTTCTGGAAACTTTACAAAGAGAGATGAAATAGACTCTGTCTTTGAGGCATTCCAATGCTTGATTTCAATGACTTCTTTCGCTTCAAAATTCCATCCTCTTTGCAATTTTCTGGAATCCAAAATCGTCGTCCTTATCATGAAACGTGGTTCCCAAGAAGGTATGCAAGTCATTCCAACGCTTGATCTAAATCATTCCTTTGCACCAAATTCCATCCTCTTGTACACAATTTTCTGGAATCCACGATCATCGTCCTTGATCATGAAACATAGAAGGAAGGTGTGCAAGTCATTCCAATGCTTGATTTGGATCACTCCTTTGCATCAGATTGCATTCTCTCGCAATTTTCTAGAATTCATGATGATCTTCCTTATCGTGAGAGAAGAAAAAACACAACCTTGCATAAGCTCATGTCCCTATACTAACCACACATGTTCTTGTCGAGGGAAGGTGTCATGGATACCGAGAAATTGTGTTTCCCTTGTGATTGTAGAGAAGAGGTCGGTTATCCTCTGTCTACTACAATTGCATGCCATATACCTTTCCGATTTGTTCCTTTTTCCGAGTACAACAAACTTGGCCAACTGGAGGTAGAATCGCAAGAGGATTTCTGAGAAAACAAAGTGTGGAATATTCCAAAAAATGAAGACCAGATGAGCGGATATGCGTGGTGTAAGGGTGCATCGTGCAAAGTGCATGGCATTTAGGGGGAGAAAAGTCTCTCTTTCGCCCCCTCAAAAAAAAAGGAAAAAAAAAAGACAAGAAGAAGAAAAACAAAACCCAAAAGAACTAACCGCAACGTACCCAGGTCAAGAAAGCAAAAGCAAAACACCTAAATTTTTTGACGTTGTAAAGTTTGAACTCGGCAGTAGCCAAATTAAGCTATTTACTCTATGGAGGTCCCACCTGTTGGGCCTCCAACTGGCACTTGCAAAATTAGATTCCACTGAAAATAAAATATGTGGGCGAGGTTTGTGGCACATGCTACATATTCACATCAATTTTACTTGGTTTTACACATTAAATTATATTTAAAAAATATTTCACACACTTTGTACATAACAGTTTTTTTATTTCCTAACATAACTGAAATTGCACAAGGAAAACAAAAAGCAAATTAATGGAATAGATCTTTGAAAGAAGTGGAATGCCAATCATTTGCCCACCCTTCCTCTCTAAAGCCTTGAATCCAAAGCACCTATTGTAAGCAACTTCTAACTTATTAATTATTTTTATATTATACATTTGTGCTTGATTATCACTTACTTGTGTCCATGAGGGGCAAGTTACCTGTAGCATTAAACAATTATAGACCCAAGTAAGAGCATCTCCACCCCAAATCTGTAAACTACTCCTTTATGTTAAAAAAAAAATAGTGTTTAATTTTCACTGTCCCCACCCACAAACGTTGTAAAAGTCCCTTTAAATAGTCTAAAATCATTTATATCTTTACATCTGGACGAGTAATTACTCATGCATAGTTGAAAAAAAGATTTTAAAGGGGTTAAAATGACCACTGCAAAATGGACATCAATACAGGAGCGCAGCAGGGTTTAAGCTATCGTGCTGCAAGATTTAATGAAAAGGGGTGTTTGCAGGTGTGGGGTGGAGATGCCCTAAGTGCGTAGTACTTGCCTAAAGGCATGTCCCACCCAATAAAACAAGTGAAGACCACCATCACAATGTGGTTCAAATTAGTGTTTTATTTTCTTCAATGTGCCCAAGTATTTAGGAGCATCCAATTTTCAGACCTGTTACAGATACTATAGGTAATTTTAGGTTTAGGGAACAATATACGTAATTTGAGATGCCCTCCAATTGGCATAACCAAAGCATTGCACAACAACATATTTTCTGGGCATAAGTTTAACCGCTATGTTGAAGAAAAACAAAAATATGCTAAAAACGTGGACCAAATTTGTATGACCTGATGTTTAGGGATTGAAAGGAAATGTTGCCCTTTCCTTCTTAGCTATGACCATGCATTGTACATCCAATTGATTTGACTGAACAAAAGGCAAAAATTGAACCCATGATTTGAAAGAAGAAAAAGAAAAAATTGCATCCATACTACACCAAAGCTGAAGACCAAATTTTATGAATCTTTTGACATACTTGGAATTTGGCGATTGCACAGGAGGAAAGGATGGAGTCCTCATGTGCATGAAGAATTACCATGAACATATTTTGAACAACTCTGAAAGACTTAACAGAGCACCAGACAGCAGTCCATAGTATGAAAAGGTGATGAATACCAGAGTCATGGCTCAACTTTAATTCCTTCAAATGCTACAAGGAAATCTGTGTGGGTTTTAGATACGCAAGTGACATTTCCAAACCTCTGCTTCTGGACCTTAATCTAATTTCATTAAATATGTTTTTATTATGTAAATTAGGTAAGTAACAGACACAAGACAATTTTCTACTCTTGAATGCCATCAAATCTTTTTAAATTATTTTTTATAAAAAATCATCACTATAATCTATTTTGGTCTAACCCATCAGTTCTAATTTTAAACTAGGAATTTTTCACTCATGATTTAAAAGGAAAATTGTAATTTTTGAACCTACGTTATCACATGAAAGGCAACTTTCCTTGGGGAGTTGATGTTAGGTAACTTTTGACTTTAACAATGTCTTTTCAATTTAGTTTGCACCACCTGACATTTACACTCCTGACTTTATGTTCTTTTGGATTGAGATAAACTTTTCTCAGTTCACACAGTGCAGCTTTTTTTTTTAGTGGCAGAATTTTGGCACTTGCTGACTGAAAAAAGGGGCAGTGACTCATATAAAGGATTTTTTTTTCGCCAAAAATGGCCCAAAATTGCCATATTTCGTGGAAAAAGAATTTGAAATTGCCAGACTTAGATATAGGATCTTGCATGTGGTCAAAATACCATGGGGTTAAAAAAAAAAAATCTACTTTCCTCTTGGACCTGTAGCCAAATTTGACTCAGTACTCTAGTGGGCAATTGCGAGCCCATCTACCTCACAAAATTGACAAAAAAAAGCCTCGGTTCAGGGTTCACAATGTCGCAATTCATACATACAAATTTATTTGTGGACAAATGATGAGATTTAACTTTCAAGAAATATGCTTTAAAACTTAACAACCTTATCTCCACTTTTACACCCATTTATTCACAAACCAAAAGTATGACTAAGTAGTTAGTAAAATGTATACACCACACCAGCCCCAAAAGGCACGACCTGTGATACTTGTAAGGTAAGGACCTAGAGTGGGAACATTTTGGGAGTGGGTGCCTGGCTCAAGGAGGGAGCCAAGTGAACGACCCAAATTCCAAGACCATCCCCCCTCCAGGAACTTTACTAGGCATAAAGATCTAGGACAATTTTGACATCTCTGATTTTGTTTCCAAAGGAGGAGAAGCACCTTGCACAGAAGGTGCTATCTTCTCTTGAGGATGAATTTACCGAGGGTAAGTGACGAAGCCTCTTTCTCCAAGCTCTATTATCTGCTTGTTGAGACTCATATGAGATGTGGCCTCCTCTTCCAGGCTCCTAGTCTGCCTGTTCAATACTCATGGCCCCCGCTTCCTTAGCTTAGACTATCGTAGCACCTGGGCAGACTTGTCATGTGAAATAAATTTGAACTTTTCAACATATAAAGAATGTAGATGTTAAATTCTAACTCAACTTTAGAGTTCTCTTATGTTGTCCTTGTGGTCAGTGTGTTCAGGACTAATGTGCTTGTCTGTACTAAGCCATGGTTTGATTCTGGATTCTTGCAATCTTCATTTTGCCCATGTACAACGATACCCAAACTGCAGAACATCATTAGTCTAATACATTCACACACCTGGCCACACATGAGAGGGTCATTCCACTAACCTACACAAATGTAAAGTTAAACTGTTGCGAACTTCCAATAAAGTCCATGGCCTTATCATGTGAAACCCATTTGGCTTTGTCTTATGGCCGAACTCCCCAAAGAGAGTCAAGGATCCCACTCCATGTGCAGACCCAAGGATGTTGGTGCCAACATGGCCCTAAGTCCTATCCATCATGCAGTATTCCCAGCTTGGTGTCACAAGGCATCAAACTTTAACCTTTCGCAGCTCCTCTTGTGCTCATGACTCATTCCTTCCGCCTCTTTTGGTTAGGATCAGATCTCAAGGCACTATTCCCACGCCTCAAGTTGGGCCCTTACCTTGGCCAACTTGCATCACACTTCACAATGTTCAGGTCCATTCAATATGGGTCCTCCCCTGGTGTAAGTGCACTTTTGACTAACTCTAGGGCAGGGGCGGTGAGACGCCCTTGGCCTTACCTCGAGGGTGACCTCCGCATCACCTTGGTTAACCCCAACAAGGAGTCCTCAGTGCTGCCTTGCCTACAGGGGCATGTCACTAAAACTCCCTTCACATACACTGAAAATGTTTTTACCAATTCTTTGGATGATATGTGCTTTTACTCTGCAATTTATGCTACAGATAGTCTCCCACTAAAATATTATTATTCTATCTCAAACCTGAAACAAGAGTTTTGTAAAAGAATTCATTTGAATTTTGGGATCCTCAAGAGTCTAAATAATCAGTGAGCTAAGATTGTGAAATAGATGTGGAACACAGGAATTTGAATATAACACCCCTGTACTATGATCCAATGACTTTACAGAACATCCCACACTTGGGCACCCAAGTGCAAAATATTGCAATCCAACATAAAACCAGACAAAATGAGTAACAACTTGCAAAGGTTCCTTAACAAGGGGTGTGTCACACTGTGGCCTTGCCATTTTTACATTAAAAAGTATCTATCTTAAGGCAAAAGAAGAATGATAGAAACTCAAATATTTCACCATGCAAAAATACAATCTTCAAAAAATCCTCTAAAAGAAACCAAAATCCTTCAAGATATTATAACTCTATAACTAATCACAAGTTTCAACACAAAACCAAAATATCGTCTTTCAAAAATCCTCGTATAAAAAATAGATCTACTACCTAGGAGCCAAAATCCCTTAAGCTACTATACTCTATAATGAATCTAAAAACAATATCCTTGCCATGGTAAGCAAAGCCAATAAAAGAGCATTAGCCCTGGATAAAGGAGAACACCCCTTTGGAGCAACTTTTTGTGTTTGTCCCAGCCGCATGTAAGGAAGCTTGCTCCAGACTTCAGAGGAACATGTAAGTGCTGGTCCACTATCAACTTTTGGACCGCTGGTCCTGGTACTGGGTTCAGGATTTTTTTTATAATGTTGTGAAATTTCTCCACTTGGCAAAAAAAAAGAAAGGGTGGAGGGAAAGGGGGCGGCTACGACTTTTACAAAGGATTTTTTTGGAGATAAAATGGCCCAAAGTTGCCATGTTTCATGGAGAAAAAAAAGAAAGTTGAATTTACCATGTTTAGACCACAGGTTCTTGCATGTTGCCAGTTCCATAGGGGGTTTGAAAAGAACTCTACTTTTTCCTCTGACCTCTAGCCAAATTTGGCTAAGTCCTCTTGTGGATGATCACCAGTCCACCCACCTCACAACATTGAACCCTGATTGGGTTGGAGACTGATTTTTGGCTGGTATGAGTTTGTAAGTAAATGGACTCAATTTTCATTGTTGTCAATTAATTGTTTGAATTTTTTCTTCAAAAGTCAAGTGGATTATTTAGCTAGAAATTACAATTTGAAATTTCATTACATTTTAAAAAAATTCAACTTATCCAAATTTTCATAATTCTAGAAAATATTTTAGAAAAAATATCTTAAAAACTGTTACAACCTTGTCATTCCACTAGGTTCTATATGATAATAATGTAAGGGAATTTTAACTATCTTATTTTGCTCAAATAAAATGAACTTAGGTTCTTTAAGTACAATGATAAGAGGATGATTTCAATGGGACAAATTTTAAATTAAAAAATTTGATCAAAATAAGTTCCTATTAATGGTCAAAAATCAATCACCATAGCTTGCAATTATCCTTTATTCTTGTGATATGTGCAAATCCTAAAAATAAAATCACATGTAGATCATAACATCAAGAGGTTGCCATAATTGGTAACAAGTAACCAATTTAAATAAGGTTTTAAAAAATAAAAGAAGTAAGCGAACAAGAATCAATCTAAGAAAAAGAAAAAGAACAAGAAAACTGAAACCCTTATTCTCTTTCTCTTTTTTTTCTTCCTTCTTCTTTTCTTCATTCTACTTTTCTTTTCAAAATAGCTTAAAAGATTTTTTTTTAAATGCAAAAACACAACTTTACAAAGAAAAAATCCTTTACTACTATAAAAATTGATGTGAAAAAACAACAACAAATTTAGTAGAGCTACGAAAATAATTTTTTAAAAAGATGATGATGAAGAAGTAATTCCATTCTTCTTGTTATTCTTCTTTCTTTTTTCTTTGATAGAAGAGGGAAGAGGAGATTAAGCATATTTCCTTCTTCATTTTTCTTCTTTTGTTGCAACCATGGCCACAACTTTTTCTCCTTCTTCCTAAACCCAAAAAAAGTTTCCAAAAAAATTTGTAGCAAGCAAAAGAGAAAGAAAGAGAACTTACCTCTCCACGAAAACATTCAAAAAGCTAGATAACTTTTCAAGTTGCATGCAAAGCTCCCCCACAAAAAAAGAAGTTAATCTTGGAACAGGATTTGTCATGAAAGTTCAACCTTGAAAAGGTTGACAATGGAAACGATGGGGAGGGATGGTGTGGGGGGTGGGGACATGGCAATATGCAGGAGGTTGAGGTGGATGGGTAGGTAGGCAAGAATAAGGGACAAATAAGAAAGAACCAAGGTGGAACTCACCGCAATGAAAGTTGAAGTTGAGCCCAAACTAAGGTAGAACATGTTTTTTTGGATGAAGTGATTGTGAATGTTGGGTCACATGGGCCCAACATGCCCACTAATTTGCAAAAAGAATTCCCATAACCCAAAGTATGACCATAAATCACACATTCACAAAAAAAACACAAATTGGCAAGCAACATCTTGAAAGTGGTTTTTAGAAAGAAAAAAAACTAGGGCTACAAACTACAAACTCTACCCCATGTAAACTATACTTCACATGAAACCATAACCACCAACACTAGACTACACAATGGCATTCACAACAATGGTAATAGTTGACATTTTAGCTAGAAGATCTTATTAGATGAACTTAACCCTTAATGGACAAGTGGAAGGAGGTAATTGTAACCACATAACCACCAAAGTCATTAAATGTTGGAATTTTAAAAATTCAACCTGGCAAAATTGTGAGAAACTTCAAGTGGAATCTTTTGGTTTTTTAAAAAATAAAATGGCTAAGGAATGGAAAATACCCACCATTGAAAATGCTATGGACCAACTTCAAATTTTTGCGATTTTGGAGAATTTGACTAAGCTACCATGCTCCATACATAGACACAAAACATTATGAAGTAGATAAAAGGCATTCATATGAGGTTGGTGAATAAGAATTTGTTCCATTTGCACTTGGGATGAGGGAGAAACAAATGGTCAAAGATGCACATACAATGGGCATTAACACAATCAAACAAAGGTAACATTTTGTGATAGTTTTGGGGCACTTGACTGATCATTTTTACTCTCTCCCATTTTTCACTATGTGTCACAAAACTTGGGATGTCGGAGTTGTTAAACCTTTGTCTCACACTACTCAAGCTCAAAAAAAGTTCTAACAAAGTTTGAGACATTAGAATGGGGCATAAAATGGGTTAGTGAGAAGGAATTGTGTGTTTTCAATAACATAGGCATCTTAGAATTTGGCTAATAGGAGTTTAGGTAGGAGTAATAGATGGGTAGCCAACCATATTGGTCCATTGGACATTTAAGGGTTCAAAGTCATGGGAACCAATTAGGTATGCAAAATCCCTAGAAGTATAAGTTTCAAAATGCATTACAAGATGGTCCCAATTTTTTTAAAGTTGAAATAATAAAATCCCTCACTTTCTTATAGCCATATATTTCATAAATACCCATAAACCCTAGACCAACTTGGGTAGCCCTTATTGAACTATAAACCACTTAAAGTTAAAATTAATCCTTGGTTCATTGTATTGACCTATTGGTAGGTAGATCTTTAACTATCATTTGTTGAACTAGGTGCAAAAGTTCTATAGCAACAAATTCCTCCCTTCAATTTCTTTTGTGCTCATCTTCATTTGTTGTGTAATCATCTTCATTTCCTTGTTAGATTTGTTGATGCTTGTTGTAATGTATATTTTGAAGATCAAATCTTGTTGTTTATTGCTTTGGGGTTGAAAGGCCATATACTTGTAACCTTAAATTTAAACTTGATATTTTTCTTTGTGAATATTGTTTATTATATTCATTTAGCCATGGTTATTTTGTTTGGTTCCATGTGATTGTTGTTAAACATCATTATATATGTGACCTTTCTAAATATTGTTTTAAATGATTTGAATCAAGATGCATCTAATGGTTGTAAAACATGTGATGTGTGGGATGGTAAGGTGATCATGTTTAGCTCAAACTCTTGTGTATATTCTATTGCTTTTAAGGTGACATAGTTGTCATTCCCATCTAGAATTAATAAATGCCTATTGATGAGAAACAATCCACTTGTAATAAACTTCTTGAACAAAGATAAGAACTCTTTGAACAACAAAAACATCATCCAAGCTTTCTTTTGCATTATTATGCAAATCCTTAATTTACAGAGTTTAATGTAATCATCCCATAATCTTTCTTTTTTTAAAAGCATAAAACCTTAGTAGATTACCTCCCTACAACATTTATTGCATAGTTTATAATTAACTCTTCTTGAAACTTGAAGATGATGTTATAAACTACATTTGATATTTTCCTAATCGAAACCCTTGCTCTTGTTTGTCTACAAACTTGAATTCTAGTTTTATTTGAATTCCATATATGATTTGTAACATAATTGTGCCAACTATATAATGATTGTAGGTTGGTGTAGAAAGAATTCTAAGAAGTGGGTGTCAATCCCTATGTTCTATAAACTTCCAATCCTTCTACTTGGTGAATGTTCATTTACTAATGTTTATGCTTGAATTAATACCATAAGCTATTGCATGGTATCCCATTCTAGAATGGTGGAGCCTTTATTTGTGTGAACTTTCCAACCTTCATCTTTAGCTATTGTAGGCTTATGGGCAATTTGCATTCTTACATAATTAAGGTCCATGCAATCATGACATCGTCCTCTTCTTTTGTAAGCACACCTCCTATCCCCATCTTTTTAAATCTTGTTTTGACATTTAAATGAATAAAAAGTGATTGATCTCAAAGGAATGTTCCATGACTTGATAGGCATTTTCAAATAATATGTCCTTTTTTCAACAACATCCATTTTTTATTCTAATGCTTCATTTGGCCACATTCCTCTTTTGTTTATTGTAGGGATTTGATTCAATTATAGTGCTATTATTTCGGTCTCTAATTCAAGAACAAGGGGCACAATTTCCTTGTCTACTACTTTCAAATCCAGCATGTTTCTTTGTCACTTTAAAGCATAATCAAGTTCATGAGTATTTAGTTCTTCTTAGTCCCAACCTCTAGGAATTTGATGGTGTGTGTTTTTGCCCAACTAATGGTATGTATTTTATTTTCTTTTATGTATCTAAAGAATTTAGAAAATGTTGTAAGTTAATTGGAAACATTATTAATGTTTGTTCAAGTAATGTTATAATATAATTGATCATGAGAGTATAAAAAATTGTAAATTCTTCTCATGCTAAATCAACATCTTTTATTGTGTGTAGACTATGGGGAAAAAAATATACGGAGGATGATATAATTTAGTTAATCCTTTGTTCTTTCACTACACCAAAATGTGACATATATTAGAGTTATCCATAAAGTAGTCATGTTTTCACCATGTGTTTTGGGCCTATTTGACCCCCTACCCCATCTTTCATTGGTATCCACAAAGTAAGGAAATTTCATTAAATCTCAATATGAAATGTTGAAATTCAACATTTAATGCACAAGGTTCAAAAATAATTATATTAGTAATTCAAGTAGGAGCAATGAAAACATATGTAGTAATAATGGAAGCACTTGAGAAAAATGAAAGATAGGCTGAAACTCAAATTTTCCCAAAAATTGATGGTTTTCTTTGTTTCACCCTTAGTTGAATGCCAATGTATTTTTTTGGAGGTTTTTAAAAAATCTCACCTTGTGTATGACCAAACTCAAGGTTTTGGTGTTGTGTTTTCCCTACTTTATAGATAAGTCTATTACTTCACATATTATTCTATTTTTAATAATTTAGGTCACATATTAGTACATGACTTATGTAGTAAAATTGGATTCATGGCTTATGCCCATAGTAATAATTCTCATCATATTAATTTATGCCATTGATCATGTGACTTTTATTAATATATTTGAAAAATATAATTACATAATAAATATTTATTAATTTATGAAATGTCAACACATGTTTAAATATAATAAAATTACATCGATAATCTATTTACCTATTTATTAACATAGCTTATGAATATTGTGTATGCTATAGCCTTAAACAACTTAAGCTAACCTAAAAAATTAAACTACTTAAATTGAATAGCTTCAAATTAAATACAACTTGGAAACTTAAGTAAGAAGCTTAGGTAGGTATGTAGGTGGGTAGGCCTAAGTAAGAAGATAAGTAATATCTTTTTTTGTTTTTTTTGTCACAAGCCTTTAAGAAGTTTATCACAAGTGGTATCTACATTTGGGCAAATTCATCCTTGGGTGGTACCATTAGGAACCACCTCAAGGAATGGTTCAAGAACCAAATACAACCAAATCAATTTTTTGGGTTTTTTTCGTTAAATGTTTTCACAATTATAAATTATTATTATTTCATGTTTATGAATTGCATGTTTTACTATATGGCTTGAAGTTTATTTGAGAATTAAAATTTTTGATTTATATATATATATTCTTAAATAAAATGGCCCCTTAAAAATCAACAGCTTCAACTTTGGAAATTCATAACTAAATCATGTTTAATTAATTAATTTCCAAATAAAAACCTTAAAATAAAATGACTTCCAAGTTACCTTAGGAAAAAAATCATTAAAAAAAATCATAAATCATGTTTCAAAATTTTGTTCCTAACCAAAATGTTCAAGGAAAAGAACAAGCATTATGTTTTTAAAACATTTTCCAAATGCAATGATTAGGAACATCAAAATACATAATGTTTTTTGATATTATTGAAATTTCAAAATTTGTGAAACCTAATAAATGTACATATATATATATATATATATATATATATAAATGTTCATTTAAATGTTTCATATGATTTTCAAAGTTTGATGGGTCTAAGAAAATCAAGGTGTGACATTCCTAGTGGTACCACATGAGGACAAGACTATCCATTTTGAATATGTTTACTACATGTATTGTGTGTATATTAATTTTCTTTCATCTACTTATATTGTTTACAAAGTTGAATCTATTCACAAAGGATATGGGTCCATAAATTTAATGAAAGGGAAACATTATAACATTATCCCACATCAAATTTTGTCCCATACAAAGGTAGTCAACTTGAACCATTATTATCTTTTTCATATTTTGTCCAAATGAAAAAGAAAAAAACTTCGTTTTTAAAGATTTCTCCAAAATGTACGCATTTAATTTTTTTTAATGCAAGTAATTTGACTGAAAATCATTTGAATCTTCATTATATCATAGATTGAACAACAATGATGTTTTGAAGATTTTTTCTTTTTCTTTTTCATAATTTGTTTTGTACATAAACCTATTTAAAATCATCATGGATTTTTTTTGGAATTGTAAAAAAATGTAAAATAAAATATTAGATTTCCCCACCTTTTAAACATATGGTGAATCAATAAAAGTCATGTTATATTTAATATTTAAATATAATTTAAAATTAAAATTTGGAACTTATTAAACATATAATATTATGTAAATTTTATAATTATCAATTTATACAATTTCTTAGTGTGATATTTTTAATTGAATTTTATTATGAATAGTAAATTTTCATATTATTTTTTAAAGGTCATTTCAGTTCATAAATTACGATTTAACATCCATTATAACATTTCCCAAGCTTTATGACAAAATATTTTGATAGATTACTAAATTAATCATTTTGGATCAAATTCTATATGCTTGACTACCCATTATGTGGAGACTTGCAAAACAATGTCATTTCAAGGCATGTGGATTTCTTTTGAAATCCTTTGGATATAATTAATAAGATGGTATATCATTATCTAATGTCAAAAAATTCAAGGAAGATATTCATCAAAATAAATCTTTGAACAAAAACCCCAACTTGAATGTTTGTTGGTTGAATATTCACAATGTGTTCAAATAAAATTGGAACAAGTTCAACACTTTTTTAAAATACCCAAATATGGGAAAAATTGCCAAAGTTTCAAAATTACAATATTGAAAGAAAGAAAAAGTTTAAGCAATCCACAAGATAATAACGAGCTTCAAAAAACAATTATGTTTTAGAAGTTTATGTAATGTTTATTTTGAAATATATTACCATGTACCATTAGATCCAAACTAGGCTCAATTTTGTGGACTTAATCCTACACCAAAAGTTACATAAGAATTTATGATACATTGTAAAATCCATTACCTCCAAATGACAATATATAATATCAATGCATTAAGTTTTTAAAGGTGAGCAAGAGCATTCAATTTGCAAATATGAAACCCCCCATCAAGATTTTTGAATTTGAAAATTTGATCAAACAAGGTCAATGGCACACATAATAATGTTTAAAATAAGATTATAATCACATATAGTCATGAAAATAACTATAGTCATAATAATGACATAGTTGTACGGCATATATTACTCCATGACTAAATTGAGACACTAGTTGAATATGTTCAATTTGTGGGTGCCACATTTTAGTATATTGTCTTTAATTTCCTTGATTTAGCATTTCAGATTATAGATTGTTGAATCCAACGATAATCCAAGTATATCT
Source organism: Sphagnum contortum (assembly GCA_963920785.1). Classification (NCBI taxonomy): domain Eukaryota; kingdom Viridiplantae; phylum Streptophyta; class Sphagnopsida; order Sphagnales; family Sphagnaceae; genus Sphagnum; species Sphagnum contortum. The sequence goes on from OY987288.1 coordinate 3,570,629, forward strand.
TGAACCTTTCGTTGTAAATATGATTTATGGTTGTTGTCCCTATTTTCAATGGTGATCTCTTTTCTACGTGCTCTACTTTCACCTTGAAATTTGGTATTTGCAACAAATTTACATTTGAACCTTGCTTTGGTTATTCTACCTATTTTACTTTCTCCTTACCACCTATTTTCTACCAATAAAATTTCAAACTTGACATCTCTTCTACATGTATTATTGGTATATTTTGAATTGTTGCTTATTCCTATATTTCTCAACATTATAGCACTAGGATGTAATACTTCTAAGTAGAGTTGAAGCTACTCTTCTATTCTAGCTCGTAAAAAGGACATACTTGAAAGAGAATTGAAATTAAATTGAATTATTCATTTGATTACAGCCTAGGTTTAAACTTGGTCTGCACTAGAATGATGTTTGATTACCAAATGATGCTCAATGGGCCGCATGTTTACCCTAGGTGACACAGACAGATTCATGCTGGATAAGATTAAGAGGAAGTTGGCATTTTGGTGTTTTACCCATCTTCATTAGCCAACTGGTCGCTTATTGTTAATCAAGTCCTCTCATCATTATGCTACTTCATTTTTATTTGGGCTGGATGTAGGAAGGGGTTGTAGCAAGTCCATGCATTGTTACCTAATTCCTTAGTTGGGCTGGGCAGAGAACACACAACTCGTAGCAGAGTGAAATGGAATCATGATTGTTATGTGGAAAGGAAAACAGGGGGCCGCATGCCTTTGACTGCCATCCTAGTCTTGACTGGGTAATGTATGCAGTGCAACATGGTTGATCCAGACTTGACAAAAGCAAAAAATGGGGGAATCAAGAATCAATTGGGCATTGTGCCACAAACAGATATAGTTGTGGGTTCTCTTGTATGGAATAAAATAAGGAGGACCTGGAAGTCATTAGTCCTTTTAAATTAAGTATAGGCATCCTTCCTCATCAGAGAGGAACATATGGGGAGGGAGCTGTGGTGGACCACGACATTTGAAGGGGACAAATACGAGTTCTCCAAAACAAAGAGCAGTGGAGCTGTACATTTAGTAGGGGACTAAGGAACGTGGGATCAATTTTCAATAAAGAGGCAGGAGAAGTCATGACGCCTGCGGAAGTAGAGGAGGTGTTTTCTCTTAAACACGAGAAGATGGGCATCTACTGGCAATGGATGGTGAATCCACTTGATCTAAGTTTGATGCATCAAAGACAATCAATGGTTGTGATGGCAACTAAGGGTGAATTTGTGGGGTTGTTGAGGCATATGGGGGACGCAGATCCTTCTGTGGTGGTGCAGGCAACCAGCACCTTCATGCTAGAAATCTCCCCCACCCCAGTTGTGTTTACAAATCCCACTTGGGATCAGGTCTTTTGTTGAGTTCAATCCGTTCCCTTCAGCCATGGGTTAATCAAGGAGGTGCAGATTCTCGATGGCTGTGTGGTTCGTGTCTGTGAGATTTTCAAAGGGAAAAGGACTTCACCAATATGGTTACACTAGCTTACATCTTTTTGGTGACAAGCTCAAAGGTAGGCTTAAGCACTCTAGCCCTATTTGGCATTTCCTTAGAGGCATTCTGATTTGGACTATTTGGATTAAAACGAATGATTTAGTGTTTAATCAGAAGCAATGGCCCCCACACAAGGCCGAGTCTAGGGTGTGGGTTCTTCTCATGGAATATGCTAGGACGGCCCGCACACAAGGCCCAAGTCTATGGTGTGGGGTCATCTCCTGGATTATGTTAGGCTTGCTTGGAAAGAGGATCTACTTAGAATTGGCAAGTCGCCTGACAAACAAGATTCTTTACTGCTTGAATTTGATCAGCTCTGGCGTGTTAGACATGTCATGTGCTATGGAAAGGAAATTCTATGGTGTTTGCAACGTCCCAAGTTTGGGGCTGTTAGATGAAAGATGTTTGCTGCCCGAGGCCACCTTGGGTGTTGGCCAGTGGAGGGTAAATGTAAATACACATATGCCCTAGGTGTAAAAAAAGCATAAGTGAGAATTATTTAGACTTACGCTGCCTGGCATTTAAATAGTTTTTTTTCATTTACATGAGGAAGAGTAAAAAAATTCAATTACATTTACTCATGTAAATGTGTTTGACAAGTGTAGGTATATCTAATATATTAATTCACTTAGTCCTATCTATATGTCTATCACATGACGTTCTGCTGCAAAAGCATTTTCTATGTTTTAACACTATGGCAGAACCGGCCTCTAATATGGGTAACTTCCCCAAATGTAATTGATTCTAGAGAAAAAAAAAAATTCGAGGCAAAAGATTTAGTAGACTAGAAAAAATATATTTAGGCCTTGGACAGCCCATAATCTTTTTTTTTTTTTTTTTACGAAGACTACCTTTTTTTTCTTTTAGCTACTATCCATCCCGATTAAGGGGATGGATGAAATGTCCGTCCGGATGAATGACGGGACGGATTTAGGGGAAGTTTTTTTTCTTTTAGTTATTGTCCGTCCCGATTAAGGGGATGGATGAAATGTCCGTTTGGCTGGATGATGGGACGGATTTAGAGGAAGTTTTTTTTCTTTTAGCTACTGTCCGTCCTGATTAAGGGGATGGATGAAATGTCCGTCCGGCTGGGTGATGGGATGGATTTAAGGAAAGCTTCATTATTCGGCTTCAAAAATATGCCTTCACTCTTGGGGGGTCAACGAGGTAAAGAACCAGAAATGCAAAGGACCCAAGCAGGGGGGCGAGGGGGGCCAACGGTTGTTTGAAAAGATAAAAGTTTTTAAAAAAAAACCAAAAACATGAACCAAACATTGTTGAAGTAACACACCTGTTGTCGCAACCCTAACTTGGCCAAGTGTGGGGGTGAAGCCTAACACTTGGAAAAGTTGGGGATTTGGAGTCCTCCGGGACACCCGAATGTTCAGAGCTCGACAGAAAGGGGCAAAACACCTCGCATTGGGGTGTTCTTGGTGTCTTTGGAAAGGTCTTGAAACGTAGATATCGAAAATGCCCTCGCATTGGCAATTCGGACATTTGCAGCCCAAGTTATGGGCAAAAGAAGGGCCGGGAGTCAAACTGGCAGTTTGACTCCCGACCACTAAAATTCGGGAATCGATGCCTTCCCGACATCCGAATCGGGAGTGCGATACGGCGTTGGAAAGATCTCGACGAGGGCTACAACTTCGATTCAGACATCGTCGCGATCCAACTCTGAAGTTGGGAGTTATGGCGCTTCAAAGCTCCGGGAGTCCCGTCGGGACAAAATCGGGACTCCATTTCGGGAGTCCCGGGAATTTGTGCCATTTGGATGCCCCCTCCGTGGGGAGCTGCAGAGAATACTATAGGGAGTATGGTGGTGGCATACTCCTGAGCCAAGGATGTGGTGAGTCCAAGTGAGTCCGGGTCCCCGTGGCTTGTCCCAACACCAAAAGAGTGCAAATGGATTCTAACCAACTCGTGTTGGTTTATGATGCAGGTTCATGTGATCTAAAAGCTTGATCTCTTCCTAGTCTAATCCCGGGGCTCCCAACTCGACCCTCAACCCCTTTCTAGAGTTGGAAGCCGGGAGCGTGCCCTCGGTCCCAACTTTCCGCAACTTGACATTTGGTGAACCCTCAAGTGGGTTCACCCCGGGACCAAGGAACGCGTCACCTGTGCATTATGCACAGGGTTCACACTAATATATCATATACTCTTAGTGAATATATTTCTTTGCAATCCACATTAATCAATTGTAGGTTTCTCCCAAAAGATATTTTTTACTTTTTATTTTTGTAATGGGCCACTTTGGTCAATTCTTCACAAAAATTTCTAGTTCTTCTATTGCTCTTAAAATAGAAGCTTTTACTACCAACAAGGTAGTGCATATTTGCTTCCACTAGTGTTACCCGTGACCTTCGAACACTCGTGGGTACGCCACTCCAACCACCCCGAACGTTTTGTTTGGTCGCCATAATTCGAAATTTTCCCAAAATAACACTCGTGGGTCCCACCCTAAGGCATTTATATTCCCACAGATAAAAACAATATTGTGACTTAGCGCAATGGTCCCGACCGACGTTGTGCGGGTATCAGAACCAGACATGTGTACCTTCAAGTTATCAGTCCGGGTATTTACTCCCTTACCCAATGGGGGTGAGAAAACCCAAAACCCCGGTTCTAACGTTTTGAACCTTGGTTCCCAAAAGTTTTGAAAATTTCCGAAAACACGCTCCTTTATATAACCGCCGGTTCTTTTGATAGTTGGGGGGGGGGGGGGGGGGAAGGTTTTTATATCCGCCTCTGGTGTGGCGGGAGAAGGCTTACCCAATAGAAATGATGAGAATTGTGGAAAAAAAAAAAAAAAAAAAACCTCAAAAGATTCACAATCTGAAAACGGTTATCGAAACTTAACAGGCGTTCTTGGTACCAGGTCAAGTTAGTCAAGTCTTCAGAGCATTTTCCGCGTCCTCTGGACAAAACAGAACCGACACAGAGTCCAATTCCACCGCATAATATGACCTAAATCTGTGTGAAATTAGTCACCTACTGGGCGTACCCTATACTGACATTTTGGGACATGGATCATTTCGGGACCTCGATAGATAAACGCACAAACAAGGCAATTGATATATAAGATTTAGCCCACATAAAAATAATACAAGCCCACATTTTCGGGCAAAAGATATGGAACGAACTATGGAAGAATATCTTGGGTGCACAATCTTGGGTGCATATTGGTTACATGTTGGCCCACCTTATATTTGAGTTAAATTTTCATTCTTAACTTTGTTCATCAACAATTTCAGCATAGATTTTACCAAGAACTTGAACATTTATTGTAATTCATATTAATTAGTTGTTGTGCATCTCAAAGTCAGGTTTTTTTTTTTAAATATAAATTTAACAACAGACTATTTTGGTTGGCCCAACACTCAAAAAAATTCTAAAACTTTGGAAATTCTTTGTTCATGGCACCCATGTTGAAAGTTTTTGGACAAATTTTTAAAGCAAATACACAAATTTACATTAATTTATACAATGGATGAATGTAAATTATTTACACTTACATGATGATTTTACACAGCTTAAAACAGATTTATGTTGTTTAACACATCCAAGGTGAAGCATTTGCACTGATCCTCACAGAGAGGTGGATGAGAGGTTTACATACATGGAGTGTAAATAAATTTCAAATGTTACATGGGGGGTATGTCTAAATTGATATACACCTGTTAACCCTTCCAAGAATTGAACCTTAAACCTTCAAAGCACATGAAGAAGTCCTCTCCATTTGGTTATCACAATGGATTTGATATGTATAGAACATGTTTTATAATTGTCCTTGACTATCAAATTCTTAAAATATTCAAATTGGGGTTGTTGGGCCCATTTTTTTAATTTAAATATTTTTACAAAATCTGCTGATTTTCAACAGTAAGGTACAAGAATGATGCACCCAAATGTTTTTGGAGTAAACCATTATAATGTGTCAAGAGAGTATGTCACATTTCCAAAATTGGAAGGTAAACTCAGTCGTTATGTTGGCTAGCAGCAGCCATTTTGTATATGTGAATTTTCATTAAATTTTGACTTGAAAAATATTTTTCAACTAAAGCCTTTTTTCTTGGCTATCAAAAGCTAAAGATCACTTGTTTGTTTCATTAGGTGAATGACAAGGATTATGTTAATTTTGTGAGGAAAATGTTGTTTCAAGGCTCAACTGTAGGATTTGTGGAGAGAGCCGATATGACATTCAACCCCTAGAAGGTAAATTGTTTGCAATTGTTCCCTTGGTGAAGGTTGGGGTGATCAAAGAACATGATTTAGTATCTGTTGGGGCTTTGTTAGAGAACATTTGAACACCATTGATGTCGCCATAACTCAGGGTATCCATTCAAATGGCTAGTCACCGATAGAAACACTTCTACATTAGGGGATGATGATCATGTGGCATGTACGTGTACCATTGTAAATCTTCTTATCACCTAGGAATTACTTAAGTGCCTAAGTAACTTAGTCACCCTCTTCACCCCAAGGGTTGATGTGAGGTAGTGGAAGGATTTCTATGCTTGAATATGGTCCTTGAACAATCTTTGCAAATTATTGAAGAAAGTGGGTGACATTGAAAGATGGAATTTGTCTCCATGGCAAATGAAAAATGAAGTATTTTTTTAAGACCTATAATCACCATTGCTTGGCTCCTAGATTTCCATTGCCACTTATGTCACAACCCCACTTTGGCCAAGTGTGGGGGTGAAGCCCAACACTTCCAAAGTTGGGGTTTTGGAGTCCTTCGGGACTCTCGAACGTTCAAAGCTCGATAGCAAGACCCAAAACACCTCGCATTGGGGTGTTCTCGGTGTCCTTGGAAAGGTCTCAAAACGTAAATATCGAAAATGGCCTCGCATTAGTCATTTGGATACCTACAACCCAAGTTATGGGCAAAAGAAGGGCCGAGAGTCAAACTGGCAATTTGACTCCCGACCACTAAAATTCGGGAATCGACCTGTTCCCGACATCCGATTTGAAAGTGCAACATGGCGTTGGAAAGATCTCGATGCGGGCTAAAACTTTGGTTCAGACCTCGTCAAATGGCTGTTATGGCTGTTAATGGGAATTATGGCTGTTCAAAGTTCCGGGAGTCCCGCTGGGACAATTTCGGGACTCCATTTCGGGAGTCCCGGGAAAAAGAGCCATTTGGATGTAGCCTCGGTGGAGAGCTGCAGAGAATACTATATGGGGGAAGGTGGTGGCTTCCCCCGAGTCTGGGCCGTGGTGAGTCTTGTGTGTCCAAGTGCCCGTGGCTTGTCCCAACACCCAAGGGTGTCCCGAATGCTGAACTAACCTCACGTGGTTGATTTTTGGATGTAGATTCGCATAAGCTAAACTAGTCCCTCTTCCTAGTCTAATCCCGGGACTCCTAACACGACCCTCTACCCTTTTCTAGTGTTGGAAGTCGGGAGTGTGCACTAAGTCCCAACTTTCCGCAACTTGCCAAAGTGAAACCCTCAAGTGGGTTCACCCTGGGACTTAGGAGTGTGTCAACTTAATCCCTAATTGAAGGGCATAGTAGCCATGACGCGCTCCTAAGTCCCAGGGTGAACCCACTTGAGGGTTTCACCTTGGCAAGTTGTTGAAAGTTGGGACTTAGTGCACGCTTTTGGCTTCCAACACTAGAAAGGGGTAGAGGGTTGTGTTGGGAGCCCCAGGATTAGACTAGGATGAGGGACTAGCTTAGCTTGTGCGAATCTACATCCAAAAACCAACCATGTGAGGTTAGTTTAGCATTCGGGACACCCTTGGGTGTTGGGACAAGCCACGAGCACTTTGACACACAATACTCACCACGACCTGGATTCGGGGGAAGCCACCACCTTCCCCCATATAGTATTCTCTGCAGCTCGCAGTGCCTACTGGCATCTCTATAAGCGGCCAGAAAAAAAAATATACATTAAGCTCGACCTCTTAGCGCTGGCGCCTTAAGACCTGGTAAGCTCTCTTCAAAACGAATATGAAGGATTGGGATCGATTGGTTCACCAGCCGCCCAGGGTCAACAAAGAAATGCTTGACAAGACCCTTACCTTGGCATCCCTCAACGCGAGAAGCTTGGGGACCAATTCGCTAAAGCAGAAGGCAATAAAGCTCTGGTTAGCCTCTCTCCCTTCCCCCCCCCCCCAAATCCTCCTCATCCAGGAACACCACCTGGGAAAAAAAGGCTTAGGTAGCGCCAAAAAAGGAATCAAGTTTTGGAAGGGAACTTCCTTTTGGAATCCAAGGATCGCCATGGGAACCTCACAGAAAATTAGCGCTGGCACTGCCATCCTTCTAGACAGAACCATAGCTCCCCTGGTGGTCGACAATGGGATTCTCGTAGAAGGTTGGGCGCAATTCGTCAAACTCCAAGCGATAGATGGAGTCACGCTAACCGTGATCAACGTCTACGCCGCCTGAACCTCCAAAGAAAGAGCTCCTTTATGGAAAGCCATAAGTAGAGCTGAATGCAATTCAGACCACACCATCTTAGGGGGAGATTTTAACCATATGGTGGAAATCCCCTACACGAGTCTAGCTGGTTATAAAAATATGCACAAGAGGGAGGCAACCTCCTAGCATCAAATGACAATCCAATATGGATTGTTCGACGCCTGGGTCTCAGATAGCTTCCGAAAGATGTCTAAAAAGGCGTACACTTTTGACAATGGGAGATCTGGATCCGGCGCAGCCATCTCCAAAATCGACAAATACATGATCTCACAAGGCCTGGAATCAAAAGGAGGAAGGATCGAATTTGCTGCCTCCATTAACAAATTTTCAGATCACTCCCCGCTTCTCATCTCAATTTGGGGTCAAACAACTGACCCAGTCAATCCATCCTACTACTTCGACACCTCCCTCTTGGAAGATGCGGAGGCCAAAGCGGAATTGCTCCAAGCTTGGTCAGGGGACCTCCCGACCCCTTCCAACGACCAGGATTGGACTCCCTAGCTAGAAGCGGCCATCGACAAGGTAATGGCTTGCAACAACCGCCTAGCCAAGGCAAAGAAGCGACTCAGAGGAGCCATAATCAGAATGAACACAAAAAGAGTTCAACTCGCGAAAGCTCAGCTTCAAAACAACCTGACCAACGAGGAAGTGAGGGGTGTCCTGTCCGACTCACAAGCCAAGTTGGCAGAAATTTTTCAAAATCAGGTGGCGCGCAACCAACACCTCTCCTCTTCGAATTGGTTCAGGTATGGCGACACATGTTCCAAAACCTTCTTTGACTTTCACCGGGCAAGGCAAAAGAAAACCCCGATGAGGAACTGGTCACCAACAACGGGCCGATCAGAAGGCAAATTGACCTCACCACTCACATCACCAATTTCTACACCAAACTCTATACCTCAGAAGCCCACCTCCCTGGGACCCAGGAAGCCCAAGCCTCCTGCTGGGATAGTGTCCCGGCGAGAGTATTGACGGAAACTAATGCCTCCCTCACCCAGAGCCTCACGTTAGAGGAGGTCGTCAAGGCGATTCTTGCACTGCCCAAAAACAAAGCACCCGGACAGGATAGAATTCCCATCGAATTCTTCCAATCTTGCATCAATGAGGTGGCACCTTCACTCCTCATGGCATACACGGCCATGCTGAACTCATGCGAGGCTTCGCCTTTCATCAATAGGGGTTTAATCACCCTGATCCCAAAAATAGGAGATCGCTCCAAGCTAGGAAATTGGAGACCGATCACCCTGTTGGGATGCATCTACAAAATTCTTGCCAAGGTGCTCGTGGGAAGGCTACAAACCTTCCTCCCAAGCATAATCAGACCGAACCAGACAGGATTCGTGGAAGGCAAGAGTATTCTAGACAACGTCTTCATGGCCCAAGACTCTCTGAGTTGGGCTAAGGAGAACAACCAGGACTTGGTGCTCCTCCTCTTGGACTTTGAGAAGGCCTTCAACAGAATAGAATGGAGTTTTCTTTTCTTCACCATGGACCACATCGGATTCAGCAACACTTGGATAAAATGGGTCCGCACCTTGTACCGAGAGGCATCCTCAGCAATCAAGGTCAACGGTGTGGTAGGACCAACCTTTCAGCTCACCAGATCAATTAGGCAGGGCTGCCTGCTAGCACCTTATCTCTTCATTATCGCAACCGACATCCTGGGGTACATGCTGGCAGATCCTAGGCACGGGATTGAAGGCCTGACACTACCCAAGGGGGCAGAATCAGGGACCAAACCTTTGCCGATGACACAGCATTGTACCTCAAGGGCGACCAGGAAAACCTTGACAGGGCCCAGGGTGTACTTGAAGTCTTCTGCAAGGCCTCAGGGGCCAGGATCAACTAGAATAAATCCTCTGCCATATGGGTGAACAGGAGAGAGAGAATTTGGGACTAGGGCCAGGAAGTCAGCCTCAAATGGGTCCCCAGAGGCGAGGGCGTCAAATACCTAGGGGTTCAAGTCGGATTTCACCTCCCAACAGAGGCAAACTTCAACAAGATGTTGAGTGCACTAAAAGGGAAGCTGATATGCTAGAGCCACAGCAACCTCTCCCTTGCGGGTAGGGTACTAGTCGCCAACCAGGTGCTACTGGCCTCCACTTGGTACCTGGTCGCATGCTGGAACCCTAATCCCAGCATGTGCAGCCAAGTGCGCGGAGTTGTAAGGAACTTTATTTGCGGGGGGGGGGGAGCCGCGCCCACCCGGGCCAAGGTGAAATGGGACACCCTCACCTTGCCCATTGCTAAAGATGGACTGGGCATAATTGACCCTAAATTGCAATCGGAAGCCCTCCTCGCGAAACTTCTGGTCAGGGGTCTTGCATCCGGAGGGGAACCCTGGAAGGAATTGATCAGGCACCACGCTGATCAAACCAAACTCCCTATTCACGGGAAAGGGCCCGACACTACAAACATCCACTAGATTTTCGCCACGCCCAAGCTAAAAAGGGCGCCTTGCTCAATGTGGAAAAGCATTATAAGGGCTTGGACGAGCATTCGCCCTGGCCTCGCCAAGAAGGAGCCATCAAATCTAGCGAAACTGATGAGACAACCTATCTTCAGCAATCCATCTCTCACTAATGTAAAGGGAGAACCCCTTGGAGTCAACGGCCACAACGAAGGTTGCGCCTTTGCGTGAGCCAGACACACCAGAATCAGAGATATCTGGAATGGCAATACTCAGGACTAGAAGAACCTCTCAGACCTGAAAATGCACTTCCACACATCCAACAGGTCCATCAAAGACATCATCATTGGGAGCATCCCCTAGAGGCCAGACTCTTTCAGCCCCTGTGCGCAGCCAGGGGACTGGGTAAGTACTCCCAACTCGGGTACCCCCCTAGAATGGGTATACTACGTTCTGGAGGTGCTCACGGACAAGGTATTAATGCTAGAAATCTGAAGAATAGCTAACAACGGACAAATATGGGCAACGAACTTTCAAAAACTCACCATCCGCCCAGACAATTTATCCCTGATCAGGGTCCTGTCGCGCAAGAGACATGGAACGTCTCTCAAAGTCACCATTGACCCTCCACTTGCCAACCAGAGAAACAAAACATACTGGATCTTTGAGTCTGGCATCATCAAAAACCTCCCCTGGGACCCAAGGGAATGGCATTGGAAAGAGGTACACCCACTGGGCGACGCCCCTTTCTTTGGATACATGGCCAAAAGGGGATACAAGAACGTGAAGAGCTCCTCGTGCTCCTCGGGAATCATCACATTCATCAACAACCTTAACCTCAAAAATTCTTCAATTTCCCAAGTGATTGCCAGGATCTGGCACAACTCCCACCCCAGGAAAATTGGCACTCTGATTTGGCTAACCCTCAATCAGGGCCTCCCAACTGGCACCTGACTACAGGCAATGGGAATCTCTCCCACTTGCACAACTTGCAACTCAGGGGCCCCCGAGTCCCCCCAACATTGTCTACTGGACTGCCCCCTAGCGCAACGCGCCTGGGGCACTTTCAAAAGAGTGTGGGAGGAATGGAAAGCCCCTGAAGACATCACCTTCAACTGGCCCTTCGCTTTGCTAGGCGAGGCCTCCATCAAGCACGAGGAAGACCCCCCGGGCCTGCACGCTTACCACCCAGGAGGATACACTTACCTCAAGCAACCGCTTGACATTTTACACACCTTCATCCTATACTACCTTTGGTCCGAGAGATGCCGTAAGCACTTCGACGATTGCTACTCCATTGACAAAGTCCTTTCGCAAGCATGGGTGGCCACCGTCGAAGTTGGCATGGCCACCTGGAAGGCCATCAAGGCCCCTCGGCCAATCAATGACCCTGCTATGCAAGCTAGGATTAAACTCGCCTTTAGATCTGAATGGTTTCATATGGACATCTTTGGGAGTGACAACGCCACCATTAGGTGGCGCTTCCTCCTGCCTTTGTACTTCTCTAATTATTCTAATGACTGATGGGGTTGTTGCTTCCCTCCCCCGAAAAGGGGTTCACTTTGCAACTCACAATGGAGGCTACATCCAAATGGCACAAATTCCCGGGACTCCCGAAATGGAGTCCCGAAATTGTCCCGGCGGGACTCCCAGAACTTTGAACAGCCATAACTCCCGACTGTAGAGTCTGATCGCAACTAAGTCTCAACCAAAGTTGTAGTCCTCATCGAGATCTTTCCAATGACACCAAGAACACCCCAATGCGAGGTGTTTTGGGCCTTGCTGTCGAGCTCAGAACATTCGGGAGTCCCAGAGGACTCCCAATCCCCATCTTTTCCAAGTGTTGGGCTTCACCCCCACACTTGGCCAAAGTGGGGTTGCGACAAGCCAAGTTATTCACCCCAAAAAAATTGATTGCCACTTGTTCACTACTCCCAAAATTACTGGAGCCATATTGGCCGGTTGCTGAAAATAAAAAAACGCCCCTAATTTCAAGTTATACAAAGGAGTTTACATGGAAAAATAGCCCAAATTTGACAGAAATTGATTTAAAATTTTTCCAGATTGCCAAATTTTTCTAATCAATTCCAGCAAGTACCCAAGAATAAAAGGACTCCAATATTTTTCTTATAAATTTACATATCTATTATATTTTTCCCTGATCACCTCTTTGGATATGGCCCAAAATATTTATTTTCCCATGAAATTTGGTGATCTTTTGCAGAAAGAAAAGGAATTTTGCAATAAAATATACGTAAAAAATGTTATCTTAGTGTTATTCATATTAATTAGTTGGGGAATGCGTTCCAAGTTCATAATTTGTTTTAGCAATGAGACTCTTTAGCCATGGTGTGCCATGTGTCATCATCCTAGTGGTAGAAATTTTAATGATTGAGATTAATCTAATGAAATTTTAATTTTGAAAACACAAAAAATTTAAATAGTGACATGTGTCCACAAGCTAATTGTTTAATTTTTAAACATGTGTCATATTTTGATTAGTTGCAAAGAAAGTTGCACATAAGGTGCAACTACATTTGGATTTGTATATATGTATGAACATGTATATTAACACCGTATATACATGTTGCATACGTAATGTTGCATGCACTTGAATGTCATGTGCAACTTGTCTTATGCAACTACACAAATTTGTAGTTGCATGTGTCGCATGCAATTGAATTTCAATTGCAAAACCCAAAATTTTTAGTAGTGTAATCACTAGGTTTACGCAAAACCATTACAAAATTGGGCAAGAATGTTCACATGAATCCAAGGTATAAACTTGGCTTTTCAAATTGGTAAAAACCTGAATTTTTCATCACCCTATTTCAACTTAGGGATACTTCATATGGGCTCTTCATGTTCACCATTCCACAAAACTAGCCACACAAATTGGACTAAAACCCTTGGATGTTTCCGAAACAAATGCATTATTTCTACATGCCCAACTTTTTACAAATTGGACCACCTCATTTTGTCATCATGTTTTAACTCCAACTCTTCATACAAAACTTTGAAATACATTGTGCATTGTCACTAAGTAGCTACTAGTGCAATGGAAGAAATTCAACAACTATAGGCGTAACAAAAAGACTAAACATTTCATACACAACTAGGTTGATAACTTAGCTTTTCGATCTGCATTTTATCTACAATTGCACCATCTTCCTTTTCCACTTTTAAAAGCTTCATCAATGCAACTCCATCTTCCACCATCAATAGTTTTTTTTGAAATAAGTCCTACATAACACACAAACAACAAACTAACCTTCTTTCCTTCATATGCCCTCTTCAAGTCCTTACAATGCTGGATAATTGGGGAAACAAACAACAATTGAATGTTTTCCACCATCTTTATGCAGAAAGGAGATAATGACAAAAATTTAAAACCTAAAAACTCCTCAAGTGTTCACACTTGTAGCATTTCATGTCCACCTCATTTTGATTTACACTATGAGTTTTTTAATGCAAATTGCACACCAAAAAGATGTTCTAGAAGTATGGGTTATTTCCAACTACCCAAGCCACTATTGTCAAGGTCTTGGAAAATGAATGTAACTTTTCTCCAAACAAGTTCTTTTACTTAGATGGACTCTAGTCTTGCAACCTCACATCTTGAGGTTTATTACCCCCCTTGAATTATGGCAAGTTCAAAGGGTGGACAACTTGAAGTAAAATATGGTTGTGGCAAGTACATAGTGATGTGTAACTTTAGCTCACATGGAACCAAATGACCATGATTTCTACAAGCATGGGAAAGGCCTCAAAAGTAACACTATTGAGTGTTGAAGGTAGATTTTATTAAAATTGGTTACCAAAATTTTATTGAAATTGATTTTTCCCTATTGAATTTCTTCTACCAAAAACTTTTTTAGCAAAGCCGATTTGTACTATCGATTTAAACTTTATATATTTAGGACCCTTTTTTTAGGATTAGGCTCACTACATGTTCCACCATTTCTGATTTTTTTCTTGGAAGTACTTAAGGTTTTGTCCCTTTGTGGATTGTATAAGAGATTTTTTTTTGGGGTAAAATTATCTTTTTCTTGTCATAATTTAAGTAGAATTTTATGTGTGTAGTTTTTTCCTTCATATGTTTGGAATATTCTAACTTTTTGTATGCAAGTATTTTTCATTGCATTTTGGTTTCAAGTTTGTTTTTGTAGAAAGTTTATGAGATTGTCCTACTAAGATTCAACAATCCTTTTTGTGTTGAAGCTTTTTGTTTACCTAAGGAGAGTAAGAAGATTTTATCCTTTGTTCCCTTATTTTATTCCTTTCAAAAAATGGTAGTTCACAAGGTGGCCTTAACATCTGATGACCATTCCGCGAATATTGAATCCAAAATTTTTGGTTCATTATTATTCCTATTTGGAAAAATATTGGTTAGAGTTATTGGATTAATTATTGTTGTTGTTTGAAAAATAAAAATAAAAAACCAAAATAACCCATGGATACAAATTTTAATAGTCATCTATTGTATGCCAACAATGTTGATAAGAAGTATGAAAAAAAGAATGGAAAAGGTTTTGTTAAAAAATGCTGAAATAGGGCACATAATTAACCCAAAATGATTGGAACAACCAAAGATTGACCCAAAGGTGGTTATGACCTTTCACATTGGGAAGCTAAACAAATTGGGGGACGTCAAAAATACCAAACTAAAAATTGTACAACCTATTGGAAATCATCCACCATAATTGCGACACATCAAGACCAAATTAGAAATTCCAAGAAAACCAATTTGGGACCTTACCGAAAATAAAACTTTTGGATATTATGAAACCATTGTGAGAAGTCCACACACCAAAAAGGGAGAAATTGATCGATTTTAGAGGTGAATTAATGAATTGCGCCAGTTTCAAAGGAAAAAACTTTTTAATGACGTAAGAAATGTGTAATCTTTGAAGACGTGCATTTCAAATGAAGAAAAATTCCATTAAGAAATTCCAATAACCCTTGTTTTTAACATTTGTGCTTATCTTCATGCGTTTCCAACTTGTATTTTTTGTTAAAGTTTAGCTCACCAAACAGATAATTGTCCTTATTGATCTAATAGTGTCTTGCTTACACAAACAATATTAATGAACCATAAACCTGATCCAATATCATCAACTATTCAAATTTTAATTTTGAATGTTCAAAATTTGATTTATCCTTAACACTACCAAATGTAGCATGCAAAGAACTAGTTATTTCACCTATCTTTGTTCCACTTACCGGAAATGTTGTGGAGCAAAATTCAATGTACCCTCATGTTGGACCCTATATACCATATTTTGGTTCTAGTTATCGAGGCATAGAGAGTGTTCCTATAATGTGGCCTCCTATGTTTAATCCCTTAACTAACCGTCAACACCACTAAAGCCAATTTTGGGAATTGCACAAGTTAAGATTATAACAGTGATAATGGACTCCTTGGAGACCAAAATTCAAGACCATATGTTGCAAGATTAACATGGCCATGGATAGGGCCTACTTGGAATTTGTGGTACCTTTCATGGTATCCTATCCAACCCCTTATAACACCAAATCCTCCACCAAGTAAGAAATCCTTGCTCTACCCCATCTACACTACAAGAATGGATCATGATGTTCATGTACTAGTTTTTCACAAGGCTATTCAGGCCAATGGAAAAAAGAATGATGTTGATATTTTCAATTTGTTTTGTGTTACACTTCACAATGCCATATGTGAGTGGGTAGCAAAATTTGTGATAGCCCATCTAGTTTACAAATTTGATGAATTGGAGGTTACGTGTTATAAATGTTACCAAAAAGTACAAATGCATGAACAAATGTACATGGCATTATGAATGAGAAAACAAGGTGGAGATGAGAAGGTGGAAGTATATTATAAATGTATATTGAAATTAGTGAATTACGTTCAACATCAAGCAAGTGATAGATTTGCTAACCACTTTCTTTTAAGTTGAATTATAGCCATATTTCTGGATAGCCACAACGGGGATGAAAAAGGACATTTTGTTCAAACACAAGGAAGTTACAATCACTTGTGATAAAACATGGGAGACGCCAACAAATACCAAAAATTGTTGGAACCACCAATAAAATAGGAAAAGGCTAATAAAGGAAGGAGGACAAATGTGATTTGTGATCATGCAATAAAATGAAATATTCCAAGGAGTGTTGCCATTGGAATTTAAATAACCCAAACAACAAACTTAAAGACAAAAAGGAAGTAGTAGTGAATGGAGTTTCAACACAATTTAGTGGTACAGGAAATAAATCCAGTAACAAAGGAGGTCACAGAAAAGTGAATAAATCCGGTTCCAGCATCTATCGTTGTTTCATCTACATTTTTTTTCAACACAAAAAAATTATGATTGTTTTCATAAGGATGTAGGTGAAGCCATGTTTAGGAAAAAGGCAATGACAACTGCACTTAAGAAGGACGATGTTGTTGTTAATATGGTTTTGGCAATTACTACCCATAGTCAGATACCTGAAAATATGGTAATCAAGGAAAAAGAACCTTTCAAGAAAAAAAGTTTAGCCAAGTGGCAAAAAGAGGAAAAGCTTCAATGTTCATTTGAAAAAGTTATTAAGGACATAAAACAAAAGCAGCCACTTTAAGCCAATATATAAACTCCAATTAAAACCAACCTCACCAATAATTTCAGTTTAAATACCGAAAATCAAATTTTCTGACCTTTTGGCCTTACCAATTTTACCAATTCTACAATGCATGACACCTAAAGGCGACCTGTAAAAAAGTTTGGCGGCCAAATTTGGGCCAAATTTTTCAGCATAAATCCGAGGAGTTTTTTGAATTTGGGTTAGGGGATGTAGGGTTAGGGTTATGGAGTGGTGCTGCCTCTGCTCCTTCTGATGAGCCCATGCATAGGCATGCACAAGCCCATACTACTTCGTCTTCACCCACATCTAATTTGCAGACAGTAGTGGCCACCATGGGGAGACTTAACAAACGAAAACAACAGCTCAAAAGACTAGTTGAGGCTAGGCAAGCACGTCGTGACAAGGATGAGTCTGGACACGAGGAGGAGGAGGAGGAGGTCACTATGTTCGACGACGAGACGACCGTTGATGTTGACATTGACGCGCTTGGCGAGGACTCTGTTTGGCAAGAGGAAAAGCTTGAGTTTGAAGACGTGGAAGAGCCTGGCGAGGATGAAGCGGAGCAGGCGCAGGGACAGTTAAAGGAGTTGCGAATCCAGCCGGAGAGCAAGCGGCCTGCCCGTTATGTGGGGAATTCGGAACGTTCAAAGTGTCGGTGTCACCAGAAGCAAAGGAAGGCAGTTGTTGGGACCAAGAAACTAATCTCGTTCTTTGCGCCTGTTGCCAATAGTGACAACAACAACAAAGATGACGAGTAGCAATTCACTGATGACGATAATAGTGAAGCCGAAGAGGAGGCAACCTTGAACGCCGCATGGAAGGATTTGCAGCACCTTACGGACACAATCGTTCATCTTGAGAAATAAAGACAGAAAGCTACTCAAAAGGGTGAAAGTGTTGTGCATTCGTTGTAGCAATCTGCTGTCCTAGCTTACCTTTGCTTTGGTAAGAATGGAGAGAAGTGATAATTGGCCAACGTAATGACGGCAACAACCATAAATGGCAAAGGTGCGTACTGGGTGAAGGCAATCCGAAATTGGGCTAACACCTTTCTGCATTCGGGTGCCATTCTCGTGTTAGAACGTGGAAAACATAAAAAATTAGGATGTTTTCTTTGGGATGAGGACGTACGAAAGAAGATCGACACCTACCTTCAAGAAAACAAGTTTGAAGTGCGCATCCACACTCTGACAAAGTACATCAATGCGGAGGTCTTGCGTGAAATTGTCTGAACGCACTATTATTTGGTGGATGAAAATTTTTGAACATAATTACCAAGAAGCCACCAAAGGAGTGTACATGGACGGGCATGAACGAGACGATGTTGTTGCTTATCGTGGACAATTCCTTGCAAAAATGGCTGAACACAAAAAGCGGATGCCAACATTCACCGATGATTACTCCGACGTCATCTGGCCCAACCTGCAAAATGGGGAAAAATCGCTAATTTTTGTCACACATGACGAATCCATATTCCACGCGTTTGATGGCCAGGGAAGGCAATGGCTTCTAGCTGGCGAACAGCCTTTGCACAAAAAGGGAGCTGGTTTGGCTCTTCATGTCAACGACTTTCTTGTTGATGTCTACGGACGTCTAACACTTGCGGACAGCGATGCAGCCATGAACAACGAATGTGTGAAAGAGGCCTGTGAGATCATGAAGCCTGGCAAGAATTACGACGGTTGGTGGACAACCGAGGATCTTGCCAAGCAGGTTGTCGAGAAGGCGGTACCCATTTTCAAACGTCGTTTTCCGAATGCTCAAGCACTTTTCACATTTGATAATGCCACAAACCACACTGCGTTCACGACCGACGCACTAGGCAAAGCAAATGAACTTGGGCCATGGTGGCAAACAACCATAGATGCGGCCTACGACTTACGACAACAGGATTGTTCAAGAAATGTGTTTTCCACCTGCACATCCACCACTTCTATATGGGGAGCCCAAGGGCCTCAAGATCATTCTCGAGGAGTGTGGTCTTTGGCAACTTAGGTCCAACTTGAATGCAAGGATCAAAAAAACAATCCGTGTAAAGATGGAAAGGCTTGCTGCGCGCGCAATGTTCTGGCAAATCAACCAGACTTCAAAGCCCAACGTTGCCTATTGGAGGAGTTGCTTGTAGAATGCGAGCACTTGTTCATTTTTTACCCAAAATTTCATTACAAGTTGAACTCATCGAGAACTTCTAAGCAACAGTGAAGTGGCACACGCGGGACAATTGCGATTATACTTTTCCAGGGTTGTGCAATGCAATCCCGCGTGCTCTTGCAAATGTTCTGATTGTGGAAATCTACTGGTACACGCGACATGCATTTAGGTATATGGATGCATACCGGGCTGGGCTTACTAGGAAAGCAACCGAAGTTGCCATTAAAAAATATCGCTCCCATCGATGAATTTCGCGCACCACATTGGAGAACATTAACTAAACCATAGCAGGGTGAGGGGTTATTTAGCCCTAACCCTTAAGCTCCCTATAAATCCTTGTGGCCAAATATGGGCCGCCCCAACCAAATTTGGACGAAAGTCATCAATTTCAACCGGCAATATCTCTGCAAAAAAAAAAGATTTTGACAAACAGGTTGCGTATCTTTGTTCAGCATGTGAAGTACTGCATAAATATGCCAAGTTTTTGGGGTTACACGTTGTGTGGGAAGAATATTTAAGCTCAACATTTGGGGTCGCCTTTAGGTGTCATGCACTGTATTAGATCTACTAGTTTTGCAAGCTCTATAAAAAATATTGGTGTTATTGGATTTACTGAAAATATTGGAACAACTGGAATTTGGAAAATATCACCTAACAACTATTGGAGAATAAACACACCCTTACCTTGGGCCAACTCTTCAAGATCGTTCCAAATTTGAAACAATATGTTGTTGCTAATCTTGCCCCTAGAAGAAGAACTATCACCCCATCAATACCTAATTTGTTTATTGCTTTGGTGGTAATTGATCTTCTCATGGTTGTGATACATGCTCAAGTGGGCAAAAACGTGGTTAAGAATGTCCTATTGGATGGAAGATCCAGTGTGAACATCATGATAGAGGAACTATGGAAATAGTAAACGCTTCCCAATCCTAAACCAACATCGTATACATTCTGGATGGTAGATCAAACCAACATTAAACCGGTTGGACTCATTAAGGACTTCAAAATCCACATTTCATGGGATTCCTTACATTGCAATGTTCACGGTAATGAAGAACGATGTTTTGAATTCCAATTATTCCATGTTGTTAAGTCGACCTTGGTTGCATAATGCACATGTTATTCATGATTGGGGAAACAACCTAATCACAATTGAAGGCAATGGCACAATGCAAACATTTGCTAGAACCAAACATTTTGATAACAATACCAAATGTCCCAAGGTTTTGTTGTGTTACAATATGATGGAGGGAGTCACAAATGAAGAAGAAGTATTCTTTGCAACAAAACCAAATTTATTTACACTTGGGACCATCACATTAACGAAACCAAAAATTCTCAATGCTACAATTTGTGGTACAAAAGTCAGTACACTGACCTTACGTTCAACTTTCCACATTTTGAGGGATAGATAAGATATTACATTTGCATGCATTAGAGTCCAAGAGTTAGTCATTACATGTTGGATATAACTTGAAGTTCACCAAGTAAGACTTTTCAATCTGGGAACTACCAAAAACCCTTAGATGGTTAAATTGAATGCGGCATTGAATGAACAAATTGCCACCAATACCAAAGCATTACTCCATGAGTAGGACATGGTTCCATGGAATTATATTGACTTGAAGGGAATTCCACCACAAATTGCTTAACATCGCATTGAACTGGATACCACTATTCCACTTGTTCATCAAACCATGTACTGAATGAACCCAAATTATGCTGCAATAATCAAATAAGATTTGGACAAGCTTTTAAATGCATGTTTCATTGCCCAAGTGGAGGAAGCTAGTTAGTTATCATTATTTGTTGTTGTATTAAAAAAGAACGGTAAGTTCAAGATCTGCATGGATTTCCAACAACTTAATGATGCTACTAAGAAGGATGCATATCCTTTACTTTCTACTAAAGAGGTGTTGGACAAAGTGTTGGGTCATGAGGTCTATTCATTTTTGGATGGATTTTCTAATTATCACAAGATTATGATTGCCCCTGAAGACAAGTACAAGATTACATCATCATCAATTGGGGAGCTTTTGTTTGGGTGGTCATGCCATTTGGGCTCAAAAATGTTCCACCAACTTATCAATAGGCAATGAATACAACTTTCATGGACTATCTTGGAGTGTTCATGAAATTAATCTTGGATGATTTTAGCATGGTCAGCAATTTGGACACCCCTTTACCAAAGCTACGATTATGTTTTGATAAATGCAAAGAATTCGATATAAGCTTGAACCCTAAAAAGTGCATGTTCCTTGTGCATTTAAGCATTATCTTGGGATACATTGTATCAAAAGGAAGCAAGCTACCAAATTCGAAAAAAAATTCAACTATTGTTCACATGCTTACACCGAAAACACTTAAGGACATTCAAGTTTTCAATGGCATGGCACAATACTATTGGTGTTTCATCAAGGACTTTGCTATCATTATGGCTCCCAAGCTACTATGAAAGATAGAAACTTTCAAATGGATAGTGGAGTGCCAATAGGCTTGGGAAGAAATCAAATAACACTACATGGATGCACCAATCTTGATTTCACCTCATTGGGACATCAAGTTTCATGTTCACACAAATGCTTTTAATTTGGTACTTGAAGTTATGTTGGTGCAAAACCTTACCAAAAAATGCAACCAACTAATTATTTATGCATCACGGTTACTCAACAACACTGAGCGAAATTATGCAATGACTAAAAGGGGGCCACTCGCAATGGTGTATGCTCTTCATAAATTTTGTCACTATTTCTTAGGTAACAAATTCATTTTTTATGTGGACCATATGGCACTATTATACTTAGTCTGAAAACCCCAAGTTTTAAGGATAATAGTAAGGTGGTTACTTCTTTTCCTAAAGTACAATTTTTCAATGATTTATAAACTAGGGATATCTCACTCCATGGTAGATGTTGATCCCAAATGCCTAATCTCATAGAAGAAAATGGAGTATTGGACCAAACAATGGACGTTACCCTTTTCTTATAACTGGTGTGGTTACATGAAATTTTTGAGTACCTCACTATTGGAAAACTTTTAGTTCACTATAGCTAGGAGCAAAAGAAAAAATTAACCTTGAAAGCTTTACGCTTTTCCTTGGTATAGGGCAAATTATAATATCAAGGTCAATACAAAGTTTTAAAGCATTGCCTTGAAGATTCGGAATACCCATAGTGTTATAGGAAATGCATGAAGGAGTCGGTGGTGGGCATTTATCATTCGAAATCACAATTCATAATATCTTTGATATGAAGTATATGTGGCCCATGATGCACAAGGATGCTCTTCAATACAACCAAACTTATCACAACTATTAGCAAATGGGAAATTTAATACAAAACAACATCTAGCAAAACTATTAACTTCATTACCAATAAACATTAATAGAAAAACCTTTTTTTTTAACCAAAACGTTTTCAACTAGATGTTGACGCACCCCCAAACTCCTTGATGGACTCAACTACAAATCCAAAGATGAAAACAACATAAGGAAAAGGAGTTGGGGCACGCCCCCTGGTTCGTAACACTTTGAGGATAGAGGGGCGTGCTGGAGTTCCAGGGTGGGGACTAAGAATAATGACAAGCAAATCAATTACTTACACGGACCTGCACAAACTAAACAACAAGTTGGTTAGTGCATAATTGGAGCATTTTTGGTGCACGGATGAACCACGAGCAAACATGGATTCACAAAACTCACCACGGCCCGGACTTGGGGAAAGCCACCACCTTCCCCCTTATAATATTTTCTGTGCCTGGCCACAGTGCTAGCACCCAAATGTCATTTTGTCCTAGGTAATTGGGACTTTTGTCACATTGGAGACCCATAACTTCTCCTGCAGACCTTCAATCGAGATGAGGTTTAAAGCAAAGTTGTAGCTTCATCGAGGCGATTCCCAAATTTTAGTGGTTGAAATCAAATTGCTAGTCAAATTGGCAATTTGATTCTCGACCCTTCTTTTGGCCATAATTTGTGTTTTAAGTATCCAAATGGATCATGAGAACCCATTTTAGACATCTAAGTTCCAAGAAATTTTCAATGATATAAATTTTTTTTAATCTAATGAGTTTTGACCCCTTCAATTGCCCTCTGAAGATTCAGGAGTCCATCGAGACTCTAACTCCCAAAGTGGGAGGTCACTTGAGAGTGTGGGCGTTCATTCCCTCACATTCTCCTCACTACTAGCTAGATGTGGCCAAGTTCACCTTGTATTTCACTCAGATTTGAGTGAACTAAGACAGATTAACTATAGGCTAATCATGGTAAAACAACTTAACTATAGGTTAATCCCTTAGTGACCGGGGACCAGTTGCTACGGACAAGTCAATTAAGCTAGTGAAACAAGATGGAAACAAGTGATGTCCAAATTTAGGTGGAAATTACACCTATTAGTTAAATCAACCTACAACACTAGTCAATGTAGTTACAAATCCAATTAATATTTTGAGAGTTTGAATCACCATGTGTCACATGGTCCCACTGTTAGGGTTAGGGTTTAGGGTTTTCACCATACCGTTCATAGTATGCCACATGGCAGCACAACAACTGTTAGTTTTATTACAGTGGCACTGTAAAGTCATCACGTACATATTCCATTTCATTCCTATCTCTTATATCCTCATCTAGAAAGAACAGAAGGTCAAGTTTTCCTAATCTATAAATTCACATGCCTTCGCCAGCTTAAGTCTCCTGCAACTCCCTGTGGCTCATAAGCTGGTTCCTGTACCTCATAGATATCATGCTCAAAAAGTACCTCATCACTACATTGTCCAAGTGTTTCCTCACCACTAAGTATAGATGTGCCAGCCTCTTGCTGTCTTTCTTTGTTTTTGCCTTCATCAACACGAAGAGTATGTTGGATATGACTGGTAGCATTGCCATCTTGCTCCTCAGAAGAGAATGCATCCAAGTGTCTTTCATTGGTAGTCTTCGCATCTTCATAAAGTCTTTGCCACAATTGATAAATTGTCAGTGATTGCACACATCATAGTTGCTGCTGCGTTTGTGGCTGTCTCTTCTGAGCTCATTGTTCTCTCAACTGGACTTTGGGTTTTAGATCTTGACACTCCCACGCTTTTAGATCTGCCACCAGTAGTAGGGGCAGGGGTGGCTGCAGGTCGTCTTCCTGCCTGCTGATGCAACTCCTCTTCTAGTTTCCACACATACTCCAACACAGACAGCCTCCTTTCCTCCTCCAATGCTCTCTCTGAAATCTCAGAGGCGGTGGCCTCCTGGACTTTCTCAAGACTCTCGGCTGTTCCTTCTGATGTATCTGAAGGAGGAGCAGGACGTTGATGTTGCGAGCTCATCTTCAACTGATTTACAAGGAACATGAAATATAAAGTCACAAATAATAGCAGCCAACTCTTGGCTGCTATGGAAATTTTCATGAAACCATGAGTACATGAATGGGAGTATACTTCACAACAATTTCATGCAAGGTACCCAAGAAATATGCAGAGGAAAGGGAAAGAAAATAAACAAGGAGACACAAAGCTAACTAGAAATATGAGAGACATAAGCAGCTTCAAGCGTAAGAGAAAGATAAAATTGACGTTACATGCTTACCACAAGTGAAAGAAACAGTTGAAAAAGCAGAGCCAAACGTAGAGAGTTGGAATGGAAAGCTTCAAAACTCTTTCTAATGCATACAAAGGGTTGCCCTTAAGAGGGTGCTGGGAGTTCTTGATTGTTGGATTAATGTACTGCCACAATGCCAAAAAGCCAATAGACCTGTGTTATATATGCAACTTGGAGATAGGACAGAGATAGAGGAACTCCAGTGACTGGAACATAATGAGATGGCAAATAGGACTGTAAAGCAGATCCAGATGTTGAATGTACGTTTGATGATAAAAAGTTTTGTTACTTGCCAGTGCACAGGTTTATGAACCCCACCAATTGCATAAAAGAAAGACATCAAGTGAATATTGGATAATTGTATATCTGCTCAGTGATGAAGCCCATGAGCCCCACAAACACAAGTAGCTTCCCTATTTGCCGCAGCACCCATCCCTTTCGAACTGTATTGGACCTGGGATAGCTTAACTGCAAACCACAGGACAGTTTGTATGATGGAAAATGTTTCCTTCATAAACATGAGTTTCACACAAAAGAAGACCAGAATATAATGCAAAACAAAATAAAAGGACACAGGCACATCTAGTATAATGGCATTAACAGCTGCTTAAAAGGAACCCTCATACATCCAATATGATACAAATCAAAGTCAGCAAAGATGCACCAGAAGTTGGAAGCATTTAACCCAGTTCAGATCAATAAGTTTCTACAATAACCTTTAGGAGTCTGAAACCAGCAGCCAGAACCCAACAATGTAGACTTGTATGACTAGGAGAATGCAATATACTACAGCTTGCACAGTGCCCCTTGAAACTCTGGAAGACACAGGTTTACCTTACCTGGTAACATAGAGTAGGAGCCATCATGAAGTAGGCCATGTTTCTGAAGTTGATGTTCTCAGGGTATTCAACCTTGGCTGCAGTCTCTGGTGTAGCTGGCTGCTACATACCCACCTTCTGCTTGTCAATTTGAAGAAAAGTACAAAATCAAAAGTACCTCAGATGAATACCTGTGAATGAGAACCAATAACATTCCCTTTGACAATATTGAATGCTTATAATATGATAGAAAGAGTGTAAAGAACTCATTTTGAATCACCAATCTTTCTGAAGCCCCTACTTTTTTCAATTTAAACCCTTACTATTCGGGCTCCATTCAGAACAAGAATTGGTGCACATTTCTAATTCTCCTAACTATCTCACACTTAATGACAACCAGGCCTTTTCCTTCTGAAAATGACACCAGTGCTTTCATGGAAGGTCCCGTCTACTTGAACCCTTTGCTGTGCATCCAGCCTGGTGACTGGTTGATGTGCTGCAATCAAGTGCCCAAACATACCTTCATTCCAGCCTTGATAAGGGCTCACACATCAGCATTTGTGTGGGCATAAGACACAAGTTTCATCCATCCAGTTACTGCAATCAGTATTAGGATGAGGCCTGACAACACGGCTGATTGTACCCTGCAGCCAGTAGAGGAAGTCATAAGTAGCTGACACTACCTCCCTGAACTAGCACTAGCACATATCTATATTGGGCATACATTTGCCAAGCTATTGTAACTCTAATAGCTATTAGCCATCAAACCAGCACCTTAATGTTGGTGTACTCTAATTTTTGAAAAGAGCCCATATATCATTGTAGATCCATGCCATGATAGAGGATTCCTGCAGTGGTGATGATGAGGTATAAAGTGGCTACAAACTGCACAGGTAAACAACCCATTATTATCTTCTACCTGGAACTGATACCAACAAAAAAAGAAGCATAAAGACCGACTTCAAAGCCCAGCAGCTCTAGGTCTAAGGTGACATGACAGATTAAGTGCAGCCCTTCATCACATTGTGAGCATAAAATCTCCAGAAAACAGTGCCTATTTGTAAGCAATATCACATACACAAAAATACCTCTTCAGAGATTGGTGTGTACAACTTCAACTTCTCCACCAACAATGCAGAAA
This sequence comes from Sphagnum contortum, assembly GCA_963920785.1. NCBI lineage: Eukaryota > Viridiplantae > Streptophyta > Sphagnopsida > Sphagnales > Sphagnaceae > Sphagnum > Sphagnum contortum. The sequence continues at coordinate 3,597,268 of OY987288.1, forward strand.
TTGGAAAAACTGGCAGTGTTAACCTACAGATTGCAACAGAAAACCCATTTAGTGGAAACTGGCAACAAAATGTTACTGGAAGATTCTTACTCTGTCAACCTATTTGCTTGTGTCTCTATGTAATTCTGCTTCAAAAGCCCTACCAATAGCCTCTTCATTAATCTCTTCAAACTTCCTCTTATACCCCCTTTGTTTATGCTCCTATGTCCTTCTACTTCCTTCTGAACACATCAATCAACCATTGATGAACCATCAATAACAAGAAAAAATGAATGCTTGAAACATAAGCTAACATCTGGTTTCAGACAAAGAGAAGTCCAGAAGCAAATTACCCACACATCAGTAGAGGCCAATCCTTCAATGACCTTGAGCTGAACCAGAAACCAGCTTGTATTAGCAGTCCATACTGTCCAAACAACATCCCACAAAGTGTCCTTTCAGCTCAAACAAGATATCAATCTTTAAGCAGATAGTGAAAATGGAGACACATGTGGGAAATGCATTTCAGCAATGCCTCAAGAGATGTGTCACCCGCCTTGGCCATAGCAGATACTTTCGTGAAAGATGCTTTGAAGTCTTGGAAATCTTAACTCCTGCTCTTGGTGTTAAGACACATGCATTCATGACAACTGATTGATATGATTCAAAAGAACAAAACTAGATTGAGATTGCAGCAAATAACTCACACAAGAATATCTTTATATGCAGAGATAGGTAGAAGAGAGTTGTGGAGAAACACCTTCATTAGATTCTCTATAATGAGCCGACTATTAACTACAATCAGGATAACAAGGCACAGATTGAACAGCCCTTCATGACTCTGCTCCAATTATTGCCATGCCCACACACCAGATTGTATAGATTCCAGAACTGGATTCAGACAGAGAGTATATGGATGCAGGATAAAGAACATGAAGAAAGAAGCATATTAGGCACCCAAAGATATACTAATAGATGATAGAGAACAAACAAGAAATGCCAAAAAAAGAAGAATTTTGCCTGGTTGAAGATTGCATCTGAACTAAGAGGGCTTTCTCGGATCTGAAAGTGAGATGGTGTGCTTGCAGGCTGGGTGTGTTTCATTCGGCTATGTGCAGTAGCCTTAGGCTCTGACACTTTTTGCACTTCGTCGTTCTTAGGCGTAGCAGCTGAGAGAAGGCTACTATTCTCATCGACCGACATCATCGTCGCTAACTTTCGAGATCTCCGGTGAAGTCCAGAATTGCTGCTGCTGCTAATGGTGCTCTCAACTTCCTCAGAGGTGCTATTTAAGTCCTCTGCCGAAATAATCTCGGAGACTTGAGCTGAATCAGACTCACCTTCTGCAACGCCCCCTCCTTCCCAGATAAAATTGCCAAAGCCGGTGCTCTGCTAATTTGCTTCTTTTTGTTGTTACCACCCATTGCCATGGGCGAACTCGTTGTTGTTGTATCTATTCTGCTGCTGAACCCTAACCCTAATGCCTTACTACCTCCTCCTCCGATGACTGCGTCCGTTCGCGCTTGTACCACTTGAGAAACTGCCCAAGATGTAGCATTCACATCACTGCCCTTTGCAGGTGTGATGCTCGAATCCTCCAGCTGAGGCAGTCCACGTTCCGGAGATGCTTCTTCTCGAACAATTGGACCCCGAAGATGTTTCTTCGACTTGATTGTTCTTCCTGTAAATCTCGATTGCTCTTCTTCTTGGACATATGCTGCAGCAGGCCTTACATTAGCAGGAAATTTTTCTTTTCCCATGGACGTTGATGAAGGCGATTTCTGAAGAAGAAGGCTTCGGCTTCTTCTTGTTCTGTCTTCAGCAGAAAAGGAAGGTGCGGTACGCAACAGCATGCTTCGAGCACGTATGCTCTCCTCTATCTGCGCACGGAGTAACCTTGATCTGTAGAACTCGTTTTCCTCTTCCAGTTCACGCTTCTCCTTTTCGATCCTTGCAATGACCTCTCGCAGACCCTCGATCGCTTCTTGATCGTGCATCGACCTCTGTTCCACCACCCGCTAGAACTGTCTAGCTTCCATCAGCACTACGGCTTTTTCTTCTTGGAGACGTGCAATCATTCCATGGCTTCGTTTGCCGCCGTCGCGGACGCATTTCTCTCTTTCTCCAGTTCCAGATACATCGCAGCCAGCGCCTCCCGCTTGGTTTGCGGAAGCGGTTCCTCTAGCTCCTCATACTGTTTCGTGTGCAATTGATCACCGTCTTCTTGTTCTTGTTCTTGTTCTTCTTCGCTTTCAGTAGCATTGGTGAGTTCTTCTATTGGTCTTCGACGGGCATCCCTTTCGCCAGTTTGTTTCCAAGAACTTTCTCTCCTGTGTAGCAGCAGATATGTAGGTAGAACCTCCTCTACCCGCGCACAACAACAGCTGCTGCTATTATGACACACTATGTCGGATCTAACACATGCTGCTTCTCGGGTGACGAAATGAGTGTCCCTATCAGTACTAGTGTTGCGGCCAGATTATTTCTCCCGCGCTGCCGCGGAGGAGGAGAAGCTCTTGTTGCTTCTGCTTCTGCTCCTTCTTTTTTTTCGCCCTTGTTTTTGGTATCAAAGCTGGTGATAATCTAAAGGAAACATTGGTATGGTTATAAGATGATGGAGGAATGTTGTTACTAGAATGAATAACAGAACCACAATTTCAAAATTTGACCAACACTATTCACCTGTATCCTAAACCTTATCAATGGGATTATCATTTGTAGGCAACCCTAATCCTAGACATGCCTAAAAAAATGTGTACTTAGCTTACCAAAATACCATAGTTGGCCTATTAACCCAATTAACTAGAGATTTTTCAATAATTATTTTAATAATTTTAAAGAAATAATCATATAGTGAACCATTTTCACCAATGAAAGTAAAAGCACTGAAATTATAGTGAACTAATTCACTTTTATGGTTCCACAGTTAAATAGTCTAGTGAATTACACCCCACTTTCCTAGTAGTGCCTACACTCTTATGAGTATGAAATGTGACTCCTAGGCTTCACTCTTGGCCTACACCTTTGCAAGTTCTTATTTTGGTCACGAACCCAAGGCTAGGGTTACGACTTATATGAATTACAACTATGTTGCAACTATAATTTTTAAAATTTTAAATCGAATAATGGCAATTACTAATGAAGTCAATTCATCAACTAAAGTGGTATATAATTGAAAATAGTTTTCAACTAGGTGGTATTTTGTTGAATATTCCATTGAATATTCTTGGCATCAACAATGTTAATAAGTTGAAATGCCTATTACATTGGTAAATAGTGAAAAACATGTCTTGAAGAAAGGTCATTCTTGGAATATTTTTAACATTTAAACTTATTTAATTGACATTTGATCAAGACATTAACCAATGTTCAACTATTTTGGTGACACCATCAACACATGCATGGATGATAAAATGTATTAAAGGATGGATAAAATGTAATTTCATTTACAACTTTGTTGCAACTAACTATCTTTCAACTCAATTAAACAGTTAATAGGTGATTTTGCCTTTATACATATCATATATGTTAATATTCATGCAAATTTTTGATAACATTAAATTACATGTAAATTTTATTTTTTAATTAAAATTTTGTAAGATGCAATTTTTTTATTTAAATAATAAATTAAATTTATTATATTTATATATATTTGTGTGTGTGTGTGTGTGTGTGTGTGTAAGTTAAAACTATTGTGTATGGAAATATTAGTTAAACTAATATGGTTGTTAACAATGTTTTTTTATACTTTGATTTTGAAATTGATTTAAAAGCATAAGAAAACTGAATAGGTTTTGATGTTTTTCTTCAAAACATTTTGTGGGGTATTTTGTTTATATCCTTTATCAAAGTATTCCAATATATTACAATTATTTTATTATTTTACTTCTTAAAAAAACGGTTTCATCTTTTTCCCAATTGAAGGAAACAACACAAAAACATGTCCCAAACCAAAAAGTTGTCCAATGTAAGTACCGATGCTCTTATATACCTTAATATTATTATTTTTTAACAATAATTAAGCAATATTAGATGAAATAAACAATTTTTTTCTCCGAAATTCAAATTTTGGCTACTTGTTTATTTAACCACCTATTCTACCTTGTATTACTAGTTTTGCTCAAAACTTATCTATAGATGTCTTTCTAGCTAACAATGTTCAACACACATAATGATAGCTATTTTTATAAATTTAATAAAACATAATTAAGGTTAGTATTTGGAATTAATGTAATAATTAATTGAATGTTAACTATTGGTTTGAATATATCTTCAAATTATTTAATTCATTATCATTTTATTTTATTTTAAATAATAATAAGAGGCATAGTTAATATGAACATCTAATACATGATTATATAATTTCAAAATATACATTTATTTTAGCACTATTATATTTACTTCAATATTTTCATAATATTTTATCTTTATTAAATATATTATATTAATTTATAATATTTATAACAAGTTAAGTGATAATACAAATAATAATAGTTAAATAACAACCCAACTTACATTAAGTACAATAATATTATTAATGTCATTTGTATTAAATTTGTTGAAGTTAATACATAACTTTATTTTATTTTATTTAATGGAATATTTTTAAAAATAAATAAATGAGTGATATTTTATTATAATATTTATAATCAATTATGAAATTATGAAATTAAAAAAATTGTTGATTATTTTCTACAAGTAATTAGCATAATTCACTAAAATTAAAATAAATAAACTATTAGTTAAGGTCCAAGTTTAATTAAGTTAAAGTTAGGTTGTAAATTAGTTGCAACTAATTGAGGTACAATTATGTTTTTATAGTTTACAACTGAAATAAAGTAATTGAACACCATGCACTCAAGTTATTAAAAAACTTTAAATCTTAATACATCCTTCCTTTGTTTTCCAAGTTCAAAATGGTGTTTTAAAGTTCATTTTGGAGTAGCCATGGCCACTTAAATCACTCAAGGGTGTAAGCATGATAAAGCATACAAAACAAGTTGATGAACGAAAATGAAGTTGAAATTGAGACAATTTTTTATCAAAATAACAAAAAGTATATTAAGATTTACTTAAATTTGATTCTCAAAACATTATGCTTTTAATTGGGTTTATTATAAACATAACACAAAATTTGAATTTTTTTAAAATAATAAAAGTAGGTAACAAGTATGTTGAAATTGATTTGTCAATATGATGTTCAAACATATTTTGTCATTAAAAATTTTAATGAAATAAACATGTATGAAATTACAACATAAAGGTCATTTTGTATTAAAAGGCATCACCAAAAAACCCATGTATATATTTTTGATAGAATATACTTACTTGAATCAAATATTACACTACAAAAAATAGGCTTTCAAAGTTACTTACAATTAGAAAAATATACTTAAAACCTACTTTTACAATGTGAACATTTTAAATTAATGCATAGTAATGAAGAAATATATTATTAGTAATCATTCAACTAAAAAGATTGCATGTATAATAATTTTGTGATGGGTTTTGGTTCTACCCTTTGTTAGTTTGACAAGTAGACTACCAAGTAAATTTAGCATGTTTTCACCCTCAAAATAGATAAAAACTGAAAAAGATATGGGCATTGAAAGTAGGTGAGGTAAGTGTTCGGTCATAGGCCTAATTCACACATTCCAATTTAGTACATTTGTGCCTTTTGTGGTCCTTCTCCATTGGTTCTTTGCATTTGAAGCTTAAAGAACTATATGTAAAACTTAACTTGGTGCACCCATGGTTCTTTAGATCAGTTAAATTGAATAAGAAATGAATAAGAAATGACATTCTAAAATATTGGGTCATTTTTGGAATAAACACATTATTTGATTTTGACATGTTTTATGTTTCTTTTGTGTTGTTCCTTTTCTTCTAGAGCTTAAAAAGGTAATGTAGAGCTTACCTTAATGTTCCCATAGTTTTTTACATCATTCAAATCAAACGAGAAATGAGAAAGGTCTATAAGTTTTTTTGTTGTAACCCTATGCGTGTTGTTAGGCTTGTCTTCCCATGGTGAAAACTAAAATATTTGTCCCATATTGTTTGGTTTCCATTTTGATAATCTAAACTATACAACCAAATGCGCTAGGAGTATGGAAAACCAAAGTAAACATGAAAATGTAATAGCCATTTGGGACAAGCAAATACAAAATGCCCAACCTTAAAAGCTAAGTTAATCGAAATAAGATTTTATTTGTATTTTAGGTATAGGCCTAACCTAATGCCTATGTTTAGCTTTAGCTTAAGTCCCTAGGTTTAGCTTTAACTTAAGCTTAGACAAGGGGGTCTAATTTTAGACCTAACCCATTCCTAGATAATTAGGTGGTTGCTTATGATTAAGCACCATGTGTGTCTATAGGCTTAGGTTATGCCAAGTGGCATTAAACTATTGGTCACCATAAACCCTATTAAATTACAACACATGTCATCCCACCATTGGCCAAATGGGTTGACCATTGTAGTTGCAACATAATTGACCTCTCCACTTAATCTCTATTATGGGCAATCAATGGTGAAATGGCTTGAGTATGCCACATGTCACCACATCATTGGTTAAATTGACACAGTTGAAATGTAATCGAAATCGCAACTAAATATTTTGTTAACATCGTATGCAATCAACAAATGAAGTTCATCCACTAGTCAAAGGAAGTTGACAACATCTCACGACTAAGTTGGTAAAATAGTTTGTAATTAGAATGGTTAGTGATGGTTATTGATGTGGTGTTGCCACGTGGCAAACACTTTCAATTGGAATGTCATTGTCGACTTGTACTTGTTAACTTTTTTAGTTTGTAATTGAAAAAAATATTTTTCAGTTGCAAAAAATACTTTACAACTATTTCTGTCATTTTCAACTATGTTTTATAGTTAAGATGTAGCTTAAAATAATTGCAAAAAGGGAGATTTTCTATTAATGAAAACCCTTCATGAAACATGGATTAGATTTTGTCGACCTAATCAAACCCATAAGCATGTATACCGAAAATGAATACAATCAGGTATTAATCGACTACGCCACCAAATGGGTGGAAGCAAAGGCATTGCGCACCAATACATCAGTTGTGACAACAAAATTCATCTATGAATTCTCACAAGGTTTGGTTGTTTGCTTATTTAGTAAATGATTAGGGCACTCACTTTATCAACAATGCCATTGAAACTCTTATAAACCATTTTTTGTTAAGGCATAGGACCTCGACCAGTTATTACACGTAAGGTAATGGATAGGCATAATACTCCAACAAAATCATTGGTTCTTTGCTTATTAAGTTGGTGAATGAGAACTGCACTAATTAGGGTGACCACCTACACATAATTTTATATGTTTACCGCACAACATTCAAGGTAACCATTGGACACAAATCGTTTTAGTTGGTTTATGACCTTTACCCTTTGATGCCAACAGAATATTTGTTGCCCATGAGCAATTCACATCCTAACCAAAACTTTTCTCCTACCCATATTTTGACCAATCACGTGGTAGAATTGGAACATTTAGATGAAACCTACAAGGAAGTAGCAAATCGAACATGTACAAGGCAATGGAACACAACATTATGGGTGAACAAAACCACAAAATTAAGATTATTTTTATGGGGGACATAGTTCTTTGGTTTCCAAAGGCCAAAAAATAACACATTGAAAAGTTCAAAAAATGGTGGTTTGGTCCATATAAATATAGTATAGTCTTCCCAATAACATTGTACCATTTGTCAACATCAACAAGTTTGAACCAAATCCCATTTTGGTGAACATCAACAAGTTCAAACCCTATAGATATTTGGGAAAAGCTCCCTAGAGGATTAAAAGCTACCATCGAACGTGAAAACTTATGTTTAATGTAGCTAATGTCATTTTTGAATTTGGAAGTTTTAAAAGGAAAACCCACAAAGTTTTTAGGAATATTTCCCATCCAAAATTTTCCCCAAAAAAAAATTACAACAAAAAATTGAAAAAAATAAAATAAATTACAACTCATATGGACTTATGAAAATACACTACTACAAAATGTGAGTGCAATTCACTAGTCCCCGTTCACTAGACCAGTGAATTCACTCAAATCCAGTGAAATCACTTGACATATAGGGACACCTTTTGTTGTAGTGATATAATCAAATTTTAACCATTCAAAAGTCCTTAACTATCAAATTGTTAAGGTTTTCAAATATCCTCATATGAATTTATTATCTTATATTATATCATATATTGAATCCCAATAACAAATTTGGAATGTGAATCAATAAAAAAAAATTAATTTTGTGATGATCTAATTAAACAACCAATCCATTTTTTATTACTTCAAAAGTCCATTACTACTAACAAATATATTTTTTAATCAATAAATAACCACATAACTTTCGTCATAATGAAATTGGTAATCTAGATCCAAAAGGTGAAGGAGTTTTTACAGGCCATCACACATTTCAATTCAAAAATTATCGAATTGGTTGTGCAAGGAGTTTTGGTTTTCATGACCAAAGAGACGGTGATTGAGATGTTCAACTTTTTGAAAATCAATATCACCAAACTACTAGCCAAACTAACCAAAGAAAAGGACAAAAGATAGAAAGGGAGAAAAAGGTGGCCACCTAATAGAAAATAACTTCACTAGAAACATTCATTGATCGAGAAGGATGGAAGGCCACCCTTCTCAAGGGAATGTATGCAACCAAATTACCGGCATTAATCCAAATAATCTGGTTGAAGGGCACCCAACTTACTTACATGGCAAAAAAATTGATGAGCTTTGTAGTCTTGGTCGAGCAGGGGGTTAAGGTGAACTAGTCGGTTGTAGTTTTCAACAACCTTTATAGCAGGTTGCAAGATTTGTCTACACCGACAAAATCCAGAGCAAATAATGACAACATGGAATTTGGTGTTGCCCAAATTGTTTACATCCTCCTCTAGAATTGGTTTCAAGTAGACTCAACTTTCATCGTACTGGATTTGGAGGAAGAAGATGAAGGTGCTGCTAAACCAGCATCAAAAGTTCAAGTGGTAGGAGGCAGCAAAATTTTACACGTTTCCAGTGTGCCCTCATTGATCTTGATGAGGAGATGGAGGAAGGTGAAGAAATCGGTGGGATGAGTACCCAACTAGAAACCTCAAGGCAACCAAAAGTTTTGCCCACGCTTTTACCAACATTGAGATCTTGGAACTTGGGCTACTTCGTCCCTGAAATCCCATATTGTCTCTAGGGAAGTGCATTTCAGTTGGCAGATCATTAAAAGTGCCAAGTCCATGCAAGAAGGGCAGAACATGAAATTTGTGTTTGGTTTCGACTGAACAATTTTTCAATGCAAAAAAACAATCAAAACCACATTTGTTGCATGTAGGTACTAAAACTCCTATAAATATTTCTAACCAACTACACCAATGCTTAGAAAAAGAGACAATTTTGGTAGGAGATATAGTGGAATTAAATATTCCATCATAATCATTTTCTGGTGGAACCATTCCATAGAGCTCAAGAGAGGCAATCGAAGACCGCCACCCCCTTCATACATCATTTTTAATACAAGGTGGACTTTTTTTTCCACCCATTGAAATCAAAAATGTTATCATTCCTTTGTTTGTATCTTCACCAAAGTCACTAAACGACTACCTTCTTTGTTCAAAAGACTTTGCCTAGATGGTGGACAACATTTCAAAAACTTTTCAGTTGGCCATAACAAAATAAAATTTTACATAAGAAGTGTTGTAAAAAAGCTTGCAAAAGCTAGCTAAATTGAAAGGCAAGCTCCAACACTTGTAGGCTACCAACCGCAAGACTTTTTGACCATCCAACATCTATAAATCAAGTTGTAGGAAGGCACAAAGAAAAAGGTTTAAGAGTTAGAAACCCAAATTTCCAACTACTAGAATGAGCTACCAAATCTCCACAAGCGACTTATTGAAATTAATAAGATGTTGGGCTCCATTGATTCTAAACGGCCTAAGCTCAAATAAGCTCTTGAGTAGGAGCAAACCGGCTAAAAGGTGGTGGGGCAGTCTTTGACCCTTATCGAAAAATTATACACTTCAACAAAAGGGAAGGTAAAGTGGCTGGAAGACCAGAATAAATAACTTATTAAAACAACACAAAAATAACATCTAGAGTTACAATAATCAACCACAAAAATTTAATTAATGTAATAAGATTTGGAGGAAGTGCAGTAGAATTTGAGCGTTATTTAGGAGGAATTTAATTCCTTAGAGAAGGAAATGAAGGAGTTCAGGTAGAAGGCGGAATTTGCAAACCTTTACCAGCATTGGATGAAAGAATTCAGTTACCTCAAAATGGAATATGCCTTCATGAAGGTAGAACTCTCAATTTATCAAACAAGGAATAAGAATAGTCAAGCTAAGTAATGGGAGCTCTATAAGGAACAAGCCAATGAAATTATCCGAAAGGCATTTGAGTCCTATCGGAAAGATGAAGAGTTATATTAACTACACCTAGAAACCTATCAAAGGGTGATGCCACATCTAGCAATGCCACCTTTCGATTCTAGCAAAACACAAGCCCACTTTGAATTTACATCTGAATTTGATACACATAGGAGTGAGGAGTAGAGTGAAGGTGGCATATAGAGGTGGGTTTGATGGTTGCATCAAAATCACAACTTACCGAACTTAAAGTGACTTTTGATATTAGAATTGTTTTCGGTGTACAAAGGTGGAGTAGAAGGTTTCTATAACAATTCAAACCTTTGCCCTTATAGAAGCTACAACACATTTTGGTGGTGAAGTTGATCTAATATCATTATTAAAGACAAATGTGCAAATTCAGTGGTTGAAACCATTATGGAGGGTGTGACTTTGATTTCGATACAACTAAAAACAACTATTGTCCTTGTTGCCACTACACCAAGTCCTTATGCCGTAACAAAAGATCTAGGGGTAGATGTTAAAGTAGAGTTTATAAAAACTATGATTATGGAAGAGTAATGCAAACAATGTAATTACGAGGACCTAATCCCAATTAGAAAAGGGGATGATGTTGAAAGTAGATTTTACCAATTTGGTATTTTATTAGAATTTAACCGAAACTAATTTTTGCCTACTGAATTTTCCTTGCCAAATTTCCTCTATCAAATTTACTCTACCAAAAACCTTTTTATCGAAACTGATTTGTACTACCAATTTAGATTGTGTATATATTGGACCGATTTTTTGGGATTAAGCTAATTGGCTATTCCACCATTTTTAACCTTTTCTCTTGGAGGTACTTAAGGCTCCATCCTTTTGTGGATTGTACAAGAGAATTTTTTTGGAATAAAATTATCTTTTCCTACCATACTTTTACGTAAAATTCTATGTGTGTAGTTTTTTCCTTTGTATGTTTGGAGTATTTCGATTTTTTGTATGCAAGTATTATTCCTTGCATTTTTGTTTCAAGTTTTTTTCTATAGAAAGTTTATGAGGTTGTTTTATTAAGATTCGATAATCCCTTTTTGTGTTGAATTTTTTTTCCTACCTAAGGAAAATAAAAAAAAAATTATCTTCTGCTCCCTTGTTTTATTCTTTTCAAAACTCAATAGTTCACCAGGTGGCCTTAACAACGAGCAATTTGTTTTGGGAGGCAAAAATTTGTCAAACAATAACATAGTTTTCTAAAAATATAATATTTCGACATTAAATTGTATACCCACTTACCTGCTAAAAAGGGGAGGTTTTAAAAATTGTTCCCATAAAGAGACTTCGGAGGTGACTTTAATTTGTGATAGAACTTCATGCATTAAAACATCACCAAGTTGAAAAATTTGAAAGCTTTTATGAAATCTAGTTCACGTAGCCAAGAAAAGCACTTAATTCTTTAGTTGTTGAGATGTCATCTGTCAAAAGCTTGTGCCATATGTTGAAGCATGAGCATAACAAAAATTTATTGTTGAAGAAAGAGTTCGAGCTTTAAATAAAGGGAAGATATGTACAAATGTCTTGTTGTTTAACATCTTCCTATTTATTCTCTAGGTACTAGAAGCTTTATCAATTTCTTAAAAATTGACCTTCAAAACCTTCCTTTTGAGTTCCATCAACCAAAATGTGAAGGAGAGGTATGTGGATCTCCATGTATCTTCTACTTTTTGGTTTATGTTGATTATTTTTTTGTGGGCAACTCCAAAGGCATTCAATGTCTAAGGTAACAAACATGCCTTATATGTGTGTTACTTTCATCCTTCAACCTTGAACTTTTAATGCAAACCCATGAAAGTTTCATCATTACAAACTAAACATTTTATAATTTCATTGAATGTACATTTTGAATCTTGTTTTGTTAGATCCTCAACCCTTCATGTTAAATTTAAAATCTTGTTATTTGGACTAACCTTAAACCCTAAAAGTCATTACGCATGGTCAAACCTATTTCAATCTATACTCTCTCCCCAAATTTAACTTCTTGAACACGACCATTTTTCACTTGAATTACATTGTTTGTTTACTTGAAATGTATCATTGTTATTTAGTCAATTAAACACACTCTTGTTTGGACTCCCTAAATTCTTAACCAATGACTATTAATCCCTAAATATTGTATCTCTGCATTAGAACAAGTATACTTGCATTTTTTCTAAAGTCTTTCTGAAAAAAGCTTGAAAAAATGCTTTAGAAGGATTGTTGGTTGTAAATCCTTCAAGTATTCATTGAAGTTACTGAAATTATTTCACGTTAGATAGATGTCAATGAAACTATACTAAGTCATTGCATGTTTTGGTGAATAATGTGCATCAAAGTTCTTGTATTCAAACAACCAACATTCTACACAAAATGTTTGTTAATTCAAAAACTAGATTATAATCATTTAAATGTTGTAATGATGTAAAATTCTTTAATCTAAAAAAATAAGAGTTCCTTGAAATAATGTTGTAAGTAAAATCAAAAGCTGCCTAGAGATGCTTGCCACATTAGGTCCATCAGGAAATTAAACATTGGTGAATAGGTTTAGGGTTCACTTGAAGTATGATTGATTGTGGCCACAACCATGCAATACAATTGAAGTAAATGCAATAACCCTATTGTTCATATTGCTAAATTTTTGGGGTTATTTTTAGTTCAAGTTTTAACTTTCTATGTTTTTCTTCTTCTCAGTCCTAATTTGGAATGCTTTCATTGACGTCCAGGAAAGGTTTTGAACCATGTATTGGCTTTCTTAATTATGAGTTGAGATTTCTTGAACCTCATGTGAGTTATGATTGCACAAATTATAATTAGTATGGACAATGTGACTATTCAGGTTTTAGAATTGGAACAATTTTCATAGCCAAAGGCTTCCTTTCTCCTTCGAATGCCTCCACACGTTCATGTGCTCTTCAACTTTCTAAAATGATCCTAATTCACCTGCATACTGGCCAAACCAAATGCATGTAACTTTTCCATTTGAAATATTGATCTTGGATTAACACTACAGGCTTTTCTCTTCTGCAGGAAGGACTCAACCCGATGCAAACTTCCCAATCTACACCCACAGTCCCAGGACTTCATCTGGCAGTTCAATCACAATCTACACTTCGCTTATTTCAAAAAGAATTCCTAAGTTCTCCCTAAATCCCTCCACCAACCTTAGCACACTTATATGCAAGGTAACAACTTACTGCACTGAAAGTCAAGTCACACAACCCATGCCAACATGGGGATCACCCAATGATGATCCCAACATGACAAGTCCACTTTTGGTCTTGCCTAGAACGACATGTCAGTTCCCCTTCTTCAAAGTGATGAGGAACTATTATCACTTCCTATTAAAAAATTTAACTGTTGATGAAATGTTGCATAAAGTTCATTAGAGGTGAACATTCCTCAAAATGTTGGACCAAATGAAAACTCACTAGGAGTCAGGACCAAATGGAAATCAAAATTCTTCAAAGTCTATCCCTTGCATTTAAACCAATAAAACCATGTTAAATGTATGGGAAAAAATAACGTTGTTCCATCTCACTGTGACCTATATCTACATTTTCGGCATGGTTTTTTCTGATTATTCTATTTCTGATTGGCATTTGCAATGGGCACTATGCATTTCATGTTCCTTTTAATGTCTCCAAATTGATAGGCAGGCCTTTCCAATTTCTAACAAGCAAGTGTTAGCAAAGGAGCATCGGCCCCAGTTACTCAAGTGTAGGGCAAGGCCCCAGAGTTGGAGCATAGGATAATGTAGGTGTCAAATCCAGCCCCACATTTGTGGAATGATCCATGCATTGGCCTTACTTATCATAAAGCATGAGGCGCACATATGAGCTTAAACATACCTAGATCGTAAGACCAGGAGGCCTCTTACATCTACTTAGTAGGTGCAACATAGACCTTACACATGTTTTTACATCACTATTACTATTTGTGAGGTCATCCATTGCAAGATTATATTTTCACCCCCAAAGTCCCTAAGCCAAAAGTCTTATGAACACCCTACGTCAATATAGGCCTTGAGAATAGGCCCAAAGTCCCATGAACACCTTGAGCCACACAAGAATCACACAAATTTTGTCGCCCTATATTGACATGTCTGAGTACACTAAAAAAGTCCAGATAGGTCTGGAGGGCATGCTACAGCCTATAATTTTCCCTCTATATTGCTTGGGTGCATGGTTACGGGTGTGTTAGGTTTGAAGGTGAGCATTATGTTTTTGTAAAGCCCCCCTTCTTTTTGGATCCTTGTACTGAAAATATATCTTTCTGTGGTTCTGTGGGAGAATCTTAAGTGTATTAAGTACGTGCCTCTGTTGCATTAATTGAATGAAGACAAGAAAAACAAAACAATGCAGCAGAAAGAAAAACTTTTGTTGCAATATTTACCTTGTGCCAGTGTTCTTTTTAAGGATTTTGTGATATAGCCAGAGTGGCGATCAGCCAGAAAATGATTTAGCCAAAATTGGCTACATACCAAATATGAAAGTTACAAAACAGGATCCTTCTATATTCCTCACTATCTATTGGAACTTATCATAAAAATCCAGTGATTTGGAAAAAAATAAATTCATAGATTTGTCAATTTTGGTCCATTTTTTTTCCATGAAAAATCCTTTGTATAGGTCAAAATAGTATTTTGCAGCTTTAAATTTGGCAAAAATTCTCCCATGTAAAACACACTAGCACTGCCACTTCATGCTTACCTGCATTAACTACCCACCTTCTGCTTAATTAATTGAATGGAGATAAGAAAAAAAGAATGCAATAAAAGGAAATTTTTTTGTGATGATCTTTACACCAGCTAAAGCTCTCAGACTAAGGCACTGGGACTAGAAAGGGGGCCTGCCTCAGCTAATGTAAAAACCTGCCCTAATTTTTGGTAGTGTACCTATTTAGACTACCATTGTCAGGCACAAGAACTCAGTGAGGATCTTCCCAAAATGGAAGAAATCTTCTAGAGTGGAAGCTCAAGGCCTCTGAAAATTAGGGCAAGTTTTTAACTGTGCAGAAGGGTAGGGCACTCAGCCCTCCTCTGTTTTTTTTTCAATGCATGTCACTGGGGCTAACTGCCCCGGTGCCTAGGCACCTCAAAACAAGGAAGGACCTCTCCGGCCCTACCCTTCTCAGAGGCAGGCCCCTTATTTAGGTATCGGCCTAGTCCAAGGGCTTTATCCTACGCGTCTCCAGTAGAAGCCACCTGAATGACTGCACTGCCTTCAGTCGACACGTGCAGAGATACAAGTCTTACAGGTGGCAAAAACAAGGACGGGTCCTCGTGGCATTGAGGCCGAGGGTCCTCGTGCTCACGGCCCGAGGCCTCGTCACTCCCTTCGCAAACATCCTCGTCCCTTGCATTCAGCCTTTGCGAAACATTCCAATTTTGCGTCTTCCGATCGGAGCGATACCAGTCGACGCCAAGTACGTCGTCGATTAGAAGATCTTGATCCGGTTGCTCTGTGTGTGTGTGTGTGTGTGTGTGTTTGTTTTCTCCGGGAGTTTCTCGATCGGAACAAGTCGTTGCAGACCGACAAGCCCGGGACAAGACGTCGAGGAGCTTCTTCACTTGCATGATTGTGCGTCCCGGAGATCATCTGGTAAGTTGCTGTAATTGTGATCCATTACGGTCTTTGACGCGCACAGAATCCCTGTATTGATCTTGGTCAGATGTTTTCTTCTCTTCCGCCTAGTTACATGTTCAGCTCGTTAACCTGCCTGCCCTCATCGAACCGCCAATATTGCGTTACTATCATAATAGAGTAAGCTTGATTGACAATCTGCCATATCTGCAATTTGTTTTTCATGGATCTGCTTACCGTAAGAGCTGGATCCGTTGCTTACGTGCTTTATTGCACTTCCGGTTGTTGTGATTAGAATCACATCGAATTTGTTATTGCGGCTGGCTGCATTCTCTTCAATAGATACAAGCGAAATAGAAACATAGAGATCATTTCTTTTGTAGCAAATTTTCGGATGCAATTCTTGACTTCAAGGCTTTGCACGCCCGAGATTCATTTGACAGGAACTAATAAATCAATACGATGACCGATGCTTGATGCAAATAGTTGACCATTTTATGATTTTCGCGATAAACTCCTTTTCTCTGATGATTGTGTGCTTGTATATCAGACGCAGAAAAGGAAGGATGCAGGGAGTACAGGGAAACGAGTCACGGCCGAAACCGGATGCATCCGAGATGGAGTCAGAAAGTGCACAGCAGATGCGGACGGCGGGCTTTAACAGGGCGCAGGCAGAGGAATGGCAGAAAAAGGGGCTCGTGGAGAAGCTTCAAACGACCACTAACGATATCAAGGACGCGACTGCTGAACAGATGGACAAGATAGGAGAAGCCTTGAAGAATTCATCAGCGACTTCAGCTGAAAAATAGAGCACTCTTGATCCTCATGGAAAGAAACGGTAAAACCCTATCAATACTTGTACAGAATGAGATCGATGTGGACGAGCTGTTCCGTGTATAAACCGGCAGTACAAGAAGACAATACAGACTTCTCAGTATCATTATGTATTTCGTTTGTTTTGGGATGCACTGGACTGTACACTTGAGATCATCACATAATTACTAAATGAAAGCAATGAGTAATTTTGTCGTGGAGGAATTTGTTGCTGTTGCTGCTTGGAAGAATTTCCATTGCAGGCAGAAGACAGGAGCTTGCATTGAAAGGAATATTGTATTCAAATAGCATGTTCTACACTGAAATTTGACTTCTGAGAAATTGCTAGGCATTCTGTTCCATGGAGGTATGTCTTGTTCCCGTTTTTCCAGCGGTATCTTCTGTTTTCTCGCAAATTTCGGCAGGTCCTTACATGGTGTAAGGTTCTGAGTTGAGGGCATTACCAGAACCAGGTCCGTGCTCAGCTACCACCTTGTGCAGCCCCTCCTTCTGGTAAGGCCCTCGATTGTCCAGGAATGCTCTCAACCGAGGGCCTTACCCTACACATTTGACCATGTCAGGAGTGCAAAATTGTTTGCCACTTAGCACTCAGTTCGATTAATGTGAGACACAATACATATTGTAAGCTGAATAGTCATCATCCATGAGAGCTAGAGACAGTGGTAGATAGTTGTGCGGGGAGTAGGCTGCTGCATGTCTGAATGAAGTAAGGAAGACTCATCCATAGGTGAAGTGAATCCCTGTACATGAATGGGCTTCAGTTGTCATACTACATTCTTGGGTCCTTAGTAGCACAATCATTTGTAGGGTAATGCCATAGCACCAGGGCACCACACACCCTGCTTGAACTGAGGGTAGAGCCTTAGGTCTGGGGTGTCATACCCTACTGTCTGCCCAGAAATTGCCCAGCATAAGAACCACATGCATGATTTTCACACTGAGCTATCTTCTCTTGAGTTTAATTGTTGGAATTTAATGTCCAACACTCCATGTTTATCAAATTTCTTCACTTGGAACATCCCCATATGGGCTTCAGTGGTCTTCAGAATGCCTTCAGACGTATCCAACCATGTCAAAAGTGGCAGAGTGGTCAAAATTTGCTTCTCCTATCAATGAGTCTTTGTTACTTAGTTGTGTCAAACATTAATGTGTTCAAGGTCCAGTTGTGATGGACTGGATTTTTGTGATGGCAATGTTTCCTTGATTAACACTCATACCAATATCGGTACTTAAACATAAGGTACGTCAAAATTCATTTGACTGCTCTCCAGTGTAATTGTCTAGGTTCTGAACTGATCCTCAGAGTTATGGCAATGTTAGGCCTAGGTTCCTACCATGGTGTACATGAGGCTGCCTCTGACTTGTCTAAAGAATACTCCTTTCTTGTGGGTGAAGAACATGTTCATATGCAAGTTCTTGTTCATTTGTCTACAGTTGCATTTTTTTAAGTTTGGTGTTGGCATTATCCTAGACTATGGGCAAGATGAAAGCTTCCCTAAGTCTTTTCTATTCAAACTCATTGAAGAAGTTTCCCTTTAGGATTTTGAGCAAGCTCATGTTCTTGCAAAATATAAGCAACTCATCAATGCACAAAGCCAAAAACACAATATCTTCTTATCTTCTAATGCTACTTAAACACAACAGTCAGAATGGCAACTGAAGAGTTTCATCCACTTTTTATCACCAAATAGAAGATAGTTCCTAACAAAGCATAACACCTAAAGACTTGATTCGCAATCAGTAACCACTATATGTATTTGCATTCTTGTTTGAGCAATCTCAAAACCTTGTATTGCTAAAATCTTAAGTCTAGTTGAATTCATGAATGGCCTTTTTCAACCTTGCATGTAAGTTCTTATTGTTCAAATGGTT
The DNA here is from genome assembly GCA_963920785.1 of Sphagnum contortum. Lineage (NCBI taxonomy): Eukaryota > Viridiplantae > Streptophyta > Sphagnopsida > Sphagnales > Sphagnaceae > Sphagnum > Sphagnum contortum. The sequence continues at coordinate 3,615,930 of OY987288.1, forward strand.
CTTCAAAGGATTTCAACAATTGTGTGAATTTTTTTTGATAATTTTCTATTCAACAGAACATGCTAAGTTCACATCTATTCAGTCAATGTTGACAGTTTACTCCACAATCTTAAATTGTGCAAGTTAATAAGTTTTGTCAATTACACTTGTCATATGTGTGATTTCACCACCAACCTAGTATTTGTAACAATCAACTGCAATGTTTGTGTTGTGTTTCACTTGAAATACCCACTTTGTGACCTGTGGGTTTCCTAATATGTAAAAGCTTCATCAACTCCCACATTTCAATTTGAGGAGACACTCACAAACTTCATTTGTGGCTTGTTCCTTAAGCAATGTTCTCCATTATTGGGTTCACAATTTATGAACAATTAGTTAAAATTTCATCCATGAGAAATACAAACATGTGTAGATGTGTGAGAAATAGACACTCAATTATGCAAGAAAGGATGCACTACATTCCAACAAAAACAAGCATTAGCTTGTGATTCAAGACTTGGACTATGAATCCCACTTCATTTTCTACCTCCAAGGTGTCATTTGACTCTCTTCACATAGAACAAATACATCTTCATGCAATTTTATCACACTATTGTGCACATGCTAGCATGTTGTAAGAGAGGCTAGAAGGAACAATTTTGAAGAAATTCTAATAAAAATATCACTTTTGTCACCAATTCCACATGAATGATCGTAAGCAACATACCCAAAATGGAACTTTCTAACAATCTTTACGACAACTAAATCTCATTTAAAAAAAAATTGGCATCAACAAATTCTCTCTTGATTTTTGTACTAACAATTGTGCAATCTTTGGTAAATGGAAACATTGTATTAGTCTTACCACAAATTTAATTTTAAAATTGTTGATTTGTACTTAGCATGAGTCTAGATTTTATCACTCATGTTTCCACCGTGTTCTCTCAGCAGCCAAGCCTTTCAATTACTTGGTCATATTGTAGATAAGCATTACTCTAATCACAAAACAAATTTGTCTGAATCAAAGCTTTGTAACTTGAAGGTAAGAAAGTCATAACTTCCCTTATTGTTTGCCTCACAATCTCAATACAATAAATAGTTTTTGATGTGATAAGACCTTGCATTTGAAGATCGATTTAAGTTTCAAGTTCTTGAGGTTCAAGTGTGTAAAGCCAAAATGTAATTTTGTCAGCAAGTTAAGTACATTACCACAAAATAAAGTTTTAAAATTTGTATAATGCTCTTAGAACACTCACACATGTATGGAAGCCATGTAAAGAACATACACATCTCAGCCCAATTCCCTTCATTCAATTCTTACAACCCCCTCTACTTCCACTTGTTCCACAAGCATTACAACACATCTGCAAAGTCCAAAAAAGTATCTGCAATCTCCTGGCATACAAAGCCTAAGAGCATGCCATCATCTTTGACACATACAAATGCCAATGTTTTGTTTTGGTCAATTTTTTTGCTGATATAGCACATTTTACACTTTTAAGAAAACTTTTCATAACCACTCCCCACATAGATGAAGAGGGGAGTCTTTGATCCTCAACACAGCTGGTGATGTCCAGTAACCCACTCGTGCTGATTAGTTGCTGGAAATAATCTTGCCACCTCCACAGCTTGCTAATTTTTAGTTTCCAGGCAGCTTGAGTTGGTCACCTCGTCCATATGCTTGACCGAAGGATCCAGAAAAATTTACTCACAAGCAAGTTCACCCATTTTGGTGGTTTACATTTTACATCAGTATAGTCTAGTAAGGTACTTACACCTGGGGGCTACCACCTCTGGAGTGCAGGGAGCTTACATCCATAATAATGTTCTCAATGGAGTCCCCCACCCTACATGTAAAAGACCTGGCAAGATTTTTGCAGTGTCTTTCTTGGAGGGCCATAACAACCCATAATAATTTCCTTTCAGAAGGGTGGGTGTTTTAAGAAACATAAAGAGTGGGCATAATGTTTTTCAAAACATATTTTATTTTATTTTATTTATCCTGTGATACTCAATGCATATCATGGGGAGAAAATGTGTTAAAAAAAGTGAGGTTGTGAGGTCTTTAAGTATAGTACACAACTTGGTTGTGGCCTTTAACCGAAAGCTGGCTGGCCCTCACTCTAGGAAAGCCCACAACCTCATGCTTTGCCTACCACATAGGTAGCTAAACCCACTCTGTTGTTTTGAGGGGGAGGTGGGTTTTCCTACATGCCTCAAATGGACAGAAAGTGTGTTTTTATCATTTATACATGTTTATGATTTCTTTTTGAAAGTTAAACATTTTGGATTTGAAAGTTTGAAGTTTGAACACCAGGCTATCTGAGGGGGGCATTCCTCAAATGTTCCACTCGAAGCCTAAGCAAGTTGCAACAGGTGGTTTGTCTTGTAGTGCCAGTCCCTCAATTTGTCAAGGAAATGGGATTGGACATTTTGCTCCTTTAAGATTTGGATTACCTATGTGACTATTAAGATCTCATGTAAGATTTCAACTAGAAAAGAATTGTCAAGTTGTTGACAGAACCAGTCTACTTGATCTTTAAAAGATCCACTCGAAGACACAAACAGCAAACAAAAGCCCAGCTCATCATACTTGCAAAGAGCTACCAGACCTAGTCAACATGAACATGTAACAAGCAGTGTTTCTTTTGGGGCAAAATTTCGCCATTTGGGTTTAGGAAAGGGATACGAATCCTACAAAGATTTTATTTTCCTTTTGAGAAAATGGCTCAAAGGTCACCAGCCATATATCCATGGAAAAATGTTTTTGAAATCACCAGATTTAGACTAAAGTTTTCTAGGATGTGAAAAAAGCATAGCAGTGTTCCAAAAGATTGAGAGAAAACCCTACAAAACTTTATTTATAAACACACCACAGATTCTGAAAATGTACAAAGGAATAAGGGAAAAAAAAAAGATTTGGACTTTCCTCTCCAACTTGTAGCCAAATCTGGCTAAGTCCTCTTGTGCATGATTGCCAGTCCACCGACCTCATTAAATTTCAATAAATCCCTGGGAAGCAGAGTTTGGGTCTCATTCAGTGTTGCCTCCTATAGACTTTTGAACATACCAGCCTGGTCCTGGTATTGGGTACCTTTTAAAGTTTTCACATAAGCTTTGTCTTGTTATGTGGGTACTTTCTAAAACCTTTGTATGTACAAGCTTGGTCTTGGTACTAGTATGAGGTCCAAGGTTGATTTTTGGTTGGTATAAGGCAGGTAGGTACTATGTACATGGAATTGAAACTGGTATAAAAATTGATACTTTTAGGCTGATATTACCTTAGGTCCCTACTAGGCTGGTATTGGCACAAGGCTGGTCTTGCCTCAAGTCCTTACCAGGTTGGTATTGTGCTCTACTAGGCTCGTCTTGGTATGACCCAAGACCAGCCTAGTAGAGTTCTTGCTACCAGTGTTGATACAAGGTCCAGGCCTCTATTTGAAACCAACACTGGTCTTGTTGGTTTAGTAAGATCTAAACACACATATATATATTTACCAATGTTGGCCAGTTCTCAGGTTCTTGGAGGAACCCTGGATCTGGTTGCTAAAATTTTCAAAGGACCGGTTCCAGTTCAGTTCTGGTTTTTTTTTCCCCCGAAAAATCAAGACCTGGTTCCAGTTCTCGCATTTTATTTTAGGAGCAGTTTTGGTTCTAGATTTACAGTTCTGGTTCCTATTCTAGAACTTCAAATTTCTAAAAATTCAGAAAAGCCATCTAGATTATTTTTTGAAAATAAAAAACCACTAGAAATCTGGAAATTTTGGAATATAATCAGAAAATTTTAAAAAGAATCACAATAATCAGAAAGATAATCCAATTTATTTTGGAATTTTTCAAGATAACCAAATACAAATTTTAGGGGAAAAAAACCATCTAAAAAATCAGGAAATAATCCCAAAATAAAAACAGAAAGAATAATCAATAAAGAAAAAAAATTCAAAAAGTCAGAAAAATGCAAAAAATCATGATCAACAATGAGAAAAAACTTTGACTTTTATTCCAAAAATGAGAGATGTTTACAAAAATTTGAGATTTGTTGACTCCAATATAAACTAACCTGCTCTTATCTCTTAAATTTAAACTGTAAACTAAATTACATTTAGGTCTATGGAGGATCAACATTGTATTCTTTTTCAATGCCATTTGGTTCTATGATTTAAGGTTTCATGCATCAATATCCATCCAGCACTCTCAAAAAGGCCTCTTGTCACCTAAAACCAAAAACATAGAACCCAACAATTCAAAAACTACATTAGTTCTTCAAGCTAGAGTTTATGGTACCACTTTTGTTCCATAAGTTGCTCCATTCTTCCAAGGCCTAAGATCAAACATCAAAAAATCAAAAAATTGATAATATATATGAAATTAAAAGAATTACCCAAAGCCCAATACCACTTTCCTCCAACTCAAGTAGCCCAATTTCCTCAATCACATCCTTGTTTTTGTCAATTAGGGATGTAAATATAAGAGCTCCAAGCCTACATGATCATTTGGGTTTAGAAAGTTGTATACAAAAATAAGGAGTGGAAGCAATACCTAATGGCCATACTCATCTATAATTTGCGATGTTTTTTCCTTGCCAACAAACTAAATGACTAGCCCCCAACTGGTGTAACAAGCTAAAGTCTAGTTCATCATGCATAATATATTGTGATCTTTGGCATTTTGGAAAGATTGCATAAATGAAAGGAAAGCGTTTAAGACTTGTACCACTTGGTTTTGCATGTTTTGTTGAAAGAGTTAAAGCTTTTCATCAAAATTTGGGTTTCATTAGAGTCAAATGCCAAGCAATTTACCCAAAATTAGCATACAAGCAATATGACAACAACAAGAGCATCTAAAAGCAACTAATATCCTTAACTCTAGTTCAACACACATTGTTGAACCATGGGCCTTAAAATATTAACAATAATGTGGGCCACTACCAAACTTGAGGATTTTGCACACAACCATGCAATGCCAAAGATTGTTGATGTTAGGAAAAGGATATAAAGCAGTAAGCATATAGGTAAATCAATATGATGAAAAATATGTGTGGAAGCTGGGACAATTTATGAAAATTTGTCCTCAATTAAGGGGGATGGTGGAAAAGTCCTCAATCAAAATGAAATAAAATCAAATTATAGATGTTTGCAAAATAACAAAAAAAGTTGAAGATTTATGAAGTTGTGTTAGTTGTTCAAGTTCAGATGGGAAAGTTTAAAGTAAGGGATGTGTTACTAGATTGTGGCTCCCATGTGAACATTATTTATGAGAGTTTAAGAAAGAAACTTGGATTGAAAAGACCCCAATCTACTCATTTGCGGTGCAAATGGTTGACCAATGGAAGGTGTGCCCAATCAGTTTGATTATGAACTTGAAAATCAACTTGGCAAGTTGTGATTACAAAATTTCAGTCAATGTGTTGAATGTGGAGGATGGAGTGGAAGCTTATTCCATGTTATTGGGATGGCCATGGCTGAAATTGGCCAAAGCTCATCACAACTAGGGTGATAATACCTTCAATATTACTTCAAGAGAATGAATAATGATGTTAAGTACAATAAAATGAATCAATATTAATTCATCATTATGACTAAAAAATTTAGATGATGAATGTGATTGGGAATAAGGATTATCAGAACGAGAAGAATAGCAACTTTATGATGCAATACCAAATTAAATTATGGCCTATGGGGGAAATAATGCCTGAAGAACTATATTTTTTAAAAGAAATATATTGTATTATGTTACAACTAGAAGATAAAGTTGATTACACAATGTATTTTTATGAGCACCAACCAGGGGAAGTTTTAATATTGGATGAAGCTACCAACATCATTGTCAAATATATAAAAAGATTTTTGGTTAGATAGTGATAGCTGAAAAACAATTAGGTAAATTCAACTTGGGAAAAAAAAAAAAACCTAAAGAGTTATTAATTAATGTTATACTACCAAGTGTATTTCAAGCACAAATTAAAAAGGTGTTAATGGAGTATATAAGTGTTTTTGCATGGAGTTATAATAAATTAAAAGGAATTCCATGATAAATATGTGAGCATAAAATTGAACTGATGGTGATTGTTCAACCTATTAAACAAACAAATATAGAATGAATCCAAATGATGCATTAAGGGTCAAAGAAACCTTGATAAATTACTAGATGTTGGATTTTATATATTCTATATAAACTACTCAATGGATATCCCCTCTAGTAATTGTGCCAAAGAAAAATGGAAAATTGCATATATGTGAATCATCAAAAATTAAATGCCCAAACCAAGAAGGATCCATTCCCATTACCTTTCTTGGATTCAATTTTTGATTTAGTGGTCAAACATGAAATTTATTCATTTATGGATGGCTACAATAGTTATAACCAAGTTAAAATGGTAGAAGAAGACAAAGAAATGACAGTATTTATTCAAAATGGGGTGCGTATGCATATAACATTATACCATTTGGACTACGTAATGTTCCTATCACATTTCAAAAAGTGATGACCAAAACCTTTAAGGAATATTTGAATAAATTTATGTAAATATTCCTAGACGATTTCAATGTATATGGAAGTAAAAATGGCCACTTAGGGTAATTACAAAAATGCTTAGAAGAATGTAGATGAAATGGCATAAGTTTTAACCCAAAAAAATGTGCATTCTATGTTAAGTCACGTGTTTTACTTGGACATATTGTTTGTAATGATGGATTATTAGTGGATCCCAGAAAAATTATTGCAATCACTACAATGGCAGTACCAATTAATGTGACAAAAATAAAAATATTTTTAGGAGCAACCGGTTTCTATTGATGTTATTTTTGAAACTTTGTGACACCCATGTGCAAACTATTAAAGAAAAAGGAAGATTCAAATGGAATGAAACTTGTAATAAATCTTGGGAATGGATGAAAGCATTTATGACATGTTTGCCAGTATTAATGATACCAAACTCAAAATCAAATTCCATGTGCATATCAATGCATCAAACTTTGTTCTTGGGGTTATGTTAAGTCAATACCCATATAATACCATTGACATACCAATATACTATGCAAGTAGACTTATGAATAATGCAAAAAAAAAATTTGGCAATGACATATGCTATGAAAAAATTTAGACACTATTGGTTAGGAATTTTTTTTATTTTTTTATTTTTTTGTAAATCATTAAGCATTATTGTATTTGGTGAACAATTCGATGGTAACAAGTCAAATTGCTATATGGTTTTTACTGTTACAAGAATTTAATTTTAAAGTTGTCTATAAACCGGGTAGATTTCATTTCTTAGCAAATCATCCGTCCATAATAAGTCATGGGGAACCAAAAGAAAGAGTAGATGATCGGTTATTTGACGCACATCTATTTAATGTAAGAATTGATTGGTATGGACCAATCATAGAATATATAAAAAAGGATACATTGATAGCAATGTACCTAAAGAGGAAAGAAGTCAAATTGTCATCAAAGCCAAGCCCTACACATTATATGACAAGCAATTGTATAAATTAAGACAAGATGGGGTTCTACGACATTGTTTATTTCCAGGGGAAGTGTCTAAGGAACTAGAAGAGTTCTATGAAGGGTTGGCTGGTGGGCATTTTGGCATGAATACTACTGATAGAAAGATATTATCTTTAAGTTATTGGTGGCCCACTATGCATAAAGATGTTGAATTATGTCAAAACTATGATATTTGCCAATGCCTATAGCCCATATGATGAAGTGGTAAACGGCCACTCAAACTGGTTATGGCATTTGAACTTTTCATGAAATGGGGTCTTGATTTTATGGGATTAATCAAACTAGCAACAAGATATACCAAAAATTAATATATCATATTAACAAATGATTATACTACTAAATGGGTAGAAATGAAAACATTTTGTGACAACATGGCTAAAAGCGCTACTAAATTTATTTATGAACAAATTGTTATTTGCTTTAGCTACCTAACCCATCTTATAAGTGACCAAGGTAGTCATTTCATTAATAAAACTATTGAAATACTTGTGGAAGAATTATAATTTCACATCATAAGTCAACTACTTACTATCCGCAAGGGAACGAGCAAGCCGAGTCTATTAACAAAACATTGAGTAAAAGATTAGCCAAACTTGTAAATGCAAATCAAACAGATTGGGATTTAATGTTAGTCATTGTTCTACATGCATATCAAATGGCTTATAAGGTGACGACTCAACATACACCTTTTGAGTTGGTTTACAGTACTCAACCAATTATGTCAGCAAAATTTGTAATACCAACTACAAGTGTTCGTGATGTACTTTAAGTGGAAAATTAGGTTTTATTTTCTTTCTATGCCTATTTCCAATTTTACTACTAGGCCTTGTGATTGTAACAAATACTATTATTACATTGGTTGGTGGATTGTACCTTTAATGTATTCATATTTATTGTCCTTGCCCCTTCATTATTTATGGTTGACAACTCCACCGTGTTGTTATCAAACATTTTTTGTATTTTAAAAGGACCCTTCCAAGGTAATATAAATTTACCTCCCTTTATTCTTCTAGCTTTAGACATCCATAGTACTAACTCTCCTTCCTTAAAACTTTTTATTTTCCCTTTCTCATCCATTTGTTCTTTGCGCAACAGTTAAATATGATTAATATTTTCTTCGGATTACCAACAAGTTTCATCCAATCTAAATAAATCTTCGATCCTTACTCATATAACTTTGTCTAGTTCTTCTTCGGGTGTGCATACCAAACCAAAGAACCTACCCTAGACTAACCAAAACCTATAAATTTTTTAATGAGGATGACATTAAGTGGATTGGAGAGGAAGAATCAAAAAGTTGCATACTAACAATGTTGTAAAATAGAAAAGCAAGAAAATTCAGTTATTAAAAAAGGAAAAAAGAATAGTATCGTTATATTCAAGAAACTATGTAAATAAAGAAAAGGGTAATCAAAATAAAAAAGCAGGTCTAGAACCTAAACTAATTCATGCAAAGAAATTGAGACATGATATGTTCAACATGCCAATGAATGAGCCATGTCATGCATGGCCTCTAAAATAGTTATTATGTCTTCAAAATTTAGCATAATTGAAAGGGATCAAACATAGATACAATGTGTGGAAGGACTACTCAAAGAGAGATAATGAGTGCATTGTCAAGTGGAATGCAAGAATAAGAGAGGTGTGTGAGGAGAAATTTTTAGTAAAACAGTAGTTGCAAAACAAGGAGTGCCAAAAGAACTTTGGTTCAAATTAGTCATTGGAAAGTTTAATGAGAAGAATTTGCAGAAAAGTATATGTGAAAATGACACGTTTTTTGGTCTATAGCTTTAGACAAACAAAGAACTTTTTATCAACAATTAAACCATAAAGTTAAAAGAACTAAGGAAAGAGAAACTAGAAGTGAAAATAATAGTAATTTTGGAGTGACAACGCCTAAGAGTTTTGATTCGAAGACATGTGGAGTTTTAATCACCCACATTTAAACGTGAAGGATCATTGAGAGAAATTGTATCGAGTGGACGTGCTTGTTGAGAACGAATAATTTTGAACTTTCTAATAGGAAGAACAATACTATGCTATAGAATCAAGTTTGTTGCAAGTTTGGGAATATATGAAGGCAAAGCAAGAAGACAGGTTAATTTGTTCCCTACATTTCCAACAAGCAAAAGCAACTAAAGAAGGAGGTGATTTTTCTAGGGTTCAACTACTTTTTTGTCAAGATATATAGAGAACTTCAAGAATGACCTTACAAAACCTACATCATAATCTTTTGGAATCAAGATTTTTTCTTGTATAATAAATAGAACTTGGCAATGGGTAAAATGAAGCATGAGATGGAAGAGAATAACGGGGGTGTTGTTTCAAAGCAATGCCAAATTAGGGAACTAGAAAAGTTGCCAACTCCAAAAGAGTTGGGAAAAATTAATTTCATGGGTTGTCTGCATGGTAGCATTTGGACCTTGATGAAGGAAGGACATTGGGCAAAGAAAGTAGGGCTTGCCCAAATCAAGAAACTAGATTGGACTCCAATTGATGAACCAATAATGAAAGAAATGGTTAACAATGACAACTATGCCAATCAATATGTCAAGCTAAAGGGAAGACAATTTGAGATAAAACAAAGAGTGGCAAGAATTTGTGGTCTATCCCCTGAAAGGGTTGTACCAATTGGAAGAGAAAGCTACAACCCTACTGTTGCAACTTATTTCACTAAAGATGAACATGAACACTACATACCGTGCTTAGGATACTCGATTACCAAAACAAATGATAGGCGAAAGGTACCCAAACTAGAAGCACCGATGAATATCATGTCCTTCAGATAAGGAAACAAGTTTGCTTTAGGTGTTTTCATTTCAACAATGTTAGTAACAGATAAGGAAAAGGTTAACTAGGGTGCTTGGTTTTCCCAAAAGTTGCAAAATGAGATTATTACCATTTAGTGCAAGGTAGGAAAAATTGGGAATACATTAACCAGACCAACTTTGACCATTATTGGTCATTACTTCTTGGAGTAGTGGGAGCCAAAGAAAGAAAAGTCTAATGGGACCAAGAAAAAGACCCAAAACAAGAAGGAAAATATGATTGTAGATGTTAATGCAATCTTGCTAGTAGAGAAGAAAAAGAAGAAGAACAAATTGGTTGTAACCACAAGTAAGGAGCTCACAAAAATCATATTTCCAACCCAAGAGGAGAATCCTAGTGAGGTTGCTGAAACCTCAAGCATTCTAAGTGATATTGGAAGGAAGAATGTTGAGATATCTAGTGAGAAAATGGCAAAACCCTTAATACCCATTATGGAAGAAGTAGAGACACAATTGATAGATAAAAGGGTATGTATAATGTTTTAATAGATGTGGATATGGAGATGGAAGGAGTATAGGAGGTAGTTAATGAAGAGGTGATCATTGGAGGAGAAGATGACATATTTCAATACTTAGAAGATGAGGATGTGGAAATCATTGCAGTAAAATAGCCATTTCATCAACAACTAGAAAAGGAATTATCAATACAACTTGAAGAAGGTGAACAAACAAAGAAGAGTCAACAACAACAAGAAGTGGAGTAGAGAGAGGAAGAACTACATACATGAACATTAGTATTGATGGACCAACAATGGCAAGAAGTTGTTAATGATATGGGAAAGCAATTAATGGTTATGGAGAATGGTGCATCCACCAATGGGGACTTGGATGTAGTGGCTAAGTAGTTGGAGATGTTGGCACAGAATATGAAGAAGAAAAACAATGAAGTTTAAAAATTACAAAAGGAAAATGAAAAGATGGTAAAACAATTGGAGGAATCACAGAAGCAACTGGCAAACCAAGTAGAGAAAGCGTTTTATGAAGAAAACCAAAAGATTTCAAGAGAAGAAGTGTCTCGATTCAAAACAAGAGTTATTAGTTTAAAGAACAAGGAGGAGACATGTGAATTTTTAGTAGAAGTACAAAAGAGGAACCTCCATCTTGAGGCTCAACTAACATAGGACAAGTCAAACTAGGAAAGGTTGTTGAAGGAAAGATAAAAGAAGATCAAACAACTACACCAACAACTCACAAAACCACATACTCAAAAGGAGATAGTTCTTAATGTGGCGTTTTCATCAAGTAATCCAAAATTAGCATAAGGTTGTGGGCAAGCTTGTGGAATGGCATATTTTTGCAACTTGTTATGATCTTAAAAGCCTAAATGGGTTTAGATTTGAATTTGAATGTGTGTGTAACTCATTTGGCATCTTGATTATGATCTTAAAAGCCTAATTGGGTTTGGATTTGAACTTGAATAATTGTGCACAAATTCACAACTCATTTAACAACTTGAATATGATCCTAAAAGTTTAATTGGGGAAAGATTTGAATTTGAATAAGTGTGGAGAAGTCCATGACTCATTTGGCAACTTTGTTATGATCCTAAAACTTTAATTGGGTAGATATTTGAATTTATATAAGTGTGTACAAGATTGTAGTTCAATTGGCATCTTGATTACGATCCTAATAACTTAATTGGCTTTAGATTTAAACTTGAATAAATTCATACAAATCAACAGTTCATTTGGCACCTTGATTATGATCCTAAAAGCATAATTGGGTTTAAATTTGAATTTGAATTGATGAATGTGTTAAGGCCGACATGGTGAATCTTAAGGTTTTTAATTTGAATATAAAAAATAAAAGAAAAAGGTGAAAAGTTCAATTCTATAACTTTTCATAACAAATAGTCATGGTGAGTTAATAAAAACGACCAATATTGCAAATAAACATTCAAGTTCCTAACATGCATGGTTCCAAAAATTAAGCAAATATAACTACCAAACCAAAATACAAAGACAAACATTGGAAAAGGTTAAGGTCAAGAATGTTCAAAATAGTTATGTTTACTTCAAAGAAAAATCAAAAAATCATTACACAATGCTCCATTGAGTTTATGGGCGGTGGAAACCCTTGAAACAATGAAAAAATGGTAGATAACCAAATAATTAAAGGAATCCCCATAAAATCTCTTAAAATACAAGATAATTGAAACATGATAATCTTATCTTCTTAATTGGAGTCAAACTAATGTTTTATATTTTTAGTTCTAAAAATAATCATGTTGATATTTGGTAATCAATTTTGGTAAAAGGGTTTTAGCAAAAGTTTTAAATACAAACTTCAATTCTCCACTTTCAATACTATGTTTTGATAATATAAAAAATGGTAATTATAGTGCAAGCCCCTTAAAGGATCTTACTGTTTACAAAGTGCAAGTCTACAATTCCTTTTGGTAACTTGATTATGATTTTGAAAGCCTAAATGGGTTCTTATTTGAACTTTAGCAAGTTTGTAGGGGTTTGAACCTTTTTTTGCAACTTGGTTATGATATTGAAAGCTAATTGGTTTAGATTTGAACTTGAATAAGTGACTACAAGTTTAAATTCATTTGGCAACTTGATTATGATATTGAAAGCCTAATTGAGTTTTTGTTTAAAATTGAACAAGTTTATAGGGGTCTACAATTCATTTGGCAACTTGATTATGATATTGAAAGCCTAATTGAGTTTTTGTTTAAAATTGAACAAGTTTATAGGGGTCTACAATTCATTTGGCAACTTGATTATGATATTGAAAGCCTAATTGAGTTTTTGCTTAAACTTGAACAAGTTTATAGGGGTCTACAATTCATTTGGCAACTTGATTATGATCTTAAATGGTTGATTGGGTCATTGTTTGCTCAGATACAAGTTTGTAGGGATTTGCAATTCATTTGGAAATTATATTATGATCCTCAATTGCCAATTCGGTCATTATTTGAACTTGAACAAGTTTGTAGGTGTTCGTAGTTCATTTGGGAACATAATTACCACCAATTATAGCTATTACAACGATTTCACATTCTATAGGTTTTTATTTGAACTTGAAAGCTTCTTGGGAAGTTTGTGGCTCTTTGGGAGACTTATTATGATGATTTTAGTATCTATAGGTTTTTATTTGGGCTTGATCGCTTCTTAGGAAATCTACAACCCTTTTACAAAAATAATTATGTTGTATTTAGCTTTGGTAATTACTTATTTGAAAGCTTCTTGGGAGGCTTACAACCTTTTTGCAAGATTTATTATCATGTTTTCAATTTTTGTAATTATTTATTTGAACTTGAAAGCATGTTGGGCAAGTTTACAACTTATTGGAGGGTCTTAAATGGGATTTTATTTGTTGTATAGTTATGAAATAAAGGTTATTTGGGTTAAAATTAGGGATTTATTTTCAAATCCAATGACCAAATGTATGAGGTCCAAAGTGATATGGAAGTTCAAGAACAAAATGCATGAAATCCAAAGAGGAAAGTTCAAGTGACAATTTTTGTGCCTTTGTGGGTGTGTTTTTGACATTCAAATGCATCAAATGAATTTACAACTCCTTGAAAAATGATGGGCTTAGGTTGTATGGGTGTGTTTTGAACTTCAAAGTTTGTAACAACTATTTTTTTGAAGGTTAATTTTCTAATCTTACAAATTTTCCAATTTTTTTCAATACTTAATTATCCTAATGACATTTTTTCAAGTGACTAAGTGTGTTTAAGTTTCAATGCAAGTGTTGTGCATTTAAAGAAAAAAAGAATGGCCAACTTTCCAAATCTTGGTGGTTTCATATTAAAGACTCAAAATTCAAGTTTGCTTTGCACAAGGTAAAACAAACCCCACTAGGACAAGGTGCCTTAAAAGATTATGGAATTTATGTAACTCAACACATTAGCAACATTGTACAATATTCCGTTTGTTGCCTATAACATTAGCAAAAAGAAATTCAATTAATCCCAAATGAATCATGGAAATTTATCGATCAAGATTACATGAAGGTGTACCTTGAGTCCCCCTTTGCTCAAGAGACCTTGAAAAACTTTCTACAACAAAATTTGAAAGAATTAAAAATAAGCAATTCTAATTAAAAAGGGTTTTAAATTCTTGGGTGATGTTATAACGTGATGGGGTTTTGGAACGATTAAAAATCACAAATGGGCATGAAAGGTGAAATGTTTTAAAGAGAGAACAAAGGTCCATTGATGGAACATTGGTAACCATAATCCCATCTTTTAGCCCTACCCCTATGACCACCTCCATTGAGATGCAAACTCCAATTTCAAAATTAACTATGAAGGAGATAACAACAATGAACTTTAAAAGAATGTCGACCATGGCAAGTTGGTTCTCCTTTACATTTAATGTTCATGATTGTTTTGCTAGGCAAAATGAACATCAACCACGAGAGGAAAAAAGGGTCAAAATTAACAATTTGAAAATGGCTAGAAATTTAGGAATGATTTTAAAAGAAGAATTTAAAGAAAAGGTTAAGGCAATTCTAGAATTGCAATTAATAGTCCAAATTAAATACATTGGTTTTGTGCAATCTAACTATTTAAAAATTGTCTCCATTTCTTTTTAAGTCGACAAACCCAAAACCTAAAATTTCAAACGAAAAATCTTAAAATTTAGACCTTAAACCTTGAATTTTAAACCCTAAACAGTAAAATTCAAGGCTTAAACCTCAAATCCAAACCGTAAACCTTTAAATTTTAAATAAAAACCTTAAATTCCAATCCTAAACCTTAAATCCAAACCCTAAAACCTTGAATTTCAAACCTTCAAGCCTAAATTTTAGACCTTAAGACCCTAATTATAACATCAATTTTAGACCTTAAACAAAAACCTTAAAAATGAAATCTTAAACCCTCAAAAACTAAACTTAAAATGAAAGCCCAAAATTTGAAGTCTAAAGCTCAAAAGTTAAACCCCCAAAAGACCAAACACAAACCATAAAAATTAAACCTTAAAATGAAAAGTCCTAAACTTCAAAAGCTAAACCTTTAAAATACCAACGATAAACCTTTTAATCTAGACCTTAAAATCTCAAATCCTTAGTTTTAAAAGCTAAGCTTAAAATTAAAACATTATAAAGACCAAACACAAACCTTAAAAACTAAACTTTAAAATCAAAATCTCAAAGCTTGAACCCCATAGCCTATACTCCTTATTAGTTTATAATTATACAACCTATAGGCCATATAGCCATATTGCCCATAAACCATATAACCATAGAGCCCATAGACCATATAACAATATAATCATATAGCAAATATAACCATAATATAACCTTATAATTATATAGCTATATAGCCCATGTTTATATAACTTATATAATTTAGTCCCTTCACCCTAGTCTACAATTCCCTTAGGCTTTCCTTAACCTCAATATAACAACTATAACACAAATAGGTGGACAACCCATGCATTGAAAAAAAAAGTTATTAGAAGGGAGTTGATGTTAGGTTCTCAAATTTTGATCACTTATTGTAAGACTTTTTGGACAAGAATCTAGAGCAGATGAGGCATGAAATGGGAGGTCAAAATCAAGCCTAACAATGCATGACTTTAAGGAAAACTTTATTTGAACCTATTCTTTGATGTTTGAAAATTGTGAGTATGAATCTTAAAGCCCGCCCTGATCACCTTTGAAGCACAATTTTATTTTATTTTTCAAAAAGGTATGGAAGCCAAAAAGGCTATTACCATGTACCTGACATAGCAAAGTTTATGACAAATCTCTTTTCAACCTAGTGTAATTCTAAGCATCCAATAATTTTTTTTTCACTTTTTGGCTTTGTTTTTTTGTAATGAAATCAATTATTTGGCAATGAAGATTATTTATGTATATGTATTTTTGCAATCATCAAATTTTTTAAGTAGGCATTTTTGGCAACTAACATGTTTACATCATCTAGGTTTGGGCAATCAACATATTTACAACACTAGTGGGTACCCTGTGCGTAATGCACAGGTGTGTTAAAAAACACCAGAATGTCAGAATCAAAGATCCACCAGTTCCCAATAATGTTATTAGGAAAAAAAATATTAATCAGAATCAGAGAATCGTATGTTTGTGGTTCCAACAACCACTCAGTGGTTGGAGGAGCGGCCGTCAAAAACCGTCCAATCCAACATTTCTTTCATATTTTCAAATCAGAGAACCGTCGGTTCTTTTTTGTTTTGGTGTTTCCAATTCAAACTCGGAATCAAAGAATCCCCGGTTCCGGTTATTTTATGGAATTCCTGTAATGAGCCCAAGGAACCAGTGTTATAACCTCCTCGAGTCTGTTACCCTTCGTTGATAACTGCCCCCACACTGGGGTGTGGAGATAGTTCAAACCCCAATACTTTTCATCTCGGAACCTCGATAGAATTTGGAGACTTCGATCATCCCAGGCCCAGTCGGCTTGAACACCGGGCGTGAAAACCATCCCGGGCCAAGCTCATCCCGGGCTCAGGCCTGGTCGACCAAAATGGCGGGCCCCGTCATAGAGCCCAAGCGGCCAAAATGGCGGGCCCCATCACAGAGCCCAGTTGGCCTGAACACCCGCGTGAAAATCATCCCGAGCCCGGTCGGCCTGAACGCCGGGCGTGAAAATCATTCCGGGCCCGGTCACAGTATTAAGGCGGCCAAAATCGCTGAGCTCCGTGACAGACTTAGTGAAATTAATGTATTAAGATATGTGTTTTAATAATCAACACCTAACTAAGAATACATACGTATGCACATTTGCCATACTTGGGTTGCTCAATATTTAAACCAAACTATTCAAATTTTAATTAAAAAGAAAGTTTCCCTAGGGGAATCAAACCCTAACTACAAAGGTCTTGCCCATGCAACAAGGAAGATTTGCACCCCCACATTACAAAACACCCAACAAACAACCCAACTTTGAAATGTCCAACCCACACACTTGAGAAAACACCGATAACTTGCTTTCTTGCCAAACATATTGCTTGCATGACATTGATTACCATAAAAAAATCAAAATACATTACAATTGTTCATGCTTGTAGTTACAAAAATCAATGCAATTTTTTTGTTAAAAATATATATTGAAAAATTGTTTTACTAATATGCTTGGTACTTGACCTTAAGATCTTTCTAATGAAAAATAACATTTTTGTATGAAAAATAAGGAGGTTATATTTTTTTGGTTAAAGATGCAAAATCAAAATGTGTTTTCAAAGGGTTTTGTAACTTGTTTTTCATGTAAGCCATATTGTTGAAAGTCCTTTCATTTTCCACATAACCCAAAACCTAAACTAGACTGATTTCAACAAGCTTGTTATATTCATTCAACTTGCGTGGCAGAATGGGGGAGTTATTGATCTTTGTCCACAACCTAGAAATTGGGTTTTTATCAAAGGTTTTATCCATCACAAGCTCAACATTGTGAATCATGGTCAATTGGAAAAAAGAAAACTACACATCAAATTCCTAAGAATCCAACAATGGGGGAAATGAAACTTTTAGTTTTGGTTTTTTTATTATTACAAAAAGTAGATTTAATCAAAGCCAAGTGAACCAAAGAAACATAATAATTGTCCTTGTTTAACGACTATTGGGGATAAATTAGTCCCATTTCACTCATGGTCTTGTGATTTGGAAATCTACGTTGCTGCTCAAAAACCAAAGTTGTGGATGTGTTTATGCATGTTGGACCTTGGCCACCACTATAGTTGCATCTTTTTGACAAACTAGTAATGACAAAAACCATCAACAGTCCGAGTGTGTACCATAAGTTTTGTCACCAATCCTCATTTTGAAAATATCAATTAAATGTGCAAGATCAGACCACCACCCTAGAGGTAATTGCTCATTCGAATGGTTAATCAGAGACTTGAACACATCAAAAGCTACATCTTGAAAATGTGAGTATGGATTGGTGTACAACTTGAACAATTCAACATTTACAAGCTTGATAACGACCATAAATTCAACAATGAAAACATCTCAACATTGCACAAACTTGATCAAAGTATGCACCACCTCCAACATGGGCAAAAGGCAAGGCAATCCAAAAATCAATTCAAGGTCACTAAGCAAAACCAAGTTGTCTTGAGTTGTTTTACTCTTCACTAACTCTAGATGCATTTTGATAATGAAAAATTTATATTATGACATAACACATTTTAGAAGGTTAAACATGTTAATCCATTGTGTTTTCACACTCCTTAGTAGATTTTAACCTTTTGACGCGCTCCCGACTCTTTAAGGGATTCAAATGTGAATCCAAACTGAAAACAACAAAAAAAAAAAAAGTTGGGGCACGTTCCCTAGCTCACAACACTTTGGAGGGGTAGAGGGGCATGTTGGAGCTCTGAGATGGGACTAGGAAAAATTAACAAACTTCAAGCACTCACACAGACCTGCACAAAACCAACACAAAGTGGTTAGTGTTATGGACCGACTACAAACAAGTGGAGAATTACAAGACAAAACAAGTTTATTGATCCATCAACTAGTGTTGGTCTGCTAAAGAGTTGTTCCCTAGACTATCTCCTTTTATAACCCTGAACCATACTAGTCCCAAAATATCGTAGGCCATGATATTACCAAAAGTATCCCAAAATATCCTAAGCCATGACATTGCCAAAAGTATCCAAAAATATCCTAGGCCGTGACATTATCCCAAAATATCCTAGGCCATGACATTGCCAAAAGTATCCAAAAATATCCTAGGCCATGACATTGCCAAAAGTATCCAAAAATATCCTAGGCCATGACATTGCCAAAAGTATCCAAAAATATCCTAGGCCATGACATTGCCAAAAATATCCAAAAATATCCTAGGCCATGACATTGCCAAAAGTATCCCAAAATATCCTAGGCCGTGACATTATCCCAAAATATCATAGGCCATGACATTGCTAAAAGTATCCCAAAATATCCTAGGCCATGACATTATCCCCTCCTCAAGCGACATCTTCCAAATGGAGCCGGTTTGTTAGGATACCGTTGGTGAAACCAATTAACTAAGTCTTGGGCATGAACTAGGTTTCTAGCAGGCTCCCAAGTAGCTTCAGAAAGAGGATAACCTCGTCAAAAGACAAAGTACAGGAGCTTTCCACGAATCTTCTTGGAGTCCAAGACCTCCTGAACTTCAAACTCTTCTTGGCCTTCAATTTCGACTGGAGCTAGGGGTTCTTAATGACGTTATGGGATCGGGTTTTCATGATAGGGCTCAAGCAAGGAGACATGGAAAACATTGTGGATTTTGAACTAGGGTGGAAGCTCCAACTGGCAAGCCACTAAACCAACCAATTTGGCGATTTTGAAAGGTCCGAGGCGCTTGTAATCCAACTTGGCACATGGGCGAGTGGTAGCAGTGTTTTTTCTGAGAAGCCAGACCTTGTCTCCAACCTTGAAGTTTGGATGGTCCTTGCGTCGACGGTCTGCTTGCTTCTTTTGCCACTCTTGTGTTAGCTTGAGTTTTTCCATAAGGTTCTGTTAAACCTGTCCAAGCCTCGTGGCCCTTTCTTCAGCCGAGGGGTTTATAGAGTCCTTAGGAATTTCAAGGCTGAACCTGGGATGAAAATCGTAATTGGCAAAGAATGGACTGATCCCGGTCGATGCATGCGTTGTGTTGTTATAAGCAAACTTTGCTTGAGATAGTAGGTCTAGCCAATCGTCCTGTTGGTAGTTCACAGTGCAACGAAGGTATTGCTCGAGTGTCTGGTTTGTCCATCTGTCTCGGGGTGGAAAGCTGAAGATAGCCGAATGTCAACTCCAAGAAGCTCAAATAGGCGACGCCATAACTTGGATGTAAACTGAGGACCTCTATCGAACACAATTTCCTCAGGGAGTCCATGCAATTGGACGATTCTGTCCAGAATTAACTAAGTTGTCTCTTCTGCTGTGATTGACTTGGAACAAGGGGTGAAATGGGCCATTTTGGTGAGTCGATCGACCACAACCAATATTGAATTCTTGGCTCTGAAAGTAGGGAAATCCATGATGAAGTCCATTGCAATAGATCCCCAAGGTTGGCTAGGAATCAACAGGGGCTATAGGAGTCCAAACGGGCGATGTTTGGGAGCCTTAGATCGAGCACATGTATCACAAGACTTGACATACTCCCATAGTAGTTTGTTCATTTTGGGCCACCAATAATTCCTTGACATTAGTTCGTGAGTCCGTGCCATTCCAAAGTGACCGGCCAGGGTGTTGTCGTGGCATTCTCTTAGGATTTTTAGGCATATAAGTCTTCGGGTACATAAATTAGGTTATTTCGAAGGAGAAGTCCGTCTTGCAACTCAAACTGATCCAGATCATCATGATTTGGGTTCCTTGGTCATTCTTGGAGTTCCTTCTTGATGATGGTAGCCCAGGTGTTTTCCGTAGTTGCCATCTTGATGTCCCTGACAAGGTATGAGTCTAGGAGGGTGCTGATTGTTGTTGTAACTCGAAATTGTTCGGGGTTGAGTAAAGTCTGGTTCTGCTGGCCGTAGGCTTCATCCCCCGCTCAAAG
Organism: Sphagnum contortum; assembly: GCA_963920785.1. NCBI lineage: Eukaryota > Viridiplantae > Streptophyta > Sphagnopsida > Sphagnales > Sphagnaceae > Sphagnum > Sphagnum contortum. Next base: position 3,636,690 of record OY987288.1, read on the forward strand.
TTCATATTCTGGACAATGAGATAGCGCGTCAACTTTCCCTTGTTGGGTGCCGGGTTGATATTGAATCTCAAAGTTGAAATCAGCTAGGAAGATAGACCAACGTGCCTGGCGACAATTCAAGGTCCGAGTAGTTGTGAAATAAAGGAGATTCTTGTGATCTATCAGAACTTGGACTCAATGTTGAGCTTCGACAAGATATAGTCTCCACTGCTCAAATGCCGTGATGATTGCCAAGAGTTCCTTATCGTAGACCTGGTAGTTGATTTCAGCACTGGTTAGCTTCCGTGAATAGAAAGCAACTGGATGCAATAACCCATTTATTCCAAATTGAGATAGAATAGCTCCCAAGGCAAAATATGAAGCGTTCGTTTCCACAATGAATAGCTTGGCAGGGTCGGGATGTATTAAGATGGGTGCAGAGGTGAATGTCATCTTGAGAGTATCAAAAGCAGCCTGGGCCGTTGGATTCCACGAGAAGGGCTTGTCTTTGCAAGTAAGGGTTATTAACGGTGTTGTGATCTTGGAGTAACCTTTGATAAACCGACGATAGAAGTTGGCAAACCCTAGGAAGCGTTAAACGCCCTTGACCGAGGATGGAGTAGCCCAACATTGGATGGTCTCGACCTTTGACTTGTCCATGAAAATACCATTTGGAGAGATCACATAGTCGAGGAACGCCACTGAAGATTTGTCGAATTCACATTTTTCCAGCTTGGCATATAAGTCATGCTCTCGGAGCGTCGCAAGCACCAATCGTACATGTTTGTCATGGGTTTCCTGGTCCTCGGAAAAGATTAAAATGTCATCCAAATAGACCACAACAAATTCGTCCATGTACTCCCGGAAGATATCATTCATCAGATGTTGAAAGATTGCAAATGCATTGGTGAGGCCGAAGGGCATGACCGTGTATTCGAAGTGGTTGTAGCATGTGCGGAAAGCTGTCTTCCATTCATCACCGGGGTGAATCCTGAGTAAGTTGTAGGCTCCACGGAGGTCAAGCTTGGTGAAAATCTTCTTGGTACGTAGCTGATCCAGGAGGCCTGAAATCAAGGGCAAGGGATATCGATTCTTTTTGGTTATCTTGTTGAGTCCACAATAATCCACACAGAGTCGAAGGGAGCCATCCTTCTTCTTGACAAACAGAATTGGGGTGCCAGTTGGAGACTTGGAATGCTGAACGAACCCCTTGGCAAGGTTTTCAGTAAGGTAATCACGCAGGGCTTGGAGTTCCAGTTCCGATAGGCCATAGTTAGGACCAAAGGGTGGTGAGTGTCCTTCTTCTAGATCAATCGGGCAGTCATATGGACGATGGGCAGGGAGCTTATCAACATTAATCTTTTCAAAAACATCAACAAAGTCCTTGTATTTCTCGGGAAGTTTGACAAGTGTTGGTTCTGATTGGGGGTTTTTGTTGTTAACTGGGTTGACATGGATGGCGAAGACTTGAAGATTTTTAATAGCCCGATAGAAAGGGACAGCTTCATCAACGAAGATCTGGACAGGGTTGGTTTTTTGGGCAGGATTGTTGATAAGATTCTTAACAAGACAATGTTTAGTTCTGACCACCGGGGGGTTCATAACTGCAGGACTTGACATAACAGACTTGAGAAAATTGGAATTGGTTCCGACCCTCTTTGGGTTCTTGACCACATGGTTCTTGGCAGGACTGGACAAAGTGTTTTTCTAAGCGTGGGTTTTTGAGAGGTGCACCATTGTGCACTGAAGGTGAGGGTTTTAGATCGCCAATCAATGATAAGGTTGTGCGCTTCCAGCCAAGGCAGACCAAGGATGATGGGATGGTGAGGGGTGGAGATGATGTTGAGAATAATCTTCTCCGTGTGCTTGCCGATACAGAGTTCTAGAGGGGTTGTCTCGTGTGTGATTGCACCAGAAGCAATGGTTCTCCCATCAATAACCTCTACTGGAACAGGGGTTGACTTCTTGACCACATGGATATTGTGTTGGGCGACAAATGTTTAGTCGATGAAAGAAGAGGTGGTGCTGGAGTCCACCAATGCTGACACTTGTGGTATGTCTCCTGGAATACGAATGATGTCCACATATTGAGTGAAGCTGGGACTGGGACCAACAGCGGAACAAGAGCCTTTGCAAAGGTGGTGTTGGGTGAGATCCAATCGCACGGCTCCTACTGTGACTGGATGTTCTTGTTTTCCAATTCTAGGGGAGTTTCCACAACTTGTACTTGAAGTTTAACAAGCTTTTGAGGGCATTGGCAAGCTATGTGCCTTGGGTTGCCATAGTAAAGACACAGGTTGTTTGTCTTTCGGCGAAGTTTCTCGACTTCTGTCAAAGGTTTAAACTTGGCTGCGTCGATTTGCATCGAGGCAGGTCCAAAAGAGGTAGGTCGAGCAATTGGTGTTGTTTGGGGAACTAAGGGAAACGTAGTAGGCCGACTGTTCCAAAGCTAGGCGTTGGAGGTGACTTTCTTTTCGTGGCGACGTTCAAACAGATGATTATTGCACCGAATTGCCTGGGTGATGGCTTCACTGCAGGAAGAAGGGTCTATGAGTGTCAACAAAAGATCTTAAACATCATCACAAAGCCCACAGCGAAACTGATGAATCAAGGCAGCTTCTCCCCAATTGACGTCGCAGGCAAGCTGCCTGAATTCTGAGGCGTAGATGATGGTCGAACATGTCCTTTGCTGGAGGCGACGTAATTTGTTGGCTGAAGTTCTGGCCTTGTCATTGTCCCCAAGCATTGCTTCAAATTCCGCCATAAAGGCATTGAAATCTTGTAGGAAAGGGGATGATGTTTCCAAGATGGGAGCAAACCATGTTGCAACTGTCCTAGTGAGCAGGGTTCCAATGAATCCTACACGAGTGGTGTCATCAAAATAACGACGGGGGTGTAGTTGCATGATCAGGCATATTTGGCTGACAAGGCTTCGAAATTTGGGGCGCATTCCATCAAACTTTTCTGGCAAACTAATCTGGGGCTCTGGGGCAGCCATTGGAAAGGCAGGAGGTACTGGGGCAGGAGGTGGTGGCTGATTCTGCAGGCGGGTCACTGAGTCTCTGGGCACGATATTTTCTTGTTGAAGGTGCTGAAAGGCGGCGAGGATTTGAGTGAGATCGATGTTTGATTCTGAGTTGTCCATGGTGGTAGTTCTCACACTTTTGTACGAAGGTCTTGATAATGTATTTGCGCTTCCCAATCTTCAAACTCCTTCCTTCAAGATCTCCCAAGTTGTATTTGCTCCACTTCAAAACTTTTGCTTTGATGTCTTCTCAAAACAAACTTCTGTCATAGCAACTTTGCAAAGCTACATTGCTCACATATGACCTTGGATCGCTCTAAAATTGTGGTCAAACATGAGCAGCTATGTCTACTACCTTCTCTCAAAATTTTAGCTCATTTAACTTCATAAAATGAGAGATCTTGCTACTTCCCTATAATCACCTCAAACTGGGACTTGAACACAAAATGACTTACAACTTGCTCTCAAAAACTCCAAAATCCTTGAGATTTTGTGAGACACATAAAATATATGTCTTATATATCTGCTCAAAATTTCAACCCTATTGATGATGACCACAAAGAGATATCACTTTCAAAAGAAACTGACTTCAAAACTGAAACTAAAATTTCAAATGCTTGGATCTCTCTCAATACAAATCCAAATGACATGAAATTTCTCTCACACATATATTCCTATATGATCTATAAGATCACAAAGCTGCAGACCCAAAAAAGCTTAAACAAAGGAGATATGACCAAAACCCAGATTTAACACAAAGTTTTCAAAAGCTCATAACTCTCACAAAACATATCCTTTTCTTTTGAAACTTTGTAATTAGAAGCGTCCTATAGTCTTCTATAACCTTTCCAAGTTTCACTCCAAAATATTTCTCGCTACTTATCGAAACAACCAAACAAATTGGAGCAGACCAAACTGTTATGGACCGGTTACAAACAAGTGGAGAATTACAAGACAAGACAAGTTTATTGATCCATCAACTGGTGTTGGTCTACTAAAGAGTTGTTCACTAGACTATCTCCTTTTATAACCCTGAACCATACTAGTCCCAAAATATCCTAGGCCATGATATTATCAAAAGTATCCAAAAATATCCTAGGCCATGACATTGCCAAAAGTATCCCAAAATATCCTAGGCCATGATAGTTAGTGCATAGTTGGAACACTTTTGGTGCTAGGACAAGACATAGGCAACTTCAACTCACAAGACTCAAAATGGTTCGAACTTGGGGGAAGCCATCACCTTCCCCCTTATAGTATACTCTTCACCTCTTCACGGAGGCCACATCCAAATGACTTTTTGTTTCGAGACTCCCAAATGGGTGTCCCGAAATTCCCATCATTAAGACTCATGTGAATTTGGGAGCCCATAACTTTTTATCCAGACTTCTAATTGTAATGTAGTTTGAAGAAAAGTTGTAGCCCTTGTCAAGATCTTTTCAATGGTATGTCGCATGCCGCCTAAACGCAAGTAAATCGGGTCAATTCCTGACTTGTAGTGGTCTTGACCCTTCTTTTGGCCATAACTTGTGTTTCAAATGTCAAAATGAGTGATGTGAACCCATTTTAGACATCTAGATTTCAATGGATTTCCAATGATATAAAAAATTCTTTAAGCCGATGGGTTTTTACCCCTACAATTGCGTTTTGAAAATTCAAGAGTCCATTGGGGACTCTAACTCCCACAATGGGAGTTCATTTGGGAGTGTGAGGGTTCATTCCCTCACACTCTTTGCACTCTCGGGAGCATGTGATGTGGCTCCTGGGCCTCCTTCTTGGCCCGCAACCTTGCAACCCCTTGCCTTGGTCGCGAGCCCAAGGCTAAGGTTGTGACACCTTTAGTTTCAAGTGTTTTTACAAGTTTTACATATTCAAGGTAATTTTTAGGGATATGAATAAAGAACACATACAAAGATTGCAACATCATCCCAATGTGAAAGACCAAAGGTAACTTCGACAAAACAATGAAAATAGATTGGTTTGATGTGCCATGTAATGCACACCAATGAAGTAAGGAGTTGTGATTTTCTTTACTTGAGTAGTCACACCTATGCAATGCCCCTAGAACACATAATCACCATCACAACCAAGACATACCACTACTAGCCAAACTACTATTCAACTAAACCTTTGAACTTGGTCAAATTCTACAAAATGATGTTAGTGAGGTTATTAGTTGCAACAACCATCTCCACATTTTGAAGGGTTAACAAAATTTGAATTCGAACCACTTTTTCAATCACATATATGTGCACATTAATCTATTGTTGGTTGTCGATAGTTGTCAATTCGTTTGCACTCAAAGCAAAAAAACCTAAATTTCTACACAATAATTTTCATGTTTTCTAACACAGCATAATGCATACTTTTTGCCATTCCCCATCCACTAATGTTAGTCTAATGTTTTCTTAGGTTGTTCTTCAACCTTAACATATTGTAAAGATTTTTAAGCGTTTTGAATTTTATCATCGATTGATCGTGAATCAACAAGTGAAATATACTAGCAAATTGGATCAACTTTTTTTTTGAGCTTGCATGAGCTCCAAATTGAACCAAATTAAGGACTAATTCATTTCTTCTCCTTGTGTAAATGCTCTCATTCTTGTTATGGGATGCATCTTTGTAGTAAAACCACTCATCAACAACAACATTAGCCATGGCAACAATTGCCTTGAAGTGGCCATCATGCTTTTGGAAAGTATCCAACTTAAGCGAAATAAATTTATCTTTTTTTTCAATTGTAGAATAGACAACACACTTCACTTGAAACACCAAACCATCTGGTCCCAAAACTAATTAAGCCCAAGGAAATTACGCAACCCATGTGTCTTGAAAAACCTTAGATTTATTGTATGACTTTCTAGGTTTCTTGAAAAGTGGTTCAATTACATAAGAACTATTAGGTTCAGCTGGATTGAAGGATGGAGAAGAAAAACCTATCATTGAAATGTGTCAAGACACATTTGAAATAGGAATTGGAGAGGGAATCAAAATGCTAGAACTTGAACCTATGAAGAATGATATGAACTTGAAGTTCAATGGCAATGTGGGAACCATGATTTTAATCCTTTGCTGCAAATAATACACACAAAAGATCGAAACCTCAAGACTCAATAGAAATCCAAAATATTGCAATGTGACTTGGACGTTGGATTCTAGAGCTTTGGAAAACAATAAAGCAAATAAAAAACAATACGAATACACCAAGTTGCAATTCAACACACTATGCTTGAGTAATGAAAAAGCTTGAAGAAGCTCTGCATTGTATCAATCTCAAGGCCCTCGTAGTAGCAAAGTTTGTTCGTCATCTTCACAACTAGCTTGAGATTTGAGTTGCAAGTTCTTGGGCTTTGTAGCATGAGATGGCTATAGTGAAGGTTGCACCTTGAAGTTTAAAGTTCAACTATTTGCAAACGTTAAAGAAAGGAGGCCATCTTGATTCGCCACCACTCACATTAAGCTTAAGCACCATGAACCATTCCAAATTGCTACCAAAGTAACTTAAGCACAATATGTAGAAACGTAATGCACATTATACATATTATAAGGCCAAAACTTGTTATGCATGAGAAAAATGATCATAACTATTTAGGTTATTTGGCAAATCATGAGGCATCACAAAGCGCTGCTTGCGATTTTGGACAAAGTGGTCATTGGCTGAAGGCGATACATGGCTTTTCCTTATGTGCGGTTGGCGAATTTTAGGGCTTCTCAATTGCAAAGACAGGTGATGACACCTTTGTTGAGGGGGCAAATCTGGCTAACATGTGTAGGGCCAGGGGGATTTTCGGGTGATTTATTATATTAAAAAACTCCGAAAAACACGAAAGGCCAATTTGCAGGCCCTATTCATTCATTTGTCACAATCTGGCGATATATAATAGCCCAAAAAAAAAAAAAAAAAAAACGCTGCTCTGAGGTCTGTTTCTGTTTGTAATAACCGCCCAACCATGGTCTGGAGTGTCCGGTTAAGTGGTGACTCAAGACTCTGCTGTAGAGATAAATTTGTGTGGTCCAGATGTTGAAACCATTGGGCAGATTTGTGTGTACATATAGAATAGAGGTTTTCAAGTCAAAAAGTAGCCGCTGAAATGGGAAAGAGCCTTTGTCAAGACTTGGCTTGAAGCCTCAAACCTGGGTATACTTAGTGGGGCTTGAAGGTTTAGGTGGGCCAAGTGGGCCACAAGTTGGTGGTGGTGGGTCAAGTGGGCTTTCCAAGCTCTTGTCTCGAGGATTTTAAAAATAGTTTTTCAGAGAACAATTGTTAGGCTAGGGTAGGCTGGATTGGTCCATCCACCAAAAAGTGCTAGATGATTATGGATGAGTAATTGACCTACCTAGTGGTGAAGACTTAGTTGCACATTAAAAAAAATATTATGCTTTGAACTAATCCTCATTTGTGAAGTGAACATTTAACAAAACATTTTATAAAGCCGTAAGGTTGCAACATTGACACCTGCAAAGTTGGAAGGGGGGCGTTGGGTTTTAAGCTGTAATATCTTAGAGTGACTTGGGCAATATCTTGCAGGATATCATCCTAAGGGGACCAATAGAAATCCCCATACCCTAAGTATCAACCGAGGTTTACTCTCCACCACATCAAAGATGATAAGTCGGTAAGGCTTAATGTTTTAAAAAGTATATATATATATATATATATATATATAGTGTCTCTTTTGAAGTCTAGAACATAAATAGGTAATTTCTAAAAAGACTAAAAACAACTCCCTTTCCAATGCTCCAATAAAAATTAATATCCAGCAGATTCTTGGCATGGGGTTTGCCTTAATTAGAAAATGTAGACTGGAAAGAAATTGCATCTGGAGAAAAGTATTCTAGGATATGTTGAAAGGTTATCATGAGCCATGCAAAACAAGCCTAGGTAGGAGGAGGAGGAGGAGGAGGTGGAAGGGGGTACTAACTAGGGCAAGTGGGAAAAGTAATATAGGATATGTTTTAGGCCTAAGTGTTATTATATATAATAAGCCTAGGGCCAAAAGAAAGCAATAGGAGGGTTTCTGGGGATAATCATATGAATTTTCCCAAACTGGTTGGAAGACAAGAATCAAAAAGTACAATGGAGATAAGAAGCAGGCAGGCACAGTAGCATCATACTATATTTAAAAAAGCCATGGGAAAAGAAAGCTTTGTGCTATGGCACAAGGAAGGGGGCAATAATAATAATAATAATAATCATTAGTCCAATATTTGGATCCAAGATTCTAGGCTTTTACATACACACTAAGAGGAATGCTAGATATTACACTTTGCACTTTACACATAAGAGGATGATACATACATCAGGCCTCCTAAGATATGGCAAACGCCAATTTTATTGCTTCTAGCTTAAATTCGGCGTCCAAAAATCTTCAAAATCGGCAATAAATAAAAAGTGGCAAATTGCCTTGAATTTAATCAATTTTCCTGACGTAAGTTGTTAAAGTGTCAGTTACTCGTTCTATTGGGCCCAACGCCATCATCAAACCCAGTCGGAACAGGAATTCCCATCACAACAGGGCGCCGCTTGGCCTGAATTAATGTATACTTCCAGAGTTCAGCAAACCCAACCAAGCATTGGACATGTTTCACTAATTTCTTCTTCTGTTGCTTTACCACTCAGAACCTACACTAGCGACTAGTATTTCTCCCATTCAACAGGGCGTTGATTAATCGACGATGAGAACACCTCCAATGACACGTCTATGTAGCGTTTCCAGACAAAACATTCACTTCTTATTTTTGGCGTCCAGGAAACCTTATATTATCTAAATGTGGCATCTAAAAATAGAATGCCACATTTTAGGAGGCCTGACATACATACACTAAGAGGGCCCCAGTGAACTAGCACCCACCAGTGCACCATCCACTGGATGCCCGTTATTTCTCAGTTGTGGATGAACCTGAATTGAGTTAATCTTTGGTTTGACCTTTGTTAACCAATTCTCTAGGAAAAAGGTCTCATACAAAAGTAGGTAGGTAGGTAGAAAAATAGGTAACTACTAAGTAAATAGATGGTTTATACATATATATGTAAGGGCTTTTTTTACTACCTGCCTACCTACTAACAACCTGCTTGTTGGTTGTTAGTAGGTACGTAGAGAAAAAAAGCAAGTGAGCTAACCACCATGGTTAGCTAGGGAACTGAAACCCCAACAGAAAACTGTTTCCTGACCACTTATCATTCATCCTTCATGGTGCACTGGTGGGTGCTGGTTCACTATGGCCCACTAAGAGGAATGCTAGACTAAGACCCACCCAAAAAAGACTCCCAGAGTTGGAATTGTCATGATTCGCTTTATCAATCCATAAAAGGGATTTTTATTTTGGTATACAAATAAATGCAACTTTACAGGCAGGAGTTGGGAGGGACCCAATTGATGAACACTCTCACTTTTGGGGCAGGATACCCGGAGACTTGACTTGCATGTTGGCCAATGCACCACTTTCTATCCCTCTACCCAATAAAAGGTGCTTTCATTGAAATTGGAGGACTTGTTAATTCCAGGTTCTTGGGTGGGACTGGATTACCTCTGCAATATCTTCCTTGTGGTCAAACTACTATCCATCTTTCAAGGCTTACTACACAGGTGTGCAACAAACTCAAATTCCTTGCTGCTTCCTCTTCAACCTTCCATAGTTATCCATTATTGGTGTCATGGCCACCAAATAAGGGATGATTTCCCTCTATGTCATACTATTTGGGTTCCTCATCCAAATGAAGTTAAATCTGGTGACAATCATGGTCAACTCTTGGAATAAGAAAGAGGGGAGGGGGGGTTAACATTTGGTTAAGTGTTTTCCAACTATAAAAATAAATCTCCATACTTTGATTGGTGAACTAGCACCCACACACATATATCATATATCATGGTGAAAACCGCACAATTTCTTCCAGACATCATACATCTCCCCCTCTATACTAACATATCTCGAGTGGTGCTCCGGAAGTGATCCTCCACAGTATTAATTTGATGAAGAAAGTCCAAATATGCCAGTTTGGCTCATGAAATTGGTTTTGTTGGCTCAGCATAATTCCACAGGTTGCTGGTGAAAGGCGCAGCAACGCTCTGCACCTGCAGAAAGGTGCAGAAAAGAGTGTAATAAATGTGATCTGACTAGTGTTTTTGATTGGCCCATCATAATTGATTGGTCCAGGTGGTTTGCTATTAGTAGTTCCCCACCTTTTTCGAGTCCTAGTTTCCGTTTTATTGGCGGGGTTGGAGAAAAATAAACAACTAAACTTAGATGTGAAAAATATTTTGCAAGGTCACACATACATACTTAGAGCAGTGCTTGAGATGCTGTAAAGCATGGTCTCAGAGTCCAAATGAACATTTTCCCTGGTTAATTTCACAAGTCTTCTCCCAATATCATAGGTGGTACAATGCTACCTCTCAAAGTTTTGACTACAATCTGTTTGCAGCACATGGAGTCTTAGTGGTCACATAACACACAACTTGATCCTGTCCCAAGTTGTTCAAGCTGTCTACTATAGATTACAACAACCAAATTTGGTCGATGCTTCACCTTTTACTGGACATATTAGGCACCTCCCAAACATAGATTTTTCTTCAGAAAAAATTGTTGGGATTTTCTGCACCAAAAAAATTGGAAAAATTTTAGAATTTCTTTTTCTAGTTTAAATTCAATGTTTTTTCTTTTCAGTGGAAAAAATTAGCCAAAATTTCAATAACACATAATTAAAATTTTATTTTTAAAAAACTGCTGGAGTTCATGGTTGCCATGCACCCATAGGCATGTCTTTCACCTGGTTTAAGGGTAAGGAGGAATTTTGGCACTCAAATAAGTGACCAAGGGCTAATTTGAACTACTGTTGAGCTGGTGGCTGGGTTTAGGGTTTAGGATCCTGCCTGGCTTGTAACTATTACCTATGCTATGCAGATCAAGGGTAGCTTGTTCAGGGTTTTGGGTCAGTTCCCTACCCAATCCAAGGAATCAAACCTGGAGCTTCAGATTCTTCCTGGAATGGGAACTCAACTGAATTGTGCAACCAACCCTCCTACTGAAACTTGAACCCCAATTCACTCTTCTTTATACACCACTCCTAATTCTCTACCTCTGGGTAGTCAATTAATAATAATTTTTGAAAATATTTTTAAATGATTTTTTAAAATATTAAACTTCAGTTCTAATTCTCTACCTCTAGGCAGTCAAATAATTTTTTTTGTAAAGATTTTTTAAATGAAATTTTTTATCATCATATTGTCAAATTTTTAATTGGTTGCAACATTCATATGAAACAATTTTTCATCCCTAATGACATGTGCAACTTGAACCAGTCCTGAACTGGCCTCAGTTTGAAACTGGTTTGCAAAACATTTGGATTGGGGTTAAGAATTTGAAGAACCTTGTTCAAAACTGTGCCATCAATTTAAACCAAAACCAAAGGTTACTCAAATTTACAACTAGCCAGAACTTGACAAAAGCTTGCCCTTCAAACCCATTTCACATGTGAGGGCCTTGAGCCAAATTTTGCATCTAGTCCATAAATCACATTCATCTGGGGTTCATTTTTGCTGAACAAAAAATCTGTCATGTTTTGTTCATTTTCCCCTCCTCTTCACCATTTTGGTTCAATCTGTCAACTTTTTAATATGGCCTGAGGCAGAGATTATGGATGTTCTCCACCTCATTTGGTCCAATTTCTATTCCAAGCGTCCACTTCTCCTTAGTGCACACAAATAAATGACAAGGTAAAATTTGCTCAAGGCTATTATGGTATTGAAGGTTCCCAAGGCACTATAGGGTGAGTACACCCATCATTGAACACATGCCTAAAATCAAACATCCAAATAGTAGTGTAGGAACAAGCTCATTAACAAAATGCACATGACCTTGTCACTATTCAAGCACCAACATTTGATTTTGAGAAGTTTTTGTTTTATATTCTTCCAACATCTCTCCAGGTGGATGACTTTTGTGTTCAATCATGGGTGTAAAATTGGACAGATGTAAAAAAAAACTTTACCCTAGGGTCTCTTATCACTATAGATTGCTATGCCCATTTCCAAGTTCAGATCTAATCCATTGAAATGGTGTGAATTCAAACAAAAAGGAGTTGTTGGTTTTGGGATTCATGCAATTTGATAATGGGACAAATGTTACATGTTTCAGATTTGGTGTGTGTTGATAAGGTGTACCAAGCATTGTGTTAGGGGTGAAATGTGGTTGGTCTAGATTTTTCTGAAGGTAAGGACCCCTTGTTACTTTGGGTAACCATATTTTCCTCATTTCTTAACAAAATTTAGTGATCTCAAGGGCTACTATAGTGCGTCTTCACTTCACATGTGGAATCAAAGCCCGGTTAAGCTCCATTGAGCTCAAAGTTCTACTTTGAATGTTTATGTCTCAATCACTAGTTTACTTGCCATATACCTTTGCAAAGACAATGTGGTTATTCTGGGCTACTCAATATGTCAATTTATGTGGGCAATCTTTGGTTAATGATCTAGAAATATTTTAAACATTTGAATCTTTGGGTCCAATTTTTTTTAAGTGTACCAAAAATGTGTCATAATGCCACCCTTTTATGTATTCCTTTATGGACACAAAATGGATGATATTAATATTTTTAGATATGTGATGATTTAAAATATTGACCTATAAAACATTTGACACATTTTGATTTGTCGATAATGATGGAGATCAAAATATAAGACTCTAATAAAGATTGCCTCCTTTCATCATAAATGTTACACCTAGAAAGATTTTGATCCTTCCTTCATATCATGACGGATCATGACAAAACTTTAACAATAATATAAATTGTGTTTCAAAGTTCACAACCAATAGTTGTTTTGTGCAATGGGCTCATAACAACAACAAAGGTTACTAGAGGTAAGGATTTCAAATCGACCAATTCTGTTGTTATCATCCATGGAAATGACTAATGTTGTAGAATAATAATAGATGGCATAATATTATTAGCTTTAAGTTGATGAATGATAATATTTGTTAACTTTATATGAAGTGGGTGGATGATTCATGTGCTCTCCCTTCAACTGTTTAAATGGTAGTGGGTTGAACTTTTGCTCATTCTCCATTTTCATATTTTCACATTGCTAGTTTATTATTAAGCATTGTATGAAAACCTTTTATGTCTAATGGATCTATGCTAGAGAAACCCATGTACTATTGTGATTGTGAAACATTCCAAATGAAAGACTGGTGAGTGATGTTCATAAGTTGAGGTCTTTAAGTGTGTGTGATGAACTCCCAATTGGGTGTAGTCCACATAAAGACCAAATTTGAAGTGCATGGGTGATCTTAGTTCAAAACATGTTTCATTTCTTGTCTAGTGTGTGTTGTATGGGATTTTGATTCATTCAATATACCTTGTGCTTATATATAATATTTTTAGACCCATCCTAGGATATAGACCCATTCATAGTTAGTTGTTACATAGAAAAATGTTGTTGATAAATTTTTTAGATCAATGTGAAAATGTATTTTTGAAAATGATACATTGAATTTGACTATTTTATGTTTTTGAGTTAATAAAAAATCATAATATTTTGCAATTAATATCTAACATTTAGCCAAACAAGATGGACCATGCTTGGGACAATATTTTATGTGGATTTTTTTGCCATATTCGATATAAAATGTCTAATTTTGATTAGTATAAAATATTTATCATGAAAAAATGACCTAAATTTCTAGATTTTGAATTTTAAAAAATCCAAATTTCTACAGCAAGTTTTGGTAGGTAGCCAAATTAGAGAAGGATTTTTAATTTTTAAAATGATCCAAATTTGGAAACATCTTACCATGGATGATTACCATTTTGGCTACAAAACAATTGGAAACAAAGAGATTGATGTTCAACTAATCAACCATAGAAATGTCACAAGTGGTTCTATTAACTAGTTAGAATAAGCCATCCCTTGTCATTTTCATGACAAAAACTTCAAATCATCAACGACTTTTAACATGACCTTTTAAAAGGTTCAACTTGATCAAAATGTTCACATTGATTAAAGGAGTTGTTCATCTTGACTAAAGGCTTGAAACATGAAAACACATGTCAATTTTGATTATTACATTTGATTAAATATGAATTTTTTTTACGAAGTGTCAATCCAAACATTTAATAAAAATAGACAAACAGAAAATGGATATATCAAGATGGCCAAGGCTTAGTCAAAGTAACCATACTTATTTGAGATTAGTTAAGTAAATGTTTAGCCTATACCTAGTTTATAAGCAAACTAACTATGTTAAGTATTTATGCTAGCACTACTAAAAAAAGAAAAATTCTTTGATTGATGAATGTAATTAAAAAAACCCCATTTGGACAAGTGTCAAAACAATCATCCTATGTACTACCTTCCTACCTAAAATTCCATATAAAATTTTACATGCAACAATTGAAGTTTCCTCCTCCTTTATGACTTTTTTTTTTAATGTTATTGTAAATATCAATTTCACAAAATCTAAACATTATTTGTTATTCTACAACCTAAGCCTTTTTCTATATAGCAAGCTTTGGTTTTTATGTTCCATAGCATCTTTGAAACATCCTATGTTACTCTAATTTATTGGGATTTTAATATCTCCAAGGTTTACACCTATTCTTTATTTGTGCTTTATTCATCAAAATTTTAAAACCTTTGCCTTAAGGTTCACATGGAAACAAAAATGTAACACAATATTTGGGCACTCCAATTCTACTCATCCACAATTCTTACATGACCTTTTCCAACATATGCACAAATCCTCTTCACACATGGGAAAGTATACAAGCCACACCCTAGATCACTCGTTTTGCTTTAGAAAATTCCAAATATTTTCAACAAAGATCAACTTATTTTGGCGTCTTATGGGACATTGGAAACAACACTCTTGAACAAAATCTCACCTTTAATTATTTCCTAGACACCTTGATATCTATCTCCATGCAACTCGGGTTCCTCCCTCTTTCCTTTGTCTTTTTATTTGTGCTTTTTCCTTCCTTATTTACATCTTCCATCTCCTTTAATCTTATAAGCTTTTCATCACACATCACCTTTTTTTTGTCTCAATATATATCTATCATATATATATATATGCAAGTACATAATATACACTAATGTGGCTTGTGCCATTGAAGACATATTGTAAAATATTGTTACTTGGAATTCAATGACTTTTATTTTTGTAGGTCTCAACTTACAAAATCACAACATTGCACCCTTACTCATTGAGGGCTTTCCAAAAGTATCAAGAACACAACTAAGGTCCCTACCCTTTGGGATATCTCAACATGACAAAACAAACAAAACAAACAAACAACATTCTTTAATGGGAGAACATTTATAGGTCCATTCACACCAACAAATGAGTTAAATGGAATATAAAAAACAAAATGAAATAGCCCTCACTATATCCCATTTCATACCAAAGCACTAAAATAACCCCAAAAATGAATTGGCAAATGACATGCCGTTGGGGTGAAGTGAGGGCTAAACGATTGGAGTCATTTACATTTAGGAATAAGACATCTTTCAATTTCCTAAACTTGGTTTCAGATCATGGGGGAATAAATATTTTGATTTTAGTCCCATGGATTTCAAGGGAAAAAATTATCCTCTCATGTTCCCATGCAAATCTAATGGTGTTGCCATCAAAAGATCATCTCTATCATCCCAAATTTTGAGGAGTTAAGGTTTGAACAACAAAAAGAGTATTTGGATTGTGGATATCATAACATGAATCTACAACATCTAATTATTTCCCCTTTGGTGTGAACAACTCAATGCAAGATTAAGTTAAACCCTCATCTTAATATATCAATCCCCTCTGTGTGAACACCACAATGTTTAATCGACATCACGAATCATAATAATTTTAACCCCTCACACCAAAAGAAGGTTAAATGTAACAAAAATAACCTCAAAGTCCTAGGTGTGAATGGGCCTTATGGATTCAACTTTACCACTTAACTTTATCTCATTTTTATGGACATTCAATTATGTGCTTCACTCTTTCTCTAAATATCCTTGACCCCATTTAAAAGCTTCATTCACACTCCATAGTTCTCTTAACTCTTTCAACAATCCAACATATATTTTGTGGGTTTTTTTACCAAAAACCATTGGGACTAATTTTTCTAATTTTTTGGGGAAATCTTCACCAAATTTTTTATGTCACAAAATTGAAATTATATATATATATAGCCCTAGTCCTGTTAGAGGCTACAAATTTTTTTTGGGTTGTGATTATTTTTGAGGTAGGAATTTGAAGCCTGAATTGGAGAGTCAACATTGGGCATGTTTATGACATTGTGGCCAATTTTCAAAGGCTTTTCTGTTGTGGTCCCTAGTGTCCTAGTCCCTACATTTGCTGCAAGCTACTCTGGGCCCTACTTGCCAGCTTTGAGGCTCCTGGGTTTTTAACTACTACCTACACACCCCACAATCCCCTCTCTATTTTCTTTCTTCCTTTTCAATGGAGTTTGTTTCCAAAATTTTAACATTTCTTGGAATGCTTGGGATTCCATCTTCCATCTTCTCATGGTTTGATCCACATTCATGTATTCTCTTATTGCTCTCATAGTTATGCCACAAAAGAGGTTATGGAAGTTTGATGACTGGCTAACTTCTCCTAAAGGCTCATATGGTGGATTGGTCCCCAGTTTGTTACATCTTCTACCATAGTACCTTTACAATTCCTACAGCTTCTTGGTGAATATTTCTCTTTTTTCATTTTTGTATTCTGGCAATAAAAATAAAAATTTCCTGAAATTTCAGCTACATTTGAGGTGGGAAAAACAAATAATATATACTACTCAGAGTGAAAAAAACTTTTGCCATTTTGAGTTAGCTCATTTTGAAAATGATTGTCATGTACACACCAAATAATTGCATCTCTTGAATCTCCGTTGAAATTCTTTTGGCATCCAACATGGCATGTCTATTTTATGTTGTCATTTTGTTTTGTCTAATACCATTGACATTTGGCTTTATGTCTCCTTCAAGCTTTTAGTCCTTCATCATGCCTTCAAGGGGAAGCACTTTCATTTTTTTCCCAAATATTGCGCTAAATAGTATTGGGTGCAACTTCTTTTCTTCTTTTTTTTTTTCGTAAATTAGAAAACTATATTATATCATTGCATATAAAAAATATGCCTTTATTTCACATGTTTAATAAAATATATAAAGATTGATTTCCTGAAGCATGCCTTCAAGTAAGTGTTCCTTCATTTTATTTGTCTTTCATTTGTTATCTCTTGCACATATGCTTTTGCTCTCTTCGTTTCATGATCTTGTATTTTCTTAGTTACTTTGATTCAAACATAATTGTTACAAGTGTGGCCCGTGCCGTTGGCCCAAGTGTTTCCACATCCTCAACTGCATTTTCCTTCCAAAACCTGGTTTTTTGGAATTTATTTGAATTTTCAGTGGCAGAAATCACTTCAAAATCAATATCTTTCAAAATCAAAATCAAAATCAACCCACATTCTGAATCCAAATCTTACCAAATAAATTCCATTAAATCTTGCACATCAAGATCTTTCCAAACACTAAAGGCACATTCCAAGTCCTCTGAAATTTTCAGGTACAATTTAATTTAATTTTTAGTGAAGAAATCATTCAATATTCAAGAACTTTTGCCTTGCAAGTCCAAACGCCATGGAACCAAGCCCATGCACCCCTTCTTGTTGAGAGCTTTCCAAAGACACCAAGAATGTAATCTGCAGCATCCCAGTTTGGTGGATCTCATAAGTACAAACAAAACAAACAAACTACCTTCCTTCATAGATAGATGTCATGTTTAAATGGTCATGCAATTGTTATATATCTCATGGACTTGCTTTGTGTGTCATGCATTTGTTCCCTTTCAGTTTTGTTGTCTCGTTTGCAATTTGCTCCAAAGCATGATTGCAGTTAGAACAATTGCCATAATCATTAAACATCTATCCTAATGTATTTGCATTTTGTTGAAGTTAAATATTCAGTGACAACATTTTTCTATTGCAATTTATTATGATCTTTGTTTTTTTTTTTTTTTTTTTTTTTTTTTTTTTTTTTTTTTTTTTTTGTTTCTTATCATTCATGAATTTTTGTTGTTGTCCTTTTGTAAAATTGCATGAGGATGGATCAATTTGATTATAACCCGTTTTATTCGATGCATTTGTCATGTTGATTTAAGTTTTGCACGAGCTTGTTGCATGAATACAACATGCAATTGTTTGGTGTATCATGCGCCACCTCATTCATCACAACTTTTGAAGTTCTTTTAATGTCTATTGAGTTGTGTAATTACACAATTTCATGAACTTTGTCGCCAATTGGCTTGAAGAGTTAAAGGAATGGGTTAGTACAAGAAAATGTGATTTTTTTTAAGGTACTTTTGATTGACACAATCCCCCTTCCCCCTCCCCCTTGTTGAATTTGAACAAAGTACATTTTTGGACAAATCAATTTGGACATGTCCACAAAGATAGAAACCAAGTCCTTAATCAATGGATCATCCAATTATATGGTGATAATTTTTTTCAATTTATTGATTTGAAATATTTCCAAATCTTAATAATAAATTATGAAATCAAAGCTTATTGTCATATTATTGATTTGAAATATTTCCAAATCTGAGCAAGGACCCCACCTGTGTGGAATGAGCTAAGGCAATACTAGCATTATCCTTATAATGAGCATGATACAGACCTCAGGTAATACCAGCCTTGTACCAATTTTGTTTGTCAAGTTTCATTACCAAGTGTATAGTTGTTTCATACCAGCCAACATTCAGTCTTGGACCCAATACCAGGACATGAGTCCCTGTCTTTTTATTTTTTGTTTTTTGGGAAAGAATTTAGTATAATTTAGTTTAGTCATAATTAGTTTAGCCATTGTTAGTTTTAGCTTAATCTAGTTTAGCCATAAATATTTTAGCCTAACTTAATTTAGTCATAAGCGATTTGGCCTAATTTAATTTAGTCGTATTTATTTCATGTTAATTTAATTTAGCTTAATTTATTTTAGCCATAAATAATTTAGCATAATTCAATTTAACCATAATTATTTTGGCCTAACTTAATTTACCCATATTTATTTTAGCCATAAATAATTAGCCATAAATAATTTAGTCACAATTATTTAGGCCTAATTTAATTTAGCCATGATTAATTTAGTTTTTTAGTTTATTTAGCTAAGGTTAGTTTAGGTTAGCCTAAGTTAGCATGGGGTTAACTTTAGTACTAAAGGTATATAATATAATTATACATAGCCTATGTAGATATATTAAGTATAATAATTTAAGTATGTATGACAAATTGCATCCTTTCTTTTTTCTTGAGTTGCATTATTTTTATGGACAAATGAATAGAGACAAAGATCAACTTCTCCTACTACTTTTAAATTATGGTTGTATGAGATTCGACAACTATTGGTGGTTTGGCTAAATAGAAAGAAAAAATTAAAAATAAGAAAGAAGTAGTGAAGATGCTTTCTATCATTTATAAAAAGGATATTGAAAAAAATCATCAAATGATAATGTACAAAAAGTTCATTATCACTCTTTGTAACTAACAAAGAAATAAAACCATTGATAAAGTTGGGGGAGGTTGTTGTATATAAAAAATACACATGAATACATTAACAAGAACATGAAGTCTTAATGGAATGGCATGCATAGAGTGTACATTAATGTTGGGCAATTATTCTATTATTTGGAAAATTGCCAAAATTAGTTGTATATAAAATCTTGCATGGAAATAACTGGGATTTAAATTTCTTGAAAAGGTTCTCATCTAGAAAAAATGTGTGGTTTTAAATGTTTCAAAATTTCATAATTTCCAATTCTTGCATAAATGGTTATGTATTCATATATAATAATTGGTTAGATACATGAGATCCAAATATGGGATGTATGGAAAAAAAATCATCAAAATATATAAACTCTGCATAAAACCCCCAAAAAACTCAATATAAATTTTCTTTTGCACCTTGCCCACCATTCTATCCTACAAATGAGGTTATTGAGAGTTGGTATGTTGAATGTTTCCAACCCCTTGAATTGTTGATTATAAATGATTTTCAACTTGCGCAATTAATGCATATATTATTGGAGGGGGTCTATTGAGCATCCAATCTAATAACCACCAAACATTTGCATATATTTTGAAAAATGTTCACAAGTATGGTATGTAAGTGGTGAAAGCACATTGGAGTGAACCATAATGGGTAGTTGAAAGTTCAAATTTAAAAATCCATATCTAGTGTATTTCAACCCCATTGATGCACCAAATGTTTTTATAAAAAAATGTTAAGGTTTTTTTTCCCATTTCCAAGTTGAAACCATCTTAATTTAAGCCTTTGTAACACGTATATTAAGTACTAGTCTATAAAAATGTAATTTAGATCTTTAAATGAACTTTATAACATTTCAATTATTTATTTGATTATAAGGTTTTTATTTTAAATCTTAAAAGAAAGAGAGGATATTTTCTAGATTGATTTTTTATTCTTATATGTTATGCTACTTCAATGTGTAATGGTCCAAAGTCGTAAGCTTGTTCTCGAACTCCACTAAAACCAAAAATTTCATAACCATATATTTTTAGACTTTGACCTTGGATATACTTTACCTTGCAACATCCACCTTTAATTGAATATTGATATTTTTAGTGTATTTATTATAGAGTTGGGAATATTGAAATATAAATTTTAGTTTCTCATTTAATTTTTAAATTTTTTTTCAAATGCATATGAATTGTATACAACAAGATTTGACTAACCCAAATTTTTTTGCCATTGTGATTTCCATGAATGTTTGTTGGAGTGTGTTTTCACCTTAATCTAGTTACCTTAAGGTGAGTGCAAACTATAATGGCCCATTTAAGGCATACGTGGGATTCCCAAGAGTCCCTAACATGTTTTTATGTATTATCCATATGGATATGGTTTTAAATTCTAAGATTTCATTAGTGTAATATTTGACTATTACAATTTCATTCAAATATAAGCCTTTAAAAACTAATAGAAATCATTTTGGACGTCCTAAAAGAAAAACCCATAAAGTCCATAAGAATAAAACCCCACTTAGATATTTCAATTATGTACCCATTGGGCATAGAAATTTTAACAAACAAAAATAAAATCATTTCAAAAGGACTTTATAAAGTAAGGTTCAATTTTGATTATTCAAAAGTTCATAACTACCATCTGGTTAAGATTTTTTTAAAAATATTTCACATTTAGCTTTATCATTTCATGCTTCAATCCATTCTTAGTCCCTATAAATAATTTGGAATGAAATTCAATATGAATTTTTAATTTTTTAACAATCCAGCCAATTGATTAGTCCAAAATTTTAATTTCAAAAATCCATTATTGATAATGAATGCATTATTTTCAAAAACAATTGTGCAAATGTCTTCATAATCAAATTGTGAGTTTAGAATGAGACATCATTTAATGTATTTAAGGTTGAATTATTCATCATAAGCATATGAACACAAAACACCTTGTAACAATTGCCTTTATGACACCAAAAATGAATCATTAGTTGCATTCACCCCTTATAAGTTATTGTGTTGAAAATAACATGGGAAATTTTCAAAATTGAAATGGGAAAAATAAACACATATATAATTTGAAGAGAAAAGACACATATGTAATAAAATGCAATACAATGTTGAATTGAATAAATTTTAATGCTAGCTAAAATTTTAATGAGACCTAAACTGGTTGCTTGTAAAGTTTTGCACAACATTCATAAACTACATTCTCCATTGTTTCACCAAAATGAATTATTAAAAATAATAAAAGTAATAAAAACTAGAATCAATTTTTAATTTTTAAAATTTTTGTTATGGGTGAAAAACCTTTAATCCTTATTACAATCCTTTTTTACCTTATATTTTGATCCTCATAAAAAATAATGAATCAAAAGTTGTCAAAAAACTTCGAAGGACTATATTTTAGACCATTGCAATTTTAGATTCCATCATAATCATCCATAAATGTGTCTTTACATGGTAAAGGTAACAAAGACAGAAAATGCTGACATTGTGACAAGATTTTGGTACACCTTAAAGAATTTGGACACTTCTTAAAGAAATAAGATAATATGTTAAATTATGTAAATACTAACCATGGATGGAAAACATGTTTTCATTAAGAAAATTGCAAATTATGGCAAATCCATGTCAAGTTCAATATAAGGTCACAAGATCTAACTAAAACTTGTTGGTAGGTGCTAAGAAAGGCAAATATGGAACAATTAATTGAGTAAATTAATCGATAGTTTAAAATATTGATATTTATCCTATGAGATTAAGGAGCCAAAAGGAAAGAGGGTCAAGTTTTGACTATTTGCAATAATTATGTAAAAGGACCTTGAATCAATTGCAAAGGTGCATACTTTAAAATCATAGAATATGGACAAAAAGGTATGATTGGATATCAAACATTAAATGAAGTTAACAAAGTTGGTCAAATATATTGGAAAAAAGAAATGAAAAGTTTGATATATTGTTTTAATGTATATGTGTGTGTGCAAGTGAACAAAAGTTAGAAATGATGGAAGGGATGGAAGAAAGATAACTAAAAAAAGGTTTCAAATAAGTTGGAAAGCACAAGGGCACTAAAAACGAAGGAAGTAAAATGAATCATGTTACATTAGGTTGGGAATATTGTGAAGGAATTAAAAATTGCATGTGAAAGAGAACCCATTGACTAAAGAAAAGGAAACATGGAAGAAAAAACACAATGACGGGAGAAAAAATAGAATTTACAAATATATGAATATGAAAATAATGAGATGGTCCCAAAACAACAACCTAAGTACCAAATGATCAATAAGGATAACAAAAGGAAGCTAAGTAATGCTCGTAAAAGTTTTCAATTTCCTTGCATTAAGGTATCTTTCAAGAAAGGTCCTTTATTATAATTAATTAAAAGAAACTATAAAGGTTCAAGGATAGATAAAAGTAAACTAAAATGGGATATATTTAAAGGAGATTGTGAAAGGATGGATTGGATAAAAGGGAAGCTTAGGAGGACAAAAATTCATTTTGACATAATTCAACTCAAATTCGACATAAAACCTAAGGTTCAAAACTAAAACTAAGGGAACAAGAATGGTTAAAAGGAAGTTATCATGTGTAATAATTAAAAATGAATCTTTGGGATAAATCAATATATTTATTATGCTATGCGTATGAAAATGAAGGAGAAGGTTAGGAAGGTGAAAATAAACACTTTGAAAATAAAATGATGATTCAAAAGAAATATCATGCATAATTGATCGTAATAATCCATCCACACATTCAAAAGCAACAAGTGAAAGGACCTCATGCTTGTTTAAATCAACAATCATGTGAACGGGTAAAAGCATGTTAAAGTAGGCTAACTTGTGATCCTTATTTTTTGGGTGAAAATGCTAATCTTATTATAGAAAAATTTGAATTTTTTTTGGTTTGATGATCAATATGAAGATGTTATTATCATAATAATGAATTTTGAGACTAGTAGGGAATCAATTTGCTTATCATGAAAATAAAGGAAACTAATAGAGGTTGGAAAGATTGAAATTGAAAATTAAAATAAGGGCTAAATTATTCATATGATACCAAAGGCAACAATTATAAAAAGTTAAAGAGGTCTTGTACATTTATTTTGGTTGAACATTTAATATGAAACTAATTTTTAAAAATGATGTAGTATTGATAGGAAATCAATATAGATACAAATTACAATAAGTTTCATAAGAATTGGGAAACCAATTCAAAAAAACCTAATTAAGGTGATTGTCCAATGTGGTGTCACCTAAAAAATTATAGCAAGTAAAAATCAAAATATTCCACATTTGGAATGGCTAAAACTGAGTTAAAGATATGTCCAATCCTCAAGTTAAATTGATGTTAGCCTTACATTTGTAAAAACAAAATATTGCATGTCTACATAGTGTGATATCACTAACAAAAAATCTCATGCGGAATTTGATATGACAAAGTTTGTAAAATGCTAGTGTTGGTATTGCATTATCATTTTGAGTGATAAAACAACATTCAATGCTTCAATAGTTTAATTAAGTGGTGATGTTAAAGTGTGAACACAAAATGTGGACATATTTAAGTTTGTGTTAAATCTCATGCAAGGGTATGTTCTCGTCCTTGCTTCCTTGTGATATCATGTGCTACATTTTAATGTTGATCAAGGTATTTCCTACAACAAATTTTACAAGTTCACAAGTCCTTATATATTTTTTCCATTTACTAATACATCTAGTACACATTTGTCTTGCCATTATTGTAACAAGAAAACATGGATCCAATCTAGTTGATCATTCTTTTAGTCAAATTGTTCATTACAAGAATTGACATAAAATTTGCACATCTATCTTCCATCTCAATTTTGAAAAAGTTCAAATGATAGATGTTTGAAAAAGCACACATGTTCCAATAGATTCATCATACCTTACTTGTGACAATCAAATCAATCCCATTCTTAATTGGCTTGCCAACCCAATAGGGGTACCAAGAGGTCATTGCTTTGATACAAGCAAAGAAAAAATATTTCATTGTTGAATTTGATATAGTAGAACAACATGACCTTTTGCAAGTTGTTGGGGTTACATCATATTGGACTTTGAAGTGACTTGTAATGTGACATATCATTTAATGAAAATAAATAAATTAGATGTGTGAAATCATGTATCCGATTAGTAATGAGTTCCTTGGATAAATGTCAAAGCTAAGATAATGACAAGGTCTAAAGGTCATATAGCTAAAAATAAATGAATGAAACCTTTTTCACGAAGAGAAGCTAGTTGAATTTTTTTTTTGTAGTACATAAAGGATGAATAAAGAGGTGGGCATATGAGGCTCAAAACAAAAAAACACGTTGGTTGTTAGATTATGGGTGGAAAGAAGTGTTCATGTCTTTTCCAACATTCTTCCAAAACACACATAACTTGGAAGTAGTAGAACAACCAATCTAATCCAAGGAAAGTACAAGTTGTGTTTTGGTGAATGCAATTTTTGAAAAAACATCAAGGTGTTATGAACATGATTGGAGAATTGAGAATAGGAGGAGCCAATCAAATGTCCAAAATTATGTAGAGGCAAATACAAAAAGATGGCCTTTTGAAATATAATATTCAAGATCTAGCAAGTAAGAGATTTGAAAAAGGGGTCAGGAAAAGTTTAAAAGATGAAGAAGGTAGATAAGAAGCACTCCCAAATCTTGTGGGAGGATAAAGTGGAAGAAGATTTTGCAAGTAAAGTGACGTCATTTCTTCAAAGGTTCAAAAGATGGAATGAAAATTTTGCAACTTTGGAAGTGGGAACCAAATGATCATAAGAACTATGAACTTGAAGGATGTGATAAGAATGTAGTTTATCAAGATTGTTGATCTTGCAAAATAAGTGTGTGAGTTGAGACTAAAAGAGAATGTGGAATAATGTAGGTAGAGGGAGCGAAGAAAGTTCACAAAATCCCAATAAAATGCATAATTGACCACTTGCAACTCCATCAGATGTCTTAAGATTCTTCAAGGTAAGGTCTTAACCTGAGAGGTAAAGAAATAACTCAAAAAGAGAAAAATTATTGACCCAAGGGAGAAATGTGGGACCAAAAGAAAAAAGAAGATGGGGGAAGATTAAGTCAAGAAAACAAAGGAAAAGAGTTGAAGAATCATAAGGGAAAAGGTGATGAGAAAAAGATGAAAAGTATGGTGACGACAAGATGAGTTATGAGTTACCCTGAGGAAAAAAGATGGCATGCAAAAGCATGCAAATAACAAGATGGAGAATGCAGGGGTAGGTGAAGAGATATATTGGGGGGGGGGGGGAAGTAATGGAAGCACTTGTAAATTGGGTTATCAAGGAGTTTTGACCAGACTTGGGGTGGGTATTTGATTTTTTCAATAACCGCCAGTTCCAACTTTTTACAAACGATTTTGGAATTAGAGAACCGTTAGTTCTGAGAAAAATCTTCAGAATCAAAGAACCGTCAATTCTGCCTTTTTATATATGAAAAAAAACCCTTCAAGGAACCATCAGGTCTCCTGAAAGGATTGGCAAAGAACCGCTGGATTTCACTGCAGTTATTTGACTTTTACCCAAAACAAAAAAAGAAATCTGAGAACCGTGACTACTCATCTGAGAACCGTGTATTTGGTGTTTTGGAGAACCACGGTTATGAACCGTGAGAACTTCCCTGGTGACCTGGGGGTCTGTTCCTGTTGCAAATAACCGTCCAAGACTGGGTTTTTTTTACTCTTGAAGATGTGCCGCACATAACCTCAAGGGCCTTTTCTCACACCCATTTAAAAATGAGTGTGAGATTAGCTGCAAATTGGCTGACCCAGTTTTGCTGGTTCAAGGATGAATTTGTGGGGCCCTAAAAATTCCTATCTAAGAGAGAGAGAGAAGAGAGAGGCAGTAGCTGGACTTGGGACCCATTTGGTTTGGGACCCATTTGGTTTCTAGATTCTTAGCCACTTGAGTAGAGTCTTGCAATTAAGTACTAATTTCCTCCCATACATTTTTCATATGCTCTAATTTGGCCAAAAAGCTGAGTGTACAAAATATTTAAGAACTCAAAAAACATCAATTTGAAATCTTGGGAAAAAAAAAGTGTTGGAAGAAAAGCTTCTTAGAAAGTTGATTTTGTAAACTCACATTTTTAATTTTACTTCTCGACTTCATTTGGTTTATTAGTGGAAAAAGGGCCTTTCTGAGTGGAGCAATAAGGCCCAGGCGGGGTTGGCCAGAATAAACCAGAACTCAACAGCAGGGGGATCATGCATGATGGATGGATGACCTGTGAACAGGAAACACTTTTTCATTGCATTCCTGTCCCACAGCTAACTAAACCTCCCATGGTTAGCTAGGCACCATCCATCCATCCATCCACATATCTACTTACCTAGTAACCACCAAGCGACTCACCTAATTACCTACCTATATAGGAACCACTTACATTCCCCCTAACTACTTTACCTTTGGTACTTACCCAACTTACATAAGTTGTTGCCTAGTTACCAAGGTAGGGCAAGAGGAGGTTTTGCAAGATGAGTTACCAAGGTTTCGCATTTCGTAACTCGGTTCTGGTTTATCCAGAACCGAGTTAGTCAGATTTTGAATATGCATAACCTTTGTCTTTATTCGTAGTTAGTTTGATATTAAAAAACTGGCAAATCCATATTCGCCGAAGGAAGAAAGTTGAACTTGAATCCATACCCATCTTGAAATATATATTGTTTGAAAATTTACGATGCGTATTTTTCTCTTAAATGTTATATATATATATATATATATATATATATATATAAATATAGATACCTTATTGGTATCCTGAGAATTGATGAGCCTTAAAATTGTGATACCCGACCAACCATGGTCATAATGGGGTTCCAATGGATTGTGCATAGTGGGGTGCAGGGTGACAACATAAACCCGAGGGCTTCACCCTGATATGGGTAAGAGCTGACAGCAAAGAATCTGCATGGAAACTTCAGTTTAAAATATTAATGATTAATTATTAAAGATAAATTATTTTTAAAAACTCAAAATTATATTGAGTTAAAGTTACTTTTCTCAGTGGGAAATAAAAATAAAAATTTCTTTCATGTTCTGGCAATCCCAAAAGCACAAACCTTCTTAGCTTTGTTGGTGGGGTTTCGCAGAAGCGAAAATTCTTGATGCTCTGGCAATTCCAAAGCACAAATCTTAGCTTTGTTGGTTGGTGGGGTTATAGAGGAAAGAATTCTCTTTGATGCTCTGCCAAAGCCCAAAAAAATCTTCACTGTGTTGGTGGGCTTCTTCAAACGGGAAAAAATAATTCTTGATACTCCCTAGCAAAGCAAAAAAAAATCTTCACTTTGTGTTTGGTGGGCTAAGCTAAGGTGAAAGAAAACCAACCTTTGTGTTTCAAGGATCCATATAATTAAGTTAACTACCCTATGTGAATTTGATCATGAGAGTAGCATATCCAATGGGCTCTTCATTGTTTAGAGTGATTGCAAGATACACATCAACATCTTGGCTTTGAGATGCAATACCTGGTCTGCAACACCAGGAATGGACTCTGACAGCCAGCTTATTAGTGCTTAAAAATGAGCCATATGAGCAAAGATGGCACTTCCAGTTCGCAGAAGCTGTGTGCTTACTTTTCATTTGAAGCAGTCTGTCAATTAGCAGCAATTAGTTAACTTGTGAGTAGTACATTTCATCAAGCAAATGTGTCCATTGCCACAGATACTGGACCTTAGTAGATAGGAGGAAAAACCATGCATCAAAACAGTGGGTGTCTGAAAAAACATGAAAAACATTCATGAAGCACTTATGGATAACTCAGGAGTGTGAGAAACACATTTATTTATGAAGAGTTTATGAGTAACCTGGATGGATGAAGAGCTCCTCCTCACAAAAATTGCTGTGCTGAAGGAATGTTTTGCTTCTGCCAAAGTGAAAGGAAGCAAGCTTGTGCAGAAGAGCCATATAGCTGAACACATGCAATTACCGCCTGTTAGAATAATTCAGCATCTGACCCAGCATCCTCTCTCACAAGCAAAAGAGACTTGGGATGGAAAGAACATGGTAGCATTTCAAGAAACAATTCTATGCTTCAAGATATTTGTTGAGCACAGGCAGGCAGGACATGGGAATGAGCTTCCTCCCTGACCCCTTACTGGAAACAATTCAGAAACTGACCAAAGAACCAACCAGGAGATACTTGATTGAAAGAACCTCAGGTGTCTTCTTGGCCTCAAATCCCACCCCTCCTCAACAAACCCATTGAACATTAAAATCTTTGATTCCAATCCTTGTTGGCATCAGTGCCATCTGCTAACATCTGTAGTTACAGGTCTGGGATAGTCTAAGACGACTCATATGGTTACTAGTTGCTACTACACAGCTTCTGTACAATATTGGAAAAGAACCCCAATCACCATAGCTACAGACATACAAAAAAGCTGCCAAACTGTAAGTCATCAGGTATGAAGAATTGTTGCAAATGCACTTGTGTTTATCAGTATTCAAGCTCTAGAAAACTGGTAGGAAGTAGGCAAAACCCAATTTGCACACAGAGAGAGAGCTCAAACATCCATTTGCAACAAGAGCAGAGAGACTGAGCAAGAAAAGAATGAGCAATCATCTCGTTCAACATGATGGGAACATGTCATAATAAAATCCAGAGGGTGAATCATCATGGACAGCATTTGCAACAGATGCTGCAGCTAAATAAACACTGCAGCAATAATTGATCATTGCTGATTCGGACTCTCACCTTGTACAGATGATTCCTGTTCAAACTGTGCAGATCTACAATTTTGACAACCATAGGTTTTTATCCATTGTGAACTCTAACATCCATCCTTGGTTCTCAGCTGCCTCAAGCTTGAGCTCCTCAAGTCTGAGTGAGAGTGACAAGTGAGGATTATTGGGTTCAATTACACTTGGCACCTCACAAAAGTATATCACGATCTTTCTTTGTCAGCTTCTTCTTCTTCACTGTGAGGATGCTCACCACCATGGCTGATCACCTCTTTCCCCATCCCAGCGCACTAATCTATTAGATTGGACCTTTTTCTTTACAAAATGTAAAATCCTGAGAACACATCGTCTAAATCCCAAACTGCAAGCGAGCCTCCTCTTCAGCTGAAAGATTGTTCTTCTCTCCCTGTGCATGTGTGGCATGATGTCGCTGCCTCTGAGAAAGGATCACATTCCTTGTTCTCATGCTGCATATCCTCTTCCTCCTCAGCATCTGCTCAGCTGCTGTGGCCTCCTCCATGCTAGTCTCCCTCAATACTAGTTTTTCTTCTTTTTTTGGGGGTTTTCTACAAAATGGTCTGGTGCCTGCACAGCTCGAATTGTCAGCAAATTTCTCCTTCATATTCTCCTCCTGAAGCTGGTTTCATCACAAGAGAGAGGATCCTGGAGCTTGACACCAAGCAAGAAGCTCCTAGAAGAAACACCCACTAGTGTCGTTGACCAACAAATTGTGACTGCTGCAAGAGAGACACATATCCTTGAGCTGCTGCGGCTCCTGAGATCTAGAAATGCTAGCATGTGGAAGGAGGAACTGTGTTGATTCCCTGTCGTTGAAGCTCAGCAATGACGCCTTCCATTGACGGAGGCTTAAGGCCTAGCGGAGGTGGAGTCCAGGGATTTGCAAGTGCTTCACTGATCGCAATCGCGGCGTCCAGAATTTCTTGCGACAGATATTGGGATTCACTCCCGGAGATGGTGCTGCTGCAGCAAGAAGCACCGGCAGAAGAAGAAACAGTTCCCAAGAAGTCATCAGATTCGGAAGAATTGCACAGCAGGTACATGGAGTCAGGCAAAGCTTCGTCTGCAGCGAAAAAACTATCCTGATCTGAGGAGAAGTCTTGCAGTAGTACGTCTGCAAGTTTGGCTGTGTTTGACGGCGTAGTGGCCAGAGGTACTCTCATGGGATGAGGGTAGCAAGCTGCTGCTGGCGCTTGCGCAGACTGAGACGCGGCGTCGTAGCTTGAAGCAGGATGCTGCCAGTATGAGCCATCCGGCGCCTGCCAGAAGGAGGGAGGAGGATTCACAGGGGCTGATTGTTGCCACAGATGCACAGAAGAATGATCCACTGTGGGATAGCCCCAGACCTTCAAAGGCGCCGCCGTCAGAAGAAGCTGCTGCTGCATTTGGTGATTATGCGCATGCAAAAGCGTGTGCGGCCGTTGCACGGGACGAGGCTGAATGGGAGGAGGGGAGTGGGAGTTGCAGCAGCTGCTGTGCACAGGAGCCAGATACCGGCGGCTGCTTCTGTTCCAGCAAGAAGCTGCTGCTGCTGCTGCCGCAGAATGGGTATTGCTGTAAGGTCTTCTGTGATGATTGATCCATGATGTCGCTGCCTCTGCCTCCCGAGCAGCAAGATGGCGTCTATGGGAGCGATACTTCTGTAGATGGCTAGCAATGTTGTGTCGCGTGAGGCACTGCACTCCCATTAGCTCTAGAATCCGCGATGGAAAAGCCTTCTCGACTCCCAACTGCTCCACTGCATGTACAAACCGACGGTGCAGCTCCGGTGTCCAGTCTACTTTGGCTTTCTTCTTTCCGGAACCACCACCACCATGAGCGCCGCCGATAGCAGCAGCAGCAGCATTCTTGCTGCTCCCGGCAGTACCAGCTTCTTGTTTCCGACTACTACTCGACCGCACCTCCTTGTTGTCCCCCCCGCTGCTGCATTCCCCGCTAATCTCTGAACCCGAAGAAGCAGCTGCATCTCCAGCAGCAGGAGCAGCAGTTGTAGCACTCTTGGCCACGTCCTCCTGCAACCGCTCCTCCTCACCCGCAACCCCGGAATCTAGACTCTCAGAGGGCGCCACCACCTCCGCGGCGCCGTCCACACATCCGGCCTGGGCATTAAAAGAGTCAAGGCAGCTGATCTCAGACTTGCAAAATTCCATGCAGTGCAAAAGAAGCTTTTCTGCCCCATCTACTACTACCCCACCATCGGCATCACCACGACCCGGTAGTACACCCACACCCTCCTCATCCTCCACTTTTTTCAAGGAATTCAAACACTCAAAGTCCTCTTCCGTTTGCACAAAATCCAAACACTCCCGCGAGACATCAAGGCAGCACTCCACGATTTGGACATCCTGCACATGAGGAGTATGCTGCTGCTGCTGATGAAGAAGAAGAACATGCGAGGCAGTCTCTTCTGCAGCAGCAGCATTGGGACTAGTGTTCAGTTGAAGAAGCTGAGGAGCAGCCACTTCTTCTTCTTCTGCACAATTCTCCGCTGTTTTCAAAACTGAGAAGAGAGATTGAGAAAGAAGAGAGGAAGGAACATTTTGAAGTTCTTCTTCGTCAAAGCTAATCTTCTTCTTCTTCATTGCCTCCTGATCTTCTGTGTCCATTTTCCATCTTCTGTGTCGCAACACTGCGAGTTCGCCTGCCATATCCTCCTCCTCCTCCTCCTCCTCCTCCCTCCCGGAGAGCTCGCCGCACAAGTATCGACGCACAGAGCGTTCACTGTTATCCAGCGACGGCATAGCGTCCCCATTCCTCATTCCTCGGTTTTCATCCATCTAGTCCCATTCTAGCTCTCATAATCTCGCCCCTCAATTCATCCGTCCATTGTATTAGTCATCTCCATCTCTTGTTCTTTATCATTCATCATCCCAGCTCCAGGTGGCGCCCCCTTCCTCAATTTTTAATCCAGTTCAATTCAAGCTCTTATAATCCCACTATGGTCTCTCCATCCCCTAAATTTTCATCGAACCTTAAACTCTCTCTCATACAAAAACTCATTCAATCCTCAATTTGTCCATCCGTTTCTGTTATGCATCTCCATCTCTTGTTCCGTATCATCCATTATCCCAATCGTTGGGTAGCGGCCTCTTCCTTATTTTTCATTCATCTAGTTCAATTCTAGTTCTTTATAATCTCTCTACTTCTGCCCCCCCTGCCTTTTCAATTTTCATCCATCTTCTTTACACCAATTACTCTCTGTCTCTCACATACAAAAACTCACTCCATCCCTCGCACTTTATCATCCACTATCCATCTCGCTGCTTTTCTATACCCTTTTCACACTGGAGCTTTTCGAGATCCCGTTCCCATCCACGTAACCCCGTTCTCGCCCTGTAGTTTAGTTTAGTTTAGTGCCTGAGCCTGCTGACTGTGTCATCCGTACTGACGGACCGTCCGTTCTTGTTTGTTCACATCATGGCGCACAGTGGCCTGTGACGTCGCTAACTCACGAGGCGGTGGGTTATGTTTCATCCAAATTTAAACGA
Organism: Sphagnum contortum; assembly: GCA_963920785.1. Classification (NCBI taxonomy): domain Eukaryota; kingdom Viridiplantae; phylum Streptophyta; class Sphagnopsida; order Sphagnales; family Sphagnaceae; genus Sphagnum; species Sphagnum contortum. The sequence continues at coordinate 3,669,430 of OY987288.1, forward strand.
CCAGTTGCCTACGATCCTACGGTGCAGATCCCACCAGCTCGTCAGGTGATGGATGTTTTAAAATAGCCACTACCGTTTCATGATGATGAAAGCGATGGGTTACTATAGAAGTGGATGTAATCTCTGTTTCATCCAATTCTAGATGAACGTTGTTTTTAATCCACGGCGCAGATTCGACCAATTCACCATTCAAATTGATTCCATCATTCATGACGATGACAGCACCTGGCATGTGTTTTAAAAAAAAGTTCATTCATCGTCTAGAGCTTTGTTGGCCTTGCCTACTACCAAGGCAAGGCTATTGTGTTTAGATTCATTATAGAGTATAGTAGTTTAATGGATTTTTGGCCCCTAGGTGATAAATAATAGGTTTATTTTTATATGAGGATTTTTGAAAGATTATGCTTCGGCTTGTGTTGAAACTTGAGGTTAGTTATAGAGTTATGATATCTTGAAGGATTTTTTAATTTCTTTTAGAGGATTTTTTTTTCTAAGATTAATACATTCTTTGCATGGTGAAATATTTGAATGTCCATAATTCTTCTTTTGCCTTAACACAGTTTTTTAATGTAAATGGCAAGGCCATGGTGTGTGACACACCCCCCTTGTTTCATAACCGAGGTGCATAGAAACAAGAATCCACCGGTCCCCTAACAGTTACGAGCTATAAGTATTATTTAGTAAATTAAAAACATGAGTCAACCAATTATCCCTTTGCACGACGGATTTGTAAATGTTAGTTGAAATTATCCTACAACAAAGATATATCCAAATTTCTCTCCAAAAGAATTACATCGGCATTTTGAAAAGTTGTGAAAAGAAAAAGAAAAAAATATTTGGCCCCCTTTGTATATAGTAAAAGGGCCTTGCTTACAACCATTCAGCTACAAAAGTTGGTCTCCTCACACCAGACTCTGAGGAGAGAACCATACTCTCTCTCTCTCTCTCTCTCTCTCTCTCACTTGAAGCTTCAATGGAATAATGCTTTCTAGTGTGGATTGTGTGTGGCAATCCACTAATGTCCTGCTGGCTGGCCAGTGCGTCAAGAAGCGTGCTTTGTATGAAGATGAGAGAGAACCTTCATTATTTGTCTTCTGGGGTGGAAAGGTGCTGCCACTTGCAAGCCTCGACCCCTCCTGCCCCCACACCAGGTCCCCCAAATCCATTTGTAACTCATGGACTTGCCATGTACTCATTGCAACGGAGGGGGTTTATTATTTACGGTGTTGTGCTATTCTCTCTCGCTCTCTCTCTCTCTTTCTCTCTCTCTTAAACAAAGGACCAGAACGTACAGACTTACGGACCAGTAAATAGACTTGTGATATATCGTTCACGAAAAGCCTTTACCAGTTCTGATCCGTACTAACTGTATTGTAGAAGAACTCACCGTGAACTGGTGGTGGTTCTGTTGTGGTTCTTTCATGAAAACCGCTGATTCTTTGAAATATTCAAAACCCACAACAAACCAGAGGGTATTCTTATTTTTAAATGATTTTCTATTAAAATACCAGAAGCAGAGGGTCTTTGTTTTAATGCTTTTTTTTGTTAAAAATTGGAACCAGAGGTTAATACTAAAACCAAAGAACCACCCAACACTGGTTATTTAGGATCTGCATAGATTTTCGATACCGAATATTATTATCTTTGCAATATAATAAGAAAAGGTAAGAGTGTGTGTGTGTGTGTGTGTTTTGGTTGTTCTTTGCATTCAAACTTCATATTGCTTTTTCCTATGCAATCCAGTTCTCAACCTGTGTGCAACTAGTTCCAGATTTGAGCTTCCTTGTGCTCTGATGACACAGCTTTGGCTTGCTCCACTACCTACCTAGTGAGAGGAATGCTAGGAAGAATGTTAGGTTAAATCATTGGTCTCAAGTACTGTAGTTGGTCTCAACTTCTTCTCAAGCACTGCTTGCAGCATTTGCCATGTTGCACTTTTTGTTATTATTTTCTTCCCAGTAACATTTTGCCATGTTTTGTAGTAGGCTAACCTAGTGTCAAGTCACCTTTTTCCTCGGAATTAATAACATGGCACAAATGACTTTTATGCATTAGGTAGGTGTGTGTAGGAGTTGATGATTGGTGATTTGAATTTGATGCTCTCTCTCTCCCTCCATTTAACAACCTCATGCATTTGAGGCTCTTGTTTTTGTTGCATGTCAAAATATGGCCCAGGGGCTGCATAATATTCTTCTTTCATCATGCAGTCATTCAAGTTGTAACCAAAGTTGTAAGCAAGTCAGGTTGCTCATGGCTCTGAGAATGAATGATGAAGAAGCATGATGACCTAGGGGACGGGGACCTAGGCATTTAGTCATAATCGAATGGTCAGATGAGAAAGTCTAAGGATCATCCGGGAGCAAAGTGGTGTGCATGTCAACAGTTTATATCATTAACCCATGATAGGCCAGTTCATTCCTCATGTTTTTATTTTGGTGGGCATGGTGACAATGGATGAATATTTCGGCACAAACGACGTTTGATTGAAATATGAAGGAATAATTGGTGGAGGAACATGCTAGATTCTTGCTTTGCTGCATGAAATGAACTAGTCAAAGTGGGAAAGTTCAACAGTATTGAATTTGAAAGTTTGTTCCCATCTCCAGTTTAAGACTAGTATAAATTTTATTTACATATATGTTCAATGGATGATTTATGGATGACTTCTAGTGACGAGGCAGTTGTAACTGCATGGCTGAAATTGTAAGTTGTTGAGAATTTGGATGAAGGTGAAACATTTGGCATGATGGTCTTGAAGGTAAAGATTGCAGCTGAATGTGATATATTGGACAGAATTTTCAGATGTGCACTTGCTTGCACCAACTGTTTGCTGCACAGAAGTTGTGATATTTCTCAAGAAGCTACAAAAGGACTGAAGTTTGCTCTGCAATTGCTCTGGAGACTAGACCTAGTCCTCCATCATCAAAATTTCTGAGTGGTAAACTTACACCAAATCCTCCTGAACATCTGAACATCTGAACATCTGACAAGATGCCCAGTTTCTAAACCAACCACATTTGCTGACCATACTTGCAGTGGGTACAGAGGCCTCATCCAGTTTCTCACGTGGTAGGTCATATGTAGCAAATGTAGGCAAGAAACTTGTTATAATACTATTTTCTCAAAGAAAGTGTTCAGATCAAATCCCTTCTTCACCTGAAGATGGCCGGGATCAAAGTCAGGTTGCCTGCAGACACAGGGTCCAAAAAAATACTAAGGATATTGAATTTTGAAGCTAGCCAATAGCTTTGGGTACAAGCTCGTTAAACTTTACCAAGATTTGCAAGGACTAAGGATGATACCATTCATTACTGAACAACTCGAACAGACAAAAACCAAACCCAAAAGGACGAGAGTAGAATCCAACCTGAATGAAAATGGGAAAATTGTGGCGGGTGGGCGAGGTCCAGGGGGAAAGGGGGGGTTGTTCTCGATAAGTACAACAGAGGCATGGAGGACGGAATGGTGAACACTGAGAAGCTGCAAAAAAATGAATAAAAAATAATTTGTTTATTTAATTTGCAGCAACTGGTTTTAGGGAGTCGGGACAATGAAGCACAGAAAAATGGGGATATTTGTGCTGCAACTGGGGGTGGGGTCCAACTGTTAGAGCCAGAGTAACCAGCACCCATCTGTGTACTGTATCATGGAGGACGGATGACCAGTGTCTGGACAGGAAACGCTTTTTCGTTGAATTCTTTTCCCACAGCTGAACACTGAAGGTAGCTAGCTATGTACTTATAAATTACAACTAAGAACTCACATGCATCTACCTACCTTGCAGCACCAAGATCCTTACCTACCTACCTACATGGTAACCACCTTACCTTGATATCTACCCACTTCCAATAGATAGTTACTAGTTTGGGTAATTCTTACTTTTTTAAAAAATAAAAATTGTTGGGTCTAGTTTTTTTAACTATATATATATATTTCAAAGAACCATCCCCAAAAGAAAATCAAAGGGACAAACACTTTTGAAGTGTTATCACATTTTTCATTTTTTTAATGGCCAATTTTTCTCACTATTGTTTCTTGTTTTTGTCATATTAAGTGGTTATATACAAACCATTCTTTACTTTATTAGTTTTTAAAATAACAATTTATATAATAAAAATAATGGTGTTTGTTTGTTTTTTTGAGTTGTTCAAACTTATTTACAAATTAATTTATGACATGTTCTTAGATTTGTCAAATCGTACTGGATAAAAATTCATGTTGATTGTCAATTTTGTAATAAAATAAAATTTTGAAATGTGTTCCTTGGGTCCCAAAAGAGAAAGGGGAGTGAGAGTTCCAAGGTGGCACTAAAACAAATTCACAAAAAAGGTAGTTAATGCAAATTGGGACTAAAATTGTGCACAAACAAGTCACAAAGTAGTTTTTCAATTCACAAGACACACCACATCCTAAACATGAGAATTATGCACCAATTATCTCCTTATAATATACTTTATGGTTGATGGTTGGGGTTGCATCAAAATAACAGAAAAATTCAAGACTCTCAAAAACAAATCTTGAATAATTTTTATTTTGTCAAGTTATGAATCTTGCAACTTTCCAAATTCATAACTCTAATTTCAAAGAAAGATTATAATTCTTGAAAATACCTTTCCAATGCCACAGTAAATATTTGATTTGGAAATCATTTGACATTGGTTTTGAGGTTTTAATGATCAAGAGTTAATTGCCACAACTCCTAGCTCACAACTCCAAATGCACAAAATTTTGAAATCATTTTCAACATTGGGATCCAATACATTTTCTGTGGTATATTAGAAGCCCAATTTGGATTATGTTCACCAATTGCACTTTCAAATATTTTAAAATACAATTTCCAAATTACCACCCTAAAGTTGGGCTTGTGACCAAGGTCACTAACCCAAATTTCAAGCTGAGATAATTTATACAACACCTCCCCCCAAGCTTTGTTAGAGCATCTCAATGTTACTTCCCAATCTTGGATCCCAAAAAACCAAGGCAAGGTGATGCTCCTCGTGAACATCTTTCAATGATATAAAATTTCACAAAATAAAAAAGAGGATGGTTATTATGTTTGGAATTAGTTTTGTTTCACAAACTATTCACAACCTCACACAAACTTACAAGACTCACAACATTGAAATAGTCATTTCCCAAGATTCTTAAATGAAAGTCCCAAAACTATGACATTTTGTGTCTCGAATCTTGAGAGCATCATAACTCCTTCAAAATACATCTAAGTTAAAAATTTGACCCCCTAACACCATTGTAATTCTTGTTGAATTTTTTTCAACAAACTAAATATCATTTATCCGGAACTAATTTGAACCACCACATTACTTTATGAACATTATGGACTCCTAGAGAGTCCCAACTTTCAAATTTTCATTCATCCAAAAAGTCTTAGGGATGCCTCCCCTAGATTCCTAGAGCTTCTTTTTCCATGTGAGAAGGAAGGAGTTTTTCCATAAAATATCTATTGTTGATGCTTCCCTTTTTTTTCTAGGTTCAAATCAAAGCTATTTTCAAGTTCTTTTACAACATCTTATTTACCATACTCTTTGTGCTCCTTGTCTACCTTCAAGTTAATTCCAAATTTTAAGCCCTTCACCTCCTTTGAAAATTCAAAACTATTATCATTTGCAACTACATTTATGGATTGATTGAATGTTTCATTTATGAGTGAGACTTTGGGGCAACATGAAGCGTTTCTAATCGTTTTGCTTTCTTCACAAAATTAATTGCAAGTTATTTCTTTCCAAAACATTATCAAAATAACATGGGTGAAAATCTTTCAAGGTGTACCACTCAAGACAAATAAAACCTAAACCTTACTAAAGTATTTTTTTTCCTTATAATATTTCAATCCTCATCAACATTATTAAAACAAAACATTGTCAAATCATTATGCATCCAAGTTCACTCAATGTTTCATTAGATTTTGAGTGAACTTGGACAAAGTTATCCTGGCGAAAGTGATTAGCCCCCAAGTGAATAGGGACTAGTTATTATAGACAAGTGAATTCATTAAATTAGTTTCTAATTCATAATTAAAAAGGGAACCTAACTCATCTAAACCCACCAACTTAAGCGGCAAGTGTAAAGCTTTGAACCTTTTACCTCCCCTAACTTCCATGCTTAGGGAACAAGTCATGAACCATAGGACCATTATTAAACAAGTAAAATAATTTGTCACCACATATTAGTATACATTTAATTTTCCTAACCTATCTAAGTATTTACCTTAGGTATCTTTCTTACCTATGTTACCTTGTTACCCTATCTTACATTCCTACATAGCCTAGGATATTAATAGGCTACCCAAGTTTATGTGCAAACTATCATAGGCTAGGTTCCTAGGCTAGCTTTAAATTATTTCTAGGTTAGTGTAGGTTACTCACTACACCAAAAACATGGCATATAAGATTGAAAAAATGACTCCATTTGTAATCCTAACTAGCATATATGAATGCGCATGATTACATGACTATGAAATCCATTGTCCCCATCATATGTGCCATAAACATATCCATGGTCATAGTTGTAATTACCATTTGTGACTACAATCATATTTATCACACTCATGGAAAACATATCCAATAGCTAAATTTTAAATTTAAAAATATAAACATACCTTTTTTTTATTAATGTTTCCTTCCCATATGGAAACCTAAAATTAAGAAATAATTTTTTTTGGCCCAATTGTGTCATGCCATGTGCCAATCAAAGTTTAGTCAAATAAGGCTAGGAGAGTTAAACTATGCAACCTAGTGTAGGACACCTAGGTTAAGTGACATAGTCTAGAAAAGCCTAGCCTAGCTAGACCACCTATGTGATTTAACCTAGGACATTTAAGCTAGGTGACACAATTTTAAAAACCTAGCCTAGGATAAACCACCTATGTATTATTGAATAGGTTTTTACCTTTACAATCTTTCATTATTTATTTATTTATTTAGAGAAATGAGAGGTTAGGCAGTTTCAAATTAAATTTGGGGTCCACTTTCAGAACCTAATTAAAGTCCCTCCCCCTCTACCCTCATTTCTCTTAGGGTTTAGAACCACCTAGCACCTAGCCATTATCATGCTTGGGTTTCTCTTTTTGTCACAACCTTCCCTCATGACGTTTGTGGTTGTGCTTCAGCCTGGCCACAAGTGCCAACACTCATTTTGATGACAAAAGAGTACCCTAGCCATAGCCTAGGGTCAGTTTTCAACATTGGCAAAACAAATAATTATTTTATTTTTCAAAAAATAATTTCCACACTTTTTTCTAATTTGAAATTATTAATATCACCATGATCTAATATGATATTATTGTCATATGAGTAAGCAGGGTATGATAAAAAAAAATTTATGATGATTTTCAACATGTCAACTTCATATTTTCACCCAAAAAAAAATTGTTTCACTATTTTGAGGATTATTTGATGAGGATTACTTGATGACAAAAAACTGACCTTAGGGTAAGGTAATCACACTTCAAAAATTGTGTGTCCCCCTCTACCTATACCCTATTTTAGGGTTGTGGCAAACCCTAAATGGAGGGTGTCTTATTCCTTTGGAAACAGGTCAGCCCTAGATAAACTTTTGGTGAAATGGGCCATGTGTCATAGATGTGGATAGAGCAATTTGTGGATAGATTGGTGCCACATGGCACATGGTCCAGAGCTAGTAAGATAAACTGAAACAAAATCCTAAAGGTAGATATATATAATAGGCTACTATATATAAACCCTAAACCCTACTACTACTACTACTACCCCACTCACTCATATGTTCTTAAGTCTTTTATGGGCACAAAATGTGGATTAGGATTAGGTTGTGTTGGTTGACATTCACCAAAAGCTGAAGCTTGACATTAGTGTCTTTTTGCCTTCCACAAGTTGACAAAGTGTGTGCAAGCAAACCAAAGCTGATTCTGGGAACTAGGTGTGTTTTTTAATAGGGAGCTTTGCTACTTGGGAAAATGCTCTCCCTACTCACCAATTTCCCTAGTACCAGAGTTTTTTTTTTTCTTTTTTGGGGGAGGTATAATTTTGCAACTTGGGATTTGTTTTTGCAGAAAATGAATTATAAAATTGTGATTTTTAGCCATTTTTTGGAACTTTTTTGAATTGAAAATAAATAAATAACCCATATCTAGACCTGTAATTTTGTAAAAATGCTACAGCCCACCTAGCACAGTTGCCATTAATGCTAATGAATGCTGGGGGACCCTCCCCCATTGGACCTACTTGAGGAATTTGTAAAGAAAAAAAAACCCTAAGTACCTCAGACAAATAATATGAACAATGGTTTTGATGAGTCATAATATTTGTCTGAGGTACTTAAGGGGTTTTTTTTCTTTTTCAACCCTAAACCCTAAACATCTATTGGATGCCCATTGTGACTCAGTTATCGATGAACCTCAAGTGAGCTAATATCTTGTTTCACCTTGATAACCCATTCTATAAGAACATAAGTCCTATTTATATATATAGAGAGAGAGAGGTGAATATTAGGTTAGAAAATAGGTGATTGCTAGCTAAGTAGATGGTTTACACATGGGTAAAGGATTGTTTTACTACTTGCCTACTAACAACCTTGAAACACCAACTGAGGTAACCACTATGGTTAGCCATTTGGTGATGAACTGGTTGTTTGATTTGGAAGAGGTTTGTTGCAAGGGTTTAGGGGTTTAGGGGAAGAGACATTAAACTAGAGAAAGAGAGAGAGAATATTAGGAGGAGCAAACAACGGACCCTTCATATGATAAAGTAAAGTGGGATTCATATTAATTTTAATTTGATGTAAGGTTTTCACCCAAAGTGATTTAAATATTTTTTAAAAAAAGAGCCTCTTTGACTTTGATTCTGATTGGCCCACCATCAAAAAATAATAATCCCACTATGAGCACTCGTAAATTTAAAATAGGCATGTGACCTTGCCTTTTCCCATCCCTGCCCCCCACTTCATGCATTATTTGTCAAAAATATCCCATTCCCCCTCTCACCATGGGAAAAAAACCTTGGCCTTGTTCATGAGGACATAGCCTAGTCAGTGGTGGTGTTCACAATCACAATTGCAAGCTTGTTTCTTATGCAATATACTCTCTCTTCTCTAGACTCTGGTAATCGGTACTTGAATCCTACCCCTCCGTGGTGTTCCCAAGTTCCATTGAACAAAGAAACTCACAAAACCAAACCCAAAATGTGACACATTACATGGCCACCCACCTCCATGAGTTTTAGTAACACCCATGGGTCGTAAATTACCACTCAAACATGGATCATATTGGGGGGGGGGGGGGGGGGGTTTGAGCCCCTTCTATTTATTATATTTAAATTCAACATATAGGTGAGTCTATGTTACTTCAGGCACAATGCCAAATTTCATATCATACCATTTGTATTTGGGTCATACCCTAAGAGGTAGAAGCTTATGACGAGTATTAGGTACCAAATTGAGGTGGGGAGGTGACCATCGAGGAACTGGGCAAGGGCCCTCAAGCTCAGCTGTCTTATACCCAAAATTGTAATTTTTTTTTTACGTGGTACTACCCCACATCCCACTTGAGCTGCACACCCACTTTCCAAGGATTGTAAGTCTACTTTCTACTGCAAGTAGTGAAGGGGATCGTTGTTGTCGGAGCCTACTCATGGATTGGATTTGGGTCCCAGGCATCAACTTGCTGGGAAAATCCAACACTATGGGTGAGTTTTACATCCAACCATCCAAAATGCTTTTCTACGCCGGTTGATTTGATGAATTCATTATGTTTAATTTTCCATTAAAACATACCTTAAGGCAAAAGAAGAATTATGGAAACTTGAATATTTCAACATGCAAAATATAATCTTCCCCAAAAAAATCCTCTAAAAGAAACCAAAATCCTTCAAGATATTATAACATTCTATGTAACTAATCTCAAGTTTCAACACAAGCCAAAATATAGCATCTTTCAGAAATGCTCATATAAAAGTAGACCTATTACTACCTAGGGGTCAGAATCCCTGAAGCTACTATACTCTATGATGAATCTAAACACAATATTTTAAGGGCCTTGGTAGGCAAGGCCAGGGACAAACGATCGGAGCTGCCAACAAACAATAGATAAAACAAACAAACAGATTGCCTAGGACTCTGTAAGAATTTCATCATGCGAAATGAAGAATGATATCAAAGGCTGGCCCATTCAAATTTCAATCGGCCAGTGGGGTATGAATGAATTGTTTGTTGAGGGAAAAACATAACGCCCCTACAGTCTCTGCCTGTCACGAGATGCTGAATGAGCCTTCGCTCATCGCAGCCCAGAGCATGGAGAGCAGTAGACTAGTAGTAGCCTTTGTTTCTTTCTTCTGAGCTGACAAAAGAATTTCTTTTGGATCACAGGTGATGAGTTAGAGCGCACAGGATTCGAAGGTGATGGAGGTTCTCAGAGAGATCCTGCAAAGCCAGCCGACACAAGATTGTCTTTACATATTTGCAAGCTTGCTTGCTTGCTTGCTTGCCCGCCCGCTTTGTAAGTACTTCATTACCTTACCTTCCATTTGTCAGACATGAATGGCCCCTTGGTTTTGTTTTCGTGACCTTCATATCGTGAACACTTGAGTACAGAACATCAGTACATTCTGTCTCTCTTTAGGCAAGGAGTGCCTTGGACAAGGTTAGGAAACCAGCGCTGGCGATTATTAGAGAACGGAGGCACATCCCTGAGGATTATCATGGTGGAGCTTATGACCCCACAGTTATCAGGGGGCAGTGCTTACAACCCATGGGTTATCATGGCGGTGCTTGCAACCCAATTTTCATATAAGCATGTTCTCAAAAATTTGGAAAAATTTAACTAATGGGTCATAAATCCCCGGGTTCTATTGCCAATTCTTCATAAACACGACAACTTTTTTAACATTTTTGAAATGGCTGACTCCAACAGTTCTTTGATTTCAATTTTTTTTCCCCTCCAACGAAATGAATGCATGATTCTCTGATTCTAGAATGTTTAAGGAAATGGAACTGATGGTTTTTAAAAACAAAGATGTTCAAATAAACATACAACATTGGAGAAAACCGGACCTTCCTAAGAGGATGGCAGGCGAAGGGATGAATGAAACCAGTGGGAGTGTCTGGTAAAACAATTGAAAGCTGAAAGATCTGAGTTGAAGTGTGGCAAGAAAAATTCTCTCTTTTTTTTCTTTTTTTCTTTTTTTTTGAAATTTGAAAAATTAAAAAAAAGAGGGAAAAAATGATGTGACAGAAACATTTTCATTTATGGAATTTTTTGGAAAGGAAAAAAAGAAAAAAAAGGCTGGTGAGCATTTTGGAAAGCATAACATCAATAGGTGAACCCAAAAAAGATTATTGGTTATAAATACAAGAATGTTGGACAAGGTTGAGGGAGCAGCTGGTTCCTTCTTCATACAAGAATATTTCTTCTTTCAGTTGAAGATTTTGCCACTTGGTGATAAAAAAGAAAGGGTGGGGTGCAACTTATATATAAAGGGTTTTTTGGGGGAAAAAGTGGCGTAAAGTTTTCACAGTCAAAAAAAAAAGTTGAAAATTGTCATATTTAGACCCTAGGTTCGGGCATATCACCAACTGGAGTTTCAAAAAAAAAAAAAAAAAAAAACACTTTTCTCTCTGACCTATAGCCAAATTTGGCTAAATCTTCTTGTTGGTGGTTCACCAGTTCACCTAACTTACAAAATTGCTCAAAAAAAAAAAAAAAAGCCCTGGAAATTGTGAGTAGTAGGGGTTTTTACCAAAACTTTGAAATGATGAAATATATAGTCTACCAATAGTGAAAATCACCTTAATTTCAATTTGTGTGCTAACATTCTACAAAGAGGAGGATCTGATATAAAATCACTTTCCTCCCATATTTATGCTAGTTTTCACAAACCCTAAAATCCTTGTGACAGTATAATTTTATTTTATTTTGGATTGTTGGCTTACACCATTTGACAAATCAAATTTCTAGCTATAGATCCCACCAAAAATCTACAATATTCACCCAGAATCAATGTCCAATGTTGCAGACATGGGTACGAATATTGACATTTAATGAATCAAATTTAAGTGGGCGGTTCTAATAGTAAAATTTCATTAGTGTTTAATTTAAACAAAATAAATCACCAGTTATTATTTTAGAGAAAACAGAGTTGGGTCCTTTAATAGGAGTGCAATTGTGTGACATGCTTGACATGTGATCAAGTATCTACTAGACCTCATCACTAGTTGGTGGTGTCCATGGGCTGTCTGACTCACAAAAGAATTGGGTTGTACCATGAGTTGTTGAGGGAACAAAGAAATTGGTTATCCTTTCACTCACCTGAAACTGGTTCCAAACTGTCGATTCTATTGGAAAGTTTGGCAATGCGGAGAACTACTCTTTTGAGTTCATTTACTCAAAGATGTGTTTAATTCAAACATTTGAATTTGGAATGTGCATTGTTTCATTCAGGTTTGGTGTTTCTTGCCTTGAAGGTCTAATAATTTGCCATTAATTGTATTAATTCACTATCATGAATGAAAATTTGAGTGTGCACACTTTCTTTAAGTTTTTTGCAAATTGAGTAATCTTCATTGTTCCAAGGTGTGGTTCCAAAGTGATGATCACAAGTATGTCACTAACAAATTTTGTTGAGTTTTCTTTTCCAATTGTTGCACACATTAGCAATTTTCTGTTGGCTATGGATTTGAAATTAAGTGCACATTTGGAGACTACATTCCTTTACCACCTCAAAACCCCATAAGGACTTGCTTGAAGGCTAATGATAGTGTTCTTAAAAAAGTCCTTCAACCAATTACATAGTTTGGCAAAGAAACCACTTCCTGAACTTCTTAGCTCTCCATTGCCCTCTTATCAACCCCACAACCTTGTTCAAACTTCATAATCTACATCATAAAGTTGACCAGTGTAACATCACACAATAATTAGAAACTTTGGACCAACCTAACTAACCTTCTAGAATTGCAATAAACTCTGCATTATCAAGCATAGACTATTACAACAATGTAAAACAACACCACTACAAGTTTGAACACCTCCATTACTATGGAACTGTCACATCCTTTCTCCACCCCTTGCCTTCATGTTGCCATGGATGTTCCCCACTTTCAAATCCATAAAACTTTTCTTTCCCTCTTAATTTTGATATTCCTATGTATATGTAGTCATATTAATTGCAATTTGGACACTTCACAAACCTACCAATTGCCCTTCTTCACAATAACTGGGGAGAATAGAGAAGGGGTACGTAGTTTTACACAATATGCGCTTGCATAGCAGGATAAGATCCACTTACTTTAGGCTCTGATTCCATACATTTGGCCTGCTGCAGAAGAGGAAGCCCTGAGTCCAATCTCACCAAAAAAAAGCCATGCAGCTTTCATACACAGAACTTATGTTGGAAGACTTGAGATGCAACAAATGCATCAGACTTTTTGCACCCAAATGTAAAGCATCCTCTTCACTTGCTGGCTGTAGATTAAACCTGTGCTTTACTAAGTACAAAACACTAGAATACATCTTACCGACCTATACTACAGTGAGCACTACCTGAAAATTGGGCTGTCAGGTGGATCTAAATCAGTTAGCTGTACCACACAGCGTTTCCAGAGTTTCTGAGACAGAAAATTACCTGTGGCACAAAGGTTGACTGCACACCTCGTATCCTCATGTGCATCCCAAAACTCTCAAAATCAGTCAAATTTCTACCCTAAGCATCTGCTATGCAATCTACATCCTAATGTTTTCAATCCTTTTAGCCTTATTCGGGCAGATCATCTGCCATGAATAATGCAGTTATCACAATCTGGGAATTGAAAAGCTTCAAGCATTCATCTCCACAACTGCAATCTGATGTTGTGTGATTAAGATAGAAGTTTCCTTATGCCAGATTTTTGCTCATTACTTAATTGAGTTGGAAACTTGATGTCAAACTTGATTCGGAGGTTGCCTCTCTTCCCAGGCTCTTTGGCAATGGGCATACCCTCCTTGGGCAGGACTTTTTCATACCCAGGCTGGATGATATCTGGAACAGAAACACTTAATAATCTTCCATCAAGAGTAGTTACAGGGATTGTACAGCCTGTGAGGGCATCACCAAGAGAAATTTTCTGGACCATAACAAGATCATTCCCATCATGCTTGAATTTACCATGTGGGCGCTCCTCAATGACAAAGACTAGATCTGCTGCCATCATACCTGGCTGCTCATTGCCCTTCTGTGGGAATGTGATTTTTGTGCCTTTCTTCCATCCAGGCTTCACATCAATTGTGAGTATCTCATTCAACAGAATCTTCTTTCTGCACAGCAGCACCCCAGAAAACAAATATTTCTCAAGTATTTCAACACACCAGTTCTTTTCAATCTGCTTTCTTCAATCCCAAGTACAGACTTGAAAGAACACAAAAAAGTGTCTTATGGAAGATGGTTTCAATTACCCAGTTTCATCAGTGACAGTTCTTGAAATCTTCATTTTCCTGGTGGAGCCCTTGTAAAGCTCTTCAAGAGTGCATTGAAGCTTGTTCTCAGTAAGGGCCCCTTTCTGATGCCCGTCAGATTTCTGCTGCCCACCAAATGAAGGGAAAGAATTCTGAGCATCTCCAAAGCCTCTGTACATGCTATCCCCGAATGGACCATTGTGGCTTATACCATTCATACTCCCCATTCTGCCCATCCCTGGGAAAGGGCTAGAGGCACCAAAGAACTCAGCAAAAATATCCTCAGCATTTCGAGGGTTGAATCTTGATGAGTTTGTTGCAAACCCACTGTTGGAGAAGCCCTGTGTTCCTCCACTGGAATTGGGTGATGAAAAATTTGCCTTCAACCCCTCCTCTCCATAGTTGTCATACAAACTTCGCTTTTGGGGATCACTCAACACCTAGTATCACATATTACTTGCAGTTAAATAATGTGCTCTATGCCTTGGCAGGCAACTGCATGATAAACTTCACCCGCAGTAAAGAGACAAGACCACAGAGTGAGCAATTGACCAAAGGCTTACCTCGTATGCCTCTGCAACCTCTTTAAACTTGGCCTCTGCTACTTTCTTATTGTTGGGATTTTTATCAGGGTGCCATTTCATTGCCAGCTTCCGGTAAGCCTTTTTGAGGTCATCATCAGATGCGCCCTTACCAAGTTTCAAAACATTGTAATAATCTACACCCATTCCAGACTCTGGAGTGTATTTTATTCAACTTTGCCCGTACAACAACATCAGCAACCCGATATTGTTGACCTGGAAACACTGCCGTGCACCATAACTGGGCACCACTGCCAACATCTGGAAAGTTGTCTCTATTGTCACCAGTAATAATATTACAAGACAACGAGCAAGCTCCTGCAAAAAATAAATAGCTGCATGCCATTATCCATACAATCTCTGAGAAGCAATAATCCATGCCATAATTCAGAAGAAAAGCATCAAAACTTTATGACTCTATAAGTTCAGGATCATCATGAATAGAGGATGATCTACATGTTAAAAACACATATGAATGCAGCACCTCAGCAGTAGGCAAGATACTATGCATCAGATGAGTGTGACTCTCTCTAGATGCAATGGTAAAAAAATTCTAGCATAGATATTTGCAAATGAATTCACTTTGTAGCACAGTGTTTGCTGCACTGAGAATGGCATGACCGCTGAACTTCTGCGATAATATTTCTCCCCAGATCAACATCATTCAGCATGTATCCATCCGCTGTCATGATGCAATGCGCGCACCAACAGATGACTAGTCGACTAGGTAGTTCTCTCACGAAAAGAAACAGGAAATCTGGCACAAGATTTTGCAAATGGAGACCCTGATTATTAGGGCTTGATGAGGGAGAAGCGCACAGCATCAAAATCATATTGCTGAGGAAAATTGGCTTCCAGTTCTCCGGCAGTAATAGAGAGGGACAAGTACTGCAAAACTTCATTTACCACAGTATGCGGAAGGAAGACATGTTGACAGACATGTTGCATCCTTTCCATATTCAAAAAGCCTACTAACCAGAAAAAAAGAACTCCAAAGACAACATCTGACACGGAACACCAAAAAACAAGGAAAGCCAGAAACTCACGACGACATACGAAAGAAAATGTGACGGAGCAACTTAGCAAAAATCCGCTACAAGACGAAAAACAAGACAAGAAACCGAAAATCCAGCTGCATGAATGCATGCATGATCGCCATCTAGTCACTCACTCACTGTCAGCATGGCATAACGACGGCAAAAAAAGAAAATCACAAAGAAGAAGCGAAGAGAAAAGCTCTCTAAAGAAACGTTACCAGAAATGACAAAGAGTAGATGATTGCACGGAAGCTTTGCAGCAGAAGAGCAGTAATAGGATGATCGGATAAACGCAACCACCTCTTCAACTGTACGCTCCTCCAAAACCACCTATACTCTCTCCTCTCTGTGCATGTATGTGTAGATGTTTCTCTCCCTTTGTCTTTCTTTCGTCTCTCTCACTCTCTCTCTTTGTGTGTGAGTCTCTTTCACACACACTGAGGTCTCTTCTGCCTCTTCCTGGAACTTTCTTTCACAGGTTTTGTGCACCGAACTGGCTACCACGTGCTGTCCATTTAACTGTAGAACTAGGGGAACAAGAGGAGGGTCCAATGTGCGAGGAAAGCAAGCAAGCAAGAGGAGTTCGTCGTCAAAGGGAAGAACGAGGAAGCGCAGCGATGGCGGCAGGCGGCGGCAGCAGCAGAAACAAAGCAACCGTCAGTACTGCACACTGTGTGTCTGTGTGTGTGAATGCGTCGGTTCTCGTTTCTCTCCCCCTTCTGTCAGCTTTGGACGAAACAAAAAAAATTACAGTGACAGAAGAGCGGTCTCATGGATGGATGAAAAAAGTACTCCGACAAAGTCCAGCGGTCTCATGAAAACCTTACTCTGACAAAAGTCCAGCGGTCTCATGGAAAGATGAAAATTTTACTCTGACAAAGTCCAGCATTCTCATGGATAGATGAAAGCTTTACTTTGACAAAAGTCCAGCCGTCCCATGGATGGATGAAAATATAATTCTGACAAATGAGTGGTCTCAAACATCGGATGACGTTTTTATGATTCGTCTGATTGGATGGATGGATTGATGGATGTGAGTTGTTGCAACAGTAAGCTAGCTAGCTAGCTAGCTGGCCCACTTATTATTATTATTATTATTATTATTAATTACTGGATTTTCCAGCTTTTAAATTCTCCCATTGTCGACTCTGTCAGAGTCCTTTTTCATCACTGGCCATCATGAATGAATGAATGAGGAGGCCGTCCTGTACTTACGGAGCTTTTACATTGCCTTTTTCATTTAATGAGGGGATGGATGCGCAACTAATAAGTTCATTCGTGTAGGGCCGCTCTCAGTTTTCATTTATTTGCTTGGAATTTTTTTTCCGGGGCAGTTTTATGTGTTTTTCTTTCTTGACTGCTTTTTACATGAAGCAAAATTACATGAAAAAAACACACTCCTCATGGATGAAAGTGGGGTGTCACAATGTGACCATTCCATTTACATTAAACAAATATCTTAATGCAAAAGAAGAATTATGGAAATTCAAATATTTCACCATGCAAAAAAAAAAAAAAAAAAATCTTCAAAGAAAAAAAATCCTCTAAAAGAAATTAAAAAATCCTTCAAGATAATCATAACACTCTATATATAACTAATCTCAAGTTTCAACACAAGCCCAAAATATATATCATCTTTCAAAAATCCTCATATAAAAATACTAGACCTATTATTATTATTATTATTATTATTACCTAAGGGCCAACAAAATCCATTAAGCTACTTATACTCTATAATGAATCTAAAACACAATAATCCTTGCCTTGGTAGTTATAGGCAAGGCCAATAAATAAATAACCTCGAGTGGAAAGTTAGTAGGCAGAATTGGCCACAGCTCTCCAATCAGGCCTCTGGGGCTGACCGAGCTGCCCATGCTTTTTACCTGCAACTTCGATCCCAGAGGATCTTGGGAGGTCAGAGCACAGAATTACCAAAATCCTCACCCACCTTTCTTCCTCAGCCCCCTTTTCAAAACTGGGGACGGAATCCAAAGTCAGGGTGAAGCAGTTCACAGGAAACCCCCCCCCCCCACAAAAAAAAAAGAAAAAAAAAAGGGGGGGACCAAACTGGTTTTCTCACCTAAATCAATCGTCACAAGGATTTCACCCCCAGTTTTGGATTTGCTGCAGCTGCAGCGTCACTGTTGCTCAAACAAAAGTCTTGTCAGGATAGAAACACACAAATCTTGTGAACTGGATGATACCCAGTTTCACTCATGTTTACCGACACACTCAAATTACAGGGGGTTACACCAATATTGATGTTATCTTCAAAAGTCACCTTGTCTTTGGGCCCTGGTTTGACACTGCAATCTCTTTTTTCATCCCCAATTTGAAGTGCAATCCATAGTTGGAGTGAGTGAATCTGGGCACCATCCAATAAAGCTGGCTGGCTAATTCATCAGGTCACAAGATTAGCAGGATTTTATTCTGACAAGACTTTAAATTCAAAGAACACTTTATGAGCCAGCAATGAAGATGAGTTTGGTCACTACACAATGCACTACACAATTTTCTACAAGTTTCTATTCACTCAATGTAAATAGGGTTTAGGATTGGCACCATGTTCATACATCTATTGTCCCACAAAAAACACCAAATTCCTGAAACTTCATCCAACCTTCAACCCCAAACCTTAACAAGACTTGGAACAATAGTTAGATTTCATATTTTTGGTTTGTGTATTTTATCGTTTCCTAATTGCTTCCACATGATTAAGGTGCACCAAAAGTGGCACAATAGGAATCCATTTTTGCATAGTTTTTAATGTTATCAAAACTTTCACAAATAAATATGTCAACCAAAAATCGTTTTTTTATTTTTGCAAGAACTATTTCTTGCCCTCCTTTCCTAATACATTATTGAATATTTTGAATGAGAAAAAATTCATCAAATTCAAAATTTTGACATTGAAAATGAGATAATGAATTCTGAGGCTCTAAAAAAGTACTTAAATGTTTATTCCCATTTGTAACATATCTCTAATAAGTCCTAATATTTTTTATTTTTTTCATTTTAATCATACAACTTATGGTAGAGTACACCATAACATATTTCATTTAAGATTCCAAGAGTTATAAATTTATTTTAAAATGTGTATGGACTATGACACAAGATGAAACACAAATTTAAAAGTCCTTCAAAGACCAAAAGATAGTCATTCCGTTTTTGTTTTATGCTATTAACTTCCGATAACAATGTATATTATAATTATAAGTCCCTTTTTATAAATTTCCTTATTAATTGGAGTTAAAGAGACATTGCCATAATAAGAGGTACTAGATTTATGCTTTATGATGTGCATAAAATGGACAATGTAATTTGTTTTTTGTTAGGTATGGTTTGGACATCCCTTTAACATGTTGACAAATTTAAAGATTGCATATATAATTTAAAAAATGTTAAATTATCACCTACAACTTGGCCACATAAGAACCCCAAAAAAATAATACAATTTTTTTTAATACCAAAATTGCAATTGCCACACAAAATTAAAATTTATTTTTTGTCATGTCATTAAAATCAACATATTCCTCCATGTGATCTTCAAAATTATTTTTCATCTATTCCACAAATTGGCTTCATAATCCCCAAAATTATCAAGGGGTTCAACTCATGTCCTGAACCAAAATGGGGATCACTTGACCAATTTTTGGAACTCAGCACAAATTGATTTAAATTTCAAGCTCCAAGTTAATATTTATGGAGCCTTATTAAAATCCCAACAATGGAAAAGATGTGTTTGACTTTAGTTCAATTGTTGATGATACTAAAAACTTGACAAACCATCTACTTAGTAAGTAGTAGGAAATCATACTTGATTTGCTTTCCACCACGTTAATGGATCTTCACAAGATTTTGGAATTAAAACAAATTTCAAAAACAAGATAGATCACATTTCACCTATAATCAAATAAAAGCAAACATAAAATGAAATGGAATCAAATGGTGCATTATGCAAAAGTTATAAGGGCTTTGGGAATACAATGCCCAATTGTTTAATATTTTTTCAAAAAAACATTTTTGTGTGGAAATTAAAAACCAACATGATAATCAACATCAAAAATAACACATTGAAAATCAATACAAAAGATTGATTATCAATTTTTAGTCAATATTATTTTTGTAGTTTGCATGTTGATTGTTAACTTTTGAGTTTAAAATAAAATTAGAAACTATAAGCTAGATAAAAATAAAGTTGGGATTAAAAATTTACCCGTTCAATAATTATGTCATTTGTAGAAAGTCTTGAACCAAACATAGTTAAAATTGGTGCTTGTCGTGGCATTACAATTTGTTGCTAGATCTACAATAAGATGAAAATTTCAATACATAGAGGTCAAAAAAAGGATTAATGTTCAAATCATACATTGACGTAACAACTATGATTTTCTCTCTTTTCCCACACAATTGTTCATAATGTATAGATCCTTGAATATGAAGCCAATATCATTTGAACCCTCTTTCAATGTCTCACCTTTAATCGCTTCCTATTTGCAACCATAACAATTTTACATCAAATGAAGCTTGGGGAATGTAAATTATTTGATCTTCCAAGCCAAGCTTTTTTTGGGTTAGTTTGACTAAAGTTGATCATATTTGTAATGGCATCACTAAAAAAACAATAATTGTAACATTGATTGAACATTTAGTTTGATACAACTAGGGATAGAATTGATGCAATAATTTATGTACAACAACCCAAGATGTGTTGAATTCTAGCCTACGAAACCAATGTATGCCAACTATAACATACATTAATTGTAACCTAAAATTATAAAGCTTGCTAAAACATTACAACTTTTGAAGCAAACCTTATATTCATTAATGTATTCAGCTTATGCACAAGTGCCAATTTGCATCAAAACAAGCCTTTGCACATTCCACCCCACTGTTCCCAAATTGTTTTGGCCATGTTATATAAGCTTGTAATTATACATTGGGCAACCTTGATACTCATTGGTTGCAAACCTAAATTCACCTTTTCATCAATAGTGGCTTATTAACACGCCTTGGAAAATGCATGGTTAAAACAATTATTTTCAAATGTTTCTTAAATCCCCAAATTATTTCAACCCACATTCAATTTTAAGACATTTTTCATTATAAATAAATTTGTCCTTTCATTTTTCATATAACATATGATATTGTTTGCAAGACCTACAATTGGTTAGCAAAACCAACACTCGTCATTCCTTTTATTTCAAAATGACCAGCTATCTCATGTTTGGTTCTTGATATGAAATTAGAAAATTAATAATGAGAAAATATGTAATGTGCACCTTTTTTCATCCAAAGGTCAATGAGTTGTGATTGAAGTTGCATTATTCACATGAACAAAAACAAAATTTTCAAGCGTGTGTTTCATCATAGAAAATATATTTCTTTGGTTAAAGTTTACATGATGAAAATACCATGCATGGGTTTTGTTCAAAGCAAATCACCTCATCCATATATTTTAAACCATGTTCAAAAGGAGTAACTCCTTCATAACAATCAAAACAAGACCATAATAAAGCTATCCATAAAACTATCCTTAATTTGAACCTCACTTTGATCTTGATTATACCATTCATCTTCCTTTTTTGAACTATCCATAAAGTCCATCAAAGTGAAGAATAGCCTTCAAAACTAAGGATAAAATCCTCAAAAGTGACTACCATAGTTTCATTTTTAACCACATTATTATCTACCTATATTATTGGTCACATAGACTAAGGGGCTACCTAGTAAGAGGTTAATTATGTTAGGCCTACTTAATTGTGTAACTACCAATGGGCTACCCACTTATTTACCCATGGGCTACCTACCTATACTTACCTACCAATGGGGTATTTATCTATATATAATACCCACCTACATATATACGATAGGGACAATGAAAAGTCTACATGAAGGCTTATCTAAGGGTTTACTTATAACCTAGTTAAACCTTGAGGCATTTTCTTAAATAGTTCCTAGGTAGGCTTTAAATAACCCCTTAAGTAACCTTTTCGTGTCCATAACATAAAAAGTCCTTAGCTAACCCTTTAAGTAGGTTTTGTGTAATCATTTACCCCCTTAAGTATCCCATAACATAGTTAGGCCCCTAGGTAGATAGGTAGATTAAGTAGACACAAGCTAAAATTGAGGAGGAAGTTCCTCCTTCGTTATTTTCCTTTGGAACAATCCCATCCTATATTTTGACTTTCATCCTTAGTTTTAAGGAAACATAGGGTTTGGCTCCTCTGTTCTTTTGACTTTGTGAATAACTTGAATGAAAGCTTTTTGTGATTCTTCACCTTTTTGTATGAATTGGGAAATGGAACTTAAAGTGATAACTTTTTAGATCTTGAAGTTTTTTTTTTTCAAAATGCTTTAGTGATGTATAACACCTTTGTGAAACCTCTATAAAATACATATCAACAACATTAGCTTGTTCATAGTCAACATGTTTTTTCATGTTCTATTCTTTATATTGCAAGGAATTAATCCTTTTTTCCCTTTGGTTTTGAATTTAAAAATGTTATCAATTAAAGTAGAAAGATAGCAAAGGATACATCAAATAATTTGTTCATGTTAAGTGTAATAGGTTCATTGACAAATGTTTAGTTCATAGAAGGCCCATGGACCAAACTTAATTGTGTAAGGGATCTAAAATAAAGGCCGTTGATGAAGCATAACTAGTTGTTTTTGGAGTTTGACCTCACAATCTTATATTGAAATTGTGGTTATAGACCTACCAAATAAAGAATTCACAACAATCACATTAGGTGGCAACAACATGTTGCCTTAGTCTTGAGGAAGAGGTTGAGTATCAAGTTCTTTGAGAAAGGAAGGTTTGATTGACATTTTCATTACAACACATGAATGGGATTATAAAATGGAAGACATAAATTGTGAAATGACCATTTAAATTGGAAGATGGCAAGACAAACATTAAAATGGCAAAACACAACACAAAAACAACAAAACAATTCACGTGTTTCATGTAACAACAAAAAACACAAATGAGACACTCGGGTGGGGGGGGGGGGCGGGGGGGGTATTAATATAAAAAATTAAAAAATACGTGAGTAAAAATATAGAGTGCAATATATTTGTTGTTGAGTCAAAATTATAAGTTAATTAGTTAAAAGTAAGGTAAATTTGATTCAAATGATCAATTTAATTATAATATAAGGTATGTAATAATTTGAAATAATAGATTATAATTAATATATGATTATTATGTATATATTAGAAAATTAAATAATAATGGGGTGACAAAAAATAGGTTGGATAATTATTTATAAACCCCCCCCCCCCCCCACACACACACACACCCCCCCCAATGGTCGTTTGACACACAAAAATCCCAAACTTTACACTAAATGTCCCCCTTGAGATGAGACATGATCAAAGAAGAAATTTACAATTGAAACTGAATAGAGGCCTTTTGACATTGTGCACATTGAATGTTTGGAGGTGGCTTCAAAAACAATTACAAAAGCTTGAATAACAAACAACCTTGAAAACCAAATGAAACTTACAAGTTCAATGCACAATTTCATGTAGGCAATGGAATAAAAAGTTCATGAGCTTCACAATGATCACTTGATCATTGAACAAACGAATGAAGAGTTGTTTAAATTTAAAGAGAACTTCAATGAACATTTGAATAAATTGGCATTGAGGTGCTTGAAGCTCAAAAAAATTTCAATGATCATTTGTTCAACAATGGAGGTGCTTGAAGTTCAAGAAAATTTCAACAACCACAAATGACCATTGAAGTTTTGAGAAATCATGTTGATGTTGCTTGCACTAGAAATAAAAGCTCAAAGCATAATTGATGATTCCACAAATGACATCTTGTAGACCCTAAACCCTAAATGGAGGTTTAACACAAATGGAATAGTCAAGTTTTAGGACTATAGTTAGGGTTATGTTATAGAATGTATGTGGATAAGGGATAAGTTAAATATAGGTGTAGATGCTTATTACCCTAAACCCCATATACTTAGTTTGTAAAATATATGTGTCTTCAAACATGCATAAGTCAAACATTTGAATAAGTTTAGGTGATATCAATTTTGAGAAAAGAAAGTATGCATAAGTTTAGGGTATATCAGTTGAGGATGATGCCTTGGCAATAGCCCTTGTTTAGGACCCTTGAACCTCAGAAAGGTTGTGGGTTCAAACCCCACTGGTGTGTGCAGGTGAAAGTCCTTCTCTGCCACTGAGCTTGACTTGGGGGTGCCTATTGCTTTGTCAGGTCAGGTCTGCTCTTGTGCATGAAAAAAAAACAAAGAAAAATCCTTGCCAATTTGTCTGGTGAGCTTCACATAAATTTATGTATAATGCCTCTGCCAACCTCGCATGTGATCTTCATGTATTTTAGTGCCTCCCCCACAAACCAAAGGAACTTTTCTTGTTAATGTAACAAACATGCAAAAAAAAACACTCACAAATTTCTTAGTGTTTTTGAAGACCACATATTATATCCATGAACATTCATCCTAGAAAAGAAGAGAATTCTATGCCCACTATTTAAAAGAGAGAGATTATATTACACCTTCTTATAGGTGTAAGGTCTCCCTTGTTCCTAAATAGTAGGCATGAGACCCCTCCCACTCCTATCGCTTGTGATTTACATATGTTTAGGCTTATGATAAGGTTTACCTCATGCCTTAGGATTGGCAAGGCTTCGAGGTGGGGACCTTCCCCAAATGTGGGGATGGACTCAAAAGTTGGTAGGCAGTTGCTAACCACCATTGGGAGACAAGGGTGATCTGCAATCCTTCTTCACCTTCAGCCATTGGAAGCAAAGTTCTTACATTAAATTTAAGTCCAGGTTTTCTTACTGAATAATGTTGTGGGTGAGATCAAATGCACTAAAACAAGCCAATATCACACAATCCAAGAAAGAAAGTGTTTTTAGTGACCACATGTTCCCACATCAAAAGTAAAACCATTTGTGCATCCAATACAATCCTTTGAATCCAAATCTTACCAAATTCCATTAAATCATGCTCATGAAGATCTTTCCAACGAACACCAAAGGCACATTCCAATTCCTCCGAAATTTTTAGCTACGATTCAATTTAATTTTCAGTGAAGAAATCATTCATTTCAATATTCAAGAACTTCTACAGGGGAAGTCCAAATGCCATGAAACCAAGCCAATGCACCCCTCCTCCTCAAGAGCTTTCCAAAGAGACCAAGATCATGACCGAGTTCAGCATACGGCTTCGATGAATCTCATAAGTACAAACAAAACAAACAAACTACCTTCCTTCATAGATAGATGGAATGGACAAGTGCCTGGCCATTGGTTGCTTGGTAACTGCCTTTAGTGAATGATTATGACACTCCATGTAATGACTATGGGAACTACATGGGAACTTGGGGATGACAAGGGAACATGATGAAAATTTCATGTGAACATTGTGAGAAATCAAAGGAACGTCACTAGAACATGGAAACATAGTGA
This sequence comes from Sphagnum contortum, assembly GCA_963920785.1. Classification (NCBI taxonomy): domain Eukaryota; kingdom Viridiplantae; phylum Streptophyta; class Sphagnopsida; order Sphagnales; family Sphagnaceae; genus Sphagnum; species Sphagnum contortum. The sequence goes on from OY987288.1 coordinate 3,694,912, forward strand.
GAACATGAGAACAAGACATGGGAATCCTTTTTTAAAAATACTGTTCTTACAAGTGATGTTCAACATTGGCCTTTGTGCTTGCACAATCTCCCTTTGCAATCCACCCCACCCAAGCAATTATTTCATGTCCAGATTAAATTGCAAGTGATTTTTGTCCGACCCACTTGAACATAACATATGAATTCAGCATGGCCAAATCCAAGACAAAAGGTGTCATGCCCATAAGTTTTGGTTTAGATTACATGAGAGGTATAGATGAATGAGTATGCACAATTATGCCCTTTATGTTAGCTTGATATGGGATGTTGCAAACTAGGGATTTTCATCATCCATCCTCACACCTTCACCCCATGGTCCATCATTTGAAAAATACAAGGTCCATTACATTGTGGTTGGGATTTTCCTTAGTTGATAGGAACTAATGACATTAGTTTTGAATCAAACCACCACACACACAACAACAATAGTTGAGGTGTATTTCAATCCACAAAGTACATGGGTTTACCTTTATGAGTTCAAGAATTAAGTGAAGCATCATTAAAAGTTTCTTAACATGTTGTCACACTAGGTTATGAAGGAGTTTTAAAAGCCTATCTGAAACCCATAAGGAATTAGATGATTGTCTCAAGCATAGTAGGAACCTTGGTATGACTTGCTTGTGACGTACCCTTAATATTGTCCATGTCCACCTATTTGCCATATCTAGTGCCATGAGTATGTATTATGTGCTATGTACTAAATTTCATTGATTTCAGCTTTTATTTTTTTGTCATTTTAACCAAGGGCTTATTCAATTGTTGTCAACTTGCCAAAGATGAAGAGGAACAAACATGTTCTAGTTCAAAAGTTGCAATTCAACCCTATTCATTGTTCACAACAAATCGGATTGTTTTATTTCATGGTTGAATTCTTGATGTCTAAGAACTTAGATGGGTTGGCAAAGGTTGACGTTGACAATGAAACTTGTGTAGATGATTGGATTTTTGAGTTGGGATTATGCTTAAGATTATCACCTTGTAGTTCATCATCATAATTCCTATCTCGGAAATAATAGTTCTCACATTTAAGATTATTTTCGTGCTTATGAAAAGTTTAGGATTGAAGGTTGCTTCTATGAATATGATTAGAAATTAGATAAGCTATCAAATTATATTTTGATACATATGCCTAATTGGGTCCACATACTACACCCCATGCAACCCCATTGTAAAAGGCATCCCAAATCCGGGCAAGGTTGACAACTACCTTTTGCAAGGCTAAAGAATACTCATGGTTAACTTAAGAATGGAACAATTAAAAACTCTAACTAAACATCACGAGTGGAAGGATTTTCAAGATACTCTTCTCTTATTTACAAGTGACAAACACAATTTGGTACTTTCATCACCATCAAATACAATTGTTGTTAAAATTGTTGGATGCTTGGGTGAAAGTACATATGCCAAAAATTTGTGCATGCAAGTTAACTAGCAATGGATGAACATACTTGGCTTGGTGGGACCTGACAATTCCTCCCAAAAAACCCTAATTTAATCTGGGATTAGTTTTTTTTCCCCCATACTTTATATTCCTTAAGGAGGAGCAATTCATTTGCAAGGCACCCAAGAACTACATCATCTCAAATACACTCCATTCCTCCAAAGAATATGAGGTTCAACTAACCAAGGAAAGACAAAAATAAGGAGAGTTGGTTGGTAGTGTGATTTCCAAGTCTAAATTAAAATTCCCCATAGTTTGGTTTGGTAAGCATCTAAATATCATATATTCCTCCATTGGGTCTACCATTCTAATTGTTCTTTTTTAGGGCTTTTTGAAGCCCTTTTTGGGGGAAAAATCTTGGATATATTATGTGTTTCTCCAGTTTCATTTTCACTAGATTTGATTTTTTGGAGAAAAAAAGAAATTCCACATTTTTTAACATCACAAAAAAAATTTGAAAATAAAATAAAATGTAGTATTGGCTCTAGTGTTTTTTTTTCTTAAAAAAATTGTTTTTTGTCTCCCGATTTTGTTTTTGAAAATGTTGGAAAACTTTCAGAAAATTTTGGGAATTTTGGAATTTCTTTTTTCCTAAAGTAGATTAAAATATTTTTTCTGTTTTTTTTCTGGAGAAAAAAATCCAAATTTTCTATATCAAAATATTATTTATATAAAATTATTTAAAAAAAATTAAAAGAAAAAAAAGAAAAAAAAAAAACCCCTGAAAGGCTTTGGATAAAAAGACTTATTGTGACCCATTGGTTCTAACTTCTAACCTTATTAGGGTTAGGGTGGCTATAGATAAAAAGACTCTTATCAACATTGAGTTTAGCATGGCGCATCCAATCCAAGGCTCTCAAAAATATATATTTTAATAATTTGGGTACAAGCAAATTTTTCCTTTTGTCCTTATACCAGCTTCCCCATTTAATATTATAAAATAGAATAAAATAATATTTTTATTTTATTTTATTTATATTTAAATTTATTTTACTTAAATTAAAACAAATTTTATTTAAAATTTCCACATGATTTTTGTGTGTGTGTCCTACCAATGGGGGTGCCAGCCTATGATTCGGTGGGCGGTCAAAAAGCAAGTTGCATACAGAAAAGCAGATTAGGGTTGCGTGCGGCGCGAGGTGAGCACACGCCTCTCGTTCCGTCTTGACATATATTGGCCGTCGATTCTCCGAAGATGACATCCGACGGTGCGAACTCCCGGATCTCTGAAACTGATCTCTGTTCTTAAACATGGCCACGTAACAGCAAGCGCGTGCCTTCCACACTCCCAACTGCCCTTTTCCGTCTCTCCCTCCTCCCCTTCTCTCTCTGTGTCTATGTGTTTTCTCTTCTCTCTTTCGTCGCTTGTCGATTTCTCAGCGAAGCGGATTCCGAGACTGTTTTCGCTCACAAGACTGCTGCTGCAACCGGTTTTGGATTCGCTCTCGGAAAGCTTCGATTTTCTGCTTCTTTTGAATCCAAAAACTTCTTCTTTGGTCCATTCTACATACCTAATTTCGAAGATCCCGCTCTCTTCTTGTAGTATGTTTTCGTGTAGGGCGTCCATCCCTTGTTTTGCTCTTCTTCTTCCTCTGCTTCTCTGACTTTCTCTTCTTGTCCAAGTATTGGGCTTGGAGAGTTCGACCGAGTGAGTTTCATTTCCCTGATTTTCTTGGATTATTTTTTTGCGGGGAACAGCTGCAATTGGACTGTCCTTTTGGGAGGAAAGAAATGGGTGAGGAAGCAAGTCCAGCATCTTATGTTGTTGAAGGGGGTTCAAATGGGTTTCAAGGGTGGAGCTCCAATGTCGTTGATCTTGAAGCTGCTGCTCCGGGTGCAGCTGCTTCTTCACTCAAGAACTCACTGGAGATTTCACATACTAGCGGTGATGTTGGAGGAAGAAGTGAAGAAGAAGGATCCGATGTTGGGCTATGTGAGCACAAGCACTACTCACATCGATCCCCATGGCTGAGAGCTATGGTATTGGGTGCCAATGATGGCTTGGTTTCCATTGCGTCTTTGATGCTGGGAGTTGGCGCCGTGAAAAATGACGCCAAGTCTATGATTGTGGGTGGGATAGCAGGCTTAGTTGCAGGAGCTTGCAGTATGGCGATTGGCGAATTTGTGTCCGTCTTCTCACAGCGAGATTCTGAGCTAGCTGATGTCGAAAAGGAGCGTCAGGTACAAACCACGACCCTATCTATCAATACCAATCCTCATCTTTTTGTGGAGTTTTCTTCTGAGTTGCTGTTGCATCTTTGCAACGACTTCCAACTGCAATGTGCTGCTCCAAGAGCTGGAAACTGGCCACAGTTGTAGTAGTTACAACTAGGTCACACACCATTTGTAACTCTCACAAATCATGACAACAGATGCTGATTTCTCTCTTCTTCTGTTGTTGCACTTTGCAAATTATGTACCTGTGATGCAGGAGCACATGAAAGGACCAGAGGCTCGGGCCCGAGAACTTGAAGAACTCACACAAATTTATGTTGCACGAGGCCTCTCCTACAGCCTTGCAAAGCAGGTACAACAGATTGATCACAGCTTGGAACATGGATTATTGTGCACTCCAATTTCATGCCATATTTCAATTAACAAGCTTTTCCCTTTCTTACGCTGACAACTTAAACTCCATGTAGTCTGTACCTTTGAAGATACCAGAGTTTTAATTTATGAAATTTTTTGTCTGTCTGGCTGCTTTGTTAATCAGGTGGCAGAAGAGCTAACACTGGGTGATGCTCTTAAAGCGCATGCTCGAGATGAGCTTGGAATTGACATGGATGAGCTTTCCAATCCAATGCAAGCTGCAGTGGCATCAGCAGTGGCTTTTTCTTTGGGAGCTGCAATACCATTACTTGCGGGTTCTTTCATTGTGGACACCAAGTACAGAATTGTTTCCATTGTTGTGACCTCCACTTTCGCACTTGCGGGCTTTGGAGCTGTGGGTGCCAGATTGGGTGGTGCTGGTCTGTTCAAGGCAGCTATTCGTGTGCTGATAGGAGGTTGGATTGCAATGCTCATCACATATGGGGTTCTGCGCCTTTGCAGTAAAATTGGAGTTTGATTTGATTTCTCACAGCAGGTTTTTTCTTTTTTTTTTTTCCAAAAAGAAAAAAAGGCACCAATCTATGAATTGTCAGGATGGATTAGCTTGATCAAACTAGGAGAAGGATTAGGAGCATCCCTAGAGACAATCAACATCTATAAAAAGAAACCTTTTGCTTTGATGTGATCTACAAAAGAGACAATGTTGAGCCTTTGCCTTGTTAATAATGAACTTACTGTTGAGCTTGGAATTCATTTTTTTTGCTTGGTCAATTTCTTTGATCTCTGTTTCTTCTCTAGCTGCTTAAGTTAGTCCAAAAGATGGAGTTGGAGAGGAAGCTCTAATTTATGAATGGTGAACAGAGTGCGGTTTTCTTTTTCTCAGTTAATATTTTGGGTCTCTATATCAGTAGTGGATGCTTCGGGATTCTGGTCCAATTTTCCATTCAGTTCCTGGCTCAATTCTCATGTAAACTGGATCAGAGTTGTAGAATCCAGTGGGAAACCAAATTCCAAAAGTCTCCTAGCTTGAGAAAAAAAGAAGGAGATGCATATTAATGAACCTTTTGTAAATTTTTTTTATAAAAAACACACAAATTAGATTCACATAACCATGAGTTTTTATGAAAGAAAATGGTGGGACTTTATTCATTCACCTTGGTACAATCATGTGATGTAGCCACATTGGTGATTGTCCACAAGAGGAATTAGCCAAATTGGGCTACAGCTCAGAGAGGATGGTAGAAAAATCCTGCTATATTTTGGTGACCTATATATAAGCTGCCACCTATCAGACTTTTTTTTTTTGGGTGCAAAATTTTGTGCATTGTTGTGAAGTTTTTGGAAATTTTCATTGCTAATTCAAGTTTTAAAAAAAACATAATCGCCAAAATAGGAAGAAAAAAAAAACTGTCAAAAATTGTCAGATCCAAGTAGGTACCTAAAAAATATAAAGATGTATAATTGTTTTTCCTTTCATATTTTAATAGCCAAAATTGGTTAAATCTGCTTATGGATGATCACCACCTCAGCTACATCAAAAAATTGACTAAAATAAAATTAAAAAAAAAACAAAAAAAAACTGGAACCTGTTGTCTACACATGGTGATTTCAGAAAAAAATGAAAAAATAAATTCCTTGAAATCTGGGGCATATTTTTCACAAAAATCCTTTTGCACAAGTCACACTGGATTGCTTTTTGTAGTTTTGCCACAAAATAAATAAGTACCCCAAATAATCTAGCTGCAGTACATAGCCTTGCTATGCACAAATTAATTCCCTTTTTTAATTGCCAAAAAATCTCAAAACTAACTGTCCATCATGCCAAAAATCTGAAAGAAACTCTCAAAGCACACTAGCTTCACTATTTAGTATAATGCCAAATTGTAAATAATAATAATAATAATTATTATTATTATTTACTGCCGAATGACATAAGTCACACCAAAAAATAAAAATTTATCAGGCACCTTGCTGCCAAACCAGGCTACATAATAGTAGCCTAGGAATAGCTGTAGTAGTTTGGCAAGAAAATTAATAAGGTACCCAATTCTCTAATTTTGGCTAATCAAGTCCCTCATATCTTAATAAGTTTCCAAACAAAACATGGATCGAGAATAATATTGCAGACAAAATCGAAGTTTTGCCAAAAAGTTCTTTGCAATTTTCCAATTTCAATTCTTTCCAAAGTTTTGCAGTTGAGTTTTGGAAGCTTGGGATAATGAACTCGTTGAGCTTTGAAGTTTTTATTGTTTGTTTTGGTTTTTTTTCTTTTTTAAAGAGAAATTCTTTGTTGTAGAATCTGGAGAAGCTCGAGAGAAATTGAAGACTGATCAAGGAGGAAGAGGAGGAGGAGAAGGAGGAGGAGGAGGAGGAGGAGGATCAACATCCCGCAAGCAACTTTCTAGAGATCATAGTGTCACTGGAGGTATGAGAACTGTTGATCTTTGCTCAGGATTCAAATCTTCTTAGCTTAGCCCACATGTACCCAGCTCGCGTAACTCGGAACGCCGTCAGAGACAGCCAACAACATGTAGTAAGCTGAAGGAGCGGTCACAGAACTGGGTGGCGCTGTGGTGGTCACTGTATAAGCGCCGCTTCCTGCATCAGTTGGGACTGCAGTTTCCAGTTGCAATAGTCTTTGTCCCTGCAGCAGCAGCGGCAGCAAGCACCACCAACGCCCACTAAGATTTGAGAATCACCTCAGGGAAGGTTGTAATTGCTTGTACATTTTGTCAAGTATCTGAAATAAATTAATAGTTATGAATCTAGTTTGTTCTGAAGCCAGTTAGTGCTACCCACTAGCTTCAGAATTGCAACAAAAACATGTGATGAAGCTCCTGCTGCTGCAGAGCATACTCAATCTTACCTGAGAAAAGGAATGTGTTGAGTATGGAGCGCTGAGAAGATTCAGATCGATGAATAGTGGATTCCACCAGCAACTGTAACTGCAAAAGCTTGACCGTAGGCTAACTCCGCGGGAGGATCGGTGATGGCGGGTTGTGCACCGCCGCCGAGGTAAGGAGGTGAGAAAGCCTCGATTCTGAGCTCAGTGGGAAGATATCCAGTCAGGGTGTAGAATTGGTGGGTGTTGCTGCCGGCGATCAAGACGCGTCCGTCGGGGAGGACATTGGCTGTGGAATGGTAGACGCGAGGAATATCCGTCGCTGTTAGGGTTTGGAAACGTGTCCCTGCAGCAGCGTTAGGGTTGTACAAGACCGGAGTTTGCACTGAGTTCTGTGCATTCCCCCACCCTTGAGCTCCATTCCCAGCTCCATTGACGATGAGCACGTTGCGATCCGGCAACAGCAGCATGTCGCCCATGTTTCGTTTCATGGGTATATTCTCCATAGCCCAAGCTGGAGCTGCGTCTAGTGGACTGATTCTTCAACATGTGATCGATGCGGGCAATGCCGCTGCCGGGTTCAGGAATGCACCGTATGTGGATCCGCCACAGAGAAGAATTTCCGCATCTGTCCATCCGTTGAATCCGCTCAATGGTAGCATCGCCGAGCTCCCGGCTGACGGATAGTTTCGCGGCTCGCCTGGGATCGTTGGGAGATTCGCTACCACATGTTACTCGTCCAGTCGAAGAGGATGGAATCCCTGTTCGCAAAGATGAAGAGCTGGTTGTTGGGTAACAGATGCACGTAAGGATAAAGATTGTCGTTCTGATCATCATTTGTCTGCATGAATTCAGCAAAAAAAAACACAATCCAGATTGATGATTATAAGTCGCAAACAACCCATGATCTAAGGTACTAAAACTTAAGCTGCGAGCTCAAGGATGCAGGATGTAAAATACAGTGCTGCTGCAGGTTGTTGCAGTTTGCATGCTCGAGAACTAACTTGCAGCTGCAAGGATCAGATTCCAGAACTAGCCAATTAACTCGAACAATTAATCAGAACAATTAGCGCGAGTTAATTGTGATCCTTACGTTTGCAATGAGAGGAATTTACACAGGAGCTCCGCTTGACGGGACGTACTCCACTGTATCGCAACTGCGTCCGCCGATGACGGCTTGACTTCCGTCCGGCATGCGCTGGTTGGTGGCGTACTAGCGGCCGTCCTGCAATGGGGTATCGGTCTCCACCCAGTCGCAATCACCATTTGCTGCGCACGGAGTGAAAGTTCGGATCTGCAGGCACATAAAGGAACCGGAGATTGAGCAAGATTAATGCAGATTGAAGAAGAAGGATGTTTGATCGATCCCGAAGCTCAGACATGCAATCCTTGCAGCAACTGATCATTTCGGACCCGGATATATCTTTTGCAGCAGCTCAGCTGCAGCATCGATCGAAGAAGATGCAACAGAAGCTTCAAGAGTCTATATATGCGGCTTATAGCCTGGGCATGCACTTGGAGAATCCATCGTTGTCTCCACCTGTTTGCACTAGAGTGCCATCGGCGTCGAATTGTCCCGAGGAACACCAGGTGTCTGTTTGTATGAAGAGAGGTCTGACGGTGCCGGAAGCAGGGTCGTAGACGGCAGAGTGCGCTGTGCAGTCGTATGTCAAGGTCTACGCCCGCGTGCAGATGATGAAAACATGCAGGCGCAGCAGCAAATGCAGTCTAAATTAGTACAGTAGCATCTAGAGCTGGTAATTCTAGTCCTCAACAAGCAGCTTGGAAATTGCAGCAGCTCATGCAAGAAGATTGCGCTCTGGGCTGGAAGCTACTGATAAATTTGCAGCTATAAATACTGCACGACATGACCATCATGCATGCATGGATGCAGGATTCAAAAGGAATTACACAAGATCGTATGAGATTGATCGATCATGAGGGACGAGCAAGCTCACCTCGTCGTTGGGATCGTTGCGGCACTCACCATTGGGTAAGGGGCCAGCAACACAACAATGCCGTAACGCGTAACCGCAGTATGCATGGACGCAATGCCCGCGTTCTCACCACAACTTCCCATGACCCTTGCGCCTCTACTACTTGCACCAGTAAGTCTAAGCTACTCAGGAGCAGAAGAAACGCGCCCAAGATCATGATCAGTAACATCCGCGAGCTGCTCATCATTCGAAAAGAAGAAGAAGCAGAATCCAGCATACTACAATTCCACTGATCCAGCAACTGCAGCTCCACACTACTGTTGAGATGTCAAGCTCAACTAGAGCTGACACTCATGATGTGCCTCAGTGACCGTTCTACATTCACCTCGGCTGGCGCGCTTTGTGACCGTTCTACACTCACATTGACTGACGCACGCGCGACGGATCTTCGCCACTGTGTTTTTGCAGGACTTGTTGTCTTCTAGGAAGGAGTTGTCTGTCCTGAGCAGACAAAAAAGAATGGCCAAGGGCAGCTGTTTTTTCCACTAGAAGAAAACACCCTGCCAATGCCCTTAGTGTGTGTGTGTTTTGCAAGAGCCCAAGCTCTCCCCCTCCCCCCAATCTTTTCATGGTATCAGAGCCTGGTACAGGCTAAGGGCTGAGCAGCAAGCACAAGAACCAAAAGAGGTGGTACGGTGGCAAGAGGTCATCATCTCTTCCCCCTTTGTGTTCACCACTACACCTGTGTCGGAGCTCTTCTGGAGGCACCGGCAAACGACATCGGATCGAGGAGCTGTCTTCACCAAGACGAAGCTATAGGGATTGTCTCCTGTCTTTCGGATGGACTTTTGGGGCTAAAACTGCGTTTCTGCATCATCTCGACCTTTGTTTTGAGTTAGCATGCGTTCGTGTGCTATTCGGACAAGATGTCAGACGACATCAATCAAATTGTTAGTGAGAAGCTTGACAAGAACAACTTCCATGCCTGGAAGTTCATGATGACCAATTTCCTTATGGGAAAAGGATTTTGGGACTATGTGGAAGGTGAGAATGAAGACCCTCCAGAGTTGCCCGAGGAGAATGCCATGCAGTAGAGATAAAGGCATTCAAGGATTGGAACCAGGGTGCACGCAAGGTCATGTATTGGCTGTTTGTCAGTGTTATAGACACTATGATTGGGCACATACAAGATGCTCACACTCCAGCAGAAGCATGGTAGAACTTGGTGTAGATGTTCCAGACAAATACAAAGGCAAGGAAGCTGCAGCTAAAGCAAGAGCTGCACACTGTGGAGAAGAAAAACATGTCTATCAATGAGTATTCATTGAAGATCACGGGTATTATTGAATCCCTTGCATCTATTAATGTATATGTGGATGATGATGATTTGGTCAGTGTTTGCCTAAATGGACTTGGAAAGGAATACAAGCCTTTCAACACATCCATAATTGTCACGGAGAATGTTCCCAACTTTGTCTCAATGCTGATTGTAGAAGAGAAAACCTTAAATGAAGATTGTTCTGCACAAAACAAGAACAATGTGGAGCAGCAGGCCTTCTACTCAAATACAGGTAGAGGCAGAGGAAGAGGTTGTGGTCAAGGCCAAGGTGATGGCCGTTTTGGAAATCAAAATTTTGGACAGCATCAGTCAAATGACTCACAGCAACAACAATCATACAGAGGTGGTGGAAGAGGCTAGTCTCAAGGCAGGGGGGGCCAAAGAGGACGTGGCAATTGGAACAGACAACAATATGGATCAAATTCTAGAGACTATCATTATTGTGGCAAGCCAAGCCATTAGGCCAGAGAATGTAGAAAGAAGGAAAGTGACATGAGGAATGGAAGACTGCAGCAGAATAATTATGCATCCTCAAGCAAGCAGGTTGAAGATAGGTGTGAGCATCTATTTGTTGTGCAGCACATGTTAAATACAATGACTATAAATGTATCCACAAATGTTGATAATGTATGGTATGTGGATTCGAGAGCCTCTAACCACATGACCTATCATAGTGAGTGGTTTAGGGATGTCAAAAATGTGGAAAAACCAGGTTATGTAGAGACGGGAGATGACACAGCTCATCCCATTGCTCATATCGGGAATGTGCCATTAGCTATGCAAGATGGCAAGATAAAGTACTTGTTTGATGTACTTCATGTGCCTAATAGCACAAAGAACTTGGTTTCTGTTGGGCAAATGATTGAGCAAGGTTTGCAAGTTCGGTTCAACCCTGATGGCTGCTATGTTGCAGATTTCAAGGACAAATGTCGTTTAGTTGTTAAGGGCAAAAGAATGGGCAGAATGTTTACTTTGGATGTAAGCATGCTTAAGGTGGAAGCTGCTATGTTTGCACAAGGTGCAGGAGTTGTGGCTGATATGGACATATGGCATAAGCATATCGGTCATGTAAATGAACAACGATTGAAATCTATGCAGAATTCAGAAATTGTCACTGGTTTGCCAAAGTTTATGGTGGATAGAATGCATAAGATATGTGAAGCATGTTAATTTGGGAAGCAAACAAAGAATGTGTTTTCGCATGATAAGAATGTAAATAAAAGAGCACTTGATGTAGTGCATTCATATGTATGGGGGCCAACCAAGACGACGTCAATGGGAGGATGTCGCTACTATGTATCATTCATTGATGACCACACAAGAAAGTGTGGGTGTACTTCATGAAGGAAAAAAGTGAAGTGTTTACTCACTTTCAGAATTTCAGAATGTTAGCTGAAAAGCAAACAGGGTTGCAAGTTAAGTGTCTAAAGTCAGATGGAGGGGGAGAATATTTCTACAATAAGTTTATTGCATATCTGAAAATGCATGGAATTAAGAGGCAATTTACATGCAAGTATATTCCACAGCAAAATGGAGTTGCTGAAATAAAGAACAGGCACATTGCAGAGGTTGCTCGTGCATTAATGGCTGATAAGAGCATGTCACATCATTATTGGGCTAAAGCAGTTGTGACTGCAGTTTACATCATGAACAGGACCCCCACAGCAACAGTGCATGGTATGACTCCAAAGGAGAAGTACAGTGGCAGCAAACCAAATTTGTCACACTTGAAAGTGTTTGGGTGCATTGCATATGTACATGTACCAGATGAACTACGGACTAAATTAGATCCGAAGGTTGAAAAATGTGTTTTCATTGGGTACTCACTTGAGCAGAAAGGGTACAGATGTTATAACCCTATCACACGTTAAATGAGGGTGAGCAGGGTTGTTGTGTTTGATGAAATGAGCAGCTGGTATGATGATGTAAAAGACACTATTGGGGCTGATGCAGACGAGCATGTGGTTGCAAAGAATGCAGGTCAACAATCACAGACATTGAGTGGACCACGAGAGTCCCCTTCTAGTGGGTCTACTAATAGACCATGGAGTGGTAAGTTGCGTCATAATAACAGTCCTACAGATACAGGTGATGCATCATATAAAGGAAAAGAGAAGGTCAGTGAAGCCCTTGGTATGCTTGACATTTCTGCAAGATATTCACATGTAGATGGAGAATCTAGTGGCTCTGAGCAGAACCTTGATGAGGAGTTTGGGATTCCAACTATCAAGACACCTCGTGTGAAAAGAATTAATGCAGCAAATAGGACACCACGAACAGATCCAGGTCCACACAGGTCTACCAAGGAAAGACGACCAGTCCAGAGATTGATATGTGATGGTTATGTAGCTCGCCATTATGCATATATGGCAAAGGTTGTGTAGGATGTTGAACCCATTTGTTTTGAGGATGCCATTGGGCATGCACTTTGGGATAAAGCCATGCATGAGGAAATGGCTACATTGGATGCAAACAAGACATGGGAGTTGGTGCCTTTGCCTGAAGGGAAAAAAACTATTGGATGTAAGTGGGTGTACAAAGTGAAGCACAACTCGGATGGAAGCACAAGCAGGTATAAGGCTAGACTAGTAGCCAAAGGATATGCACAAACATATGGCATTGATTATGAGGAGACATTTTGTTTTGTTGCAAAAATGGCAACAGTGAGAGTTGTGATTGCAGTGTCTGCATCAAGAGGTTGGGTGTTACATCAAATGGATGTAAAGAATGCCTTTTTGCATGGTGAGTTGCAAGAAGAGGTGTATTTGGACCAGCCACCTGGATATGAGGATATGAGTCACCCAAATTATGTGTGCAGGTTGCATAAAGCCTTATATGGACTGAAATAGGCACCGAAAGCATGGCATGACAAAATTGCAAAGTGTCTTGTCACCATTGGCTTTCGTATGTCAGATGCAGATCATTCACTCTATGTGCGTAAAAGTGATGAGGGTATTATGGTCATCACTATTTATGTGGATGATTTGATGGTTGGGGGTGACAATGAGAAGGAAGTTGAGCATGTAAAAAGTTTCCTTAAGTAGAAGTTTGACATGAAGGATTTGGGTGAGCTCAAATTCTTCCTAGGCATTGAGATCATTAGGACGCTTAAGGGTATATGGTTGTTACAGCAACAATATGCATTAGACATGTTGTCCAAATATAGTATGGTTGGCTGTAAGCCCATTTTTGTACCACTGGATCAAAATGGCAAGCTGACTGCAAATGTAGGTGAGGTTTTAGAGGATGCCACTATGTACACGAAGATAGTGGGTAGTCTTATCTACATGACAATCACCAGGCCAGACGTAAACTACACAATTGGGTTAGAGAGCCAGTTTATGTAGGTTCCTTGGAAGCCACATTTGGATGGTGTGAGGCACACACTACGCTATGTGAGTGCCACAACAGATTATGGTCTCTTTTATGAGGCTAGCATAGAGTTGCAGGTGCATGGATACACAGATGTTGATTGGGCTAGTAGCATCTCAGACAAAAGATCTAGCTATTTTATGTTCTCTTTTGGGAGTGCTGCTGTTATGTGGAGTAGCAAGAAGCGACAGTTGCCTTGTCAAGCACAGAGGCAGAGTACAGGGGTGTTGCGATGGCAGCATGTGAGGTAGCTTGGCTCCGCAAGCTACTTGGAGATTTGGGGCTGCATGTGGACAGACAGGTTGTCATATATTGTGATAACCTTAGCAGTATTCAGCTGGCTAGGAACCCAGTGTTTCATGCACGAACGAAGCACATTGAGGTTCATTATCACTTCATCAGGGAGAAGGTCTTGGCAGGTGAGATTGATCTTATTTATGTCAACATAGAGGATCAGGTTGCTAACATCTTCACCAAGGTCTTGGGAGTTGAGAAGCATTGCTGATTCCGTAGCATGCTTGGAGTGATGGAGTTGGAGTTGAGCTTGAGGGGGAGTGTTGAGATGTCAAGCTCAACTAGAGCTGACACTCATGATGTGCCTCAGTGACCGTTCTACATTCACCTTGGCTGGCGCGCTTTATGACCGTTCTACATTCACCTTGGCTGGCGCGCTTTATGACCGTTCTACATTCACATTGACTGACGCACGCGCGATGGATCTTCGCCACTATGTTTTTGTAGGACTTGTTGTCTTCTAGGAAGGAGTTGTCTGTGCTGAGCAGACAAAAAAGAATGGCCAAGGGCAGCTGTTTTTTCCACTAGAAGAAAACACTCTGCCAATGCCCTTAGTGTGTGTGTGTTTTGCAAGAGCCCAAGCTCTCCCCCTCCCCCCAATCTTTTCAACTACACCCCAGTAATTGCAGCAAAAGCGGGATACTAGTACAAAATACCAGAGCTCACCAAAAAACCCTCAGACAGTGTGATGCATTCCACATTGCCCCGCTGCTGATCGACTCCATATAGTCCATGGTTTGCAACTGCCCCATTGCTGCTGCCGGTGGGGTCCAGCTCCATGGCACCAGCCAGCCAGCCAGGGAAGCGGCCTGCAGCCTTGATCCTATGCAAACAAGGACTTGGGAAATTGACCAACCAAAAAGAAAAAGAAAAGAAAAGCTCAAGGAGTTTGGGTGGAGCTGCAATAATAATGCAACGCTCGCTAATTGGCATCTTCTGCAACTGTGGACATGACGCTGCATCAGTCTCTTTGCTGCAGCAGGCCCCATGAAAGCTACCAGCAGCAACAAGCAGCAGCAGCTGCAAAAGTTCTTCCCACCGGCTTCCTTGTCAGTCCTCCGACAATCCCTCCCTCGAAGAAGAAAAAGAAGCAGCTCCTCCGCCACTGCCGCTGCTCTCCTTGTTCTTCGTCGTGCTTGTCCGGAGTTGTTGCTGCTGCTGCTGCTGCTGCTGCGTCCTCTCTAATAATACCATATCATTTGCCTTCTTCATCTGTCAAGGGAATATAAACAACAAGCAAAAAATTGAGATGGGGTTACTCCAACGTTTTCTCAACGTGTTTACAGAAATCCTTCTCCTCTCTCTTTTTCTAGCCATCTAATTTTGTGGGGAATCCATATTATTATTTTTTGTAAATGCAAAAATTTATTTTATTTTTATTTTTTTTGGAAATTTATTCTAAAATATTTATATAGGCTTTTTTGTGGCTAGTTTTTGCACCTTGGCCAAAAAATTATAATTAAAAGAATTGGAATTTGGAATGCTCTATTAGCATATATTGGGTTTATATATATATATAGCATTCTTGAAAAAATGAGTGAATTTTTGTTTTTGGAAGAAATGTCACCACTATTCAACTACCTCCAAAAGAGATAATTAAATAAATAAATTGATAAATACATAATTTGGGGGGGGGGGGGGGGGGGTGGGGTTTGGGGGGTAGGGTTTTTTTAATTTTTAATTTTTAATTTAAAGGTGATGTAATGAAACGGGCAATCACAAGAAGATTTAGCAAATTCTGGCTATAGAGCAAATATGAAAGTAAAGAAATTTGAAAATCTTTTTATATTTTGGCTATATTGTAGGAATCTAGTGATTTCAAAAACCAATTTTTAAAAAAAAAATCTGGGTAACTAGGGCCCCTTCTTTTGGGGAAAAAAATCCTTTCAATATGTTAAAATCGTATTTTTGAGACTGAAAACATGCCAATTGGGCCATCCATTTCTTTTTTCAAAACCCTTTAAGTAGGTCAAAATCATATGTTTCAGGTTGAAAATTTATATAACATTGCCCAAAATTAAATTTTATTGATATGCATCCATCTTCCCTTGTTGAAATGCAATCTTTTTAGTGAGTGAGGACTATGTTTATGCTTAGACATGAGGATGCACCTACATAATGTTCAATATTTAAAGGTATTAGTGCTATTATTTCCACCTATTAATTAGTGGTAATATTGAAATTTGTGTACCATTAATACCACTTATGGTATTAGTTTCCAAAGCTACAAAATTAATCATATGAAATCCAATGTTTGTGACATTATTCATCCAAATTTTGAAAATTGGAAGGGGAGGTAAGAGCAACTCCATCTGTGTTTAGAATGTGGCCTTCCAAAATGAAAATTGGATGAAGAAGTGTTAAGATATGCAGGTTTTACCTCCCAAAACTGGTTATGGCCCGACATATTTTCACATGATGGTGAGGCTTGTTACAAGGCATTGAAAAACCTGATGCCTGCTGTTGATTGGCTAGATAGTTTGATTGCTCCAGGTGGGTTGCTATTAGTAATCTCCCACCCATTTGCACTCCCAGTTTTAGTTGTATGGGTGGGGTTGGAAAAAAGTAAATAACTAAACTTGGATGTGAGAAACATGTTTGCAGGGTCGCATACTCAGTACAACTTCAAACTCCTCGAAGTTGCAACACTAAAGAACATAGTACATGTTTTTTAAGTGATTAAAAATTTTGCATACCTTCGCCAAAATCGTTTTATCTTTTCGGACCACTGCCTATTGATCCAGCCATGAAGATCTCTACCTAATTATGCAGTAATGAAATTGGTGATTGAACACAAGTTGGTGTGAGTTGCAATTTGGGGAAGGCGATTTCTTACTTTATAGTCAATCAAGCCTCCTGGAACAGAATATAGTCATATACGAATCAACTGGCAAGCTTTGGGATGATTGATTGTTCAAGAGCCATCCCCCACCAATCTCTTGTAGTAGCCAACCTGACAACCATTTCTAGACAATGTTATTGTGGCCAGAACTTTTCAAGTACAGCATCATCGGGTTGTTGGGCTTGAACTATTGAGAATAAATACTTATCTGTTGGAGCTTGGTAACATCGCCCCTAAGCATACCTGACTCTAGCACAAAAGAAAGAATGTGGGTGGGGAAGTTTGCAAACCACAAGTGAACCGAGCTGATCAGTTGGTCGCTTTAAGTTGTTATTGGAAGCTATTTGCTTTGTAACTTGGGAAATATGGTTGTGTTACTTTTCATTCATCTTGATAACTTGCAACACAGAACTTTGTTGGATGAAGACCAATTTATGTCTTGATAAAAGTTAGAATAGGTCGCCACAATTTTGGAATCGGGGTACTTAGTACTTAGTTGAAGCAAAAATGTGCAGACAAGGCAGCAGCAAGCCAACAAGTCCTTTTGGGGGAGGGGGTGGTGGAAGGAGTTGAATTTTTTGGATTTTGAATGTTGCCAATAAGTTCACACCAAGTTCTAAATGTGTTCAAATCAAGTTTCCAATCTGCGTTCCCAATAGAACCCCATGATATCACAAAATTGAACTCTCCTACCCTAAGTAGGTTGGCCAAAATGAAAGCACTTCTAAAATTTGATTTTGGTGGAGTGCAAACTTCCATTTAGGGGTTTGTCCAAAGTTTGAGAAATAGTCTGTTCAAAGCCCTTATAATGACCACACAATTGAACATAAAACACATCAACATTAACAACTGAAATTTGTTACAGACTAAACAAAGAAGAAGCCATGGCAAGTGATCCAAAGTGTTTGCACCTCTGAACTCTCACTAGGGTGGTGCAGAGTTTCCTTTCTTGTCACATTCCAGGGTAGGAATTGTCACACTCCAGAACCATGGTAGATGATGAATTATATGGTGGTTTCCATGCATTACTCATCTTACTAGGCTTGACGTGTTCCTAGGTGGAATTGACCTGGTGTAATAATCACTAGATACTTGCCAAATATGTTTGGTGGTTTTCAAGAGTGAAAGGGTAGGTCAAAGGGTCATCACAATTGGGAACGAATTCATCAATGGTAGTTTATTTATCTGACTAAAGAAAACAAGGAATTGCGAGGAAGACAATGTCAATGAGAAAAAATATTCATGAATTTTATTTTTTAATGTATGGTTGGTAGTTCTCTAGATTCATGATATAGTGGGGGAGAAGGACGTATAATTTGTTCAACTATAACCTCATGATTGTACATATATAAACAATCACAATAGAAGAGCAAATTCTTACACCTAGTTGGGCTTTGTACAAGTCATCTCATGATCCTAACAATATTTTTATGTCAGTGGGTAATGGTTTTGGTTCTTCAAAGAGAGGAGGAGCACAACAACTTCCTCCAATCCTCCCACACTTCTTCTCCCAACTCAATCAAAAAAATTCCATCACTCCAATGATTCAAGTTTTTCTTTGAAACACACACAGATAAGGCCCAATAGTAGTACCCTCTCTGTGTATTCTGGCATATGAATTGGATACTAGATAGATATGGTTGGTAAGTAGGTAGGTAGTCCTCAAGAGTGATCCTCTATGGACTGGAGTCATCCATTCTAACATCATGTAACTTAATCTGGATGATTCAATTCAATTCGATTTAACTCGCTCATTTGGGTGCATCCACAACTAGCCTAGATTCCTCACCTTGCATGTCCATGAAAAATACAATAGAGAGCAAATGCAACTGCACAAGTCACAGAAGTCTGTGATTTTTAAGCATGTTTCAATCACCTGAAGTGGCAAAGAAAAATAGTAAAAATTTGCCAAATTTTTATGTTTGGTAGTAATTAGTATGAATTAAATATTTGTGCTTCATAGATAGTGTATAGTCAGATTGGTTAAATCTTCTTTGGGTGATTGCCACTTTCACTAGATCTTCAAATGAATTATTGTTACTTTTGCTGCATCAGAAAATTCCTGAAGATAAACATTATTACCCTTTGTGCGAAGGATTTGGTTACCTTTTTCATGTTTTCTATTTTTTCATGTTATGAATAAAATTATGTTTGGATTTTTTATTTTTATTTTTATTTTATTTTTCCATCACATATGGATGAGTTTGAAGGGCCCTTATTCTAGTATAGGGAGGTTTTACTAGCCAGTCTTTTCATGAGTCAATTTGGGATGTGGAAATAAAGTGATGATACTCTTAACATCTCTTCTTGATAAATAGCTCTTGTTTGTGGGTGTGTGATTCTGGGTTTTGGAGTGTTGTGCTTAGAGTTTATCACATATGGAATTTGAGGGAGGTAGAAACGCTCGAGTTGTGGCAATGTTTGTGATTATTTGGAAGGCATCCAGAATCCCATCCATAAAGTTTAACTGGGTACCTATATATGCCTTTGGCTGTAGGAGGCCATTGCTCTAATGAATTGGTATGTAAGGAACCACAAGTGTTGTAATTTAAACCTACCTCATAACCAGTGATGTGTGTACATAGATTTACACATACCTAGTCCTGGTACTGTAGTATCATGGAGCAGGTATGAATCAGTTTTGGGTGGGTATCACAATTTTATGATACTTGCTGGGTTCGGTTTTCACAAAGTAATTTACAAAAGGGTTTGGTTCTCCCCAAAAAACAATTCCTAAAACTTTTATGCCAGGCAAGGGTATCAAAAAAAAAATTTAATTTAATCGGTTCCCACAATGCTAGTTGTCGACAATTTGAAAGTAGCCAATTATCCTTTATTGATTCTCTCAAATCAGGTATTACTTTATTTTTTAATTAAAAAATTAAAATTAAAGAATATTGATTTGATTTCTTTTTTTAAAGGATAGCTTTGGCTTTTTGAAAAAATTCAAAATCAAAGGACCTCTGGTTCAAGGATTTTCACATATTTCTAAAATAAATCATCATTTAAATAAATCATTTGACCTGGCCTACCATTAATAAATACCTACCACCAAATATTAACCCTCCCTTGGATCTCTCATCTCCCAAGGCAAATTAAAGCTAATAAGCAAATTTTGATGTGAGTCTACTGATGAAAATGTCTTTTCTTTAACCCTAATTAAATTAGGCTGACTTAACATTGTACCTCCGAAGTTCAAACCAATGTTCGATGAATGATCAACAAAATTTAGTAAGTAAATGTTGTTCCATTTTACATAGAAACATAATTATGTTTGATGTTTGTAACTTCTTTCTCATTATTTGCTTGTACTATTTTTTTATGGCGGCTAAACCTTAAAACCTTGACCTAAGTAAGGGGTTAGACCTTATTCAGTTCTTAGATTCTTTTGGTTTTTAAAAAAAAATTGGTTTTCACATTGGTTTTCATAGAAGTGAAAACTAATAGTTCGATTTTCAATCAGGGTATCATTCATGGTGATATCTTGAGAGGATCAAACTTGGATGCCTAAATAATACTTGGGTAATGCCCGAAAATATTTGTGATACCCACCCAACATTAATATGAATTTAGTCCAGGTATGTAACTCAAGTTCATAGCACAACAACCAAAAAAAACAGCTCAGTTTTTAAAAACCTTTCATATGCCTTTACCATTGAAATTGGAGTATCAAAAAATATATATGATTTGAAATACAAGTACCTACAACATGTGGATTCAAGAAATGATTATATTTCACAAGCAAGGGGATCAAAATTTTATTATCATTAG
Source organism: Sphagnum contortum (assembly GCA_963920785.1). Lineage (NCBI taxonomy): Eukaryota > Viridiplantae > Streptophyta > Sphagnopsida > Sphagnales > Sphagnaceae > Sphagnum > Sphagnum contortum. The sequence continues at coordinate 3,715,338 of OY987288.1, forward strand.
AGATTTAGTCTTGTCATGGCCAAGAAAATCAATGAGACATTTCAGCCCTTTGAACCTCAAGTCCAACATTAAGGTTAACATATTGTAAGCACTTGTAGTTGTAACAAATTCCAGAGATGATAGGAAAGGGGCCAACGCACACACTATCTTTGTAGCCATACAAAATTTCTAAGTAATCATCAATTGTGCCATATGGAAGAAGGGGCACCTACACACCTTGATGATTGTCATCAACCTTTAGTTTCATGCATATGGTAATAGTAGCATTCAAAGCATTAGAAAGAGCCAATAACCTCTTGTTTGATTTAAAACACATTGCTCAACAATTGGGTTTAAACTATCCACCACATCTCGTGCAATTGCCCAAGTTAATCCATTATGCACACTTGTTTATAGGTGCAAAGATTGCTTGTAGTAACAAATGTTAATTGCATTTGCATGATGCAAAGCCTTTTGGAAAAGGACCACTCTATTTGCAAGCCTTATTTGCGTCAAAGTTTTCAACTTCTTCAAAGGTAGTCCAAATTCAATGCAAGCCTTATTCCACTCTTGCCAACCCTTTCCAAATTTTTTTCTCCAAGTTATAGTCTTTTATAGAGCTTGTTGGGTTTCCTTCAAAGACATTTCTTTCATGCCAATGCAAAGCTTAACATCATTGGTGGCATACTAACAAGCCTTAGACATTGCATGTCCAAAACAAGTCTCTACAAATAGTGTTTCCAACTATAATGGCTCACAAGAAACAATAATAAAAAAAGGCAATAGTTAATGCGTTCAAGTTCGAACCTTCATCCTTCACATATGCAATAATTTTTTGTGTGAATTTGAATGTGGCAAGTAAGGGTTTTACAATTTTGCTAAAGCAACAACCATAATGTTGGGTGCTTCAAAAAACCCAACATTAACATGCTTAGGAACCCATGCATCACTAAAGAAGTTCACAACCAAAACAAAAATGTCAAATCCACTTCAATTCATTCACAAATCAAAAGTGACACTAGTTGTAACACAATTAGATAGGGCACGATATACATATGTATCCATAATCTTCTGCAACATGGAAGGAATATGTTCTTCCATTAATTACCTTCAACTTGGAAATCAAATTTTCTTATCCTTGCACATAACAAGATTGTGGAACCATGATGATTCAACATTAGACAAGGCTATATAGCCTTTGGTAATGTACAAAACTAAATCTTCAATGGTTTTTAGTTGTGCATGATCACCTTTTTGTAGACAATGCGTCTTCTAAAAAAATCAATTATTAATGATGGTGTGATGGTCTTCTTCTTCTTACATTTCTACCGACCTCCATGATCCCCATCTTCAACCTCTTTCACAAATACTGTCGCAACCCTAACTTGGCCAAGTGTGGGGGTGAAGCCCAACACTTGGAAAAGTTGGGGATTTGGAGTCCTCTGGGACTCCCGAATGTTTAGAGCTCGACAGAAAGGGGCAAAACACCTCGCATTGGGGTGTTCTTGGTGTCATTGGAAAGGTCTTGAAACGTAGATATCGAAAATGCCCTCGCATTGGCAATTCGGACATCTGCAGCCCAAGTTATGGGCAAAAGAAGGGTCGGGAGTCAAACTAGCAGTTTGACTCCCGACCACTAAAAGTCGGGAATCGATGTCTTCCCGATGTCCGATTTGAGCGTGCGACATGGCGTTGGAAAGATCTCGACGAGGGATACAAGTTTGGTTCAGACCTCGTCGCGATCCAACTTTTCAGTCGGGAGTTATGGCGGTTCAAAGTTCCAGGAGTCCCGTCGGGACAATTTCGGGACTCCATTTCGGGAGTCCCGGGAATTTTTGCCATTTGGATGTAGTCCCCACGACGAGCTGCAGAGAATACTATAGGGGGAATAAGGTGGTGGCTTATTCCCGAGTCCGGGCCGTGGTGAGTCTTGTGTGTCTAAATGCCCGTGGCAAGTCCCAACACCAAAGGGTGTCCCGAATGTTAAACTAACTTCCCGTGGTTGGTTTTTGGATGCAGATTCAAGCTTGATCTTCTAATCCCTCTTCCTAGTCTGATCCCGGGGCTCCCAACTCGACCCTCAACCCCTTTTTAGAGTTGGAAGCCGGGAGCGTGCCCTCGGTCCCAATTTTCCACAACTTGACATTTGGTGAACCCTCAAGTGGGTTCACCCCGGGACCAAGGAGCACGTCAAATACCTTGTATTTTGTTAGTTCAATAATATGTTCATGCACCAAGTGTTTTTTCATATTGGTGTGACTGTGATTACCTAAAACTAAAACACCATACCTAGGACCAAGGATTCATGTGTGCATATAAATTGAACCTCTTAGTGTCAAACGCAATTTTGAGACTTCAATGAAACATTTTAACAAAAACTTATGTCCTAAATATGAATCATAGTATCAAAGATGAAAAGACTAATGTAGTTTGTTATGAGTTGGGGTATAGCATATGTGAAGACCAATAAATATGTTATGAGCCAAGGTATTGGCAAGACCTTATATTAGGCTAATGTGGTTTTTAATACCGAGGTTCATAACCCCAAAAGTTTAAATTTAAAAAATAATGTTTTAGTGACAAGTGTTAAGATTTGAAAATGATGTAAAGCATTTTGAAATATTTCCTCTTGTAGTTGGAAGGTACTTCACATCCATGAATATCACTCCTAAAAAATAAAATCATCTTTACACCTACTTCTTAAAAGTGGGAGGGATCTCACTCCTATTTGGCATAATTTCCCTCCCACTAGGATAAGAACCTTGTTTTTCCTACACCTCATAAACTACAAATGCATAAGTTAATTTAAGGTTTCCTAGCCATTTACAATTGATAAAACTCAAGGGTGAAAAACATTCTTTAAACGTGGGGTTAAGTTCAACTACCCATCTCCTCTTACCTAGCCCTCTTATTTTGTGAATGCCCTCACCCTAGGAATTTACCCTTTATATTGAATGTTGGGTGTTATGTGTTCATCACAAACCCATCAAATCTATTTATGTGAAAACATTTTTTGTTCATGGGGTTGGAATTTAAAAGTGTCTTTGTTCTTATTTAATCCATTGAACTTGTGTTAACAGGGTTTGAATTTTGAATTTTTTGAAAACTTTATTTCTCCAAGAATGGAAAATCAATGATATCATATAATTTTCCACTTGAATTATTGAGTTTTAAGATGTTTCAAATTCTTGTTTTGTCTAGTAATACAAAATCAATAATCTCTTGTCATGTGCAAGTTTTTTTCTTCAATTTTTTGATGTAGTCACATTGGCAATCATCCACAAGATGAATTAGTCAAATTTGGCTAAGGGTCACAAAGGGAATTGGAAATATTTAAGAATCTTACTATATTCTTGTGAAATATTGCAAACTATTATATACATATGGCCGTATCAATAATTTTTTCCTTGAAATCTGCCAATTTAGCAAAAAAGGAATTCAAAAATCCTTATGAGTTTGAGCACTTAATTTATTTATGTTGCCAAATGACAACATTTCACACAAAATTTCTCACAAAAAATGTGTTGACTCTTCTTTTACTGAAATTTTAAAATTGATGATATTTTTCATCTTCTAAATGTCTATGTTAATGAGTGATGGATTAGATAGATTCCATGAACAATGAATCATGTTTAGATTTTCATTCTATCAATTCAGCCAAATACAAGCAAATCATGATATTATTAACTTGAAATGAAAAGATGATGAAATTGGGAAGCAAGTTATTAGTGTTGAACAACATGTGTCTTAAGTTAAATTAGTTAGGATAGGATGTAAGAATTGGAATTTACACCAACAACATGGTTTATAAAATGCTTGTGATGTTTTCTTGAACAACTTTGCAAACAAAACTTTGGTCACATGGGCATTTTTCAAGGTAAAGAAATAGCCAATTAATGTGAATTTTGACTTAAATGATATGGTCCAAATCTTTCATAATGGAACAACATAGTTTGAAATTTTTATCTTAGGTATTACATGTTCAAAAGGCTCAAATTCCATCTACAAACATCTTGGCTTTCTTACAATAAACAAACATTTAAAGTGTTGCATTTTGCATTTATATATATATATATATATCGTGTTAACAATTTTATGTAGCAACAAAAAGAAAAAAATAGGATTTTATTTTGCTAGGACCCATTTGAAATGAACAATGCCAAACCTCCATATTTATGTGGTTATCGCCTGTTAGAAGTCGAATGTTTAGTTTTTCAAATTATAAGATTCTACAACATGCTTAAGAATGAGACCACCATACAGGATCTATAATCAATATATTTCTTTGTGGCAACAAGACCAAAATGATAATCAATATATTCTTCTTGTCATCTAAGCAACGTATGTTTGGCATTGTGAAGTTTAGTGAGTGGGTGAAGGTGTCTTTTCAATTTAGTTAGGGATTGCGAGTCATAACAAGTACAACAAAATTGATATTAAATTTAGGGTTAAGGTTTAAGGCATAACATTGTTTCTAAACTAAATGATAATACTTATGGGAGATTGTCTTGAAAATAACAAATCTGAATTCAAAAGAAGATGGTATTGAAGACCAATTCATTGGATATTCAACCTTGATTGATCAATTGTTCAAACCAGTTCACTTTTTAATTATTTTTTTCCAAAGAAAACCAAAGGTAACATGGTGGTTTATGCTCTATCAAAGATTAATTAACTGCATGGTTAGGCACTATTCCATTCCAAGAATGAAGGTTACTTTCCCAAAATCCAAATGTAGGTGGAACAATCATTGTGGGTTGAAATCCTACTTCATATAGTGGGTGCATCAACATGTAGTATACTTTAGCACTATAGTATGGACTATAAATCAACCCATTAATAGTTCTCAATATCAAACAAATTGTCATTTCTTTCATGTCCATGTTTCCATAATGTTGACCAAATTTTATAATTCATTACTTGTTTACCATGCAACACGGAATTGGCCCTCTATCACAATTCACATCCACAATTGCTAGAGACCACATAACAACTCATGTTGATTATGTCCGCTTGTAACTTCAACAACTGGTTAAGGACTGGGTAGCCAATAAAGCTTGTCTGGTTTACCAAATATAGTAGAGTTCCAATCCTACATAGTCCATAACCAACATTGAATGCCATTGTAGTAGTTGTTGGTGGTGATCCACTTGGGTTCATAGTTGATGATCTACTTGGGTTTGTACTTTGACCCATTGGAGTTTGGAATACTGCAATACTAAAATCTTTGGATGTTTCACAAAACTAGATGCAAGAGAGTCAAGATTTTCAAATGAAAATTGTACACAAGACACAAAGTGTACACAAGGTGTTGATTAATTTGTTGAGGAAGGTGATGATGTTTACATAAAACCTTAATTGAAACAGTTGTACATGTCCACCAACCAATATACAAAAGTCTTATGAATTATCTTGGGGAGGTTTTTTTTTGGTATTCATTGAATGTTCCCTTCCACCCAGAGGGCATTAATTGTGTAAGGGAATTATTTTGCTATTTGATCATATAAATATGAGATGAAGGTATCTTCCTCTACAATCCCAAGAACCCTCATAGATCTCAAGAACCATCCTGATATTCCGAATGTCTTGTGATAACTGTCAGTTTCAGCATATTCCCGTAACTGGGAATGAATGGAAATGAAAATTTTACAAAGCAAAATAACTGGGACACAAACTAGGTTTTTCCACCAATTTTGGTGGTGGTAAACTGAATTTCATTCTGTATTTCCTATTTTCCTGAACGCCTTCACTGCTGCTACATATATTTTCACTGCTTCTGTGTACAACTACTACCAATGGCAAAACACACTCAAAATGGCAAAGTCAAGTTGCAGGTTCCAGAGTGTTTCACATAAACAAAGACAGAAAACGACATGGGGGCCATGACATTCCAATTTACCTCCAGCCACATCAAATTGTTGCATCTAACGCTACTGCAGGTAACTGCACACTGAAGAAAACCCTAAAAAAAAAAGGAAACCTGGAAGAAAAACCCTAATCTAAAACCCTACTAAACAAGTTGAGACAAATTGTTGTGTAATGTGTAACACAAGGATTGCTTGGTGATGGGTATGACCGAGTACATTGATTGTCTGTCTCCCTCCCACCAATTCATTCAGCAGAAATCAACAAATGGACATCATTATGGAAGATGTGCTTCTGAAGAACCTAGGTGTGCAGATAAGACGCCCAACCCATCATCAATTCCTGCTTCCCTGGACTTCTTCTTCACAATGTACTTGAAAGAAGTATCATTCTAGGGTTTACGGTTTATGGTTTAGGAAAACTTTGACAAGCCTGCAACAACAAAAGAGTGCTCGCTTGCTTATCTCTACATGAACTTTCCCAGTAACCGGAAAAAAATCTAGACAGACCGACGACTGAATGAATGATATGGCTCAGTTAACCTTCAAGATATGGCTGCATCTCCTGCCGCCATCAAGAAGCTCACGAGAGAGCCCCTGGGTGGCACTCAGATCGGCCTTTGTTATCCTCACAGCCACTTAGAAAATGACAATTTGCAAACCCAGCAAACACAACCCCACAAGGGTCTAAAACCTAAACCCAACAGTTTTCTAGCACATGAAGAACAGATGTAAAAACAAACAGACTTCTTCTTCCCAGAGAGAGAGAGAGAAAGAAAACCCACCCACAATACAATGTGCCTAGTCCCAAAATTGCCCACTACCCAATCTTCCAAAACCTGAGCAGCTAGCGCCTCTTTCTGTCTCATTTCATTTGCACAACAACCCTCCTGCTTACCTGCGGCAGAAAAAACCTTTTTCTAAAATCCTCTACAAACCAGCAACTCTCATTCTTGTCCTCTCTCTCTGCTTCTCCTCCACATACAGCAGCCATCGCTCTCGCTTCAGGGCAAGACAGTTCGAACTTCAGCAGCGCCAGCAACCAGCCAAATAACAACGGCAACAGTAGCCCTAACGGTAACCGCAAGCCCTAACAGTAACCGTAACAGTAACTGTAGAGGGTAACGGTAACGCTGCAAATGGGTAATTCATTTCATCCATTGTCTTTTGCAAGATTCAATTAATTTTTATTTTTTTTAAAGCCTTCATTTCATCCAATGTCTTTTTCACAATTAATTTCCGGGCTTTCATTTCATCCAATGTCTTTTTTTTCATATTTAATTTTCCTATCTAGTAGATCCTAATATTTGAATTTTCATGATTCTCTTTTGCCTTAAGATTTTTTTTTAATGTAAATGGAAAGGCCACATTGTGACAGACCCCTTGATTTATTTATTTTATTATTGTTTTTAAAGCATTTTCTTCTACACTCCAAGGAGAAGTTTTTGTATTTTCTTTTGGTTTTAATCCACACATATATTATTGTAAAAATTTGCAAAAAAGGACATGGCAATGGGCTTAGCATTTTGAATGGGTTTTTTAAAAAAATACCCATCTTGTGCTTGCTTGTAAATGGCAAAAAAAATTATTAAGTTTTCATGAACTTTCGCATCTTTCACAATTTTTGTCAATTTTCATGACTATTTAGTTATCAACATCCAATTTTCCATGGTAGATCGATTTTCTAGGAACCTTGTTAAATTATTCATCTAGAGGTTGTGAAGGGATTAATTTTTGCTTCACATTCTTAAATATGTTGAATAGAAAATACATAAGGAATTATTGTATGACTTATCTAACATTTTGATGGAGTTGACACCTTATGTAGTACATATAAGAGTTCTCAACCCATGGGGTTAAGCCACCATTAGATCCAATATAATAGGAATGAATGTTATTAGTTTTAGTTTGGCACATGGACATTCTTTTGAAAACATGGCTTCAATCTGGGAACCTTAACCATAACAAATACACAAAGATATTTGTTAGTGCAATTGCATGAAAATTATTTTTAAAAATATATTCATACACCTAGTGGGGTGTGGTTGTGTAGGACTATAAAGAAATTTAAAGACATTACTAAAATACAAAATATGATTGGGTGTTTTTTTATGGTTGTTGCATTCCATTGTTATGAACAATTTGATAAAAGGAAAAACACATGAAACAAGGGATTTTTTTCAACCAAAAAAATTTTCATTCTTTATTATTACAAGTTGTTTGTGATTTTGACCAATTGTTTTGGAATGTTTGTTGTGAGTAGTAGCCTAATGGATGTACAAATGGTGAAGCAATTTAAGCTTTCAATTGTATGTCATTATTTGCGAAATAAATTGATTTTGCAAAAACATGTCTTTCCCAACACTTGTTGTTGATGTTTTCCCATACATTGTTGGGGATTTCACCTACCCTATTCACCCATACCTCTTGAAGAATTTTAAGCCACAAAACTTAATATTGGAATTGGAAAAAAGAAATCTAATTTAATCAATTGATGATTTGAGGCCATGTATTTATCAATAATAGTTTTGGAACCTTGAAAAATAGTTGGAAAATTGTTTAATCATTAACAATGAAATAGATTATGAAACTTTCATTGTTATGGCATGTTGTGTTTTACACAACTATTGCCAATTGATAGGCATGGATACTCCCGCATACTATCGTGTGGAGAGAATGTAAAACATGAAAAGTCATGTGCAAGCAAATCGCATCCTTTGTTTTTAACAAGGTGAAACTTCAAAGGTAGTTGAAAAGCGCATCCAAAAAGATAATTCTTTAATAGTTGGTTAGAGCATAATCCAATTTTATTTTTATTTTTAATTTGGTAGCTGAAGCTCCTTTTTTTCCAATTTCATCAATTGAAAAAATTCATTGTGAGTATGAATGTTTATTGGAACAAAAAAAAATTAATTTGGACTTTTTGTGTGGAAATGGGCACTATGACAACTAAAAGAGGGTAAATTTTCTCAAGACATTTGTCATTCCTTAAGTCTAGAGGTAGAGAAGAATGGGACAACAACTACCATTTTTTTGGTTCCTATTTTTTTTAATTCTATCAATTTTTTGAACTCATGTGTGAGTATGAGCATCTACTAGGTTAAAAAAAAATTGATTTGGACTTTTTGTGTGGAAATGGCACTAAGACAAGTGGAGGGGGATAAACTTTTTCAAAAATACCAAAATTGTCATTCCTTCGTTCTAACAAGGAGTGAGATAGTAGTTATGCTTAAATTTATTATAAACCCTTAAGCATAAGCAAACATAACATAATAGTATTTTTTCCAAAATTTTGTGTCGTAGAATTTTATGTAATAATAATTATATATACATTACACATACCATTGGATCCAAGTTACGCCTATTGTTGTGGACTTCCATCTTACACCAAAATTTACATAAGAATTTTATAATAAATTACACAACCCACTACATCCAAGTCGCAATAATGTTAATGAATTATGTTTTTTGAAGGTGAGTGAGATTGGTAATTTGCAAATATGAAACCCCCCTGCCCCCCCAACCCAATCGTGATTGTCCAATTTTGAAAATAAAAAATTCTAAAACTATGTTTATAATTTTTTTAAAGACTTAGTTAATAGAAGCTTATAAAAGAATAATTGGTAGAAGTTTTTATAAGGTGTAATTGGCAAAAAAAAATTGAAAATATAATCAACAAAAACCTTTTTAAAAGTTGTTTAGTGAAAGTTTATAGGAAACTTAATTGATGAACTTTTTAAATGTTCCATTGAATATTATAAATATAGGTTTTGGAAGTAACACCTTTCAATATCAACAATGCAAGTTACAAAATTTATTTATTTATTTATTTATTTATTTCATGTTATGTTTTAACTTGCATCATGTCTTATTCAATAAAGTTTGTTATCAATTAATGAGTTCTTTGTTTTATTAATTTCACATAGTCTATTCCTTGTATTTTATTTTATTTTTTGACAATTGTCTAATTGCCAAAGCCATTTGTGATATTTATTTCCTACTGTAACTAAATGTGTATTTATTTACTAAATGTTCTTATTTTAACAATCAAGTTGTGTCTATAACTTTTCAAGGATAGATTGAAGTTATAAACAAAGGTTAACATCATTGTTTTAAAACCCTTCCTTGATTTCATGGATTTTGTTAATATTTTTTAAAAACTCATAATAGTTTTCTCCTCATGTTAGATCCTTGGTTTAAAACCTTAAGCCTAGTAGGAAATTATGTTGATTAGGCTTTAGCAATAGAGATGATTGTTTCATATGATATGATAAGCAACCTCTCCTCACAACCTTCAAGATTTTGTACTAGACGATTCATGAATGATTCAATGCCCATTTCAAATTTAGTGCAAAAAATTGTGCATAATACTTACTAATGTTGTTTTTAGAAGATAGATGTTCAAGGATGAAACTTGTTTTGAACAAATTATTTTATTTTATTTTTTCCTCTTGTTTTTAAAAAAAAAGGCATTAGGAGTTTAAATTGTTTTGTTGTTTGCACACTTTGAACTAACCTAAATTTGGGAATTATGTGTGTGAGAGTAGTTTCGACAAGAATTATATCATGCTTCAACATGTCCAATGTACCATTGAAAGACAAATCACTAAAGGCAATTTTTTGTTTTTTTTCCTTTGTTCCCAACATGTTCCCTTCAAGTTCCCAATGGGTTCCCAACATATACCCTTTATGTTCCCATTAGGTTCCCAACATGTTCCTTTCAAGTTCCCATTGGGTTCCTATCGGGTTCTCAACATGTTCCCTTCAAGTTCCCATTGGCTTCCCAATCAACATGTTCCCTTCAAGTTTCCGTTGGGTTCCCAACATGTTCCCTTCAAGTTCCCAATGCGTTCCCCAAGGGTGTTCCCAATAGCACCTCCCTTTAATCCCATATGTTTTGCCCAAAGTCCTCCCCTTTTTATCTTTATAGGTGGGCCAAAGGTGAAGGCACTTGATCTTTCCATAGAATCTTCCTATTTTGAGGAGCCTCTATAGTTTCAACTTTTTTTTTTTTTTTTTGCGATGGGCCAATCAAATTGGCTCATTGCGAAAAAAAAAAAGAAAAAAAGTTGGACCTGTGAGGCACCTCCAAACTAATTAACACGAAGAATAATGGATTAAGGAGGCCACATGTTACCATCCAAAATATCGTCCCCCTTTTAAGATTAGATTCAATTTTTTTTCCTTCCTTTTCCATCCAACATATTCCTTTCAATTTTTCATCCAATCCAATCCCTTTCCTTTGTCATCCAAACCCAATTCCATTTTTCATCCAATCAAATCCATTAATTCCTTTTTCTATCCAACCCAATTTCATTTTTCACCCAGTCAAATCCATTAATTCCTTTTCCATCCAACCCAATTTCACGTTTCATCCAATCAATTCATTTTCCATCCAAACCCAATTTCATTTTTCATTCAATCCAATCCCTTTTTTTTCATTTTCCATCCAATTCAATATTCATTTCATTTTTTCCATCCATCTCTGGAAAGCAGTTCGGTGGTTTTCTTTAGGGTTTGCATCATCTCGTCCCAACAGCAGCACTCACAGTTTTGCTACTCTCTTCAGTCTTCTTCTTCGTTCTCCTGTTCCTTCAGATTTCATGCTCTTGTTGCAATTCTTGCTCGTCTTCGTCGCCGGAGAATTGTTGTTTTTTTTTGTTTTGTAGACAGTGAAGAAAAATCATTGCATAGGTGCCCAAGAGCACAGATACAAAGAGACACAGAGAAGGAGAGAGAGAGAGGAGGTGAGATGGACGGGATGCAGAGGGAGGAGTTGGAGCGTCTCATGTTTTTTGAGCAGACCCGGGAGAAGGCGGCAGCTAGCTATGCACGAAACCCTAAAGATGCGGATGTATTTTATTTTTTCTCTCCTCTTAGTTCTTTTTTTTAAGAATTTTTTTAAAAAATTATGTGGAGGATGTGAATGATGTTCCTCACAGTTTTTGGAGAAAAAAAAGCAACAAGAGTTTGGATCTAGTGCTTTTTTGGAGTTAGAAATGTCATTTTTCATCTTTTTCTTTCGTCCCCTTCTTGGTTCTTGTTCTTGTTCTTGTTTTTGGAGTTGCTGTGTTATTATTTTGGTTTGTGGATGGATTTATGATAAGTATGGAGAAAATGGGTAAAACTGTTGCTGAATTTAGGCTTGCACATTCAAGCTTTACTTTCAGTGCGGGAAAAATAAATAGTGAAATGCATTTTGGTATGAAATTCTCTTTTTGCATTTGGAAATGAATTCTCTTCTATTGACAGTTGGGTGAAACCACAGAGACTGTGATGTGATGATGTTGAATCGGATTGAATTGAATTGGTGCTTGGGATGGGGATGGGGATATGCTATTAGAACTTGACAAGATGGGGTGGTGCATTACTGGAGCTTGCGCATTTCAGGCAGGGCCAGGATTCAATTGACATGGTTGAAGGTTTGATTAGCAGCCCACTTTCCTCACCTCACTTTCTGTTTTGCCAATCTCTGCATATAACAAATGAAACTGGCTTTTTTATTGTCTTCCAAAATGGGTTTCCTTTGTTTGCAGGAGATCAAGGCATGAACTTTGGATTGATCGTTGCATTCATGAGTGATGACGTGTTTTTGTTGTTGTTGACAGATGCGGTGAAAAAGCTAGAGGAAGCTCTTCAAATAAACCCTCGCAAGCATGACACACTGTGGTGCCTTGGGAATGCTCACACATCTCAGGGATTTCTGGTGTCTGAGACTGATAAGGCCAATGATTTCTTCAAGAAGGCTGCAACATGCTTCCAGCAAGCGCTTGATGAGGTCTTCCTGCCTATCAAAACTATCCTACTCGCACATTTTCAATGTCATATGAAAAGTGACTTGTAGAAACAGAAGAGGTCATTTCCACTCATTTCAAGCAGTTAATGCCTGTTGCCAGAAGTTTGCAAGGTAAAGTGTAGCTTTAGAAGGTCTGCTGGGTTGTACTGGGTCATTTTTCTTTTGCTAAACAGGCGTGTAAAAGGAAGAGTTATTGGAACTGAATCCGCCTTGAGTTAATCCTACAAAGAAAAGTCAGTTGGAAAATTGAGCACTGAGGTGTGTCTGTTTTGCTTGTTCTTGTTTGAGCAGGAACCCCACAACGAGCTGTACCAGAAGGCACTGGAGATGACTGAAAAGGTATTCTCGGCTTTCCTTTGTCTATGATGTTTTCTCATTTGGTCTTTTCATGAGTTGCAAGTCGGAGAGTTTCCTTGTGCCCACTGAATGCCAAGATTATTCTCAAAATGCACAGCTTTCAAAATCAAGGCAGAGGGTAGACATGGGCTGTCTTTGCATGAAGTGTACTATTTTCCTTGGCCTTTGAAGTTTCTCTTCTAATTTTATTTTTTTGCTGGACATGGTGGGGAGAACAGGCCCCATCACTTCATCAAGAGTTGCAGAAGCAGTTAGCCTCGCAACAGGTCATATTAGGAGGTGGTCCACCTCTGCCTAGTGCTGGAACTCCCAAGGTACTGTCTTTGTCCTTACCTCTGAAGTCTTCTCTTTCTCTCCAATGCACTGTAATCATGGTTACACTGACAAAGAGGTGGACTACTCTGAATGTGCTGCTTTGACTTACAAGAGAGCTTTGACTGTGGCATCATTTTTATTTTATTTTTGGGTTCCCTTTGAGATCTAGACTCTGAAATGTTTGAAGCTGGACACACCTTCGTTTGGAGTCAGTGTTGTAACTAGAAATGTTTTGATATTAGTAAGGAATATGTGTTTCCGAACCTCTTTAATAATGAATGTACACGTGTTGAATTTCAGGGAGGGAAGAAGAAGAAAGAGAGTGATTTCAAGTATGATGTGATGGGGTGGATTGTGCTTGCGGTTGGAGTGATAGCGTGGGCGGGTTTGGCCAAATCCTCAATGCCACCATCCCCACCTCCTTCCCTCAAGTCTTAGATAGAGCATTCACTGGCCTCTGGTGTGTGATGGCCCACAGGTCTAGTGGATTGCACTTGACCTGTGATTCCTCTGCCCTGGTAATCTACAGGTTGTAAGGAATTCCTTTGATTGCTTAGTACATAGAAGTGTGTCATGGTTTTAATGAGTTGAGTTCTGGGGCTGACTCGGACAATGTGGCCAAATGCCATCAGTTAATTCCTTTTTTGTGTGAGCAAAACTTGATGGACAAGTAGAAGATGCGCTTTGCTGAGGAGGCATTACACAGGAAAGCTCATTGTTAGTATCATATACCACTAACTATGATCTGAGATCTCATGAAAACTCTGTTACATGGTGTGCCCAAGCATTCATTTTTCTTTCTCTCTTGCCATGCAGCTTCCCAACTTTTTTGGGTCAAATTCTATTTTGAAAAAAGAATAAAATCAGAACAGGAGAAATTGTCAAATACATGTTGTATAATTATAGAACAAATTCATTAAAAACCTACGGAGATTTCTTAGACATGGTTTACAAAGATGGTCAAATTCACTGTCTAGAGACATTTTGCAAGGTGCTGTTGGGTGCACAGGATTAGAAGATAACTAGGGAGGACAGAAGGCCTGTGTGGTGCAAAAATATCAATCTTGTGCAGATAGGAAATGGGGCAAACAGTTTTGAGAACAGGAAATTGTGTCATGCAGGAATAAAGATTCAGCTTGGTTGTAGCTTCTCTGATTATGAATCTAGCAGGTTGATGGGACAAATGCTTCAATGGTGAGGTGCAAGGTGTGTGCTTTTGATTATACATAGCCCCCTCATGATTTGGTAGAGGCCATAATGCTTTGGACTCTGCTCAAGGAATTGCACAAGGTGCAAGCTATTGAGACCACGTATGGGTGAGAAGGATCAAAGTGGGGTTCATCTTGCAAAAGTGAAGAGGATAACAACAATGGTGGCTCTGCATGTGTTGGTTTGACGTTTCTTAGTGATCTGCATTTTCAAGCAAGAAAATGCTAAGCTTTCCAACCCTAAATTCGCCTGATAAGCAGCAATCCTGGATCATTGTGTGCAAGTTTGAAGGCCTTCTCCCTCTTCCTCCCTTCCAAGTCTCTCTATAGATTGCAATTCAATCGTTTCTATAGCCCCAATTTTATGGAGCTTCAATTGATCTCCATTCAGCAGAATCTTCTTCGTCTTCTTCTCCAACTTCTGCTGTTGCTACTGTTGTCACTGATCTTTGAAGAAAATATATGGCAGCTTTCATAGATGAACAACAGTGACAACATTGGACAACATTTTTGTAAAAGCAAATGACAGTATTCTTTCAACTCCTTTCTGTTGTGGTTGCTGTTCACTTCCCACCATGGCTTTGGTAGGGTTTAAGGTTTAGGCACAGCCTCAGTTAGAGGGATCAACCCAGCACTGGAATTACTGGAATCTTTTTCATCTAGTAGTAAATGCTGTTCACAGCAAATGTTAATTTTTTGTTTTATTTTGCAATGTATTGAAATCACAATGTATCGATGCAACATGCCATCATGCATTATGTTGTGTTATCATCATGAAGCCCATAATACTTATGTATTTTATAAGGGTGAAAAAAATTTCAAAATTATTTGGACAAGAGGCTATCGTGTTTTTGGGTTTATGATTGTTGTAAGGTAGCTACTAATGTATCAAAATATATCAATGCACTATTCATGGGTGAAGGATATATTGATATTTTTTGAAATTGACACGTGCATATATTTCTCACCACTTTACAACTATAAGGCTCAAATTGTTATATGCCATGTGTTTGATACATGAAGGATTAGTTGATACATTAAACATTTTTTGAATTGAAAGCTACCATGCATGTTCAAACATAACAAGGTTGAGATAGTTCTTTTTAAATACATGGACAAGGGGTTGCCACATTACTATGTCTATGGTTGATGTAAGATAGTTGTTAATGTGTCAAAAGAATATTAATACACTATTCACATGTTATGTGACTAGTGCACTCCATCTATGATTATTTTTTCACACATGACAAATTGATGGTTACATATAAAAAATTGACACCCAATTTATATTTCTTGCTAGTTTAAGTTTCTTGCCACTTTTCAATTATAATCAATTGTTATTTGTCATTTTGTTTTTAATACTTTAAGGATTTGTTGATACACTAAAAAAAAATTCAATTGAAAGTTCCCATGCATGTCTAAACAGAACCAGGGTGGGGATTTTTTTCAAAAACACATGGGCAAGATGCTGCCATGTTTCTATGTCTATGGTTATTGTAAGATAGTTGCTAAGGTATCAAAAAATAGCAATACATTGTTCACACATTTGTGAATAATACATTGCATATATCACCATTTGTTTTTCACACATGACAAATGGATGGTTACATATCCAAAATTGATATCTAATCTATATGTTTCCCAACGCTTTTCAACCATAACCAATATTGCTATTTGTTAGGTGTTTTTTAATACATTAAAGATTTGTTCACACATTAATGATTTTTTGATACATTGAAGATTTTTTCAATTGATAATTGTTGTGCACATGTTCAAACATAACAAGGGTGAAAAAGTTTTTTCAAAATACATGGACAAGAAGTTGTTATGTTTCCAAGTCTATGGTTACAATAAGGTAATCGTTAATGTATTAAAAAATACCAATAAAATATTCACCTTGTGGATAAAAACACAATCAAAGGAGTCACCCAAGTGAGTGGACATTCTTTAAAATTCCATATTTGTATGTTTGAAAGACCACAAGTGAAACATAATAATTTGGATTGTCATAATTTATTTTGGAATATTTTACATTATTCCCAAAGTTTATATGCCTAAAGCTTGATACAAATCAAAAATATTTTGCATGTTAAAGCATTCAACAATCCTTGTTTTTTTTTTTTTTTTTTTTTTTTTTTTTTTTTTTTTTTTTTTTTTTTTTTTTTTTTTTTTTTTTTTTTTTTTTTTTACCAAATGTGCACCATTCCTTTTGAAAATTAAAAAGAATTTTAACATTGATATTAGAAGGGAAAAAAGATTTGAACTCATGAAAAAAAAATTATAACCATTTTGAGCACATTTGGTTCAATAGTGTTTTTGACCTTGAAAATGTGCCTTTAAAGTTGTTCATGTTTATGCAATCGAAAGCATGAATACATCTTATATATGATATAAAATCAATTTGTAGTCAAAATCTATTAACATCTAAAATATAATGTTATCAAGGGTACCTGAAATATAAATTATAAAATTATAAACCAACACAAAAACAACATGTGTTATGTGCAGTCCTTGGAAAAAAAAAATTACCTTGATGCCCCTAGTTCTTTTGACCATGTTTCACCCTTGTGTGATCAATGTTATATATGTATCACCATTTTTACAAACATGAATATATGGCAAATTGGCTTCTAGTTTACAACTCCCACCATTTTTCAATTACAACAAATTGTTCTTTGCCATGTATTTTTAATACACTAAAAATTTGTTGATACATTAAATATTTTTTAATAAATTAAAAAAATTGAAAATTAACATGCACATGTGTTTAAAATCAAAGTGAACATCCTTTTGGTCAATGTGGACACTTTAGTCAAGTTCAACCTTTTGAAAAACCATGATTTCTTGTAGTGTAAATTTATAAAAATGGAAAAATAAACCTTTACAACAACTCTTGAAAAAGGATTTCCAAAAACTTTGTACAAATTCCAAATGGTTTGAAAAAAAGAAAAGAAAACACAATGTACCCCAAAGTTATAAAATAAAATTTTAAAAAGAATACATGTTTTACTTCCATTGTAATTTTTTGTTTTTATAGTTCAAGTTTTTTAATTTAAAAAAAATATATATCAATAGCCAATATGCCTATCACAAACTATTTAAAACTCAAATTTAAAACCACCACGAGTTCAACTCTTCAATGGTCACCATTAATTTTTTTTAAAAAAAAGCTAACAGACATGGTCTTGATAAAGAGAGTAATGAAAATAATTTAACTTTTTGCATGAACCTGATTCAATCAATGGTATGAAAAAACAACTTAAAATCATGTTGTAATGATGAAAAAAAAACCTGGGTCAATATGCAACAACAGATACAATTCAAAAAATCCTTGAATACACATGAAATTTATTTTTGGATGGTCATGATTTGATGGTGGATAACATCATTTAAGACTATACCATTTAAAAGTTGAATGATATCTTATATGAAATGCCCAAATCTCATCATTCATTAATAAAAATAGTTATACAAAGGTTGCACCTTATAATTCACATTTTCAATTTAACATCTAAAAGGAATTTTTCTTTATTTACAATTAAAAGTACAAATTTTCCAAAGTTATGATCAAAGGATCAAATTTTTTTTCAAATTTATAATTTCAAAGTTCTAAACACACAATGTCATGGACATGAAAAACTTCAAGAATCAAAGGATAAAGGAAAGGTCTAAGTTTAATTTCGAACAATGAACAAAATAAGATCGTGTGATTTAAAAATAAAAACACAAGAACTATAAATAAAAACTCAAAATGTGAAAAAAAATGTGAAAGTGAATATTTATAGTAACATTTGCAATCATGAACATAAATAAAAACACGACAAGGTTATGGTGTAAAATCATGCTTAAAATTGGTGTTAAAATGAAGGATACCATTTTTATTTATACCCTTTTTGGGACTTAGTTCAAGGAAACTTCCAAAAACTTTTTTATGTGTGCATTGAACAAAGAAGTTTTTTGAAAAGCTTCATAATTGAGAGTTAATTATGAATTAACTAAAATTTAAATGAAAAGTAATTGTGACTTAATTAAGAATTAATTAAAGTTGTTTAACTAAGAGTAAACTAAGAATTAACTCGAATTTAATTTGAAGTTGATTAGGAGTTAACTGGGGTTTAATTAAAAGTTAATTATGAGTTAACTGAGAATTAATTAGGAATTAACTATAACTTAACTAGGAATTAACTAGAAGTTAATTCAGACTTAATTAAAACTTAATTAAAAATTAACGAATAATTATGGCTGAACATTATAGATGAATTCCATCCATTAGAAGATGGTGTCTAATGTTTACATTTGTCAGAAATGGCACACGATGGAATATTGTGCCAATTTAACAAGTTTAACAAATTAAAAAATAACTTTATGTAAATGGAATGTCTAGTTCTTATGTTGCCTTAACATAAAACAAAAAGAATGTTAAGATTAATACCACAAGCAACAACAACAATTACATTATAGTCATTCCATGGCATACAAACCTTCCAACTTGTTTTTATTAACAACTTTGTTGAGGAAGATAAACACAATTAATAAATGATTCCCACCTCACCAAATAAGGTAAGAAAATTAAGTCAAGTAACAAGGTTTGAATTGTTTCTTGATTTCAAAATGAATTTTTCAAATTTGTTGATATGAATCATTTGAAATAAAGTTTGAATCTTGAAATGCATTGTTCCTTTTTATACTAGTCATAATGTTTTGATTTTTGAAGAAGTGATACATGGGTTTGCCTTTGGTTATTGATTCATAAAAAGTTTAAAAGTATTGATTCCAAACACATATTCTCCAAAACTTGGAGTGGTGCATGTCAATTGTTATGTAGCCTTGTGATAAAAAATGATCCCAATCAATTTCAAGCCATGGAAATACATCAAGAAATTGAAAACAACTTGTAAGAATATGATTTTTGACCATCTTCATGACAAATGTGTTTCAAAACATGGGACACCAAAAATACATTGTTTTTATGGGTTTAAGGCTTAGGGCAACAATGAAAGCAACAATGAAAACTAGAAAAGAATGATATGGGGATAATGCAAAAAGCTAAACCAAAGCTCTAAAAAAAATAAAAATTGTTGAAACAACTTTCTTATAAAACAACTTTTCTAGTGGCTTTTGCAAATCAATGATCATAACTTAGAATAAAAACACCAAATGTATGATAAAAAACAAAACCACTAAAACTATTGGGAAAAGTTGAAGGATGTGTCAAGTGACAAAAGACCACCCCTTATTCAAATAATATTGTAAACATTCTTTTGTGAAAATGACTTATGAACATGCTAGAAGTATGACAAACAAAGACATCGATATGTCTATTTTCTCGATTAAAAAAACACTATTGTCCATACATATATGAAAAAACAAATACACAATGCAAGATGATACTTGTTTTTTCATCCCAAAAATTCAATTGACATTCCATTGGGCAACATGAAACCTTTGATCAACAAGTTCTACCATCAAATAAAGAAAGAATAAGAGAAACCCATTACTATTCAAAGAAATCACATCACAATAAAACCTAAAACACAAGAAAACACGAAAGGTGCAACAAATAACTTATCATTTTTGGTGACCACTCTTTTAGGTAGAATAGAACTCTGAGATTCGTCATTAGAATGCCAAGAAAAAAATGTTGTGATTCATAGGAAAAAACACAAAGAACAAAAAAGACAAGATGTAGAAGAAAAAAGAATGTGGACTATGGACAATGATGGCCGTTCATTGATTTAGAATAATTTCTAAACGGAAAAAATGGAAAAAGCACCCAAGCAAAGACATGTGTAATCATTCCTTGATTATGACTCCAAGATGCCTTCATTAGTTTCATAAGATATATAGTTAGAAGTTCATGTTCAACTTCAACATGTTACCTCATATAATTTATGCTAAAAGATTTGTCTAAATTCAATGACCTTTTTTTTCATTTGTTTTCTTTTAAATTGATGTAAGAAAGACAACATTAAAAAATAAATATTAATACTACACGTCAATTGTTGCACATGGTGACAATAAGGAGATCCCCATTATTTACAACAAAGAATGCCCATGAATAAGACTTAAAGTTATAAAAAACCCAAACCTTGGTTTGCTTGTGTAAAGTCAATAAAAATTATGCTATTTAATTTTAATATAAATTTCAATGTTCATGTTAATGTTTATAAAGATGAAAAAACTTGAGTTCCCTAAATGTGACAACAATAAGATTTCTAATTTCCAACCTCTCAAGTTCCTCTCTCCTCCTAAATTCTTCCTTGCAAAAATAAAACATAAAAGGGAATAAACCACAAAAATGAACGATCACAACAAATAAGACAATAACCTCAACAAAGTAAAAGACCCACAATTGGGTGACAAATAAGATTATGAAATTGGCAAAACAACCAAAACCGCAATTCTAAGCATGCGCTCTTGAGACCTTGAACATGTTTAAACCTAAAGTCTGTATGCTAATGTTCCTCTTTATCGTCTTTCCAATGAATAAGATTCTTTGGAACAAAAGACATCAATGGTCGGTGAGCTTCTCATTGGACGTGCTGCAAAGTTATGGAATCCTAGAAGTTGACAACTGAGACATATGTCCATAGACCAAGACCCCTGAGCAAGCCAACACCAAAAACAATCTGACTGCAGGAAAATTGCTTCCAACTTCTCTTGATATTGTCATTTACATCATGGTCCAATGAATGCACTGTGAGCTTCACTGCAAGTATATATTGAGCACAAATGCACAAGCATTATTGGAAGTTGGATTGAGACTCACCTGAGTCCAGTTTGGAATTCTTCAGCATGATGGATTAATTTATCATGCAGGGTGGCTGGACAGCTACCTATGGTGCAGAAAATCTATCCCCATGTGAAGGTTATAAGTAGATAATAAAAACAAGCTCAGGGCAGCAAGAGCTCCTCTGTGGGAGACTGTGTCAAACAGAGGATGACTGAAACCAAAAGTTGCAGCTGTCAAAAATCAGAACTTTGTTTGAGGAGTCCAAGTGCCTTGGACACTAGGGCTGTGTGTGACATGCCGTGTCTTGAGCTTCACCACCTTCCGCCCTGTGGAATTGCGCAACCTCATAACCTGAGTCCAAATCTCCTCACTGGGCTTGTTCTTTACATCCACAACCCTCTCATTCCCATTCACTGCACCACAGACCAGAAGAAACCACCGGACAGCAAGGTTTCAGTGGACATCAATAACATATACCCTATACATCAGATGCATACAGCATACACATTCTTGAATGTTTGGCATCTCTCTCTCTCTCTCTCTCTCTCTCTCTCTCGGGATTTTGTGAGAGCATACCAAAGTGCCCTCTCAAGTGTGGATGATGTCCTCGTACAAGGTGTGTGGTAGCCTCTAACTGAGGATTCTGTTTCTGAAACTTTGGAAGAAGCATTTCCACAAATTCCCTACAAAAAGCACCACCCGCACACAGCAGTGTCAAGCTTGCTTTGTTAGATCCTCCAGATGCTTTCTCTACTACCTACATGCAAAAAAACACATACACATCCATGATGAGCTTCTCGTTCGATGAAGATTTCAATTGCACTAGCTACATACTAACTATGACCCTACCCTTGCCTTAGGAAACAGTTTGACATACAAAAACCCCAATCTGTCTGGGCAATGAAAACAACTGCAGCAGTAAGGAGAGAAGCAGTAACATGATTAGCCCAAAGAAAAATCTTCCCTCCAACAATCACTCACTTGCAGTCTCCTTTCTTCTCACAAAGTATAGAAGTAGTGTTTTGACCAATCTAGCGCAAGAGCACGCCCACCCACATTAAGAGAAACGGCAACGAGAGACAGAGACAGAGAGAAAGACCTGGCTCCAGCGCTGCTACCCGAATGATCACAGAAACAAACCACGAGTTTCTTGAGCTGCCAGACTCCTCTCACCGCCATTGTCTCTTTTCTGGAATTTCAGTAGCATTTCAGGTTCTACTCTTCAAGCACAACTCTCTCTCGCTCTCTCTCGCGGATCTCTCTCTACCCTTAAACCCTAACCCTAACCCTAATTTCTCAAAGGAGACCAGCAGGAGCTTTGTTCGGGGATTATTGTTGGTTTGTGTTGGAGAATCGAGGATGGGAGTGGGTGATTCATCCGAGCGCAATAATGTTTTGTTCGCCAATTTTTATTAGCCTTTTTGCATGTTGTTGTTGCCCAAATTCGGGCTGGACCTTGGAGAGAAATTGTTGGAGAGAAAGAAGAGGGATAGCAAGGATTGGTCCCGGTAGGTAGAAAAGAAGTAGGAGGAGGAGGAGACTTCTTCTTCGATGGGATCGCGTCAAAAGAATGGTGGTGTAACAGGTTTGCGAGCCGTCTATGTTCCACGCCAGAAGCAGCTCGTCTTTGACCGCCGCTATGGATGGGTGTAAGCTTTTTCAGTTGTCGAATTGGGTCTCTTTGAAATAGAACAGATGGGGTGCTAGCTAGCTAGGCAGGCAGAAGAGTCTTTTGATCTTCTTCTTCTTCTGGTGCTGCAAAATGGACTGTTGTGGTGGGTTCTTCTCAAGCAAGGATCTTTTGGAGAATTCATAGGCAAGAAGGTCTATCTTTTGAGTATTCTTCATGGGTGGGAGAGCTTGAGTACCGAAATTCTTTCATTTGCACACCAATTTCCTTGTGTTCCATTCCTTCCATCTCTGCAGGTATGACGAGTGGACGGACCCAGTAGAAGTGGCACATACGGGTGGTCGAGGAAAGTAAGAGCATCAAAACTATATACAATTTCGAACAGATTATGTTTCTATCCCCCTACTGTATCAATTTCTGAAAATTATCTAAAAGGAGCTAAACTACAGAGATTTGATTTTTCTGCATTTGCATGATCTTTGTCATGTTGCAGGTTCTCCATTGTTCCATTATCTGCAACAGCTCTCAACGTTGCATTTCACCTGGTATGTCACCACTCCCTTCTTTTACTTTGTGCTATTGAAGGAAAGCCTATGAAGACTTTGGAAGGGCTGAGTAATAGTGTGAATCCTAAACCTAACAAACATTTCCCACATCCTCTGATATGCATCATCAGAGTCTAGAGATCCATCAGAGTTTCGAAGGTTCATCAGAGTGTTGGAGTCTGTCCATTGGAGTTTTGTGGACTAATGATGTAGAGAATGCCTGCTAGTGCATGCAGGCAAACAAGGCAGCTGATGCAGTGGTGCAAATTTTGCAAAATCCATTGCCATCGTGTATATTGGAATGCAGAGCTTGTGTGTTGCAGCAATTGCAAAAAATTGAACTCCAAAATTCTGGCAGAATAGAGCAAACCTACCAGAGTTCTAGTACAGAGAAAGTCCAAAGTTCTAGTACAGAGAAAGTACATTTGGGGAAGTCTTGGGGTAGTACTCTTAAAGCAGGCAATTGGAAACAGATATCCCGACACTCAAAATCATATCAAGATTCTTATTACTCTGTTGATCCAGATGGTTTCAGAGGATAGTTTTATTTGTAGGACAGCAATTCATTTCAGGTACATTACCATATGAAAGAGAGGAAGAGGCTGATGAGATGATGCAAAAAGATGGTACGTATGTGTTCCTATGGCTCCAGTGCTCCTGCTGTGCAACATTCACTCCTAAATTGTCTCAATTCTTCTAGCACCCTAAACCCTAAACCCTTATCTCATATCTGCCTCTTCAGCTACCATGTTCTTTCAGTCATCATAGTTTTCCAATCATAATATATTCATCATCAGATTTCAACCTGTGTTTGACATGACCACTGTTGCAACCTGTGAGATTTAAGTGAATTCTTTACCAAGGGCGGAAGAGGTATTTGACAAGGATATAAGCAGGAGAGTTCAATGCCAGCTGAAGAAGATAAGTTGGTGCTTTTGGATGTTATGTTGAAGTGCATAGCCTTCAAGCCAGAGAAACGTCCAAAGAAGAGCAGAGAACTACTGGAATACATGTTCATTTCAAAAGCGTTTTAACTTGGTTCTTCATATCAACAACATTTTCCATCTTGTTTCTCACTGAGGTCATGAAAATGCCTTTTGCATGTTGTTGATATCAACAAGTTCCTTGTTGTTGATGTAACAAGGTTCTATGTTTTTCGGTAAACTCAAACTCATAAACTTGCTGCCAATAGGGTATCTCACGTCACGTTTTAATCACATGTGTAACAATGACTTTGGATTCACATTCCTCCTCAATGCATCATTTGTGCTAATCCAATCTTTGGCTAATTGTTAAATTAAAGTTTTGAAAGATGATATCTAGATGATTTGCTTTCTTCTTATTCCACTACTTTTGCAAGATAACGTTTTCCATTACATACAAACTCTTTTGCAAAGGTGGTTGAATTCAACCACTTGAAATTGAATTCAAGTTGTATTCAATGTCATTCATTATTTTCATTTGAATGGAACTTAGTTCACAAATTTAGTCTAAATGCTTTGAGACCAATTTAATGTTCTTGACCAATAGGAATGCTTGATTTCATCAGACCTTACTCCCTTGGACCCTTGTTTAAAATGGCCTTAAATATTATTGCCTTAATATCTTGAACCTTTTGCTAATTGGACCCAATTGTGACACATTAGGGAATATATCACATCTTTTGTATTTGTGTTATCATTTAAGTAAAGGAATTAACACCAAGATTAATTTGACAAGTCTATGCCACATTGACAATTGAGCATTTTTTTTTTTTTTTGACATTAAAATCTCCTAAAAATAATAATTATATGGTCATTCAAGAACTCAAAACACAAATATATGTAGTTTTGATAATCATTCAAATGAAAATATTATTAAAATTCCAACTTTTGTAAAATGATTATGTAAATATAGCATTAATTATAAGAGCTTAAAATCAATATCAATTTTCAATCATCCTAATTATTTGCAAATTCTAAATGACCAAAATACAATCTATACCATCACAATTTCCCAAACCACCATTATTGTCATTGTAAATAGATTTGAAATAATTTTTTAAATATAGTTTACCCAAAAAAATTGAAAACCAAAAAAAAGAAGAAAAAAAGGTAATAATTAAATTGGTAATAATTTGTTCAATCAATCATAGACAATTTCTAAGTTGGAATTACTTTTAGGGTTTAGGGTTTAGGGTTTATTGGAACCACCTACATAAAAATCAAATTATTTTTATGTATGTTAGATTAGAGTCACCCATATAAAATTTTAAATATATAAGTAACTTATGTAAATGGATTCACATTTTATGTGAAAAAGATCATTTTATTCCTTTTTACATAGGGTTGGAATCGCCTATATATGGCAAAATATATTAAAATGTCAATTTTAGTCTTTTTACATAAGTTAAAATCAACTACCTACATTGGTGTTTTTTTTTTTCTTTTCCAATTTAGTGATGCAGTTGATATGGCAATCATCCATAAGCCAATTTAGTTGAATTTGGCTATTAATTTTTTTAAAAGGAAAACATTTAAATATTCTTATATATATTTGGTTGCCTACTTGAGCCATGTATAGAAATCTGGCGATTTAAAAAGATTCTTTTTGATATTTTTAGATTTCAGGTGATTTCTTTTCCCTAAAAAATCATTAAATTTTCCACCCCTAAAAAATAGAAATTCACAAAAAATAATAATCCAAAGAACAAAAAATTTGTGGATGAGAAGGATGCGATGAAAACAAGAGACCAGAATTTATCATCCGTGATGAGACAGTTAGGGTTAGGGTTTTTTCAGAGTGTGAAATTTTTTTATATCAACTTTGTGCGTTCTGAGTGGATAAGAAGCTCTTTGCGAGGACGGCGATGGCGGTGAAGATCGGGACGGAAATGGCGCATTGCAGCAGCGTTCCCTGACCAGGCGACACGGACGGCAAACTGTGATTTTTTATG
Source organism: Sphagnum contortum (assembly GCA_963920785.1). Taxonomy (NCBI): domain Eukaryota; kingdom Viridiplantae; phylum Streptophyta; class Sphagnopsida; order Sphagnales; family Sphagnaceae; genus Sphagnum; species Sphagnum contortum. Next base: position 3,741,700 of record OY987288.1, read on the forward strand.
AGAATTTTCAGTACGAAATGCAGCTTTTCTTACTAGGTTTTCTTTGGTATTGCAAACTGGTGATTATTTTTTGGTGAGAATTTTGAGTAGGAGATGCAGAGCTCCCTTACTAGGGTTTCTCTTAATAGGGTTTTCTTTTTTCTTTGATGGTGTAAACCTGTGGATTTGTTGTGAGAATTTCTGAGTAGGAGATTGCAGCTCTCCTTTGAGTGTTCCCTCACTTGTCTTTGTCTCTCTCCATTGCACATGTCTGATTCGTTTGGATGCATGTGGGGGGTTTGACCAGTCTTAAGGCACGGTGAATTTTCTGTGTGGGTTTCACATGTAGGTGTGTGACACAAGTGCAATTCATGTGAGAACTTCGATATGTAAATGGTTTGTGTTTCAGGTACTCCAAGTTTTGATGCTGGTGAGTTCTGGAAGTGGTGTGTTTGAGAGGGTTTTAGAAACGCTTTGCATGTTAAGAGCGTTATAACTCTTTCGATTTAATTAAAGAGATGCTCTGGTGCTGTAGCTTTGAACTGCTACACATTATTGGGTATTTGAATATCTGGTCTGAACCTGCAAAAACTAGGTGTGGACAAATGGAAGAAGCAAAAGTGTTTCATGTTGAGATTTGTGAAAGTGTTGGTGTTTACCACTTTTATGACCTGAACCCCTGGCCTAAGAAGATCCAGTTTTGTGACTAAATGTTGTGTTGTGATTAAGTAATTGTGAATGTGCAAAATTGTCGGACTGATTTTATTTTTCACTTGATGAGATAGTGTTGTGTGAGCAAAACCTTGAAAGATTTTCTCTCGTCTCAAAATGTGAGTCTTTGAGCTACTAAGGCAGAAAGAGGTAGAAACTAATAATGGCTTTTGTTGTGATTCCTGAGGTATTGTTATGAATCTGAAAAATCAGATCTCCTTCTCCTCAATCAAATTGGAATTGACTGAGAAATCCTTTTTTCCAACCCAAGATTTGATTGTTGAAAAGGGAACTCTGATTTGGATTAGGGTTTATTGAGGAAAGATTGGAGAGGGTTTAACAGCTGACTATCTTATTGGGTGCATATTATGAAACCCAGTTGCTAGATTAGGACTATCAATTGCTTCATCTTGTATTGGGACTGGATATTTGATTTTCACCAATTGGGGCTCAACTCCAAGAGCCACATTGATCAAAAAACTGATCTCCCAAGAGACAGAGACAGAGAGAGAAGGAAGTTGTAGATCTACTAACCGAAGATGTGTTAAATCAAATTTGTGACACAGACAGGAAGTTGGGCACCTTCTTCCTCAGGGGTTTGTTTCATTGGTACCCCATGAATTGCAGCAAGAAGAAAGGGTGTGCAACTGAAGCTCCCATGTCTGTGAAGGGTGGACTTTCCATCAGGCACATCAAGCCCTGATGGGTATGTTTTATTTGATTCGTTCATTCTCAAGATCATGATCTAGATCTGTATTTCAAGTGAACCCAAGAGTTGGAATTTCTGTGTCTAATCATGATCACAATATGATGATCCAAAACACCCCATTGAGTTACAAAGAGTACTTTGATTGTTAAACTAGGGGTGTGGTAGTAGCAGCAGCAGCAGCCTCTAGTGTGGTAGTGCCAGGCTTTAGTGTCTATGTCCCTTACACTTTGTGAAGAAGCAAAAGCATACAATTTTTTTCCCTTCATCATCATCTTCCACTGTCATGTTTATTTTCTTTTATGAAGATCCTCTTTTCATGCATGGGCCCAGGTTTTTGAATGTCCAAAGCTCTCTCTCTCTCTCTCTCCTCTGTGATTTTGCCAGGGAAGGTAGATGGTCAGCACATGGTGCTTGAATGGTCCTTAACCCCTGAAGGGTCAGCTTTGGGATATCATCACCACCACCACCACCACCTCTCGTGTTTGACAAAAACCCTTGTCAGGCTTGCCAGAGACTCACTCTCTGTGGCAAACCCAACCAAAGGATTACAAATTTTGGCAGCAAAAATCAATTTGTGTTTTTCATCATGGGATCCATGAACAAAGCCTGAAGCTTCTTGTCAACATTTTCTTGGACCCTTTTTTTTCATCCCCACCCACAAACGCACACTCTTAGTTGCTCCTAATAAAAGCTGAAGAACTTAACCAGTGTCGGGCAGGAGGTTATTGGAAATGGTGCCAAATAACTGGATCTGCCAGGGAGGTCCTGCAATATACATACCCGCGGTTCTCAAAAGATCCAAGAACCCATTTCCATGTAATATCCACGAATCTTCGTTTTTTTTCTTTCAAATAACAAAGTTTTGTGAAGCAAAACAGAGAATCGTTAAACACACGGGAATATTCCAATATTCCGATCGATCGACAGGGAACCTTCGTAGAAATTGTGCCAAATTACAAAAAACCCCAAGTTGTGAAGCCAGTAGTCCTTGAAGACACATATATACCCACGGTTCTCAGAAAAATATCCAAGAACCGGCTCCTGGTATATCCACCCACAAAATCTCTCGTTTTTTTTTTTTGGCCAAAGACCTAAAGATTTGCGGAGGAAAAAGAGAGAATCTTTCGGACCACACGGGAATATTCTCCTTGTTTCGTGAAGGGGCATGGGAAAATCAGAATTAATTAATTAATGAGGGTTTAATTAACTAATTTTCAGATAATCTTCAGCATTAATCAATTAATTATTTATTTGATAGACATGTTGAAGCTGCCCCCCTTGTTTATGGGGGGTGCTCGAGCAGTAGTCCGGAACAGGGCGTCATGCCCATCGACGAGCTCTCTCTGGCACCTGTTTATGGGGGGGGAGGGGGGGGGGGGGGTGGCTTGAGCAATAGTCTGTAAAATAATTGATTTTGTGCCCCCAAAAACCTTAATGGATTCTCAATACCTGCACCTTTACGCCTGGGTTTCGTCGAAATCAAGTTTCGACAATTTACACGTCTCGTATTGACTTTTATTACCCGCATGTTGATACCGGTGTCGGTCAGGTATGTACGTAAATTGCTTGCTTCGGCAGGTAAGAACTGCCAGTTCTTCTAGCTAGTAAGAACCGGATCCAAAGGAGGAGGAGGAGGACGGATTTTTAGAACTGAAACAACCATAATCAATTTTTAATTTTAATTGTTTTAAAGAAACGAACCAAAATGAAAAATTCTCGGTTTCATTTGTGTGTGGGAACCACCCGAACCATTGTATATATATATAGGGACTAGTTTGAACCCCATGGCTAGTGCACAGATGTGTGTGTATTTGACGATACATATTACTACTAAATTACAACTACAAACTACATTTTCAAAATCTTTCTATATATCACATTCCGCATGTATCCAGCGAGACCCTGAAAGCAAGCTGAAAATCTTGATGTTTGCACTGCTTGTGACCCATGAGATAACAACATACATTTGACCATGGGAAAAGACCTATATAGGGATGGGAACTAAAAATTAGGGTCTGGCTAATGCAACACACGTCGATGATAGAAAAACACACCTCTTAACCCGATCTGCCTAGGTTGTGAGGATCCCTCAGTGTAATGGGTTAACTCTTGGGTGGGTTGTGAGAACTGTCAGTGAGAGGAAAAATCACTCAGGGTATCGGTATCACTCAGTGTAATGGGTATCCTCTTGGGTGTGTCCGGGTTTAGGGTTTCTGCACTAAATCGTGTGTGTCCGTCTGTTCGTCCGTCTGTCCAATATCCTATTGGCTAGAAGATTGTTCGACATGTGATTGGACGGAAGGGCGATGAGTTCTCTCTCTCACTCATAAACACTGAGTGATACCCATTTATGAGTGAGAGAGAGAACTCACCTCCCTTTCGCCCTTCCGTCCAATCACACGTCAAACAATCTTCTAACCAATAGGATATTGGACGAACGGACAGACCCGGACACACCCAAGAGGATACCCATTACACTGAGTGATACCGATACCCTGAGTGATTTTTCCTCTCACTGACAGTTCTCACAACCCACCCAAGAGTTAACCCATTACACTGAGGGACCCTGTTTTCCTCACAACCTAGGCAGATCGGGTTAAGAGGTGTGTTTTTCTATCATCTAGGTGTGTTGCGTTAGCCAGACCCAAAAATTAACTAACGAACAAAACTGGCATGGGTTCTATTTCCCAGTTAATTAGAACTGAATAACTGAAACCGGAATTTACTAAATTTGAAGAACTGGACCCAAAACTGGACTCCCAGTTCCATGTATATGTGAAAACCGGAACAGTGCCGAGATGATTCTAGTCAGTGTGCTTAATTTAATTACGGACTCAATGTTCTCGGCCGGAAAGAAGTAAGACTTCTTTGTCAGCATTTCCACGGAGGGGGGCAGGCAAGGAAATGTCAGTCGAGTCTAAGAAGTGTTGTGGAATCTGGTTGGTAGGTAGGTAGGTAGGTCGAACCCGTGCTTCCAGAAATCTGGTTCTGCAAAGCACTGCCTCAGTCCATGTGGGTTGAGTGGGGGCGGGGGAGGGGGGGGGGCAGGGAAGCACAGGCCGGGAGTGCAACTATTTGTGCAGTTCAATTGATGAATATGATGATGATTTTTTTTTTGCCTTTTTAGCCGATCTCATTGCTTCATGTTCTCAACCCCTGGAATTGTAATTATAAATATAATTATATGTAAAAATGTGCAACTTTTTGAATTTTTATTTTTTTTCCTAAAGAAAAAAAGAATATTTTGAAAATTTCAAGAATATTCAAATTTTGTTACATGGAACCTTTACAATTAAATTTATTTATTCAACAGACATGTGTTGATGAAGCTGGCCCTGTACTACAGTAATATTGTAAAACCCCATCAAAAGTCCATAGCATGAAGAAAGAATGCAAACCCATGATAGTAAAATGCCCTTTTGAGGGAGGGGTTTTCCTTCTTCTTCTTTTGCTTCTTTCTATAGAGCGAACTTGGTAGGGTGAGAGCCTGTTCCAATGTCCTCGTTCTGTCTGGTGCTAACAGGCTTTACTGTCGCTAGTCGATTGTCACTAGTCTTCTCCCATTGTTGATGCACATCATAACTGGCGGGCAGACGGGTGGGCTTTCTATGAACTTGGTTTTGGACTTTTGACTTTGCAAAAAGAACAACAGCTCAAAGGCTTAAAGCCTTTTTCAAATAGATTCATAACATTCAAGTGTACTACTACTACTTCTTATTTATTATTATTATTATTACTTACTTACTTATATTGATGGAAATTGACTAAATTTCTGGTGGGGGAGGGTAACCAAGCCTCCTAAATAAAAATGGAAAAAAAAAATTAATTTTAATTTTAAATTATTTTTAAAGGAAAAAAAAGCTTGGCAATGAGTGAGTGCTCCATTCCAATTGAAATCAGTCAGTGTTAGGTGTGAGTACTGGAACAGACATTTTTCTGCAGCAAAAGGATTACTCCTCCTGTTCCTGCAGAAAAAATATATATCATGATTGATGATGAAATTATAGGCCTTCCAAGTTTTTCTTTGATCATCAATTTTGGGTCCTTCTTTATTGCTTCATGTTATTCATTCTCCTTGACAAAAAAATCCCCGAGTGGGTGCACTTACTTTGTGTTTCCTCTCTCTTCTTTGTTGTCCTTTTATTAAAAAAAAAACACAAACTAGTTTAATTCAGAAACGTAGATAAGAATGGGGTTTGGGCGGGTGGGTTGGCCGTCCCTATGGTGCAATTGTCCATGATAAGAGGGAACCTTGATGTTCAAAGAGTTCCCTTGGCTTTTACGGCAAGGAACTTGGTATTTACGCCAAGGAATGTGCCCTTGCACTACTACTATTAGTACATTATCTGTGCCCCTTGGCAGATTCTGCCAACATAGTCAACACAGGCACTTTCCAGCTGTATGGAAAAAGTGCTCACATTGTGCAACAAAAAAAAGCTTCCATGTACATTTTATGTACTAGAGAATTGGCCGTGAACTGCAGATTCTACCAAGTTCATCCTCACTCTGCTGCTAGGGGCAAGCAAGGTGAGGGTGCACTTTGGTAGAATCTGCAGTTTATGGCCCATTCTCTGCAGCAAAAAATGACAGGGAACACCTTGAGAAGTCTGGGGAACAATGATGGAATCAGCACTGGTGGAGAATCGGTAGCAAGTGTTGATTCTGAATTTTTAATCGGGTCACTGAATTGGGGAACCCACTGAATTGGCCATCCCCTGGCTATGGATGGACATGAAAGAAAACCAATAATGCTATGGAAGAAAAAAAGTTCATATGGTAGTTGAACCCTAAAGTTCTGAGGAAGTTTGCCTGAAATAAAAACAAAATTTCATCACAAAGAAGAAGAAGCTGGTTTTGCTTTCGTGACAAAAAAAGTCTGGCCCATAAGAAGAAGGTACTTAGTTTTCTTCTGGAGGGGCTGTTAAAACTCCACTAGGCATTTTCAGTAGTTTATTGGCCTTGCCTAATAACAAGGCAAGGATATTGTGTTTAGATTCATTATAGAGTATAGTAGCTCAAGGGATTTTGGCCCCTAGGTAATAACAATAATAATAATAATAATAATAGGTATTTTTATATGAGGATTTTTGAAAGATGATATATATTTTGGCTTGTGTTGAAACTTGAGATTAGTTATAGAGTTATGATTTTTTTTGAAGATTTATATATTTTCTGGTGAAATATTTGAATTTTTATAATTCTTTTTTTGCATTAAGATATACTTTTTAATGTAAATGTCACTTGTATGCCAAGTGACACACCCCTTGTTTAAACTTTAAACCTTGTTAATTTCTTACTGAATTCTGCTTAATCAATCAAAACTGAAGAAATCATGGAATTTTTTATTTTTATTTTTTTGCTTTAATTTAAAAACATTCATACACAGCATTTTGCAAAATCAAAATTAGTCAAATTTACACTACAAAAACAGAATTTTCCAAAATTTTCCCCAATTTTAATATTAATGCACAGATAAAAATATATATTGAAATAAAAATGCTTTATCCTGCAATAAGGAAAGAAGACATTTTTCAGCTTTGAAATTTGACTTGAGCCCAAATGGAGTTTTAGGTTAAGTGCAGCTCCACTGGAAGCGGTAGTTCAATAGCCTGTAAATTACATAATATGGATGAAGTTTTGCCAAAATGGAGTTTTGGGGTTAGAGCAGCAGCAGCTCCACTGACAACACTATAATTAGCCTATGAACAAAATTTTGGATGCAATTTTAGATGAGCACAAATTTTCATCAGGCTTTCCCATTTCTAAACCTGGATGGATTCATCCAAGAGAGAGTTGAATGGGACAAAATAAAATGGGATTAATTAAACCCTAACTTAAGATGAAAAAAATAATAATAATTTCACCTAATTCATAAAGGGGAGGTGTTTTAATCTTTTTGAAATTAAGGGTTCAAATCAACCCCCTTATTTCACCTCAACTCAAAAGCCCAATCTAAAAGAATTGAACATATATTTATGCCTTTTTTTTTTTGTGTGAATGAGATAGAGTTGAGGTTTAATTTTATTTTCTTAATTTATTTGATTTACCACCTCTCAATGTGGATCCAAATTTTTAAAAGCATTAAAAAAATTCCTTGCCAAAAATATCAAAAATAACTCTCATCCATTAAGGTTAGTAGCCAAAAAAACCTCAAGAAAACACCATCATTATATATGATTTGGCTAAAGAAGGAGAGTACTATATGTATATAGGGTAAAGCCCTCAAGGCTGAGCCATGAGGTGTGGCCGCGAATTCGGTAAACCCTAGCCCTGAGGGCTTTACACGGCATAAAAATCAAAAATATATATATATTTATTTATTCATATTTTCCGTGATACTTGGTGGGTACCCCATTGGATATCACATGAAGGGAAAAAAGACTGTTATGGGCATTTCAAAGGACGAAATGCCCATTGACAAATTATGCAACTTTCCGGGTACACTAAAAGGGGGGGGAAGCTAAGTTTTTTACATCTTTTTTATATGTGGGTCCGAACACACCATCTATTACTTTTTTTTTTTTCCAATTATAAGAGATAAAGATAGATATACATGCCTTTTTTTTTAATACTTTACATACATTTTCTTGGTAAACAAACAATGGAACAATTCTCCTTTTCGTGTAACTTTTTATGTAAAAAAATCAATTTCCAACACAATTGATTATTTATTCATTTATTATTATTCATTTATGTATGGAGTTTTCACAATTGGCCCCATACTAAAAGAATATGATGGGTTACTATGCCAACATGCAGCTTGTTGAGCAAACTGAAGCTGTTGAGCAAACAAAAGCCACCCCAAGGAAAGTATATTAATTGGCAAAGGATCTTCCACCCCACCAAAAAAAATGGAAAAAATAATAATAAAAAAAATTTAACAAAGCCAATAATAGGTTTTTTCAAGAAAATTGATATTGAGAATTTGGCAAAACTCTCAAAAAGAAAATTAGTTGAATTCACACTAGAAAAAAGACAAAAGAAAAATCCCTAAATAAATTAGAAATTAGAAAATCCATCCCCCCACCCCCCCCCCCCCCCCCCCGCCCGCCCCCAAAAAAAGAAAAAGTAACAAAAGAACAGTTTCCTGGACCAACACCTGAAGAAGGCAAGGGAAATGTTTTTTCCAATAAAAGTTTTTATTTTATTTCATTTTCATTAATTATTTTCCCATTTTCAATAGCCATGATTCTATTCAAATTTAAGGGGAAAAAAAGCACCAGATTTCTATTCATGAAAAAAAAGTAGGAGGTAGCCCAAAAAAAGATTGAAAGATATTTTTTAAATGTACTACTGTATGTAGTATTTAACCGTTATGTAGATTTGGCTAAATATTTCCTCTCGATTATCGCCACTCTGGCTATTACATCACAAAATTGACAAAAAGAAAACCACTGAGCTGCTGCCTCGCCCTTGTGACTAGCTGGCAGAATGCACTCTAGGGGCAAGTTCCATGGCGTAATTTGGACCTTTTTATTATTATTATTATCATTATTATCATCGCCATAATACTTATTATTATCATTATTATGCGTGAAAAATAAGTTATTTATATGCGGGCTGCCCGGTGCCGGAAATGGGTGACGTCCGGTAGTCGTCGTCGCTCCGTCTCCGACGTCCGTCGTCGTCTTCTCTCTTCTCTCGCGCGCTCTTCTTCTTCATCTTGTGTCGTCTCGCCCACGCACGCACATTTTTTGTTTCTGTTTCTATTCGCTATTTCTTTATGTTTCTTGCACCTCTGCAGAAGAAGAAGAAGAAGAAGGATGCCTGAAAACGCGCTTTTATTCCACCGGATTTGGTGCAGAACGTGAGGAGTTGCTGTTCTTCTTCTTCTTCTCACTCCGTGGTTTTTTTTTTGTCTTCGAGGATCTCTCCCGGTGCAGCTGTTGGAAACGCGTGTTTGAGACGATCTCCGGTGCTGCTGTTGGAAATGCGTCTTTGCTTGACACAATTAGAGCGGTACGTAAACATCCTTCTCCGGCACAGAAGAGAGAGAGGGAGAGAGAGAGAACGTGCGTAGTTGGTTGTATGCGTCTTGTCTTGAGATCTCTAGTGTTGTTGGAAATGCGTCTTGGCTTTACACAATTAGCCTCTAGAGTGCGGTAGGTAAGCATCGCCTTTCTCCCAGAGACACAGTCTGAGACACAGAGAGATTGTTTTCCGAATGCAATGGACGCCGCCGTTGGACAGGAATTTTGAACTTTGCGGTTCTCATGTCTTCTCTTCTTCTTGTTCTTCTTGCATCTGCACGCGGATTTGTTGATGGATTTGAGATTAGTCTGTGCTTTTCTTCTGTTGGAGCAGAAACCTGCTGCTGCTGCCGCTGCTGCATTGTGCTGGATTTACTGGGATGTACTATTGTTTTGTGAGCACTGCTGCAATCATTCTCGCTGTGGGTGTTCTCTCTCTCTCTCTCTCGCTCTCTCCTGTTACGAAGATGATTTTGGCAACGTCGAAGCTGTATTGTCGTGTTGTTTGAAATTGTTTCCGTCTGGTCTTTCGCGGGCAAGGGATCGGATGAGATTCTTCTTCTTCTGCTTCTTCTTCTTCTTCTTCTTCTTCTTCTTCTTCTTCTTCTTCTTCTTTGTAACAGTATGTTGCTGCTTTGGATGTCCTGCTTTCGCGGTCTTCCTCTTTGGTGTCTTGAAAGATGTATACTACTGTGTTGTTGTACTGCAGTAATGTGGGAGATGTGAGAGAAGGATCTGGGTGGAAAAGGGAAGAAGCATTCGATGTGGAGCGAGACTCTGTCCCTTACAAGAAGCAAGTCTCAGAGATCCTGGTTTTTTTTGCCAAGCTTCCTCTCTAAATCTTACAATCTGAAGAAGAAGATCCTTCAAACACAATGTCAAGAATGCGGCAAGTCTCAATGCGCGCAAGAGTTGTTCTCTTGAGCTAGCTAGCTCTTCCTTCCTTCCTTCACCGAGTACCTCTTAATTGTGACATGCTGCAATACGAAGAGGATTCTTCACAAAACTTCATGGAGTCATCGTCTTTATCGAAGGCGCGACCTGGCTCTCCCTATCGTTTCACGAGGGTGCCGTCGACGAATCAAGGCAAATGGCAATATCCATCTCCTTCACAGACTGGCTACCAAACTCCAACTTCTTCGGCGTCGTCCAAGACGTCGAATGGATTTGCGGGAAGATCCTTGACTCCCAACAGAACTGGGAGAGCAATCTCTAGCACACCGAGCAGCTTCACGCCACAGCAAAAATTCCGTCTTAGTTCTATTGGAAACCCTGTTGTACAACAACAATCAGATTCTTTTCAAAGAGACGACTTTCTCTCACGCGCCAAGGAGAACGTCTCCGTGACTGTTCGCTTTCGGCCTCTCAAGTACTACTTCTATACATACAAAAAACCCAAGCAATTGTTTGTCGTTTTCTGAAACTTTAGTTCGCAGATCTAGCTGCTGAATCTTCTCGCGATTCTTCATGACTACATACAAAGTGGGTGGTCCCGCAGTACTAGATGGCAGTGAAGCGCAATGGGTTTTCTTTCGCCATGGATTTCTGTGAAAGTAGCATGTACACACATACCCACCTGAAGAACTTAAAACCTCCTGAACAGACTGTTCTGCAAATCTCTCATGCTCTGAGCATTGTGTACTAAGTTTTTCTAGGTGTGTCCAGTAGTACATCAGATCCCCAATGAGCTCACAAACTCAAAGACTCATCTATCTTTCTTCAAGGGAGAGTGTTCAGTACACAGAAATTTCAATTCACAGCAGCTTGAATTTCAACTGATTGCTTGCAAAGAAAATTGTTCTCAACACATTGAGGGATTTTTGTCTGTGACACAGTCCTGTGGTCAAAGCCCAAACCTGAAGAGAAAGGATTACAATTCTGTCAAAAGAGCTCTAGAACAGTTCAAGCTGAGAATGAAGTTGACTTCAGAGGCCAGAGGGTGGATAACTATAACTAACTATATTGGCATTCTTTCTCCTTGAACAATTGAGAATTTTGTGAAGATGAAATATTTTTTCAAGCTCTAGTTGAACACAAATTGTCACAAAGGTTTAATTTATGTGACAGTGCACATCCTGCTCAAGAATTTTTTGCTCTGCTTTTTTCTGTGTGTGGGTGCAGTCAGCGGGAGATTCAACGAGGTGATGAAGTTGCATGGTATGCTGATGGAGACTCCACAGTCCGCAGTGAGCTTTGCCTTTCAACTGCTTATGCCTTTGGTATGTCAAAACTCATTGAGGCTACATGATTTTTCTGCATCATGATATTGTGGGTAGTAGAGCTTGGAAGAGAAAAGAAAAAAACTCTTTTGCACTGATACACTGCCCAAAGAGCAGATGGATAAAGAAAAAGGAGGAAGTATATGGTTCAATGTTCCAGTATATATGTGAGAAACACTTTGGATAGATAGTGATGTGAGGGAACATCATCTGTAACAGGAACCAAACTCAATGGTCCTTGAAGGGGAGCACAGTCCTCTGAAGTGTCAGTGTGACGATGCTCCTTAATAAGAAGTATCATCCTTGAAGCTGAGCATCCATAATAGTCATCTTGCAGTTTGCCATATGCAATCTTTCAGTGAGGCTGTCACAGGAGTTAACAAAGAAGTGTGAAGAAACACAAAGAATGAAGGAGAATAGAAAAACACAACAGAGAAATGGGGTGTGATCAAACATAATAGAAGGGTTTGTTGAACCAAGAGGATAGACATACATGGAATGAGACTGGCATTGTCATCACCCTGCTTAAGTCTTTGAATGGTTGTGGGATTGCAGACAGAGTGTTTGGGCCTGCAACAACTACAAGAGGAGTTTATGATGTTGCAGCACAGCATGTTGTCAGTGGAGCCATGCAAGGTGTCAATGGTAATTTTCTTCTTGCCCTGGATCTGTCTACTATTTCCTGAGTCCTGGCTCCATGGGGCTGAAAGCACATGGAAGCAAAAAAAATTGTAGCCAAATGACAGTGGCTCAATGAAGCTATGAGCTCTCTTGGTCATTCAGGGAGGATACTTGCATTCAAATGAGTAGTAAGGAAGCTTCTTCAAATAGTCTCCACTTTATTCCACAGAAATGGACTGAATACATCACCCTGTCACTCACATTGACATTGCATTTGACCTACAGGAACAGTCTTTGCTTATGGTGTTACAAGCAGTGGCAAGACTCATACCATGCATGTACGACTTGATTCTTGGGGTTTTCAGTGGGGGCACCTTTTAACACTTCCCTTCTGCTCTCTCTTTGTTCTTTCATCACATTCCCAGACTGTGATTCTTGGTTGTAGAAAGGATTTCCAGATAGAATCTGTTATTTGAACCAAGCAGCCTTACTGAAAAACCTCGTTCTCCTCCTTGACCTGTTGTTGGAGTAGGCACTTCTTCTTTTTGAGTCACACTTGGAAGAAGATGAATGGAGTGGCATTCCATGAACCTTTTACTGACTTGGGGTCTGAAATGGCAGGGTGATCAAAAGTCACCAGGAATCATCCCCTTGGCTATTAAAGATCTTTTCAGCATCATTCAGGAGGTACTGTAGTCTCAACTCTTGATTGCTTTCTTCTTAGTGAAAGTGTGGAAAAACCAATGTAACCATCCAATCTACTTCAAGAATTCTAATGTCTGTGTGTGCATGTTTGCCCCTGCAAGCTTGAAAGCATGAAGAAACTCAAAATTGGCTTGCCACAATTCGAGCAATTATATTAAATAATAAGATGGATTCAGAGTGTCTGTATATACAATTACAGTCCTCCTAACAAGTTGTTTTGACATTGGCTTAGACTCCAAGTCGCGAGTTCCTTCTGCGAGTATCGTACCTGGAGATTTACAATGAGGTGAAGATTTTTGCTGCAAATGACAACAATGTTGGGGCATTGTTTGAAAGTCATGACTTCCTTGACAGTTCTGTGAAGTTTGAACATAAAACTTCAACTGATTCATATCCTTTATCTACTGAGTCAAAAAAATTCTACCAGTTTAAGCTCTTGCAGTGTGCCTTCCCTTCCCCCAAGATTCCTTTCACTCCTGCTTTAATCTTTTGGCTCAGTTTTAGCAGCAAGCTGGAAAGCAGTTGTCTGTTTGCTCAACTGCAGCAGTATAGCATATGGCCATGCTACTGCTGAAGCTTAAATGTTTAAGTAACTTGTATCATGCAGAAGGTTCCTGATATAATGAATCTGATTTCAGGTTATAAATGATCTTCTCAATCCGCTTGGACAGAACCTACGCATTCGAGAGGATGGGCAGGTGCTTCTTGGATGTTCATGACTTTTCACCATACTGTAGCACATACTTGCATGGAAGTGAAATCCTCTATTTGAATGCATGGGACATAGTTTTCTGGAGGCAAAGAAACTATAGTTTGCCAATGTTGTATTTTAGACGAACACACACAATCTTGTTATCCTCACATTCATGGCACATGATTGTGCTTTTACAGCATGGCACATACGTAGAGGGGATAAAAGAGGAAGTGGTCTTGTCACCAGCTCACGCTCTCTCCCTCATTGCTGCTGGTGAAGGTAACCCTACTGTAATACCATGAACAACCATATGTTCTGCAAGTAGACCAAAATAGATACTTCTGTCAGAATTGACATAGGCCAGGACTCAGATGATTAAAAATGTAGATGACCATGATGTAGAATTGCAGCCTACTATCTTGGCCTTGGAAGAGGTATCCTTGTTGAGAAGTTTTTTCTGCCTCTTCCTGTGTACTGTTCACTGTGACTATCTTTTCTGCTTTGATGCTGCTCACCCTTATGGTGTATGCAGCGCACCGTCATGTGGGATCTAACAACTTCAATCTACTCAGCAGCAGGAGCCATACTATCTTCACACTGGTGTGTATGATTGTCAACTGATTCAATCATGATTCTCCATGCAATCAGAAATAGAGATGCTGCCAAAATTAACATATACTCTGTGCTTGCAGTTTGTAGTTCATATGTACACTAAGGATTAGTCTTAGCAAAGAAACGGAAAATTTTCCTGAGTTATTCTTATGTCCAGCTGGTTTTCCTTTAGTTAATGAAACTGTTCCGTACTTCCACTTGACCTCTTGATAATCCTATTAGTGTTGAATTCTTTGAACAATGTCATTTCAGATTGCAGAGAGACTTAAAGAGCACATGACATTATTCATCTTTGAATTACAGATAGTTCTCTTCACTGATTGAGATGTTAAATATGTTGTGTTCAATTGGGCTCCTGAGTGCATAACCTTCTTGACCAAGACTCTCTCCAGACTTATTTGGATGTGGGTCTGTACAGACAGTGGAGAGCAGCCCACGATGTGATGTCTACAGTGATGATGACATCACACTTTCACAACTTGTAAGTAGGATGGTGACAAACCCTGTTATCCCTGTTGCACTTTGTTAGGTTATCTGCATTGTGGGGTCATTTCCTTTTGGATCCACTTGTATCCTCCTTACCAAAGCACTTTTACCAAAAATGACATCCCTAGCATTGTCTCCACAGGCTCTCTCTCTTCTCTTATGATCCTTATTGTTCAGAGTACACAAACTGATTTCATCTAAATCCTCTCTGAACTTTCAAATGACACTGATTGCTGACTGGAAGAACTAACTCTGAATGGACATTGAAGCATCAAAAGTGGGGCATGTGTGATGTGTAGAACCTGATCGACCTTGCAGGATCAGAGAGCTCAAGGACAGAAACAACAGGTCTGCGCCGGAAAGAAGGGTCCTACATCAACAAGAGTTTGTTAACCCTTGGCACGGTGTGTCCAACACTCCTTTTTTTTGTATCTGTATGCCCAGTCAGTTAGCCACCTATAGTTCACATAGGTGGGTCAGGAAGTTCAGAGGACTGTGGTATGAACATAATGACCTCTGCATGCTGCTGAAGTGCTGTGGGAAGGCCCAGACCTTGAATGCCTGGCATGTTTGGAGGGGGTGGATGCAGGTCATAGCAAAGCTGAGTGATGAAAAGGCTTCACACATTCCCTATCGAGACTCCAAACTCACTCGTCTGTTGCAATCTTCATTGAGTGGCCATGGACAAATCTCAGTAGGCTTTCTACTAAGTTCCCATTCAGATCTCCAGCTGCATCTCTGTTGTGCATGTTTAACCAACATATGGCCTTCTTCTCCTGTATATGTGACAAAAAAAGTAAAGTTGCTACATTGCAAGCTGGTCATGCTAAAATGGGAGTGAATCTGACTGCAGTTAATATGCACAATCACACCAGCATCTAGTAACAGCGAGGAAACACACAACACCCTGAAGTTTGCGCACCGAGCGAAAAGGATTGAGATCCATGCTGCTTCCAATAGGGTGACCATCTTTTGAGCTCTAGATGAATATGGGTTGGGTTTTTTGTGCTCCGTTCTAATGGAATATTGCAGGCTGAACAGTTGTCTTGAACTGTCAAAATCTCAGTTGTTGCTTGTATGCTCAACAATTCAACTTGAATGGACCTGAATCGTGGAATCTGGTTTTTTGACTAGCTGTGGCACTTGATAAACCTACATGTATGGAGTAAAATGGTCAATTTTTCTTGAAGTATTGTTCAGCGCTCAATACAGATGTAGCCAATGGCTCATAGCTGGAAGTGGCATTGGTTTTTGCAGATATTAGATGAAAGGTCATTGATAAAGAAGTACCAAAAGGAGATCAGTAGTCTGAAGTCAGAGTTGGAGCGGCTAAAGCGTGGCATTCTTCAGCAGCCCTATGTTCTACATGCAAACCATGAACATCACCTTGCACACCTGCGTCAACAGGTGTGAATGTATGAGCAAATTCAAGCATGTGCTACAGTTATTTTCCTCTTTCAATATGGCATTTAGGAACTCATGAGACCATTGAACTGAATGGAGCAACCCCTTGCAGTTTTTCTCTGAGTCAGAGCTAATTCTACAACTATGTTTTTCTTGAAGCTAAAGTGTTAGTTTGTAAGCCTGTACTGTAATCTGCAATTTGAGTTCATTCCAGCACACATTGGTAAATTGACAACTGGTTTGTATATCTCTGCTAATAATGAACATTGTCTCCAGTTGAATGTTGATGTGACATTTGCTGTGATAACAGTGTTTTTCATTGTCAACTATAGATGTGAGTGTCAAGTCTACACGTGAGAACTATTTGCAAGTAGTTTCATGATGTTTGCAAGCAGGAGTCCATTAAGGTTATATACATTACCCTCAGCCCATTACCCACTTGTGATTTCTGGATGACAGCTGGAGGCTGGCCAAGTACAGATGCAGTCACGGTTGGAGGAGGAAGAACAAGCAAAGGCAGCCCTTATGGGCAGAATCCAGCGCCTCACAAAGCTCATTTTGGTTTCCACCAAAACCAATATACCTTTTACAGCTGTCCCTGAGAAATCCAAACATCGAAGATGCCACTCCTTTGGTGAGGAAGAGGTATTTATATGAATCAATGCTCACACTCCCATTTTCATTCTATTAGTGCTTTGAGCAGCACATTTCATGTGATCAATTCTTTGTAAATATCTTCCGCAGACAAAAGGTCATATGGCTGGTGGAGTCTGGCTTGTTAGGAGCAGGTGAAACAATGTGATGACCAAATTCGTTGTTACATAAGTTTAGATTGGCTTTGCGCAGTTGGCCCACTTGGCAGACAAGAGGCGGGACTTGATGTGGGAGGATGATGGTATGCGAGATCAGGGCGTGCCTGACTCTGAGGGTACTGGAGAAGGCAAGGGTAATAGTGACAGCACGGATGATAGCACCCAGGAAGAAAAGAAGTCCAACAAAAAGCGTGGCATGCTGGCTTGGTTCAAGATTCGGGTTGGTCCCTCTATGTTCTTCCCCTGGTTCAAACATCCCAAATCCTTAATTTTGGTGTTGATTGCCCTGGATGAAATCTGGATTCTTTCTAATAGAATATTCTCAAACACAAGACGAAAGCTATAATAGCAACATCTGATTATAATTTTTCTGGTTCATTTGGCACCACAGCACTTGCACCCAAGTTCCAGAATTGGACTTCACTGTCTCCACTGTCTATGCAGGCCCTGCACAGCTCTAGTTTTCAATTGGATAAGCACAAGATATAGAGATCAATTGCCCCAATTTTCCTGTTGATTGTGACCCTATCCAGCCAGTGACATCTCTTTCTCGACCTGTTGATGCCCTTTGTAGTTGATGAGCTGAGTGCACAATATTCCATTTGATCCTTCTTTGAGCTTTTGATGGTGTTTATTCATGGATTTCTACTATTTTTGTGCCCTTACCGATACTATCTGTTGTGCAGAAAACAGAGAGTGCAAGTTCAATCCCTTCTGGAAAGTTTGATACAGATAACTTGCCAAACAGCTCAGCAGGAGCAATTGTTCTGTATGAACCAAATGGTGGCTTGAAAAGTGGTGCCCATCGGAAGTCTTTCAGCCATAGAGCCGATGAGCTCTCAGCTGCTGACTTGTTTCCAGAGTCCATACAAGCAGGCGAGCTCTTCAGTGCAACTGGTCGGGGCCGAATGCCACCTCCAGTATGTTAGCCTCTCCTTCCATAAATTCCTGTGGAAGTGACAAAGTCCATTTTTCTCATGGGTGTCATTGTTTTTGAGCTGTTTACAAAACATGTATCATTTTCACTCCATTGTTTTCTCCTTTCTCTTGGCATAGTAGCAAAGGGAACTCAGTCCTTGGTCTGATGAAATTCAACTTTTTTGAACTTTCTGAACCCTGGAGGATTCTTAGGTTCTGGACATAAAATGAAACTCTATGACAGGTGGGCTTGTTCATTGCCACAACCTATATTTAGCCTTTGTCATTGGATTGAAATGCAGACTGGAACGACAATGGCAGACCAAATAGATTTGCTAAGAGAGCAGTTCAAAATGCTGGCAGGAGAGGTGGCTTTCTGCACCAGCTCTCTGAAACGTTTGATTGAACAATCAGCCAGCAGTCCGGACGATGTCCAAATTCAAGTAAGCTCTTCCTTTACCATAGACCTTTTTTTTATCAGATGGAGGAATATCAGCAGAGTAGTGATAGTCTGTAGTGACAATACAAGCTCAAATCTCAGCCAGAGGAGGGCCCAAGTGAGAAGGTTGTTCACAGCAGGCTGAAAATGAAAGATGCATATCACCACAATTGATAGTGAATGAATGACAAACACAATCTAAATTGATAGTGTGGCTGTGTTTAGGTGCAAATAGAGAAGACAAAGGAAGAAATCCAAGAAAAGAGACACCAAATGCAGCTGCTTGAGGATCGTATCAAGACATCAGATGCATCGAACCCAAATGCAGTTCCTTTGGAGATCTCACAGGTATCAAGTGTTTGACTTGCTTCTTACAATTGTCAATTGCCACATGATTATTATTCTGTTTTCCAAGTTGCACAAAAGGCTTCCTCCAAGATATGTTTGAACAAAGCACCCCAGAGCTAGACCTGCCAACTTAACCCAGCTTCATCCTAAAGTTTGGCTTGGGGTCTGGAATTGCAGCATATATCAAGCCTCACAACTCAACTCAACGAGAAAGCCTTTGACCTTGAGGTGAATACAAAGAAGAAGAATCTTGTAATCCAGTTCCACAATTCTCTTTTCTTTGATAGGTTTCACATACTCTCATCATCACCATTTCAAATGTATGTTTTTCTGAGTACAAATTCTAACAGTGTCAATGTACACTAAGGCATCTATCTTTATGGTTCAAAGTCTTCAACTCTCTTGATATGTCAGTGTTTGGGCCTTCTAGTCTATTCCCTCGATTCCCTCTCTTGTGCCATTTACTTGTGAGGAGCATGGAAGCACCTTTGGTGTTGGATCACTAAGTTGGGTGGAGTCTTTTCTCAGATCTAGAGGAAGATTTGGGTTTACATGACTTTGGTGTTGTCAGTAGGAGAAAATTTGATGATATTCTTGTTGAAAAAGGAGCAGATGAAGGTTGCTATTGAGGTGCTAAAGAAGTGTGACATCAGGCTGGGGGACGAGTCCTTGCAAAATGCACAAGATTTTGTGAGGAATCTGACCATTCTGCTACATGTGCTGGTTGGTGCAGATAAAGAGTGCAGACAACCGGATTCTGCAAGAGCAGCTGGAAGCCAAGGTTAGTGGCCCAATCTTACCTAGGTTGAACTATCTTCTGAACTGATCAACACGGTCTTTCAAAGCTGCAAATTGTAGAAATCACCCTAACTGTGGTCCATCATTTTCCAATCCACAGACTGCAGAGATCAATAAGCTGCAAGACATGGTGGATTCTCTCCAACAATTCCAGACATCAATGATGAAGACAAACATGAACAGACACAAAACAACCAATGGGCTAGTTGATATGACAGAGGAATCGGGGATCAGCTGGTTAAATGCACAAAGTTTATCCAGAAAACTTTGTTACATGGAGCAAAATGGTTCTGAGGGTGACAACGACAGGCAAAACTCTCGCACAACATCCAAGGATCTGGATGAGGAGGGTGATAGTTTGTTGCAATCACAGGTCCTTCTACAGGTGTGTGTGAAACACTGTGGATCATACTTTTGAGTCCCTTCATATGAGCTTTTCCTCCAGCAGATAGAGCTCACCTATACTCTCTCTGCTCACACTCACGAGGGTTTCAGGCCCAGTGGAGATTCAACAAATATTGTCCAATTTGTCAAGTCATGGCTAGGGAGTGCTGAAGTCTGGTCATTTGTCTGTAGCCATTCATTTGTAGATTTTACTGGGTCCATCTGTGCTTTGGTCATTGAGTTTCTTACATTACCAATATCTGTCAAGCTCCTTGGGTAAGAGTATCAGTTTTTACATTGCTGTCAGAATATGTTTTGGAGGATAAATATCATTCCACCACTCATCTCATGACTATGAGACTTTTCATCACTGCAGGCAGCTGAGATTCAAAAACTGAAGCTTGAAATGGAACAACTGAAGCAGGAAAGAGTCCAGTTAGCAGAAGAGAAGGCAGGTCTATATCGCCAGACAGAGAGACTGGCACAAGAGTCAGCATATGCCAAAGAGCTGGCTGGCCAAGCTGCTGTAGAACTGAAGAATCTAGCACAAGAATTGACAAAACTCTCCTTCCAGAACACAAAATTACAGAACGATTTAATGCAGGCTCAGCAGGTTACTTTCCAGAATGCAAAGCTTCAGAATGAGCTTGCAAAACTGCAGAATGAACTGACAAAAGCTCAAGATCAAGCATTTGCTCGAACAGCTTTGAAGCCAGCATCACTAGTTGGGCGAACTAAGCAGATTGCAGGCAGTGATGGCCAAGTTGGTGATGAGACTGCTCTTGGTGTTGGGAACAACCACATTAGAATGGGACAGAACTACAGCAATGGAGATGGAAATCTGAGTAGCAGGAATCAGAAGATGAATAACAGCATGAAGGTCTTTGATGACATCAATATGTGCCAGCTTGATCCCAAGACAGCAATCCTTGAGCTGAAAAAGGAGCTTGAATTAGCCCACAATAGGGAGTCAATTATGGAAGCAACAATGGCCGGGAAAGAAGAGCGGGAGACACTGCTACAGAAAGAATTGGACCATGCCAAGCATCGAGAATCAGTTCTGGAGAATGATCTTGCAGGCATGTGGGTTCTGGTAGCCAAATTGAAGAAAGAGAAAGACACCGCAAAATACCAGCCAGTTTTCACAGATGTCCAAGACTGTTGTCAGGAAGATTGTCAGACTGTTGGGAGGGTTGCTGTGGGAGTGGCAAGTTCTCCAGAGAGCATGTGGCAAGGCTGTACCAAGAATGGCAACTTCAAAGATATATAGATACTAGCAGACCAGCTTGGAAGGACAGACTTGAACGAGTCTTGTCGAGATGTGGTTTGGAGCAACATGCAAAAGCAGCCTACCATACAGAGGAACAATTACACAGGCTTTCCAGATAAGGCATTCAATCCAGTCTTCTGTTTCATCAGGCAAAATTGGGCCTGACAGTCATCCCAGGAGAATTTTATTCAAATGGAGAGAGATGCATGAAAAAGCAAGGGGTACAAGAGTAAATGGAGGAGGGCTTCATGGAATGGAGAGACTGGTCCTTTCTTTCTTGAGAAGGTCCAAAAAGTCATAAGGGAAGAGGAATGGCAGCTGAGGCTGATTTTGTTGCAGAGGGCTGTATGTAGTCCAGCTAAAGGGAAAAGCCCAGCACTCACAATGATCTCTTCCCGCAATGCATTGTCCATTTATGTCACTGACAGACACCTGGTGATCTTCTTCACCCACCCCTGCTGCGAATATGAGGGGTGGGGCATGTCAGCTCCGCCTTGTGAGAGCAGCACTTCCTACCACAAGTCCTGAGGAAAAAATTCCCCCATGATGCAGCAGAGGAGGGACAGACATGTCAGTGCTTCAGCTATACACCAGTCACAAGGGAACCATCAAACCAACCCTCACAGTTCCCATCGGCATAATTGGTGTCAGGATTTTCCTCCCCGCCCCTCTCTATTTGTTAACCTTGTCTATACCTGTAACGTAGCAATTTTTGAATAGATATGTAGTATCATTGTTTGGGAGTTTTCCTTCTCAATTTGCACATATGCCACCATATTGTGCCTTAAAAACTGTTCTATTTGTTTCATTTGATCCATGTAGTAGTAGCTCTTTTTCAGGTGTATCATCATGGCCCTCAAACTAATCATCAGTCCATTGTATTGTTTCTGTTGCTCTTTTGCTCTGTTGGAATGTTGCTTGAACGATAAGAATTGGTAAATAACCAGGCCGCCTCTTCTGTCTCTCATTCTGTTGCTTCTGAGAATCAAGGGCATGGCAGTACCTTGGCAGATTCAACTCTAACCATGTTTTTCTGTAGAAATGTTGAAAGTTTCAAAAAACGTTTGTGAAGGAAAATAAAAGAAATCTTGTGGGATGTTATTCATTTTTATTGTTTTTGACACGGAATCTTCAAGATTAATTAATCATTTGGACAGACATGTGTTGAAGTTGCACCTTGTACAATGGTACTCAAAACCCTGTTGACAGAATGCATAGAAACATCAGAGCTCCGAAGAGTCATTGGATTCAACATTCATGGGTTTCTCCCTTAAGAATCTCACGGTTTTTTTGTGGATCAAATTTTTCAGCACTTGGGTGACTGAAAAAAAATCCAGTACTACTAAATTAAATGCAAAGGAATTTTGTTTAAATATAATGTGCCAAAGTCACCAAAATGTGATGAACAAATTTCTGAAATCACCATATTTAGACAATAGGTTCCAGCACACTTTGAACCAATATCCCAGTTTTGTGAAACAAACAGTACCCAATTTTCCTCCCTTTACCTGCTATTCCACACCAGCACACCCCGCATTCTTCATAAAATATGCTCATCATGCATCCCACAATACCCAATGTTCTTCACAAATTGCAAAATCTTGCCCACAATACCCAACATTCTTCACAAATTGCAAAACCTTGCAGCTATTCCACCATTAACCCCAATACAAGATTTACCAAAAGAAAGATGTGCATTTGCTATTCCGCACAATACCCAACATTCTTCACAAATGGTTAAAGGCCTTGTTGCAATTCCACACCATTATGGGATTCTCCAGATACTGCAAAATCCTTGTTGCTATTCCAGAGCAACAACACCTGACATTCTTCACCAAAAACCTCATAGCCATTCCAACAACACCCAATATTGTTGCTATTCCACACCCTCATTGCAATTCTGACAATACCCAATATTCTTCACAGATTGCAAAACCTTGCTGCTATTCCACCAACATTCAATACAAGATCTCACCCAACAAAGATATGACATTTCTGCATACAGAAAAGATATTCATTTTGCTCAAAACTGTCATCAAGTCTCCTATGATGTTGCAGTAGTTTTTTTGCTGTCAGAAACCAACTATTCAATAGTGAGGTATGAGAGGATAGAATTGACAAGATCTTGCATTGTCAGGCGAGTAAACAAAGGAGATGCATATATAAACGAAAACTCGAGCTTCGCATCACGGATGAAATAGAAGATGGCAAGGCATGATCCAATGCCATGATTTGAGGTGCATACAAGATGGTCTGTCAGATTCAGATGCATAGCTGAAGGTCCCAGATCTTGATACAACGGTTCTGCGGTTAGTGACAGAAGTGTGGACCGAAGACTTCCACTTGGAGTTAAGTTTGGGAATCTCATTCCCTGGACCATGAGTGCATTCAAGTCACCCATGTCCTTGAAATGCTTCTTTGCTTTGATTGCTTCATTGTATTTGGTTGTGCATTTCCCTGCTACCTCCCAGAAGGACTCGGTTTCTGAAACATGAATTGTCTTCATCATTGCTGCATGATAAAACCCTGAAAAAAATGCATGACACAGACAAAAGAGTTTTATCAGAAATGATGGTGGAATAATCCCGTTGTTCCATTATAGACAGAAAAAAAAACAGTGAGCATTGTTCACTGTCAAAACAACATCACAAAAGATTTCAGCAGAAGCAACCCCTGAGAAGAATTTCAGCAAAGAATGTGTAGGTACTGAGGAGAGGTAATGTAGGCTTCTTACCAACATGTGATTCAAGGATGCGGGGTTCTAAGAGATTTCTGCAATTCAATAGCACAACACTGCCATAATGCTCGCCTTTTTTGCCCACCTTCTTCATGTCTGCAGCTGCCTTCAAACCTGCTGCTTCAATCGCTCCATACAGCAAAGAGTTGTTTCTTTTGCAAGCCTGTAGTATCACAGATGTGCTCAAACTCTTGAAGAAAGTATCCATCTCTGTCTCTGTGTGTGTCTCTCTCATTTCCAGCAACTGGCTTACTCATATACTCACACCCCACAAGGCTTGGACAATAACAAGGAAAGGAGGATTTATGATTCATTCTATAATCTGAAAGCATGAGAATCCTGAATTCTGAATTTGACAAGAAGGAAAGCCCACTAAACCCTGAACCCTGATAGCTTTAGGTATGGATGTTCTTCACAGGATTTTCAGATGGGCAATCTGCAGCAAATCTGTACATCACCAGGAAGCAGCAGTAGAGTTTACAGAAATTGGTTGCTACATTATCAACAATCTCTGAAGGAAAAAAAAAAAGAGCTTGCAATGGTGGATGCCAACTGCAATCATGCAAATGCAGCAAAGATTAAGGGTTTTGTTTTCCTCTTTGTTTTGCAGGAGATTAGGAAGAAAAAGGAAGAAGAATAAGAAGAAGGTGATGGACCGAGTCCTGACCTGGAGAAGATCGTCAGTGGCTTTCGGTGAAAGCGAAGCTCGGATGAGACGAGACTTCCGCGGCTTGTTAGTGTGATCGAAAGGAAGGTATGCATGTTTTCTCGACACTATTCCGTATCCCAATGTGTCCACTCCGTGTGCCCATATCGGCTTCTGGGCTTGCCCTTGCGGAATTGCCTTCTCCAATGCCGGAAGTTCTATGTCCTCTACCTCCTCCTCCTGTCCTCCCTCTGCTGCTGCTGATTCTGAGCTTTCCCAAGTCGTCTGCTTCTTCTCCTTCTGGGCTGTTGCATCTTGTTCTTGTTCTTGTTCTTCCAGTTGCACTTGTCTGTAAAGAAGATCCACAAATTGGCGCGCAACTGGAGAGGTCGATGCTACATCTGCAGCGGCGGAGTGGAATCTGAAGACAACCAGAGACGAGTTCTCGGGAAGCTCATACACTTTCATGTCGAAGACGGCAAAGGGTTTCTCTTTGGGAAACGGCGTGTTCATCTCATCTTCCAGTAGCTTCAGCCACTTTTCTTTTGAAGCTTCTTCAGATTCATGATCGTCCTCCAGCTTTTCTTCATCATCATCAGCTGCACTGCTGATCACAGAAATTTGAGAAACGGACGGATCTTCTGCTGCATGATCGGCAGTACTTGATGTGAAGAGAAAGTTCTTGCCGTTGAGTTGTTTGGAGATGTGGGATCGGAGACGAGGATGCGATGCAAGGAGTTGGCGCAAGGATGTAGTAAGAGAGGATCGCGTGAAGCGACGAGCAAACAGAAGACCCAACAACGTAATGCCTGTTCCTGTCTCCACTGCTGCTATCCAGTTCGTTTCTGACTTCCCTAGTTCCCTGTCTGCTGTGTTCTTCTCCCTCACCACTGTTGTTGTTGTTGTTGTTGTTGCCATTTTTTGCTGCTCCCTCCTCCTCCACTAAGTTATAAATTTGTGCTCACAAAACGGAGAATACCCACACCTCCACAAACCCACGGAAACCCACACTTCTGCAACCTCTAGAAATCCCAATGCTATGGAAACTACACCCGATCTGCAACTTCTAGAAATCTCTCTCTCGAGCTATGTGTGTTTGTGTGTGTCTCTCTCTCTGTCTCTCTGTCTGTGCCTTGTCTTGTTCTCTTCTTCGCAATGCTGAAGCAGCAGCTTTCCTTAAACATCTAACTCTCTTTGGACCCAGTTTGTGTCTTCAGTTGGAGAACTGAAACCCCAAAAACTGAACCCAAGAGTTGCAGAAACACCCAGTTAGTGTCTTCACATGGAGAACTGAAAACCCAACAAACTGAACCCAAGAGTTTTGCAGAAACAAAAAAACCAACCATGCAAGGTTTGCTTCTTTCTCCAGTAAGTTAAGTCTTTCTCATGATGATGCCATTGTCCTAGTCCTCATCAAGACATGGCAATGGGATCCCATTTGACATGTTTTCCCTGGCTGCTGAAAATTGGGCTGCAATCACAGAGCTCTAATAATAATAAAAACAGGACCCACAACTCTAAAAACAGTTTTCCTTGAACATCTAGCTTAAGATCTCTTGGACACAGTTCGTGTCTTCAAAACTGGAGAACTGGAAAAAAAAAAACCCAACAAACTGAACCCAAAAGTTTTGCAGAAACAAAAACCAACTATGCATGCAAAGCTTTTTTTTTCCTCTTTCTTCAGTTAGTAAGTCTTTCCTTTTCTCATGATACTGCCATGGCCCCTAGTCCTCATCACAATTTAACGTGTTTTCCAAGACCCACAACTCTGAAAACAGAATACTCTAAAATTATCAAAAAAATGGAGCGCACTAAGCCAAGCCAAGAGAGAGAGAGCTCCTCCCTCCTCTCACACTTGACTGAGAACAGCAGGACAGTCCCAAATGGAGTGCATTGCTGCAGAAGAAGAGTAACAGAAGCAATTGTTTTGGTTTTGGGTGGGCACTTCTTGACTCTTTTGTACTCACTTGCATTTATAAGGATTTGTTTGTTTGTTTGTTTGTTTGTTTGTTTGTTGCTCAAATAATAAATGTTGATAGATGCATGGTTGGTGCCTGCATGAAGCCTACTACAGTGTTAGTTTTGACCAAAAGTGCCATAAGGACATCTTTCCTTTAGGCTGCTCTTCTCATACATGATTTTATGGTCACAACAACTTTTCATGTTTTTTTTCTTGTGATCAGAGCAGCTTTTTCCATTTTTATTTTCTTCCTCAATAGCATCTTTTCTTTTCATTGGGCTCCTGTGATCAGAGATTCTCTTGATCACAGAAGCTTTACAATTAACTTTTTCAGCTACATGTGGTGTCATCAGGGTCACGTCACACAGCTCTACAAGTCAAGGAGTGACCAAATGGACAAGACTTGTGACGAGAGCTGTGAGTTAAACCATGACTTCTCACTAAAAACTGACATCTTTCTGTTTTTTGACTATCGGAATGTATTTCTCAGAGTTCCTAACATCGGATTCAAGTACGTATTTTCAACAGAATTGCAACTACTCTCCCATTGGGAGAAAGTACAAGAAACAAGGCCTTATATCAATGGCTTTCCATTAGGCTATTACTGTGATCATAGCACATTGTGTGTTAAATGCGATTTCATTCACAATTTTTCTTCACAATTTATTTTTTCTTTGAGAAAAAGTATTTTTTTAAATCTCGTCAACTTAACAAACAATATAATTAGTATCGAAGCTACCAAGGGTACTACTGAGTAAAAACCCAATCAAAAGGCCAAAGTGAACTAGCACCCACCAATGCAACAGCCATCATATATATATGTAACCCCATTATGACTCAATTGTGGATGAACCTTGACTGAGTTAATATCTGGTTTATATATATATAAACAAAGAACTATCAAAAGTTATTCTTAAAATAATCCTTATTTTCGGCCCGACTTTGGTGTGCACTCATCCTCTATTTTGAGCTATTCATAAAGTGAATCTACATGACAAGAGCACTCTCAAAACTAAGAGGTGTGGGTATCATCATCCCATGACTTGAAGTAGGTCTTTAGTTGTCTCTTTGGATTCCCTAGGTAATCTTCTAAGTAGTGTTGAAATATCTCAAAATCTAATAAACTTATGTAAGTCTCTCCTTGAATAGTCTTTAGGTAGTGCCAAAGATAACCCACTAAATAACCTCTAAATATTTCTTAACTAGAAATCCTTAACTAACCTCTTAGGTAAGTTTTGTGTAAATCCCTTAAGTCGCCTTCTTGTATTCCATAACATACCTAAACCCTTAGGTAGACACGTAAACATAATCAAAACACAAAAATAAGAAGAAACTCAAATCATCCAAGGCTAAGAAGGACAGATCTTACATATACTCCTTAAGAATGGAAAGGAAACTATGCTTACTTATAAATGTAAGATCCATCCCACTCTTAAGGAGTAGATCTAAGAATTCTTCAACTTGTGAATATATGTATTTATGTTTTAAGTTGATGATAATGTTGATCTCGTGCTTTAATGTGGGTAAAAGCCCACAAGTAAGGGACACTCCCAAAACATGGGTTCAAACTTGGGCTATCACCTTGTCCTCGGCCCTCTATTTTGGAAATGCCCCATTGGTCCCCCCTTCCCTCCCTCAAAGGCTTTACCCTACACATATTCTTTCCATCCTTAAAAAAGGTTACCCAATCAATATACACAACAAAGCAATCAAAATATTCAACCTAAGTTGTTTACTAAGAAAGGAAGAGGGAGCATGATGATGTGAGAGCCCTCTAATTCCATACTTTCACATGGGGCCCATAATTTCAAGCCATGAACCTACCCATTTTGGTAGAAATTGGGGGCTACTTTTCATGGTGGAAACCCCAAGGACTTCTCCCCGTTCAACTTGAACTTTTGCTTATATGAGAAAATAGCATGGGATCAATGACCAAGCAATATTTGTGTCTTCTTTCTTTCAAATGATTGAGGTGATAGCCAAGTTTGACCCCTTTAAATATCCATAAATTTTGATGTGCCATATTTATGTCTTCTTTCTTTTGAAGGGTTCATGATCATTTGGATCATTTTGGTGAAATGTGCCAATGGTCCTTCATTTCATTTTATATAGCCTCCACTTCATCCACATCACACATCACACCCATAGTTTGTTGAAGGTAAACCCCAACCAAGTTTGTTTCAGACAACATAGCAGGACAACCATAAATTTCAAACAAGTTGAACTATATGTATGATATACTAGAATGTTTGAAATTGTTAATTGTTTGTGCACAATTTGAACTAATTGAACTACATGTCCTAAAGTGTTTGAAATCATTACCTACATTTCAAACAAGATGAACTATATGTACTATTGCCTACAATGTTTGAAATTGCCATAGACATAGTAGAATTGGGACTACAAAACCAAAGAGTGCTCAAATGCCTACAAATTGATAGATAGAATTATTACACAACACGCCCTTAATTGTGAAAGAAAATACCTTAATTCATGACAATTGATTTTTATAAAGTAATAATAACAATTGACATATGTCAATTTACAAGTCAAAATGTGTTCATTGTCAAATAAATCCAATAGCAAAAACCCACTATCAACTACATACAGGATTTGGAAATCTAACACATAAATTCTTCAGATGCTTACATCTCTAATCGGGCAACCCACAATTAACATAAGAATTGCCTATATTGAGTACTATGCACCCAAATTTTAACATGACCCAATCATACAAACCCAATATTTGATTTCCACCAAATCAATTGGTGTTTTCAAATCCAAACTTGGCATCAAATGACAAAAAGGTACTGAAGTTGGGCCAGAGTGAGCGAGCCTTCAAGACTACATCAGATGGGGATATGTGTGGTTGGATTCCACTAATTTTTCATTGATTCTTATCCTTATGTTAAACACGCAATGTTAATGAATATTATTTTTTTAACTAGTTAATTTCATAGGCCTCATAGTAATCAATAATTACTAATGATAGATTTATCATCTCTTATTCAAGAGGTGAATCTAATGGAATTAAGTAGCTTGATGTAATGAATGATTGAAGGGTAATCCACCTAATCATCTAGAAGATTTCTAAGAAGGAATTAAAACAAGGGCCTTATTTTCTAACGATCAATGTGTGCCTTGTGTGATTTGTGAAGAAGGAGGATTAGAAGAAATGTTATGGGACTTTTATGGCATTCAATATTTTTGTAAAATGTGAGAAAATGGAAAAATGTGTATGTATTTTCTGTGTGATTTTAATGGAAGAGGGTTGAAGGACATGAAGATCTTGTGTTGTGTCTCTATTCTACTAGCAAATGTGGAAGGTAGGTAAGTTGGAGATTGTACAAGTCTATTCTTTTGAAATGGTAATTTGCATTGTTTATAGATTAAAGAGGAAAAGACATACCATTTAATAACCTCTAGAAGGGCAAGTAGTTGGCTACCACATGAAGGTAGCAACCTATATTGAGGGTAGAAATCAAAGTGAGAAAACCTATAGGTAACCCCTTGTAGGTTGAAGGGTTCTACTACAGATGATAGGCACTAGCTATGAGGGAATATGATAGGCATAGACAATAGAAATCAATGGAGGAGATCTCTTAAACATATTACTAAAAGGCCTGCAAGCATGGTGGAAATGGGATAGTGGTTGTAAAAGGTCTACAAACCCTAATAAAGCAACTCAAGGGGAATTGAAAGTACTATAGAACCTTTAAAAGTAACTACTTCCAAAAAAAAAAATTCTCATGTTGTCTTTTTCTATTTTTTCTCTTATTCTCTTGTATTAAACTATTTTTAAAAAGTTAGGTATGTTTTTAGACAATAAACCCTTACCTTCCTCATTTGATCTTTGTATGATTTCTTATTTATTACTTGAATAATTATAGCAAAGTAAGTTAATGAGGGTAGTTTCTTTATGTTGTGTAATAAAGCATTAATTTTGCCCCCTTAGTCTTACCTCTTGGGAAACAATATTGATCAAAGGTTGCAATTTCACTCCTTAAGACACAAGTCAGCAAAATTTGAATTTTTTTTAGAGTCAATCTTTTTTTTCTTTTTCTTTTTTTAAATTTTTTTTTCAAATCCAACCACACCCATTTACCTATCACTATGGACCTCCTTACAAACTAACACACCCACCACCTTAACCAATGTTTTAAGCTATTGGCCTACCACTATTTGTTGTTAACATACCTACCTATTGAAAAGACCCACCAAGGTCACGATGTTGCTAGCAATTCTTCAATATATTGCAATACACATGAGGTCAATATTTTCTTGAACCCTACCTACCCACCAAGGTTGCAATGCTACTAGTGACAAATGAGGGTATTTTGTATGCATTGCATACCCCCACCTCACCTCATCAAGCTTCATTTAGTGAAGCCCTCCTTTTACCCCTTTATGGAAATACATGAAACAACATTCATGAAGGTATTACATGCAATGGACCCAACATGATCTGATGGGGACTTAACGATGGGCCAAGTTTTTACAATACCCTCATATATATGGGGCCACAATGACATGGGTCATCTATTCCAAAATTTAAATGAAAAATAAATAAAATTGCAATTCTTGCATGTTGGGTGAAGAACAACATGGCATCAATGATTTTAGGTGAATAAATGTAGGTATTGCATTTAGTGAATTAAATGTGGTTGAATAAACCTTATGTGATGGAGGAGAAAGTTTTGCAATATTCACATATTCAAACCATGCCCTGCACCATGTTAAAATGGATTCAAAACATCCATCAATGAAGGTATTGTTCATTTTGCTATGGCCACAATCAATGTTTTCCTCTTGCAAATGAAAGTATTGCTCCTTTGGTTTTATGGTTAATGTAAACCATTTGTGGTGGATGGGGATGTTGTGTGGAATGGGGCATGTTAAAGATGTGTTATAGAGCACAGGGTGATCAAGGTTTGCAAATTCAAATTGAATTTTTTATTTGGAACATAAAATGGGTGGAAAGGTACAAAAATGAACATGTGCAAAAAATCTATAAAAATGTTCAAGTGACCATGTTACAAGAATAATGGTGAGATACAAAAAAAAAATCATCACAAGTTGAATTATAATGGTTTGACCTCATGTTTTAAAGTGCACCCTCACTCAAGGAAGATGAACTATCAAAGACCTCCATGTTCTTATGATAGCTAGGATGATGTAGTTGTTGTGATTTTTGCCCCATAGTGATGGGTGAAAAGTTGAAAATGTTGAAATGTGATCCAAATTGCATTGCTAAAAACATTGTGTTTTGAAACATGGTTTAACAAGAGAACAAAGTGTGTGTCATGATTTGATTAGAGGATGAAAAAATGTAAAAAAACAACAAATTAATTATTTATAAACTTATTGGCCATGAATCATGTTACTTACATATCATTTGCATATTTTTCTCTTGGTTGCCCTTGGTGGATTCTAACCTCCAATTCCAAACATCCCATGCAACCTTGAAAGGTTTCTCATAAACAAACTTGTTTACCCATATTACTTCAATAAGGTCATCATCCTTCTCAATTCATGAGAAAACATTATGTGGGTTAAAACCCCACAACCCCCATAGCAATGTCATTGAGCTTCAAAACAACTTGTCAAAGGCTAACTATGTTAATAAAGGTTATAGAACCTCCTACAAGTGTTGCACCTCAACCTAAAGTGGATCTCACTCAACTTCAACCTTTTTTTTTCACCCAACCAATTGTTTTATTTTTCATTGCATGGTTGCCTTGCTTGGGGGTTGTTCAAGATATGAACATTCATGTGTTGATGGGTCTTGTTGGCACAAGCTTTTGGACAAGTAAAAAGATGCTTAGATCCATGGCTCCATACAAAAACTTTTAAACTAATAGTAATTTTTGTCACAAAATTATTTGTAGGGTAGTGTAGAATAATTAAAAATTAATTTTGGAATGGAATTCCAATGAATAATATTATTGCATGGTAATCTCGCAAATCCAATTTACCTATAGTAAATAATTAAGATGCTTGTAAACCTACTTTCACTATTTTAAGCAGAAAGTTGATCATGTCCATTATTTCAAGATAATTTCTATTGTTTTCTTTTTAAATGTGGATAGGTGGAAAATATTCTCATTGATTTATGAAAAAAATTAAAGATTCTTCTTAGAAGGTGAATTGTTAGGTTGAGATAATGATGAAGAAGTTTAAGAAGGGACAAGGTGGTCGATGTTATATGGGGTGGTGGGAAACCTCTTGGGCTTGGCCTCCCATTTTGTGTAGTTGTTTGGTGTGAAAACTCTTTCTTATTTGGTTCCTTGGAATTTAGGAGTAGAGTTGAAAAAATAAGATGTATTTGGATGTTGTTGAAATAGTAAAGGATTATGTGTTCCCAAGAGGGTAGATACCATGTGTGTTTTATTTTAATTTCCTTTTCACAATTAGACACACTTAGTTTTCTTTTGATATAGAAAACAATGGTTTTTTTCTCTTTTTTTTCACAAGTGTTTGCTAGATAGTAACTATAACCATGGAAAACATCAATAATGATGGATAGAAACCCAAAGTGGTGAAAGAAACGAGTTTCCACTAAGATATTATGTAGCAAAGTTGATAAGACAAGCAAGATAGTAACTACCTTCCTACCACAATAAATTGTTACTCGGGCATTTTTTGGGTGATACTTGTACCTAAAAATAATGAAAGCACAATAAGCATTTTTTTGGTCGTGTGTGTGTTTTCTTACCTAGCAACCCCAACTAGTGTTCACTTGGAATTGTCATGACACAAACGTACAAAGACCATGTGTTTGGGTCCAACCACAATATTATTACCCACCCAAGGTGCAATGAATGTTTTTTTTTTTTCATGTTTTAAAGTGGTAAGTCAAAATTAATGTTAATTTTTTTTAATGTACTTTCACAATAATGTTTCAAATATATGATGGGAACATTTTTATAACTTTGAAACAAATCTAATGAATATAAAGTACTCAAAAACACTCATAATGGAGTGTAAATAGTGGTTCTATTATTTAATCATTTAAAAAATGTTTTGAAATACTCTATATTCATTTTTTGTACATTCATTTTATGTACACATGTACATGTAATAATATAAAATGACATTTTTTGGGTCACTTGTAAATAATGAATGTAAGAATCTTTACCCTAAATAAACACTTTAGTTGTACCACATCATCTTGATTAATTTCCCATTTTGTAAAAACAAAAACACAAAATAGGTGAGATTGGACCCTAATATTGTGTTTAGATTTGTTTCATCTAAATGTTGATGAAGAAACCACTTGACCACATAGGACTTGATCCATTCATCAAGCTTATAAATCCACCTTAATCCTTTGTAAACCCATGCAACATCACGTCTCTAGGTAAAAAAATTTCATGATCATTTTTAATTTCATGAAAACCTCTCCATGTGCAAGCTCAAGCCCCATAGCTAGGTTTTATAACCAATCATAACAACATCATAATTAAAAAGATGCAAATATTGCACACAAAGAAAGTGCATTGATATAAAATGAAGGTATATTGGATAAAAACTAGCAATTAGATAATCAACGTGATACATGTATTGCAAACAAACCCTAAATTAATGTTATATTCTAGATGTGAGTATTGTATTATATGAAAGAAAGTTCTTTTTAATCAAAATAGATACTTTTCAAGAAAAATTGGCCAAAAATTTTACCCACCCCCATTTTCGTATGGAAAATGAAGATGGGATGGGGTGCTACCAATGGCAATTTCAGAATTATTATTCAAAGCATTCACGAAATTAGATTAGATTCTAAACCTTAACATATGAAACGAGTGTAAAAAAATTAAGTGTTTTGAACACAATCCATCACATGACAATGGTTCACAAGAGGTGTACATTTATGAGGGGGTGTATATATGATCAAATTGTTTACCTTCATTTTGTATTAGTATTTGGAGCACTTAAAACATCTATTTGTTCCTCATTTGTTACAATGTTCATCTATTGGTGATCGATGCTAATCAATGCCTTTCCTTTACATAATGCCATCTTGAAAAACAATAGGATGGTTCATTAATTTTTTTCATTTAAAATTTTTTTCATTAACTTTTTTTTCCTTCTTCTAAATCTCCTTCATCTATTACTTCTCTTTCATCTTCATCTAATAGAAAAAGGTGGGTTGTCACAACAACAAAAAACCAACTCCCTTGGCAACATGTCATTAAAAGATACACAATTAAACAAGCCATCAACACCCCCCAAAATAAGTTCATTAACATAAGGCCAACAAGAGTTTCACTTGCACACCACCAAGTTTGAACTAGTGTTGGATGGGTATCAAATATTACGTGAGAATTGACCAAGAGTTGACGTCAATTCTCACTAAGTAAATTGTCGACTATCATTCATCGTGTTACCCAAGTTGATATTTGACTCACAAGATTTCATTAAGGTGATAACCAATCCTTGAGACTCTATTGTTTTATATAAACTCCAAAACATTGATACCTTGTCATTTAAAAGTAGTAGGATACAATTCTTGTACATTAAAAGTGTTGAAAACAAACATTCATTCATGGCTTAGTTTTATTTGACTTGTGTGTTATATATGCATTCAACTTCAAAGTTATAACAAGACATGACACAAGTTGTTACGTTTCATTTGTTTGAAAATGTGGGGCCACATCTTTTTGCACTTCCAAAATCTATGGAAATGATATAACAATCATTGTTTATAATACCAATTTTTAATCAATATTTTGATGATTTTTGGTAATTAAAAATATTATTATTAAAAATAATTAAAGGTTTTGATAATTAATTTGCGAGAAGTGTTGTTGAAAAAACTAACTAATTTTAAACTTGTGAGAACCAATGCTTAGAGAACGAATGATTTGTTTTTCAAAAGTCGAATACCTTAATTGATCTTTTTTAATTATGGTCTAAAATTACAAAACCGACTAGGATCTCAAAATCTTGTGTGAGATTCGAAATCATAGTTTGAACTCAAAAACCTTTTTGAGGTCCTAGGGTCTTAGAATGGGTTATACAAGTGAACCCTCACCCCTAGGGTCAACATGTTAACACCGAATTTTTTGATTCCCCTTGAACAAATTTGGTGAACTTTGTTGGCACCAAAAAATACTAAACTTGGACTCGAAAACGATTATTTGAACAACACAACTTTTGAAATGGAAGTTGACACACTTAACACCTAATTCTAACATAAACCAATACACACTTCCAAGTTAATAGATCCCCCCCAAAAAAGATAACCACTACACCAATGGGAGGTCTCTAAATCAAATTATTAAACAACCCCAAATTGGGTCTAGATTTGGAATTGAGAACAATGAACTATATGATGCAAGTCTTTTGAAGGATCTCATAAGAATATTAGTCTTTCAACTTAATTAAGGATCCATGATTGTGAAATTGGCATCAAATTGGTTAAATTTGATCCTAACCTTGGGAATATGGGCCAAATTTAATCTTTTGTTTCTCACATGCTAGTTGAATTTAACAATGTGAAAAAATGATTCAATGTCCCAACTTGGAACACCCAATCCTCCCTTGGGAATACCTTATAATCCCTAGTAAAATATTCTGAAAAATCTTGAGTTAGGTTCCCAATAATATATAAATAATAGTAGTTCCCTTCAAATTATTTTTATTATGTTCAACACTAGTTTAAAGTATGATTTTGCATTATAGCCTTGTTATATTATTTCATATTTTTATAATAAACTTTTGCTTGAACTTACATTGTTGCAAACTTCTTCATGTTTTTGTTAGTGAGTTTCGTGTTCCATGCTTAGATTTAAAACTAAACATGCCTTTGTCATGATCTATTTGCATATTTTGGAATTCCTTTCGTTTTTGGTTATTTTTGTGTTGATTATATTTAAGGCCTAGGTAGAAGTTTATATTTCCCTTCCATATTTTTAAACCCATCTCCAACTAAATCACCATTGAATGAATTACACCATTCAAATTCTTACTGAATTAATCATCTTGATTGAATTTTTCTTCATTTTCTTAAAATCTAACACCTTAATCATTCTCACAACTACTATAACATTGTTCGAAATGTTGAACTTGAGTTGTTAATTCTATCGACGAATCATTTCAATTAACAATGAAATGACTACAAATCTTGCATATGGAAAAATATTCGAACAACACACACAATAAACAAAAGATTTTAAATATTTCATTAAAAAATAAACACAATGCAAACATTTAATTATAGAATACCATGGTTAAACTCCATGGAACAATTGTATTCCTCCATGCCATAATCCAAAGGATGCATGATTTGGTGATAAGTTTTTTTTTTTTTTTTTGTTTCAAAGCATTTTTATGTCTTTTTGAAACATTATGATCTTTCATTCAATAAACCTCATTGTAATGAACCTAACAAAACAAAAAAATTGTATGCAACAATTTGTGAAAGCCTATTCAAATGAATAAAATTATAATTTAGAAACATGAAAGTCATAATGTAAATGGAGAAACTCCAAAATAATCAAGACATGATAGATAATTATGTAAATTCTCATTACAATGATTTTAACTAATTATCATTGATGTATTGCTATGGTAGTTCATGATCAATAATTGAAACCATATGCTATATCACAAGGGTCATTCCCTTATACAAAACCCTACTTATCCTCACCCCAAAACAATACAATTGTGAAATAAAAAACATCAACTTTTTATTTATTTACACAATTGACAATAGAATTGAAGTTTGATAAATCTTTAATCTAGCTTAACAACCCAAAAAAGAAAAAATTGAGACCATCAACACTACAATTGTAGAATCAATGTGAATTTATCATTTTGAAATTGCTAGTTACAATATATTGATAACTAGGGTAGATCAAGATCAAAGATGAAACACCATGTGTTACATCACCTGGGTGTTCCTTTCCCCCATACATGCTTGGTAAAACTTAAAATCATACGTTCATGTCTCCTATCTTAGGCCAATAATAAATTTTTATAACACAAAAGCCAACAACAATAAAAAAAATTTAATCAATTAAAAATTAATTTCATTTTGATTTTTATTATTAAATCTTCATCAAAGTCTTATTGAAGTTTTCAAAATAATTCAAATTAATTAAATCAATTATAGTCAATTCTTGCATAATCTTTCAAATCAATTTTTTTAATTTTCATTTTAATAAGATTAAAAGGAATTGAAGCTAATTATTTGTATGTTTATAAATTAAAAAACTATGTAAAAACTTAGTCATATGAATTTTTTTTTACATTTCATAACAATATGAAACCTTGTGATACAAATAAGCAAGTGACAACCCAAAAAGAAAATTGACATAGAGGCATGATTAAATGAATTACCCAACATTCATATTTCGAAAAGAAACCCAACAAGTAGATGGGTATACTTCAAAAAAACCCATCAATTGGATGGGTTCACCAAAAATCTACACATGTGTGTCCATTAGTTTGGGGCAATAAACATACCCCACTTATGCTAATCCCAACACATTACAATTAAGAAAACAACAATGCAAACATTTGTTGATTTACATAATTTGTATTCGAATTGAGCTTTGTTGCATCTCTTATAACTCCAAAACCAAACAATGAAAATCTAGTACTCAATTAGAACTTGAAATAGTTAAGCATGTGAACTATGTTAAAAAGTTATCTCATGTCATTACACCAAACAAATACGTGTGTTGTCCATTGATGTTGTGTTCTTGTGGCATTCTTCACCACACCCTAAAGCAAATGACATCATTTATACCAAATGAAACAAACCAAAATGAAAAATGTTCAAGGTACAAAAATATACTAAAGAATACTTGAAGAAATCCCCTTGAGAAATACTTGCAAAAGTATGTTGAGGAACAAAGTTTGAGTTGGTGCATAGTATTGATCTAGAGGATGGCTATATATATTTTTATTGATTTTTGGACTCTCGGGCATTTGTCACAAGCTTGGGCTTTTGTGCTAATTTGATGCTAAGGTTTTTTGTTGTGGTGTTTCAATTAAGCTCCATCACTCCCCACTATTGACAATAGAAAGGCAAATGATTGCACACCAAGAAGGAAGGATTGATGACAATACAAGTTGTAGCTTGGAGCAAACATTTGTTGCCTTGATTGAAATTGTGGGTTGTTAGAATGTTTACTTTGTCAAAGTATGCTTGGAGAACACCTAAATGTACCACCCTTCACAATTCACTTGGTGCTTATTTGAGATGTCCCAATAGAATAATTTCAATGATTAACAATCCCTCAACCTAGCTTTACAATGATTGAAGATGTTATGACATGCAATTTTCATGTCTTGATCTTGTTCACAATTTGCCAATCATGCAACTTCATCACTCACTAGTGATTGCAATGAAAATATGAACAATGGTGTTCAAATCTTAGCGCTACATCTCACCACTAGATTTGTGAGCAACAATGGTTTCAAGAAACCAAATTGACAAAACCAATGGCCATAGTAGAGGTGACTATAGCAAAACTTCTACTATCTTCATCACTCATCTACTTATGAATAATCACCATTTGCAATAGAGCTTGCCTTTCCCCTCACAAATCTAATTTTTATTATCTAGCCCAAAGACGTCGTTCAAAAGAAAGAAACATCAGTCCTCGAAATTGCTTTAGTTGCACTAATTACTTGAAATTCATGGAACTAATAACTTGCATTACCAATGCTTAGAATCAATCGTACATTACAACTTCACAAGCAGCTTGATCATGGCTATTAGCTACCACCTAATAAGCTCCCAACACT
The DNA here is from genome assembly GCA_963920785.1 of Sphagnum contortum. Lineage (NCBI taxonomy): Eukaryota > Viridiplantae > Streptophyta > Sphagnopsida > Sphagnales > Sphagnaceae > Sphagnum > Sphagnum contortum. The sequence continues at coordinate 3,780,881 of OY987288.1, forward strand.
CCACACCAATACTAATTGAATAGCTAATGATCATCAATATCATCACTTTGTTGGAATTGCTAATGCTAGGCTAGCTAGTCGATCACTCAGGCATTCTCTCTTCATCATCCATCTTTCACCCCAAAAAAATTCTCTAACCCTTATTACAAATCACAAGAATGCACGATGATCCAAATTTCTCTTTCTCTTCTACTCTTTCTTGAAACACACACACTCACTAGCCTCTCTCTCTCACCACATCACATTTAAATCATTGCACCCGTTTATTGCATGCCCATGTCACTCTGTTATTGGTATTGAATCTTTCTTTCAACTCTCATACCAATCCAGTTTTAGGGCCCAAGGCTGATTTTTAGCTGGCATGTGGCAAGTGTGTACCTGTATGGAGACCAATGTATAGCCTTGATCTTGAATTGGTATCACCTCACATCCCTACCATGCAAGTATACCATGCAAGGCTAGTATCACACTTATACATGCATGTATACATTGTACCCCAAGTTGAAATGGGGAATCAAACCAAAAGTGACGATGAAAAAAATCACACAGCAACAAAAACGAAAAAAAAAGAGGACTGAAAACTGCTATTTCTCACCTAACTTGTGCCTCCCAGGAGTTTCACACCCAGTTTTAGATTTACCTTGCATGTGCCTTCACTGCTGCTGCTTACACTCTTCATGTAAAATCAAATCTTGTACAAATCAAAATCCCTTGAAAAATCTTGCAAAGTGATACTTGATCCAATGGTACCCAATTTTGCTCACTTGTTCAGACTTCACTCCAATTGGCGAATGAAACACAGGTTGCAACACAAAAAGAAAATCGACATCGCTCTTGAAACTTCATGGCCAAAAACATAATTTCTCCAAACAGATGTGGAGTTTGTGATGTCAATTGAGCGATGAAAAAAATCAACCTGGCTTTCATGTGAATATTTGCGAGCAAATCACTCAACACACAAAAGTTAACTATTGTTTGTGAGAGTTCTCAGGACTTACCTTTGGCTAAGAGCTTCACTTAAACCTCCTCCACCTGAGGAAGGCTCATAAGTGCAAGAACAGCTGTCTTGGGTGTAAGTTGATTGGCGAGAATCTTTGCCACAGCTGTTAACACAGGCATTTTGACACGGTACTTCTTGGCCAAAGAAATCACAGCTCCCGCTGTTGCCACCCCTTCTGCAACTTGGCTCATTGAAGACAAAATGTCTTCAAGCTTCTCGCCAGATCCGAGCCGCACACCCACTGATCTATTTCTTGATAAAGTGACAAAACATGTGAGCATTATGTCTCCAGAACCAGATACACCTGTTAGAGTTGTGGATTTTCCACCCATCTTCTCTGCAAGCCACCGGATTTCCGAGCACCCTTGGGCAACAAGTGCTGCCATGCAGTTGTTGCCAAGCTTCATGCCCTCTACAATCCCAGCTGCAATTGCTAAGACATTCTTCAATGCACCAGCCATCTCTACACCCACAACATCTGTGGACATATTCACCCTCAGATACTGGGAAGCAAGAAGCTGTTGAGTAGCTCTTGCCAGTTCCTTGTCACGAGATGCAGCCACTAAAGCTGTGGGAAGCTTATCCATGAGCTCGATTGCAAATGATGGGCCTGAAATGACAGCCACAGGCTGACGGGGATTCCCAAGCGCTCGAGGAATGACTTGTGACATCATCTCCAGAGTTGAGATTTCTAGCCCTTTGCTCACAGAAAGAATTGGCAACTGTGCCGGTACATACTCTGCAATGCTTCTTAAGAACACTGAACTTGCTTGCACTGGAATGGCATGGATACAGAACTGGGCATTCCGTATAGCTTCTTTAGCATCTGTGGTTGCTGCCACATTGCGAGGCAATTGATGCTGAGGAAAGTACTTCACATTCATGTGCTGCTCGTTGATGGATTTGCACACAAAAGTGTCTCTAATCAGAAGCATAACCTCCATTTCTGGTTTATTTCTTGCCAAAATGACTGCCATTGCTGTCCCAAATGAGCCTCCCCCGAGGACAACAACTTTCCTTGTACTCAACAGTGCATGAGAATTTTTCCGTGCATTGAGCAATTGCCATGACCGTGACCAGCGCACAAGCTTCTCCCAGGCTGTTCTCACAATCTTGCTCTGCTCTTCTGTGCAGTCCAGGTTTTCAGCTATCCCACTTATTACTAGTTTCTCATTTTTCCCTATATTATTTTCACTATTTTCTGGAGGATTCAAAACCTTAGAGCTTTGTAGCACTATCTGAGGATCCTCTCTTTGAACCAGATTTGAGCTCTGATTCTCAGACCTCTCAAGAGCATGATTGCCTGAATGTAACCTATCTAAAAACTCAGGTTCAAATATAGAACTCATTCCTGGCAATTGATTTGCCTCAATTGAAAGTGGACCAAGTTTCTGATGCAAATTCTGCAACCCACTATAATCTTTATGAGAAACAAAAGCTCTAGAATCACCATCATCATCATCATCGTTGTCGTCGTCATCCACTGTATCTTTTCTCTCAGGGCTCTCCCCAAATTCAAATTGGACACCAGGTTGCTGCTGCCGCCTTTCTCTGAAGGCATGGATCTGAGTCGTTTGCCAGACTGGAGATACGACAAGAACTCTTTGCCGCCCGCATAAATGCAAACAGGATGGTAAGTTGGAACCAAAACAAGTTACCTCCGAGAGAATGTTGGAGGAGGGAAAAAGAATTGGGAGGTTAAATGTGGCTGCCGCCATTGATTGAAGCATACTTGATTCCAGCTGCAAGCTCCACACACATAGCTGCTGCTGCTGCTGTGGGTTTCTTCAGCATGCTTCTTGACATATGAAGCTCCTCCTCCTCGGTAACAATACCCTAACAAGCAAGTCCCCCACCACCCAACTTGTGAGTTTGAACATTGACATCAGTGTGATGAGAAACCCATCCTACAATTGTTTACCCAAGAATCTTCTGACAGAATAAAAAAACCATGATCAACCTTCAAAGGAGAATTGGGTTTAACAGCTAATTGAAACTGACCACCCATGTATGTATGTGCCTGCCTGGTGGTGAAGGAGTCAGTCCCTCAAACAAACCCCTTCCTCTTATAAACTACAAGGAGGACATAAAAGAGAGAAAAAACTGTTTCACTGAAATCATTAGTTCTTGAGAAATGTTTGGTGGCCTTACCTCATTCTGCCAGATCTCATTACGAGAGAGAGAGAGAGAGAGAGAGAGAGAGCTTCCTCGTCAACCTCCACAAGCTCAAACTCCTCCACAAGAAAGCTTGCTTATAACTGCCCTTCCCACCAGACCTAAACTTGAGATCATCTTCTTCCTCACACCACCAACAGCTCTTGCCTGCTTGCCTTTGGGTCACAGAAGAAGAGACCTCTTGCTACTACAGTAGACACCTGTTTTAGGTTAAACAACTGCAGAAGAGGAGGAGGAGTAGGAGGAGGAGATGGGTGTGTTAGTAGAGTGTGTAGTTGATTGTTGCTCTTTTTGTGCAAGCTCTAGCTAGAACCATATCCTTTGCCTTATCCATCCTCTTTCTCTATCGCCCAGAAGAGAACAGCCTATCCCCATTATCATCCATTGCGATTTTGCAACACTTTTCGGACCAAAAAAAAGGGAAGAAAGGCAAAATTCCTCAACAAGAAAGGGAAGGGGAATGACTGACAAACAGACAAACAGACAGACCAATGAGGACTAGAGCATATCTTTATGAGGACCCAAAAAGGCTCTGCTGCAGTTGGACCCTTTTATCTCTCCTAATAAGACAAAAGATTTAGGATTGCTGAAGATGGGTATGATCATGATGAGAAAACAGAGGGGAGAGGAAAATCTGAAAGAATGCAAAATGCTCAAAGCAACATGATGGGTTGGAAGATTTTGAGTGAGAAATTATAGGGTTCAAACAAAACGAGATGGAAGAAGAAGGAACTAAACACCCAAAACACCCCCAAGTCCCTTGTACTCTCTTTCTCTTGGAATAAACTCAAAGCTACAGTTTTGCTTTTCATCTTCTTAAGCTGTTGAGGAACCTTATGTGACACCCCCAAAGATTGGCTAGACTAACAAACTTTGCCAATTTATGATCTCAAAGTGAAGAAGTCCCAATTGTTGCCAACTCAAATTGTACAATGCCTTTGGACATTACTCAATGCTATCAGCCAGCAAAAATGCTCCAAAACACTAGTGGGTTTGTTGTGGACCTTGTTGACTTGGTTGCCAATTTCCGCCTGACTTGAAGATAGAAACTGTTGTCACTGCTGGATCCATGGTCTTTGACCCACATGCAAAACTTGAAAAGATTTTCTTCAATCCTCCAATATGGATTTGAATCATACCATTTTAAAAATCATGAATCATATGATTGGTATTGAGAAACTTGAAACATGCCAATTCCCTTATCTGCCATGATTCTCGAACCTTGCATTTCACAATACTTTACTGACCTATGTGATCATCAACATCATCAGTTCATCTAATTCCAATACTTCAATTCTGTTCAGAGCAATAATCACTAGAATAAAATGATGCTATACCCATGCAAACAAGGCTGGTGCAGATCTGAATCATAGAAACACACAAAAGAGCAAAGGCACAGTAGCTGGAAGTGAACCTTCAATTCAAGGTCCTAAGTGCTTCCAATTATGTCATCTACAACCAATGCTGACATTGTCAACTGGAAATGGGTTTTTATGGAACCTTTCCAGCCAACAACCACCATATTGAATTGGGCCCTCATGTGTTGTATTGCACCACGGAAGATTGTAAGTAGATTTTGAGCCAATGTCAATCTTCCAGGAACTGCATCAACACCCAAAGCTTCAGCTAACTGAAGAAAGAAGCATCCAAATGCTTTGTGGTTTGACACATTTGGCCCTCATGTGCATGATCTGCAGAAATTGGGTGTGGCTCAAGGAAACCCAGTGTGGACCTTAAATCTGGAGTCAAATAGTCAGAATCTGAAATGCTATTCTACAAGTTGTAATACAAAATAACATTGTAGAAATCTTTCATAAATCGAACATGAACACAATAATTGATCTGGTCTTAAGATTTGTGCATGAGGAATTGCATCAAGACTGCAGACTCAACTGACTTATACAGCAATGAGGGGTAGGGTAGACAACCCAGTGTCCATACACTTAGTGTTTCAGAGGTCTTGTGTTTATCCATTAGTGGTCCATTATCTCTGGATTGGAAAGAGAAGTTGTAGAGCTCCTCTAGGCACATTCATGGCCATTTCAATCACTAAACAAGGATGAAGAATTGGAAAAAAGATATGGCCATCCAAAGTTTGATGAGTTAAAAACACTAAAACAAAATCCCTTGTACACTTGAACATGCATGAACAAACTTTTTGCTTGCTTATGAACAAAACAATCACATGTTCATCGATAGACATTACCTACCCTATCAACACGATGGATGATTGGCAACATGAACATAAGTATGTGCTTAATGTTTAGTTTTGTGTTCCATGACAAGGATTTTACATTAAACAAGGGCAACCAAATCAACGGACATTGGCCTTTGAGGGTTTAGAGAAACCTAATTTTCTAGATGCTAATGTGCAATGCGTTTGTGGGCATGGTGGGCATAGTGGTTCTATTCAAGCAAAACATCATTTTGTTCATGTTCATCATCCTCCTTTCGACTTGGCCTTACATTGCCCAAAATTTTCAGGCTTGCCTATTCTCTTGCAAGGTTGTGATTGCATTGTTCAAGCCCTAGGTTTGAATCACAAAGCTCACGATTGTTGTCTTTGTGAAGGTGTTAGCATGTTGGCCTTCTTCTTTGCAATTTTGGTGTTGGTCTTGTTGCTAGTCCTCCTCCTCTTTGCATTGACTTATTATTGGTCTTGTTGTTACCTTCCTTTTTTTCAAAGTCTTGGTAATGGCCTTGTTGCTAGCCCTCCTCTCTTTGAATGGACTTGTTGTTGGTTTGGCCATTAACCCTCGTCCTCTTTATCATCTTGGTGGTGGTCTTCTAGTTAACCCTCTTCTTTTTCAAATGGTCTTGTTGTTGGTCTTGTTGCTAGCCCTCCTCTTAACAATCTTGTTGTTGGTCATACTACTAGCCTTCCTCCTTTTCACGCGGTCTTGTCATTGGTCCTTTTGCATGCCCTCCTTGTCTTCACAATTGTCTTGCCGTTGGTCATGGTGTTATGAACTTGTTTACTTCTTTCACCTCTCTTGTTCTATTTATTTAGTAGAAAGATGTAGCCTTTTTGCAATGTGCCTTCATGTAAACATTCCTCTCATTGAACTTTCTTTGTGACCCTAAGATTAACACCCCTATACTTTAACTCTTATGCTTAATAGATTGTCGGAAACTTTGATGTCCAAATGATCTCTAGCCTCCCTAACTAGGTCCAAAACAAGCAAGGCTAGGATCTTATTAAGCAGACACCCTAGGGTGGAATTAAAATGGTAGAAGTCAAAAATCCAATTTGAAGGATAAAATACAATGTGTAAGCATGATACTTTGAATCACATGGGCAACCATATGGTAAGATGCAATTGTATACTTGTCATACGGGGCACTTGAATCATTTATCTTAGCTCATGATAATCTTATATTTGAAATATGAACATCTAAATTAATAATTTCAATGAATAAAAAAAAATTGTAAAAAAAACTTGTAATTCAATGTACATCTCAATATTTCATTGTCGACATTTATCAAATTGTTTTCTTTAATATCAATATCATCACAACATATCATCATTTGAGTCATTTATTCATTATAAAGCATTATATGAAAGTGTATTGAGTCCACATTCATGTAATATAGACTAATTATGAATCGGATGACATTTTTTTTACAACTTTTAAAATCCACAACAAATTGAATACTAAAAATTTAGCCATTAAATTTTGAGATTGTGTTCTGATGTATGAATTCATTGTCAACATGAATCCCTTTTCATCATCTACACATATAAATTAGAATTAACACTATTGACAATTTGAAAATTGTTAAAATGTTCTCTATGATGTCCAAAGTGCCCCACTTCCAAATATGTTTTCACCCAACATCTACTATCACCCAAACTACAACAATTGCAACTTTTACATATCTCTTAATTGCATTTGATTGCTTGTTCTATCACAATCAAACAATATGGTATTGTGTTGGTCCTCTTTTCCTCCTTTCATTTCACTTTTTAAATTTCCTTTGCAATTTGCCTTCTCCACCATTTTTCCCCATAATATATTTAGGTATTTTTCATAATATGTTTTGCAAAAGTCACAACATGTGATCATAAGTAATTGGCTAATAGTTATTTGCCTTTGGTTTGTCTTGCAAGAAAATGAGATAATAATAAAAAATTGTGCAAGCTCATTGATTTGGAAAGGTATACTCTTCTTGTAGTTTATCAAAATTGGTAAGGTCATCTAAGCTTACTACATTGATTTCCTCTTGGTTCTCCTTTGTCATTTTAAAATTGAAAAAATATTCACATGGTAATGTGTTTTAATTTTAAAATTAATATTAAAAAGATCTTATGATGTGCATAAATGGATGAAGTTTTTTTTAACATTTGATTTGTTTTCATATTGTTGTTCTTGATTAAGTTGTTTGTTTAACATGTAATCCTTTTCACCTCCTGCATTGTTTGGTGCTATTGTGTAAATGTTTGAATGTTGAACCATGTTGTCCATTGCCTTGGGGTTATAGGGTCAAATACATGTACCCTTAAATCTAGATGTGATGTTATGCTTTGTGAATGAATGGTTTAAGGCCTTGTCCACCCATCCAACCAAAGTGATCTTGTTTAACTCCATGTATTTGGTTCTAGCCATTGTTGTATCCTTGTCCTTTTTAAAATGTTATTTTCAACAACACAAAACATGAAACATCTAAAGGGTGAAGGGCATGAAATTTATGAGTGGGTAAAATGATCATGTTTTCAAGACCTTGGACCAAATTCATATGACCATGTAAAATGAATTTGGACCTTCAACTTGTCTTATGTTCAATTACAAATGTTTATGTTTGAACCAAAACCACCAACTATTCTCTAATATACCATCCCAAAAATGGTGTAAATGTTCTTTTTGTCAACTCTACAACCTTTATATTTAGCTAGTGTAGGGATATGGACAAGTTACATTTCTACATAACTAAAGTGTAGGCATCATTTTCTATTGTTAACACTCCTCCTAGGTCCATTTTTATAGATTTAGTGCAACCATTTAAATGATTGCAAAGGGAGCTCAAAGGTATGTTCCATGACTTGTTGACCCTTCATAAAAAACAAGTCCCTATTATTATAACATCTATCACTTCCTTTAATGCTTCACTTGTCCATTTGCCTCCCACCACAACCATTAAAGCTTGATTAACCTTTGTTGTTGTTTTTTTTTTGGTTATGTTTCAAGAGTAGCAACACATTCTCCTTGTCCATTGTTATTTATTCTAGCGTGTTATTTTGTCACCTATGAAACGCAATCAAGTTCATCATTTCTTCATTCTTTTTGAAATAATACGTTCACATGTATATACAAGGGTTGCAATGTAGCATTCACCAAAGATTACTCATCCACAATTTTTTAAACACACATATTAACTATTAAGTATGCATAATAATTTCATGATTCGTGAGTGGACATAATAAAGACATTATAACAACTTAAATAATAATAATGACTAAACATGCCAAATGAAATGTGTAAGAAATTATTGAACCATTGGTAGTAATAGTTCCTAAAGTGGTTTATTCATGGTTTCCCTTTAGAATGACATTTTCGATTTTCATTCTCATTTTCATTCCTCCAGATTTGAAAGGATGTTTTTCATTATTTGTCATCATCTTCACATTCCCAAATCTCTTGGAGTATCAATCTCCTTTAATAAGTTTGATGAACATGGACATCACACCATGGACATGATCATAAATGGCACGTTGCATGTCAACATGCTTGAATTCTCCCCTAAACTCAAAATGGTAAAATTTCAAGACATCGAGAAGAAAAATTGTATAATCAAATACACCTTGCATAAATACATAATCAAATAATTTTATCTTGGGCTTCTACATTGTTCTAAACTACCAATGAAAATGAAAAGATGAAAAAACTAGTTTATTTTGTGAAAATTAAGTTTAATTTGAATTAAAATATTGAATGCAACTTGAATTGAATTGAACACTATATTCTTCCCTTTTAGTGGGGTTAAGCTTTTCATTGACATTTCAATCAAAATGAATTTGGTTGAATTGAATCAAGTTCAATTTAATTCAATCCAAATTGAACTCCATTTCATAATTTGAACCAAATTACGAAAGGCACATGTTAATTGCCTCTTCACATCCATGTAGGTGAGTTGTTAAAAGGAGCGGGATAATTGAGTAGTTACCCTAGAAGGCCAAACCTAACCCAATCCATATAATCGATAACTATAGCCATATATAACCATAATCAATTGTCAATATCCAATATTAGTAACCATTAGCTAGTAGCCAATACCCATAACCAATAGTCCTATAAATAATGGCCATATAGCCATAGCCAATAGCCATGTATCCAATTGCTCCCATACCCCCCTAGCTTGCTAGCCCCAGCCCATAGTTGACCCCAAATTTTTTTGTTGTGCCTAGTTTGGGGATTTCTTGGGTTTCTCCCATTTTGATCCCTTGTTTGGACACATTAAAAATAACATAACTTAAGGGACAAGATAAAAAAAGAGGTGGTGAGAGTGGGGCCCAACTAGGCTCCCTTTTTTGGATATTTTTAATGTGTTGTAATGTTCAAAATTATTTTTTATTATATTGTGAACCTATGTATTGATGTTAAGATTTTGAAATGAAAACTCAATTGACCAATATGAAGTTAACTTGAAAATTTGGATTTGCAAGGGCATGAATTTTTAGAAATTATTTTAATAATATTAATTTTGAAGAGGGAACTTAGGGGTATATGGAATTATCCATAATGACATTGAAATTAATGAATTTTTATGAGAAATTATGAAACACACGTTCCCCACACATTGTTTGCTAATCAAAATTTGCAAAATAATTTACAAATAGGATTTTTAAAAATGGAATAATTGAACTACTTGGTATAGACATAATTTAAATAGTTTTCATCATCTAATAAAATCTTTCAGTATGTAGTAGATGAATGTTCTTTTAATGGGTGCATTAATGGAAGAAACCCACCACAATTTCTCACTTTGTAGGGCATTTTTACAATTGATTAATTGACAATGAATATTTTTTGTGACATTAAATGGTTTAATCTCTTTCCTTATAAGATTCGTAAAGTTTAGAGAGCATACTAAAATTATAATTAAAATTCTTTGCCTTATATTGTTTCCACTTTTTCTTGCTTATATGTTCATATTTTGTTTATTTCCAAAAACCATGATCATTTCTTTATTAACTAATTTTCTTGTCAAGATTAATATAAGTTAAGGTCATATTCAAATTATTGATATTTGAACATTCATTCAAAGTGTTGTCTTGGTGGATTAATGTTTAAAAATAGGTACAATGCATGTGTGCCATGGGTGATGGTGTTTATTCACTAGATCATTTCTTCTAGTTTAGGAACACTAATTTGAAATTTGTAAAAACTACAAAAGTACTAATTTCAAAAGAATTTATTGTTAATTGAAAGACCTTCATCATCACTAAACTTTTAAATTAGAGGCTAAAAAATTTCTTGAACCATTGATTGCAATGAGCCAACTTTGTATTAATGTCATCTAAAAATGTACACATGCAAAATTCAATGTGTATTCATGGTGTATATTGCAATGACTATAATCCTTCAATTTCGGTTACAAGATGGAGTGCAATTGTCTCATCCTTTTGGTATCCTTTTGGTGGTTTTGGTATGTGTATGTTGTAGGATGGGCATGGTCATGGGGTGCATGTCGATGGTTGATTCCTGATGAAATTTTCCCACTTGTGACAAGGACAATAAGGTTAAGCATCCAAACATCAATGAACTTCTTATTTAGTTTTGTGATCATTGACTCATTTTTGTCCATGTTGTGTTCCTTCAATTGGAGCTTCATGTTCTTTTTTGCATGGAACTTTGTCATGGTATTTCTTGTGCTCTTTTGTATCCTTGAGACCAAACAAGCTCCCATTTAGGAGATGATTATAAGGTATGGAGGAGACATTGGTTTTGGAAATAAGTTCATGCCAATTGATTATTATCTTAATGAAACAAAATCACTTTAATCATACAAATATGCTTTGAACACGATTTGGCTTACACCCTAGTTGCCCATGGTGTCCAAATTGAACTTGGAGAAATACCAACATAAAACTATGTCTAGAAATATTAACAAGTAATTTGCCTAGTTATTTCTATGAGTAACTAGTACAAAATGAATACTATGCCATAAATACATGTGAAAAAAATTGTAATCTATGCCATAATTATTATCCAATGTGATGACAATTACATGTCCTTAGTTTGTGTCTAGTATTGCTTATATCCAATAACTATCTATTTGTCCTTGAGTCATCTTGATCTTGCATGCTACCTTTTAGATGTGTTTTCTCCATTTTGCTTATTGCTTTCATGTATACTTTTTATGCTTTATTTTACAAACAAGAAGCATGTCATGTAATCATCCAACAAAAGAGATATATTTCATCATCCATATGATTTACCAAATGCATTTTTGTGTCAAAGAATATACTTAAGGATGCTAGCATGTTTGTTTAGTGTTTTGGATGATAATCCAAATTTGAATTAATATGAACATTTGTTAAATATTACCATCTTGTGGGGAAACTATTTCTTGTATATCTTATGAATCATTTGAAATAATATAAACATGTATTTGTAATGGGTGGTACTTTTTTTTTCCACCATATAATTTTTTTTTTTTGATATGCACAATTATTTGGTTGGTTGTTTAAAAAAAAAATTGATTACAACATCAAATATTTGACCCCCTATGTTAACATAAAACTATTTATTTTTAGAACTTGACATCCATGTCTAGCTCACCCATTTACAAGGATTGTAATTCAAATAAACCATAGATTAAATGACATATTTTTCTCACCATTCTTGCACCCCTATTACCTTACACCAAGGTTAGTTTTGCCATTAAATAATCATTAACATCAGGAAATGAATATTTGTGAAAATATGAAGCTAAGGCATTGAAAACCATCATAATTATTGCAACTTACATCTAAGTAATTTCCCTCTTCATATGACAATAGAATCATGAAAATATAATGAACTAAAAGTTTATAAAGAAGAATTGATTTTTTTTAAAAAATTTGAATTTTTTTTTCCTTTTGTCAATGTGGAAATATAATCCTAAGCTATGATAGTAGTACTTAGAAATATAATTTTTATTAGAGTCTATATTCATAACCATGTGTTTATTTGGATGTGATATATAGGCATAAGATCCCTCTCACTATCCCTCCCTTTTTTCTAAGAGGGAGAGACCTCTAAAATATTCATGAAATCAAGGTGCCCTCCAAATACCCTTAGGAAATCTCCCTTACTAAATTAGTGATTAATTATTTGGTTGCCAATTTTGATAATATTAGCCATATAGATTGGGTCCGAGTTGCTGCATCTAAAAGGTATAGTAGCTAGTAATAAATAGGGATTGGCCATTATTGGCCAATGGGCATATGATGGGGGTTTTTTTTAGGGAAGGGGGGTGGGGGGAACTCTTGGGAACAATGAAAGGACAATGGTTCCCATAAAAAAGGAAAAAAAATCTAAAAAAATCCTAAAATTTTGATCCCCAATTTGGTCATCTATTTCCCCCTCCCTTTTCTTAGCTCTTTTTATTTTAATTTAATTTAATTTATTTTAGGGTTTAGGGTTCTTCTAGAATAGTCTCCACCCCATGTGATTCCAGGCTCCTCCCCTTATTTTTGGTCACATGGGTGATCAAGAATCTAGTATATTACGGCAGCTGGTTCTGGACAAGGTTACAGATTACACCCAAAATGAACTGGTAGAATTTTTGTAGGGTATAGAGGGTTTAGGGTTTAGGGTTTAGTAGAGGGTGCATTCCACTCAGTAAAAACTCTGCCTCAAGAGAGTAGGTACATTACGCACCAGAATCACAACCATTTTTCAAATTCTACGAGATCTTTATAACACGTAACGACTAAGAACCTTGAATGGGGCTGTTCTGGGAATTAGGGTTTAGGGTTTAGGGTTTAGGTCACCCTAGACTCCCCCAACTAACTCCCCGACGTTATTTGAGCGACATGTCGTAAATGTCATGTGGCATCTGAGGGCGACCTGATGCGCGTTCCAATTCGTGGGTAAGGCACGGGCACCTTTGAAACATGCACCCCCCGAAACATGGTAATTAACGTCGGGGCTCCCACCTCATGTTGGACCCTCATTCCTAGAATAGGCCCCCTTTGGGGGTCCTTACCCTACACATTGCAAAGTGTTGTGGTCTCAAGTAGGGTGTTGTATGGTTGGCTTAAGTCACTCCAGTTGGTGGTTTTGGTAACTTGTATTTAGCCCACCCTTGTCATGGTTAGCCATTATTCTTTTTTATTGGTGAAATTTTAGTGAAATTATATCCCCACCAAAAAAAAAAAAAAAAAAAAAGACAAAATCACTGGGGAAATTTAACTCAAATTAACTATTTTAATTTTTAAAAAGAGAAAAAAAATTGATTAAAAATATTTTCAATCATTATTATTATAAATAAATAAAAGGAAAATTCGTTAGACTTTCATACACGGTTTCAAGTGCGTAGCCAAAAATATTGAAGGATGTTTAAATTTTTTTTATTTGAAATGAGTTTAATCAGAAAGCTCATTGCAACAAAAGGTGTCCTTGTATGTCAAGTGATTTCATTAGATTTGGAGTGAATTCACTAATATATTAGTGAACAGGGACTAATGAATTGCACTCACATTTTGTAATAATGTCGACCGCAGGCAAAGATAACATAACGATAATTCAGCTCTATTCACATTTAGTACTCACATTCATCAATATGTTGCTGACATGTAATTCTGATGTGGCACAATCAGGTTTAATTTGATTGCTACGAGATAAGCAAGGTGAAGATTCCATGTGAAATAATAGAATATTCTTGAACATTCCAAAAGATTTTTTTAAAAAATAAAATTTTCCTTCACAAAATTTTGTTCTTTGGGAAATTAATTAATTAATTAATTAGAATTCTCTATAGCAATTTCCCTTTTGCCGCTAGCTTGGTATTGATTTTTTTTGTTTATTTTTTTAAATGAAAAGAAAGCTCTATTGGATATAAATTTTTTTTATTTTGCAAAAGTGGTGATTATTTTTTTATTGCTGAAAAAAGGCACATTTCACTAAGGATTTTTTTATAAAATTCCTCAAATAAATCACAAAACAGAAAATCACTGACAAAACCATAAAAAAAAAAATCAAAAAATAGATACTATAACATTATTCTTATTATCACAAATACATGGGCATTGGGTATGTAATTATATTGAGATCCATTTATGTGGCCAATAAAATGCATTAAAGTAATTATTTCATTTTCAATCATAAACAAACATTTGGGAACCAAAATTTAAATAAATAAATAAGTAAATATTTTAAAAAAAAAAACCCCTCCAATGAACATTATATAATACAATTTAATTTTTGGTGATCATAATAATGATCACATAATCATACCCCTCAATTTTTTACTATGATTGTACTGATTAAAAAAATTCCAATTCATTTATATATTCAAATTGTGTACAAAATTAATCATTATAATTAATTACTATGATTGTACTGATTAATAATTATGGTGCCTAAGGGTGGGGGTGGGGGGGGGGGGGGGGGGAGGGATTTAAAAATTTTAAAAGAAAAAATTTAATTACCCAACCCACCTTCAATTAATAAAGTAATAGGGTATACAAGTTTCTCTTGGGATTGGTCTTGGGATTCCTATTTAATGTCAGATTATTTTTTTAATCAATTTTTGTTGGGGGGGGGGGGGGGGGGTCACGATGGGTGATTTTTTTTTTAATTAAAAAAAGGGGAAATGAAAGGGCCTCGTTGTGTAATTTCTTTTTTAAAAAGTTGCAGCCAGTAGGATTCGATCCCGTGGCGTGCGGTAGTTGGCAAAACCGATTTCTTTTAATAGACAAGAAAGAAACAATTGGGGGTCTGAAGAAAAAATAGTTCGGGAGGTAAAGAACTACAAGAAGTGTAAAAGATGGAAAGCTTTGGAACGTCAAGTCAAAAGAAATGCCCAAGAGAAGAGTAAAAGACGGAAAGCTAGGAGGAGGAAAAGAAATTCTCCAAGAGAGGTGTAAACGTGTAAACTGGAAACGATGGAATATCTAAGGAGGTGGAAAGAAATGGCCAAGATAAGAGAAGAGTAAAAGATGGAAAGCCAGGATGCCGAAAGAAATGGGCAAGAGAAGTATCAAAAGATGGAAAGCGGAGAAGGGCAAAAAAAGAAATGCCAAAGTGAAGTGCAAAAGATGAGAAGGTCAGAGGGGAAAAGAAATACTCAAGAGAAGTGGAAAAGATGGAAAAGTCGGAGGAGGGAAAGAAATACCCCCCAGAGAAGTATAAAAGATGGAAAACTAGGAGGGAGAAAAGAAATGCCGAAGAGAAGCGTAAAAGATAGAAACCTCGTAGGCAGAAGAATGCCGAAGAGAAGCGTAAAGAAGATGGGACAGCTACGAAGGGGAAACAGATGACCAAGAAGAGAAGTGTAAAAGAAATGGGAAGCGCCCAGCGAGCCAGCGAGCGAACGAGCGAGAGAGCGTGGCCGTAGCGATGGTGGAGAACGAGAAGGCCTTTGCACTTTGCACGCGCGAGAGATCTGTCTTCTGACAGTGCGCATCTGGTGGTGCTGCCGCTTTTGGTGGCCGTTGCACCTTTTTCCTCGTTCGCCTTTCAGCATTTGCAGTGTTTTTTTTTTGGTAGCCAAGAAAGTCTTTGGAGCTTTCCAAAACTGTGTTGCTGCCAAAAAGTAGCAATTACCTACCTACATACCTGCTTTCGCTTTGCAGCCGTCGACAAAAAGCTGCTGCTCTTGTTGTCGTTGGCGTCGACTTTGCAACTTCTTTCGTCGTTCTCTTCAGTTTCTGCAGATAGATCATCTGTGAACTTGCTTGCTTGCGTCCTCTCTGCAGCTTCAGGTTCTGCAGATATATATCTCTTCTCATGTGCTGCAGGCCCCTTATCTCACAGAGCTTGATCAAAGTATCTCAGAGAGGTTGATCAAAGCATTTCATAGAGCTTGATCAAAATACCTCAGAGAGCTTGATCAAAATATCTCAGAGAGTCGATCAGGCGGCTTAAGAACTACACTCGAGAGAACAAGAAGAACGCGGGCCGGAGGTCATGTGTAGTATAAGTCTGTAGCTCCTGTGCCGTGGTAGCGAGAGAGAGAGAGAGAGGTCTAGACTTGTGTCTAGCTGGAGGAGTCATGGCAGCTGCATATAGAAAGACATCGCGGAAATCCTGCAGCAGCTAGCTAGGATCAGCGTGAGAGAAGAAGAAGTTGTTGCAGGTAGGGCTTGAAAAGCAGCGGGAACAATGTCGAAAGCGATGGCAAACTGGTTCTCGCGTGCGGGAAGCAAATCTTTGCCTAAAGAAACCAGCTCCACGCCGTTAGTCAAGCTCAGTACAGTGCACCCAAGTCCGGAGGAAGAATCCGCCAAGGAAAATGTACCGATCGGAAACGCAAACAACAACGTCGAAATCGTCGGCAATGTCATTGAGAAATCACAACTCGAGGTTCATCTTCCTGCCGATGTGCAGCAAGTCTCCTTTGATTCTGACGAAGAAGAAGAAGAGCAAGAGGAGCTGGTGGAGGACGAAGCAGCAGCCAACCATCATGAGTTTGGTCGTTTGGAGCTAGGACCTCAGCTACCGCTCAAGGACCAACTGGAGAAAGACAAGGAGGACGAAAGCCTGAGGAGATGGAAAGAGCAGCTGCTAGGATCCGCCGCAAGCAGCTGCCTTGCTGAAACCACCGGAGGAGGAGACGGAGGAAGATTTCTGCTGGACCCTGAGGTAAAGCTCCTGAGACTAGCAATCCTGACGAAAGGGAGAGAAGAGCTTGAGCTCCCGCTACTACCTCCTGTAGCAGCAGCCCCCAGAAACAATACTAGCTCCTTCAGCTTCTGTCTGAAAGAAGGCAGTCGTTACCAGCTCAAGTTCGTGTTCACAGTGAGGAACAACATCGTCCCTGGCCTTACTTGCATCAACAGTGTGTGGAAAGCGGGCTTTCCAGTCGACCACACTCGCTCCATGCTCGGCACCTTCGCTCCGCAACGGGAGCCTTACATCCATACCATGCCAGAACGAGTGACACCCTCTGGACTGTTGGCAAGAGGAGCTTACACTGCGAGGAAAAGGTTTGTGGACGATGATGGCACTGTGTATCTGGATGTCAACTATTCCTTTGAAATCCGCAAGGATTGGTACTAGCGCTTCTTGTTCTTGTTCTTCTGCTTCTTCTTCATCAAAGTCCAGGTGCAGGCCCAAAAATCCTGGCCATCATTGCTAGTCTCCGAGCTCGAGCTTTAGATGCTGCAATCGAGCACCTGAGCTTCCTCACCCTAATGTCTTTTGAAGGGAAATTCTTGTTGCAGTTCTTGTAGGCTTTCCTGATGCTGCATTTGACTCTGAGCTTCCCCCACATCCTTCAGACAATGTCATTTGTAGGGCAATTCTTCTGGCAGTTCCTGTATGCTTTCTGATGCTGCAGTCAACCCTGAGGGTCGTCACCTTCAGGGCAATGTCTTTTGTACCACAATTCTGCTTGCAATCCCTGCAAGCTTTTCTGATGCTGCAATCCTGAGCTTCCCCACACCATTCAGTGCAATGTCTTTTGTATGGCAATTCCTGTAAGCTTTCTAATGTTGTATTTGACCCTGAGCTTCCCTATACCATTCAGGGGAATGTCTTTTGTAGGCAGTTCTGCTCGCAATTCCCATAAGCTTCCCTGATGCTTCAATCACAAGCTTCCCTGCACAATTCAGGGCAATGTCTTTTGCAGGGCAATTCTGCTCATAACTCCTGTGAGCTTGTGGGAGCTGGTTTGCTTTCCCCATTACTGTTCAATCTTGTTTTAGTTGTAACAATCTGCCCTCCAATCTGAGATGACAACAACGAAGAAGAAGCAGCATGCACACTTGAAATTTACAGAAGAAGAAGAAGAAGAAAGAAGAGCATTTTAAAGCTCTGATGAAAGTTTGCAACTGCAGAATTTTTTTCCTGCAACCTCTAGAAATATTTCTGCAAGTTCTGGAAGTTGTTGAAGAGGTGCTCAGCAAATGTTGTAGACTGTGGACTTGTGTTGATTTTTTTCAGAACAGAGATTTTCAGGGTTTGCCAAAACAAAAAGGTATTGGAGAGTTGGGTTGTTTCAATTGTTTCGTGCACTCCAGAAACAAAAATGTTTATTCTGTTTCTACAGTTGTAGTTTGAAAGGGTTGGTAGAGAGAAAGGAAAGCTAATCCTGGAAATTGGAAGCAACAAAACTCAGATTTGAACTCAAAAGAGGGGAATCCCGGAGCATTTAACAGGTTTTCTGTTTCTTTGACTAGGGAGTGTATTTTTTGAACTTGGATAATTGGGTGATGGATTTTCAAGGCCAAACAGTTCAGACAATCACTACTGGCCTAAAATTGTGTAATATGTGAAGAAGCATCAATGCAGAGAACAACACAATTTGTATAAAAAACAGCAGCAGCAAACAGCTGATGCCTTTCTCTAATGCACATTTCTAACAAGCCTACCAACATTCAAAACCCACTCTTCCTTGTTAGGTCTTTCTAGGGTATAAAGGTCAGGGAATTACAGGTATTCATTCGGAATGATCTGAACATGCCAAAAAAATCCCTTTTGGTTTCAGTTTTTGTTCTATTTAGTTCTGGGCTACGTAAGCAAAAAAAAAAACTTCCTGCAAACAAACCACCTGAAACAGAGTTTCATGGACCAGACAGAAAAAACTTGGTTATGGCAGAAAAGCTTATGGAGTCAGTCAATCAAGTTAAAAGTCTCGTTACATGGGGACCACCCACCGACCTCATCTCACCTCACCTCCGAAGGCACGTATGTATGAATCACGTCTTCTAACATGGTTCAAGTTGTGCACTGTTCACTGACAAAACACCCAAACATTCAAACATGGCCGTTTCTACCAGTTGATGCCTACATTAATTGCAAGAAGGAGACAGTTCTTTGGGCGGGGAGGGGGGGGAAGAGGGGTTGGTCACTCCACTGTCCAAGAAGTCAGATTTTGGTGAAAGTCTTTTTGATGGTGGTGGGGGAGGCCATGTCTTTTGTCAGTAGTTGTAGGCTTGTGTACTCTTGCTTCTCTTTTGTGGAATTCCTTTCCTTTCCAGGTTTTGGCTTGGGGCAGGCTAGCCTAAGGTGGGTTTGATTTTTTTTCCTCTTTCTCTCCTCTCCTCTTCTCTTCTCTTCTCTTCCCTTCCCTTCCCTTCCCTCCCATCCCTCCCAATAGATACCTATTTCTCTTCAATTTCAAAATGCAAAGGGTTTTTACATGACCCACCCACACACCCACCCACCTAGCATCCTTTGGCCACCCATCATCCTTTGGAAACTTGATCTAACTTAGTTACCTAAACCCTTGTACTTCCACTTAACACTAACTTGTTAACTGCCAATGCAAGTAGTTAAGTAATAATTAGCATCAAGTAAGTAGGTAGGAAATGTGAGTTTTAATGTGTTGAGGTAGGTAGGTTGGTAGGTAGGTAGGTAGGTAGGTAAGTCAGACACTTGGTGGCTACTGGGTAGGTAGGTAATAAGTGGATGCTTGATACATATGCGTATATAGTGTCCCACAATAAGCCCCAAAAAACATGGCAACTGCAAAGAGTCTCTTATGTCATTCCTAATTTCATTTTTGGACAAACTCATAATACACAAAAGAATTGCTACTCGAAAGACTTGATGGGCACCCAAAACAACTTTGAGCTCCTAAGGATTGCCTTTGCACATGATAATACATCTGAAATTTGTGGGACCAAGAACCATGCCTTCATGCCTTTGCTACTTCCCATTTGCCCCCTGGTATTGGTTGGTGGCTCTTGGGTCCTCCTCCTCTTCATCATCTCTCTCTCTCTCTCTCTCTCTCTCCCCTTCGAGAGAATTTGATAACTGGAACTTGATGAGCCTTTCGGTTCCAAAAATTTCAAGTGTGTTGATCGCAAATATTTCTCAATCCAACAAAGGTGTAGGGAAGATATGGGGTGTTTGGTGTAAGGGGGTTCAGTGTTTGGTGATGGGTGAATTCAAACAGATTAAGATTTGGAGCTTAAAATATTTTGATCATTGCATCTTTGCCTCGGGAATGAATAGAAGTTTTGTAAAGCCTTAGTTTGCGCACCCATCAGGTTTTTAATCACTAAGAAACAAATGAAAAATGAGGAAGATATGGGAGTGGAAAGTTTAGAGCTAATTTTTTCAAAAAATTTGAAGCAAACTATCACTCCTCTTCCTGTGTTTTGTGCATTCCTCGTTTACTTCTGATGCTCAAAGGACATTTGTAGCCCTCCAGTTTGCACATCCAATGGCACAAAAATTGTTCAATTTGGTTTGGGAGACACAAAATACCTCCCAATGAGCTCTGTCCAATGCATTTTGAGGCTTGTACCCTTCTTGCGCCCTGCATGGGCAGAATCATGCCTGCAGCTCTGCGTAGGGCTGACCACAATTGATCAATAAGTGTGCCAGACAAAGCTCATGGCAGGGGGTTTGTGTTTTGTGTCTTCTGAAGAAAAAGGCCTGGTAATCTTCCTTAACAGAACAATTTGTAACCTTGCTTCTGATTTCATTGTTGCTCATTACACACCTAAAACTGCATGACACTACAGCCTCTTCTCATCAGGATAACTGTTTCTGC
The DNA here is from genome assembly GCA_963920785.1 of Sphagnum contortum. Classification (NCBI taxonomy): domain Eukaryota; kingdom Viridiplantae; phylum Streptophyta; class Sphagnopsida; order Sphagnales; family Sphagnaceae; genus Sphagnum; species Sphagnum contortum. The sequence continues at coordinate 3,801,709 of OY987288.1, forward strand.
AACCAGGCAAGGGCCAATAGGATCAAACTAGTTCAAAAAATGCATCTCCCCTCAACAACCAAACCAGATCTGTACTGCTTCCCATCAGGAAAACTGTTCCCTGCAACCAAGCAAAGACCAATACAATCAAAATGGTTCCAAAAAATCCATCTCCCCTCAACAACCAAACCAGATTTGTACTGGGTAGAAGTTTAGCTTTCCATCTCTATTGAAGGGAGCAAAAGATATCTGTGTGATTGTAAAGAAAACTCCAACACTACATGTTGAAGAAAACTGGTGTGTTAGTTCCAGCAGAACCAAACCTATCACCAGGAGTGCAGTCATAACGCTCACAAAGTATGAAACTATCTTCTTCATTGTGAAGAATAGTGACAGCTGCCACAGACTCCCCCCAGAACTTCATCAACTCCCACTGATGGGTGTAGACTGAGAATAACAATTTGCTAAAGATTTCAGGCAAAACCATATTACAAAAATCTGTGTCTTGAGTCGGTGTTGGATCTCCAGAAGCAACAAGAAGACTTGGTCATGATATTGGCTAGCACTCAAGATGTTAGCAAGTGGCCTCAATCATCCGCAGCAAATCGCTTAAAGGCAGGAAGAAACACAGAATCTACCTGAGTGCTCTGGAAAATACTGCCACATTTATATAACCCGAACAATTTAATTGTGATCACCTTCACAATACTCTCAATACTCTCTCAATTGAGGAAACATGAAGAAATAAAAATCACTGAGAAAAAAGTGTGCGAACCCACTTTCACTTCAAAATGCATGAACTTGAAGAACAACCCCAGTCAATTCTTTTGCACAGGAATGTCTGTCAGCGACTTCTGGTGAAGAAGCCCAAAGCATCTAGCAGGGTCATAGAGAAATCTTCAGAAACCAGAATCCAATCCATTGGCACTGCAGAAAGTGAAGGCATGGCAAGATGATTTGTTTACACAGGAAAAACCTTTCAACACACAGAGCTCTTGTGGGCTAGTAATATTGATATCAAATTAAGCAACAAAGGCATACAACAAATGTGTGGCACTCAAAAGTACAGAACTTGAAAGGACATGGTGTTGGTAACAATGGGGAGAACCAAGAAGAAATGGTCAAATGATGCTTCAGTGAGTACCGCAAGGAAGAACAAGGGAAAGGAAATCTTTCATGCTGAATGACTTCACCCTCAAAGACAAATGTGATGACTCAGCCAGGAGACCACTGTGACAAACAGAACTCGCACAAAAATCCATGAACAGCAAAGAGCTCAACCACTGTGCACAAATGTGTTGCACATTAATGCATGCGATAAATCACACTTGCTAGTCAACACTGATCACCACCAAAAATTTGCTGTGATCTTTAGTAGGCAAAACGCCCTCTAAACACACAAAACTCACTTTGAAATCTGAGACTCTAAAACAGGGCTTGATGGTGTGTTCTTCATGATCTCCTCCTCCAATTCCTGCCTGCATATGAAATGCTTCTATTTTTTCTGACTATGGTTTCCTCCTACCTCTAAAAAGCTCTCAGCTCCAGATTAGCAAAGTCTAGAGTATGGAACAAATTCCAGATCCCTCCTGCAAACAAACTTCTGTGAAATAGAATCTGTCTAAAGCAATAAGCCACAACAATTTAACCTAAACAAATCTTCTGGAAAAAATATACCAGAACTTTGAAGAAAGCAAAGCTCTACTGACTGACACTTCTCCTCTGGAAGCTTCATGAGAGCGCATGTTGAGAGTTGGTTTTTCCCCAATGCTCTTGGAATTGCAAGTCAGGCAAGTGCACATCCACATCCTTCTTGTGATTTGGGGATTGGCAGAAGAAGAAGAGACTTCACAACTGAAGTGGACCTGGCTGAACAGCAACACAACCCAAATCTTCTTCGTACCTCCTCCTGCTCCTATCTTCTTCAAGGCCAGAGCTGAAATGATGAAGGGAATCGTGGCAATCCACTCCAGCACAGAATGGTGATGGGTATGGCATTCCACTCCAGCAAACAATGGTGATGGGTATGGCACTTCACTCTAGCAAACAATGGTTATGGGTAGCTATGGAATGCGACAAACAATTGCTCTAAAGTAAGGAATTGTCGCTTCAAGGATCTATGCTGAAGATGGAAAGGGGGGGCAATGTTTGCTACCAATCCTTGCGGATTTCAAAGGAATAGTTCATATCCAAGTACACCGTGCCATCGTCATCAATGAACCTCGTCCTGGCACTGTAAGGACCTCTTGCCAAGGCACCGGAAGGAGTCACCTGCTGTGCCATGACATGGATATAGGGTTGTTGTTGAGGAGCGAAGGTCCCGAGCATAGAACGTGTCTGGTCGACGACGATGCCGGCTTTCCACACAGTGTTGATGCAGGTGAGACCCGGGACGATGTTGTTCTTGACGGTGAAGACGAACTTGAGCTGGTAATGAGAGCCTTCCTTGAGAGAGAAAGTGTGACCCCGGGCGTTGGTGGTGAGAGGGAGAGGCAACTCGAGCTCTTCTCTCCCTCTTGCTGCAATCCCTAACCTCAAGACTTTCACCTCAGGCTCCGAGAATCCTCCGTCCCCGCCGGCCGCCGCAGCCGCGTCGTCCAGGCTCGCGGATCCTAGTAGCTGCTCCTTCCATCTCCTCAGGCTCTCATCTTCCTTGTCTTTCTCCAGCTGCTCCTTGAGCGGCACCTGAGGTCCTAGTTCCAACTGCGGAAACTCTTGATTTGCTGCTGCTTCCTCCTCCTCCTCCTGATCTTCTTCTTCTTCCTCTTCAGAATCACAGGAGCTGACGACGTCCGCAGATGCAACAACCTCAGGTTTCTCCAAAGCTTTCAAATCAACAATGCCGTTGCTAATTCCGGTGCTGCTTGTGTTCTTTCCGAGTGGCGCATCTGTCTCTTGCGGATGCACGCTACTGCACTTTGTACCGCTCAGGCTGGTGGTGGATTCTCTAGCTAGGGATTTGCTTCCTGTGCTGCGCGCAAACCAGTTTGTCACCGTCTTCGACATGATTGTTCGGGCTTCTTCTTTCGCTCCTAACGGCTGTTGTTTCTCGCACTGTTTCTCAGCTTCTGAGTCCGCCGCCCCTATGAGTACTACTGTACCTTCCTGTTCACTGTCACACTCCTCATGAGATGTTGCTCCTCACTCCCGCATTCACAGTTCTGTCTGTCTGTCTGTAGGCCGATCTCTGTCTCTCTTTCTCTCTGTGTGCAGTTGTGAAATGCAGCACATGAGCTAGTGAGGGATCTAGAGATCAGGAGGAGCAGGAAAGGCGCAACAGAAGTGTAGCGACAATGTAGGCAGTATACAATGCGGGATTTCAATTTTTCTCCTTCCGGCTTTCTCTCTTGGATTGGTTCTTCCTTTCTTCCTTCCTTCCTTCCTTCCTTCCTCTTTTTTTCCCCCTTTCCTTATTTCTTTCTTTGTTGCCGTGATTGCTGAGTGCACGTGAAGAGCATCGTCCAATATAAATTCAAAGACGCGGAGCGCATGGCGAGCAGGGCGGGTGGGGGGGACAGGGGGAGGCCAATTCTGGATATGGATAGTTTCCGTTTCCTACATTCCTTTTTACAGAAACTTTTTTTTGGTTTTTGTCAAACTGCTGTGGGTGATGATGCAAGCTGTAAGAGAATCGAGATCTGCGTGGTGTTAAGGAAAAGTGGTGGGACCACGATGATGATCATCAAATCGCTACCTACAACAGCAGCCAGCAGCAACTGCACGTTTCTCTCTTCTTCCTCCGCCTCCTTCGCCATCGCTCCGCTCCGCCTTCCTTCCTGCCTGCCTTTCCCCGCCATTTTACACCCGCGCCCCACCGGGTCGATGATGATCTCGTCGCACTTTCCTCATCCGTTAGTTCCAGATATCATCCATTTCTCACCCCCCGATCTATGACCTCCTCGCACGCACGCACGCACGCACGTTTCTCTTCTGCTATCTCTGGTATCATCCATCTCATCTATTGACCTCGTCGTACTACTTTTATCATCCGTAATTCCCAATATCGTCCATTTCTCACTCCGATCTGCAGTTGCAACTATCATGATGGGTTCGATCCATCAGAACCCCAGATGATTTGCTCCAGGTGGTTTGCTATTACTAGTTGCCCACCTATTTGCTGTCTGTCGAAGTTTCAGTTTTTTATGGGTGAGGTTGTGAAAAAGTAAGTAAATAACTAAACTTGGATGTGAAAAAAAATCATTTTTGCAGCGTCACATATTGAGCACCACTGGAGATTCTCTAAGAAATTATAAAGCCTTGTGTCACACGACCATGGAACCACCAGGGTGGTTAAATCCAGTGTTCAAGGTCAGGTTTTTGTGACCCGAAACAAACAAAATCAATCAAGCTAGCATCCATTATTTTGTTGGAATTGGCACAAGAATTGAATCCTGAAAACTAGCCTTTAGTTAGATCCAAAACAGTGGAAAAGCATTTTTGAAAATAGGGTTTGGTCAGGTTCTTTTCACTCGGTAAGTTTTTTTTTTATATATATAAATGTTTAATAAGTGGGCTGAAGTTTATATTTAAATATTAGTTTTAATTAGTTGTTTGATGTTTGTTCCTATGCAATCCTTGGTTTTAATTTGTAATTAAACTTTGTACATAAGGCATTTTGGATAAAATCTCTTTGTATCAATGTTTTTTTTTCCTCATTTTTGCAAAGCAATTAATGGGGCCACTTGCGAAGATCATTCCATGTTGAACTAGCTAAAAGACAATTATGTGGGAGCTTTGGCTAGTCCCAATTGTTACATTGTTTTTCTCAATATAGTTCTCCTTCAAATTCTTAAGGTGATTTTTTTTACTATTTAAAGCTGCTAACATCTAACTATCATTGAAAAATAATCAAAGCTTTCTAGCTAAAATGCTATAACACATGAGATTTCTTAGGTGAAGATTTTTTTATTTTTAAAAAAAATTAGCTATTACTCAATGTGCCAAATTTTATTGTTTAGGACAATTAAAAAGTTTATTTATGGATTCACATATGCAAAAAAACACTTAAACAGTTGAACAAATAAGTGAACATCAAATTTTACAAGCATTTGTAGAGGAATCCAACTTTTGAAATTTACCTTTCTAGCACAAGTGACCTACAAAAGCTAACCAAGTTAGCATATATTTACACCTTCAAAAAACCATGCAAAGAAAAATCATTACAAATAGATTATGGAGAGCATGTAAGCAACTAATGAATTTATCAAAAATAGAAACAGAAGCACTCCAAGTTTTTGCTTTTGCAAAAACAAGCCTAGTAAGATCACAAAACACCCTACATCACAAAGTTACCAAGTTTCACAGGTTCATACAAATTTTGTGTAAAATCTAATTTTCATAGGTTTGTACAAAAATCTCATAATTTTATGCAAAATTATATCACAATAATTGTGTGATTTAGTTAAAATGTAAATCGTACATACTGCACATCAAAACATCGTAAGTATAAAAAACACATCATTTATATCGAACTAAAATGTTTTTTTTTTTGTGCCATTTTTACATTTTGAAGCCCATGGATTTTGCACATATATATTTTTTATGATTTTTGCACAAAAACTATTGAAATTTCATGATATTGGAAGTTTGTGTTTAGTGATCATTATAACAATATTAATTTGTGGTGTGCTCCTTTCCATTACTTAATTCATGCACACACATGATGGATGGGCAGTGAGCCTATTATAAAATTTTGACTTCATAAAAGCTAAGGTAGAAAAGCATTTTTCATCTTCCATTGTTGCCTACTATTTGTAGCATGGCCAATTCAACCAATACACTTAAAGAAGCTAAAGACTAGCATCCAAGATACTATCACAAGACACTACATTCCAGTTAAAAGATTAATGTCAAAAGGCAACACCATACATGTTATTGCATTCAACATCATTGTGAACTTGAACATGGCTTGCTAGCAATCAAGGTGAATGACATTCAATAGTTCATAAACCTTTATTTTTTACCATTCACCCATGTTTCCCATAATGTAATTTAATTTTGATAGCCTCAAGGTGTTTGAAAAATGATGCATCAAAATATGGTTGCAACCAATACCAAGGATACACAATCCTAGGAACATCTACGACACCATGGGTTGTAAACTAAATTTTCAAATTTCAAATCAAGACTTTTTTAGCCCTTACCAAAGCACACATAGTTCATGGATCAACATGAAAATGGAAATTGAAAATTTGGAAAAAGAAAAAGAAAATCCCAAACAAATCCACAAACTAGAAAAATTGGAAAAAAAAGGGTGTGAACTTTGAAGGTAGAAAGTTGTAGGTTTTTATTTTTGCACTGGTTTTTTACCAATGATACATTAACAATAAACACATATTTAGTCACAAACAATGGTAACATGGTCTCCAAATTTTGATGCATTACCCAAACATGTTGGCCATTCAACTCAAATGCCAAATGTTGAACTCCAAATTCAAGTCAAATATCCACCACATGTGGATGTTCTCATGTTCGAACTCTAACAAAAAATTGAAGACATTGAAGTTCTTTATTGTAAACCTAGAAACAAGATCACAATACATATTGTATATGTCACTATTACATACCTTAATAGTTGCTACCATGTCACATTCAAAAATGTTTACAATTGTGCAATTAAAATTATTAAGATCAGGCATAAACTCTGACAAAGGTAAAATGCATGAAAGTTCATGCAAAATCTAAAGGTTACAAAGGTGTTCATAATCCAATTAGATTGTTGGTTTGTAAGGTTATCCAAGGCCAACTTGATTAATATAATTTTGTATTCTACCATCATTCATTTGGAAGGGTTGAACGTCAAAATCCATATGGTCTTCACATTATAAAAATATTGCTCCCTTTTGTTTCCATTATCTCAACTAACTTTGTGAACTCCAAATGCCTCTTAAGTGAGTGTGCAAAATAAGAGTGTAAAGTTTGTAGCAAACTTTCAAATTGCATCACCAAAGGCAAACTTGACAAGAACTACATTTCCAAATTAGTGTGATGGGCTAGATCAATGAACCCCGTCAAATGAAGAACATAGTTGTCATTGATTTACTTCGTGATACCAATTTTGGTGCCTTCAAAAATATTAACACCATCTACCCCAAACATATGAACTTTTTGGCAATCTAACCTTGTGGAAAACCACCACCTATCAACAATGTTTCCATAGACACCTTTGTCAAATTATTAGACCATGATCCTTCTACCACCCAATCCAAAGAAATGAGAATTAATATTTTTACCCAATTTTCCACCACATAATAGTGGACAAACAACCAAGATTGGTTGTCAAGTGTAAATACCTCATCATAATTCAAAACAACATAATTGGCAACCCTCACTTTTGTTGCAAGCATAACCTCTTGATTCATGACCCTTCCACTTCACTACAAATCATGCATTTGACAATATGCAAGCTACCTTTTAACACTAGACACAATTCTACCCATGGAGTTTTGCATTCTAAAGTCTTGAAATTTTAATGGCATCATAATTCCATTTCTTGACTCATGGCTTGCTCTAATCATTAGGTGGAACTACTTCACGGGTGGGAGCATTATCACTCATAAGATTTTCATGATCTAGTATTGAATTTGAAGAATTAAAATTACGTGGAGAAAACAAGGGAGGGGAAGATGCTAAAGGACCATGAGATGATGAAGTTATATTGCAATCAAGTATCACAAGAGCCCCACTCACAACAACAATGTTCCTTTTGGAATAAAAATATTTGAACTTGTAGGATTATGGGAGCTTGTGATGGCATTGTGAAAGGATTAGACTTTGAAAATTTCAAAGTTTGGATAATGGAAAAAAAAAAAAAAAAAAAAAAACCAAATGGGTCAACGAAACCATTTTACTAAAATTAGTTGAAAGATCATTCATTTACCATGCCACCACTCACATTCAACAAATTTTATTGATTTTTTTTCCCCTAATAAACGAGCTTTGATAGTCCCAGTTTAATATTCTATAATATTGGCAATGAAGAGTAAATACAAAAGGGGCATTCATATTTTTCCAAATTATAGGGGTAGGGTAATATTTTGGATAACTATGGTTTAGTATAAGTTCGGAGCTTGATTTTCAACTTTTCCAACAATTTTCATTTTGAATTTTTTTTCTTGACTTTTCATTTTAGAAATTATTAAAGATTCAACCATGGTGGTACATATGGTATGCAACATCTCCACCATGCACATTGCATATATACACAAGATAATTAAAATGAAAAAAACAAACAAGGAGGGAGGTTGAAGCTTGATAGCTGCCCTTAGTTGAATTGCAACATAATTCAAATGCCATTTTAAAAAAACAACAACAACAATTCCAAGAGGAAGGTGGAACTTGTTAACCCTTAGTTGAATTGCAATGAACCTGAAATCCAAAACACATACTTGGTAGGGAAATTTAATTTGCTAATCTCTAATTTAAAATAATCACACCCAAAGCCATTTCAGGATGAGACATACCTCCCATTTGGCTTGCATTCACTCTTCATATGTTTACAAATGAAAAAAAAACATGGAAATCAAAGGGAAATGGAGGTGCATGTTATTCACCTATAATTTAGAAATTTATGTAGCTCGGTGACTTGTGTAGTTCAACAAATCATGTAGCTTAACATATGATTTGTAATTACACACTAGCTTTTGATTATTTAACACCTTGCACAAAGTCTAATGGAAATTATGAAGAATGATAATACAACAAGAAATTATTACCATTTGAAATTAACATTTTTACCCACCTTCATTTTACACATAAACAAGGCCGTACAAATAACACAATAGGCGGAGAAAACATGTACAATTGTGGCAATCATAATTTTTAACTCCATTGCACCATTCTATGATCATTAGTTTCACAAACACCAAATTTTTGATAATCCTTCAAATTTCAATGAAATGTCAGAATTACGAATGATAAACTTTCTTTGAAGCTCCACGACAAAACATAACGGTTATAAAAAAAACTTGCAAGTTAAAACAAATACTCCTTTGGACCTATTGGATTGTTGAATGCAACAATTGGAGCAAGGACTTAATATGAAAGTGATGCACTAATGATCAAGTCAACGAGTTGCATAATAGAACCTTGCACAAGGTGCACAATAGAACGCTTTGTGCATTGAAACCTTATGTGCCGGCAATTAGGTTGAAAAGAAAATTTAACTTAAAATCAAGTTCATGACACACCATCACACAAGACGATTGTTTGGCAAAAAGAGAAAACAAGCTTGAAAGAAGTTCCAATGAGCTCCTACACACAAAGTGGGAACTCTATTGGTGACAAGGGATCTCAGGTCATTGTGAATGGGCCTATTCAATAGCCAAGATGTGGCCATTTGACCAAATCAATAATTCGTGTTCCTACAATGTGACAACATCCACAACAATTTTAAGGTGGTGTTAATGGGTTTTAGTGAGAACATTTTTTGCCCCATCCTAGCCACCATAAAATGCTCCACCTTTTTTCCTTTGTAACAATAACTAGGGTTTTTTTAATGTAAAAAATTGACAATAATTCATTAACAATAAAAACATTGTTTAGTAGTGGGCTTAATCCCATGAAGATGCCTAGGCATGGGTTTGTACTAGTGCTATGTAAAAAAATTAGCAAATTTAGTCAAATTTACACTAGTAGAAAACAAATTCCAAAATTTCACCTAATGTTAGGAAAACAACAACACTTATGGGGAGAAAAGAAAAGTGCAATCAGCGAGGGCAAATTTGATATCTCTCAAAGGGTTCACATGTCCTCCAGTCATTAAAGTGGTTGCTTCAAGTGACGCCTCTTTGTTACCATCCAAAACAATTTGTTGCATTTACCCAAGAGATGAAGGAATGATGCAGTTTTAGGAGATTAAGGGTTCAAGGGTTTAACCATCTATGTTACCTCAAATGAGTAACCATCAGATGGTTTAAGGGTTTAAACGTCTATGTTTTAAGACCATAAAATAGGGTTTAAGACCATAAAAAAGGGAAGGCTTCTTAGAAGGTTTAAGACCATGAACTAACTGCGCCTTCCCTATTTGCAAGCAATAAGCAAAGAAAACTAAGACAAATTGGCCACATGGACCATGGGCTAGGAAGAGTACCTCAACAAATCCCTCTTGATGAACCAACAAACCAAATGAATTTGGAATCCAAATTCGAGCTATTGGCAGCAGTAGTGCAAATCCAACAAACAAGACATCATCACACATTGGTCAAGTAATAAAACCATACTCAGGAGTTCAAACAGGTTTCCAAAATGCATTTCCCAGCCTTGAAAAATTGTTTATAAGCTCCAGACTTAGCACAATAACCAGTTGAGAACCACAAAGAAGGCCAGTGAAGCAAACCTCAACACAATGTTCCCTATCTCCGAACAGTAAATGTTGAATGGCAAACAGACAAAAACCAATCAAAGCTGCAGTGTGATAATCTATGCCATACGCTGGGATGCCTCCTTAGCAATAATACGCTCTCTAGCTTTAGTCTTAGCCTGAGACTTGACTCCCATGATACCCCCACCCCATTGCCGGCGGAACTCATCAAACCGGTCATTGAAGTTGGCCTGTGTACAATCACAACCAACATCACCAAGTGCACTCAATAAGCATCTTCTACATTGGGAGGACAACGCCCTACAAGACCTTGTCCCATAAGGATAGAAGCACCATTATGAGAAATCAAACAGCAGGAGATGTTGCTTTTGGCATTGTACTGTCATGCTGGCATGGAAAAGGAGATAAAACAAAAGGAAATTCAACACTTTAAACCATCAAAGGTGTCTTTGTTGACAAAGAGGTTGGTCTATTGTTGACCAAGTGGACAAACACAACTATCCTGGGTAGATCATACAAAGCAAAAGAGCTCATAAAACAGGTTTCTCTTCAAAGACAATAGAGAAAGCATTGCAAAACACTAGAGCAAGGGAAAGCAATGACAAACCTTCACAGCCTCTACTATCTTTGAAAAGTCATGCTTGTCTTCATTTTTTACTGATGTCAAACACAATGCTGTTGCAGTTCTGCTGTGCACAATCTGCAGAGGCAGAAAAACTCATCTCAGTCCAACCCTACATCATACATTATTAGCACTATTTGCTTAGTTGCAAGTTCTTGGATTGGCCATTGGCACCAGATTGTTGTTGCCTGCTAGCAAAGAAAAAGAGAAAAGAGTTTACAGTGGCTTACAGAACCAAGGCGTGACTTTCCCTTCACAATGGCATATGGAACTCCCATCTTCCGGCAGAGAGCTGGAAGCCAGACAACAAGCTCAATTGGGTCCACATCATGTGCTATCACAACTAACTGCGCCTTTCCCTGTTCATCAAGATCCAACAATTCTCCATCAGGACCCTGTACTCTGCAATGCCAGTGAAAAGCACATCTAAAAGCAAATCTGACTTGACATCTTCTAAAGCCAGAACCTTGAAATTGCATACAGAAAATCAGGACTGCTAGGTGAGCAGGTGATAGCAAGGGTGCAAAACCTGTTCAATCAGGTAGGTCACATGATTGAGTCCATACTTCACAACAATTGGCTTCTTGGTCTCTACTGTTTTACCCTCAGCCTCAGCCTTCGCCTTGTTGAGAAGGCGTTCCTTCTTGGCAGCTTTGTCCTCTGGCCGGTACTTCAACAGCATCTTGAATAAGCTGGTTGCTGCTTATTGCGTCATTTCAGTCCCTTGCTTTCAACAAATACTAAGATGCAGATGATAGTGCAAGCTCGAATACTCACCCTAGTCCATTGGAAAAAGACGAAAGTGCGAGAGACGAGACAGAGAAACAGAGTTTCAAGGAAAAGACACTCACCAAGATTTTTGTCCAGGGTTTTTGTGAATTGGTTGAGCGCAGGCGGAACCTTGAGGCGCTGGTTTAGAACCCGGCGCTGTCTCTGTATTCTCACATACTTGGGCCACTTCACAAATCTGTGTAGATCCCTCTTAGGAGGAAGGGCTCCTCCGATCCCGAACTGTTTCGGCCGTTTCTCAAACAAAGGGTTGGCTACTTTCGCAACCTTCTCGGGTGCCTGCATATCAGTCAGTCAGTCATTTACTGCAATGAGACACCGAGAAAGAAACAACCACGAGTCCAAACACCCGCTCCTGTAGGCTGTCACAAACAGCCTGCTACAAACCATGCTACCATTCTCTGGAACCACAAAACCACAAATACACACCTTTTTCTTCTCCACAGCTTGTGGGACGGCGGACTTGAGAGTGCCCTTCTTGGGAGCCTGCAATAAGGGAAGAAAGGGAGCAACAAATCACATCGTTTCTTCGCATATACAACCACCGCTTGCATCAATGTGTAAAAGCAGGAACTGGAGAGCTTCCAAAAACACAAAAAGAGGTGGACGTGGTTTGCCAAAAACACAAGAAGAAACCCTACCATGGTGACAAGCTCACGTCACGCGACACAAGAGCGCGAGCAAGAGAGCGAGCTCGGGGTAAAGCTAGTGCAAGAGAGCATCTCTCTTGGCCGCCTTCCTCCTTCTTGCTCTCCTGAAGCGCTGTCCTTCCACTACCAAGCCTAAATCTAACCTAACCCGAACCTAACTGCGTGTGCTGTCGTAAACGTTAAACCTCGTTCAGAAACCCTATCCTTCATCTCCAAACCTAACCCTAACCTAAATGGGTACCGCACGAGGCTGGTAAGCCCGAGCGCTGGGACCGGGCAAAAGCCCTTATTCTGAACTTTGTTGATTCCCATTCAAAGATTTGGAAAAGACAAAAAAATCCCTTTTTAATTAGTTAATTTTCCTAGTGTATTTGGAGAGTACCTTTTTATTTATGATTATCAAATTTAATTAAAAAAGAAATGAGGTTTAGTAGACTTAAATTTCCATTTCTAAAATAATAATATAAATTTATTTATTTTTAAATTATTAATTTTAATAATAATAATAATAATAAATTTCTTATTTTAAAAAAATCCTCGCAAAATGGTTTATGGTTTCATTAGGGTTTTTTGTTTTAGGGTTAGGGTTTGGAGATCTCCACCCCAGCGAGCTCCTCGCGTTTGGTTCCATGCGGGAAAGGCTTTGATGCTCCAGGATTCCATGACTGCAATGTATTTGTCGAGCAAGCAGTGATGGAAATGGCAATAGGAGATGGGACAAGCAAGAGCTCGTGGCAGTATGCTTGCGAGGCGTTGCCCAATTTGGAATGCTTGCGTCTTTTCTTGTTCAGCTCCCATGTTTGTCCTCTTTACCATTGCCTGAACTTCGTTGCAACTCTTCATCGTACTCCCGCGTCCTCGTCGCCGCTTCCTTCTGTTTTGTGTCGCTGGCAATTAGCGGAAAACGGTATGTGGATCCGGCTTCTGGTTCCTCTGCCTGCTTGTCTCCTTGACCATTCCGCTCCTTTGTTTTTCTGGACTCGCGAGGACCACATCGAGGTCAAAATAGGATTGCTTTCTCTCAACACCTATTTTCATGCGCTTCTGGGCTTGGCTTCCGGCGAGCCTCCCGTGGAGAATGCGGCAGAGGACGATGTTCTCCGCTACGGGAAGGACTCGATTCCATTCTCTTTGGATCGCGGTGCGCTCTTATCTCTCTCTTTCCTGTCTAAATGTAAACCCTTCATCTTCGTAATAACATTTTTGGTTTCTGATTCTGGCTTGCTGTCTCAGTGTTGGAACCTTCCAAATCTGTTTTGTTAGCTGCACACTATGGAGAATTTCTGGTTGACTTCTCTCTTTAGCTATCAATGATTAATTTTTTGCGAAATTTCCTCCACCATGGATCCACAGATGCACAAGCGCTAGAATCAAGAGAAAATACCATGTTCCATTGCAAAAACTGTTCATCTAAGCTCACAAAAGCTCCTTTCAGGTACGCACATAGCTCTTGTGGAATGCAAATTCTGGTCAAGATCTCCAGGATGCATGCTTTCAGAATGCTGGGAATTGTCAAGGTTTGTTCTCAGTGTTTGTGTCTGAAGTGTGTTACACTTTATGATTTAGGTCTGAAGCAAAGCCTGACCTGGTTCATTGCTTGATCATCAATGTCTATGGACCCCCAGACTGTTGCAATAGGGGGCTTTGAATGTGCACCAATTCTTATTGATTTGTGGGATTCTCATAGGAGGATTATGGAGCTCCCATCAGCAGACTGGCGGGAATTAGCAGATCACTGGTATGGTAATTGTTGTTGTGCATCATTTGGAATGAAGACAGAGTCTCTTATTGCACAGTTCCAACAATCGCTCACTCTATCAGAAGGGACATGTCTTGTGGCATCCACAACTTGCATTGTGCACCACAACGACATTGTGGAGGATAAGTTTGACAAGAAGGCGCTTCAAGATAATGGTGGGGACTGCCACGGTGCTGCAAATGGTTGCCTAAGCTCAGGTTTGAAAGAAGACAAGATTGAAGACTTGGATCTCAATTCAGCTAGCAAAGTGGCCTTTGTGAAAAATGGGCAGGACTTGGAGAAACTTGAAGAGTTGAGGATTGCAGAAGATCACCATGCAAGTAGATGTACTGAGACCTCTTTCATGCAAAGACATTTATGTGAGCCTCGAGACTGCTGCAAAATTCTGGAAAATGAAGATTGGGTTGGAGGGAGGACTTTGTGCACAAAGGACATACTGTTTGAAAAGGATCAAGAGAACATGGGTGCAGTGCTATGCAGTGATGTTCACATGAACAGTGGTTGTACAGAGGAACTGGCTGGCTGTAGAGATGAACCCTTTGGTCATAGCAGGGAAAGTGAAGCTAATGCAAGAGTGAAGGATTCAGAGGTTTCAATGCAATGTTCTGTAACTGTACAGCATGGTTGTAGAGATCTGGCAATTTCTACTCATCAAGCTTGTGAATGCAGTACTGTCGAAGACCAGCACGGTGACAGTGAATTCCCCATTTCCTGTTGCAGGTCAAGCAATGGCTCCACAGATCTCAGTAATGGATTGCTAGAGACAAGGACTGGCTCTGAAAGCCTTGGTAATGGGTTCATGACTGGACCAGGAGGGCCACCTGAAGTTTCTAATTGGGAGCCCTTCTTCTGCAATGTTTGCTCATACCTGGTGGGTGCACATTCAAGGGATACCCAAGAACATGCAGAGAAAGGGGTGCATCTTTTTAAATGTCAGATTTCAAGCCATGACATTTGCAGCAGTTCACTGAATGTCTTCAGGTTTGTTTTAAAGCTCTGTCAACCTTGCTTAATGTAGGTTGTCCACTAGGTCTTCAGGTTGTCTGTCTGACTACATGTCCACTGTGGACAATCTATTTGGGCAATGCCCATGAAGATTGAATTTGTGGCACAATTTCATGGTAGCAGAAAACATAATGCATGTTTTGGACAAGAGCACAAGTATGATATAAGGAAGTAACAGCAAGCCTATACCCTGTTGGCTAGGACTATTGACCATTTTGCAAGTGATTGTAGGGTCATGCTGTTGCTGTTGTTCAGACCCACCTTAGTTTTTTTTTCTTTATGTTTTTTTCTCTGTTCTTTAGGGCTTCTTTTTTCTTTTCCTTTTTTCTAATATGTTGTCATATCTGAAATCTCTATTAATTTGTGATCAGGTCATCTCTCAATTTTATCAATTGTAAGTATGGAGAAATTTGCAACTGTGACTACAACTCAGCCAGATTAAGATCCCATTCTTGATTAGCAGGCAGTTTCAGACCCAACTGGTTAGGTTACTTTCTTGTTGGTGGGAAACTATGCCTTACAACACACTTGGCTACTGTGTTCAAATGCTCCATAGTTAGTTTAGAATTTATCAGAGAGTGCCTTTTCAACATCTGACTTGGTTCTGGGTTTCGATGGGTCTTGGGTTAGCCTGAGTTTTTTACTATGGTATTTCTGTATGTTTGTTTTGGGCTGCTTGAGCCTCATCCTCACCTGGATTGGCTTTGTTTCTCACATGTCTCTCTTTTTCATCTGTCAGGCAGCATACACTGGAGAGAGTGTTCACTCATGAACTGCTCAGCAACAGTGAAGGCAATTCTTCGTATCGGTATGTGGTGCGTGGCTTCAAAACAAGGGCACCTCTTTTACAACTTGTGCTTTTGAACCATGATTCATGGGTCTGTTCTGGTGCATGCAACAAACAGTGGTTGACCAAATGTGAAGCTGCATCTGAGGCAATGGAAACACACCAAGCATCACCAGTGTTGGATATACAGCTTGAGATTACACAATCTTTGAGCACAGAGTATTCCAGTGGTCTCAGAGAGCAAGTGCTACATGCAACTTTGAAGCCTGTGGTTAAGTTCATGTATTGTGACTGCAGCACCTTTGGAACAGAGGAGTTGAGGTGAGAAACCTGTGCCTTGGGCCAATTTTTTTTCTGATCAACTTGGTGCTCTTTCCTCGACATGGAATCTATGGACCTGCTCATAGAGCAACAATTTTCTCTGCTTGAACTATCTGTTGTTTGATGTCATTACTCTATCTCATAACATTGCTGGGTTTTGACAGTTTGATCGACAAGTGGGCTCAGCTGCAACAAGCAGATGATGTGTACATGCTGGAAGAGGTGGTGGAATTGTTGACAAGCTCATTGCAAGCCAACCAGCTAAATTTCCCTCCATCATGTGGATCATTTCAGCAGTTTGGCCTTTCTTATCTTGAAAAGTGAAGCCAAAAAAAAGAGTACATTTTTGCAGCAAAATTTCAGTACTTAGTGTGTGCATCAAATTACTACACAGTGCAATCCTGTGACATCATCCTAGAGTCATTGTTAAAAAGTTTTGTGCAGTTTTGTCTGCAAACTTTTAGATATAGTCATTGCTAAACAATTGAGCAATATTGTTTGGCAGAGCACTGTTCCTCAGCAGTTCCTCTCCTTGTGTGCCATATTTTAGGAACTGTGTTTGTCTATGCTTGATGTAGATAGATCCTGAGACTGTACAAAACAAGATTCTCGCATATCTTGGTAGCTTTGGACTGGTGGGTCTTGTCTTTTGTCAACAACAGCATTGTGAATTTTTGAGCTAGATAGATGTTGAGACACTAGAATGACCCAGGATAATCCGATGGCCCTGGATAATGCTGTAGGTCTGGAAGTGGAGACTTTCTGATTGCAATATTGGTTATCTGTGTTTCTTCTAAGACTTTTGAAGTCCCTAAGTTTCACAGATATTTGACGCAGATCAATGGAGTTGTGCTGTATGCCAGTTGCAGACTACCTTTGTGTCTGGCGGTATGGACACTGAATGCTGCAAGTAATGATTTGTGCAGTTGCTTGCAAAGAAGTGGCACATGAAAGCACAGAATCTGGAATTCAAGATTCATCAGGCATATGAATCATATTGATACTTTCATATCGTGGTTGAGAGCATGTAGGTATCACAACAAATAACACATATCCACACGAACAAAAAGAGTGTATTTTGCCCACAACATAAAAGAACTAAATCAAACAACCCCAAATACGAGTATGTATACAAGAATGATTAAGTTATGCCAGAATTCTTCTTACAATCATTCAGCTTGTTGGCCAATGTTTATTTTCACAATTTTGTGATGTTGCTTTCCCATTGGTGATCATCCATTGAACATGTTATGCTTGCACTTCACACTCATGGAAGGAAATGAAGCCCCACAATCACCGATGTGATGTCATTATCAAACTTATGCACCTTCAACTTAAAACATTGTTGTAGACTTTTGACAATAAATTGGTTATTGAATGCATTCCTAAATATTTGTCGAATTATTTGTTTGATATCTTCATCAAAGAACAATTGGAGCATTTAAACCAAATTAGAAACCTTCCAAGAAGGGTTTTTTTTTTTTTTTTTTTTTTTTGAAAATAAAATTTATGAGATGGCATCAATTGGTGAGCATACCAAGGAAGATTGCATTCCTAGCCATAGTTGTTGATGTACATAAAAAGCTTGTTTTTGGTTTTGTAAAAATTGTGACATTTTTGTAAGGACAAAATTGTGTTTACATCATGTATACACAAAACTTCCCAACCATTGTTTTTCCTCATGTCATCTTGGTTGTCAACTTATATGGACTTCATCTTTGATATGCCATCCTCCAAATTCATCTGAATCCATCTAGTGGTGGTAAACTATTTCATAAAAACGATTCATTTTGTTTCATGTATTGGAAGACAATAATCAATAAAGAAGTTATCAAGTTGATCAAGTTATTTCTTGATCATGTTTTTGAAAATTATGGTTTTTTTTTCAAAGATGTAATTTTAAAAACCTTGGACCTTAGTTTTCATTCAAATTTTGGAAAAAAAGTTTTGTTTGAAATTATTGTGTGAATTTTTTTTTTTTTTCAAACCCTCTACCCATAATTGGAATGAATCAATCAAGTTTTGAAACAACAATAGAACTACATAACTAAGTATTAATAGACTTTCAAGAATTGGTGTATTGAATGACTTTGGGTTCATTCAGTTCTATGATAATGGAACATAGTTTGTCACACCATATGAAGGAAGTTCATCCACTAAAACATCCATCACATACATGGTATTTGCTACTCAACTAAAAGGGTAATATTATCAACTAGACACATTAAATAGTAAGGAGGGGGGTCATTTTGCCTCAATCATATTTGAATTCAAATGATGTTCAAGGCCTCTAAAGCTGCTTGTTGAAAGGAGTACAAATAACTTGTGCATACTTGTGTACAATTACCAATTCAAACAAATTTCATGAAGATGGTAAAGATCCCATCCAATTTTTTCATGTTCACATACATTTAAACCCTACCTATATAATTGCATTTACATTTACACCAACACATCTTGGTAGTCTAAATCATTCTCATATATGCTTAAGCCCATTTAAATGAGTTTTGGGTGTGTATAAGATGGCCTAAATAATCTTTTTTGATTTAACTTGAATGCTTAAATTGAGATTTTGTAATTATGAATTCAATGCACTCATTTTGAAGCACAAATGCATTGTACAACATTGAAACTTTGTCTACACGTTTTTCGTTTCTTATTTTCTTATTTTATACATTCTTATCTAGTTTTACACACCACAACATTGAATGCAAAGTGCATTTGTTTTACAATTACATTGCAATGGTTTCACACATCATCAAATGGCCTAACAAGGTTGTACACTTTCATACATTTGGGTGGGATAGAGGATATTATTTTCTTAAGTGATATGGGGGACATAATATAAATAAGTTCCTCTTTACAGTTACATGTGCACAATGTATATATCCCATACCACATACATGCCCTTATATTATAAAATATCACCTCTTTACAAAATTGACAACCACCCTCAAAAACATGTTTGTGACGACATGTTGTTCAATGTTATGATAGTCAAAAAGGGTTTTATTTTTAATTTTTTTTTGGGCTCAAAAGCAGCTTTAAAGATATGAAAGTAATAAAAGAATTTTTTAAAAATGATTTATATGTAATTTCCCAAACAATCAAATTATATTGATTATTGATTGTATGCCAAAAAGAATTTGAATGATTTTATTTTTCATTTTATATAAATAAATGCATGCCACCTTAGTGACTTTTCCCTACAATAGGCCATTGAATTGGCATGTTATTTTCTTTACTTCCTCCCTAGATACTCAATTTTTAAAGAGCTATTAAACCCCTACCGTCCACATTCCCTTTATGCTCATGCAAGACTTTTTTTCAAATTAAAAGTCCTTTTTTCTAGAGCTTTCAAAGCAACTTAATAGCAAAACACCAAGGTATGAATCAAGGAAGTTTAACCCTACAAAGTGAAATTATCCTATTCATGAAAATGAATTGCTAGCCATTGTTCATGTTTTCAAGGTATGACAACATTACCTTTTGGGTTGAAGTTTAAAATTTGAGACAAATCACAAGAGCTAGAAGTTTTTCATCACCCAACCTACCTTGAGCCATAGGCAATGCCAACAAGTAAAACTTGTTTAGGAACTTTTCTTTTTCATACAATATGTGAAAATAATTTTAAAAAATGTAATTGTTGGTGTTTTATCTAAAAGAAAATGGATTAATTTCATATCTATAGTCAAAGATGAATTAGTGGATGAAATAAAAGGGCAATATGTTAAGGATACATAAGTTTTGATATTGCTTTTATGGCTTATTGTGGGAAGTAAAGACTTCAAATAAACTAGATAAACACCTAACATATGTTTTGAAGGATGAATTATTATACTATAATGGTTGGTTATGTATTCTTGAAGACACATATGGTAAGTTGAACATATATGTGACTAGCATAATATCCATATTGTTGGCCACCCATGATTTTAGGAAACATAAACCCCCTTTACATTACCATGAAAGCTTGTGACCATGGAAATTTTAAGAGCCCTTAAAATTCATCCAAAGGTCATTCCATATAAAAATTCAATAATCATTGAGGTATTGGCATGGGCCCTTAAATGAAAATGAAAATAAATTTTGTTGAAGTACCATAACATTAGAACGAAGCCAAAGCAAATTAATTTTTTCATTTCATGTAAATATTGTTTCTTAGCTTGAAAATTTAAGTAATTTTTTAAAACTATTGGTTTAGGGTTTATGTTTTCCTCTTTTTTGTCACTTTCCTTCTATTCTTCTATGTTTGTGCATTCTTTGTTTTCTTCATTTTAGTAAATAGAATCCCCACAAATGAATTTTTAAAAATAAATTATTGTTTTGGCCCCATATTGGTGTTTGCACATGATGGTGCAACATGTGCTAAATGTTCAAGCATTAGTTCGCAATGGAAAATGGGAGATTGCCATGATTTTGAACATTTTTTTAATGTTATGAACTAGAGAAATCATAGCATGTGGTCTTATAAAAAACAAATTAATTTTACTAATAGATTTTTGACTCAAATTTTTTCACATTGTACTTTTTGTTTTTTGTGTGAAAAATTGGATCCATACTTACAAATGTAAAATACACATATAAAAGATAACATTTTTGTTGAAAGTAGAATTGCCACATCATTACAAAGACTTGGGATTATAAATACGTTATGTAATGTTGGAAAAATATATGGGGTGGCTGAATTTTTAATTTCAATCATCATGAGAGAAGTTTGCAAATTGGTGTGAGTTCATTTGCAATGTTTATTTTTTCAATTTCCAATGAAAGTTGATTTAAGGTTTTGGCAAATGAATTTGAAGGGCATTTCATGAAATTCTTCACATTATAAATGTAGTTGATGGGTGGGTTGCATATTCCAATTTTTGCTTCAATAATTGATCGGGAGGATTATTACAGTTGAAAATATTTTCATTAAACTTTGTTGGAAGGTATTTATATTTGCACAGTTGGGAAAGATGGATTTGATAGAAGGTGGATAGAAGAAGGTGAAAGAAAATTGCAAAGGCAAGCAAAGAAAAGAGCATTGAAGGAAGGACAAGAATTGAAAGGTGAGAAAGCAACCATACTTTAAATTAGGGCCACAATTTACCATGGAAAAAATGTGACACAAGGAGAAGAATGTTATAGAAAGATTGAAGTTTTTTTCATCAAGGAAAATGAAAAAAATGGAAATTTATTAATTAGGCCATAAGGATGCATGAAACCATAGCCAAATCATTATGACATTATGAATATTTAAAACATCCATCATACAATTTGTGTACATGGAAAATGATCTGAATTTATGAGTTAACTTAATTACAATTTTCATACTAGTGTGACCATATGTGCATCCATGTTTTGTAATAATGTTGTGATTGTTTGGAAACTTGCAAGTAAATTTGCTCAATTACTCACCACTCAGTTTAGAAAAAAAATTCAATTTGTTTTGATTTTTTCTTCTTCTCATGTTTTGTGGTGCAATTTGAGTTGTGATTACATCACCATAATTTTGATGTGATTTTGTACTCCTTTGATTTTGTCCTCCTTCCATGGCACTTGTTGGAATATGATTCACCACATTAACATGAATACCAATCCTCAAATTCATCTATGCAAAATAGACACATTTGTGTCTATCATTGCCAAAGATTTAATTTGATTTCTTGTCTTTCTTATATTTTGTTAGAAGGATCTTGTATTTTTCTTGCAAAACAACCATGTGTTAGTAAAACCTTAAATGATTGAAATCATATGTGCTTGGAGTTTAAACCAAGAATTCATGCCTACCCTATAAATCCCCCAAAAATTTAGAAATGCACTTTATAAATAAATAAAATGCAATAGTTGTAAGAAGAAACTTTAAAGGATGTTTATGGGAGACATTTAAGGAATTGAAGATTAGCACTTCAAATGAAGTGGGGTTTTAGAAGGAAATTTTATAGTGGATGAAGTATTTCAACACTTGAAAGCCACAAATGGACATGAAACAAGAAATATTAAATAGGATGTAATCTTTAATTGATGGTAGCCCTTTATTTGCCCCATCCATTAAATTTAATTCTACGAGTTTTTTTTATTCAAATATTTTCGAACCACCTCATGTAATCCCACCCCAAGCATGCTTACATCTTTTGAAATGGTTGGGCCAGTTGAAAAGGTGACTAAATTTGAGATGTGGGCAATGTAGTCCAAAAACATGGCAAGTAAGGTTAATTGTTTTTCTCCCACCTTTGATGTTTGAGATGCCTTCTAAGTAGGCAAGATGGAAATAACGTTTAAAAGAGAAATCAAGTAAAACTAAGTAACCTAAAAACAACTAGGGAAATAATGAAAAACAATTTAACATTCAAGTTAAAAACAATTTTGCTATTGTAATCAAAAGTCCCATCCCCATATTTGTCCAGCTAAGTTTGAATTATGTTATTAAATGATGTCATATGTGAGATCCATGTGTCTTTGATGTACATCACAAACTTACTAGGTTTCATAGGTTCGTACAAATTTTGTGTGAAATTCAAGTTTTATATGTTTGTACAAAAATACATGAATTTCATGTTATATTTAATATGAACAATATTCAAATGGACGAGACATTGTTTTTGAATGACATATGTGAATGTGAATGTTTAATACACAAAAATTGCATAGTTTTATGCAAAATTACATCACAATAATTGCACATATTTAATTAAAATGAAAATTGCATGTACTTCACAACAAGACATCATAAGTAGAGAAAACACATCATTTATATAAAAATAATATAAATATTTTTTGTGTTATTTTTACACTTTGAAACCCATAGTTTTTGATGTCTGTAATTAATCAAGATGGCTACAATTCCAAATAAATGTGTAAATTTTCCTTTTGTGGAATCAAATATTTTCATTAATTTCTTCACTTTCTCTTAAGCCCAATAATACTCGTTCCACTACCTTAAACATAACATGCATTTTGTTATAAGCATGAACCACATTTGGAGGTAGCTTTTCTTTCCCAACCTATTGCATAATAAACATTCCCACTCCTGCGTACCTAGGTCACCCAAAAGGTACTCAAAATAATCATCCACATGCGTAAAATTCTCATGGCACTCTTGATAAATGCTCAAATGTTTTAGGATAGTAAGACCATGATAAGATCCAAGGGTAACCTAGGTCTATGTAGAGGAAAAAGGCCATTGTGATCCACAAGGATCATGTTCTTCACCATGTAGATCTTTTTGTAACCTAAGGTTAGTTTTACCTTAGCCTAAGTGTTAGTTTAACTAGAAAGGTAGCCTAATAAAATATTTTATTAGTAGTATTTTTATTACTATCTCCCTTGGAAGGTGATGCCCATTAGTTAATATTTAGGTTGGTAGGTAGAAATACATATGCACACCTTTTAAAAGGGGGAGAGGGGTTAGTAAGTCATCTACTTAGAAGGAAAGAACAATTTTAGGAGGTAACGACCCCCAACGATTGGTGGGGAAGTTTTTTAATGACCTTTGGGAAATTGTTAGTTATTGGGCAATTGATCCTTGGGGAAGAAGAATAAATTGCTCTTGTTCGAACTTTTGTGGGGGTTTTTCTTGGGGGCATTTAAAAAAATTTTGGGGGCTAGATCTATCTTTCTATTTTATTTTTCTTCAGTTTTTATATTTGTTTATCTATGTATTTTTGTTCTTCCCTACCTCTATTTTTTCCACCTTTATTCTTTTTTTTTAATGTTATTATTTTTATTTTTCTTTGTTCACTATTTAACTTATTTCATATATAGTTTTGTCATTATCATGTGAATAGTTATAGTAGAGTAAGCAAATAAGTAAATTAGTTGTTTGGGCTCTAATGAACCTACCTTCCTCAGTATTACAATCAACGTACAATCTTTTTTTGACCATTGAACCAAACCACCGATGTGTTTTAACATTTCATGGCCAACAAAAATTCGATGCATTTGAGTAACTTTGATAACTTTTGAGCCAAAACCATTCTCTTTTGCAATGTGGGCCATTGGATCTCATTTCCAATGCCATGGCAAATGCATGATGAGACAAACAAAACATCATCATGTAATGATGCTTTAGCCCAATTTCACATAAATGTGTTGGAAGTTGTCATGTTGTCATGTTTCAAAAAAAAAGAATGAAACTCAAAAGTTGGTGGTTTTGGGTTCAATTTGGATGAACCTTCCATACAAAATTAGGGCACCCCTTGCAATGTTACATGTACAAATTATGGTTTTTGACAATGAACCCTGAAAATCAGTTATGATACCTAAAATCAAATGTTGAACCCTAAAAAACAAACGTTAAATCCTATAGATCAGATCCTAAAACCTAAACCCAACTTTAAACCCTAAAATCAGACCTTTAATAACCTTGTTGATGGCATAAAGAATTCATAAAAAATTGAAAAAAATGTGTTGGATCTTCCTAGAGTAAACAATTCAAAACAAATAAAAAAAGTTCACACCTTGCACAAAGCTTATACATTGTGCATATCACCTTGAGCCTCACATGAATTGAGTTCTAATACTTCGTGTTTTGCTTTGCTATTATGGCTATCACTTGATTAGCAATACCAAACGAAGATGCTTTCAAGGTCATCCTAATTGGATTTTGAACCCAATGTTCATTGTTGTATTTTATGAATACAAATCTTGAAAATCAAATAATACATATTTGGGTTTCACTCAAGGCACTAAGTCAAATGACAAGCAACTTAAAATACTTGTTATACAATATTGATGAAGATTTAAAACAACCAACACACAATCATGATTTTTTTGTGAACCATGTTTAAATTAAAAAATAAGCATGAAAATGATCTTGTTTTGAAAGAGTTTCAAGATGAAGCAATATATGACATTACAACAACATTAGTGATATGTGTTTCATCTATTGTGAATTGACAAAGAAACAAACCAACAAAGAGGCAACACAAACAATGAAAGGATAAAACAAGAAAATGATGAGAGTTGCATTGAGCTTCTGTTGATAGATATTGTCAATAGTTTATGAAATATTTTAAAGCATTTGAGTATTTTTTACAAATGAAATAATCAAAGCAACTACAATGAAATGAAAAAAAAGAAGTAAAATAACAAGATGTAGCAAAAAGCTTCAACACATAGGTAGACAATAGTGAACACATAAGAAATGATGAGATAAGTTTGCAATGAATAGTGAATTGAAACAAAGAGCTTTGACACAAAAAAAATTCATGGGTAGGAGATGAGACACACATGATTGACAACAACAACATAAGTTTGTGTCAAATAGCAAGATGTAACAAAAAGCTTCAAAACACAAGCAATTGAGAATGGACACATTGAAGACAAAAAATGTGAGTTTGTGTTGAAAATGATAAGGAAACCCTAATTATGCATTTGGTGTGAATGTGCAAGTATGTTAAAAATTAGTGATACATGCATTGCCATGTGACATTGTGCTCATTTTGTGGCAATATATGGTGGATGTTGTTAAAGGTAAGCCTCATGATATTGTTAAGGTAGGCACTAATTCTCAAATTTTTAATGGTAGCTTTTCTTTTAGTATTCATCCTTGACACCAGGTGTGAGTAGGGCACAATGGTAGTTTGGTGTACTTTAGGGAGCTTTAATACAAATTATATTATTATTTTATAGAAATGCTGAATTTTTTTTTAAAATTAAAATTTTCACAAAAAAAAATTGTGAAGAAAATTAGAAAATATTTTTAGAAGATTCAAGATTTTTTTTTTATATTATGGAATGTTCAAAATGATATAAATTTTTTAACAATGAAATGTTGAACTTTGTACCTTAGGTACAATCTAGATAATAGTTGTATTTTTCCTTGTCCCCCAAAATAAACCATAGTTAGGTAGGTAGAAATCAAAGGGGTCTTTGGTTTCAATTTTTTTTTTTTTTTTTTTTTTTTGTAAATATTTTCAGAATCTCAGGAAACCTTTGGTTCTGGCTCTTTAATATTTTGAGAGAAAAAAAAAAACCCCTCCAATTCTGGATTATTATTATTATTATTTTTCTTCAAAAAGCTAAGGTTTTGCAAACCCTAACCAGTTTAAGGTTAGGTTTTTTGACCCGGCTCTTTGAAAATTTTCACAACCCCAGTTAAGGGGTCGAAACCCGTTCAGTGATGGTCAAGGTCAAAAATGGTTCTTTGATTTTTTGAGAACCGTTGGATGAAGGGACACACATGTACACTAAATTTACCCGCCGGTTCGAGGTTCCGAGTAGTGAGAATTGACTGACCGCCGGTAAGGTAGCGGGTCCCCGGTGTTGGGTGGAGGTTCTTAGGGTTGATAACCATGGGTCCTTCGATTCCGATTTAAATAAAAAAACTGAGGCTAACAGTTCTTTGATTCTGGGGCTTAGAAAAAGGGATGGAGTGAGAACCGGGGGTTCTTTATTCACGGGTTTCAAACTTGAATGGGAACCGGAGGGTCTTTTTCTCCTGACATATTTAAACAAGAACCGACGGTTCTTTGAGTATCAAGTAACCGCCCAACAGCGGAACGCCCGCTGAAACCAAACCAGTGCTGGGCTTTCTCTTCTGCTCCGTTGTTGGCATCGTCTGTAGGGAAGGCTGTTAGGAGTCCGGAGGAGGACTTGCTTCGAGCTCTCATTGGGATCGTGGACGGTCCGGACATGGTGGCGGCGGCTATGGCGTCGGAGCTTCCGGGGCTTTTGGTGTTGGTGATGGTGGTGGTGGTGGTTGCTCTCAGCTCCTTGCGATGTTGCGACGCTGAAATCAAGCAGCTGAGCGTCGCGGACGACTCGCGCCGCTTCATCTTGTTCGAGACTTTCGGGTTCGAGAGCGGAGGTGTGGTGAACATCCGCCTCTCGCACATACAGCTACCGGAAGGTGACCATGGTGAGCGAGCGGGGTTCTTTCTCTCTCGGAATGATGATCTGGTACCTGCTTACGCCAACTCACAACAAGAGCAGACAAATTGCTTGCTAGAAGAGACTTCGCAGATTGTGACGAAGCTCTTCACGCTGGCGACGGCAGTGTCAGATTCCTCCTCGCAAGGTAATAGCAGTGGCGCGTTGTTCGTTTTCGAGTTTAAGGTGACTGTTGCTGAAGAGTACAGTCTCTATTTTGAGAATTGCTTGAAACAGACGGTGTCCTTCGACGTCACTACGTCCATGTACAATCTAGAGAAAGGCTTCAAGGATTACCTGCCTGTTGGACAGACGCAATTGCCTACGCTTTTCTTTGCCTTCTTTCTTGCGCATCTTGTTCTGTTGGGAATCTGGAGCTATGTTTGTTGGAAGCAAAAGTTGTCAGTGCATCGCATCCATATTCTCATGGCCGTTCTGGTCGTGCTGAAAGCACTGAACCTGATTTGCGAGGCGGAAGACAAGCGGTATGTGAAGAGAATGGGTACGCCGCATGGCTGGAATGTTGCGTACTACGTTTTCAATTTCCTTCGGGGTGGATTGCTGTTCATTGTGATTGTTCTCATCGGCGCGGGCTGGTCCTTCTTGAAACCACATCTACAAGACAAGGAAAAGAAGGTACTCATGGTTGTCATTCCTCTCCAAGTCTTGGCCAACGGCGCTTTCATGATCTACGACGAAGCCGGGCCTTCCACCAAAG
This sequence comes from Sphagnum contortum, assembly GCA_963920785.1. NCBI lineage: Eukaryota > Viridiplantae > Streptophyta > Sphagnopsida > Sphagnales > Sphagnaceae > Sphagnum > Sphagnum contortum. The sequence continues at coordinate 3,829,517 of OY987288.1, forward strand.
ACTTCTTCGCATGGAAGCAAGTGTTTCTACTTGTGGATATCATCTGCTGTTGTGCGGTTTTGTTCCCGATCGTCTGGTCAATCAGGCATCTGAGAGACGCATCTCATACCGACGGCAAAGCAGCACAGAACCTGATAAAGCTCACCCTGTTTCGCCACTATTACATCGTGGTTTTAAGCTACATTTACTTCACTCGTGTTGTGGTTTTTGGACTCCTCACTGTTACAGTTTACCGGTACAGATGGACCAGCAACTTCGCTGAGGAGATGGCAGCTCTTGCTTTTTTCGTGTACACGGGATACAAGTTCAGGCCAGTTGAACGGAATCCCTACCTAGTGCTCGAGGATGATGAGGAAGAGGCTGCTGCACAGGAGGCTTTAGACGATGATGAATTCAATTTGTAGACTGAGAGACTACCAGGGCCAGTCTACCATGTCCAGTCCATGGAGAAAAACCTTCTCCATATTTTCTGTCATTTGCACAGAGCTCTATTACCATCTGGTGCCATACCATATTAGCCATTGCTAATGCTTACATCAGTTGGAGCCTGAAGACCGTGGAACTTCAGAAATGAGCTGTGTGCTTTTAGGGTTTAGGGTTTACTATGTACTTGTAAGCATAATTTCTTGGTGAAACTTACTCTTCATCAGATACTTCCTTGTGATGAGAGGATGCAGAAGACTTCTTCCTTAGCAGCTCCTCCTCCTTTGATTGGCGAGAAGATCTATGGCCTCTTTAAATGCCTCAGCTCTGAACCAACTTTGTGTTACTATATGACTTGATGAGAGTATACAGCTTGGTCTTCCTTGGCAGCTTCTCCTCCTCTATTGTGAGAAGATCTACAGCCTCTTCAAATGTCTTGTCTCTAAATGAATGCTTGTTTCGATATGACATGTGTGATTAGGTTTTACACTTTATCTTTGTGCCCATTATTTTTCTTGCTTTTGGGCTTTTGTATTCTGAAGTCTAAATTATTGGTTTTGCCTTCCCTATGTGTATCCTGTTGTTGTGTGATGGTTGAGATTGAGTTGCACTTTCTGGCTTTGTGTATGAAAGTTTTGGGAGACAAAGAAAACTAGACCTAGTACTGAGCTCCCCATTTTTGCTTACTTGGTTCTCCTTTCCTGTTTCTGTTTGTTGCAGTTCCCTTGACCCCAAAAGTTTCTCAACATCCCATCAACAGTCTCAGAGGAAGTTGAGTTGTTGCTTTGGTTCCTGCTGTGAGTGGCCACCAGTGGCACATTGCAGGTGCATGTGACAAGCATGAAAGTGGGCACATATTTAACAAAGCAGAACAGGGTGGCACATCAAAGTTGTGACTAGTCTTTTGATGATTGAAAGCACCTTTTCTTGTGTCTCATTCAAGAGTCCTCTACCAAGGAGACCTGCAAAATAACTAGCCTTCTTGTGATGCCTGAGATAGTGTGAAGTCTCAACGGGGTGAACTATCCTATATCCCTACCCATTTCAGCAGTGTTTAGTAGCCTTTGTTGCACAACTTCAGCTTCTCCACTTCACCTTTACAGCTTTGTATGTTCAAGTGGAGCCCAGGATAGGACAAACCAGGGGCTTGTTCATAGAGTTTGCCTTAAGATGTGTTGTCATGAGCTTTAGCAAACTCATGGAGCTGGGATCCCATTCACATATGTGGACTCTGTTTGTCCTTCCCAAGCATATGTTTATTGGCCAACAGACACTCCAAAATCCAGGACAAGAAGATCGAATCCTAGCATAGGCTTCTGTTGCGGACAAAGGAAAAGGGGACAGGCATGAGACAGAAGTTGGAAGAGGTGTGTTTGGATAAGAAGGTACCTGTTTGTTCAGGTGATTCTAGATCCTGTAACAGTGGAGGTCACTAAGATGCAGCATCTTAAATTTTAATGCCTCTGGACATCATGGAAAAATTAAATGAAAATGTGCTGTAGGACTCCTTGAGTCCCTTTGGAACTCTGATTTTGTTTTGTAAGAATCAACTGGTCCTGTTGATGGCGGTTGTTTGATTTTTGGAATTTGGTGTGGATCAGTTGTGTGTGTGAATTTGGTCAATGTTAGTGGGGATGGAGGATGTGGTTAGCAGTCAAGGCATTTGTATTCTGTGTGTTACATCTGAACTTTTTGTGTGCGATTAGGGTTCTGAGGAAGAATCCAGGGAAACAGCATGCGTGTGATAGCCATTAATTTGTTGGCTTTTTGGATTGCTGGACATTCTATGATTATTGAGAGAGGATGTGTGACTCAGCTGCTTGAGTTTCTCTTTTGTGTTTATCTAAAGTTCAGCTAATATCTGTTGGATGAGTGCTATATTGATGATTTTGTCCCAGCATTTCCAGGCATGACGTTTGGACGTACTTTAACAGAATTTGCAAAATGCATGGCCCACTTGGGGAAGAGAGCCTGGTAAAGTGACCAGGAGAAGAATCTATGTGTAGGCTGCAGGTGCAGACACCTCAATATGTCACATTTGCAGGTCAGATTCATGCACAGCGGCCTGCCTGTGCCCACTGAGCGTCCCAACCTATCACACCCTCCTGCATCCCTCCTTTCTCTCCTTCCAGAAATGGCTTTGTTCCTGCACTGAATGTTGTAAGTCAGAGGTACAGATTTTGTCTCTGCTCTCTTAGTTTGCCACATTGATTAATACATACATACCTGTATACATGATATATATGTGATCTAGTGCTGGGGGAATCTCTGTTGCAATTGCCAATTTGAGTTCAGTGTGCATTATGGGGTATATGTACAGACCAGTAGCAACTGGTTTACCAGTTGCTCCCTACAAAAACAGACCTCAACCAACCATTTTCATGTAGAACGCGTCTGTGCTGTTATGGTCAGTTGCAGCAGCTCATGACACAGGTTCTCATTTCCCAAAGAATGTTTAATTGATCATATACAAATCAGCCTCTGAAGAGTCCAAAATTTCTTGCAAATTCAAGGGGTGTATTAGCAAATAGTGTTCTTAGTCGTGACCGTATGGGTGCAGATGGAACGGCTGTCTGAATGAAGGGCCAGGTTCTAAGAATCAGATGCTCACATCTCATTTGGAGTTTTCTTACAATTCAGGAAATTGTGCAATGCTTGTGAAGGAAGTCATGTCAAACCAAACAGCAACTACAAGAGTTGGGAGGAAGACAAAATCCTGAACTTCCGGCTGAAGTTCAATATGCTCAAAAGGAGCACATCCCTCAAGTGCAAGATGTTGATGCTAGGGCAGCTGGAATGGCTGGCATGACTGTGCAAGCAGTTTTGCAAACAGCAGTGGTGGCAGTCCTTCCAGATGTGGGGCTGTTGCAAAATACAATTGTAAGCATACCAAGGAGAGTATGTGAAAATCTTGGACAACTGCTGCTAGTCCTGACATAATTCCAAGATCAGAAAACTTTCAGCAGAAGCTGATGTTGAAACTATGGTGAGCAGCTCAAGCAACAGTGATGATTCTCCTATTGCTTAGGTTCCTCAACAAAAAAACTGTCAACAGAACTAAAAAGTTGTAAGTTCTGCTTGTGATGGACTTGTAGCTCTTGTACGGGGTGAAGGCAAGGATGGTGGTCTAACTTTGATGAGCGAAGTTTTTTCGTTCCTTTTAAGGTCACTGACAGTTTGATTGGGAGACAACTTTTCTACAGCTGCAAATTGCAACATTCTTTACTGTACTTCTCTCAAAGGCCCTTGGCACTTCCAGACTGGAGCAAGGGCCCTTGGTGGTTGATTCTGCCGGGCAAACTGTCACTGGGCAAGTCCAGCAGGCTGAGCCTGGAGGCCATAACCAGGTAAACTTCTTGAAGTGCAGAGAATGGCATAATGCTGGATGGCACCGCCTTTCTATTTATTTTATTTCAAGAAATTACAAAGCAACTAAATAAGAATTTTCAATTTTTTTTTTGAGAACTAGAAGTGTTCTAAGTCATGTCATCTTTGGCTGTCATCTATAGATGTATCTATTTGAATAATACCATAGCACAGGGGCAGCTTCAACAGATGTTTGTCAAATAATTTTAATTAAATTTTAAAGATTTCATGTTGAAAAATGCAATAATCCAAAAGATTCTCTAGTTTCCTTCACAAATTTTTAAAATTTTATTTCAAAAAGTTTCAACTGCGGCAAATGATATAATTGTTGATGAAACCCTGCCAAACTTCATAAAAAGAAGGCACCCAAGAAAGGGAGAAATAAAGGGGCAAGGATCAACGTTTGGGCAAACAACCCATAAGAGGTGGGCGACATAGAGGCAATGGAACCACAAAATACTGAAACCTCCACTAAATGCATGAAGTGTATCAACTAAAGAAAGGGGAGGTAAATCCACTAAACCTTCAAGCTTAGAAGAACCCCTTGTTTAGAAGAAGCTTAGAAAAACTTGACAATTTTCGTTAATGACAAAACATGCCACGTCGCAAAAAAAGGGCACCATATCTAGTAAAGGGAACATCACATTGGGTTTAGGGTTTACAAAGGTAGAACACCTATGAAGGAAAATAGGAAAAAAAAGGGTAGGAAACTACTAAGAGGCAAAAACCACCATCGCCACCCCCCACAAAACAAAAAAAACAAAAAAAGGCCCAACGGCTCACAAATTCAAACCAAGAACCTGGAATTTTGAAGCTAGTTGCATGCCAAGAAAAAAAATGCTTTCTATTTAATATGGTGCATCACATAGGAATCGCACAAAAGCTTAGTGGTGTTTTCCCACCTTCTTTCTTTATCTCTCACTCACAATTGACACCCTTGCTTGAACCATGCAAGAACCACACACTAGTTGAGTTCCCCTTGCCTTCTCTATTTTGTGCCTATCATTAGCATCATTGCTATCGTTGTTGTTGTTTTTTCTCCAAGAGCTTTGTTGTTGTTAAACCAGCTGCATGTGGTGCTGAGCTTACACAACAATTTGTTCTTAGGCTTGTTTCTTGAAAATTTGGGCAATTGCACCAATTTGTAAGCTCTGTTTTTGGACAATAAGTTGAGCTTATGTCCTTTACCTTCTTCCTTTTGGGTTTCAAAGCCTTCTTTATTGAAGCCGCATGTTCTTGAGCTCTAGCTTGCCTTGTTTTGCACTTGGACACCGACCTTCACTTGTTTCTTTTGGTGCAATCTAGCTTTTGGCAAAGTTTCAGGAAGTATTACTATGCTCCTCTCAATTTATTCTCGTTGTTATTGCTACCCTGTTGCTTCAATGTTGAACTCCTCATTGCTGCACATCGCTTGTTGCCTAATTGAGTTGCTGTATAATTCGTGTCCAAATGACCAAGGTACTATGGTACTAGTAGCAGTTCCTTTGAAGTTAAAAGGTCGTGTGTGCACGGAAGGTGAGCAATTTGCAGTAGCAACTTGCCACAATTTATTGTAATTTTCATTAAAAATAGCTACTTAGTCACAATAAAAAGAGGGAGCTACTAAGTGTAGGCGAAGATGGGTTATGCACACACACTGTTATGAATAGAAATTGCTGCACCCCAAAGGTCCGAACTTTCTTCCTTTTGTGGTTATGGAGGGGAGGGAAGAGTTCTTTGGATCTAGATATTCTACTGAACACACTAAATTGACTTGATTGCTCTCAATTCAATTGGCTGGCTATCTATAATGATTCACTCAAGTGATTGGGTTTGAATTGTGTTTTCATCTTTAAGACTTGGTATTAACCTAACCCATCATAAATGTTCAGGGATGTGGATTAAAGCAAACAAATTGTACATTATCTTACAATGTCAGAAACGTTACTAAAGACCCAAATTAGAGGGTACAGTGGAACAACTATAGTAGGTTTAGGGTTTAGTAGGTACTCTAATATTGTACCATATTAGATGTCATAAACACTCTGTCTGGTGGTACATGCCCAAATAAAGAGTTACCCAAATCACCAGTGACCTTCTCTAATGACATTGTACAATGTTGACTGCCATGGCCCATAAATAGTTTTGGGGGAGGGGTGTACTTTGACCTCCTTTCATTAAAAACATCAATAGGAAAATTTTGTTCAAGTGGGTACCTAATTTGAGAACTTCAAAAACCATCACAACGAGAGAGAGAGAGAGAGAGAGAGAGAGAGAATGATCAACTCCTATTGATTCCGGGCAGTCTGAGAAAAAAATTACATACTTCACTAAGCATAAAGTAATAAAAACATCAATAGGTAACAATTGTTGAAGTACCCAATTTATTGAGAAGTTCAAAAACCATCACAACAAAGAGAGAGAGAGAGAGAGAGAGAGAGAGATTAACTCTTAAACGATTTCCGAGCAGCCTGAGGAAAAAAAATACATACTTCCCCAATGGTAAAGCAATCAAAACATCAATCAATAGGGAACAATTGTTGAAGTACCCCAAATTATTGAGAACTTCAAAACCCATCACACCAAGAGAGAGAGAGGAGAGAGACACACAGAGAGACAGAGAGAATGATTAACTCCTAAATGATGTCCGGGCAGCCCGAGAAAATAATACATACATACATACATACATACATTCCTCGAGCGTCAAGAAATTTGTGTCTAGAGTTTTGTACAGTAGAGGCTGCAAAACGCGGGACGTGGGTTGGTGGAAAGCCGGCCCAAATAAGTGCGTTGAGCTACTCTTAAAAAAGAACATCAAATTGTTCAAGTACCCATTGAGAATTTAAAAAACCATCAGAAACTTTCTAAGTTGTAAAGATCAGCAAGTTGACGAATTTTGGGAAGAAACAGTAGAGAGTATAGTAGATGTGATGAGAGAGAGAGAGAGAGAGAGAGAGAGAGAGAGAGCGATTATGATGAAACAAGGGTGATCGGGTGCTGAAATCTGTACCCTACTTGTGATGAAGATGATGTGATTGTGAGTTTAGTAGCTGCTTGAACTAGATTCGAGCTGGGAGAAAATTCTGTTGCTGGAGTTTTTGAAGAGGAAGGAGAGTAAAGACTAGATCAGTTGAGAGAGAGAGAGAGAGAAAGATGGCGGTGGAAGTAGCTGCTGCTGGGTTAGGGGGAGCTGGGGAGGCTGTGAGGTCGTTGGAGAATACACCCACATGGGCCGTGGCTACTGTGTGTACTTGTTTCGTCATCATCTCCTTCGGTGCCGAGCGCTCCATCTATGGACTGAGTCGGGTATGTTGGTCGATAAGCATGTCTCTGATCTCTCGTTCTCTTTCTCTATACATCCATCGTATCACCATGACTGATCGCGCGCCCCTCTAGTATAACTGATCTAACAAGCTTCAAGAATGTCGGCTGTTTGTCTTGCAGTATCTGCAAAAGACAAAGCGAAAGTCTTTACACCTAGCTCTGGAGAAGATGAAAGACGGTAACCCTCTTCTTCTTTTTCTTCTCCTTCTTCTACATGCAAATGCAACATGAAGAAAGAAATTTTCGTCTAATTGAATAGTTCTCGGAATCCATGACTTCAGTTGGATTTCATGTTCTTTGTGGTCGTGGTGGTGGGGGGTGGAGCTGGGGAGGGACAGAGCTTATGCTAGTGGGCTTCATCTCCCTCGTGATCACAGTGCTGCGGACACCGGTGTCTCAGATATGCATCAAATCCTCTCTCTACAACAAGTTTTTACCTTGCAGTAGTGTTGATCATCAAGCTGCACAGCAGATGCAAGCTCCCAGTGTGGGTGCAGCAGCTGGACCACCACCACAACAGCTTCGCAGGCTCCTTTCAGCTGCAATCTCAGAAGGACTTCATGGCAGAATGCTGCTGTCGCTCAACAATGCTGCCGCACCGACAACAACAGAGTCTCAAGGCAATTGCCCAGAGGTGAAATCTCCTGCAGTGTTGTTCTTCTAACCCTACTTTGCTACTAGACAGTAATTCTAAAGCAGTAACCCTACCTCATTCCAGCAGATTTTCTTGGGTGTTCTGTGAACAATTAAGAAACTAATCAAATTCATCATTAGCATAATCAGCACAGCAATTTAGTAGATTAGTATCTAGAGCCTAGACAGTAGAAAGCAGTGCTTAATCCCAGCAGATTTTTCAGGAGACAAGAATTAGGGTTTTCTATCATCAAAAGGATTTCTTGAGGGTTTTGTGAATGATTTTAAGAAGCTAATCGAAACTATCAGTGAGCATAAATTAGCACATCGTAGTTGTACATTAGCATCTAGACAGTAGAAAGTAGTACCTACCAAATCCCAGCATATATGAGACAAAAATTAGGGGTTTCTGTGATCAAAAGGATTTCTTGAGGGTTCTGTGAATGGTTAAGAAACTAATCAAAGTTTTGATTAGCATAAATTAGCACATCATAGTATGTAGTACATTAGCATCTGATGATTTTTGTAACTCAAAAAACTGGCCATCATGGGTTTGCTCGATTTTTGGTATGCAGGGGCACGAGCCATTTGTGACAGTAGAGAGCTTGGATCAGCTCCATATCTTTATCTTTGTGATGGCTGTTGTGCATGTGGTCTACAGTTGTCTCACTATGCTCCTTGCAATGGTTAAGGTATGAGAAAAAAATTCCAGTCATAACAAAGTACAAGGTAAATGAGAAAATTCCAGTAAAGGGTTTAGGGTTTAAGGCTTAGGGTTTTTTTGCTAGATCCAGTCTTGTCCTGCAGGTTTGTCTGGGTTGACAACATCTGCTATGACATCCCCCTGCAGGTATATAGTTGGAGAGTGTGGGAGGCAGAGGTGCATCTAGAAAACCATGATGCCTTGAAAGGTGCTAAGTCTGCTCATCTCAGTTCCTTTACACTAATTTACACAATCAGAATTTTTTTTAAAAACCACACAGTTGAGGAACTCTGCATTTTTCATGGACTTGGTGGGACGTGGATGGATGGATTTTTCTGCTCAGGTTTTTCTCCCATGGGTGTTGTTAACTGCAGAGATAACAAGGAATCTAACATTGCAACGGCAGTCAACATTTGCACAGTATCACACCACAGAAACATGGAGCATGGAAAAAGTGTCGGTTTTGATGGTGAGTTGTTTGCACTCAGTCAGTCTTCTGGTTTTATTGTTCCCTACTTTGTGATTTGTGGAGGTGAAAGACCAAACAGAGTGAAATCCTAAACCCTAAACACTCCTCTAGATTAATAAGCAAGGCACTACTAATGCAAAGCAAGAACATCCTGTTTTTTCTCTGTGGGTAGGTTTGCTTCTTTCGGCAATTTGGACAATCTGTGACAAGGGTTGACTATATTACCTTACGAGAGGGCTTTGTCACTGTAAGACTGCTCATCCTGACAAATGTTTGCTTTTGTTGCTGTTTGTAATTTCACATTTGGTTGGGGATTTTAAGAATCATTGCTATTTCCCTGCATTTCATCTGCTTCTAAATTGTAGTTTCCAGGGTTATTTGGATCGTCATGGATGGTTTTGAGTTGCTAAGGGGAAATTGTATATGCTGATTGGGACATGAATTGTGTTGAGGCTCTCTGCAGACCCATAATCTCGGAATCAATTATGATTTCCATAGTTACATGATGCGGTGCATGGAAGATGAATTCAAAGACATTGTTGGTCTAAGGTATGCATTATACAATTGCTATCTCCAGAAAGGATAGTTTTTTTTGCTTTTATGAAGCATCCTGGGGAGATCAAGTTCTTTATTGCATCCTCTGTGTGGAACAATTTTGGCTTTCATATTATCTTTCACATAGTTTGATGGCTTCAGAATAATTTTTTCATGCCCTAAACTGTTACCAATTTGTATATGTCGAAGAAAAATGAAATTTGTGGGTGGGTGGGTTGGGAATGGACATTGCAGTGCTCCATTATGGGGATTTGTAATCCTCTTTTTGATCCTGAATGTTGAAGGTGAATGTGTCATCACTAAACCCTGAACCCTAAACCATAAAGTATGTAACAAATATCTAATTGCCATCTCTTTTATACTTTGGATAAAAGTCTCTTTTGGTTATTACACAGTATTCATTTCCTGACCTTTTCGGTTTCTGTCTATGGTTATACTTGTTTCTTTGAAAACTGTGGTAAAGGATCTCACTGATCAAGGGGTGAATATTTGATGAGTGACTCAGCAGATCTAACTGAGATGGAGAATGTGGCTGACTGATTAATATGCAGGGTCTTCTGTGTACTTCTTCCTCACATTCGTTCCCGTTATTGTACGTATTTCTGAGTATCCCTTTGCTGAAAAAGAATAGATCATACTGAATACAAAATTCATTGGAGATTCTCTATGTACCCATGCTATTACAACTGATGCAATTCTCGCTTAGGAGAGTTCTGGTTGGTAATACACCACTGTTTTTCTTGAGTGGAACTAGTCAGTCATATCAACCTTCCAAGTATATGATGATAATGGGCATAGAATATATTTGTACCTCTTCATACTGTTCCTGAGTTTTTTTGGGATGCTGAGTGATGTATATTGGGAATTTTTTTGCAGCTGGTGCTACTTGTGGGAGCAAAGTTGCAGCATGTGATAGCAACATTGACTTTGGAGAACACAGGTGAGGGACCATACGCGGGCTCCAAGCTAAGGCCTCGGGATGAGCTTTTCTGGTTCAATAAACCCCAGCTTGTGCTGTATTTGATCCATTTTATTCTCTTTCAGGTACACTGAGACATTCACTGCTATCTTTACTCTCTAGTAAGTGGTTTCTAAGTTCAAGAGATTCCACACTTTTTGGTTGTTGTGTCAGAATGACCCATAAGAAGTTTTCTGATCTCTCCTTATTGTTTTGTGATTCTGGATTTTGCAGAATGCTTTTGAGCTTGCAACATTCATTTGGTTCTGGGTATGGTGGCAGATTTTGTTAGTTAAAAAAATATATGCTTGCACTACATTTCCTGTGTAAATCTGGAGGCATTTCATAGTATCTATCCATGTAGATTGGCAAGTTCAGTGGAATGGAGTGTTGATGATGAAGCACAAGTTGTTGGTTACAATTCTGTATAATCAATCATCAGCTCAGTTGATCTTGAAGCTGACATTCTGCATGTCCTGCAGTGGCAATTCTCTTTGAAGTCATGCTTTCTAAGGCACCATGCCCAGGTTTATGTCCGCCTTGCACTGGGGTACATACTCCAAAACCCAAACCAGTCCTCAAATCGCATGTTGTTTTTTTGCATGTATTCCAAAACCCAAAGCAGTCTTCAAATCTTATGTTCTCACTCCCTATTTTAGGGTTTATGGATTAATGTTAGATTGACTCCATATTATGCCAGGATTATGGTGCAAATCTTCTGCAGCTTTAGCACACTGCCGCTGTACACTCTTGTTACTCAGGTAACCTCTGCAAGTAATTTCCATAATTTTTTGTGATCTGCAAAAGCTTGTTGCAAAAATGTTTTGGACTTTTTAAATCTTTTCTGATTGTTTCTAAATGTAGATTCATAACATTTGTGACAGAATGACTAACATTGAATTTGTTTGTTCCAGATGGGTACCAATTACAAAGCTTCTGTGTTCCATCCCCATGTTAAGAATGCTCTACAAACGTGGCATAAGGGTGCAAGAAAACGGGGTGAATTGGGCATTTCTATGGAGGGTCCAGTAAACCGACAAAAATCAGAAGACAGTGGCACACATGAAGGAGGAAGCAGTCAGGACGGTGCTGAGAACCAGGAGATAACTCTCTTGTAGTTTTGACAACTTCACAATCAACTGGTCACGGATGTCATGGATTACGGATGTCAAATGGTCCCCAGATTGCTCACACCAGGAACAACAAAAATTCTGAAGGTAGCAGTTTCTTTCTGTACAATTTCATCAAATCTTGTTTGTTTGTGTACAAAGGCAAAGACATTCTCATAGCTAAAAATCTGCTGGTATGGGTTTTATTACATTCTTCTTATACACCCAACACCCAATGTGCCATGAAAATTCTCTATTTATTTGAGAATTGTTTTCTGCATGGCTTTGAAAGTTTTCCATTTTCATAGTGTGATTTTTTTGGTTCAACATTCCAAAGGCTACATTGTAGCCCGATTAGTGGTGTGGTAAGTCGTATATGTATATATGTTGTTTGGCTATTTATGTGTGGAAGTGGACCACATGGATGAAATTGATAATATGGATGAAAATAGTATTTGAAACTTGACAATATGGGTGAAATCGTCAACACAACAAATATTAATGACGTGAAAGAAACATGATCATGTGGATAAGATCAACCATATTATGTGGATGGAATTGACCACATTGATGCAATCAACCATTTTGATGAAATTTTATTTCTCTAATATCTTTGCTATTGATAAAACTTTATAACTCGGCAACTTGGTAAAAACTAAAACCCAATTTGTATTATTAGAAGCTTTTAGATCAATAGTTAGGTTTAATAACATTTTTTCATCCATCATGGAAGTCTACTAATGAGAATAATGGTTTTGATTAAATGAAGGTCTTGCTTAGTCCAATAAACGAGGCTTGTTTGGAATTGAGCATTTCATTGAACCATAGACAAAATTGGGCAATGCATGAAATTCATTTAATGATTGTCTTGGACATTAGGATTAAGCCATTTGATGTTGGAATTTCCACCAAAAATGTCGTTTGTAGGCAGGGCAAAATATTGAGAACAAGTATGGATACATGTGATGTCGACGATAGGAGCAAATTGTTCATAAAAACGATGGATCAAAATTAAGAAAATAAAAGAAAAATGGTTACAATTACACCAAAACAATTGGCAATTATTGACACATTTGAAATGGCCTTTGATGACAATGCTTTTGTGATGTCATGATGGAGCTTGTTCACAACAAAGCTAGTCACAACAAAATCACATATGGTTGTCACCTATCTTGTGTTTATCACATTGTATTATTGACAAAAGTTGGTGGGCACCATGATTACACTAAAACACACATTGTTTACCTCAAATTTTGTAATGAATTTTTTTTTTGGGGGGGTTGGTGATATTGTGTAATTATGTTAATATGATACGATGATTGGTACAACCCTAAATTCAACTATGAACTCTGCAAGAATATGTGGATGTGTTGCTTAATATTGACCATTTAATCATGGTTTACACCACATGACCATAATCTAATTAGTAACCTTAAAAATTTGTAACCTGAACCAAATTTCCTCAATTGATCACAAGTTTCCAATTTTCCATTCTCCGAGTTTTTTTATGTGATCATGCCAACAAACTCAACTAACACTACATGGATATTAGGTATGGCTTTGTGAAACATTTGGCTTCATTGGTGCACTCTTGACTGCAAGGAGATGGGTTTTAGGGTTTAGAGCATCTACCCGATCTTGTCCTGGTTGGACTGGTTCAATCTGGATTAGGGTTACTAGTTAATAACCTAATTTCCTGGGTTAAATGCCATGGCACAAATGATTTTTTTTTTTTCAGGGTACAAACCATAAGTATGTGACAAATTGATATTTCAAACACTTTTCAAAATGAAAGTTGACAAGTATTGTGAGAAGGGCATTTAATTTTTTATTTTATTTTTCAAATGCTGATTTGGATTACCAATGAAATAAATTATAACTAGTATAATTTGAAGCAAAAAAGTGAGCGTTGGTTTAGGTATGTATGTAAAAATATATTCATGGTTTATTAATTTATAAATTATTTATTTTTAAAATTCCAAATAATATTAAATAACATCAACTTTTGTGAAAAGTGCAAATTATAACTCATAAACATCAAAAGTTAAACTCAAAATTTAAAGGTGCCATATTTAGAGAGTAATTATACTTTAAACATATTATAATATTGGAAAAAAAAAAAAAAAGAAAAAAAGTGCCCTCTAAAAGAGAGCCATAGTAGTGTGCTTCTCTTTGTGCCTATTCTTTGAAACCATCTTCCACATGTGCCTAGAGATGCTCTCAATTCAAAGAGAAAAACCTTGAAGTGCTTCAAGTACAGTGCTTTAGTTAAGGAACATTTCTTGGGTTCTAATTTGTAAGTTTGAGTGAGGGCCTAACCGATCCAAATTCCAATCCAAACTTTCTTCTACATACTTGTAGAGTTTAGAAGTGTGATCGATCACCTGCCGACAAGAAAATGATGAGATGAGATCAGAACTTATATAACTCACAAATTTTATTGATTGAATTATTTACACTTTCGACTGAGTTTTCCTTGATCAAGGGTATATAGCTGAGTATTTCTCTGGACCTGCCATTCAGCTATACATACAGAAATGATGGTCGGACCTTGATCAAACTAGCTAGTGCACTCGGAATCGGCCGACGGTTTGGCCGTTTATGACAGAGTCGACGTAAGTGGAACCCCCTTGGAGTGTTTGGGCCACCTCCAGAACCAGTTCCACAAACCCAGCCAGAATGTCCTCCAGAATCCCACCAAGGAGCTGGGGGAGATTCAGGTCCAACTGCAGCAAATACCCGGGCCTGTTGTTCAAAGCCAGTTGAAGGCGCAGACGATGTGCAGGCGATGCAGATGTCGTCCTGCTCATGTTCAAAGTGATGAGAGTATCTGAATTATGCAGACAGAGAATCGGTTGCGTCGTATAACCCGGGAACAAAACAAGCACGTCTTCATTCGGGGTCTCGTTCCTCACAATTAGGTTCGCTTCTGCAGCCTGCATGCTACAAAACATCATCAGAATCAGTACCACATGCAGAACAATCGGGACTCCCACAGCTACGTCAACAATCCACCTCTTCGCCATTGCAGCAGCAGCAGCAGCAGCAGCCTTCTTTTCGAAAACCAAAAAGATCAGGCGCCCACAAATTAACTGATCACTGAACTAGCGAGCTCTGATGAAGACAGAAATTAAAACACTAGAAATGTCCCTGCAGATGATCTGAATATAAATCAAGCTACTGTATAGCTGCTGCAGGATTAATTGTCGATTCTGATCTCTCAAGAAGATCACTAGATCGTCGACCAGGAACTTCAGAAAGCCTTGAATTAAAAGACCAATTGTCGCAATGCTTTAAACTCATCAGGGATGCATCACATTTATACTCACGAGCTAGCTCTACCGAGGCTGCAATTCCACTGTGTATGGGGTTTGATATTCCGAGCCTAGATCATGCAAGGAGCAAGCTGGGATAATAAGTAGTTGGGAGGCGCATTCATGGGAATCCTGTTCTGGTATTTCTTGCGTGTTTTTTATTCGGTGTACGTATGGAGAGAGAGAGAGAGAGAGAGAGAGAGAGTGTGTCCTGCAGGCAGGCGGTTATTTGATTCTTTGAATAACCGGCGACTCCAGTTGTTCAGAATTTTTCGGAATAACACAAGAACCACCAGTAGGATTAGAGAACCTCCGGTTACTATTATCTTCGAACCATAAAGGAACCGGCGGTTCTCATTGAAGAACCGAAGGTTAGAAAGGTGGGTTTTGGAAATTTTTGCGAGTTTTTTTTCTTTTTTTATAGACCCCAAGGTTCTCGGCCATACTGAATCCATTTTTTGGATTTTTGTTCACCCCTGCTGGGTAAGTGGGTATATACCTGGGCTGATAACCGGTGGGTATCTTTAGCTGGTTCTAATATGTGCATAACATTGGTGTGAATCAGTGTTGGCCCCCACTGCTAGGCTATCACTCATTTTCTTTTGGGGAATTTTTTTGTTTGCAGCCAAAGAAAGTGGTGATCATCCCTAGGAAGATTTAGCCAAATCTGGCTATAAACCAGATATGAAATACAAATGTTTAATATCTTTGGTTACACACTGAAAAATAAATTAAAAAATTTGGGGACTTTTTAAACCTTTTTTTTCTCACTTCTGGCTATTGAGAAATTCCAAAATCACTTCATTTTCTCACGGTTAATTCTTAAACTTTTTTTTTGGACAAAATCTTGCCAGTAAAAAAAAAAAAGGCTGTCTGGTATGGACTTTGTAAGATACTAGAACATGGTCCTGGTATCTGGATTATTTATTTATTTATTTATTTCCATACGAGGCTGCTGGAAGAGTGTTTTTTTTTTAATTCCCAATTTTGTGAGGTAGGCGGGGTCACAAATTTTTTAACAAGAGGGCCAACCCAAATTTGGCTATTTGGTCAAAAAATTCCAGAAAGATTTTCTGGGGCCTTTGCAACCCCTTTTTCTCAGAATCGTATATCAACTGTCTACATACCCGACCCTTAACCGCCGGTTCTTTCTTCGAAATATGTATATAGAGAGAACCGCACACAACACTGATTTGAACTTGGGAATCCACACCCACTTTGGTTTCATCCATCCATGAAGGATTCTTCTTCACAGTCGCATAATTTTTCAACAAATAAGGAAAGCACTTTCCTTCTGGGGTGTCAAGCTTTTTGGAAAGTGAGACACAGAGTTCATCCAAGTGAATCCGCACACCAACTTTTTCGTTCATCCATAAAGCAGGCCTCTCATTCCCGTAATTAGACAGAAAGTGCGCAAGAAACGAACGAGAAAGGAAGAGCTTGTCGAGAGAGGAGCTTCGAGCGAAGAGACGCGTGCAATTTTTTATTCCTGTTGCAAAGCTAAGGAATTCTTCTGTACAAGAATTTTATGTAACGGGAGAAGAATTATTTTTCGCCCCGTTCGAAGCTTTCTTCTTACTAGAAATTTCGAACTGGAGAAAAAGATTTTTGTTAGAAAGTTTGAAGCTCGGATAGAGATAGAGAGAAGTAGGGTTTTATACCGGGGAGAGATTTACTGGCATCTCATCTGTGAATTGAGCAAGGGTTTCTTCAGTTGCCAAACAGGATCAACAGAGAAAGACAGACAGACAGACAGAGACAGACAGAGACAGATTGTTTTTGTTTTTGGAGATTGAGTTCGTGTCCTTGGAAGTTGGGTCGATTTCGGAGTTCTTTGATGGGTAGAGAGGTGAAGAAAGAGGAGATGGAAGAGGAGGGGATAGAAAGGATGATTGAACGCCTCTGTCAGTTGCCTGATCTTTACTTGCCGCACTCGCTAGCCCAGCGCTCTGAGCCAATGTCACAAGGCGAAAAACAATCTCATCTCCGGTCTCTTGTTCGACGAGACGCAGCAATTTTTCTAGGTACGAAAAAAAAAGAAAGAACAATACAAAGCTTTCTGTACCTAATTTTGCATCCACTTTCTTCTTTCTAACTAAAACACTGGAAGGTCGTTTGTGTTTTTCTGCAGATGTATGTAACCCTAATTTGTAGAGGCTTACATAAGAACCTGGGGTTTTTATTCGTCGGAAATTTTTCTCCTGGAAGTGCTTTCTATGGGAAGCTCTGCACACCCAATCCGAATTGCCATCATCTCTTTCTGTTCTGATGATGCCATTTTTCTAGGTTCATGGTTCTATTTACTTTTTCAAAAGTAGTTTTGTGTTCTGTCTCTTCTCTCTTCGGAAGATGTCTTCAATTCTTCCATGCAAGTATATCCTTCTTCTCCCCATGTTTGAGGGAAATTTGGAGCACCTAGGTCATGAACCCTAAACTCAGAAACACTAAACCCTAGAACAGTATTTTTTTGAGATTGATTGCAGGATGCAAATGTATTATAGTCTTCTGCAGTCATCTAAACATATCTCTTGAAGATCAAACTAGGGGATTGTAATCACAGAGTCAAAGGAGAAGAGTATTCCAGATTTGGTTCAGTTTAGAGGGGGTGCTAATATGATTGTGCATGTGCATGAATCATGTCTGTGGCTGTTGATCCCTAGAAGAGATTCAGCAACAAGATGTGAACAATCCTTTTGCAGTTGGTTTCTTAAAGGTGATGGAACACTGATTTGAACTGTGTAAGACAATTTCCCGTTCTCTTTTTTTTGGTGGCAGAGAGATATGGACCAAGTCTGAATAGTGGGGAGCTGCAGCAATTTGAGGTTCTGCAGGAAGATTATGAGGTGGGCTGGCACCTAAAAACCTTGAAAATGGTGATTAGCCCAACACAGGAAGAGCAGCAATCTCGGAAAGTAGCAGTTCAAAACAGGCGGTTGGCATATATGAATCGTCTCATCCAAGATGGTGAATATTTTTCTGAAGATGCCATGCGAATGCGTGCTCCTTTATTGCATCATGAATATGTTGGTCAATTTCAGGTACAAAAAGTTTTCTGGATTGGATTTTCAAGCTACCTTTTCAATTATTGACTTGGGAAGATATTACCATGGTCTTCTGATTGTTGCTAACATAGTCATGAATTTCTCATATGTCATTTTGGAGACCTCTAGAGAAAAACTTCAAAGTGGATTCTTGCAAAAGTGTCAACATTTGAAAACTTTGCATCTGGACAACTCGAGACATGCTTTCAGAGCAAGAAACTGTCCTTCTGTCTCTTTCATGTCCTGTGTGGCAATGGTTATTTAAACTAACATGAACTTGACTCAGGGTAAAGTGTATATATGTGGTTGGTAAACCAACTTCATCCTGCCAGATCCAGGAATATATATGCATACAGTAGGAAGCTCCCATGTATTTCAGATATATGTCAGCATGAAGTTCATTTGTTGTGTCCATCAGGATCCTGCAAGTAGAGGAGTGGCAGCAAGGCCTGGGGAGCGATACTCTGAGTTACTGATACGGCAGGCACAGGAAGATTCTATTCAGCAGCAGCTTCATGATGAGAGAGTGGCAGCTGGAATCCTGGTCCCTGAAAACCCTCCTACCCACCGGCAGCCCACTGCCAATCAAGCAGATGACACATTCGTTGAAGAAGTGGTTTGGCTGCTTTCATTCGCTCTTCAGTCAGTCATATATATAGATATAATGATTCTTTTGATTACATTTTTATTGCTTAGTACCTGAATTGAGGAAGATTTTGAGCAAAAAATTGATTCTTAGGAAGAAGAATAGTGTGAGTGGACATCTTATGATTCCTGCAAACCCTTCTTGCTCACCTTATTCTGTTTTGTCAATTTTCTACACTCTAAAATTCCTATTTCTACCAGTGGCCTATCTGCTGGCTTTCATCATTTCACATGAATGGGGGCAGGATGCAGAATAGGCTCAAAAGATGGAGGATAGCAATTCCTTCTTTTATGTTAATGAATTTCAATTTCTTTGGAGAGGGATGAGCAAGAAACTTCTTAGTATGATTTGGAGTTGGAATATCACTTTTGGGTGTGCTGTTTCTGATCTCAGTGCCAGGTAGAATTTTTGGACCCCATGCTGGTTATAGGCAACAACTTCACATGTCAGGTAAACTAAGTAGTAGCTTCTTGGCTTTTTTCAGGACACAGAAGAAGATGAGGAAGATGAGGAAGACGAGGAGGAAGAAGATACAGAGGAAGATGAGGAGGTTATTCCAGCAATCCATGATGCAGAAACCAGGGAAACCCAAACAAACCAGTTAGATGTAGGAGTAGAGAGCTCTAGCGATCTACATGAGGATGAAATGGATAGGCATGTGGGATCACAGGTTTCAAGGGAAGACGATGGGACAGCTCCTTTGGTTTTGTCCGATGCTGAAATTGCTGACAAGATGGAGGATTTCACCCGTGTAATGCAAGAAAAGTTCTTGTCTGGTGGGGATAGTGAGCATGCTGATTATGCCCAAATTGATAACGACGTGACACTTGATGATGATTGGATGGTGGAAATCTCACGGGATGCCGAAGAGAAATACTTTGAGGAAGATTAGGTCGAGGAAGAACCCAAAGATGCTTTAGTATCTGTCCAAATGAAGTTAGGCTTTAAGAATGTCATGGGTAGTATTGTTCATAATAGTATCTACGCTCAAGCTTGAGAAGTTCTGTTACTAGTCTCTCCTTGTACATTGTTACCATGCATGTGAAAAATGTAGTTGCAGCTTGTTGCACAAGTATGTTTAGACTCTTTAACCCACTTTTTCCCTTTTATTTGATTTGGATCACTTCCAATCTTTGCCAGTAGCAGGTGATGCAGTATACGGGTGTAGGTAATGTGAGTACAGAGGGTGTAATGATGATTTTTTGGTCAGGAAAGTATCAATGCTTAAAGAGTTGTAATATCTATTTGTGAAGCAAGGTAATTTGTTTTGTTTTGTTTATTACCCTGAGATGTCCCAAACCATGTTCCATCATACCACACTTGATATCTTTGGAGAGGTCTTCAATGAGTGGGGTGCACCAACTTGGTTTAGTTTGGAGCTACAGCAAAAGTTATTGATTACTGAACCATTTTCTCAATGAAAACTATATAAAATCAAAACTGAATTTGGGGGTGTTCTTGGTGTTGTTGGAAAGCCCTTGGAAAGTTGGATTATTATTTCACAATTTCCAGAGCTAAGGTGTGAAAGATATTGATTTTCGAGTGGACTTTGTTGATGGAAACTCAAACAAATTGCAAAATTTTAGTTTGGAATGAAACATCAGTAGAGCCCTCAATGTGTTCACACTTGGGGCCAACAGCACAGGCTACATTAGTGTGTATGAATCCTACAGACACTACTGAATCGGCCACTAAGTTTCAGCAGTAAATAATTCCTCAAGAGGAAACTAAAAAAGCAAACTTGGTAGTGTTCCAGACCACAAACTGGAGAATCTCGCTTCAGGCACACAACACAACCCAATGACTCTCCCTGCCACTAGATTGCAAATGTGTTTTCCAAAAAGATTTGTGGACATGTACTACTTAGTTCTTACTGCCAAAATTCTGGAGCATAATAATGGGCCTGCTACTTCTTTTGTTTGAAAAATTAAATGTTTCAGGAAACTGCCTACTGTTAGTTTTGGGTATGGTATATTAACTACCAAGTACCTGATTATGGTACATTTGATGGAGGAACAAGAGGGTAATGAGGACTGCTATTCCCTCACCACTCTACTGGTTGAAATGCAGGTTCAACACTTGGTGCCATTGGGTGAGCCTGCATTGTTTGTAACAGCAGATTCCACTTCGATGCGGTTCACTCTCACTGTACCTAGAAGATACTCTGGCAGCTCTTGCTCACCTTTGGCCTGATCATTGTAGAAATAGAGCACATGTCACCATCAGTTATATATAAAGTCCCAACTCTTTCCATGAGGATGACATCGTACAAGGAACATCTGAATATGCAACCAAAAAATAATAATAAAATAAAAATTGATTACCTCAATCAAAATGGCAAGATCCACGACAACACTGGTGATGTATCCCAGAACCAGACCCACCACACCTCGTGCCACAGATGATGATCCAATGTCCACATCAATCTATCAAAAAACCCAACCCCAATTATAGCTTGTACACTTTTGAAGAAGATTCAATGGTGCAACAGCACCCAATGGCATCTCATAGATGTCATGTAAGCTAAGGTAGTGAAATGCCTAAGAGGACAGATATATGTGTTGTCATACTAGTGTATATTGGGGGTCCTTGCATCTTTCAAAGTTTAAGCATTTTGCTTTGCATACCTCAAGGAAGTTATTTTCTCGTAGATAATGGCAAGTCACAGCTCGGCCCAAGAGGCAAGCTTTGGTGCCCACTGCCCTCTTCACCATCCAGTAGCCCTGCCACAGAGTATCTTCTGAGTCAGAACCTATACTTTCTAACTCGTTATGTTACTTTTTTCTCCTGCTCTGAATTAGATCAAATCCATACAAAAGGTTTTCATCAAAGCAAATATTGTACCTCCACAATGCTTGGGATGAGTTTAAAACGAGAATTTCGGAATGCATCGTCCCCATTGGCAAACCTATCCAGTAATGAGCCTGGTCGAATAGGTCTCTCAGCAATGAAGTAGAATACCAAGCTATAATTGAATCTTGCTGGTACCTGACCACACCATGTGAACATGATCAGGCCATCCCCAGGACATTGGATTTTCAAATCCATGATGAGTCACTGTCAGATATTGAAAGACCATAAGGAAACTAGTTTGTTCCTGGCAGGAACAAGTCAACAAGAATTCGAGTTCTAAATGATGTTCTTCTCAGGAGTGAAATGGGTTGGGTAATAGGAGTTTGAGCAGAATTGTGAATTTTACCTGTAGATTTATAACCAGTATAAATGGTGCCTTCTTCCCTGCCTCTGACTGTTACACAAAAAAAAAAAAAATTTAAGCCTAGTGCATAATTTGAAAAGATGTGTTTGTCATCTCAGGTCAATTGATTCGCTGATGGTGGACAATATTGAATCCCAAGAGGATCTTCCTGTATGGATGGATGAACATGTATGCATCTGAACAAAACATACAGAGTGCAAAGGAGCAAGGTTACCTGCACACAGCAGCCAGGCTGCCTAGCAACATGGTCAATTTTGTGCTCTGCCTTGAACCAGTCCACTGCCATAAGTTTTAAGAGAGGCTCACCTCCTGATATCTAGTGGTCATAACATGTCACACTATGTACCATCAGGATAAAACTCATATATTAAGTCTAGTTGAAAACAAATAGACTCTGCAAAATAACATCATTGCAGATAGGTCCTAAGCATAACTACAGAACAACACTGCTATCTCTAGCAATCTCTTGGAATGGTCATTGTCAATCACAAGCAGCAGTGTAAACACACAGGAGAATCACAAGCAGGAGCATGCAGATACCTTTAGACTGTCTTGTTCATATGTGCAACTGCGAACCATGAAGCCTTTGCCACCAGGGTCTGACCAACCATTAGACTCATTTACAGTCCGGCACAATGATCCATTGAACAAGTTGAGATTCATCTCAACTCCTGGCACACCCCAGTCCAGCTCCTGGCCTATCCTGCTTGCTGCACGGCATTCCTTCCCACTCAGTGATGCATGAGGGATCTGTGCTTCCTCTGTGATCTCCATGTCTATGATTTTGCTTGCTATTAATTACCTTTTGACACACCAGAAGCATCATAGGAGTACAATGAAACTCTTCTGGGCCAAAGCCCTGAATTCAATTTATTGTTGGAAGATTTAGTGTTGTTGATTTTTCTTCTAGAAACTTAGATGACTATTACCTTTCCAGTGAGAGAGTAACAGGCAGGATAAGAAGCAACTAGAAAATTTGTACCAGGATGTTTCTTGTGAGAAAGGCCCACCATGACACTCCATGAACCTGCTCTGAATTTCTGGATTGCTGTCTGTAACCATTCATGCACAAAACAGTAACAGTAGGACTAAGGATTTTTGTAGTGTGTGATTCACAGTAGGTCCACAAGGCAATCCACTCAAATAATCTCAGATGCTAGATTATTCCTAGATTGGATTATAGCATTTCTTCTAGGATTGAGCCAGTGTTTGGTTGTCAAATATGGACAATCCTCCCAATCAAAAGAGTTATCCACAGTATTATCTGGTGATGCCCTTGCATCTGGGTAAATCATAATTTCATTCCTTCCCCACACTTCATCATATTCACTTTCTCAAGGACACTTATGTGATTAAAAGCTACTTACACCAACTCCAATGAAATTATCATTACAACATAACTATTGCTACGGACACTGCACAGATAAAATGTGGCAGGTGGAAAAGAATATGGAAAAGGAACAAGTGAACACAAAACTCATGCAAAGGTATGTCAAGAAGATGCTTTGGAACACAATGTAACCAAGAGCACATGGAGGTACAAACCATGTTGGGCTCCTTAGTAACCAACTCCTGATCTTCAGTCTCATCCTCCTCATCCTGGTCTTCAGCCATGATTGCATCATAGAACTCCTCATGGCATTCCAAATCCTGGGAGTCATGAGGTGAGTCCATGAATACTGTTGTCTCCCCTGGAAGCTCAGCTTTCTTCATGTCCTTCAAACTTAGGTTGTTTATGTGATTTCCAGGTGAGACAAGCCGAGGGGTTGCTGCAAAGACCTCCCTTATACCTAATAAAGACAATGTCAACTTTAAAGTTAGGTCTTGAATGCTTTGAGGGACAAAGGTCCTTCTTCCACAGATTTAGATTTCTCCACACCATGACCCAGTAGCATCCAATAGAAAACTGCTAATTAAATAGAGTCACTACATTGCAGTATAAAATAGGTTGAACATGAACTGAGGGGGGAATTGGCAAGGAAAATAAAGAGAAGGCCAACCTGCAATGCGGCAAAGTAAAACATAAGGGATAGTCTTATGGAACTGGGAATAATGCCTCTTCTTCCAGTGGCCCCATCCTGTTGAATTCACCTCCACTATCTGTGATACTAGTGATTGTGGAGTACCAATCACAGGCTTGGAGGGTAGAGGAGTAATCTCCCAGATGGTGGCTGCAAACCAAGGATATTGTTAGGACAATGGCAAGTCCAGCTCCAAGCCATTACGTCAGATAGGAACCACAATCAGAGGTTGTGCTGCAATGAGGCAATATTCCATTTGCTCCATGTATGCACATGATGAGAACTTACGATTGAGTTGAATACGCTGAAATCCAGATTTGATGGGCTGCTTCTTGTGGGTGGTAGAGATCTGTCTGATTGCTGCATCCAGCATGAGACCAACCCACAATCATATTCACTCATCTCTTTAAACTGGAGAGCATTGCTCAATCCCACTTTTATTCTGTTCTTTGTCATGCCAAGCAATTGGAAGAAAGTCTCTCATGAGTCAGGAAAAACCCGCTTTTGAAACTTGCTCACATAACAAGTGCAAACACAAGCAGGTGGCATTTCATACTGCTATTCTATTACTACTGCAACCATGCTGGCCACCCTGAGTAAACCAGATGCAAACCAATCTCATCAACAAGGTTTTCATACTACAGAGGACTTCTAGGAAAGCCACTCTAGGAAACTTAGTGTTTTAATACAACACCCTCGAGGAGTAATTGTTCAAAAACATACCAATTGAGAAACCTGACTACTGGCACTAGTATTACTTTCAACTATAGTAATTCTTACAATTCCTACAAAAATCAAATGCAAGGAGGCAATCTCACAATAAGAGCCATCCTGGTCACGGCGCCAGCTGCGAGAGAACAGGAAGTCTTGTCTGGAAAGAAACCTGAAATGCCCCAAGAAAATGTTCATGTCAGCTTTAACAGTTAGTTACTCAGAATAATGTCATTGATGGAGAGCTAAATAAACACCTCTTGGGATACTGACGATTGATAGCTGACCCAATTCTGATGCCAGGATAAAGGGTGAAGGAATAATATAATCAGAGCTAGTTACTTGCAAACAAAAAGATACTTGGTGATAACTTGGAGATGGGGCAAGTAGAGGAACAAGGAGAATTTCCCACCTTCTAAAGTATTTAGGATCAAAGGAGCCATATACAATGTCAGTATGACCATCAATCTCCTCCACAAGTTCCAAATTACCTGTCAACACATCCCATCTGCAGAGATGCACACACACCATCAAAATTCCTTGTCCATGTGCATGATTTGAAATTCTGGAATGAGTCCATGAGACAGGAAGAATGAAATCACAATGGTAGATCAAAACTAGTAACAGTGAAGTAGAGTGAAATCTGGAGTTTTTTAAGTTCAAGACAACAATTACTGGTATCTGAGTGACTTGTCCAAGCTCATAATCATGTCAAATATTGTATCTGGAGATGACTCTATAACTCCAACTGCCTTCAATATAGTCACTTTCTCTGCCTGCAATCCATAAAGGCAGATAGCTTAACAGAAGTAATATGGAAATGAGAAGTACTAGGTGCTAAAATTTGATTATAAGACTAACATGTGAAGAGGCAAACAAGAAAATAAAGAAATTGGAAACATAGAGAACTCTGACAGTAAAGAGAACCTTTGGAGCTGTGACATCCTCAAAGATGCGAAGGCCTGATCATTCAGCACAATAAATATATCATATATATGCATATATGGCATGCACAAAAGAATCACCTACAAGCTGCTGTCTGCTCCTCTGACAACCATATAGATAATCCATATGTTTTAAGTTCTGTAGTAAGTCAAAACCATTGACTAGAAGGACCACAAATACTCACCATTCACTGTGTGAAAGCATCTCCAATCCTCTTTCTCTACTGTATCTTCTCTTTGGTAATTATAGTAACAGTCTGAATCAGGTTCTTTAATTACCATGGTTGGCCTTCCTAACAGAGATTCTCGACCTGCACATAGACCGAATGTCAAGGACAGCCTTTGAAGCATTGCATTAATGATCCTCTCATTTTCTGACTAGAGGAACCAACACAAACATGAGTTTACTCTACACCCCAACACCTCATATAGGTTCAAAGAACTCAAAGACAGACCTGTGCCAATAGTGATGAGCTTTGAAATGCGTTTTGTGTATGACCTGTGTGAACGAGGCCCATTCATGTTGAACCTGCACAATTGGGGTGTCAGAAAACTGGGTAGGACCCTTGGAACAGAAATCAGAAGAAATACAAGCTAGAAACAACCATGAGCTTACAACCCAACTTACTCATCATCAGAATTTATGCTTCTGTTATTACTGCCATTCCTCCCACTGGCAAAGTCAGCCTGTATCACAAGGAACATTATACAAGTTACATCCCTCAGACAGAATCAATGTCAGACACCATCATCAGGTACAGCAATGAAGTAAAACTGATTTACCCTGAATTTCAACTTATCATTACCCTAGATCTCCTATTGAAGTCACTGATACTTTCTTGACATGAATACACATGCATATTTGAGAAGCTCATTCTCATGTTGGAACTATTAAGATTTATACTGTTCTGTTGCAAAGTAGGTAGTCTGTGCATATAGGAAATCAGCTGGAAAAAGTTGACAGGCACAATATTATCATGTCACCTGTTCCTTTGCATGTTGGAAGGCAGATATCCACTTCTCAACTTCATCCGCACTAGTGCAAGCAAACTGCTCAAGACCATACCAGACACAGTTAGTGATAACATAAAGCTAGGAGACTGCACCTACATGGAGCACAAAATTCATAAGGAGGTCACACTTACTCTTGCATGAAAGATCACAACAAAACCTTGGTGGGGAGGTATTACCTCTCCTTGTCTGCTGTGATCCAGACGGCTGTAAATCTTCAACACATACAAGGCCTGAAGAAGACCAAACCACATTTCAAATCAACCAGAGACATCACACACTAACCCCCATTCAGGATTTTGCAACATGATAAATAAGCAGATGCTCAAGTACAGAATACCCCCACCACTCCCCCTCCACAAGCTCTCACCATGAACCAACATTGAATATCAAATCCAGCATTTGAGGTCCAATGTCCTACATTGTGATGTGGACATTTCCAGATATCTTTAAAGGCTGACCTCCTACACATAAGATTCTTGTGGAGATACTCTCAGAATAATCTATCCATAAGATTGCAGAGAAAAACTCCAGAATTCCACTTATACAGTTCTGGCAAACCACCAAAACAAAAGTGAGAATTATGAGTTCAGTCGTAGTGCTTGTGGGTGGCACTTAAAAAGTATCAGACCATCATCACCTTCATCATGAATGGCAGTGACTAGCTGCTATTGACTTCCTCAGATCCTGACAGTGTGTGTAGCTATGTACATTACAATCAACTCAACATTTCCTGTAGCCAATTAATAAAAAAGCTGTGTTGCCTCATCAGTGATGTCAGCTAACACTCAAGAGACAGCTAATCCAAAAAGTCATTAGTCTCCTGAAGGTAATTTCCTGAGAATTACAGACAAGATTCACCAAAGATACACCTAATATCTGACAGACTGTTGGCTTCTCAGGGTGGTAAGTTTCACCCACCCTTCCATGGTACATTTTACGTCCAACGTCTTCCACCATCAAGTGATGACTAACAACCCCCCTCGTGATAGGAACCTGAAACAGCACAGCATCCTGAGAGAGTCAGAGATCATGAAGAAGGCCTCAGAACCAAACTGTGATTTATGGAAAGAAACCCAACAACACAATGAGAGAGAGTGAGTGTGCTGGAATTATAGAACCCAGATGCCATGGAGCAAAGGGTGAACTTACAGCTCTAGGATGTTCAACTGGATCGCGCTTGAACATGGTTACATACTTTCCCCTGATAACCAAGTAGCGTGCATGAAAGTACTGATAGCCCAGAGAATGTGTTCCCATGTGATACACCCAACCCCCATATGCAGGAATGCCATGGTCATTCTCTCTATCCGATCCTGTACTGGCCTCCATTTCAAGATTGCAGTCAATCTCAACTTGTCTGCCTCCTCCTGCCTTGACTGAAACTAGTTTCCTTTTGTTATTTACTGTTATATTATTGCCTGTCCTCAAAAGTGAAGCTCAGCCAGGTAGTTCCTGGAATGCCCCCACTACCTGTCAGGCCTACACAGATCCTCCTTTCTCCAGATAAGGCTCGTGAGGATGGATAGGAGCTGTCAAGATGCTTGTGTGTTCCCAGCTCTTACTATGAGAGTACAACCACAGTAGTTAGCTTATTAAGGCTCAGCTTCCAGCTCCAGATCCTTGCTGCCATCCCCAAATCCTCAGCAGTGCTCGATCTGTTCCAGATATCTCTGGTTCCAGGAAATTTGTTTGAACTTTTCACAACCTGTGTCATCACATGGACTTGTTTCTAGTCACCTGACTAGTTTTCTCCTTCATGGAAGAGATGTACTGCATTTCACTCTCGTTGGCAGATTCCGGCAATGCTCACTTGGTAGCAGACATGGAACTTGCATGGGCGTATAGTCAATCCAAGTTAATTTACTGACAACCTCTACCTAGTCCAGCTCTCACTAAGGTCGTCTGACTGGTAAGTGACAGGAAGCTCATAAATTTCTGAACATGATGTGTGCAGTGCAGCTCCTTTCTCTGACAGAGTGTTCTTCTTTGCTGACTCTTCAACTAAGCCTTCACTGCATGGCCAACACAAACATAATTGGCGAATTTCCCATCAATATCAAATCCGGTAGAACACAGATAAAAAGACGAAGAGCGAAGAGCAAAGAGGATGATAAACTCTGAGCCATCCGAGATAACGTAGACGGACGTGCAGAACCTCACAAAGAGGTCAAGGAAATAGCGGACAGATGGGGGATTAGAGACGCCACTTCCAATCGAAGGCGGAAAGCCATCGCAGAGAAGGTTTAAGGAAACTCCAGACCAGCCTTTTAGGATCCGAAATTAGAGAAATACCAAAAAGAAAAATATGCCAGGTGCCGACTAACGGAACAGTGTACCGGGATATTCTCAAGGAGACATCGACCACGGCAAGGCGCAACAAAGAAAGCCCGGCAGATTTGGTAACACTCCGAAGACAAATGATAAAAATTGATCTTCATAGGCGCATTGCATTCCAGAACCACAGTCGAAGACTGTAGCCATGGCATGTGAGGGATTTACCAACGAAGATGAAATCCACAACGCTAGTAGAAAGAACTGAAGAAAAGCATTCCTCAAAACAGTCTTCTGGAAGTCACAAAACTGAAACCAAAACACAATCCAGATTTCCAGCAGCAAAAAAAAAAAAAGACCAGTCCAAAAGCATCAAAAAGTTTCCAAGCATGCTGTAAAACACAAACTAATACACGCGCGCGCACACATCCCCCGACATTGCAACAAGACATCGGAAACCGGAAAAATGCGGGATGTACAGAAAGAGATGTAATTACCAGATACAACGGAAGATGCACCACCCGCGGAAACAAAGAGAGGGGGAGGTGATGATGATCGTCAAGCAGCAGCAAACCAGCTTCAAACGAGACGGGATTTGAAGCATATCGCGAACGCCAGCACCTGTTCTTACATGCACGGCTGGCCCCGAAATTTCTCTATCGCGGAACACGTCGCGAAGTGCAGACGCGGAAACAATCCGCGACGCACGCTCTTTCTCTCGTTCGCTGCGCTGCGACAAACGCTGTGCACGAAAAAGGACACGTCGAGGAAGAGCGAACGACGGCGATTTCGTCCGTGACGGGGTTGGCAGGGCAGGAGCTAGGTAGGTAGCATTTCGCGGTACTTTACTTTTTACCCTCTAACTCGATTTTACTAATAGTGACTTAGGGCAC
Organism: Sphagnum contortum; assembly: GCA_963920785.1. Lineage (NCBI taxonomy): Eukaryota > Viridiplantae > Streptophyta > Sphagnopsida > Sphagnales > Sphagnaceae > Sphagnum > Sphagnum contortum. The sequence continues at coordinate 3,859,108 of OY987288.1, forward strand.
GTTTCCATGAGGGCCAAGGCGAATTGACCCCCACAATGGAATCATGGTCAAAACCTCAAAACCCATTTAAGTGGCCATATTATTTAGGCCCGAAAATTTACAGATTTTGGAATTAAGGACCCTGATTTACCTTAAGGAGATGATGATATTCACAAATATTTATAAGCAATTTAAATGAGTTTAAATGGCGTTTTTACCATGATCCCAATGTGGGGGTCAATTCGCCCTGGCCTTCCCATGAGTGCCTGCCCACTGACCCACAATTTGTACTTTCCTCACCCAAATAGGCCAGTTGGGATTTTAATGCCAAAAGTTCCAAAACCCACTCAATAATTAAGTGGGTTCCTACTATTTCTAGGGATGGCCCATCCCTAGTACCCCCCAAGACCTAGAGACACCCACCTCACAAATGCCAGTCACAACATCATCTCAACACCAAGTTATACAAGTGCAAAGATACTCTGACTTGGTCCAGGTTGCATTAACTCCCTTCACCTCTGAAAACTGGCCAGGTGTGAGTTACTTTCAAAAGTACGTACTGTAGATGATTTATACAATGGTGAGTGTTGTCTTTACTACCTACGAACTACCACTTCACAATGTGTTGTTAATAGGTGGCAGCCTTTTTTTTTTTTTTAACTGGCGAAATTTTGTTAAAAATTGAAAATTCAATATTTTTAAAAAAAAAGTGATTTTGACAATTTTTAGTCATCAGAAGGAAGGAAAAAAAATGCAAACTTCATATATTTTCATTGTGCATAGGCAAAAATATAGAGGGATGATTAAAGATTTGTTCTTTATTTCTGGTTATATATAGACTTATGATCATATGTCTATATATACCCAATTTTTATGCCAAAAGGGGGTCTAAGATAAGAGGGTACTCAAATCCTACACTAATGAAAAAGTTTGAGTGATTATTATACCCTTACCTTATGGGTGAAGACAATTTTTTTAAATTAATTTTTATTTCGAGGGTATGTTTTAAAAAACACCATCGGCTTGGAACAATGTTGGGCGGTTCTTGGAATGAGGGACAGATACTCGCCAGTTCTCAGCCGGAGTATATACCCGCTTCTTACCCACCAGTTCTCAGAACAGGTTTAAAGTATACGACCACGGCCCTGAACAAGAATGAAAAGGTCCAAGAACCGGCCAAAGAACTTCCAGTTCTTTCATGAAAACCGCCAAATCTTTAAGGTTCTTGAGAGGAACAACTGAAACTGACGATTCTTTTCGATCCTGCTTTGGTTTTCAAAGAACTGAAACAGATGGTTCTTTCATTCTTATGTGTAAGGGTGAGGCAGCCCTGGGAAGGGCTTCCATTAATGAAAAAGCCCTCGGTTGTCAGGGCTTCATTAATGGAAGCCCCTCCCAGGAGTGCCTCACCCTGCATAGCATAAAGCAGGAAGCATATGACAAAGATATTTTTATGAATTTATGTAGGATTTATGATAAAAATTGATGGTTCAGATTTAATGATGCACCAATTGATGGAGGATATATATTATCAATGTTTTGAAAGATTGAGAGAGTGAGCGATGTCAAAAGTGTGTCAAACCGTTACTGGACACATCTTCAAATAAACGGGTTACAAAAATCTTTCAATTCTAGAGTTGCAAAGTATGATGATTCGTATTCAGACCCTTTTGAATTGAAGATTTTTCAGATTATTTCTAAATCGCTGTTTTGATTACGTAGTTTAAGATGAATGTGTCAAGTTTGTGAATAATGCAAATCAAACTAACCTAGATGTTCTTGAGGAGTTTTTTGTATTGCATTGAGAAGAATTTCATGATGTGAATTGTGAAGTAGATGATGGTGTCAATCTTTGTCCCATTGTTGTTTATAAGAGGGGAGTATGTTTTGCAATGTAGATCCAAAAAAGTTTGAACGTGTAATGAACAAGGGACATCAAAATTTCAAGCATATTGAAACTTGGGCAGAAAAAGTCTTTTAAAATTTCCAACAGCATCATGGGTTTCATGCTGAATTAAGCATTGTTGATCTATCAAAACAAAAAAGATGTGACTTCATTTGTGGGCATGCTTTCTCTTTTCATGCTTCAAATTATGAAGCAAGATAAGTCATTTTAACCTCCAACTAACATTTCTAGCATGTTTTGTGTAGTTGGTTGTCTCATATGGTTTAAGCAAGAACAAAATATAATAGAAAATGGTGTAAACCTTGGAAAAAAATTAAACATTCTCATTGATGTCAATTATCACAAAGTGAAATTAATAACAAATCGGGTTGTCCTACAATCTTTTGAAGTTGGACTTGGACGTTCTATTACTAAGAGTGACATTCTAACAATTGATCAAGAAGTTATGATGTTTATTTTCAATCATTGTTCATTGAAAACTCCCAAGGGATTGAATGACAAATTCTGAGCTGGTTGAGAGATGTGTCAAGTGGATGATTGTGATTTCGCCCTTCATGTTGATGTTTTTGCAATTTTCATGATATACGCCATCACCATCAAAGAATTAGAAAGTGGATGTGAATCAATACAATGTTCAAAACCAATGTCCTATAATCAATTGTCCAAATCCATTAGTGATTGAATGTTACAAAGAATTTGTGAAACACTTACTAGTTTGAAGGAAGATGAGAAAGGTCCACACCTTTTTTCTTAACTCCAAAAACTAAGGTGAAAGTGAATGACAATGTCTAGTTTATGAAGTCACCAATGAGGAAAATGCCTTGGCTACCACCACACAATGTGTGACACAAGATATTGAAGAGCTAAAGGGGAAATGAATTACAAACAAAACAAGCCATGCAACTAACATCACAAGGATGGAGTAAGCATTGGTTTTGGTTGATATGAAATGCAAAGAGCTAGTCATTAAGATGTTAAAAACTACAACAAATACAATTAATTGAAGAAATGCATTGTGAATCGGGTTGTGAAACGAATCATAATTCATGAGGCTTTGAATGGAAACAAATTAATGTATCAAAAGAAGCTTATGAAAAAAATTGTACCAAGTATCAAACTCTTGTAGTATGTTTTGGAAATTCCATTTGCAAGATTGCATCCTATTTCTTTTGTTATTTATCAAGTTTGATTTTGTAGTTTTAGTTATTTATTGTTGTTCATGAGAGTGAGAATAAGCTTTTGTTATTTCATTGGCTTGACAAAGAGGGAAAAAGTAAGGAAAATAAAAATAAAATAAATGTGTCAATCCCCCCAATATGTATGTTTTGGTTATTTGTTTTCAAGAAGTTAAATTGAAAGTGGCAAATTATATTGAAGAAGGTGTGTGTACTACTAAGGTTCCAAACCTTCAATAAGGTGCAAAGGTTGAAGACAACATGCTTGCTACTAATCCAAACGATGATTGATATGATGGAGAAGCATGAAGCATCCAACCAACAAAAAATATTTGAAGAGAAGCAAAAAGCATATGAAGAAAAAGGTGCTGATCAATACATGCAATAATTCTCATCTGAACTCTAGTAATCAAATTGGGCACCAATTTCATACTTGTTAGAATGTCAATGTGATGGTGATGGATCCAACTATGTTAGTTGATCTTCTTAGTCATGGTAAGGTTTTTGATATTTCCTCGATGACGCCAAAGTTGCCAAACACCAACATTTCTAATCCAAAATGAAAATTTTCACAAAACTTACAAGCCAATGCAAGTACATGAAATTTTGATTTGAGGGTAGTGAGACATTCTACAAGGCATGATTCATTTTGATTTTCAAATGCTAGAAATAGAAATCATTAGTTCATTGAGCATGGGTGAAAATTGTTTTGAATGTTGAACATTTTTTGAAAATAAATGTTTTTTTTTCTATGGTACCTTTATTGCATAGTTTATCATAACGTTAATTAGTAGTCTGAATTTATAGTAATTTAATTGGATTTTTTTAAATAGTCATTATAATTTATGTTTAGACTCTGATTATAGTTTTCAATTATTAAAATATTTTTTTCTTAAATGAGGTTTTAAGAAATTTTATTTTTAAAAATAGTTGTAAAAGACTAGAGAAAATTCCATGGTCTAGAATTAAGCAGTTCATACAAGCACTGACCTGGTGGATATTGAAAAGAATCAATAACCAACCAACACTTGTCCTCACTCATAACTTGGATTGAAATAATGCCAGTTTTTTCCCTCTTGCAAAGCTGCTGTATATGTAAGTTAAAAGCTCAAGGGCCAAGGCAGGGCATTACAGAACTTACTGGCCTACACAAGGCAACAATTGAGCATTGCCTAATTTTGGGAATGCCCTCACCCTTGTGCTTTACCACCAAACCCTAAAGAGTAGCATTGAGTTTTTAATTTTTCTCACAAGAAAATACAACGCCGAGCTTTACAAAAATGGAATGCTTGCAAGAACAGAACTTTCTGTTTTCGAAAAGCCCAATGGGATTTTATACTCCGCAAGTCACTCTCTAGATACACTAAAAAAATTATCCCCATTCCCATCCCTCAAATTACCATAGGCAAGTAGGTAAGGAATGTGGGTTGTTACTAGCTAGGTAAAGTAGGTAAGGCAGTTGGTGGATAGTAGGTAGGCATATTTGCATGTTGATGGGTTAGTAGTTGGTTAGTACCTAACTAACTAGAGGTTAATAAATATCATGAAACAAGGGGGTGTGTCAGTCACAACTGTGGCCTTTGCCATTTACATTACAAAGTATCTTAAGGTAAAAGAAGAATTATAGAAACTCAAATATTTCACCATCCAAAAATATAATCTTCAAAAAATCCTCTTTAAAAAAAACCAAAATCCTTCAAAATATTAGAACTCTGTAAACTAATCTCAAGTTTCAACACAAGCCAAAATATATATCATCTTTCAAAAAATCTTCATATGAAAATAGACCTATTATTTATTAGCTAAGGGCCAAAATCCATTAAGCTACTATACTCTATAATGAATCTAAACACAAGGCCCAAAATTGTTTCTTGTCCATATACCATCCATCCAGCAATGGTGTCCTGGTTCACTGGTCGGTGACACTGGTCGGTGTTAGTATTTGTTTCCTCCGCATTCTTTAATTCGGTAGTTGAGTTGTCAAGCAACCGACACCACTATGTTCCTCCTCTTAGGTTTCACCAAAGATAGGTCCCAATTGGGGCTTTTTTGGACCATATTCTGAATCCCAAAGGTGGTCCCACTAATTTTCAACTATAACTGGATACAAGTTTTTTTTACACCTGAATAGCATTCTTTTGTTGTGTGGACGAGCAAAAGTTCTGGTTATGATGTCAAAAGTTCTGGTTCTGTGTGGATGAGCAAAAGTTCCTGATGTGCATTGACCATTGGGCTGATCCAATAGATGTGACAATTGTTTCAGAGTTCTCCTTTTGGTGTGTCATTAGAGACAAACACAACTTTTTAGCTACTTTCTAAAAGCTGACATTGCAAAAGAACAAGATTTTAACTTACTTGTTTTTCATATTAAGTTACTTATGGTCCGTTCAGACGTGGAGATAATGGTAATGATAAAATGAATAATAATAACCTTTGTTCAAACTTGAGACAAGTGTTGTTTGTAAAATAGTTGATGTGGCATTGTTATCAAGCAAACTTCTGAAGTTAGGAAGATGTTAGTTTATTGTCACCATGATTAAAAAAAATTCAGAAAATGAAGATTTACGGTTTTAGCACAATCAATAGTTTAATAGTTTGAGATCTTAGTTAATAGCTTATCGACAAGGTTCACTATCTTGTTCGCCCCACCATCACCACGCCTAATCATCGTTTCATTCTCTCATGGCCTCACCATCATTGCATTTCACTTTCACCATTGTTTTGCTTTCTTGCATGCTTCACCATTGTTTTGTTTTCTTGCGCATCTCATCGTTACATCATTGTTCAACAACATCTATGCATTTGCCATTGCCATGATCATCTATAGCATCAACAAAATCAAGCATCACAAGTGTGATTATTGGAGGCTCTGGATGTGGACAGCTCAAGAATCAATTCAAAAAATATTATAAAAGAAAGAAACAAACGTCAAAGAAGTGCAGGTTCCTCACAACAGTGCAAATCCAATTGCATTCAAGAAGAGGTGGATCCAATGGACAATCTCAATGCTTTTGATTTTAAAACACATGTTAGAACCAACAGACATCCAACACATGGAACAACAATAATTCCTAAAAGCATTGGAATCAAAAGGAAAATATCATCAATATTCATGTCAGTGATTGAAGCCAATGATAAAAAGAACAAGACATTAGTGGGCACTATGGACCATATCAATGCAAATCAGTTTGAAACTGAAAAAACTGAACCAAGTCCCATGAAAATACATTCAAAAAACAATTCAGATATCTGATATAAAGGGATAAGAAGGCTTACAAGATGAATAAGAATTTGGTGAATGTTACATCCAATCTCAATTCTACAGTGTGCCATGCTTCATAAAAGATCAAACGTAGATGCATCCACTCATCAACATTTTTTAATCTCCCTCTAATAATATAGTATTCCCGAATAATCAAGACATAAATGAAAGTAATTGCTAATAATGAAAAGTAATTGCCACTTGAGCATTAAACTTGACAAGAACATTGAATTTGATAACATTTGAATTCGATAAGATTTGTTAATTCAATGACAATAGTTCAATTCATTTGACAACATGGATGTTGACAACATTTGAACATTTCAATTCCATTTCAACATTAAATTGGACATCATTTCACATTTGAAAATTTCAACCATTTCATTTTTGCATGGCATTTTTGTAACAAATATATTACAAAATGTAGTATCTTGATTCTAGAAAAACATTTATCAAATGATCAAAAGATCCATTATCAAATAGGAGGGATGCAATTCAAAATTGAAAAAAAATAACAAATTTGAATTGTACATTTACAATCGATTTGATGTTAACAATAATTCATTTGAGTTCAATAGTTCAATGACAATAATTTAGTGGTTCATTTCAGTTCAATCACAATAACTCAATTCATTTGATAATATCATGCAACTTGATGATAATTTTAACTTATTCATTGTTTACATGTTTTTTTGTTCCTTAGATATCTAATAATTGGTTAGATCAAACATTGATTAGATCCTAATAGTTCATTACCTTCTAATTGAATAAGTTTTGCTTCAGTGAGTCTTGCATCCATCCTATTGTTTTGATTCCTTCTTATTACATCTTGTGCATTTTCATGTTCTAGTTACAACATCAACACAACTACATCAACCTCCCTTTTGTCTAATATCATGTTATACAAAATGTAACAACACATAATTACATTAAAAAAGAATTGAACATGCAAATTTTTTCTCAACAAAAAATGTATGAATTTTTTTTTTATATCCCCAAAACATTTTCCACTCCACTTCTCCCTTAATAAGATGTCTATTGTAGAATGTTTCCAAAAGTGTGTGTCTGATGTTTGCACTTTGCTTATGAAGGACCATGAGCTAGGGCAAAGGCAAATAACCCTTGTTGCCAATGATGTAAAAATGAATGCCATCACATGATCCGTGTTCATGATCTAAGAAGCCATTGCAAGTAGCTTTTTGGTAAAGGTTAAAAAGTCGCAAAAACTATAAAATCATTCATAAACCAAAACAATCTTATAAAGACATCCCAAAATCACTTTTCGTGATCAACAATTGCTTATAGTTACATGTTATGAACTTTTAATTTGGATTTGTAAGAAAAATAATAAATAGCAAAAACACCACTAGGTTTCTGAATGTGAATTTGCATATAATCAATTACATCATGAATAGAAAGGAAGTTACACCAATCCTTGAAACCTACCATTACCCTTGATAACTATCACCTCCAAATCTAGCTTTTAATCACAACATTCATTACTAAAACAAACTCATGCAAAACCATGTTTCAAAAACCATGTTGTATTTTTGGCCTTGACTGCTAATCTCCAACCTCCTTTGTCATTAGCAACTTGAAATCACAAACAAATTGAATTAATTAGGACAACAACATTTTTCATTCCTTCAACTAACAGTACATTATCTAATGCCAAGAAATCCTCCATCCAAACCCCCATTATATTCATTGTCTCACTTTCAACCTTAGAATACAAAAAATAACCTCTTGCAACCTCAAAACCACATGGAAAAATTGGATCAGCAATAACAACTCTACATGTGGAACCATTACAAACAAGATGTACACTAAGAAAATAAAATCAAAAGCAAAATCTTTGAGCAATTGTGTGAATAGAATAGAGAGAAATAATTACTACAAGCGACTTAATAGCAACACAAACAATGATGATGTAGAGTGGCCCCCATGGTAACCTATTAACCATGAACAGTAGCGACCATGAAAATTTCAATAAAATCTTTGAACAACTGCAAGAGGAGGACAAAAAAGGAAAGGAACAACTACTAGCAATGTAACAAAATCACACATAGTAATGATGAGGAGTGGCTTTCATAACAACCATGAAAAACATTGTAGTAACAACCCTAAAATCTTGAACAAAGTTTTTGAACAACTACATAAATAGAAAATTGAAAGAAAGGACCAAGTACAAGTGACATAACAACAACACAAAATAATGATGACATAAAGCAATTTCCACAACAACCATAAAAAAACATTATAGTAACAATAGAGAGATTGCGAGTGATGTAAAAACTTCCATGACAAAGAATGATGCAAGAGCAAAGAAAAAATGAACGAGAATAGAAAGAAGGGAAAAGAGATGGAGAAGAAATGGAACTTGATGACTATTTTGCAAGTGTTAGAGAACTATTTTGCCATCATGATTAGAGTTTGATGACAATGTTAACTCTTGGCAACATCATGAATGGAAATGTGCATTTTGCAACTACACAATGTACATGCATACCAAAAGGTAATAAGGTAGAACAAAGATAAGAAAAAAAGGTAGAAGGTACCTATGGCAACTAAAAAGACTAATTACGTGTCCTAATCACCAACTTAAACCCATCATTGTTGTATTGCCAAACCTAATTGACCCTTAACCTAAACATGCCTATATACATGTGAATATTATTGCATATAATTAATAATCATTTTAACTTAGATTATTCAACCCAAATAAATTACATGTTTCACAAGATTAAAATATATATTTTGATGACTTTACATTCAACATCAATAAGAATTATGAGTTATTTATTTTGTTGCGCTTTTACTTAATAATCAACATTGCACTTTTGCCAATAGTCCCTTGTATTGATTTATTCATCTTTCACAACAATCAAGTTCATCAAATACCAAGTGTTCTTTTAGGTTGACATAGTGTAAAATTGCTTGATATTTTTTTTCATGGATCAAAATGGAATTAGATGCAAAAGATAAAATATCCAAAAGTTGAAAAAGTTGGGACAATGAATGGAAATGGAATGAATTGGGAAAGACAATTTTGAGGAAGTCAAAAAAATTGGACAATGGATGAGAATGGAATTAGTTGGCAAAAGATGAAATCCAAAATATATTTATCATTTCCTTAAAAGGAAGGAAGAATAATAAATAAATGTTAAATAAAAATATTTTTAAATGACTTTACCTATTTTGCCTTATAATTTCCTTGTTATTTTACCTTCCATTTCAAAGCATTATTAATTATCCAATAGATATGTGGGTTAGCGAAATTGAAAGTCAAAAAAATTAGTGAACAAAATGTGGGTCATGGGCAATGGAAAATTTGGGAAAAAAATGGATGAACTGAATACCATGAAAGATTTTAGGTGGTAATGATTAGTTATATAATCAAGTCTAAATTGATTATGCTTAATCTAACTAAGTTAGGTTAATTTAGTTTAGTATGTAGTTTAACTATGAACCAATTCTAGTGAGAACATGTTCAAGTTAATTTGTGAATTGGGTGTAAAACTCAAGTTTTGTGATCTCAAATCCTTCTTTGATGATTTGAGATTTAAAAATATGATGTGGTATGTTTTGCAGGTTTTTCTTATGTTTATGTATTTTTCATCACACATGGTGTTTGTAATTTCATTTTTATGTTTTTGGGCTTGGATTCCTAGGTGTTGTAGGTGAGTTCATTTTGGTTTGGATATGGTGTACCATTCAAAATTTTATTTGTTATGTTTCGTATGTGCAACAACAATGATCATTGAAGGCACCGAGGTGGTAACACATGACATATTGCGCCAAGAATGCATGTGTGTATCAATGTATCAATATGATTATTTATAATATTAATATGAAATTTCAAGCTTTTAAGCAATCGCATGATGAATATTATCAAAAAATTTGCATGTTTACCTAAGATGGCAACTATTGGCTAGTAATTAAATGCATCAAGATTGATAGGAAAATTCTCATTGTCACCTATCAAGGCCTGGCCAAGAGATTATTGGATGAGTGCAATAAGAACAAAAAACAAGCGTTGGAACCCACATAGTTGGCAACCACACCATGCATCTACGGGTTGTTTCTACAGTCATTTTGACACAATGTCAAAGGCTTGCATGTGGGATTTTTCATGGTTCAGATCCCCATTACCAAATGTAGTTCTGACTAATCACAGTTTTTCAATTTGATCCCATTCTAGAAAAGGATGCTGAGCACAGGTGATGTAGGCATTGGAGTAAAAAAACATTTGAGACAAGATGTAACATCTGTTGCAAAGTTGCTATGGTTGAAGTTGCTTTTCTCCAGAGAGCTCGGTTGCTCAATCAGAAACACTAATAATGTTGAAATATGGTGCTGAATAAAAAAGAGCATTGGGGTTGCTCCCAAGATTTCTATGTTTGTATCCAACATCTGTAGACTATTATCTGTGGGGTGAGTCCAATGTTGCTGACGTGCTACCAGCTTGATGATGATGTTGTTGTGCAGCATTCCTCCACCTGCAAAGTTGGACAAATGGCAAGGAAGTAACCCATTTTAAAACAACTTGCAACTGAAGGGATGCAATGATTATCAATTGACTCTTCTCTCTGTGTTCCTCTCCGCATTTGGGCCTTCATTGACTCTCTTGTAATTTGCTCTTGGAAATTGTGACATTTGGGTCAGTTGCATCTTTTGCATAAGATGTTCAAGGAACAGCAATCCTTATATCCAATCATTGTGTTGACTGATTTTTGAGTGCTTTCTGGTGAACAAGGAACAGAAAACATCCAGAAAACGTAGGGTCATATGGGAACCATAGCAGATTTACCAACTATTCAGCCTCAGAATAATCCTCAGGAAGTTTGCAACCAAAGATGATCCTTACCTGGATTGGAGATGACGAAGTGATGTGGAGCACAACCCCTTGAAGAACTTGAAACCTAGAATATGAAGCTTTGGAGTCTTACAACATTGAATTGCAGAAAAACTTGGACAACTCAGGGTTCTGCCAAGGAGAACTACAGAGACTTAGATACCGATTTATTCCCCTAAGAGAGTAGTTGCTACCCATATGGAAAGGTGGGTTTTATGCTAATCCTTGGCAAGACATCATCTTCAGAACATCTCACAGTGCTGCATGTACAACAGAACAACATTATGTTGCTGCAAATTCAGTTTTATGAATAGCAGCTCACTCTTGTCTGCCTTCTTTACCTGCATGCATGTGAAACACAACCCACATCTTGAAAGCACACTTCATTGCATGTATCACGTAACCATGGAATTGTTTATCTATGAGGTTGGTGTGTCTGCTCAGGATTGTTGAACCATCTATCTTCCACAAGTGCATACTACCAAACAAAATACAAGTATGACACCACTATTCCATTAATTCACTGCAAAAATACTTGCTAAACCCAAGTAATCACCAACTGACAATTTCCTCTCCAAATGTATCCAGCCCCAACCCTGCATAGTCAACATGCAATAAACATCGTACAACACGAAGTGGATGACATAGCACAACTTCTCACTGAGTTGGCAATGCAGTACAAATCTGAGCTCATTGTACTACACAGTTGTTAGTAGCATTAGAAGTTCTATGATTGTCATACTGAATTTGCAGAGCACTCAGATTGCCCCATGATCAGAAGTTTCATACTGGAGCGTTGTACTTCCATGAGTCTCAAAATAGATATCATGCAGTGTTTCTGCAATGGTTACAATCCACAAAGAAGTGACAACATGAACTGATTTGCTTCGACCATGGCAGCAATATTTTGGAGGCACGCCACATGGTGATGATGAAGGTGGCCATGGTCAAAGACATTATTGGGATCTGTATCTTGAAGACCTTGTTTCACCAGCTCATCTAATTCCAGCTTATGATACCATATGGGCAGCATGATTAGAGTTGTTTTCTCACAACTGCAGCAGACCACTTCACTTGCTCCTTTGTTGTCACACCCACAACAACAGCACCACTATTCACATATTGAGAAACCATCAGCAAAACATTCTCCATCTCATCCATCTTGAATTCACAGCCTTGGACCTGCTTTGTTGAAACTGTGTTTTTTTTATTGCACTAAGGAACAGAACGACATATCAACTAGCTGCTAGGGTTTAGGATTTGTTGCTGTTCATATTGTCTGGGATGATTACATCAGCTAAATGCTACTCATCATGCACACTCTCAAACAGCTGGCCACAACTTCCTGGTTATGTCAAAAAGTATCATGATTAATGACATCAATTCACTTCACAACAGATTTTTTTTAAATCATTCAATCGTCACTGGTAGTGTGAAGCAGCAGGGAGCCCAAGTGATTTGGTATAAATGGGAATGTGGTGCCCAGCACTCTCTAGCATTCCTGGATTGCTGCCTGGCATTCCCATCGTGCTGCCTGGCATTCCAGTGTCCTGCAGTGCCATGAGTGGTGTAGGCTTGTTGCCCACCACCCTTGGTGTCCTCCATGCCACTCGGTGAAGGTACCATATGTTTCCTCTCACCTTAAAACTGCAAAAGCTTGAACTACAACAACTGCCTCATTGCACAATGGCTCTGCCCCACATGGCAAGTTCAAAGCAGCAACAGTTAAAATAGGAAGTATTCCATGATGTTCCCGAAAAAATGAACTCACAGTTTGCAAAGTAGCACCTGGTATGACTTTCCTCAAAATATGGGACCAAACAAAAAAACTACATTTCTGTAGTCTCCCCTTTACGAGCAGAGTCAATGAACCACTCTTGTGATGTACTACAATCTTGTCTTCAAAGCAACAACAATTAAAATAGGAAATGTTCCATAAAGTTCCCAAAAAATAATGTCACAGTTTGCAGTAACACCCGGTAATTGTCCCTCAAAATATGGGATCAAATGAAAAACTATATCATTTCTGTAGTCTCTCCTATTACAGACATGAGCCAATAAACTACACTAGTTGTTGTACTCCAATCTTTCTATGGTTCAATCTCATCTGAATTGTTTATCTACAATTGTACAACAGCATAACCCAATGAGAGCAGCAACAGCTGCAGGCAAGCCATTCAACCTACAGCTCCATAAGAAGTTCAAAAGTGCCCTTCATTGTTGTATGTGTTGGAGAATAGGAACACAAAACCTCAACTCACACTAAGGTGCGTCAATTTGGGCGTCTGACAACAAATGCGTCATATATTGCTGCAAAGTAGAATTTCCCACTATCAGTTCCCTCCAATGTTGCAAACACCAAAAGAATTGCTACTACAGAAACAAAATCAATCTTTTGCTACGCCATTTTAAACTTACTCTGCCTCAATCCATCCACAGAGAGTGAAACCTGAAGGCCTTGAATGAAATGATGTTGTGCCAGTGCCATTTGCAAAAAAAAAGGCTGGCTTCAATACAAAGAGAAGCTCAATTGCATATAACAAATTGTTAAGTACCCAGAAATTTTAATACATAAATTACTGAAAGTCTGAAGAATTGGGAAAGAGAACGTACAGAATGATACATATACGGAGACTTTCCTTGACGCTCAAAATGCTTTGCCATGATTGCAAATTGAAGTGGGCCCCACTCTTCCTCCTCAAATATGTTCCCTATTGCAGTTTTATACAGCTGCCAAAAGAAATGACACCATTGAGGAGTTTTTAAGATACTTCACTAATTCAGTGGTTTCAGAAAGTCTTCCTAGTCGTCTTCCATCAGGAGTCCAAAATGCCTCCAAAAAAAAATTGATATCTGTGATGGTGCTGGACTTTATAGAAGAAGTTCATAGCCATTCTACCTTCGTAAGCATCCATCAGGAGTCCAAAATGCCTCAAGAAAACTCATTGGTATCTCTGATGATGCTGGATTTTATGGAACATGTTGATGGAAGGAAATACTCAAGACCCAGACTACAAATTGACAACTCAGGAGCTCAAACACAAATATAACTCAGAAGGTGGTGAAAGTGCACCTCAGTGGCATCAAAGAGAATATCAGTGCCTGCAGGATAAGAACTGTATGTCTGACTTATTCTTGGAACCCCTGACCTTGTGCTGCAGGCCAATCCCCAGGTCACACAACATGCATCTATTGCAATTGCAGAAAAATTCTCCACAACAACAGTTTGATGGTAACATGGCAAGTGCAATCATAACCTTATGAGAGTCGCTCACAAAGTGTCAGGCCATCATGTTCATCATGAATAGCAGTGACAAGTTGCTATGACTTCATAGTCATGATGCCTGACAGTGGGTGTAGATGAGTATGTAATAATTCCACCCAAAATTTCAGGCAAACCATTCTACAAAATCTGCATCGTGAGTTTTTTGTTGCAGTTCCTGAAGCAACAGGAAGACACCGTCATGATGTTGGCTAGCACTAAAGAGATGTAACAGCATCATACACATTGTTCTTGTTTGGTAAGATGATGATCTTGCTGGTGGTCCAGGAGTTTCAATACCTGTTGAAGAGATTGTTGTCATTGCTACAGAAAGGACCTGAAGAAATTTTCTGGAGTTTACAATGAGAGAAACAAGGGAGCTAACCTGATATTTGTATAGAAGAAGCTAAGCCCACTGAAGACCACAAAAAGGCCAGCATTTCGTAATCCCCTCCGCACTCGCCTCACCTCCCATATTGAACTTGTTGGTTTTGGCCTTGAAGCTCCTAAAGTCTACTTTCCATGCCACAGAAAGGTTTTACACATGTCAGAAACACATTCGGGCATTGATGGTTTTGGCCTTGAAGCTCCTACAGTCTACTTTCCATGCCACAAAATGGCTTTACAAATGTCAAAAAAACATTCAGAAATTGATGATGAGCTCACAGGAATGAGGAAACACAGGACATCTTCAAACCACAAATTGAGACCACGATCTTTACACCGTCTGATGATCAGCAAATTCTCTTCAATCTATGCCTTGAATCATAACCACCAAGAAGAATCCAGCTCTTGAAGAAGACAAAAGACAGTTTTTTTTTCTAGGGTTCAATATCCCAAGCATTAAATCAGATCTGAAAATTGCTGCTGCTGCTGCTGCTTCAGACATGTAAATCCAGATTGAAACCCCTGAGAAACCAAAAAAAAAACAAAAAACAAAAAACCGAAGATGCCGTTGTTCTAACCACCGATGCAGAAGAGTTTATGATGCACGAAATCAAAAAGAGAATAACGAACTTGAGATTACGCACCTCCCATACATTCCCTGATGCCATTGTAACGCTCCAATCTCTCGTGACGAAGACCAGAGGACGCCCGTACCTGCAACTGCATGTTCTTGAAGAGTGAAACCCTAAACCTAAAACCCTAAAACCAAACCACTGAGAACGCCCGGGCAGTCTGGCGAATGCCGGCATATTTTCTCAAGATGCCGTTTCTTCCGTTGGCGAGGCACTGGCGAGGCACTCTTGGTGGGCTGCTGCTCTATTTACTTAGTTTTATAAAACTATATAATTTTATTTATTTATTTATTTATTGATCTGTATTTGCTTCTTCCTTTCTTGCTCTTCCTTTAAACTTTCTTTTATGTAATAATCTAGAAAAAGAAAATTCCTAAATTTAAGAAAATCCTTTAAATTAAATCAATCCCTTCAAATCTTAATGGTTGTAAGTAATCAGGGGTTTTTTCTTTTTTCAACTTTGTGAAATCATGATATCCAAATTGTGGCAAAAGTTTCCAAAATTTTGGCAAAATAAGTCGAAATTTACACCAGGGAAAAAACAATTCCAAAATTTTCCCAATTTTTGCATTAAAAAAAACAACAAAATTTGCTAGGAAAAAAAAAAAATTCAAAATATGAAAACTCAAAATTTAATCCATGATGTTAAGTTTTAACCTCATCTTGTTTTGATAACTTTCAATAGATACAAATTTTAGTGATTATTTTAGACAACTTTTGTTGATATCGCAAAATTGAAAAAAAAAAACCCAATTACATTACTAAATCAATCATTACTTTATTTCAATGATGAAATTATATTTCATTAGTGGTGTGAAATATCAACTTAAAAATTTGAAGCAATCATTGACAATGGGCATATAAATCAAGGGCCCATAATTATGTTTATAAAAGAAAAAAAAATCAATTTTGATATAGTAAATGACATCATTTTTAAATATATATATATATATATATTTAAATAAAAAATATATTTTAGATTTATGAATTGATTAGATGAAATTATTATGTTCCAACAATTGACAAAAGAAATAAAAGGAAGGTTAAATAGATTGCAGATATATTGTTGAATGGTGCTTTTCACTTAATGTTGGGTGGAATGCATAGTGAAGTGGGGACATGTTTTGCAATAATGGATGAAGGTTATAGTCTCCGTTGAGTTGCTAGTCCATTGCAATAAACCATTATGCAATTATTAAAGGACAACATGATAAAATGGATGTTGCTTGGAGAATCAAGGAAGGTGACTCTATCATCATTGACATTGATTTCAAAGAGAGAAATCAAGGTGTCATGGTTATGAATGGTGTGACATGAATTGTTTCAAATACAACTATTAAATCACTAACTAGCATTTCATAAGCTTGTAACATAATTTTTTTGAAACAAAACACTTGCCACTTAAAATTGGTGATGCGTGTGATTGTAGGTAGACGAATCATGGGTTATATTTGTTTATTGACTTAGATTCCAAGAATTTCATCATGTATATATTATAATGGGTATGATCTTGCTAAGGAAACAATCTTTCTTCATGTGTAAAATGTGTTTTGATCTTGGAACCTTGCAGTTTACACTTCCTAAAATTTCATGTATCACTGCATGGACTTGTTAAGTAAGGTTGAATCTTCTCAATACAACTAGGAACGACATGACTTCTATGGTTTGTATATGTTTTTTTAACAATTGGTGAATATGTGAACATTAGTTTTAAAAACTCTTACAACATTTGGCAGATAAATCTATCATATTAATTCAGTAAGTCTGTATGTTTGTGACGGGGGTTTTGGGGGGTGGGGGAGGGAGAGGCTGGTGAAGCAGAGGGTGACCACCACGGTTTTCGCACCGGCCAGGTGTACAAACCAGGACTTGATCTCCACAAAGCATCGCAGCCGTTCGAAGGGAAGGAATGACGATCGGATCGCATCCCTCTCCCACCACACCAGAGGCAAATATAAAAACCTTCCCTTCCCCCCCCCCCCCACTACCGAAAGAACCGGCGATTATATAGAGGAGCATGTTTTCGGAAATTTCCAAAACTTTCGAGAACCAAGGTTCAAAATATCAGAACCAGGGTTTTGGTTTTTTTCACCCCGTCGGGTAAAGGAGTAAATACCCGGACTGATAACTTGAGGGTACACACGGTTGGTTCTGATACCCGCACAACGTCGGTCGAAACCATTGCGCTAAGTCACAATATTGTTTTTATCTATGGGGATATAAATGCTTTAGGGTGGGACCCATGAGAGTTATTTTGGGGAAATTTCGGATTATGGCGACCAAACAGAGTGTTCGGGGTGGCTGGAGTGGCATAGCCACGGGTGTCCGAAGGTCACGGGTACCACTAGTATATAATTAATTCACTTGGTCTGTGCGTCTATCTTGGGCACGCACTGGGTGGGCACGGACACGGACTGGGCACGGGCATGGGCGGGACTGGGCACGGGACTAAGCACGGACTGGGCATGGGCACGAGCGGGCTGGGCCCGAGAGAGGGGCACGACACGGACGAACTAGGCACGGGCGGACTGGGCACGGGCAGGCTAGGCACGATCGGATTGTGTCCGAATGTCATGGGTACCCGTGACCTTCGGACACCCGTGGCTACGCCACTCCAGCCACCCCGAACGCTCTGTTTGGTCGCCATAATCCGAAATTTTCCCAAAATAACACTCATGGGTCCCACCCTAAGGCATTTATATCCCCACAGATAAAAACAATATTGTGACTTAGTGCAATGGTCTCGACCAACGTTGTGCGGGTATCAGAACCAGCCATGTGTACCCTCAGGTTATTAGTCCGGGTATTTACTCCCTTACCCGACGGGGGTGAGAAAACCCAAAACCTCGGTTCTGACATGTTGAAACTTGGTTCCCGAAAGTTTTGGAAATTTCTGGAAACACGCTCCTCTATATAACCGCCAGTTCTTTCGGTAGTGGGGGGGGGGGGGGAGGGGAAGGTTTTTATATCCGCCTCTAGTGCGATGGGAGAGGGATGCGATCCGACCGTCATTCCTTCCTTTCGAATGGCTACGATGCTTTGTGGAGATCAGGTCCTGGTTTGTACACCTAGCCGGTGCGGAAACCGTGGTGGTCACCCGCTACTTCGCCGGCCTCTCCCTCCCCCACCCCCCCAAAACCCCCGTCACAAACAGATGGACAGACAAGGCAATAAACATTTGTAGTCGTTTGTAACTATTAGGTTGGGTGCCACTCAATGAAGGAGCTTGGAAATATTAGTTACTTGACTGGGGATGGAATAATTCATATAATTTGAAATGGTTTTTAATATACATGCAAGTTTTGTTGTGTAAACATACTAAATTAAATATGCATACTAATCTCGATGTGTATGAAACAAATACTAAATTAGGTCCTCCTACTTTTGTTACACAAGAGTTGTATGCAACAACACATTTGAAAGTACTTGCTAAAAACTTACAAAAAGAAAAAAAAAAAGTTGCTAAATAATTCAAAAATTAAAACTAATTGTCTATGTTATTAGTCATGCTAATTATTATTATGTCAATCTATTGGTAAGTTGAGCCAAGTAAATTATCAATTCACTTAAAGTAAATCTAACACTCCCCTTCACTAATTATCTTGATGTAACACCATCAATAACATGTTAAATTGGCTTGTTAGATAACAATCATCATTAATTCATCAAGTTGTTGGTAGATGTTCCATATCTCCATTTCATTTCCCATATGCAATAAATGGAAGAGAATTCATGTTAACAACCCCCATCAAATAACGAAACTTTTGAAAATTTTCACAAGGTAAAGATTTAGTCATGATATTAGCAATTGCTAATGTAATCAATTGATATTTTTATGTTTTCATATTTCTCATGAACAAAATGGTATTGAACATCAATGTGCTTAGTTCTTTTATGAAATTGAAGATTTTTCATAAGTTTTATAACATTTTTGTTATCACCATAAATGACTATAGGATGATGTTGAGGAACACATATGTTGGAAAAAATATGATAAAGCCAAATAACCTCCTAAGTGGCTACACAAGTAGTTAGATATTCTACCTCCATTCTTGACGTATGTTTTCTTCTTGACATTGTCCTTCCAACACCATAAGAATTGGACAATTTGTGAATGATTACAAGATTTCAAGATGAACTCCTCTCTTTCACCACCCAATTTAATGATTTTTGATGCATAGTTATGGGTTAACCACATTACCTCCTTCACTTGGCCAAATGCACCTTGACCCAATGACCCAACCTTTGTATACTTGTGGTTTTATGTTTCTTGAGATGTCATTGTGTTCTTTTGGCATTTGTGACAACAAATAGACAACAAGCATGTACTCAATATCATGCATATCAACATCGATTGATCCTCTTTTATTGGTCTTCTTTTCCTTCGCTTCGATGAGCTTCAAGCGTAAATGGTCGATATCACACGAAGCTGCTTGTTGCAAAGAATTATTTTCTTTTGACAACTTTGCACAAATGGATTCTTGTTTTTTCATTGCATTTACTACCTTGCAAAAGAACTTGAGATTCTCTCCAATGTTCATGTCAACTTCTACAATGTTCAAGTTGACAATCTTGAAAAAACAATTCCACCATGAAAGGTCAAGTTGAATCTGCATCACATTTTCCTTCACATCTACCAAACGTATTACTACATCAAGCCATGATGTTTCCCTACAAATGCACATTTGCACAAGGTCTTCCACACGCCTTGTCACCAAATACACTCGGTTAAAAACCTTGTTTTGATCATTCCCATTGACATTGACATACCACTAGGAGGCTTCCTAAAAGGTTTCAACAACACCTTCACCTTGTTTAACTTTTTTCCTAAATACTTGAAAAGATGCATGTTGAGTTGAATTTGATTAGGCTCTACTATGAGCTTGTTGATCCTCTTTATTGTTGCAATGACTAGTTTTAAAATGTTTGGTTGGGAGCTCCTTGATGCAAGTTGCCTTCCAAATAAAAGGCTTGACAAATAGGAATCCAAGCATGTTCTCATTGTTTCTATGATCTACTCTAGTCTAGCCACTTGCATACCCAAGGCACTTAACAAATCCTTCAAAAAGTACTTAGCTAAAAGCAAGTTTAATACTAAAAGTCAAAGTACCATCCCTCTAACCTATTGTTACCTCCAAAGCTTGTACACAAATAGTTGTATACACATGGTGGTACACATAGTCTCATGATTTGCTCTTAGACACAATCACCATACTAGTTGAGTGCAAAGGGAGGAAAAAATAATGAATGAAACCGCCTAAAAGATCAACTTGTAGAGACACCTCAAAACATTAGAGAAAGGGACAACAAACAAGCATTATCTCTACAACACCATATATCAAACTATGAACTTGGATGTCATGGAACCAACACAAGTCTCACTCTCCAAACCTCCAAGTCTATACGACATGATCACATGAGGTTGAAAAGGCTCACAACATTAAAAGAAGCAAATATCAAACAACAACTGATGTGAAGAAAACATAAAAACTCCCCACCTGGAACAAAACTAGAGTGATAAAATCCTTCAAGCTTTTAACCAAGCTATGTTCTATTGTGACAAAGCTTGTTCAAGAGTTCATTCAAACAAGCACTATGCAATTCACTGCACACTTTCTCTTGCTCTCTTGCTCATTGACTTCCCACACACATTCTATGAAATTGCTACCTTTGAAAAAGCTGTGTTTTCTTTGAGACCCAAGTTTGTCATTTTGCTTTCCTGGAATCTCAACCCTCAACAGGCATGACAAGCATCCCCCCATACACAAAGTGAAAACTCAGGGTTACAAGCTTCTAGAAGGGGGTGAGGTTAGCCCAAAAGTAAAGCACACTCTCTCCTTTTGAGAAAATAGGAACCTTAAAAGCACAAAAAGAGGGTGTTTCAATCAAGATTTTTTTCATCCTTCAGTTTTTTGGGTTTCTTGGGTGCTGCTGGATTCTGGCTCACTATGAATCAGAGAAGACAGAGAGCTTGCTAGCATAATCCTTTGAGGCAAAACACCATCACCCATGTGCAATGGAAAAATTACCTCCAAATTTGCAGGCTTTTATGTGTGTAGTGTCTTCCTTGCTTAAATTTCTTTTGAATATTCATAAAAACATCACTTTATTGTATTAAATATAATATAATATAATATAATGTTATTAGTATTTATTAGTACAAAAATAATTGTTAAAATCCTCATAATGGGAAAGCGCTTGGTGACAAAATTCATCAAAAACCTATGTTTTGTTATTGATAATGACACACCCAATCTAGGTTTTAATTCAAATAGTGGCATGAATATCAACAATGATTGGAAAATCCTAATGTTCCACTTTGCATCCATGAAAGGAAAGGGGAGTTCAAAATCATTGAAAAGTTCATTATAAAAAACAACCTAAGTTATTCATCATGCCATCATAACTTGCACAAGGAGTTAAAGATCATGAATGGGAGACTTTTCAAAAATTGGGCATTTTGAGGATAATTCATGTTGTGTGGTTTGTTTGTTCCATG
This sequence comes from Sphagnum contortum, assembly GCA_963920785.1. Classification (NCBI taxonomy): domain Eukaryota; kingdom Viridiplantae; phylum Streptophyta; class Sphagnopsida; order Sphagnales; family Sphagnaceae; genus Sphagnum; species Sphagnum contortum. Next base: position 3,881,065 of record OY987288.1, read on the forward strand.
CCTAAAAATACACCCGCTAATTGGAAACATTTGAAGGACCTTTTGGGTGAATATGAAATTCCAATCCAAATTGTGATTGTGAGAAACCCAAATAAAAATCCTAGGAAAGAGCATGTGCAAATCTTGAGCTTTTTGAATTATTGAGATTCTTTGTTTCCATAAACATCAAAACTATCTACACATGAAAATCTTATTAGCATTCCATCAAATGGTTTGTATGTTAGATTAATGAGGTGGAAGATGCCCCACTACATTTTGTCATTGGAAACCACCCATCCTTTCAATCATTAAAGGATATAAGATACTTAAAGATGTTTGACCCTGTGGCCCTTTGGGATTTTGCTCTAGTGATGAAGCTAGTTGTCAATGTTCAACAAACCTCTCACATCATTTCTAACATAACATTGAGGCAAGGACCAATAGGAACCTCAATTCCCAAAGGACCTTATTAGATATTGCATGGGCATTTTGCCTTAACTCAATTAGAGGTCTTCACCCTAAAGTGATTGTGTAAGCTTTGGGATGTACTTCAAGACATGGAGATGAAAATATTATTGAAAGTTGCCTCATGGGAATCAAGTGAACAAAGTAATTGATCAAACACAACAGGAGAAGTTATGCAATTGATTTGATCATCTTCACTTACTCTTCATAATAGTAGATATCTCCCTTTTATAGCAAGAGTGGCACATTTAATTGTTTATTGTATAGCTCTACATTTTCAAGGGTGGATTCATGTTGATTATGATTTGAACTTTCAAAACTTTTATGATATTGATCATACTAATGAATTTAAAGAATTCTTAGATAAGTCTGTCTATAAGATTTCTAATAAGATTCAAGGTATAGTTTAAAGCAAACTTTGTTCCAATAGTTTGAAACAACAATTACAAAATTCCCTTGAGAAATTTTTATTTATTCTTGTACTACCAAATCATTCTTGATATTATTTGATGAATTTCATAATGTAAAATGCAATAAATTGTTATATCAATTTTTTTAAGTTAACTACCAACATGTTTCAAAATTGCTTTGAAATATAAACTTTGTAAGCCATTATTTTGTCCCAAAATTTGACTTTAACTTCCAATATGTATGGTAAATATTTGTGTGCATTTCAACTACATGTGAATTTTTGTAGCTCGATCAAAACACAAATATATTTGTGTGAACTAAGATTTCCATTTTTATATTTTTTGTTTTTATCATTCAAAAAACATTCTTATTGTGCAATGGAAATTGGAAGGAAGGAATTAATTGCATTGGGAACCCAATATATGTGTGATTTTGATGCTACATATGATATAAATGATAATGTTTAAACACCTCCTTCACAACTAACTTTCTTATCTTTCTATAACACATCCACAAATCTTTCTTAATCAAAGAAATGTTTTTGGTTCAAAATTTCTAGATCAATTTTGGAGAGTTTTTTTAATTTTAGAATTTTAGAATTCCAAATATATTCCAATATGAGTGCTTCTTCAATGTGGCTAATAGGTTTTTATCTTCTTAATTTTTTTCCCATCAAATGTGTTTTTATTATATATGAATCCTTTACAAAGTTGACTCTTATCTAATGCTATAGGTGTTCACTTTTAGAGGTTTCAAATTAAAAATTAAACTTAAAATTTCATCAAATGAATTTTTGGTTTGAATTCCTTGACATTCATATGAATGAAAAAGCAACAATTTGCCAACAAACTTGAAGGAATAGAATAAATTAAATTTCTATAATGATATTTTTTTGAAAACCAAAATGAAAAAATAAAATCCCCTCAAGTTGCATGTCCTTGCAAGTGTAAAACATTGGTTGTAAGGTCAAGTATAAACTAAACATTGCAAAGAAAGTTAGGAAATGTGGGACTTTCAAATCTTTTATATGGACCAAAAGTTGCTTCACTACAAAAGGTATAACTTATACATACAAGTTTTCTATCACTAAATTTTGATTACTCTTGATCTAAGGTGCCCATGTCACAACTAATTTTTTATCATTGACCATTGTCTAGCTATTAGTGCTTCAAAATGTGTTATAGCTAGACATGTTTAACGGTCAAAATTGTTCATGAGTTAAACATGGTTAAACTAACCATGTGGATATTGTCCAGTGTACCTAGTCCAACTAACAACCAAATATCGGTCATTAAACCTTAAACCTTGTGTAGATGGTAAGTTCAACTTTGTTCAATTAACAATTAAATTTTAGTTAATAAACCTTGGACTTGGTCCAGATGGTGACCTTTTTCAATTGTTGGACCCCCTATCCAGATGATAGCTTTTTTTGGTCACTAAACCCTGTTCATATCATAAACTTACCAAGTTTCATAGGTTTGTACAAATTTCATAACTTTGTACAAAAATCACATGAATTTCATATTATATTAATATGAACAATATTTGTACATATTCAATATCAATTCATAAATTCTTAGTTGAAATGTCATACAAGAGAAAAGGACTTGAACTAACACCATGTAATGAATCTAACTAAGTTATCCACAAAACAAACATTCTAAAAATACCAAAATTGGGTTGGTAAGGACCCCAATTTGTCAAGTAGATAATGAACTTGGACATATTATGTGTGTGTTGTTATTATGTTTAGCACCAAGTTTATAGTGATTTCATCTTATCATCTAAGAGTCAATGTCCCAACATTACTTAGATAGGTTTGTTTTGTTTGGTTTCAATAGTTCTATGTTATTTGACAGATTGTTGAAGTATAGTTCAGTGATTTTTTACAATCACCATGGCCAAAAACAACAAAGGAAACAATGCAAATGAAACAAAAGTCACATCAAGCCCATCAAAGAGTAACTACATAATGAACTCAAAACTCACATAAAGCCACACAAAAGGGCTCATGTATAAGGTGTTTATCAAACATTTAACATTTATAGTGAAATTACACTTTAACATTTGATGACAAAGTTTTTTTTTAAATGTATGTCTATGGGAGTGGGTGGAAGTTAATAAAACTTGGGTACCAAATTTTTGGCTCTCATGATCACAAAATGGTAGAGGCATGGTTTCAAATAATGACCAAACTTAATGGAAGAAAATACAATGCAAGTTGCCAACTCATCCATGAAAATCATGCATGACGTAATATACACACACCAATTGAACATATTAGGTTTAAGAGCTCAACATTTGAACACGAAATCTTATTTTTTCTTGTAAATTTGAATTTGAAGAGAGGACAATAGCAACACATTTGTATTACACAAAACACCTATATTAGTGTCCTTGTTATCTTTGTATTAATCTTTTTGAGTTCTTGATATTTCATATTACAAGTCTAATGTCTTTGTAATTTTTTATTGCTTGTTGTTGAATAAGTGCTTGTTTTGTGAATGATTATCAAAGCTTTCTATTTCCATTTCCTTGTTTAATTGCATGAACTTGTGCAATGTTTTTTGTTCAATTCTAATGCAATCAATATCATATGTCACTTCTAAGACTATGTATGGATTGTGAATTATTTGAAGAAAAAAAATTGGAAACTTAACTTCAAAAACAGTTCAAATTGTTTTTTAGCAAACATCTCAAATTTCAATGTTAGATGTCAATCATCCCTTAGCAGTTCACTGACTTATGTAAACATAAAATCCTTAGACCATGTGCTCAATTACAATGAAATGACTTACACAACAAAGCAACCTAACATTTGTACATTCTTAAATAACCCTAAACGCCGAAACCCTAAACCCATTCATATGCATCCATCCATAGCAATTCAACTTTTCCCAACAACACAAATGATGGGATTGATTCCCTAGTTCAAGAAATTGGGATGAACAAGTTTGTGTCCTTGATTAATATTGAACTACCTTTTCCAAAAATGGTTAAAGCACCCATCATACACAAAAATTCATGTAATTCTTTCAAAATGTAACAATGTGATTCAAACTATTCAAATACACATGTCACAACTAGTCCTTTTTTTTTTTTTTTTTTTTGCAGATTATGTGAAAAATAAATATGAAAAAAGAATATTCAATCACTTTTTGTTTTTGAAAAGAGAGAGGTTGTCGGAATGTGGTGCATTGTACGAACATGTTGCTTACTTGTAGACATTTGTAAGTTGTAGATTAGTTAATGTATTTCTTTTATACTTAATTTTAGTTAAACCCTAGTGAAATGGTTGATGTTTATAAGTTGTAGATTAGCTAGTGTAATTCTTCCATGTTTAGTTTTTGTTAAACCTTGGTGAAAGTGTTGTTACTTCAATTTGGGTATGAACAAGGTGGAAAGGGGATAAGGAAAAACTTTTAAGGTTGGGGATGATTAATTGACCAAATACAAAGGAATCCATAGATTCTTGATTGAGATGTTATATAAGAGAAAAGAACTTGAACTAACACAATGTAATGAATCTAACTAAGTTATCCACAAAATAAACCTTCTAAAAATATCAAAATTGGGCTGGCAAGATCTCAATTTGTCAAATAGATAATGAACTTGGACATATTATGTGTGTGTTGTTATTATGCTTAGCACCAAGTTTATAAGTGATTTCATCTTCTCATCTGAGAGTCAACATCCCAACATTACTTAGATAAGTTTGTTTTGCTTGCTTTAAATAGTTCTATGTTATATATAGATTGTTGAAGTATAGTTTAGTGGATCTTTTACAATTACCATAGCCAAAATAACAAAGGAAACAATGCAAATGAAACAAAAGTCACATCAAGCCCATCAAAGAGTAATCACATGATGAACTCAAAACTCACATAAAGCCCACACAAAAGGGCTCCCATCTTAGGTGTTTGTCCAACATTTATAGTGAAAGTAGGTTTCACCAAGATGACAAAGTTTCTTAAAGAATGCATGTCCGTGGGAGTGGGTGGAAGTTAACAAAACTCAAAGTTAACAAGCTCAATTGGTGTTCGTATATTGCCTCCATGCATGAGCTTGCATCCTACATTGCATTTTCCTCCACTAAGTTTGGTCATTCTTTGAAACCACACCTCTACCACTTTGTGATAATGAGAGCTGTAAAATTGGTAAAATTTAACAAATTGAGTTTTGTTAGGCTTTTTCTTGTAAATTTGAATTTGTAGAGAGGACTATAGCAACACATTTGTATTGCAAAAAAACACTTACCTTAGTGTCATTGTTAGCTTTGTTTTAAGCTTTTTGAGATCTTGATATCTCATGTTGCAAGTCTACTCTCTTCATGTTGTTTGTTCACTTGTTGGCCATGGTTGAACAACTGACTGGTTTTGCAGATGCTTTTCTAAGCTTTCCATTTCCAATTCCTTGTTCAATTGCATGAACTTGAGGAATGTTTTTTACTCAAGTTGAATGAAATCATTATCATATTTCACCTGTAAGACTGTATAGATTGAGAATTACTAGAAAAAAACTCTCTAAACTCAATTACAGAAATGGCTCAAACTTGTTCTTCAGCGAGCATCTCAAATTTCAATGTTAGCTGTCAATCGTCCCTTCACAGTTCACTGCCTTCTATAAAAATAGAATCCTCACTCCGCGTGCTCAGTTACAGCCAAGTGACTCGTACAATGAAGCTACCTAGTGTCTAAACATCCTTAAACAACCCTAAAACCCTAAACCCATTCATATGCATCCATCCATAGCAATTCAACTTTATCCAACGACACAAGATGGGATTGATTCCCTAGTTCAGGAAATTGGGATGAGCAAGTTTGTGTTCTTGGTTGGTATTGAATCAAAATTGTGTGAAGCACCGAAGAGATTTCAGTGGTCTCCTGAATATACAATAACATGAGAACCACAGAGCTCCTATTTCGGTGACTAAGCTAATCACTTGACTATTCACTGATTGGACAAGATAGGGCAATTTGAACCACCCCAATCAAACCTCAAGGAAACCGTGTATGCCCAACAAGTTTTTCTAGAGTCTTGAGTAAACCATGGATCACCCATCAAATCTTTCCTAGAGTCTTGAGCAAACCATGGATTGTCTACCAAGTTTTTTCTAGAGTATTTCCACCTGTGGCATAAACATTGTACACAAATAAACTACACTATGAACTTCTTGTCTATTTTGCATATTTGGACTAAACATACTACTACCTACCCTCCAAATCAATCCGAAGCAAACAAAATGCTCCGGTTTGTTTTTCTTTTTTCATCTTTGCATTCTGCAGTTGATTCACTAAGCTTACCCCAAATTTTTTTGGGTGCAAACAACTCAGTCAGAGCATTGTGAAGTAGTTGTCTGAAAACTTGACACATATTATTGCATCCAAAGTGGAGCAACTTTAAACAGACACAACTTCAAGGTTCTCAGGCTTGAATGTCTCAGGTGGTGTCAATTCAGTAGAGCTTGTAACACTGGCCCCACCTTTGCTTTTGGGTTTCACATCTGTAAGCATCTGGACAACATCCCGCATTGTTGGTCGTTCTATAGGCAAATCGCTTGAGCATAGTAGTGCCACTCTGAGGACCAACATCACCTCCTGCTTTTACATTTCAAAAGCAGTCGCATTTAGGCAAAAGACGAAGCAGATTCAAGCATTTTCTGAAAACTGGTCCCTTAAAAACTGTTCAACATGGATCCAGAAGTTAAAGAAAATTTGAAGTGAAGGGGGGAAAAAAAAACTTGTGGGTCTGGGTTGGTTGACAGGCATAAGCTTGAAGGAATCAAATTCATGCAACATCATAAATCGATTGCTAGTAAGAAGTACACAGAAAGGATATCAATTGGAGAGAGAGAGAGAGAGAGAGAGAGAGAGGTGTTATGGAGTGACAAGTCTAGTCAGGCCTGACCTGAAGCGGGACACCTACTCCACCCATTCTTGGGTCCAATACTTCAAGAACACCATCCTTTGTCTGGATTTTACGTCGCACCCATTGGACAATATCAATGCCATCTCCATATTCGGCCTCAATTGGTCGCTTCCCAGTCAAAAGCTCCAAAAGCACCACCCCAAAGCTGTAGATGTCACTTTTCTCATTGACTTTCAATGTGTATGCATATTCTGCAAGTACCCAAAATCCGATCTTGTCCTCAGGAAAAAGAAAAGAAGAAAAAAGGAAAGACACAGAGTATTCAATATACATAACATTTGCATTTGAGGTTTTGTTGAACTGTAAACCGTTTGTTTGTTCAGCCCTTAACCCTAAACCCTATTGATTTCAATGAATACCAAGAAGTCAACTTCAAAACCCCACCCAGCTTGTTCCAGCTTTCAGTATGCACACAGATTCAAGGTTACAATTTAAGATTGAACTGAACTATTATGGGTTCACAGAGGACGGGCATTTTTATTACCAGGAGCAATGTAACCATAAGAGCCAGCAATTGATGACATTGACTCCGATTTCCCAGAGTCCTGAAATAGTTTGGCCAACCCAAAGTCAGCCACATGTGCCTGGAACGAGGAATCAAGGAGAATATTATTGGATTTCACATCCCGGTGTACAATGAGCGGGGAGCAGTCATGATGCAAATAGCACAGACCATGAGCTGCCTGAACTGCAATGTTGTACCTGCCACAGTTCAAAACACAAGGTTAATAATACTGAAGTGTTAAAAGACTTTTGGCTATGAGGAAAATGAGAGTTTGTAGAAAAAAAGGCAGTCCTGAAGGGTTTAAGAAAGAAAGGAAAGAAACATTGGAGACCTGGTTTCCCAATCTAAGTTCTGTGATCTTTCTTTGTTGTGAAGAAGCTCCCCAAGGCTTCCATTTGGCATATATTCATACACCAACAAATTGGTCTCGTGGTTTGAACAAAAGCCCAACAGCCTCACAATGTTTCGGTGACGTATTTTCCCTAGCGTTTGAATCTCAGCTGAGAACCCATGGTCATGTGATGCTCCTTTTCCCTCCCCTGCCAACCGCTTCACCGCTACAATTGATCCACTTGGCATTACGCCTTTGTATACTGTCCCTGCACCACCTCTGCCTATTATATTGTCCTCTGTCAAGCAATCCAACACCTGCAAAAAACGAAACAAAACTATGGTTTAGGGTTTAGGGTTTAAGATATCAGATTCTGTGCAGCTGATCAGAATCAGGTTTGCTGGAAAATATATACAAGTGGAATCTCACTGATCCCTTACCTGAGATGCTGTGAAATCCAAGCGTTGGAATGCAGTGAGTTTCCAGGGACGAGTGGTTGATTGCCTCTGACAATACTTGGAAGCATTGCAATGACTTTTCCGTAGATACCAACACACACCAATTAGCAGAACGAGGAAGGCTGCAGAAAAGAGTGCTCCCACTAACCATGCCAACAGATTCGAGCTTCCTCTCGACCTGCCATGAGATGAGCTTGATGCTCCTGCTGCTGCTGCTCCTCCTACTGCAGCACACGATTGCAGAAGTCCCCCACACAAATATGGGTTGCCCGCAAATGCAGATATGTTATATGAGCTGAACGGTGGGATTTTTCCAGAGAGATTGTTATACGAGAAATCGATGATACTTAACGTTTGGAGCAGCTGGAGTTGAGGGGGAATTTGTCCACTGAGATCATTATGAGACAGATTCAACAAGTAGAGATCTGGAATGTACTCAATTTCCGGCGGAATTTGCCCAGTCAAATCATTCTGGCTTAAGTCAAGCAGTCCAAGGTTCTTGCAATTAGCTATTTCAGGGGGAATGGAACCCGAGAATCTGTTGTCACTCAGATCCAGTATATTCAGTCTCAGCATGTCACAAATCTGGGGCGGGATCGATCCATTGAATTCATTCCCAGAGATGTAAAACTGCTGAAGACTGGGGAGATTTCCAATACTCTCTGGTAACTCATTTGAGAGCTGATTGTCAGAGAAATCTAGAAACTCCAATAGAGGCGAGTCAATAATCTCCGATGGAATGGGACCTGTGATCTGGTTACTTTTGAACTCGGCCATTGAAATGTTTGGGAGGCCAAGTAATCCCAACGGGATTGAGCCATTCAGAGAGTTGTAACCAAGGCGCAGTTTTGACAGGCTCTGACAGTTTCCAATGCTGTCAGGTATCGGTCCTGTGAGGTTGTTCTGATCTAGAATCAGCCATTGAAGGTTCTGACCAATACAAAGGTTGATTGGAATCGTCCCATTGAGAAGATTTGAGGAGAGGTCCACATGTGTGAGATTCATATTCTCCCCGAGCGTTGGCGGAATGTTTCCTGTCAGATGATTCTGCCACAGATATAGCACCTGCAAATGCAGATTGCATTTTTCAAGCATCAGAAAATTACTGCGTGATGATGAAGATGATGAAGATGATGATAATGATGATATTGTGATGATGGCACAAGACCCCAAGAACATTGATAAAATTTCATGGGCTAAAAAACTATGGCAATCGCCATTGCAGACGTATGATTTCATTGAACAGGAAAAAAACTGTAACTTACCTGTAAATTGGGGAGGTTGCCAAGGAATGAAGGAATCAGGCCTTCAAACTGATTGCTCATCAGGCTCAGAAGCTTGAGTTTTTGGAGATAGACCAAGGCAGGAGGTATTTCTCCACTGAAGTTGTTGTAAGAGAGGTCTAGCGACTTCAAGTTCAACAGATTCCCAATCACAGCTGGAACAGGACCTGTCAGATTGTTCAGCTGGAGAAACAAGCTGTCCAGATTTCGAAGGTTACCAAGCTCAACAGGCAAGGCTCCAGTCAACCCACAACTCCCAAGATCCAGCCGCACAAGGTTTGTGAGATTCCCCAATGATGCTGGAATTCCAGATGAATAATTGTTGAAGTACCCCAAATACAGTTGCTGCAGCTCTGGTACCAACCAAGCAACAACAACAACAAAAGAGATCAATTACAACATTGATGACATAGTGGCATGCTCCTAAACTGGAATTGCATTGTTGATTGCATATTCTGAAGTACATTACAAACTACGTGCACCCATTACAGTACTGACCAAGTTGTTGGGTGTTGGGGAGAGTGAGTGGGTACCTTGAAGTTGTCCAAGTTCACTTGGAATAGGTCCAACAAGGTTGTTGCCATTCAGACCCAGGTAGGTGAGACTCTGAAAGCTACCATATTCAAGAGGAATCACCCCTGTGAAGTAGTTGCCAGCCAAGCTCAAATGCTGAAGTGTGGGTATGCGCCACAAATCCCCTGGCAGCGGCCCCGAGAAATTGTTGTTATAACAGTCTAGCACCTGAAATGAAACAGAAAGAAAAATTGACATGAGAAGGTCAAGTGCTTGCAAAAACTAATTAAAGAAAGCAACCCCGTTGTTGCAACCTAACTGCATATGCACATCAATTGCGAACTCCTACCAAGTCCCAAATTTTGCTATGTACTTTGAACCTGACAAGTTTGTTGCCTTCTGCTATATCTTCTTCGAATGCTTCTAATACATCAAGAACTTCATCTTTCGGTTCCCTTCTTGTTCATTAAGGTCTGGGGTGGCAAATTATGTCAATTTATTTTCCCACATTATATGACATAATCTTCCAGTGATCATCATACACTCATTGCAGTGACCAAATGTCTGTTGCACATGAATTTTTATTTGTTTTAAACTCTTTGAAATCTACCACCTCAGACCTTAATGTCAAGGACGGGCCAAAATACTAATGTGCATATGATACACATATACTGCACATAGAAATGCACATATCGCTATATCTAACAAATACAAATATACCCAATCAAGTATAATGTGGCATTACATATAAAACATTGAACCAGCTGCACAAAATGCATAGACATCAAACGAGTTACAAAAAGAGCAAAAAAATCAGCAGATCCTGCGCAAAGGAATCCATTTTCAAAGGACCCAACAAGAAGGTGCACAAACAGCACAAACAGACTGCAGGCAGACAACCCAGGGGGGAAGCTCTCGGACAATCCATGAAGGTTAGTGATAGGAAGTCACAGTACAGTACCAAGTTTCATACCCAGTTTCATGCAAGGATTTGAAGATGCAAAACAAACAAACAAACCCAAAGAAGTAAGTACTGGAGGACATCCAAAAAAATAGAAACGCAACAGCAAGAGAGCTAGAAAATTTTGTGAAATTTTGTTTGCTCAAGAAAAATTGTGAAAGATTGATGGTGTCTTTGTCTCTCCCCAAAACACAAAAAACACAAAATTCAGACAGAAAACAACCACACACACACTCACACATGCACACAGAGGAAGGGAAGGAAGGAAAGGACGGAAGGAGACAGACAGACATTTGCTGTGACGTGTACCCACCGACCCACTACCCACCTGGAGATTTTGGAGCTGAGAGAAGTTGGAGAAGAAAGGGTTGCTGAAATTGTTGTTGGAGATGTTGAAATACTGAAGAGCAGAGAGGGAGAGAATCTGGGGAGGAAGCTCGCCAGTGAAGTTGTTGCAATCCAGGGAGATGTTGAGGAGGTTGGGAAGGTTACCCAAGTCTCCAGACACAGAGCCTGACAGGTTCATGGTGGAGAGGTTGAGTGAAATCACACTGCTCATATTGCTGTTGCATGTGATCCCAGTCCACGTGCAAGGACTAGTGCTCACTCCTCCACTCCCTCCTTGTTGTTGTTGTACCCAGTTCTCCAAATGGCCTCCAGGATCGTTGATGCTGGTTTTCAGAGCTAGCAGAGCTAGAGCTTCGTTGGTGATCTGACCAAGAACTGCTGCACCCATTTGCAACACAACAAAGAGCTGCACAGAAAACCAGAAGTGGAGACTCCTACTCTTGTGGTACATGTTCAACAGCTTCTTTGAGTAGCAGCTCCTCCTCTCCATCTCTTCTTCTTCTTGCCCCCTCCTCTCTCTTTCTCTATGTTTTCTAAACATTTGCAGAGCTACAGATTGAGCCAGACTCTTAAGTTCTGTCTTGGGTCCAAACTGGAACTCTAGCTCAGCTCATGAAGACTACTGAGACCCACTCCCAGCTTTTGAGCTGCTCAGCTTCTTCCCTCAGAAACAAGAGCTGTTCTTCTTCTGCTGCTGCTCAGCAGCTTCAGATCCTAGCTACACATCTTACTGGAAACGGATAGTCTCTGGCATTGTTGTTCTCTACAGCAACAAATGCATGCAACAACACCTCTCTCAACCCACAAAAATCCAAACAAGAGAGACACAGGCACAGACACAGACAGAGAAAGAGAGAAAAGAAAAAGGAGACAGATGCTCAACACTCTTCACACGCTTCTCCACTAGATTACAAATCTGCAAAACATTTCCCACACAGCTATGAAATCACTGATCTTCAAAACCTGACAAGAACAACAGAGAACACACACACACACAATCTAACTACACACCAAATGTACTCAAAACTTGCAACAAGTGCTTCAAGACAGAGCCACAACAAAATGAAAAACAATGACAGCAAACTGCTGCTGCTGCTGCTATTGTTGCTACTGCAGAGAGACTACTAGGTCAGTGAGAGAAGATTCACACAATTGTATTTTGCTGAGCTTTTCAAAAGCTCTCTCTAGGGGGTGCAAGACAAAAAAGAAGAGAGAAAACCTGCAGAGGTGAGAGAGCTGGGAATCTATCATGAGCTGATGGGAAATGATGATGGCATTGTTCACTTACTACACACTCCTGCAGCTGCAAGAAAACATGGAAGACAACAGAAGAGAGAAGAAAGAAGTCAGGAAAGAAAGAAAGAAACAGACAGAACCAAATGGGTGCATCTCTTGGAGCATCAGGCCTTCTTGTCCTTTGTCTTCTTCTTCTCTGACAAAAGCCTGCTTGCCCCTCCACCCAACACTAGCAGTACTGCTGCTGCTCTTGCTGCAGAGGAGACTCTTCTCTCTCACTCTCCCTCACTCTCTCTCAAATACATGTACATACATACATACATACATACATGTATATATGTATGCGTACTCTGTAACTCAAAACACAAATCCCATACCTCACACTGTGTGTATAAGAATGTGTATAAAATACTCTCTCTCTCTCTCACATGCATACACACATGCATGCATATATGCATATATACATACATGGATATATCTGTACATATGTCCTTTGAAAAAAGGATTCATACACTTACCCATAGGTTCTTTCTTTGAAACATAGAGAACCACTCAACATGGGTATCTACCTTCTGTACTCAAAAAAACCACAACTACACTTTGTGCCTAATTTATATACATGTGTGTAATTCTTTTTTTAATAATTATTATTAAAAATGGGTTTTAAAAATCTACTGAATTTTTTTATTTTTTTATTTTTTTAAATTATGGGTAGAAATGGATTCTGCAGATAGACATTGAAGATTTCTTTATCTTTTTTGCAATTATGGAAATTACTTATGATCTCCCTTCTTTTAAGCAAATTCAAAGTGAATGAGAAAGAGAGAGAGAGAGAGAGAGAAAGTAATGAAGGTATGACTTGCTTTATTATTGTACAATTGTTTTTTGGTTTGCTTATAGTAGAGTGCATTTCCACAAAACTTTCAAATTTTAAGATCTTGATTAATATTTTATTGTGGGTGCAAAATTGGAAATGGGTCTTCTTAAAAGGAAATGAAGATTTTTTTTTTTTTTTTTGGGGCAATTTAGGAAATTTTATGTGCTCTCTTCTTTTAAGAAATTTTTGAGTGAGTAAAATATAGTTTGGATTTTCATATTATAATACATTTTTGCTTTGTGATATTTTGAATTTTTCACAAAGTTTTTTAATGTTTGAATCAAGGTTTTCCTATGTCCCTATTATGCAACACGAGACATTATCCCATGAAATCCCATTAGGGAGTGTCCTTACTAAATTTTTGTTTTATGATAGTGTTTTTTTGGGTTTGGGGGACATCCCTCTCCAAGTTCTTGGTTAGATCAAGACCAATGGGATGGCACAAAGTCGAAGACAATGGGAGAAGCAATGAAGGACATGAAGGGGTGATCAAGGATGTTGAGGAACAACAATGTGAGAGACATTGAATGACACCAAAGGTGACAAGGGCCGATGAGGCAAAAGAGGTTTGACAATGTTGGATTAGGGGTGGGAAATCAAACATGAGGCACTTGACCACATCAAGACATAGGGAAGGACAATGGCAATATTGGGGAAACGGTGGGAAATGTTGGCAACCACATGCTAACGACAAGGGAAATGGCAAGGGATGTCAAAAGAAAATGGTGGGGATGTTGGACGAAATACCAAAGGATATTGAAGGGCATTGGAGAGGTGATAGAAGATGTCAAAAAAATGATGGGGAATGATTAGGCAACCATTCCATCATACTCACTTTCAACGTCTAAGTAAGTCCAAAACTTTTCCTATATTTTAACCATAGTTCTAACTATAAGTTTAAAAGAGATCTGTAGAAATTTTACCACTAATGAAGACATCAAAAGGATATCAAAAGCGACTCTCAAAAGAAGCTTTGCAAACGTGATTTTTAACAACCATGTTTTTAGTAGAAGAAAAGTTGTTGTTTGTAATTAATTTTTATAATTATAAAGTGTTGCTTACAATCGTCGAAAAGTAATTACAAACAACGTTTCGAGTTACAAATGATTTATTTAGTTACAAAAATTAGTTGTCAATAACAAATTTTCTTCTAATGTTTTGGATAGATTTTATTTTTGATATTTTATCATTTTTTTAAGTTCATAAATGGTATGAACAAAGTTTTAAATGAACTTTTATTTTGTGCTTGTGTTTTGTTAATTGCTTCATAAAGAGAGTTTTTTTTTTCTACCTACTCTCTTGAAGTTTTTGATTATGTCAAAGACTTGGAACAAGTCCAAGAACTCGAACTCTTTCAATATTGTTGTCTTTATCTTTATGGAATGGTTTTAATTTTTTTCAAAAAATGCAAGCTTTGATGTGTTACCATTGGTTGAACATCCTCCCTTGTGTTATTTTTATTAACAATTAAATCATGTTTGCACCGAATTTTGTGCATGTATGTTTATTGGTTTTGTTTTGCACACAATGTTATTCATTTCAAAATATTATTCTTTTGTGAAATCAATGAAATAAAAGAAACAATATTTTTTTCTTTAAAATCAATGCCTTCTTGGGCTTGATTTTCACCTTCCATTTGGTGCCTCATCTTGTCGTAGTTGTTGTTTACAAAGTCCTGCAAAAAAATGACCAAGTTTTGCAAACCTAGAATCAACATAGAATTTTTATGAACCTATTAAGCTTGGTAAATTTGTGATGTCATATTGATGTTGAAAAAGGCCTAAAGGGGTTATGGGGGTTAGAAAGCTAAGGGCTTCAAGCTGATAATTTTTACTTTGTTTTTCCTTTCATGGTCAATTTCCATTTTGTTTATTAGGAAGATATCATTGACATCAAATGTAAAGGAAACTTGGCTTGCCATGGTTGCAATGCTCCTAAAATATATTGTTATTATTTCCCCCATAGATCAAGGTAGTCATAGGCATAGGGTCCATAGAAATTGCATCACTAGATGGTCCATCCAAATCATTAGGGTACACCGAGGGGTAGGAGATGGGGTTAAGGTCACTAATGTGCCATCAATGAAATTTTATAACCTTTTTAAGGCATTTCAACTTGCATGCCCATTCATGGCTTTCAATCCTTCCAAAACCTCATCATACTATAATGTCATCTATTCTAAATCATCTTCATTGGAATTGTTCATCCTTAATTCTTTCAAAGTCTTTTACAAACAATGTTTCAAAGTCTTTTAAGTAAATGTGGCATCAAGGTATGCATAGATTTTTATATCACACTAGTGGGTGCCCGTGGCCGAAGGCCACTGTGAAGTCCCCACTGTGAAGAGGGAACGCAGTGAGGGTGTGGCTGAGAGGAACGGAAGAAAGAAAGGGAGGGTAATTGAGCGAATGGGGAAAGAGGGAGGGAGCCAAAACCAAAGTAGGTAGGTTTTTGGGTGTGTTACACAAATTGATCGGCTGTGTGTAACAAAGTGCCATTCAAAAGTACCATTTTGGAGAACCATGAGCGGAATTAATATATAAAAAATAATAATTTGGTACTCCCAAACTCCAGCCACTCCCACTCTCCCAAGCCCCTGTCCACAAAGTTACTGAGTGGAGGACCATTCAAAAGTACCATTTTGGAGGACTGAGCTGAGCGGAATTATAATATAGATAAATACGCTTTAAAGAAACTGAGGGACTTCACAATGTCGGGGGATTTCGGAGTGTCCAAAGGTCATGGGTACCCACTATTTAATGTTTGCTTATTACTATAAGATATTTCATTGGATCATGTTATGTAAAATTCCAAAATGCAAAAAATCCAATAATGTCATAGGGTGTGTGGTGGCATTGCAAAATTTGAAACTTGGGAATCAAGCAACCTTCAAGGTTTTCCTTGGTAGGTCCATTTAGGGTAAGATTTACCAAATACTATGGCCCAGGGATTTAAGATTTTAGGAGGATTTAGGGTTAGCACACACATACCACCTTCCCCAAAAAAAAAATGAAGAAAATTTTGGGCTAAGATTTTGATGACAATTGCATTACTCTTTTCCAAAACACACATGGAGAAATGTTTTGCTTGTTGAAGATTTGATGAGATTTTCATCAATTTACAAAACACATGGAGAAAAAAATTGTTCAAACATTTGATGAGATTTGTATCAATTTACAAAACACATAGAGAAAAAAAAATTGCTTGAAGATTTGATGAGATTTGCATCAATTTACAAAACACATGGAGAAAAAAATTGCTTGAAGATTTGATGAGAGTTGCTTCAATTTACAAAACACATGTAGAAAATATTTGCTTGAAGATCTGATGAGATTTGCATTTATGTATGTTTTTTGCAAAACACAAATATGGAGAAATTTTTTTGCTTGGAGATTTGATGATAATTTTGTAGCAAAACATTCTTGACTGTTTGTAAGAAGAGCAGAATTTGGAATGAAGCCAAAAAAAAAAAAAACTTGTTGAAAGTGTTGCAAGCAGAAGATTTGTTTGGAGCAGTTGAAGCAGCAGAGCCATGACAGTTGAAAGAGTTGTTGAAGCAAAAAATACATTTCAGAAGTTGCGAGCATAAGCTTGTTGAAGCAGTTGCTTAAGCCCCAAAAAAAATCCTTGATTCATAGAATCACAAATTTGTTTGTAGCAGTTGAAGCAAAAATATTAACACATTCTTGAAGAATAATGTTGTTGTTGCAAGCAGAGATTTGTTGACTGCAGTAGTTGAAGCAGAGCTTTGCTGAACCAGTTGAAGCAAAACAAATCTATTTCTATTCACAAATCTTCAGAGCTTCTCTTCCTCCTCCTCCTCCTCTTGTTCTTCTTCTTTGGCAACAGAAAAAGCTCTACAACTGATGTTTACTCTTCTTCGGCGGGCTTCTTCCGCATTTCTCCTTGTTCTTTGCATCAGTAGGAAAAAGTGATGACGACGTTCTGTAGAGCTCCTCTTTGCCACAGTTTTGCAACCAACACTGTTGTTTCCCTGGGCCCAAATTCAGAACAAAAAACGAAAAGATTTATTTAGAAAGTTGAGATATTACAGTTGCATAGACCAAAATGAAATTGCGTCTCCTAGGGATCAAAACAGCAATCCAATATAGTCCTTTACATCTAGCTCACACAACTGTTGTTGCCATTATCTTCGATGCAAGTAATCATCTAGCTCTCAGCCATTGGTTCCACATTGTCTGCCAAAGAACTCTAACTCTCATCTAAAAACACAGACCAAAAAACATTTCATCTGAAACTTCATAGATTCGGTAGAACTTCCATTCCACCATAAAACATATTTTTCTTCCCAAGCCATATATACTTGAGATTATCTGTGCAGTAGGAGGATGTTATCATCACCTTTGTACTAGATTGATGGTATTGAAATTGAATTTTCTTGCTCATCTGATTTTGGGAGAAGACAATCCACTGCATCGCTCTGCAATGACAAATAGACATACAGGAACAGGTCAGAGCACGTAATACAAAGATAAAACACTGCAAAATGGGGTTGAATTATTCTTGGCAACTGTAAGAATCGTAAGGAGGAATCCATAGCAGAGACTTGAGATTCGTCAATAATGAAACTCAACGATGAAAGACCTCTAAGCTACAAAAGCCGTGACCGATGGTGCACGATCATCACCTCGTGATCACATACATACATCACAGAGGAAGCCGAAAAACAAAACGCCTGGAAGCATCCTAAAAGGAACTCCATACAAAACACACTCCATAGTGCAGAATCTGTTTCGGAATAGAATATTGCATTCTATAGCAGGCGGATAGGGGTGTTGCTGGAATGGGCTCCTGATTGGTCCATAGGGATTTTCTTACCCACTCACTTCCTCCTCCTTCTTTTCCGAGATGAGGAACTTGGATGGATGAAGGAGGGGACGGATGACGGGACGGATGGATGGAAAGGACGACCAACACCGGACAAAACCAAGGATATTATATAAGTAGACTAGTGGGTACTCATATCCTTCGGACATTGTGAAGTCCCTCGGTTTCTTTAAACCAAGAGAGACACACACAAAGGCGCAAAACAACTATTTTTATTTTTATTTTATTTATTTTTTGTGACGAAAATCCGTTGAAAAGTCCCCATGAAAACATACATGGTGAAGCGAGCATTTTGGAAAATTTCAAAAAAAAAAACTAAATCGCCACATTTCCAGGAAGGGGAAAAAAAGGGTTTTTAAATCGCCACATTTTGAGGAGAAAAAAAACAGGTTTTGAAATTGCTGAGATTTGTGGAGGATTTGGGCAGATTCCAAGCTTTCTTCTTTTGAAACGCGTTTATGAAAGGCGTGCTAACCCTAACCCCCTTACCCCCAAGGAGGACGACCGGACGGACAGACACCTAAAATATTATATATAGTGGGTACCCGTGACCTTCGGGCACTGTGAAGTCCCCTGGTTTCTTTAAACTTGGTTCATGTTTTAATTTTTTCTAGAAACTTTTATCTTGTTTATTTTTTTATTTTTATGTGTTTTCTGTTTTTATTATTATTTTGTATAATAAAAATAAAGTGTTTATTTTTCACTTTTATATTTTTATTTATTTGGATGCAAGTTTGAAGTTTGGAGAAAGAAGACACACCTCATTCTTTTTCAAGTAAGGTTTTTCTTCATTATTATAAGTTTTATTTTTTCTTATTTTTTATTTTTTATTTTTATTTTATTTTCTTCATTTTTGTAAAAAAAAATTCTTTTAAAATTATTTACTGTATTTCCCTTTCCTTGTTTCATTTGTTTCCATTCCTTTTTTATATTTTTTGCGTTTTTACTTTTTTCTGTTTATGTTTGTTTCATGTTTTTATTTTTTCAATTCTTATTTTGTCTATTTTCATTTTTTTTCTATTTTTATGCATCTATTTTTTTTCTTTCTATTTTCTTTTTTAAAAAATTCTAATTTTTCTAATATGTTTTATAATGAGAATAATTTTTAAAAACTTTTGTATTTTTGTTCGATTAGATGCAGGTTTGAAGTTTGGAAAAAGAAGACAAACCTCATTTGTTTTTTCAAGTATGGTTTTTTTTTCTGTTTCTTTTGCTCTTTGTTTTTTTTTTTTTTTTTTGTCATTTGCTTTTTAATTTTCTTTTAAGATTATTTTGCTGTATTTCCCTTTCTTGTTTCATTTTTAAATATATTTATTTTATTTTATTTCATTTTTTTTCTATTTTTAAGTGTTTAAAAAAAAATCTAATCGTTAAAATGTTTGGATAAATTGCTGCTACCGCCATTCGTCATCCTCCTCCTTCTCTTCCATCATCTTCTTCTTCCGGAATGAGGAACTTGGATGGATGGATGACGGGACAGATGACAGGACGGATGGATGGAAAGGACGACCACCAAGGATATTATATAAGTAGATTAAGGATTGGTTGAATCACTTGATTTTGGTCAATGTTATAAATGGCAAAATATTGTATGATGTTGCTAGTGTGTTAAATTATATAATTTGCTAATGCACCTTGTCCTAGTAGGGTTGTTTAGCCTTATGCAAGGCAACCAATTTAGATTCTTGCATTCCTATCATGAAATCATCAAACCTTAGCAAACCAACTATCCAAGTTTGAAAAAAACTCACAGATTAGATTTTAAAAAGAAATTATGATATTTAAAATAATTATTAGAACCTTTGGAATTCCGATGGCAAAAAAATCTAAAGACTCTAAAGGTCTAAATTCAAAACCCTTGGAATTCAAAATGTTCAACCATAATTTGAGGTTTTTTTGTCATTAAAAATGTAAAAGGTTCTACTTCTTGCATGGATTTTGGTTTAAAGGTGTTTAATCATAGTCCAACACATATCAATGTTGCACCATTGATTTTTCAACCAAGTGCAATGACCTTATGTGAGGAATTGCTTAGGATTATTATCGCAATAATATGTAGTAGTAAGGTAAAACCTAGCTCATGTTCCTTTTTAATAGGTGAACAATCCAACACTAAGTGAATTCCACTTAAGAATGATAGGAAGGGACATGCACAAAGGATTTTAAAGCAACATTATTATGAACACTATAGGTTGTTATAAAACAATCATTGGAAAAGCCAACATTAATCCTCATTAGCAATATGAAAAAAGATTAAAAATCCAAAGGAAGGGGCACAAGTATGTGTTGCACTCCTCTTTCTCTTGTCGTTGCCATTTGCAATGAAGCTAAAAAAACAAACAAATATGATTAAGTTGTGACTTGCCAGAAAAAAACCACAAAGAAACAAAAGGAGGCATTCGTCCTCCTTTCATTGTTGTTATTGTTGATTTCAATGAGCCACAAAAATTTAAAAAAACACCCAAGGGGATGCAATCTATGAAAGAAAAAAACAAAAAAAAATGTTAAAAGCATACTTTGCAAATTTAATTTTTTTAAAGAAAGAAAAGAAGAAGAATTGTTTTTGTTGATGTCATTGTTGTTTATGATGAAGTGGAACACTAAAAGGGCCATAAGTTAGACAATATGACATGAAACTAGTTTCATGTTGAGTTGTGTTAAAAAAATACATTTCTCAACCCATGAATCCCCTAAATTTGACCTTCACGTGCCAAGTTTATGAAACTTTAAAAATAATTCTAATGAATGAATGTTGTATAGCTTGGCCAACAATCGAGGATTTACTTAAAAACTTTGCTCATACCATTTATATGAAGTCAAAATATGATAAAATAACAACCAACAAAATCCATTTGAACTATGGTTCCAAAAAAACACATCCCTATAATCCTTCAAATTTGGGGGGCCTTTCAAAATTCTAATGGCAAGGTAACAAGAGAAAGAAAACACAAATGCTTTCTTTGTAAATATAATAAAACCTTCTTATAATACCAAATGGTAATAAAATCTAAAGGTATTCCAAAAGCATAATTACCCTGAATATAAATAAAATGTATTGCAAGAAAATATATTAAATGATTAGTCACAATAATTCAAACAAATCCATCCTAATCGTATGCATCACAAAGCCTAGAAATGCATATAGCATATAATGTTTTTTTGGCATAAGCCATTTTTTCAATCCATTTCAAAACAATTGCCCTCTTTTAGGTAAGGGTAAATTTCAAATATATATTAATTGGGTATAGTAGAGACAAGATAAGTTATATTAATTGGTTAGGGTATTCAAAAAAAAGGTTTTAAATTTTTTACCAATTGGGTAGGTATGCATTTTATCTTGTTACATACACATGAGCATATGAAGGTCAAAAACTTACCTTCCCAACAATGGTTATTTCTAATGTGAGTGAGTAGTCATTTTGTCATGTCATGACCACTAGTCTAGGTTTTGGTTAATAGGAACTAAATTGAAATTGGGTGAAATCACAATTGATTAGACCATTTAGTGTACTTTTCTAGGTTGAATGAAAAGCAACACATAATATATTATAAGATTGCTAAACATGTATTTTGATTGAGTTAAAAATTAAAATTAACATGATTTTTGATTCTATGTTATAATTTTTTTTAGAATATTAAATAGGTAGTTAAGTACATTACTATGACATACACATAAGTTGAAATCTATGTTTTATATTGTCAATTATTATAAAAATATGTGAAAGTAGATTAAAACCATGTTTAAATCAAGATTTTAAGAAAATGTTAGCCTTAAGCAAACCATAAACTTTGTGTGAAAACATAAAATTCACAAATTTTTCATTTTGTTTTTGAAATGGAAGTAGGTTTTAATAAAATTTCATAATTATTTTCAAACACAGTTTTTTATACATTTGTATGATGCAATTATTTCTCAAATTATAACTTCACATTCTTATGAAATCAATAAAAATACATACAAAACATTTATATTATAATACGAAGGGTTTTTGAACTACTTTCATGCAAATAATTAAATTATCAAAAAAATCACTTTCTAATTCCAAAGTAGAACTTGAAATTTTTTAATTCATGTTCTAGAACTGAAACTGAAAATTCTTCATAAAAGTATGTTAAAGAAATCCAACACCGATTATTTCCTTCTCCTCACCCATAAACATGAAATATTAAACAATGTAATTACACATTAGACTAAATAGAGTCTTTGAGTCCAAATCTAAAGATTTTTAAATTGTTTCTAAATATTTAAAATATCCCATGCTTAGAGTAAATAATGTCTTTGAGTTCAAATCTAAAATGTTTTGGACTTAATTCGAAGAAGGTATGCAAGAAATGTAGGTGGCTATTGTGTACGTAGATAAGTAGATAAGACACTTGGGTTGCTATTAGGTAGGGTAGATGCGGGTGGGTGGTTACTATATAGCTAACCATGGTCTAACCACCATGGTTAACTATGGCCTATGGGACATGAATACAATAAAAAAAAAAAAAGTTTTTCTTTTTGCACACACCATCCATCCATCCATCCATCCTGCATGGAGCATTGATGGGGACATTATATGAGAGAAAAGAAGTATATTTTAATAGATTAACCATGGTTTAACTACTCATGCTTTGGTGAGCCATTTAGTGGAGTAAAAGCAAGACTAGGTATTGGAAGCTAGGTAAATCTTTTCACACTATGATGATGATGAGTGGGGGGGGTGGTAACTCAATTAGTGGAGTAAAGAAGGCTTAGGTATAATTGGTGGCAATCCTCATGGACTAGGATGATTGGGGTGGCTCATTCATTAGATAGTTGGAGAAGGAAAGGGGTAATTAATTAGTTGCAATAATCCTTTGTAGATATGTGATTTTTTTGAGCCTAAGTCAATCATCATTTATGTTCATCCATGACATCGATTTCACGCATAATTAATTTTAAGTCAATGTTTTTTTTAATGAATTTTATGATGCAGCTGAAGCGGCCGATCAATTGGATCATCATCCATTGGAAGATTTTAGCCCAAATCTGGCTATACACCAGCCATGAAGTTCAATTCTTTGATCATTTTTCTATCATTTTTGGCTACTTACTGAAACTAGATAAACAAATTTAGCAAATTTTAATCTTTTTTTTTTAATGGAGTTTTGGCAATTGAAACCCTAAACTACTATGGTTAGCAAGGGAACCAGAACCCAACGGAAAACTGTTTCCAATTCACTTACCATCCATCCTTCACGGTGCACTAATGGGTGCTGGGTAACATAAATCCGTATTTTCGACCCGACCGAAACCCAGGACGACGACAAAACAAAGGCTATAGTACCCACCCTTACCCCCCCTTACCCCCCCCAAAATCATCATAGTGGAAGAAAAGGAACAATGAAATCACTAATGTTCATTCATAAGTAACGGCATTAAGAGCATTAAAACATGCACTTCCTCGTCGAGGTAGGTTGTGAGTAATTAGTTAGGCCTAACGTAATCCGGCATAATTTTACTTACTTACACACCGCTCCGGGTCCAAACTTAAGAATATGAGACCTAACCATCGGTTCCTCATCGATCGAATGCGGAGTTAATTTTTTTAAAATCTTTTTAAAAAATTTCTTTCTCGAAATTACAATACTCTCAGAGTCCCCCAGTGTACTGCTCATCGGTCTGTGTTGTGGTTCACGATACGCACAAATCGTCCTAAAGATGAGACCGGGATGATTTCACATATTATTATAGTTATTTAACCCTTCCACCCCCCACCCCAAGAATTTAATTTTTTTTTAAATTTTACTTTAGTGTGTAAGCAAAGCTAGGTTGCATATGAAAAATATTTTAAACGCGAGCAAATCGTAAGCTATTGTCAAAGGACGGAAAACCAAGTATCGAGTAACCACCACCTCGTACGGTCAAAAGAAAGTGTAGGCAATTTAACTAAAAACGAGTCGAGTCGAGTGTTGAGTACCGGGCCATATTAAGTTTAAGTGAGAGATAGATGTTTAGTAAATAATAATTGTTTAAAAAACTTACTTAAGCAGCTCTCATTATTAATTAGTGTAGTAAGCTCTTGGTGATCGAGGACCTAACTAACTTGAGCTAATGTAGGTTAACCGCATTAGGGTTTATGCTGAACTAAAATTTTGCGATGTCAGTTAACTACATTAGGGTTCCCGATGAACTAAATTTTTTTTTAAAGTTTTTTTTTGTTGGTATGTCAGTTAACAACATTACGGTACACAATGAACTAATGTTTTTTTCGTTTCGCACACAACCCCCCACGTCGAGATACGTTTTCGCCATGACCACAACAACAACACCAACATGAACATATCATTAGTTAGTTTAACCGGTCCCTGGTTACCTACATACCTCTTCCCCTCAAGGCGAGCTTTTAATAATGGCAGGTTTGGATTTTTTTAATTTTATTTTTGCCATTAGGTTAAGCTTAAGTGTTGTTTGCTTCTCTCTTCTTTTGTTTTGTTGTTGTGTTTTTTTTTTGGGGGGGGAGGGGGGGGGGCACTTTGGTGATTTCAAATTATTTATAAACCTCTAACTCTTCGTCTTACCAAATTTGCCAAAACAACAAGCCCTTCTTGTTGTTCATAAAAGAGAAAGCCACCCACTTAATAATTTGTAAATTATTTTAAAGCTTTAAAAACCTTTGTTATCATGTGAACATACTCTAGACAATTACATCCTTACTCTTATTTTCCATATATTGAATGATAGACTTTTATCACCGTTGTTCAAGCCCTAAACCTTAAACCCTAAATGTCATTTATTTCATCTTAGAGCGACCCTTGTGGCTCTTGAGGGTGAGCTCGTGAGCTCTATGATGACAACAAGATGATAAGTTTGCAAAATTCGTTGGTCTCAAATGGAGCACATACTTCAAGGTTCCCACTAGTATTTTAAAAAAATCCTCGATATTTACTATTTACCCTACTATTTGTAACATTATATATTCCCACCAAAGTTTCAAGCTCACTCACAAATTCCGTTAAACCTAGTTGTAATTTTACCTTTATAGATGATGGATGGCACCTTCAAAATTGTAATATCGCCTCTATAAAAGATGGGACACCTTATAGTTCATCATTACATCCTAGCCCTCCAATTGTAATAATTAAATTTCTTTTATGCCCAATAAGGTCCTTAGATAGGT
Source organism: Sphagnum contortum (assembly GCA_963920785.1). Classification (NCBI taxonomy): domain Eukaryota; kingdom Viridiplantae; phylum Streptophyta; class Sphagnopsida; order Sphagnales; family Sphagnaceae; genus Sphagnum; species Sphagnum contortum. The sequence goes on from OY987288.1 coordinate 3,906,350, forward strand.
AGGTAACTAGAACTTGGGCCTAAACCTCGGGAGTTCATACATCGTACATCGCTTTCGGTCCTTCATTTTGGTAGCGTGCTCATCTTGAGGCGTTACCCTACACATGTCACATAACGCCTTACAATATGTGCATATCATAATGGGACAATGGACTAAAGCGACACTTTACCCCACCCATGTGCCGCACATACATAGTCATCAACTTCATGCACAACTTTTCCTTCTAAGTAGTGATGTATGTGTTTTCGGTTGATAATAATGCCTTTGGCGGCACGCATTACTACGTAGTGTAATAAGCTAGGCAAGCTAGTAGTACAAGGGGACCTCCCATTGTGACAATGATGAAAACTTACGTTTTGGCTCACCCTACATGAACGCCTTTCACAAAACGAAACTCACACCCACAAAGGCTATTACATATGTGTAAATGAGGGCCGTAAATGAGCATTCAAATTAGTGTGTTGCAATCATATTCCCATCCCTTTTAGAGCCAATTCACAACAACAACACATCTCACACCACCTTGGTGAGAGAGAGAGACAAATGGGTAGTGTTCTTTTAAGATATGAAGTCTAGACAAGGTTTTAAGTTTAAATTAAGCTAGTGTACCTTGCCCTAGATCAAATTTGATATGACCCGAGCTTAATTAGGGTTTAGGGTTTGCATGGTATATTTTTATGTGCAAAGCAAAGGACAATTTAAGTCACTTTCACAACCGACATCGATTTAAACATATTGTCTAAAATGAAAGTTGCTTCACGAACATAAGAAGCATGTGGTATGTACTATTGCATTGGATCCAACCTTTGGAAGTTTTACCTTATTAGAGCCAATTTCACATTAGGTGAATCGGTTTCTTTGATGAAAGTGTTTAGAGTGTGGACACACAATAGGTAGATGTACACTCTTATCTATCAAACTACATCCATGCAGGCAAGCCTTTGGAATGTTGGTGTGTTCTCGAGCATGAATTGCACCAATTTATACAACGTCCCTTCCCTTGGATTTGCATGTTTGAACTGGAGAAGCACTTGTTACTTGTAGTGTCTTGTTGGGTCTATCGCCAATTGTTGTTTGTTTATATGATGATTTTGTCATTTGCACTAATTGAATTCCATTGTGTTATCGTGGTTATTATGTAGACCTAATTAAGTACTACAAAAGAGATTTTGCAAACCCTAAACCCCAACATATCCAACACATGTATGTTGTGATGTTGTGTATATGATGATATTGTCATTTGCAATAAATTCCATTGTGATATCGCAGTGGTTATTATGTAGAACTAATTAAGTACTACCAAAGGGGCTTTGGAAAAACCCTAAACCCAACATACCCAACACATAGATATGTACTTAAAATGTTGGATTCTTTGTCACCTACCTACTTAACCCAAATTTGCACAACAATCTCAGGTTGTCTCTGTTTACACAAAGAAAGAGGAGCTTGGTAGCTTGCATAGTACACAAAATCTGACAATCCATGGCAAGTAAAAGATTTTGAAGTATTTTCACACACATTATTATGGTCGTTGGCTTTGGACTTCAAAATCCAACATGCACAAGGGCATACATGCAAGTTTACAACCCAAGTTGAACAATAGAAGTTCTTATTCTTCAATTATTTTTTGGGTAAGGAGCCTAGCCTCACAATAAAATGGGTTGTTCAAATGGTTACTATAAGGGAACAACTTGGGGAACATATTTGGAACACCAAAATCCAAAAAACCTTACACCCATCCCTCCCCCTCCTCTCCCAATTGAAAGTGGTTAATATATATATACCCATTGAAACCAAAATAAAATTTCACCAAAATAAATTTGTCATCTTTGCAATTCATCATTATATGTACATATCATTATATCAATTTGAATGATTCAAACACCATGAATTCTATTATTTTATAATTCCATACATATCAATATGTGGGTAAGAGGTTCACTTACCAATATTGATTTTTTTTTCTTAAAAACATGAATTACAAAATTGGCAGATATAAAGGCCATTGTTTGACTATGATAGTCTTTTTCTTCTTCTTCTTCTTAAAAGCATTTAATATATTTTTTTGCTTTTTTTTTTTTTTTTTTTTTTTTTCTGGGTGTACAAAACTCAAGGGGTTCAAACCTAGGTAGACTACTAGGTCATGGTCTTCCTAGAATCCCAGTCAAAATAATAATAAAATAATAATAACTTATGGTTTTTTGACTCATACCCATAAAAGCCCACAATTGGGTAAGAGCTAAGTAGGTACAAATTTTAGAGTGTCAACGCCATTAGATTAGATTAGATTAGGTTAGATTTGCCGCCTAAATCTATTTACATCTTCTTGTCAGTCTTTCACACTATCTTTCTTGGAGTTCCCAAAACAAATTCTCCCAACTTTTTAGTTACAATTCCACAAAAAAATTACATAATTTTTTTTTTTTGGGGTTTAGGGTTTAGGGTTGCCCTTGGTTTTGTTTGTTGCCCTTGTTCCAAAAGAATTAATGCCTTGGGTGACAAAATTTTTGTTCGTTTCCTTCATCACATTATATGACATAATCTTTCGGTGATGATCATACACTCAATTATTATACTCATAGTGACCAAAATGTTTTTGGAACATCAATTTTTCTTTTGAAATTTGTTCAAATTGGCTCACATTTAACAATAAACCAACACATGGTGAACATACATGCCTCAAAAATGTGCACCCAAATGGAAAAAAAAAATGAAAAAAAAAAAAATTTAAATTTGCTCCATAGTCTCTAGAGGCAACAAAAAGCACCAAAATTTTCTATTCTTTCTTCTAACTATTTATTGGGTTTCTTATAGGCATATTCAGGGAGAATGTATTAAATTTAAAGACCCATTTACTATTTCATTTTTTTATCAAGTATTTATTGCCTTTTTCCAGTTTTACATAATAGTTCCTATTTTCCTTCCTTTTTGTGCAATTCTGCAAAAAACAAATTGTGGCTCAAAAGTGGTGAGAAGATCTAGTAAATAAAAACATCCAAGTTTAATAATAATTGCCAAGCAAGCTGTGCTCCCAAAACCCAATAGAGTCTAGTACCCACTTATGATGATTGACAGAATCCAGACTCATTTTGCTGCAAAACTCTGTAGCTTGTTGTTTGTCCAACTAACCCAGCCATGATTTTAGAGATGGTGCTGTGAGGTTTTAAGGCTAGTAATAACTGGAAGGAGGGAAGCAAGGAAGGAAGGAAGGATGGATCCAGGAGCTCCATTGCCACCCAATACTTTGTATACAGACAAAGGGTTACCCTATAGTATTAGTCTAGAATGTTGTATACACAAAATATACAAGGTATGCGAAATTGGCTTATTATGCCTAGGTTTGAGCAAAACCCTAGGTATCTAGCCAATGAGATTCTTCAAATTAGTCCCTTCAATTGTTTTGAAGAGTTGCCTTATTGAATTACTGAGGGGTTAGGGTTGCAACCCTAAAAAATTGTTGCATTCTTTTAGGGTTGCAACCCTGAAAAATTGTTGCATTCTTTTAGGGTTTAGTGGTTTAGGGTTGTAACCCTAAATTGCTGCATTCATTTAGGGTTTAGTGGTTTAGGGTTGTAACCCTAAATTGCTGCATTCTTTTAGGGTTTAGTGGTTTAGGGTTGCAACCCTCAATTGTTGCGTTTCTTTTTGTATGTTGTGGTCCATACAAATTGACATGCAAAGTGCAAGGAGTCTTTTTTTAACACATCCTTCTCTGACTTTTTTAATGAGGGGATGCACAAACCCTAATAGATTACCCTATAAGTTGTCAAGCTTGCTAGCTCCTCTTCATAGGAAAAGACAAGGGGGTTCTAGCACATTATTTGTGTTCGTTGTTTGTTTTCATGCACCCAAGTACACATGATTCCATGCCTTGAAGGGCTTGAAGTTTAATCAGGCAGGCTGAAATTGGTGCTTAATCCTAGGAGTTCAAAAAGTAAGGTCCAGGTACTTGCTGTTTTTAGTTTTAGGTCAAACTAACAACTCTAGTTAGTTTTTGCCCTAGGTCACACTAATAGTTAGATGTATGGCACTAATAATTATCACAATTATTTTTCATGTTTTAATTAATTAGATGAGGTTCCTTTGCAAGTTTAATTTATTATTATTATTATTCTTTTTTATTTTGATACACACATCACCAAACAATTTTTATTTTATTTTTTAAGTTAGAAACTTTGGAGGCTCTCCAAAATTGCAGTTTCTATTGGAAGATGATGTGCCTCTCTCCCCTTTGATTCACCTCTCTATGTGAAAAGAGGACAACTTTGGGCTAGAGGTGCAATGTTATTGGGACCATGTTAAGAACTTGGGAACTTAACATGAACATATTGGGAACATAAAACAATCAAAAACTCTAACACCTTGCCCCTCCCCCAAGAGATCACATGTCCATGGCCATATGATAATGACATCATCACATCAATTAGCATGTGCTTAACATGAAATTGTTATATAAGTTAAATTAAATCTTAACCTGGCAATTTTCACAATGTTGTTACATCTTGGCCCTTTATGTGGCTAAAACAACTACTATAGGGTGTAGACAATAATGAACTATTAAAAATTTGGGGTTTAGGGTTAGAGAAAAAAAAAACCACCTTGCATTTTGAGTTTTACCATACCTTACTACCAAAATATTGTATTATTAGGAATAATTTTCATAATGCTTAAACTCTCACCAAGTCAAAAGAATATTTGTTGTGTACACCAACATTGTGTTGTGACATGTAGAATTACACCAATGACATTTTAAATTTTCAAATTGGGAATTCATAATCGTGAACAATGAATATTTACATTGTGAAGTTTGAACATGAATGCTAATCTTTCAATTATTTAATGTCTTTGTTGAATCTTGATATTGTTGTAGATGAATGTTAGAACTTAATCATTGAAGTTGAAACATGATACTTGCAACTTGGAGTTTTGAGTGTGCATTGTGGAATGATGTTAAACCTTGAGCATTTGTATGTTGAATGGTACAATATCCATACTTCAAATTCCAAGTCTCCAACAACTAATCATCAAAAGTAAGTTCAATGTTGAATATTTGTTTTGTTGTTTTCAACATAAAACATTTAGCAATGTTACAATTGGAATGTGAGGAAATTGAAATACGGATTTGCTAGTGTGTAGGTAGGGGTGAGGTTTCGTTTCAATCCCCATTATTGTTTATGCAAAGAGTATTGCATGTAATCAAAATGTGGTGTTTATGTTTTCAAGTGTAAATCTCACTTTTTTCTGGGTGGTTGTTTGCACAATGTGCATGATCCACCTACACTTTGTAGATGGTGAATGTCTTGGTGCAAGACATGGGTGCCTAGGTTTTGATGGAGTGCAACCTGACTAAAAGGTGATGTGTCGCATTAATGGGGACGTTGAAGTTGTCACTAAATTTTTGGGTGAGGGCATTGTTTTGTATTCCCAATGTTAACAACAATGAAAGAATTGTATTTGATGCATGTTTGTTAGTGTCCTTTAGTTGGACACCTCCTCCATTGCATGGTTCAATTGGAATGTTAATTAATATGTCTTCATATTCATTCAATAGAAATGGGTGATGTTAATGTCACACAACCTCCACAAAAGAAGCATTGTATAAAATTACAATGCAATTAAAAAATGACAAGATGCCTGAGCAAAATTTGAAATTGTTAATGGTGTCCTCGTAATTTCCAAGTGCACATTTGTGAAGTCATTACAAGTTGGCCTAAACACATAATACCTAAGTGAGACAATTTGAAAAAACATATATGATGATGTTGTGAAAAAAACATGACATTTCTAGCAAAGGTTTGAAGGAGAATGAGATTTATAATAACACGAACATCAAACATGCTTGTAATCTTGCCTTATGCAATGTTTGAATGATTTCAATATGTTTTGCAAAAGTTGGTAATGCTGGCATGTTGGGGAAAATCAATGTAAGATTATTCAATTTGTCACATTTTACCATGTTTTGCAACAAGTTGGTAATGTTAGGATGTTGAGGAAAATCAATGTAAGATTGTTCAATTTGTCGCACTTTATTATGTTTTCACAAAATGGATGATTGCTTCTTTACTATAAATTTTTGAAGCCCTTGTTTGAATTCTTGAAGGCTTAGGTGCTTGTTATTATTCTACTTCAAAAGGGCATGTGTTTGTTTAACTTGTGTTAAATTGTGTAACTCAAAGGCTTAGGTGCTTGTCAAACATTTATTTATCCCCTTTTCACTAATATATTGTGTGGTGGTTATATTGTGCCAAATATTGTTGAATATTTTTGAGTTGCCTCCTCATGAATTACTTGTTGCATTAAACACTATTTATTTTCAATATTGATTTTTTTAAAAAAAATTCCTTCCAAAAGCATTTTGCATGTAAAAAACATCATGGTGCAAGTTTTTGTAGAATCCTTGTTATGGAATCAAGCAATGAAAATGTTACCATGCAAAAAATAATGTTTGGCATGTAACAATGTTTTTCAAAACCACAATGAAATGTTAGGCAAAGGTTGCCATGTGGTTTCCCCTTGACCTAAATCCTTTACTTTTGGTCATAGTGTATAATGTCAAGTTCTAGAAGCTTGCATCATAATTTGCGCGAAAATCTCAAACTTCCTAAGATTGGCAATGCCATTTTTGTTGGTAGTGTGGGAGATGAAATGTATTTATCCATTCTATCTTATTGGAAGAACAAAACAATGTTGGGAGATTAATGTCTTGCAAACTTTCAATCATTCTTAAAATGTAACCTCCATAATAGGTTAGGTCCATAATTACCCATAGTTGTGAAAATGTTTCATTAACAATGTTTTATATTAATTGGGCTTTTGTATGAAGCAATTGAATTTTAGAAAAGTGAGACCAAATAATATGGTGATTTTTTTGTGTTGATATTGAATACATTGAAGTCTAACTTACCTTTCACTTTGTGAATCTTTTCAATTCTCATGATTTTAAACCAATTTTGTGATTTCACTACAACCTAATTCCAAGATTTAGCAACCATGGTGACACTTTTTAAACAAGTGTTCATGCTAGTCCTCAAACGACTGATTGACAACTATGAATTCACAAGGCACATTGTTGTGTTTATGACCTAGGCCCCACAATCCACTGCCCTAAACTATATTCCATTCTTTTATAAAAAATGCATTCTTTTCAAATGTGTGATTCCTATTACTACCAACTAGATTTGATTTTTATGTTAGCCTCTTTAGTGGTAATTAATCACCTAATACTTATTATTATTTAAGTGTTTTGTATAATTTTAATGTTGATTAAAAAAATTGTGCAATTTTGGAAATTGTTTATATTATTGTTTAGAGGTGCAATTCTTTCATAAGTGACATTAACTTAATCTATAGCACATTGAAATTTGACATTATGTTGCAAGTTGTTGTTTTAAGTCCTGAATAATGGTGTATTAGTTTTTGCTTGTTGACAAGCCAAGCGCCATATTTAGATTTGTGCAATTTTAGTATGGAGCCAAATTTGCTAAATACCATCAATTTCTAATGTTCATGGAGCCAAAACATCAAAAAATGATGTTGTTTGTTACATTTTTTTACCATGTTTTTATAGTATCCATTTATTGAACAAAAAAAACTCCTATGTTGCCAATTGCAGGTAGATCATTTGATAGCTTGTGCTAGTTTGGCAACATGCCATGGGTTGCTAGTGCAAATGTTACTATATATATATAGATATATATAAGCACACAAGGAAATAAAAATCATTGCAAGAACAACAAGAACAACAAGAACAATGTTGATAAATTTTTTGAAAGTGAAAAAAAAGACTAAATGAAAGCTTATAACTCAATTGTAGTTAAACTCCACCTAAGTTGACATTGGGTTCTACCTTGGTAACCTATGTTGCAAAGGTTATCCAAGTAAAAAGGGTAATACATGGGTACTAGGTAAGTAGATGCATGTAGATGGTTAGAACATAAGAAAAGGCTTGTGGCTTGTTTGTAGATAGCGAAATCCCAAACCAAGCTCTTGCTATGTTGTAAAGGATAAGTCATGTAAATAAATAAGTACGAAGGATAGTAAGTGATGACTAGGTAAGTAGATGCATGTATAGATGGTTAGTACATAAGTAAAGGCTAATGGGTTATAACTTATTAGTATGTAATCAAGATAGAAACGGAGCAAACCACCTTGGTTAGAACTTAGAACTTAGCAAGAGAACTAGAACTTAGAACCCAATGGAAAAGTGTTTGCTGTTCACCAATTCCTCAGGCGCACTGGTCGGTTGTTGGTTCATAGTGGCCGTTGTTGGTGTTGTTGCAGCATTAGATTCTGAAACATAATTATAGCTCTCTCACTCTCTCTCTCTCTCTCTGTGGAAGACACAAGTAGCTGACTTCTCCTATAGAGATGATCAGACTCACGCATGTTTTGTTTGGCAAATCCAGAGCTCCCACCCCTGCCCCTAATCGCAACCTAATTCTTAAGCAAGATTTCTCTCTCTCTCTCTCAAACATGCTGCATGTGTGGGCTGGTCAGTCTGTACATAAGAGGATTTATTGAGAATTTGCAGTGCTCAACCTTCTTATTCTGTTTCATGAAACCAGGGCTAAAGGTACCATCACCTATCATCGTACTGGACACTGATCACGGATGGTTTTTGTTATCATAATATATGCTTGATCATACTGGACACATTGATGATCAATGTTTTCATCCTTTTCTAAGAAATGACCGAGTGAAAAATTGCATACATGGGTCCGTTGTGGGAACGATTACTCTATAATTCTTACACAATAAACCCAAAACCCATAAATCTTATACCCTAAACCCTAATCCAAGGCAAATCCACCAGAACTTTGAAGGGAATGCTATAATTCTATTGCAGACTGAGAGTGAGTGTGTTTTTGCATGATCACTCAAGTCCCTGAAGAGTGGAGCTGGGAGGAGAATAATTGCAAGCGGTTCAATACTCCACAGAGTAGTGTTTCCAGGAGCATTATTGGCATGGCATGTATCGTTAATATGTTTATTGCCTTGTGGTCTCATATCTGTTCACCTTGTTTTAATGTTTTAATGATAAATCAAAAGCACTCTTACCCATGTTTTTGTTTTCTTGGTTTTCTTTGGATCTTGCTTGGAATTCATTGTTTACCTCAACATCCCAAACATGATTTAATATCAATTGGGAAAAAAGTTTGTAGAAAGCTGGTAAAAAAAGCTGCCCCAAAACTGAAAAGCTTGTTGAAATGTGACAAAAATAATTTCTTCAAACAAGATTGAGTGTCAATTGACAGAAAGTTAGTTAAAAAACTGTCAAAACTGTAGAAAACTGGCCAGAAACTGTCCCAAAAGTGAAAAGTGTGTTGAGTGTGGCAAAAATTTTCCTCCAAAACAATAATTTCTTGCTGGAAAATTTGGCAATTTTTTCCCCCCCTAAAAACACAGGGAATTTCTGACAGATTATATAATCTTTTTCAATTGTTTGAGGTGAAAATTTTTCCCAAGGAAAAAACCACTGATTCGTACTCTCTCATCTTGCTAATGTGACAACACACTATTGGACAAGAGCTCCCTGATCATATTACATATTTTGCTGCTGCCTTCTGACATTTTTGCACAATCTTGATTGCTAGTTGGCTGAACCTCATAACTCACCGCCTTCTGTGTCCCGTAACTTGTAAGCTCAATGCTCCCATACAATCAGTTATGTTTGGAAAACAGGTTGAAGCGTGCTGGTAATAGTCTTGGTGCTCATGCACTTCGACTATTAACAGTAGTAACCTGTGTGCTTTCACTGGTTTACCCTAGTCTAAATTTCAACTCTTGGACTGCCTGCCATATTTTCTTCTCTCCCTTGTAACTTGGGTGTCATGAGATCTCTGATTTCATTTCAATCTAGTTTGCCTCTTTACCTTCATGGCACAAAAACATTGGCTCCACATCCATCATATCTCCAGCTTCTTTTGCCCAACTTAAATTTCTTTCAAAATTTTGGGGATAGAGATTAATTGGTAGCTCAATCTGGTTTATGGACACAAGGGAATATGATAGGTCCTAGCTCACTTCCTACCTCAATGAATTAACCAAGCTTGCAAGTTAGTGGGAGAGCAAAACAACAAAATGAACCCTTGTCACCCAAAAAAATCCCAGAGGTTGGATCTTCTTACTAAAACATACCTAGTCAATTGTGGGATTCGTCTCACTTATGTGGCAGCAGGCGATTGGATGTGAGCTCCCCAATTATATCACATAATCTGCTGCCTACTACTGGAAGTTTCAAAACTCACTAAACAGCTTCTTGCACTTTCCTTGTTGTTAGTTGATTGAGCCTCATAACTTACCTTCTGGTATGTCCCATAAGCAGCCAGTATGCTTGGCACTCCAGACAATCAACTTTAGAGAGGTGAGCAAACAAAATAAGGCATTGGCTGAAATTTCTTAGTCCTACAAATCAATCGCAACTCGTGATGTCTTAGAGGAATTTTTGGTTGTTGTTGTGGCTATGTACTTTTGAGGTTGCCAACGCTTCTTATTAAGACGAGTAGAGATAATATTGTTAGATTTTGTGACATTGTAGACATTAGAAAACATTACAGAATCATAAAGGAAGAGAGCTTCATAAAGGGGTTTAGGTTTTAGGGTGTAGGGATCAAGAGGGCTGTATACATCAACTGCATACATGATTCTATGATTCTAACCCTAAAACCCTAAACCCCTAAACCCCTAATGACCTTGTTCGACTTGTGTGCATTTCAAGTAAAGGGAAGATGATAGCAACAATAATTAAAAACTCTAAGCAAATTGTTATCATCTTCCCTTATTTTTGTAGTCAACAAATTTTGCATAGCAACTAATTTCTCAAATTCTCAAGGAATTACTCGCATTCCATTTTTCAAATTGCCCACCCCTTGTTTATTTTTTACCGTGATATTAAAAAATAAATTAGCATGTCTTTTACACTCCGTAAAGACCTTGGCACAGTAGGCTTTCACAGATTCGGGCCTACTTCTTACACAAATGGGTTACCACGGTGAAACAAGATATTGACTCTGGTTAAGGTTCATCCACAACTGGAGTCATAAAGGGCCATCTAGTGGATTGTGTGCTGGTGGGTGCTGGTTCACTCTGACCCAATTGCGGTTGTTATTAGTAGGTAGGTAGGTTGAAAAAATGAACCCAAGCTACCTACCATGGTTAGCTCGTGAACTGGTACCCAACAGAAAACCGTTTCCTGACCACTTTCCATCCATCCTTTATGGTGCACTCGGGTTGGCACTGGGTGCCCATGTTTTGTTTTCTTTTGTTTTGTTGTCAATTTTGTGATATAGCCAAAGTGACGATCATCTATATTAAGATTTAGCCAAGGTTTTTGGCTACAAGCTAAATATGAATGCAAAAAAAAAATTTAAACATATCCTTGCATACTTTTGGCTACCTCCTTGAACCATGTATAGAAAATCTGACAAACTTTCTTAAATTTTTGGTCTAATTTTCTGGCTATTTGAAAATCTCAAAAAAGCACTTGATTTTAGAACTTTAACTTTTTAATTTCGATTTTTGGCTATATGTATATATGTATAGCCAGTAAAAAAAGAGGCCTGTACTGGATGCTGGTGATATTTTTTTCGATTGTTTTTCTGATGTTGTGTCATTGGCTAGTATCCGAAGAGAGCGGATTTTGCATGAATTGGCAATAGGTTTCTAGAACCTATTTAAATAGTAAAAAAGGGTTTAAAAAAAATGCTACCAAACTCAAATCAGAGTCCAAAAAAAAAGGCCCAAAAAAGAACATTCCCTAATTTGTTTTTTCGAAAATTTGAAATTATTTCCAGGAAAAAAAAGGAGAAATATTGCAATTGAATATTCCATTTTTACTTGTATTTTTCACATTTTGGCGAAACTTTGCACTCCAGAGGGAGAGAAGAGAGAGGAGAGAGAGAAAAAGTTTCTGAGAAATTTTTGAAACGCAATGCGCGCGATGCAAATCCGGGATGCCAAAATTTGTGCCATTTTTTTTGCTGTTAAGAAAACCCATTGAACAAAATTCTCAGCAAATGTCTTGAGCGGATTATCATACGTACTAGTGTTCTCTCAAGATTACAAGCATTCCATTGAACTTGTTAGTATAGTCTCTCTCTCTCTCTCTCTGCACTTTGCTTTCTGCAAAACTTTTTTTAAGAACATTTTTGTTTCAAAGTCTGTTTCTCTATTTTTCTCTCCAGGTGCATAATTGGGTACCTACCTTTGTGTGCTCTTCTTTCTTTAAACTGTTTGTTTGTAGTTGTTTTGTTTTGTTTTGTTTTGGTCTTTGGAGATCTGCTATTACAGTCGAGACAGCAGTTTTTGATGATCGAAATGTGTTCTTGATTTTTGAGAAATTCTTGGTCCTGTGAGAACCTTTGCGGAAATTTTGAATTGCACAATTTAGTGATCCGATGGCGCCCATAAAGGTGATGGACATGAAGTATGCAGAACGTATGGCAGATGATGCTCAGGTCCAGGTACTCACATTTCTTTCCTGCATCATTTCCATACCCTTTTGAGTACAGAAAATGGGTTTTCTTCATAACATCAGAGGGACAACTGTAGGATGCAAGTTTTTGCAAAATGGGTTTTCCTCGTAACAGCAGAGGGACAACTGTAGGACGCAAGTTTTTGCAAAATGGGTTTTCTTCATAACAGCAGAGGGACAACTGTAGGATGCAGCATTGACGTATTTATGAGTCATTTTTTGCAGTTAGATATGTACATTTTGATGTTGATTGATCAACTTCTTTCCTTTCATTTCTGCAAGTTGTGGATGGGTTTTTTGTTTGTTTTATGTGAAGTTGTGGCTTTCTTTAAGTCTTCCTTTCTCCAGTGGTTGTGTGCAATTTTCCTGAAATTGCCTTTCAAGTCTTAATTGTGTGTGTGATTCAAACTCATGTATGTTGATGTACATATGTATGTGTATCACAGGCCAGTGAACCAATCTACAAGCGCCACAAATGCCTGTCTTGTGGTGTGCTTTGCGGGGTCTTGATTCTCCTGGTTGTGCTCATTCTTGTGATTCTTGCGGTGACCGTTTTCAAGGCCAGGGACCCAGACATCATAGTCAACAAAGTGACCCTACAGAATTTGAATGTTACTTTTGACCTTCCCGCAAGCCTCATGCCCCAGGTGAATTTGCAAATCATGCTCAACATCTCAGTGCACAACCCCAATAAAGCAACATTCAAGTACACCAACAGCACATCGGTGTTGTACTATCACAATCTCACAGTTGGACAAGCTCCAATCTCTGCAGGCCAGATAGGCTCTGGTGGGACTGAGAATAAAAATGTGTTGTTGACTGTCCAAGCCAACAAGTTTCTGCAGGGGATGAGTTTCTTGAATGATTTCGTGGCAGGTGTGATTCCAGTATCAACTGTGTCGAGAATTTCAGGTCGAGTCAATATTCTCAATCTCTTCAAGCACCATGCAGTGTCCACAGCTTATTGTGACATGACGGTCTTTGTCACAAATGCCACCCTCAAGGACTTTGTGTGCAGGTACAAAGTGAAGCTCTAAAATTTGTTCCATTACCTTCACCAATGTTACTACACTAGCAGCTGCAAGCGCAGCAGTATGGTCAGTTTCACAAGGCTAGTACGGCCCGATCAGGGGTTTTTACAGGACAGAAGGGGCTCTGACTTTTTCTGCAGCTTTGACTTTGGAGGACATACCACCACCTGTATGACAAAAGAATATGTTAAGAAACCATATGCAGCAGGGAATAAAAACTGGTGCAAGGATTTGGAGCTTGCCAGGGTCAAAAGGTTTGAGGGGGGGTTGTTATAGCAAGATACCAACACTGCTTATTCATGAGGTTGTTTTTGAATGTGAGCCTTTCCAAGTGAGGCTGCCTCCTGGTAAGATTCTCCCTATAATTTTGAGGTTCCAGGAACAGATTTTCATGATTGAGTCAGATAATTCACCTGCCATGATTCAGGTCAAACTTCTCAAGTTTCCTAAGAATTAAGAATGTGAAGAGACTGTACCCACAGCTTTTGTTGTTGTGTCCACCACTTGCTGATCACAAGTACACGAGGAGTTTGAAAAATCCATATTCTAGACTTTGTTGTCAAGATCAAACCATGTGAAGCATAATGTATATCAATGCCTGAAAATGATGAGCCTGGCTCCACAGCCACCTTGCAAGGAATCTGTGTGGCTCCTCCACATGTAACTCCTTACAAAGCTTTCAAGCTATGGGAACTGCCATGAGCTGAACTCAATGTGCATGGAGGTGCAACAGGTCTCAACTTTCTCTCTTCAATCTTATCTTAGTAATCTCATCCATGTGATCAACTTACTCATCATGGCTCTCTGTCCTTCAAGTGCTGACCTTCTCAACTCAGTTGAAGTCATCCATGTTGTACACATCACTGAGTGAGGGCACCGATCCATTCCATGATATCCAGCTGGGTCCTTCGACCAAGATCTTCTTTTCCTTCCTATTTATCTTCTGTTCTTGAAACATTGTGGCTGACATTTGATCCAAGATGTAAGGTCAGATCTTGCTTCGAGTGACTTGATAATTTAACAGTAATTAGGCTGACTCGTAGCCCAGATAGGTAGTTTTAATTTTTGAATTATTTACCGGTTATATACTTTCTCGCTGTCTGCATGTTCTTAGTGCAAGTACTTTGGAAATTTTCTTTGTGCTTCAAGTGTGTAGTTCTTTTTGCTGCTGTTGCATACAACTCTTGTGTAACAAAGGTAGCAGGACCTAATTTAATATGTTTTTGTGTACATGTAGAGATCAATATGCATTTTAATTCAACATTTTTATGTAGCAAAACTTGAATGTACAACAAAAATTGCTTCAAGCTATATAGATTATAATTTTTCATTGAGTTTTCACAAATGTTTGTCATCAATTTCAACAGCTTATGGGCCCACACGCTCAGGTGTGAAAGAAAGTAACGGAGGCAAAAACTAGTGAGGGTTCAAGAAAGGAAGCGACACAGTTGTCACAAGTGTTTAAATTCACAGGAACTAACTTCAGTTTATGTAAGTATCAAATGCAAATTGTCTTAGCAGGACAGTGAGTACATTGAGGATTTGAAATCCAAAATGAAGTGCAACTCATGTGGGGGAGTTGGACACTAGTCACATGAATGTCCAAAGAAGAAGAATAAAGTCAAGAAATCAACAATAAGAATGAAACAAATGTTACTGTGTCAAAGAGCAAATCTGAAAGTGAAGCTTTTGTTACTAGATCTTTGAGAGCATGGCCTTTGTCACAAGATTCTTTTGATGGTGCTCCTCACACAAAGAGGGAGGAGACATTTGAAAATGTAGCATATGTTATCATATATTTGGAAACAGAAGCAATAACTAGATCTTTGGAAGTAGGAATAGTAATTGGATCTCTGAATCAGGAGCAACAAGATCATCCAAGGCTCTATATGTTGATGAAACATACATAGAGATTGGTATGCAAATGGAAGTGCTACTACCATACACATGCTAGACAAATGTGAGTTTTTCATAAACTTCACATCTATTCAAGAAGACACATGGCCAATGGCTATGGCTAGTGATCAACACCTTTGGGTGCATGGTCGTGGAATTATTCCTACAACTTGTTCATGGAATTTGGAAGCATGGAATTTTGAAGAAAATGTTGTACATTCCAAAGTTGCGAACAAATTTGTTTTCTATTGGTCAAGCTGCCAACATAGGTATTTTTACTACTTACAAGTGAAATAGCTGTGAACATATTGATTAAGAAGGAGAAGGACAACTTGTGATAACTAGGACTCAAAGTGACAAGTTGTACAAGTTGGAGATCAAGGCTACAAAACTAGATTCATTTGTAAGCTTAACAGATTCCATGATAGCATATTCCATGGAGATTTTGTCTAATCATGTTGTTGATGACAATATTGAATTATGGCATAAATGATTCTATTGTATCGTTTCTTAAATTGTCTTGAATACTACATTTGTTGTCAAAGGGTTTCGTATCACAAACAAACAAAATTCCAAGGAATTGTTTTGTGAAGGGTGCTTATACAACAAACAACATTGTTCAACTTATCATGCACATGATGATTAAACAAGATATGAAACTCTTGGTGAATTTTCCATGCAAATTTTTGTGGTCCAATGCATCTTCAATCTATTGGACTTCTTATTTTGTGTTATACAAAGATGATGTAAGTGGATTCATCTATAGATACTTTACTTATCATAAGTCAGAAGCATTTGATATTATAAATTGATTAAAAATGAAATAAACAAATAAATGAAGACATCCATTTTGCAAATTAGGACTAACAAAGGGGGAGGAGTTCATTAGTCATGTGCTTGAAACCCATATTATGGCTAAGCTATGAAAAAGAAACCTCCACCTTATTCACTTTAGAACAAAATGTCTATATTAAACATAATAACAAAACTATTATTGAAACAATACGAAGTGTTTTGCATGCCAAGAAACTTCCATTTATGCTTTGGGCTAAAGTTGTTCATGTGTGGAATTGCACTTTGAATAAGCAAATTAGCAAAACCCCTTATAAGATGGTTTATAATAATCAACCTAATTTTTCCTATCCTATATATAAAAGTAACAGTGGTGGCGTCTGTTTGTCTATGTGGGCAGTGCTTGGAAGATTCTTCCAGTCATTGCTCGTTCCCTGTGGAGCTGGTTTGTACCTGGAAGATTCTTCCAATCATTGCCCGTTCCTTGTGGAGTTGGTCTGTAGTAGATGGCGGGGAAGGACCGGGCGGTGGGGGGTTAGCACAGGCCGGGGGGGGGCACGGGCGGAGAAGGACCGGGCGAGGGGGGGCCAGCACGTGCAAGGGGGGGGGACGGGCAGTGAAGGACCGGGTGGGGGGGGGGCAACACGGGCAAGGGGGGCACGGGCGGGGAATGATCGGGCGGGGGGGGCTAGCACGGGGGGGGGCACGGGCAGGGAAGGATCGGGCGGGGGGGAGCTCGACAGGTGCATTATGCACCAGCTTCACACTAGTTTCAAGAAAATTAACAGTGAAGTTTTTCATTACCTCTTGAAACATCTTTGGAAAAAGTTGGATGTTAAGTTAAAGAAATTCATTGTTATTGATATAATGATTTGGAAGGTCATGCATATTGATTATGGAATTCCATAATTAAGAACGTTATGGTGAATATTGATGTCAAAATACATGAAAGCACAAATATTTTTCTAATGTTGCTAAACAATTATAATTTATTTCTTTAAAAAAATTCGTTACTACATCAAGCTTTGGACCAACTACTATTCATATGTCATCTATTGCAACTTTTGAAAGTTTTCCAACTCATGGTGTTGTAGTTGATGATATTGGTGATATCAATCATGCAATTCAATGTGTTGAGTCTCATGTTATAGTTTTATTTCATAAAATTGATGATTATGTGATCTAGTTAAATTACATAATTCAAGACAATTCTATTGAATATTCTAGTACAAAGTTGATTCATAGTTCATTTTGAACCAAACAACCTTTAATTAAATGTGAAATTGGATTTGACATGTCATGACGTAAACAATCTTTAGAAGCTTGTCTTCAAGATGATTTTATTTTTGAAGATGGAACAAATGGGTTTACAAAATTTAATGCAAACATGATGGTCAAGTTGACAAAGACAAAACAAGATTGGTAGCAAAAGGGTATTCCCAAAAAGCAAGGATTAACTATGATGAAATTTTCTCTCTTGTGATTAAATTTGATTATGTTTAAAGAATATTTCCTCTTGTTGATGTTCATAATATGAAACTTGCACAATTAGGGAATTGCTGGCTTCATAAAAGCTTATATGGTCTTCAACAAGTTGTTAGACAATGACCTCAACAACATGTATGTTGACAGAAGGTTTGGCAAAGTGCCCCAAGTAAATCCTAGGGCAATGGATTACCTAAGGCAATTGATTTACTTGTGGCAACTAACATCATGTAATAGGTTGCAAAAGTTACGCAATACCTCCATAGCAAGAGGTTTGTACACAAGGACCTCAAACCTTCGAACATTCTTGTCAAACCTCTCAACAAAAGATCTGGCTACATGACTACCAAATTGACAAACTTTGGGATAGCCAGACCATATAACCACACTACAATTCCATCATTGTAGACTACCAACTAAGGCACTCCCATGTATGCATCGCTTGAAATGATTTTTGGACCATCAACATCAATGCAAAAGAAAAGAAAAAATCCAAAGCTCCCTATAATGCTTGATGTATGGAGTTTTGCAATGATTTGTTCCATCAATGCAAAAGAAAAGAAAAAATCCAAAGCTCCCTATAATGCTTGATGTATGGAGTTTTGCAATGATTTGTTCCAAGATCTTGTCTAGTCAAAGTCCATTCAAAGGAGAATCGAAGGCATCATTTCAAAATAATTTCAAGAATTCAAACTTTCAACCAATTCTACCAAAAGATTGTCCAATTTACCTATGTTTTTGCATCACATGTTGGAAATACTATCCAAGTGATTGACACAAGTTTTTTAATTTGTGTACGATGTTGAATTTGGCCAAATTCATGAGCTTGGGAGTTACTTGCCTTGCAAATTGTGAGCAATTGTTTTCACATGAACAATGCCTTATAATTGGTGTCCCCATACAAGTCAAAATCCAATTATTAGGTGTGGAATCACAATTTCAAAAAAACGTTTGCTTACATGTACTACTGCATTTTGATAAAAGATTTCAGCTTAGTCCATAATTGGTGAGGTAATCCACAACTACTATATCCTTATTCTTTTGGCTTAATTTTTCTATTGTTGTGATGGCAAGTACTAGTTATAATTGAAGGTGTTGACATATTGCACTTGATTATTTTAGTAATTCAATTTGCTTGGAGATGTTTCTTTGTAAGCTCTTGAACTCAATATAAATCTAGTTGTTTTATATATCCCTTGCTTTTAATTGTTTTGATGGGTGAAGGATTCAAGTTTTCTAAAAGTTGGAATGTGATGTATTTCCAAGAATGAGGAGGAACAACCCCTTTTCCAAGTCATTCTTGGTGAAGTAGGGTTGCAATATGGCTTCTCAAAGTATAGTTAGATTGCATGCTTGAGAGATGTTGCAAAAAGTAATAACTACATGCCTAAGTCTTGTTATTGTGTAATGACCAAGATTACATAAAAAAACACAAATGTTGCCTTGTTGATATCCTTCAACAAATGTGGTCGAATTTACATTAAAAATATATATCATAGTACATTGGCAGCTTTGACACTACTTATATTATGCTTAAAAAAAAGTTGAAATTTTATCTCAAAATTTCAAAAAATAATAGTCTCCAAAGGAAAATATAGAACATTCAGGAAATGTTCTATTTGTTGAGGTGAAAGTATTTTAAATGAATTAATTATTTCAATAAACATGTGTCCAAGTTGCCAAGGTATTATAGCTATGTGCTTCTTTGCTATCCTTCAAAAAAATTTGGGTCGAATTTACATTAATATATACACACACTTTTTGGCTATCCTTGAAAATTTTGGGTTCAAGAATTACTTAAAAAATTGTCCATTAGGCTTTGGTCTAACCTTCCAAAAGAAAAATTATCATTGGTTGCCTTAAACACTTTGGTCTTTGGAAGCACCTCTCTGGACCCCAAATGCAAAATAGAAACAACTTTGGGCAAACCAAATGGAATAAAATGGAGGTGCTATTGAGAACGCCTTAAGGAACAACTTGAGAACTTAGGGAACCTCAAGGGAACTTGATGGGAACACAATGGGAACAAGGGGGAAAAAACCCGGAAAAAATAACTTCCCCTTAACCCCAGGGTATTTCTGGACAAAATAGGAAACACATTTTGCCCCGAATATTAATTTTGTTTAGGCTAGTTGGGGATTGAAATGGAATTGTTCAAAATTTTGAGAAATTGGATGGGATGATGTTTGAACTTTAGAAAGATTAAACTTTGAATCTCCTGCATTAGACCTGAGGACTTAAACCTTAGAAGGCAGCCTTTGTTTTTTTTTTTCTGCTGGTTATGTACCCAAAAAACCCAAATCAAAAATTCACAAAGTGCTAAAAATCAAATGCTTTTTTGGAGGTTTTTCAGTACCTACAATTTGACCAAAAATTGTAAGAAATATCACCAAAATACGCTACTGGAACAATCCAAAAAGAAACTTGCAAAAATTCAAGAACCCATTTCCACCTTTGGGAATCTCATCATCAGGGGATGCAGCTCCCTCCTCCAGCTGCAACTCCGCAACACCAGGCTTTAAAAGCACTTGCTGAAGGAACAAGACAATTGAGTCAGTCACAAAATGACATTTTAACATCCACTCCAATAAGAAGCAAAAAAAAAGCTCCGTATACGGTGGCTGCTTGCATATGATGTTGCACTGACACCTCCCTCCCTCCAACAAAGCTTGTTAAGGGGGGTATTTAGCCTGCTGCTTAAGTTATTGGTTGTCTCTTTTGCTACCAAGACTCTTGGAAATAGGAGCTTGTAATAACATTGAATGATCGAGAGATTTACATTCAATCGCAAATGACAAAAAATATGGGGTTGGCAACAAGTTCAACAAGGACACTTCAAAACCCAATGCAAATATGGAGAAGAGCACATCCATAAAATTTGAATGAATTGTGCCATGGTGATCCCAAAGACAACTAAAGGTAAAAACAAAAAGTTGGACCAGGTGTGTTGGAAAGCACTTAAAGAAGTGAGAGAGGATTCGGACAGAATGACAAATGTTCTACACAAATTGCGAGAAAAGAATCATGGTGAGCACACATCATGGGCTGCACCACAATCAACAAGGGGTGTGTCACATTGTGGCCTTGCCATTTAGATTAAAAAGTATCATAAAGCAAAAAAAAAATCATTATTACAAAATATGGGTGCAGTTCACTAGTCCCTGTCCACTAAACCAATGAATTCACTATTTCTTCGCTGGTCCTTGTTCATTGCAACGAGTGAGTTCACTCAAAACTCAATGAAATCACTTGGTGTACAAGGACACCTTTTGTTGCAGTGAATTATGAAAATTCAAATATTTCACCATGTAAAAATATAATCTTAAAACAGAATCCTCTGAAAGAAACCAAAATCTTTCAAGATATCAGAACTCTACAATTAATCTCAAGTTTCAACACAAGTCAAAATATCATCTTTCAAAAATCCTCATATCAAAATAGACCTATTATTTATTACCTAGGGGCCAAAATCCATTAAGTTACTATACTCTATAATGAATCTAAACACAATATACTTGCCTATCAAGGCAAGGCCAACAAAGTAAGAATGGCCAATCAAGTGCCCCAAAAAATCCCCCAAAGTAATCTATCTATAAAGGAAGGTAGACTTTTGTTTGTTTTGTTTTTCATATTGGGATCTCCCAAACCATGACACCACTTGTTGCGCTTTTGGAAACCCTTGGATGACTAGAGGTGGCACCAAGTTGGTTCCATTAAAGTTTCAATCTGCGGTGGAGAAGTTATTAAATGTTGAGTTGTTTTTTCACTAAAAAATTCATTTAAATCAAAATTAAAAATTATAGCGGAATTTTAGTGCGCTCTTGGTATTATTGTGAAGCCCTAAGTGAGTAGGATTAAATGAAGGTGATTCACAAATGTCTTGACCTTTGATGCAAGAGATATTGAATTTTGAGTAATTTTTGTCATTAAAAAATAAATTAAATTACAAAAAAACGATTTTGAAAGGAAAAATTGATTGGGTCATTAGTTCACACTTGGGCCAACAACATAGGCTACACTAACAATAGACTAAATTACTAAAACATCTTGTTGACTAGCAATCGCTATATACACAATTGAGTGGTTAGGAAAAAGGATATTTTATGGCAATTGAACTTTAGGGCAAGCTAAAGTGATCTTATTAGAATAATCTTTTATATTTCATTAGTTCCAAGAGTAATCAATTAATGATAAAAATGATGATGTGAACTTAAATCCCCTACAAGTATATTAAAGGTATATTCAAGGGCATATCTTAAGGTATAGGAGTATAAAGTCAAGGATTAAAATAATAAACAAGTTGGTAAGTAGGTTAGTGTTTCATATACATAACTTAAGCCCTAAAGGTTGTTATACTTAGGTAGGCGAGTAAGCATTTTAAGTTAGTATGTAATAGGTAGGTAGGTAATCATTATCCTAGGTATGTAAAGTAGGTATTTAAGCTAAGATAGACTAGCCTATTAATATAATAGGTAGGCAAGCCTTGCTTAGCCTACTAGCTAGGGTAGGTTGGTAACCTTGGCCTAGGCCTTGTGGTGCACTACTAGATTGATCTTAAACTACATTATTAAAATTAACCAAGCCACACACATCATGTCACAAAACATACTTGCAAACTATCTGAATACATGTTCAAAACACAAACACATTAATAGAAACCAAAATATGGTTTCAAACAAATAGGTTTTTCTTTTTCTTTTGGTGTGTTCTTAAATCTCATAACGTGATAGATGAGACTCCAAAGTCATACCTTAAAAATTAAATCATCCAATTCACAAAATGGTTGAAATGCCATTTACACAAAATTGGGTTTCAACCAATAAATAAACTATCACACTAGACTAGGTTTTATCAAAATTTTGTGTGATATATTATCGTGGTGATGTCATGTTCATAACATGTTCAAAATGAAAATTGAAAGTTGACCTTTTTGGCCAAAACCCAAGGTCTTTACATCAACCATGTCCACTTCATGAGGTGACAAAAATTGTCATTACAAAATATGTAAATACACATTGTTAAAATTATTTCACATTATAAGCTTATTAAAGAATTACATACATTTTTCATTAAATAAATTACACATGTAAATTATTAATAATTAATATCATTATTTGATTTAATTCATAATTTAGTTTCATAATTACATTGAAATTTATAATGCCTTCAATTTCAAAATTTAAAATGTGTTATATTATTTTAAATTTATTTAACTCAAAAATTTAATTAAATAATTTAAAATTATATTAGATTATTTATTATGAAAATTTTAAATAAGAAATATATCTTTGTGTTAGGTAGAAAACAAGAATAATAATTGTATTAAAAATTTATTTAAAAAGATTTCCTAATAAAATGAATTTCAAAGTTCTTGAAATTATATAATTAAAACTCACACCTCTTTGATTTATAAATTTAATTCAACATTTATTAGATTTGACTTTCAACTAAAAATTCATTACATTATATGAAGTTTCACATGTACATTAGTTATCTTCTTTTTTTTATATTAAAAATATAACATTTTAGTTCCATTTTCCATTTTTTCAACTATTATTTGTTTATATTATAATAAATTTCTTCTATTTTTATTTTTTTAATGAAACATTTAAAAAAATGAGAACATGAAATTTGTAATACATTTTCATGTCAAAATGTAAAGGGTATGAAAGTCATGTTTGTGTAGTCATGGATGTAACAATTAATTTGTATGGGTGTTCAAGAAGTAAAACCAATTTTAAATGTGGAAATAAGGAGGATAATATGAACAAATTAATCCTAATATAACTTGTTAATACAAGTCCACAAATAGACCCCTTGGATAATTTCCAAGAGGTAAAAAGAACGGACCCTAAGTGCTAAATAGATAAGCTTATCAAAAGATTGTATGTGGTTTTTATTTTAAATCTTAACATAAATCCAACATCAATGTGCAAATAATCACACTTGGAACTTCAAAGAAAAAACCAATTTTAAATGTGAAAATCGATTTCAAGGATACAATTTGGGCAAAAAATCAATCAAGGAATTCAAAAGTAATCAAAATATATTGTGATCAAGAAATTTTTCAAAACAAGAATGGATGATTGCATCTTTGAGAGTTGACAAACATGAAAATTTGTAAGTCCAAGAACTTATAAATGAGTCATAGTCCCATAGGACTTCTATACTTTTACAAGTAGTCACATGCATGGTTCGTGCAAGTTATAAAAAAAATTCATTTTTTTTTTCAAATATTACATGTATATTTATATTTTACATATGTTTTGGTATGTCCATTACCATATAGCTATCTTCAACTATCACATGAAGATTGGTTCCAAGTTCTAGCCATAATTTTATCCCACATATTACATGAATGCAAAGTTTTATTTGTCTAAATAATGCAACTAAATAGAATAAACCCAATGATTATCATTTGAGTAATCTTCCGTATAAAACCTTAAGCCAAATGTCAATTTACAAATAACTAATTTTTTTTACATGTAAACAAAATATGGTACTTCTACCAATTTCAAAGCAATGACCTAAAAAAGTATCTACTTCCAAGTGTCATTAAAAGATTGATTTTTGAGCAAAAATTTCATCCCTATTTTACATAGTTGCATTGAAGTTTTTTTCCTGAATAGGTATAAAAACCAATAGACCTTAAGAATCAATTATGGTATAATGTGGGGCATTAATTTTCTCATAACCTTGTGAATCTTTTGGGTAAATTAAAACAAGAGCTTTTAATACCATAGCTTCCTTTACCCATACTTTGTTCATGGAATGGTTCATACGCATAGAGCTTGTCCACCAAATCAAATAAAAAGAGTGAGGAAATAAAAGAAAATATTTAATTGATTCACCCAAAGTCCAATAACCTATGTAAATTTTTTAAGTTTACTATTTAACCCACATTTAGTTGAAAGCATCATTCAATTTCAATTTGGTTGATTGAATAATGAATAATGTTTTCATCAAATTGGATTTGATGAATATCATAACTATGATTGATTTTTAGCATTTCTAGCCAACTATATATATTGTTTCAAAAACAAGGTTTGGCAATCTCAAATTGAATTTTACATAATTTCAACAATTGAGGAATAAGTATGCAAAGTACACCTTGTGTTTTGTATTTATAATAATAACCTAGTGGGAGTTCAATTTTCAACAATTTTGGCAAATATTTTTTAAAAAATCAATTTTTCTTACTAGAATTTTTGTGAATTCTTTTTTTGCCAAACATAAATTGTAGGTACTATGATACAGATCTTAGAGATGCATTTAACCATATGGCACCCTAATTCAAGCTAGTGTTTTGTTAAGTTGATTTGTACAATTTTTAACTTTCATATCATTCATATTTCCATTTTTTATATTCATAAGGCTATCAAATTGCTTCTTTAAATATTTTGATCACATCAAAAGGCTACAATTGAACGATTATTGGCTTTGAAAGTGTCTTCATTTTTTTTCTTTTGAAGTGATAAACTTATTATTCATTATATAATAAATGGTTATTGAATAATATAATAAATGATTATATGATTTGACAATTTCAAGTTGAACAAAACAAAATGATATCCTTAGTCAAAATAAGCAATGATGTTTTAGTCAAATGGGACATCCTATGCTACTTAATAGGCAAAAATAACTACAAACTAAGTTAAGCAATGGGTTAGACCTACCTACATACCAACTTACTTACCTACATACCTTTGTGAACTTTTCAAAATGAGCTTGTAAATGTGATTGAGAATTGGGCATCATTGATGGGAACACTATAATTTATTTCCACCTTTCAAAAGCTTTTGAGGACAACATTGAAATTCACACATCAATTGGAAATGCTTTGGGATGGGTTGAGAATGTGATGATGTAAATGGAGAATGTTGGGACCATCAAGGGGATAAGATTGGAATGTTGTGTTGGACCAAGTGATTCTCTTCGGAATTTTTCCTTGTAGCCAAAGCAATGATCATCCTTAGGAAGATTTAGCCAAACCAAAGCCAAGCCAAGCCAAATAATGGCTACATAAACAAGATATGAAGTACATAACTTATATCATCCTAATGTATTTTTGGCTACACACTTTAAAACAAATATAGAAAATCTGTTGACTTTTATTAAAAATTCCCCACACTTATGATGATTGAAAACTTGCTCAAAATTTTTAATTTTCTTTTTTGAGTGAAATTTCGCCATTCAAAAAAAAGGCCGATATTATCAACAAACCAAGCAAAGCTTGTGTGAACGTTTTCGGGAAGCAAGGCTCTTGCAAACATTGTTTCAAGGTAGGGTTTAGGGTTGAAACCCTAAACCCTAATCTACAACTAGTAAACCTACCTAAAGCATTAGGAGAAGTTTCCGAGCATATTTAGAGGGCTCTATATCTACAAATATCCCTCGTAGAAAAGAGAAGGGATCTTAGACCTACTATTTAAGAGGGGAAGGGACCTTATGCCTAGAAGTAAATGTAGGATCCTTCGTACTTCTACCCCTTAGTGAATTACATATGTTTAGGCTTGTGATAAGCTTCACCTTGGGCTTTATCTTGTGCGAGGTCCAAGGGTGGGGATGTGGAGACATTCCCAAAATTGTGGGCTACACTCGAATACCACACCGCCCACCCCGCCATATGCTCCTTAGTTTCGGAATGCCCCGGGGTCCGCACATTGGGGTTTTATGTTACACATTTTGTTTAAGCTATTGTTACCGTGAGTTCAACTCTTGTGAGTCACAAAGTGATGATGTTCCAAAGGGCCATTGACTTATGATGCGCGGTGTGGTGACCCACCCCATGTTCTTGGGGACCTATTTGTTGGTTCTATTAATTAGTTAAATGGGTCGAGTGCATACAAAGGTTTTTTTTTTTTTTTTTTTTTTTTTGCAATGAGCCTCTTTCATTGGTCCATAGATTTTTATTTTTTAAATCGAATTTTTGGCACTTCCTAAATTAAAAATATATATATTTTTTCCTTTGGTTACTTTTATAATTTGCAAGAATATAGTTGAGCTAAGGCTATGGGATAAAAGGCCAATGAAAAAGGTCACAAGATTAGGCAAAACATGGAGAGGAGAGATACCCAATTTTGCACTCCCCCAGAAAACTTGAAAGTCATATGTACATTATTAATTAATGAATATAGTTTTTTTAATGTCAAGCTCAATGCCGATCTCATCTTTCTTCTGATGTAGAATTTGGAAAATTGTTTTAAAAAATTTTAGTACTTTTTTTTTTTTTTTTTTTTTCCAACATGTCAAACCTTGGTATACACTCATTTTTTCCATTCTGAAAAAGGAAACACCCAATTGAAAATATCTACCACTAAATCTTTTTTTGTTTTTGTGTTTTAAGGAATCATTTAATATCAAAATTTAGATCAATGTTCTTTGGCACACCTTGTGAGAAAGTGCTCTTTCTACCTCTTGGAAATGGAAGTTGGACTACCGACTTTGTAGGTGCTCAAGAAAGGTAGGTTCAATTGTGAGATGTCAAACATCGCCCCATCAAACTTTTTGGGTTGGGGGGGGGGGGAGGAGAGTTGTTAGAAAAAGGGATTCAATGATTTTGAATTGTGTGTGCACTAATTGAACAAACTAATATTAATATATGTTAAAAATATATTTAATTATGTCGAACGAACATAAAGGTCAACTTTGTTTTAAAACGTCGACTTTGTGTCACTCAAAGATTTGTTGTTTTCAATGGGTTTTACTAAATGCTCCTATCTCTATACAAGATTCTTGTGAGTGTGTAATCATGCTCTAGATGTTTTGTTATATTTATATTGAATCTTAATTTTCATTTTTAACCTTGGTGCACTTGCTTTAAATCTTCAACACAAAAGAAAAGACACAAGGGGAGGTGGCTCAAGGTAAAAAATAGAGCCATTGCAATCAACATTTTTGTTAATTAATTCCTCCCCTTAGTAGTGGAAGTATTTGAATGCCTACTTAAGTAAATGAATGTGTTTTTACACAATTGTGACAATGCCATTTAGAATTTGAAAAAACCAAAAGATTCTCCTTTTTTTTTTTATCTTGATTACTTTTGTTTGAGAAGTTTTTTTAATCACATTACAAAAGTTGCAAGCATTTTGCATCTTAAGTCAAACGAATAGTCGTAAGCCTAGTTGTTTACTTGAGTTCCACCCCTTCAGGACACATCTCCCATCTCCATGACCAACTTATTCCAAGTGATGAATTTTTTGATGTGGAAAAAATCAACCGACCTACTATATATAAGTGATCCATTTTTGACATGGATAGGTTTTGACTTGTAGTTTGAGTCCTGTAAATCTCCATTTTCTTTTTTTCCTTTTTAAAAAAAAATAACTTTGTACATTTTTCTAATCTGTTTTCTTTTTTTCCTTTTTTTTTAAATAACTTTATACATTTTCCTAATCTAATCTATGTGTGTATATCAGTAAAGTTTTACAAGGTTGCATCATTCCAACTCTAAATTCTATGTGAAAATTTATTTTCCTTCAACAAATTTTCGTTCTTTGCAAAAAATAAAAATAAATTTAAATCCCAAAATTTGACATTTGGACTAATAATCCCCAAATTTCAACATTTTTATTCATAATATAATTAGATTCCAAAGCTGCCAAGATAGTACAACCCTACTTTGGGGACAAGCATCTCATTATGTGAATAGGTCTCCCCCTCCCCTTCCCCTCCCCTCCCCTTCCCCTCTCCAATACCTGAATTGAGGAAGGCATAACAGCCACACACTAATTACCAAAAAGAGAAAGCAACAAATAGCGCAGAATATAACATAATATAATAATAATTTTTTTAGCCTGGAATCATGTAACGTGACACAAGGATTACTTATCTACATACTCTTCAAGTCCCACAAAACCTTCACAAAAAACTTAACTTTTCCTCCCCACCCTCCACCACTTGCTCCTACCGATGATGATGATGATGATGATGATGATGTTTCTTCTTCGTGGAACTTGCAATTTGCTTGCTCACTCTGCAGTTACCGTGTCCATGAAGACCAAACCTCGAACGATGTTGAAGTCAGTCATCATCAGAAAAAACTTGTCATTGTTGTTGTATTTGTTGTTCTTGTTTAGGGTTTCACTCAAGGAGAGGATTTTATATGGTCGCAACATTTCTTTGATTATTTATGGAGGACTAATTTCAAAGATGCGGCTACGCTCTGTCTGTCTGTACAACTGATCATGTGTTTGTCATTATCTGATTATTTGATGTGTTTTTTTTTTTTTTTGGTCAACAGCAGGTGTTCGGGTGTGTATGTGTGTGTGTGTTTTTCCCCTAGTTCTTTGAGTGCTGCAGTGCAGCACTGTTTAGACACCCCAGACTTTCTACAACAGGCATAAAAGACAGAGAGACACTCTAAAGAAAGGCTTTTTGGACTGCTCTTACAACTTGGGTAGCAATTGGGTAGCTTTTGTCTTCAGACAGTGTACGAAACTTTACAGTAGTACTGTAGTGCGAAAACCGGACGGTGTTGGTAGTTTGAGGAATTCGTCCGACGTCCGTCGGTTTTAATGAAGAGAATTTTGGTGGAGGACGACTAACCACGTCAACGAAGTCTCTCTCTAGCGACGTGAACGAGGTCTCTCTCCAACGACATCAACGAGGTGTCTCTCTCTCTCTACCGACGTTAACGCGGTGTCTCTCTAGCGACATCAACCAAGGAGGTCTCTCCCTACCGACGTGAACGAGGTTGGGTGTGGACGACACGGACTATCCACGCGAGGCGGAAGCTGCAAATCAGTTTGCACTAGGGAGTAGGAATTTGCAAGAGAATCATGGGGTTTTCAAGGAGTGAGTTCAATAGTTTGGAGAACAAGCTCAGGCAGATGCAGAGGTTGCAGCAGGAGGGGGAAATCAGACAGTGAAATATTAAGCTTTCTTCAACTGTTCTCGTTGACAGGAGCTTCTAGTCTGGCCGGAGATTTTTTTCTTTGTGCTTGAGAAATTCGGCCGGTCGCCTAGAGCAGCTGCAAGCTTCTGAGGAGGAGGAGGAGGAGGTTGCGGGACGAAAATATGGCGGATGATTACTTCCAGCTCTCGTGGGATGTGGTGCAAAAACTGCTGCTGCTGAAGAACAATCAATTGGTGCAACTCAACAAGATTCAGTGTGGGTTGCTAACGGACAAGCTTTCGGAAACCTTGGCGAATGTACGCGCGGAGATTGATTCTCTACCTCCTCGGAAGCAGGCTGCCTTCTGCAAACAGCAGTGCCGAGAAGCCCTCCAAGAGCTTTACCGTGTGGTGACAGAAGCAGCGACAATCATACGCGGTTGCTGCAACCAGGACTGGCTCACTGCCGCAGTGAAGCTGATCAACAACACTGAAGCTTTTGTTGATCCTTTCTTCCAACTGGAGTGGTGTGCTAGCGTAATAACCGTCGTCGTCGCAGGCCAGAGATTGCCAACTAACGCAGATAATAATAATCATCATCATCATCATAATCTTCAGCGCCTCCATAGTCTTGCTGATCAGAAGATTGAAGGCTTGCGCGCCCAAGAATGCGTATCTAAGATGGAAACCATCCGCTTTATGTTGAAGCCGGCTGCTCTGGAGGATCATGTCAGCTTGGCAAAAAGGCTACAAGCCGAGCAGGCAGCGCAGAAGACTAGTAGTACTCATGATCATGATCGACAAGAGGTAAAGATAGTCGCGAACATGTTGAAGCTGAAGCCGACGTCCTTCGACAACAACAGCAACGCGTCGAAGAAAGTCGCGGCGGCCTTCTTACCCAACATAGAACCGAGAGATCTCGCGTTCGTGAAGAGGATCGGAGGCGGAAGCTTTGGAGATGTGTTTGAGGTGCGATGGTTAGGCCAAAAATTCGCGAAGAAGACTTTTCAAGGATTCGAGAACGAGAGCTTCAAGCACGAAGCGGCAATCCTTGCAGGATTGTCGCACCCACACATCGTGCGACTGTTTGGGATTTCTATCGACAAGAGACATGGGTGTTCACTAGTCATGGAGCTTATGTCGGAAGATCTTCGCGCTTGCATGGTGAAAAGGACGATCTCCTACAGCGATCAAGCGCCATTCGAGCTCGCGGTCGCACTAGACATCATGCTACAAATAGCGGAAGGGATGGAGTATCTACACCATAGACGCATCACCCATCGAGATCTCAAATCCTCCAATATTCTTGTCAATCCTGTAGAGTGCTTGGAAATGGCGAAAGCAGGTTACGTGCGAGTCAAAGTCGCGGACTTCGGTCTCGCGAAGACCAAAGACACGAGCGCCACCTTCTCCTTGCAAAGCATGGTAGGTACAACCAGATGGAGAGCACCAGAGCTTTTCGAAATGCGCAACTCCGATTTCTTTGGCGAGTCCGCGGATCCGACGTCGGGAGCTACAGGTCCACCGCACAGGCGGTACCCGATGAAGGCAGATGTGTACAGCTACGCGGTCACATGCTCCGAAATCCTCACGGGCGACATCCCATTCAAGGACGAGAAGCTCGCTGATCTAAGCGAGAGGATCAAGTATGGCCGCGTCAGACCACACTTACCTGCTTCCGTGCCGCCGTATCTTGCGTCCCTGATCGAGAGAAGCTGGGATGCTGATCCTAGTAAGCGACCATCTTTCTCACAAATCTGCGACGAGCTCCGTCATCTCAAAGCCAGTCTCCTGCTCGGTAGGTTGTCGTTCTCGATCCTCTTGCATGCATGTATGTTTCTGCATGAGTTCGTTGCAACGTACCGCCATGATGATGTAGATCATGTGCATTCTCAAGCTCCTGGATCTGCGCCGATTGAGCATTGACATCACTTGTTGTTGCTGTCATGGCCGAGTGCAGGAGGCGAGCAGCTGGTTCAATCTCTGAGAAGTTCTACGTATTCCGCTCGAGAGGTATGCAAGATGCTTTCCAATTGTTTCTTTTCATCTCTGCATCTCCTCTGATCTTCACAGGGAGTTCTCCTACAACTCCCTGTGTGTCATGTGGGAAAGTTCTCACACGGGATCATTTTCCCACTAGGGAATCATCCAAGAGCTAGCTCCTTGTGAGCTTCTCTCATCGACTCTTCTCGGTGCTGCTTCCGAGATCTTCTAGTCTCCAATGATCTCCTCTCTTCTGATCTCATCACAGAGTACTCTTCTCTAATACGTCGGGGCCGGCGGCCATGATGTACCTACTCTTGTTGCAGTGGCGTGAGAGGAAAACCATGTACCAAGCATTTCTCGGTGCTGCCGATGTCGAGGAAGATCGACGTTCTGAGAGTGTCACCCGAGTTCTTCTCATCGGAAGTCCGACAAGCTCAGGCTCAGAGACAAATTTCATAGGACGTCTTTGCAACAACAGCGACAGCAACAATAGTACGATGTCGCAGCAGTTCGACAACGACATCCAAGAGCAACAGGGGAATCCAGAAGCTTCTGAAGATCATGATCATGATGCTGCAGCAGCCCGCTGCAATGTGCAGGACATCAACAATGCGTGGAAGCATCGGACTCTTCCGCTTTGTATTCATGTGAGCCAAGGTATCAGCGACAATATGAATGCAGGAGGTCCTGGCAGCAGCAGACAAGTACTGGACCAGATTGTCAATTTCTTGAAAAAAAGGAATTCTAACTGGACTTCCTCCTCATGGCTGGCCAAATGGCAAGTGCTGTTGAGGAAAGGATGGAACACAGATCATGACCATGGACGACCCATCCAGAAACTGAACAACAACCGAGTTCATGTCGTCTGGCTCTTGTACTCTCCTCATGAAACTGTCCATGTGGAATGGGCCCGGCTCAAGGATGAGCTTGCAAAATATGAGCTTCCGGTCCAGATTGTGCTTGATACACAGCTGCTGCCCGACACCTATCATCATCATCAGGCAGAATATTCTGATTCTGGCGACCCCATCACCATGGCTGAGCATAATTTGCAGAAAAACTTTCTGGACAAGAGGGGTTTCATGTTTCCCAATGTGCGGGCATTGCAAGATCAATTCATCATTGTCCCTCCAGATCAAACTCTCAGCAGCACCAGAAGTTCACAAGACGACAACAGCTTGGCACATCCACAACAAGAAACAGTTTTTTCGGACGATGAGGATACGCAACTTCTGATTCGACAGCAAGAGCGAAGGATCCGACATGAGTCCACAAGGCCACTAACCCATTTAGATCCGAAAGCTCTATGGGCTTCCGCCGAGGTGATCAAGACAATTGCAAACATCCAGCAAACGGCTGAAATTATTTGTAATATTGCATCCCGGTTGGGCAAACGGGGAACCAACATTGCAATTGCACCTTTCATGATGCTTCCCCGGCGGTACACTTTGGGACAATCTGGGATCTTCACACTCAAGTGCTTGTGCAAGATTTGGGAGGTACCCAAACCCATGGCGGCAGCCATGTTGAGGAAGACTGCGTCATGGGAATTGGGTGAAACTCAGAATGACATTGGATCAGCTCCAGGAAGAGCAAAAAGTGTGTCTTTGCCTCGAGCAGCTGCGCCACATGAACAAACTTCTCCGCCTCCTGCACTTTCACTTGCTGATGGGAGATATCTCCATTTCAGTGTCAGAGTAGCAGGTGTGATTTTGTATTGTAAAGCTCGGCATCCCAAAGGGTGGATTCAGGATGGCTTCTTGTACACCGACTACATGCTCGAATTCAATAGCTTCTATTCTGCTTATCGGAATCAGTTTGATGAACTCACAAAGAATACCCACTATGGGATTTCTTTTCAATTGCTGCACTCACTCTTTGCCTCTTCTGATCATAAACTAGCTGGTGCCAATCTGAAACAGCAGTTGGAAACCTCCCTTGAGGAATTTTTTGTTGATGTACTGAATCGAACTGATTTCAGCTCAGATGATCTTGTACAGTAGTAGTAGTAGGCTTAGTAGTAGTTGTATAATCATAGGGATTTTACTACCACCCAAAATAATTACATCGCACAAATCAGGCCATCACGTGCCACCTCGTGTACAATAACACTTGATCTTAGAGCATTCATTAAATTGGCTAGTCAGTGCTCTTGAAGCTGCTTTCAATCTGTATGCATTAGCAAGTCTCTTTTTTCTTTCCCTTGTTTTTGTTCTGCCCACATCATACATGTTGCTGTTGATGGTCCCTGAACAAGTGAGAGACTGTCACTGTTGTTCATAGTACAAGTGAGTAATTTTTTGTTTTCTTGTTCTTGTCTTTGTCAAATTGTCCTTTTGTTCCAGTTTTGTAAGTCCTTTTCTGGAGCTTGGCCTTCCTTGACTTGACGAAGAAGTTTTAACCTTGTTCTGGCTTTCTTAATCATGAGAATAGAGATTTACTGATTCTCATGACAAATCTTGGGTGATCTGTCACACATTGTGACCACAGTCGAGTGATTTGGAATTGTGTGATTTAGCAACTGAGATGTATGTACTAATCACCCAAGCAGCTAAGGATGTGTTTTGTTTGTTTTAGCAATTATAGCGGTTTACAGTCCAATCTACCTCATCCTGGATGCTTGACTTGCATCATTCCTTGTGCTCTCTTGATAATCAGAGGACATTGAGCTGAAAGAACATGAGACAAGCAAGGAGTTCAAGTAGTTGGCAATACAATCAAAAGCAGGCTGTGCAAAGTACCCAAGACTTTTAATGCTCACAAATTGTGTCAAGTAGCTACAAATTCGTGAAAAACAACCAAGACTTTCATGCGTGGAAGTTTAGTGGGAAAATGTGAACATAATAATAACAAAGCCTTCTGCTTGCACTGCAAATGTTGGGTGGTCAAATTTCTTGCTTGTTTTGGAATTAGGGCAAATTACAGCAAAGACTAATGTCAATATAGGGAAAGTAGCATGGTTTTTTTTGTTTACATTGGAATATCTGAAACCACATATTTGGTTTACCTCACACATGTGTCATGAGCCAAGTGCTTGCAGAAAAATCATATTCTGCTGTAGTGTATGGATGACTCCATGTGACCATCATATTGGGCCCTCCTGTGTGCATGTTAAGCTGTATCATTGGCTGCCTGAAAATTTATTCCTAAAATTGCTCCTCACCATTTTTGGCCTGCAGTTATACCCCTTCCTACAAACTTGTAATTGAGTTTGATTATTAATGTACTTCATGTTCACATGTGTAAATATTTTATAAGACCTCAAACCAATCATGTGACAAGCTGAGTTGAGAGTATCAGACTTTTGATGGGTTCAAAACAATTCGGCCTTTTCTTTTCATAGGTACTATGATAGTACCTTTTCAGGTTTGGCATCTTGCTGTTGAATGATTATTTTATTTTGAAAAATTAACTTCAGCACCAAAAAAATAATTTCAATTTTCAACAAAACTTTATTTAAATTTTAAAATATTTGATAATGACCTGAAACCTCTTAAAATACATGCAATAATATACATACTAAAACCTTAAAATTATTCTGTAACAACTTCCTTGAATCCTATGAAATTTTTGACATCATAATTTCAGCAAGAAGGGACCTTAATTCTCTAGAATTATAATATAATTTCTTCCGAACCTGGAAAGGTATTCCAATAGTGTGTATCTATTTCACTACATTTACAAAGGATGTCCCTCTTCTTTCATCTTTAATTCAAGTGAACTACAAACCAGATTTTCACACAAAGTCATGGAAAATTGGCCTCAACAAAATGGATAACCTCAACAACCCCTTTTCTAGGGGAATTTTGGAAGTAGCAGATTCAGAACCAAAACTTCCAAGAACCAACTCATGACCCTTTTTTGTCAAAGAGGGTTAGCAAACAAGAGGCCAGAATTTGTCAAGGTACACAAAGTGGTAAAGATAAAAATGGATTCTTCCACCCCACTTCTAAGTAAGTTCTCATGAGATGGGCCAAATTTCACATACCTAGTGACTCATGGGAATTATTATCTGACAATAAGGATGTCAGAAAGCAGCTCACAAGGTGCTCACAAGCAAGTCAGGATAGCCAATTCTGGCTCTGAAATTGCAGACCCATAAGCTTTACACTACTTGTAAAGCTAGAGGCAAAAGTTATCATGAACCTAACCATACTTAGATCACAAGGTGTAATTAGGGGGGGGGAGGGCATGGCAAGGTTCTTACACCTACTTAAGAAGTATGCATAAGACCCCTATTCTTTTCTAAGAGGGATATTCACAAATAGAAGGTGCCCCTTGGAATACGCTTAGGAATTTTTTTGGCTACAAACATGAGACTTGTATCTGAATCTATATTCACATAGGGGACTTTGCGCTTCTAAAATAAATGGCTATGTGAATTATAGAAGATGATTGACTAATGATGGGGAGAAATCAAGCAACTAATAATGGGTTCTTGATGAAACTTAAATTTGGTTTGAGGATTGAAGAAATTTCTACGCGAGTGTGGGACTGTCGTAGGATAGAGAGCAAGACTCTAAAAACAAAGAAAATCCTTAGAATGGGCATGTCTCATACAAACGTCAGCGCCCTCCACTCAAATGGATGGGACCATTTCCATCAATTGGAGGACCATTCCATATACAGAAGAAGCATCCATTCATGCTCTTATTTTACATAAATTCACATATGAACAAATATACAGAAGCAGCATTCAGAGAAACAAACAACTACCTAGGAAACAAAACAGCACAAGTCAATGTGCCATAACCCTCTCTCTCAAGTAGTATGAGTAAAATCTTTGAGTAAAAAAATGGAAGAATGATGTGTGAAAATCCTAAAATTCATGTTACCGCTCCTTAGAATTGCATGTCATTTGCATTCAACATGTAAGTACCAGATAGTTCGCAAAGACATCTCTTAAAACCAATTCAAGGCACAAATTTGAATAAATCTCATTGACCACCATTTTTTTCTTTGCAGCTAGGTACAAGCTTATGGTGCAAGTACAATGAAAAGGGGTGTTTGCCTTTGTGGGGTGGAAATGCTCTAACATTTAAGTGCCAGTTCTACTAAAGTTAAGCCTTTAGAACAATTCAAGTCCCCCCATTCTAAAAATCTGATTGACCATATGAGCCATTCTTCAGCCCTAGATCTATTCCACGGACCCCATATGTTTGGGTATATTTTCTACACTAATCCTAAACAAGCCCCCCAACAATATTTCCATCTTGAGAGTAGAAACTTCTATTTTGGGGGAGCCTCCAAAGTTTCAGAGTCTCTTGTTTTTTTTCTTTTTTTTTTTGTATTAAGGTGATGAACCAACCAAAATGGCTCATTTCAAATAATAAATAAATGTTAAACTTGAGATATACTTCTCCTATTCAAATCCAATATTCATTAGATGAGGTGCTTCCCAAGTTTTTTTTGTTTTTCACACACACAAGCCAATTTGATTGGCCCATCACTCAAAACAACTGAAACTATGAAGACTCCCCAAAATAGAAGGTTTATTTTGAATTATTTTGGTCCTCCCCTTTGGCCCACCTATATAGGTGAAAGGAGGACAACATTTGCCAAAGCATATGGGATAAAAATGAGGTGCTACGGAGAACATGTTGGGGAACACATTGGGAATAAGGAAATATTGGGAACCTGATGAGAACACATTGGGAACTTATAAGGAACATAGTGGGAACAAATCAAGATCCAGGGGAAAATGAAAACAATCATTTCCCCCCCCCCCCTCAAACTTAAAACGAAAAAATGCAAGGCATGTTGAGTGCATGTTTGGGCCTTCCCATTGGCTGCATGAAATGTAACATTTCTCTTGAATTGAATTTGAATTTGAATTAAGATTTAAAATTAAATTAATTAAATCTGAAATAACTGCAATCAATTCTAATTTTTAATTATTAGTTATTAATCTCAATTTGAGATTAATTATTAAATATTTGAATTAGATGAAATTTAATTTTCACTAAATAAACTCATTTTTCCCCATTACTTAATCATCATTGGTAGTGTACAACAATGTGAAGCCCAATTACATAAATATCTTGACATAAAATTGTTGATAATGAGTCACAAGTGCCAAACCTCTTAATCTCAAATGAATAAGCCATTAACCGCATAATGTCTCTATGCTAACATTCAAGAATATTATTGCAAGTGGTACATGAAGTGAAATATGTAGGTCATTATCCTTTCATTATTATTTTTGCCTTACTATTGTTGTCAATATCTTTTAGAGAAATTTTATTTTTAACCTATGTGATGGTATTGTGGGACGTAATATGGGAGTTTGAATGCAAAATATATTGATTTTTAATGAGTCTGATAAGCTTCAACAACTTTTGACATGCATTGTTGAGTGGGTGCATTTGTCCATATGTGATCAATATGGGATCCATAAATTGTTGTATTTTTTTAAAAATGAAGTTCCATTGAATATTGGTCCATAAAACTTTGGAGTTCATTTGGTTGTGTTGAATTTTGATCAAGCATATTAATATTGAAATCACCAATTATTATCATGGGACAAGAAATTGGCATTAGATCCAAAAACTTTTGAAGGTGAATTATGAACATTGACAAGGATAATGTTGAAGGTCTATATATTGTTATTATATTAATAGCCTTTCTTGTATTTGCATTGAATGTTGCTATAATATATTTAGCCCCTAAAGATGTAAAAGTTTCATGTGATGATAAGGTTGTGAAATTGTCATATATAATGATTGTACCATTTCAACCATTTACACTACTAATCATTAAATGTGTTCTTATATCAATGTTCAAAGATGTATTATTAAATGTTAATGTGTTGAAATGTGTTTCATTAAGGCACAATATGTGAGTTGTTTTGAGATTGTAATTCAAGAAAACATCATTTTTATGTAAAAGCAATGATTTAATATTGAAAAAATAAATTAGTACATTGGAATCACGAAATGTATGTGGTTTAGGGACAAGTACATCCCATCTTGCAATGGTTTACAATCAGCACATCTCTATGGCAACACTTGGATCAATTTGAAAAAAATTCATCGACAAAAGTTATAAAAGGTTTTAAAAAATTCTTTTTTTTAACACGAGAAAGTGTTGTATATGTCAAGCCATGTTTATAAACATTAGTAAGATCAAATGTTAAATAATCAAGTGTTAATCCTTGTGCTTGATGTATAGTGCATGCTACATCCAATTGAATGGGAAATTGTGTTCTTGTTATAATGTGAAAAGAATTGGAACCAATTTGAATATCTTTGGACATGGGTTATATTGGTGTCCGTGTAGGATGTATTTCATGTTCATACAAATGTGCATTCTTTATTCTTGTGAATTGAATACTTTAATTGATCCTTGGAATATTCCATCTAGCACATAGTTCAACCAACATATATTTTTTTACTTGAACCTCTAAATGTAATCACATTGTGAAATTTGCATCATTTTGTAATTGAAATGATTGAAGACATGTATCCTGATGTCTATTTTGTGCACACAATATGAATACATCCGCTTCATTTCGAAGGAAAACCGATTCCTTATTTTTTGCATTCCTTCATTCATGCAAAATAAATATAAAATTTTTGAGTCATTTAGCGGTGTATGAAAACATTGATTATTTATGGTATCCACAACTAATTGCCCTTGTGTAGTAGTTTGAAATCAATTTAAGATGTTAATGAATTGTTCATGACTTTGGCACATGATTTTCTTCAATTCATAACATTTAATTTTTTCCATCCAAAAATTTGGAGTTAAACTATCAATGTTGTTTGCATTAATTTTGAAAACTTTTACATCACAAACTAATTGAACTTGATAAAGATCCAAGTGATATTAACATCAACATTTCCAAAGAATTTGGTGTGAATACATTTGATTTATTTTAATTGAAGATCAATAAATTTAATATTCTTTTCCTTATTAATAAAATTTCATCTAGTACTATTAATTGTAATTGGTCATATTTCATAACTAAATTACTAATAATTCTAAACTTAATGATGGTAAATATTTATAACGAAGTGGTATAGAAAGACTTGAATGAATTGTAGTTTCATCAATGTTAAATGTTGTTTTTTTAGTATATGCCATGAACAAAGCTTCTTAATGAGGATGTCTATTATAATAATATATCAAAGCTTGACTTAAAAGCATCAATGTGAAGGTTTTACCTATATGAGCACCTCCAATAATTAATAAATGAATTCGTTCATTTGGATTATTTTTTCTGTACATGACATCATAAAATATAAGACATTGTTCATTATTCATTTTTTGAAATAATGAATGGAATTCATGGGTAGGCATGATTTGGTTTTGAACATAATATTGATTGAATCAAGAATAGTGGAAACACCTACACATGGGTTAACAATATATTCATTCCAAATGTTATATGATTGCACTTCAATACAACCAATAATATTTTGTGAAGAAAACCCAATATATGCATTAGGAAATTTATCCATCCATATGTTAGTGTCATTTTTTGTTGCTAATTCAAGAGCTTGTGATTCTATGTTTTCCCAATTTGTTGTGTATGCATTATTATTATCAAAATGTTTTTTTTTAATAAATTGATTTATATTTCATGCATGTTATATGATGCCTTCCATGTGGAATGGTCACTTTTGAAAGTATGTACATTATCAAAGAAATGAATAAATAATAATAATTGTTCTCTATAATAATTTCTAGGTCTCAATGTTCATTATAATGCACATAACGAATTATATGAGATTTTTTCCTTATTTTCCTAAGATTTGCAATGTCATAATTTGCAACAAACTCAATGAAAGAAATGGTAGATATTTTGATGTATTTATCAATGATTGACAAACACATAATATCTATAGAATCCAAAGGAAGTGTTTTTAATGATGTAACATTTTTTAATACAAATGCATGTTCTTATAATGGGGATGTATTAATGAATTTAAATGTTCTAGATGCATGGTACAATGGTGTAGACAACACAATATATGTAGCTAGTTGTGCTGACATTTGTTGAGCATTAAGAAAAACATTTCCCATCTTTTGAATGCTAATATATGCTTCAATGTTTTTTTCATTACAACTAAAATTATATTTCTCAACTCTTTTGTTATTTTTTAATCTATTTTTGTTAAATAAGATGTGTAATAACTAGTTGCA
Source organism: Sphagnum contortum (assembly GCA_963920785.1). NCBI lineage: Eukaryota > Viridiplantae > Streptophyta > Sphagnopsida > Sphagnales > Sphagnaceae > Sphagnum > Sphagnum contortum. The sequence continues at coordinate 3,946,994 of OY987288.1, forward strand.
GCATAAGGCTCAAGTATGAATTGAACATCTTTGTTTCCTTGCCAAAGAATCTCAACATGAATACCAAAGGGATTTGTTTGTATGTCTTTATGTAATCTTTGTAAAAAACTTGTTGGTTTTTCTAAATTGTACTCATAATGCATTGATGTATGTCTCTTTAATCTATAGAATTTTTTTTAATAATGCGCTAAATGACATAAATGTTGTTTGTAAATCAATTTTATTAAGTTCCGCAAAAATTCTTTTGTTAATTTTACCTAAACGAACCCTTTTTGAAGGGGTTAAAAATACCATTGGGAATGGTTCAAGAACTTGTGTTTTTTCCATAGGAGGCCATGGAAAATTAAATTGACAAATGGTTTGATTTTTCTTCCTACAAGTCTTTTTGTGACAATGTGTTGAGCTTCATGAATATTAGGTGCTAGTTTATTATTATCACATGATATATATTTGTCCACAAAGTTTTCAATTGCATTGTTGAATCCAAACCATAAATTGGTGCATTTGCAACCCATAAAAGTCCATGGTCATGTTAACTTCCACGACTTTGAAATTCTATAACAAAGAAAAAATCTGATAAATGCCCCAAAATGGAATTATCTTTCATACACAATGTACGAAAAGATTTCATACGATGATTATAATATCATGCACATGTAATATGATCGCATCACATAAAATCTACAACATGTTTGGGTTCTAATTGTCAAAAGGAATGTTAAATCCTATTTTTTTAATTATTTAAGTCATATAAACATTTTAATAAAGGAAGGCATTTACTTTCAGCACTAGTAAATGTAACAAAAAATGTTGGGGACCTAATTGTTGAATCGTTGCAAAGAAATCTTTTCTTAATCGACTTAGATAATCAGGTGAAGTATGTAGTCCTAAATGAAACATATATCCAAAATTAGAATGTAAAATAACATCCAAATTTGGTTTATTTATGACATCATGTGCTTGAAGTTGACATCTAAGGAGTTTCCCTTTACATATGCACACCCAAGATGATGAAATAACGAAATGAATCAATACTTTAATAGCTTTAAAAAATAAATTTGGTATACGTGTGGCAAAATTATAATTTTTATGTAAGAGTTCCCATTGAGCAATCATTTGATAAAACATTTTTATTCTTTGGTTGCTACAAGGTTGTCCAGAAAACAATGTAGGAAAGTTCAATTCTTCACAATGGGGATCTTGAAAAAGGCCCAATGGTTTGAAATCTTGGCCTAGTGCCACAATTACAGCATCTTCAAAAGAATCATATATTTGCTTGAAAGATAATATGTTTTGCACCATTGTATCTATTAATATGTCTTCTTGTTCTTCTCCAAATCTACCTTCATCATTATGGTCACATGATTCATCATCATCCACATCACAAGAAAATTAATATTGGTTTACATTGATAATGTGAACATATCAAGCCAGCGTGGATGAATTGTTATTCTAGAATTTTCATATAATGTGTGTTGAAAAGATCATATAATGCCAACATAATGAGGTTCGGATAGACATTACCTATTAAATATGGTGATTTATATTCCATTTGTCTTTTTAATGATAGACCACTTATTGTTTCATCATGAGGACAACAAGGCAATATTGCTTGGGTAGAATTGATATTGGATGGAACATTTATAATACTTCCTTTTGTGTTATATTGTCCATAACCTTATAGTTGTCAAATTTGAACAAATGCTAAATGAGGTGATATTAATCGTCCTTCTAACTCATTTTGTTTTTTTACAAAATCTATGTCATTGTTTAATCTAATATTTTTAGGAATTAAAATCTTTGGCGTTTTATTTTTATTAAGAAAATAATAACAACTTTTACACAATAATGGATTTTTTTCTTAAGGTGGATCATGTAAAGAATATTTTTGAATCATGGATTAATATTTTTCTTCTTTATTTTTTAAAACACAATCGATGACAACACACACATGGATGAATGGGTGTATCCAATAATTGTTGATTTTTTTTGTCACGATGAGGTGAAGGATTTTCCGACATTGTCAAAATATCTTCATGTATTATATTTGAAGTCAATGTATTATGAACATTAATAGTTGAAGATGGTTGTTCAATGTGCAATGTGCAATGTGCAATGGTTTCATAGGGTTATTGCAAGTCAATATGTCAAATTGTGGATTTTCATGTGAATATTGTTCAAGAGAATGTGTTTGTGGAATGTCATTAAGGTCAACATTTGTATTTGTTGATATTTCCATGTTTAAACAAGAGTTAATATTTTTTACAAGATTTACATTTTTTTATGAAAGTGATGTAAATGAGAATATAATTGAGTGAATCTTAATTCTAAGGTGGAATTGTTGATAATAAATTTGTTTGTTATACCTTTTAAAGTGGAAGATGGAAATGTAATCATTAAATTTTCTAATTGTTCATTGTGCATGGGTTTCCAATGGAAATGTTTAGGTTTTTCAATCACATTTTCATGTGATACTTCATATTTTTGTTTTTGTGGGTGCATATTATCATCAATTCCATACAAAGATAGAGATCATTATTGACCTTGTTGTTTAATGGAAACTGTTGTTGGTTGGTTGGTATGTTTTGTTCATGGTAACATGTTTTGGTCTACTTCCCATGAGGCATCGTAAAAAATGATTAGTTCATAATGCCCATTCCTAACATTTATCATGTCATCATGATAAAGTAATTGTAATGTGTTATTGCTTATGAAATCATCACCCGCTCAAAAGCATATCACACAATTTTTTTTGACCAAACATATATGGGCCTATGTAAATAATTTGCCAAACAAAACATGGCACGATTATCACCCAAAAACCTCCAAAATTGGCATTTATGCTCTTTTTTTAATATACTTTTGTAAAGAATTTATACCATGATCTTCATAAAATACAAAAAAATTGAAATAAACATCAATCAATTCTTGAATTTGGGGGTTAATGGGTTGTTGAAGGGATTTTGCAAAATGAGTCATGCATTAAATTCAAAGTTGAAGTGAAGTTTGGGAATAGTGAAATAAAAATGCAACAAATCAAACAAACAATCACCATGTACAAAAAGATACTTTTGAATTCATTAAAGATGGTGACCAAGATCCATGTTCATTATGAGGTCAATAAAATATAAAGTAAAATAAAAATATTTTTATGTTTATGTAACTTGATTAATGGGATAAGCTTACCGTTTTTCAACAAAATAATACAATGACAAACCCAAAATAAAGTTTTAAATCAATGGCTAGAAATTTTCTTAAATGTTAATTAACTAATGTGTGAAACAAAACCAAGAAAATGAATAGGGAAGATGTTGAAAGGTAAAAGGAAAAAATAAAATAGAAGCCTAGTCCATAATGTTAGCTAAGTAATCCTTGAGGAAAAAATAGAAAAATGAAAAGAAAAAAAAAAACAATGGCCCACTACTAACTAGTTGCTACATTACCAAATGCACTATTCACCAAAATGCCATTAATTTGAAAACTTCAATTTCACAAAAATAGTTTTGAATTCTAATAATGGTTTTTGGACAATATAATGGAATATTGGCAAACACAAAAATTGGGGCAATTAATAAAACCCCTAAACAATAAAGATAATATGGAGTGAGGTATATGTTGGTATGTGGTATGTGGTATGTTATTGTTGATATGTTGGTGTCGCACCCCTACTTTGGCCAAGTGTGGGGGTGAAGCCCAACACTTGGGAAAGTTGGGGATTTGGAGTCCTCTGGGACTCCCGAATGTTTAGGGTTCGACAGCAAGGGGCAAAACACCTCGCATTGGGGTGTTCTTAGTGTCATTGGAAAGCTCTTGAAACCTAGATATCGAAAATGGCCTCGCATTGGCCATTTGGACATCTGCAGCCCAAGTTATGGGCAAAAGAAGGTCCGGGAGTCAAACTGCCAATTTGACTCCCGACCACTAAAAGTCGGGAATCGATGCCTTCCTGACATTAGTTTTGAGTGTGCGATATGGCGTTGAAAAGATCTCAACGAGGGCTACAACTTTGGTTCAGACCTTGTCGCGATCGGACTCTGAAGTCGGGACTTATGGCGGTTCAAAGTTCCGAGAGTCCCGTGGGGACAATTTCGGGACTCCATTTCGGGAGTCCCGGGAATTTGTGCCATTTGGATGTAGCCTCCATGGCAAGCTGCAGAGAATACTATAGGGAGTAAGGTGGTGGCTTACTCCCAAGTCCGGGTCGTGGTGAGTCTTGTGTGTCCAAGTGCCCGTGGGAAGTCCCAACACCCAAGGGTGTCCCGAATGCTAAATTAACCTCCCGTGGTTGGTTTTTGGATGCAGATTCAAGCTTGATCTTCTAGTCCCTCTTCCTAGTCTAATCCCGGGGCTCCCAACTTGACCCTCTACCCCTTTCTAGAGTTGGAAGCCGGGAGCGTGCCCTCAGTCCCAACTTTCCGCAACTTGACATTTGGTGAACCTTCAAATGGGTTCACCCCGAGACCAAGGAGCACGTCAGTTGGTGTGGTGATAGGTATTGAAATTATGGATGTTTTTATCAATTTTTTTGATAAAAGTTATAAATGAATTTAAAATCAACAATAAGGAAAAACTATGATCATATTGAAACTTTAAAGGTGTGGCCTTACAATATGTAATAAAGACCTATATACATACAAAAATAGTGAACTATATACAAAATACAAAATATATCGATGAAAGCAAAATCCCAAAAAAGTTCAAGTACAAGAAGAATCTCCAACAATTTCTCTAACAACCTCTACAACTTCTTGAGCTTGGAATTTCTCATTGTATCCAACAAGTTCTCCAATTGGACTCAAGTGGAAAGTACCAGAAATTTTCAAAACTCCAAGGAGCTCAATCATAGACACTTTCTTTCATTAGAATACTTTGTCATAAAATCCTTTTCTTGGAATTTGAACAAGGGAAACAACCAAGGAGTTTTGACATGGGAAATGCATGGTGGACCATCAACAACCTCAATTGTGGTATTGATGCCAATATCAAAAGCACATGTTGTAGCAACTTTACACAAATTGCAAAAGTACAACTCATTAAAAGGTTGTCAGTAATATCACTAAGTTTTCATTTGGAACAAACTTGTATATAGAGCAAAGCAGAAGGATTTGTGACCATCAAACATCCATCAACTTAATAAAAAAAATCAGGCGTTAGAAAGTTGAATATGTTAGATCAGAAAGTTGAATATGTCAAATCAAAAAGTTGAATATCTTTTATTAGAAACTGAATATTTCATATCAAATCTAATTAGAATGTAAGAAAATTATAACAAATTAAAATAGATCAATTCTAACATATAAAAGTACAATGAAAAATAATTAAATGAGACTAACCTTGCAGGTTATGGCACGATCGGGTTTGATATGGAGATTGAACACCTCTTTCATTTTTTTTTTGGAATGAAGTTGATAACACTAGGACAATGATGGATGAAGCAATGGTGAGTAGACGCATATCACCTTTGTTACTACAAGCAATATTTTTCATGATGCAAAATGTAGGTATCCCTTTCTGAAACTATTATGCCAAATTGTGGAACTTACCACAAAATGAGGCAACAAAATTCACTTATAACCAAACAAATGTAGCATAAGTTCAAATTGGAAAAAACCAAAACCAATGTCTTTTATAAACCTTGATTTTCAAAAACTTACAATTTGATCTTCTTTTGGATTATTCCCATTAGCAACCAATAGTTCAAACTTGTGATCAATCTCACCATGCACTCCAATATCAACAAAAACAATGGTGGTTGTAGCAAAGGGCTAGAGCATGTGACGGGAAAAGCTATGAATTGTGTCTTTTGGCAAAAAATGCAATTTCACAAGACGATCAAATGCTAGAATGGTTGTCATTTTTGTGGTTGTGGAAAGTCTAATCAGAATTTCTTTTGTCATAATTTATTTTGACCTTCACAGAGAAGTTTTCTAGCCATAAAACAATTCTTTTTTTATGAACTTAGCACGTGTTTTGATCAAACCTCCTCTAATGCTGACGGTGATTGTGGTGGTACCCATACTATCAATGACATCTATATGAAAATATGAAAAAGCCATAGATTTAGAAAGAGATGTAAATGAAATTGACAAATTGCCATAAATATTCAAAACCAAACATTCAAAAACAATATTACAAACTTTATGATCAATGTCTTCCATTAAAAGAACTAAGCGTTCATCTTTTTTCGCAATTTGGACCTTACCAAATCAAAGTCTAATGATTTCAAAACAAGAATTCTACTTGAGCACAACAAGACTAAAAACATAAAGATGTGTTTGCAAAGAAATTAAATGAACCTTCACTACTACATATTGTGCCTTTTTACGAAAGGCCAAACGAAAAACCTAAAGGGTTTGCGAAGCAAAAACAATCTGCCATATTTGCGATGCGACACGCATCGCAACTTGTGGTGCACCACCCATCGTTAATTTATAATGTACCTTTAATCATCATAACACTTTTGCGACATATACGACAAATAAAACTTTGCGACCCGTTTAGTCTTCGTCCACCCTAGCAATATTCCACACTTTGCAACGTTTAATCATACTCAAAACATCGCACATTTTACAATACACAAAGTATCACTACACACTTTGAGAATCACAAAACATCGTAAGCTTGCGTTATTCGGCGCCTCGCATTTTGCGTTTGAATATGTATCGCAAACCTCATCACAAATTTTTATAAAACTTTCTGATGGTGTACGTATCGCAAGTTGCGATGTGCGTTAGCTCACAAATTAATGAAAGGGTTACTGGAGAAGGAAGTTTCGCAAAAGGTTTCGCAATGTCATCTAATTCCCAAAACGCCATAAAAAAAATAATAATAATATTTTAGACCAAATGGAAGCTATAAATTCACTTAACCATTATTATAATCTATTTTGCCTTGGTATGATTTTATTTTATTTTTTGGAAAATACTTGTAACAGAGCAATCTAACTTTGTCTTTTTTCATTCTCTCAACTCCACTTGAAGAATTCTCTGGAGAAAAAATGATTGTATAGAAATAGATGGTAGAAATAAAGCTAGTAGTCGGGAAGCTTATGGATTGCTTTGTTTAAGGTTCGGGCAATATGTGTTGAGGCAGATGGATACTTAAGCACCAAGCAGAAAGACAGACAGAAAAGGTAGGAAGAGAGGAAAGTTCAGCCAAAGTGGAGTTAGGGTTTCATTCAGAAACTGATGAGAGTGAAACCTGGTTTAGTCTGTCTTCACAGAAGTGCTACACTTCTTTTCGCGCTTCATATTAATGTTCTTTCTGCCTGGATCAACAAGGTTGAAAAGAGAAACTATCAAGAATGTTTTCCATGTTGGAAAATGATGGCATGCAATTCAACCCCCTTATTGTAACCTTATTTTTTTTGTTCCCTTTTTCAACGTTTTGTTCCATACCTCCCGTGGCAACATCCCGCTCCTTACTAGCATTAAGGTTCCTGAGGGGTTGCCTTGCTTTTCCTACTCGTAGTCTATGTGCAAGACTCAGTTTGTGCTGGTGATCCTGCTAGCATTTGCGATGGGGTCCATCTCGACAGGTCCGATAAATCTTACTTCCTAACCATCATGCACTCGGCATTCCCCGGGATTATTTCTTTCCCATTTCTTTCAATTTGAGGTTTGAACTGGCAAGAGCGTGAATGATCTCGACACTTGTTGTGGCAATACCTGAAAAAGAAATATAATACCTCAGATTGAGCATAAAGTTCTTTCGTCGTTATTGTTTGTGGCTGGACTTTACGATCGTACTCCGTATGACATAAACCTCTTGCTGTTACTGGTTTTCTGTTGTAAGACCCCTATTTTTTCTCATTCCATGTTTCTGGCTGAACAAAGGAATTTTGTGATTTTATTACCTTGCTTGTTGTGTATGGGGTCCATGTTCTGACATAATGCTCGGTCGATATGAACATGCATTCTACTGGTACGTTTCGACCTAGGGTCCTGTCTAGCAATGACTCTCTGTGCTTGAATCCCCGGCCGTAAGGCCCAGACGACGATTTGTGCCGAATAGCGTTTAGGGTAAGGGCGGGCGGTTCAGAAGTTTTCGAGATATAGCTTCGTCTGTGGAGCTTTATTTGCTGGTCGCGCCTTTCTTCGTGTTGTGGTTTTGGGGGGTTTATTTCTCCTCTTTCCTTCGACCCCCTTTTCATGGCACCCGTTGGCCGACTAGGGATACCTGCAAATGGACAGCATCTGGGTGTCACGGAACCCATTTCCATCACTGGTCCGACGAAGATGGATTGCATCAAGACCAGGGAGCTTGAGAAGGTACGTGAGAGGAATAAAATGGCGAGAGTGTTCCAGGGCTGGCTTTATATTTGTTGTGTTGTGATTTGGCGTTTATGTGCAATTTTATGTCTTCCGGGAAGATCCGCATTCGTTCGAGATTTGGATGCATACTCTCTGCATTGGGTTGCGATTGGTTCGATGTTGGAGTTGCACTGGGAGTTTTAGAATATTAGGGGAGAGCCGTGTTGGGGTGTTGCGGCGGGCTCAAGGTTTTCGTCTCTTTATTGATTTTTTCCCCAAGCCTTACTTTCATTATCGTTCTGCTAGGGTTTAGATTTATGGTGACGTTCTCCAGTATTCTGGTTAGCTCTTTAAGGTTTTCCCCTTGTTGTTGCGTGTCCGTTCTACTGCTCCCTTGGTATATAGTTGGGTTGGTAATCAGTTCCAATTCTTTGGTCAGCTTGATTGTGTCAGAGCTACAAGTAAGGAAGTTTGTCCAGTGAATGGGATGGGTTAAGAAGTGGATCTGGGGTTCAGGGATAGGGCATAGAAAATAATGGTCAATTGTCATGTGCACTTTGATGGCATGATGCCCTTGTTGGATTCAGGGTTTGTTGCTTTTTCAGTATTGTAGTGAGATACACAAGTGGTGTCTTTGAATATTGGCTTTTTGCATGAAATTTTTGGTTGTCTTCCAAAATACAAGAGCCCATGGTTTTGTCTTGGGTGGGACTGCAGTTTCTGGTGAGTGCAGGGCTATATGAGAGCCAAGAAGAAGCGGTGCAACGAGAAGAGGTGCTTGGCCGCCTTGACCAGGTGAAATAGAAGTCTCTAAGCTCTACCTCTGATGATGAGCCGAAGGTAGGGGGAAATTGTGTTGAGCTGTATCAAAAGTCTTTCAGTTGAATCAATTGTGTATGGTCTTTTTCACAAGCAGGCTAGAGTTGTTGTCTTGTGCTGGTAGTGAGCATGTAGGATTAGGATTGTCAACAGTCAAGAAAGCAAAATAACACTAGGATGCCTTCACTGAAACTCTCGAGTCTTGGGTGGTAGATTGTTCTGTGTATCTAAGGTGGTGCCATATGAATTTCTGAGACTTAGATTTGGATGCCACAGATTGTGAAATCATGGGTGAAGCAAATAAGTAGGAACAAGGGTTTCAACGAGCAGCTAGTTCAGGAATCGAATGCAAAGATCTTCACATTTGGTTCTTACCGACTAGGGGTAATGTTTTTCCATTCATGCTGAATATGGAAATGGATAAGCTGCTTTCAACATACAAGAAGGGTGTGTAATTAGGGTTTCACATGTTCTACTCATGTGGTGATTTGAAGGAATGGGTTGACTTCAATCATGAGAATTGAGAATTTCTCAGCACTTATGAAGATGTTGGGTTTTAAGAGGCTCAGCAAAAGCCCTATGAATTTGTCACTTAGGTTTCAAATTATTTGTGCTTTAAAACTATTTGCAAGACCATCACTGGTTTTAAGTGTGTACTAATCGTGTCATACTCTTGACCATATGAAGGCTGGAGAAACCATTTTGCCATCTTCATTCATGCAGGTTTTCTGAAGTATGATCCTTAATATTGGAATTTGTAAGCAATGTGGGACCGCTATGGACAACAGCTGTAAAGTTGAGGAAACAGAAGTATCTTGAGCTTTTTCTTACACGTCTGACATTTTTTTGTTGCAGGTTCACGGTCCAGGGGCTAACATTGATACATTTTGTGTGGGGCCTCATTATGCTACTCGTGAGGTGTGCTATTTCCTCTGGTTTTGGGGTCTATTGGGGCCTAGATGGTATCTTGTGAGTTGACTGTGAGATCTAGAATCCTGTAATTGCATAAGTTTTGTACTCTTTCTGAAAAAGTGCCTGAAGATGATGATGAAGAAGAAGTGCCTAAAGGAGCAAGTGGCACAGTTAGAGGGAAATCTAGCAATGCTATCAGAGAGGTTGCAACAGGAGGGGCAACGAATTCCTAACATGACACATCCTTCTATTCTTATTGGCTCTGAGGATGTTGCTTCCATTCGTAAAGAGATAACTTTATCAATGTCACGCATCTTTAATGTCTCTGTATGTTCCAGCACGAGTGGTTTTTATGGTCTTCAAGAGAGGGGTTGTAAAAGTGAAGTTGAAGCAAAGGGGACAGGTTGGCAAGCAACGAGAGTTCACATTTCCTGTGAAGGACCATGTGGAGTTGGGGCTTGCTCTTGATCTCTTTGACTTTGAAGTTGCATCTGAGGTTTGTTCTGCATGGCCATCCAGCTGAATGCCACAGTGGTACATCAAGCCTAGAGACTTTTATTTTGGGATTCAGCAGTTTGTCAAGTTGTTTTCAGCTACCTTTGATCAGTACAGCCGGGATGTAACAGGTCAGTGGAACAAAGTTTTATTATCTCAAGAATGAGGCGGTGCTATTGGAGTTGGTGCTCATAAACTGGACACTTTTTGTCGCAACCCTAGCATTTGGCTTACGACCAAGGCAAGGGGGGTTGCGAGGTTGCGGGCCTAGAAGTAGACCCGGGAGTCACATCACATGCTCCCGAGAGTGCAAAGAGTCCAGAGAGTGTGAGGGAATGAACCCTCACACTCCCAAGTGAACTCCCACGTTGGGAGTTGGTGACAGTTGGAGTCCCAAAGGGACTCCCGAAATTTCAGAGAGAGATTTGAGGGGTCAAATCTCAATGGCTCGTGGCGCTCTTTATATAAATGGAAAGCTCTTGAAATGTAGATGTCCAAAATGGGCTCGCATTGCTCATTTGGACTTTTGAAACACAAGTTATTGCCAAAAGAAGGCCCGAGAGTCGAACTCCCGGGAGTCCGCCGGTTTTGACTCCCGACCACTAAAAGTCGGGAATCGACCCGAAATACTTGGTTGCAGAGAACGTGCGACATACCGTTCGAAAGTTTTCGACGAGATCTACAACTTTGCTTCAGACGGCAACTCAATCGGAGGTCTGCTCCGAAAGTTATGGGGCTTCAAAGTCCCGGGAGTCCCGCTGGGCGGGATTTCGGGACTCCCGCGCGGGAGTCCCGAGAGTCCCGGGAGAGAAAAGCCATTTGGATGCAGGCTCGGCCGCGAGCTGCAGAGTATACTATAAGGAGTAAGGTGATGGCTTACTCCCAAGCCCGGGGTGTGGTGTGTCAAAGTGAGTTCGAGTTCACTCGTGGCTGTCCCAACACCAAAAGGACCTGAAATGAGTTCTAACCACTTTGTGTGGTTTTCATGAAGGCCCGTGGGAATGAATGAGTCCCGAATGAGTTCAAATGAGGGGGAAGGTGATGGTTCCCCCAAGGTCCGAGCCGTGGCTCTTCCTAGCACCAAATGTGCTATTTGGGCTAACCACTTGGTGTGGCTAATGGAGGGTCCGTGTGAGTGAGTAAAGCTTGTCAATTCTTCTTAATCCTATCCCGGAGCTCCAACACGCCCCTCTACCCTTCTAAGTGTTGTGAGCTAGGGAGCGGCTCCAAGTTCCAACCGCTTCCGCATTGCCGCATACTTGGACCCTCAAGTGGGTCTACAAGGAACTTGGGAGCGCGTCACTTTTTCAACTCATGTCCAAGGGTTTTTCTTTTTTTTCATGAGCACATGACTAGGGTGTTTGTGTTTGGGCATCTTTACCAGGAAAGGACAAGCACTGCAATTCAACTGGATTTTGGAAAAAGGAGGATTCGTGTCACATGGAAATGGCTCCTTCTCAGTTGATTATTCAAGAGTAAACTCCCACCATCTCATCTGATATGTGTGCAACATCAGAATTCTTGTTGTTTGCCATTGTCTTCTCTCAAGAGAGATTATAGTATGGTGCAACAAGAACGTAGTCCGGATGTATTTGTATTCAGTGCAGATCTGAATTCACAGCCAATTTGTTGTCTTGCTGATATCACCAAATTATTATTGTTTGAAAATATGCAGGTCTTGAACTCAACATGCAAATGATGTGAAAGTGTTAACTTGGCAACTGGGTCTTGAGGAGAGATAGATAGATAGCCTTTTGAATAGCAGAAAGAGTAAATGAAAAGATTGATGATGATTACAAGATAGAAATCCAGCATCTTTCCTCATGCTACATGCAGTTTTCTTACCTTGTTGGTGAGGACACAAGTCAGGTACACTTTGTGTTGTGACCCATATATGTCATTGAGCTTTTTCTGTACTTTAGAGGTGACTAGGTATATCACCAATCTTGATCCTTGGATGTGTTTGTCTTGGTGATTGGTGGTAGAAGTTCTGATCATTGATAGCACTAGTTTTCCATAACTATTCATAGAATTTTGTTTGTTTGGGATGTGGTTATATTCTTGGTTGACATGTTGAATGCCATTGTTGTTGTGGATTTTGTCAGGTGCACAGCGAGGAATTGGGGCTTCTGGTGAAGGTTGTGAATATGGTCATCGGCATTGCGATCTGCCTCTCTTTAAGAGCTTGCAGCATGTACTGGTGCATTCTCCTCAGGTACACTACTGAGTAAAATATTTTCTTCCTCTCTGGGATGCTTCTTTACCTACTTGAAACCTGTACCAGAACATCATAATTTTGTCAATGTTTCAAGATAAATAATAATTGAGACATTAGACATTATTATTTTTCACATGAGCAATATAATTGCTTATTTAAGTAGGTACCTTTTTAAACAAAAATAATAATCATGCACCTGAAGTGCATGAAATAATATTTTTGTTTCAATAATACATGATTATTATGATAATTCGATTTAGAACAACCTAAATAATTGTCAAGTACCTAAAGTGCTTGACATATTGTTCTTGTTGAACATATTATTCGTGGTCCAATTATGCATGATGTTTTTTACTTGGCTTGATACCCCCTTCCAAGAACAAGGGCACTTATCTCTATTCAACCCCCAGGGAACACCTTACTTGTTCATTACAAAGTTGGAAACTATGACATGATTTTACAAAGTAAATTGATTAATTGTCATAGGAAGAATGAAATTACTCAAATTTCATCTTTTGATAAAATTATGTGATAGTTTTCAATATCTCAAATTTGTATTTTCATTAAACATGTTTCACTATTTCAAGGATTGTTTAATGACGAAACTCACCTTAAGGTAAGGTATGAGAAGTCGTAAGGACATCAATGAACCAGTGAGTATTCAACATGGTAACTAGGTGGCTAATTATAGTACTTATATAGGGAGGAGTAATGAAAATATATGTAGCAGCAATAGAGGCGCTCAGGAAAAAAAGAAAAACACAATGAAACTTAGTTTATCACCAAAATTGGTAGAAAAAACTAGTTAGGGTCCTAGTTATTTCGCTTTGTAAAAATTTCATTCCCAGTTACGTGTTTGATGCCCTATTATGTTGAAACTGGCCGTTCTTGTCCCCCAATTGGGAAACTGTACAAAAATTCTTATATTCCAAATTGACTTTGGGCCTCTTGAAAGTAGTGAAATTTTAGGATCATTGTTTTTTGGGGGAAGGGGGGGTGTTTGTTGTCCCCCCATTGTAAAAACCTTCAAGATTTTTCGTAGTGTAATCAGCTGGCACTTACTTTTGGAACTCCCTGCTCTGAGGGTGTTACACTACATGAAATACACCTAATTTTTGTATAGGAGAAGGGCCTTTCTTGAGAACCTTTTGAGAATTAGTTATTTGTATTACTACCAAAAGAAGAACAAAATTCTCACCCTAATGTTTTCAAATTTCTTCACAAACCTCTCAAATATGTTTGAGAATTTGGAGAATTTTGATACTTACCCACATATACTTAGATGATAAACATTGAAAAAAAAACACATGTATATTACCCATGTCCTCATCCTATCAAAAGGGTGAATGATGGTCTTTTACCCTTACTTGGGAATGAGAATTCTGAACAGCTTATATACATTTTTCTTTACTTGAATTAGATCTTTTGAAATCAGTTTCAGCAACAAACTACTATCGACATTGGTGTGTTCTATATGTGTACTATGGCATTTTTGGTGGGTGCAACAGAGTTGGTGATCTTGACGACTTGTCTAAAGTCTAAAGATGAGATTGGTTTTGGCCCTTAGACAAAAAAAAAAGGGTTCAGGTTTTTTGTCAAATCAGGAATCACCTGCTTTGTTTCAAACATCTTTAGTTTGTTCATATTGTTCGCTGCTTGTTTTTTTTTTCTTTGTTCTAGTTTTCTTTGCAGCCAAAACGTGATGATTTGGACATGAATTAACATGTCAACAATGTGAAATATGTTGGATGGGTGATGGAGGTAAGCTTCTCTTAGCTTGTTTTCTCAGAAGTCAAATAAAAGATACCTGTTTCTTTTATTGATTGCTTACATACATACCTCAGTTTGTGATGGCCGATGGTGTGTGACAACTCCTTTTGAGAACACTTGGCTTCAAGAGTAATTATGTTTTTCTACCTGATGTTTGGGAGAGTTGGTGTTATTTTCTATTATCTAAGTGCCATGCTCATGTAGGATACTTGTTTCATTGTTTGGCTGGTCAATAGGAAATGTGGACACAAGGCTAATTCAGAATGTGGCTTTGGCTACAGAGTGTTCTAGTTGCAGTTTTTGAAAAATATGAACTTTCAAGCATGACATTCAAGTACAGAAGAGAGTGCAGCCAATCTGATGCTTTACAGTCAATGTGCAGTCCTACATCCTGTACTGCAAAGTTAGAGAAGGAAGTTGAAGTAGAGGTGAATGGATCATGATCTTCATACACAGCTGGATCTCAAACATCAATTCCAAATGTTGCCAAGTGTGTACCTCCACACTTATAGTTTACACATTTGTTGCGGTTGCAAGTTGATGGTACAGAAATCCTCCAAGGTAAAACATAGTAGAGATTAAAGAAGTCTAAACATTTGCATTGAAACTAGGTGCTTTTTGTAGGGTAGAGAAGAATATTGCAGGACATTTAAGTCTGTCATGATATGTTATGATAGGTGTGTTATGGAAGGGAAGGTAAGGGATCTAGTAACATTATTTGAGAGTTGTGCAATTCAACACTTCACAGAGCCACCTCCTCGATACCTAAGGGTTGCAAACCCTTTTACATTGTAAATTTTGAAATCTTGATATAGATTTTTTTTTTGGCCTTCCAAAGTGACTCCAAATGAATATAAACCCTACTTCCAAAATAAGAATACAGTGCCATGCTCTTGCAATACACAATGGATCTCAAAACCATTTGCGAGTCATAATTCTTCGCAACATTGCAAAAGCCAAAAGACCAAATATACCATGTCACAAACATTGCTACATTCTTACGGGTAAAATCATTCCAGAATAGGTTTGTGAAATCTATGATTTCGCAAACTTTTAGAGGCATTTTGAGAATCCCAAAATGTTTGTGTTAGATCTTACATCGGAAACAAATAGACTTTTGAGTCGATTCACTAAGTCGTTGTGATGATGAGTTTGTTGCAAATAGTTTCCGATGTAATGTTAATCACAAACTTTTAGGGCATTTTGAGAATCCCACAATGTTTGCGTTAGATCTTATATCGGAAACCAATAAACTTTTGAGTCGATTCGCTAAATCGTTGCGGTGATGAGTTTGTTGCAAATACTTTCCGATGTAATGTTAATCGCAAACTTTTAGCGGCATTTTGAGAATCCCGAAATGTTTGCGTCAGATCTTATATCGAAAACCGATAGACTTTTGAATCGATTCGCTAAGTCGTTGCGGTGATGGGTTTGTTGCAAATAGTTTCCGATGTAGTGTTAATCGCAAACAATGTATAGAAGGAGTTATAATTGGAAAAGTTTGGCGATTTTATCAAGTTCGGGAGTTGTGAAGGACTTGCGATGGTACAGGTGCGAATGTTATGGTATCGTAAAAGATTAAGAGTTTGCGAAGAATTATGGTTCGCAATAGCGAGCTTTCGGAAATTTCTTTCTTTGTTGTTTGCAATGATATTTGGATCGCAAAATAGCCCCTTGTTGTTGTAGTGCTTATTTCAAACCCATTATCTTTCAATGGGTCATAATTTCCAACCAAAAGTCATTTAATTGTTGTAAACTAAAATACAATTCAATGAAATAACCCTATGTAGCCTCCCTATAAAACCCTATAAAACCTTAGGCGGCCATAATAACAAAAAACCCTAAATGATGACCTTAACAACTAGAAAGGGGGAAAAGTCAAAACCTATGAACTAGACAAGTGAAAAAATAAAACCCTTGGGAATGAAAAATCCTTCAAAGGGACCCCCCATTGGAGTGAAAAAAAAAAAAACAAACACCACTTGAAGTGATCCCCCATTAGTGGGGGGGAAAAAAATTACTTGAAGTGACCCCCATTGTTGGTGGGAAAAAAATGACTTGAAGTGCCCCCCATTGGAGGTGAAAAAAGATCACTTGAATTGATTCCCATCAGGGTGAAGTGACCCACCATCGATAATGAAAAGAAAGTGATTATAGTTACCTCGTTGGACATGAAAAAAATTCACTTAAATGATTTCACTTTAACAAGTTGTGAAAAAACATTTCACCCAAAGGAACCTAACCTGCTCCAAAATTTTACTTCTCACATGAACTGACCTCATTGGGTGGAAGAAATAAAAAATCACTTTGACCCCCTTGAGCGATTGGTGGCCAAGGCTAATGCTATTTTTTGATAGGCAATATTTTCATGTAGCCTAGGAAATTTGAAACCACACCCTCACTCTTACTCCTTGAGCGATTGGTGGCCAAGGCTAATGCCATTTTTTGATAGGCGATATTTCATGTAGCCTAGGAGATTTGAACCCACACCCTCACTCTTATTCCTTGTTAAGTTCTTTCAATGTATACTAATGAACCACTTTATTTCAAGTATATTATTGTGTATTTGTTTAAGTTTTACTCCATTAAAAAATATTCACAATTTTGTTTTGTGAACTTAATGTTTTTTTTAATGTGAACTTGGGGTTCTTTAATTTTGTTCTTATCAACTTTTGGAGTCCTCCATTTTTTTTTTTCAAATTTTTGTAAACTTTAGGCAATTAATGGGTCTTCAATTTTATTTTTTCAACTTTAGGCAGTATGGGGGTTTTAGGGTTTGATCTTGTTAACATGCGTATATTTCATTTTATATATTTTTTAGTTTGGAAGTTTTCAATTATTTTCTTTTTGTTTTGGGGGACTTCATTTTTTTTCTAGGGGGGGATGGGGTTTTTAAATTTCATTTTAGCCTTATATTTTGTCTTCCTTGTGATGGTTCCTACCATGGGGTTTTTATTGTGAATTTTGTTTTTAAAAAAGATTCATTTTGTGAACTTTAGGGGATTTTTTTCTTTTTTTAAGTTTGAAGGTTTGTAATCACTACAAGAAAACATGGCTTTTCAGAAGGCCAACTTGACCAAAATGTCCACATTGACCCAAGGGTATGTCCATTTTGACTAAAGGTTTTGGGCATGAAAAACACATGTTACATTTGATTAAAATGACCTTTTTGACTAATTTTCAAGTCAAAGATTTGGTGAAAATGGACAAATGTCCATCAAAATGGCCATGGTTTAATCAAATTGGCCATATTGAATGGATAAGGTTCAGTCAAATTGAACATTTTGATTTGACCCTTAGTCCAATTGACCATTATGATTTGACATTTCATCAAATGAACCATACTCATTTGATGATTTGTTAAATAATAACTTAATTAATAGCTTAACTAAGTAGTTTAAACCTATTTAATAGGTTACCGAGGATGTAGCTTAAGATTACTAAATAACCTATAATTAGGTAGTGTAAGCCTTCTAGATAGGTATCTTAAGTGACCTAGGTTTACTAGGTAAACTTATTAATTGTGTAAGTAACCTATTGGCCTAGGCCTATTATAGGTATGTAGCCTAAGCCTACTAAGTAAATAACATGAACCACCTAGGTTTACATGGTAGGTAGCCTAACCTAGGCTTACCAAGTAGGTATGTAATCTAACCTAGGCTATTTATGTAACATTATAACAAAAGGTGTCCTTGTACGCAAAGTGACTTCATTAGATTTTGAATGAGTTCATTAATCTTAATAAACAACGACTAGTTGGAAAACAATGAATTCATTAGTCTAGTGAACATGGACTAGTGATTTATACCCACATTTTGTAATACTATAAGTACATAACCTAACTTAAGTAGCTTAGGTTAACTTAACCTAGGCCTATTAGATAGGTACATAGCCTAACCTAGTTACCTAGGCCAATTAAGCCTATTGGGTAGGTATGTAACTAACCTAGGTTAGACCACATAGGTTACTACGTAGGTAGCTTAACCCTAAACCTACGTAATAGGTTAGGCTACCCACCTAATATGTCTAGGCTGGATCTATTAATTGTAGGCTAATAAGTATCTACATAGCCTACTAAATAACATAAGCATAAGTAGGTATAAACATAGATTTAGTAGGTACCTATAATGCTTAATAAACTATAACCTACATGTTACTTAAATACATGCATTATTAATAAATACCTCCTACCTACCTAGGTTAACCTACCTATAACCTACCTATTTGTGTAAGTAGTGTAAAAAAATTTCAAGTTCATTTAATGCAATATGTTGAAAAAAAATTCATAGAAATTGATTACAATATGTTAGTCCAAAATCATATTTATTACAATATGTTGTCTAATAAGGCACCTCATGGGGTGGTGGTGAGGAGTTAAGTCTTCAACCACTGCAACCTAGGTTACCTTGGTTACTTAGGTGACCCAATTAAGTAGGCTAGGTTGCAAAGCCTACTAAACCACTTGGCCTAGCCTAAATAGCTTGGTCTAGCCTAGGTGGCTAAGTTAGGTGGCCTAACCAAGCCTAGGACATAAGGTTGGTAGGTAAATAAATAAATTATGTTTGACATTAATTATTATGTTTATTAATTAAGTAGCTAGGTAGGTTACGGTAAGGTAGAGTAGGATAGTTAATTAATTAATTAATTTCATATTAATTTTAAATAATATATATTTCTGGTTGCTACCCAAATTATATTTTTGTCATGGTGGTTCAGTAAAAAAATCCAATCAAAAAGACCAACCAAAAAGACCTAGTCAAAATGGTCGGGTCCAAATTGACTTGTCCAAACTAGCACTTCGGTCAAGTTGGACATTGGGGCAAAAAAACCATAGGGGGGGTTTTTTTTACCAAAATTCCCAATCAAAAAAATTGGGATTTCTTGTATAAATTTTCTTCTTTCCATTTTGGCCCAGTCCTCCTTTTCTTTTTTTCATTTGGAAAGGGGAAGGGGGTTATTTTGCTCTTGTGAATTTTGAGCATTTTTTGTTTTACGATTTTGAAGTTTCGGAATCTTCAATTTTTCTTGTCATTTTGTAGGTTTTTTAAAAAATTGTGTGAAGTTTCACAAGGGGGTATTTGCCTTTCTTCTCGTGAACTTTAAAGGTTTTTTGTTTTCATATTTTGAAGTTCCAAAGTTTTCAATTTTTCTTTTTATCATTTTGGGTTTTTTTGTTTTTTTTTTTTTGCTGTGAGAGGGGGGGCAGGTTGTTCTTATGGATTTTGAGAGTTTTTTGTTTTACTATTTTGAAGTTCCAAAGTTTTCAAAAAAAATTCTTATCATTTTGTGGGTTTTCAAAAACATTTGTGTAAAATTTCACAAGGGGGAGAGGGGGGTATCTGCCTTTTTTCTTGTGAACTTTGAAAGTTTTATATTTTCATATTTTGAATTTCTGAAATCTTTAATTTTCTTCTTGTCATTTTGGGGGTCTTCAAAAAAAATTGTGTGAAGTTTCACAAGTGAAGAAATGGGGTATCTACCTTCTTCATGTGAACTTTGAAAGGTTTTTGTTTTTGTCTTTTGGGGGTTTTTAATTTTTCGTGTAAAGTTTCACAAGGGGGGAGATAAGGTGTTTGAATTTCTTCTTGAAACTTCAAATGTTTTTTTTTTTGGGTATTTTGAAGTTCCAAAGTTTTCAATTTCCTTCTTGTCATTTTGGGGGTCTTCAAATTCGTTATATAAAGTTTTCACAAGCAAGGAAATGGGTATGTGCCTCTTTTTCATGTGAATTTTGAATTTTTTCTATTTTCATGTTTTGATATTTCGGAATCTTCAATTTTCTTTTTGTCATTTTGGAGGTTTCACATGGGGGGAAATAACGTTGGGGGTGTTGTTTTAAAATTTAGGGGTTTTTAAAATTTGTTTTGATGGAGTTCAAAGATCTTCAACTTTGTTCTTAGGAATTTTAGGGGTTTTCCCAAAAACAATTAGTGAACTTGAACTTATCATCCCATTTGTTCCTACCCATGCAATATTCTAAGTTAAATTTGAGCATTAAAATTCTGTTTTATACATATTTCATAGAACCAAGGAAAGTTTTTTTTTTTTTTTCCTTTGGAAAACAAATTGGATTTTGAGGTGGATGGGATGAATAGATATACAATGGTATTAGGTTATTAAAATATAATAATAATAAGATTAAACTAAAGGATCTAAGTTGTGAATGTATGGGTTATTGAAATTTTGAAAAGGAAAAAATCAATTTTTGACAAATCTTTTGAATTTTTTCACAACTGCTAGTTCTGAATTTTTTATATATTTATTTATCCTTAATTTTTTAAATGTCCAACATTGAAAAAAAACATCAAATTCCGAAAATCCCATCTTACCCTTCCTCTTATCAAAATGTCTTATTCATAATTTATCTTCAATTTTGAGAATTGTTCATCACTATTTCAAATTTTAATAATTATGCTTTGAATTGATGATTTAGAACTTGAACAATGTGTCAAATGGACCAAATGAAGTAGCTACCATTCCATAGTCTCTCTCTCCCCCGGAGGGAAGAGCCATAAAATTACCAATTGTTAGTCATGGGTACAATAATCACAAGGAATATATTAGTGTTGGGTGGGTACATAGTTTGACAAGTTAAAATCGCAAGAGGTTTGATTCGATTTCAATTAGGAAAACCCAATGAAAACCACATCTAAATTTTTTGAAATTTGGAACCTAAACCCTAAACCCTAAACAAATCGACACCTTGTTTTGTCTTTGCCTATTTGATGTGCCATTTGTGTATCAAGTTTATTTTTCAAAGAAATTGAGTTTGAGAATATCGAAAAAATTTCAAGCACCTCAAGTTTTGCTATCTGCCCTTTCTTTTCTTTTCTTTTCTTTTTTGGTTTGCTTCTGTGTAAATGACCATTGTATGTCCAACTTTGAGCACTCATTTCTACCTCATCTCAAGTCCAAATGTTGAATTTATTTTTCCACGACCTCATATGCCCACCTTCCAATTCCTATAAAAAATTTAAGTATCATTGAACTATGGTAACTAAATCAAATACTCCAAAAAAAAAACCCTCAAATTTTGAAAGCTGCCTATATCTCATAAAATTGCACTTTCAATGATGATATAATTTTTTAATTCTCACCCAAGTTACACATTTTTACTACCAAAAGATTCAGATCAAAGTCCCCTACAACTCTACCAAATCAAAAAAATAATTAATTAATTTGACAAGATTCCAGCTATATGGTTGCAACGCCGTCCTGGCACTGATTTGATCCAATGCCAATTAAAGGTTAAGAACAAGATCAAAACCAGGTCTGAAATCTTGAATCGCAGTTTGTTCACCATATGTCAAAATCCTTACTTACATAGTCAGGTGCGGACTGGATTGAACAAATTGTTCAAAATACTCAGTTAGTTCCAAATGCTTTACTCCCTTTGTGTGGACTGTCTTAATGGAAACAATTCCTTGTTAGTCTGATTCAAACAAAGATTCATTCCTCGGAAACAAGGCATGTGATGAAACTGGACTGATCACAAGAGACTAATATGAGGAGATTGTGAAGACAATGGCCTTGAACATAAAGCAAAACAGCAAATGTGATTCACGCCAGTCTTGTGAAGCTAGGCAAGCAAGGAAACCATCATTGCGATTGCACCCTTTACATGGGTGTTGCCCAAGCAGCACTACAGCTTGTCACAGTCAGTGGGGTCTTCACACTCAAGTGCTTGTCTTGGGTACGGGAGTAATCCTTTACTGTACAAGTGTTCAGTCAAATTCAAGAAGAAGGTTTCTCTGGCAGAGATTTGCTGGGTAGAAATGTGATTAACTTCTCTGCTGTGTATGGGTTCATCAGTAAATCAAGGAATTTGGAAAGAACTCCCACTTTGGGATTTCTTCTCAAATATGGCCAAAACTCTTTGCCAGTTCTGGTAGAACCATCAGGTCTCTTCTGCAAAACGACAATTGCAAAACTTGACACTCTCCCAAGAGTTTTCCTTGATAAATTGCATAACCCGAATAGTGTGCATTGGGTAGGTAGGCACCTTACTGTTCAGACAATAACAACATATACATCTTTGTAACATCTTGTAACATTTTATCAAGAGACTGTGCCCCAAAAATACAGGTTCTATGAAAGAATTCAAGGTCCATTACCATCAAGATATGGCTCCACCAAAAAGAGCCTCATTACACAAGGCGTCCCACTCAAAGTTCTTTTGGGTGCTCATGACTCTGCAGATCTTAACTTTCATGTCATGGTCATTCAATTAGCTTGTGTAATCTAGAATCCCAGCCTAGCAATTTTGATCGGTTGGAACTTTGAAATGTGTAACAATGCTTGCTAAGTGAACAGATCAGCTAGTGCTCGGACTAGGATGTTGTAAATGATAGCTTCTCAGAATGCTGCCAAATTTTTACAACTTTCCACATTTACTGAAACATGAGGTCCATGTTGGAATTTGATGAAATCACATGAAAGAACCATCAATCAATGAGGATTTTTCCTCATTTATAAAGGCATGAATCTCAAATGTTAGAAGTTTAAATCCCTTAAACCCACCTCTCTCTCTCTCTCTCTCTCTCTCACACACACACACACACACACACACAACATCTACCAAAATGACACATTATGCATAAGGGCTTGCATTGCCGAAAAAAGCAGCAATTTTGGAGGGATCCACCAATGGATCTCAGAAGGCTTGAAGTTAATAACACCCTCTTCAAAATTCTGTGGTGGATGACTCTAAACTTCTTCAAAGATCATAACACTGAAAACACTACATCATGATATGGTTTTTTCCTACAGCAGTAGATGATGACTCTTGACAAATATGCTTGTGGTTTCATTGATCACAATGTAAAATCACAATTGTAAAATATGTGATGTTATTGAGGCACCTTTTCCCCTAAGATCATGATTTTACATTAGTTTGACTTAATGCAATATGCAAAAAATTGGAGATTTGCCATAAACTAATGTCAAAACTGTAATATTCGTGGAATAGGTACCACAAAAGCATACAATATTTTTACATTGTGATGGATGAATCCAGTGAGTTTACCTCACACCTGCCATGAGCTATGGTCTACAACAATAGGACCAACCATATTTTGTTGTAATGAATCAAGCAATTTTGATATAGACTAGCCATG
Organism: Sphagnum contortum; assembly: GCA_963920785.1. Taxonomy (NCBI): domain Eukaryota; kingdom Viridiplantae; phylum Streptophyta; class Sphagnopsida; order Sphagnales; family Sphagnaceae; genus Sphagnum; species Sphagnum contortum. The sequence continues at coordinate 3,970,576 of OY987288.1, forward strand.
CTCATATGAAAATAGCAACAACAAAGCCACTATTGCCTGAATTGTTTGTATTTTGCTTCTAGGAATTTGCACTAGAACAGTTGTAGAAGAAGATAAAAGAAAAACTAGCAGCATATCTTACAGCAGGAGAACAGGTTGTTCTAGCAAGCAAAATAAAGAGCTCCAAATAACATTGGGTCTTCAATTGGCATGTGTCTTTTGAATTCTCTAGGTGATTCCAAAAAACAAAACTCTTCCATTCTCAAATCTAAAATACCAAATAGTTCAAACAAAGATGGAAGAAAACTTTACCAATCTCCTTTGAACCTCTATAAATCTTTGCAACTCTTAGTTGTCAAGTGTCTTTTTAAAGCTCTTGTGTTTAAATAAACAAAACTCTTGAATTCTCAAATTTTAAATTAACAACTTGAATAAACATGGTTGAAAACTTTGAACCTTTACAAATCCATACACCTAACTCTTGAATTGCCATGTGTTTTCTTTCAAACTATAAATGGTTAGAAAAACATAACTCTTCATTGCTCAATTGTAAGAAAAATAGCTTGAACAAAGATGAAATGAAACTAGCAACACAAAGAGTTGGCCATGGGCCACTTTGAAATGGGGAAGGGGAAAAAACTAAAGGAAAGAAGCAAAAAAGGGGAAAAGGGGGAGGAAGTGAAGGGGGAAAGAAAAAAAGAAATTCGGAAAGGAGAAAATGGAAGTAAGAAATAAATGTTGTCAAATAAATTAAATTTGATGCATTCATGAGGTGAATAACAACAATTTACATGCACAATTTGCACATAAGAAAACATTTAACAATGGAGTGAAACATATCCACCAAATAACACAATAATTATGACAAAGAAGAAAGAAGGCACATTGTTGATGGCACAACATTGCAAAATTACAACAAATAGTTTTGTTCATTATAAGTTTCAAGATCATTATTGCCTCTTCCCATGAATCCTTTAATATAATCATTTGCATTATATTGTCCTATTGGCAAATCATTTGTTTGCTATCAAATGTGTCAATTGCCAGAACACAAAACCATTTTAGAATCATTTGAATTAGTTTGTTAATGTGTGAATTTCAGAAATAAATTGCAATAGAATCCAATCATTGTTGTCTTGACAATGGATAGATCAATACATGGATTTGAAGTTCTAAAACATCTTGACCCAATGTTTTTCAACAAAGTTACACTTCAAAGTTTTCGTGAACTTTTGGTAATTTGATCCAAATAATCACATCCTAAGAACAATGTCATTTCTCAATGTTTTTCATTGTTATATATATATTCTTCTTTCATCCAAATTTGGAAAAAAAATTGGCATCACAAATGTAAAATCTTAAGAAAATTTTCACATTTCATTAATTTTTTGTAAAAAGAAATCAATATAAGTGGTTAGGTGGTTATTTGTGTTTGGAATTTGACTTTGATTTATGCTTGTGGAATTGATGCAGACATAATTTCAAAATAAAATATCACAAGTGCAACCTTGACATGTGACACAAGTTCATCACAAAATTACAGTGTAACGAATTAATAATGAAGATCATGTGAAATCGTCCATTTATTAGGTTTGTACATTTTACACATGTTGAAAACACATTTGACACATGGATAAATGTTTTGAGAAATGACATATGAACTTATGAATGAACACATATCGCATGAAGTTTACATTTCCTTATAAATCCATGTGTCAAATATGTTTTCTATGCACCATATCAATGTGTGAAAAGTACAAATATTGAATGAACGAACTCGCTGTTCTCCATTATTAAATTGTGAAAAGTTAAATTTGTGATGTTATATATTTTATTATTTTTAAAAATCTACATTGTTGATGATGTATTATAGCAACTTAAAATGGGGTCCCAACCTCCATTCATTGGTGTGTTTATGTGTGTTCATGGTTCATTCTAGCCCACACAAAACCACATAAGTTAATGATTTACTAACATTTTAATAATTTTGTTGATTACAATATTAACATATCATTTATCCACATGGGGTTATCATATTGGGTCCATTTCTTGTTTTGTTTTTAAAACTCAACATAATACATAAGATATAGCATGACTCCAAACAACAAATCACAATTTAGTTCAATCCCATAAAATATTCCAAATTCTAAAGACCGAGTTTTTCATCATAGAATAAAACTATCATAAGTTAAACCAACATTCAGTTTAAATTTATAGGTTTTGTGTGCAAAATTTTCATTGCCTTTCACAATTATCCATGGGAAAAGGAAACTTCTATGGTGTAGAGAAATGTTCCTACTTAGTAAAAATATAACAATTGGTTTCAATTCCATAATCTACAAGTCTAGTTTTCAGGATTGTTTTTTTCTTGTTATTTCTAAATTATCCTACATAATATATATTCCATAGTTATCTTTTTTATATAAATATTATTAAAGGTGTTGTAGGGTATTTTTTTTTTTTCCTTTGGGATGTTTTTGATGTGATCATCTTTGCTCTACAAGTCATCACATGCCAATGTGCCACACTTCACAAGGATAGGTCAACATTTGTAAAGGGCCCAACTCATGTTTTCATAGTGTATTTGAAAATATGCTTACAAAGCATAAGAAACTCATATGTGTTTTGAAAATGGAATTGTAATAAAAACATTTTTCCCTCTTAGTCAATACAACATTGATAAAACATAAAATTACATAAGTTTAGTAACTAAAAGTTACTACAATCAACATGAATATCATAGGTTGTATGTCCAAGAACTTGTTGTCAAAAATGCATATAATTAATTCTATGGGTCTCCAGGAATCAAATCGTTCCATTCTCACTCTCATGAGCTCAATAGGTCACTTGTAGCTTTCTCATTTGTCATAGACACCCATATTCCCATATTGAACACTCTTACTCCCAAAGAAAACACAAAAAGGCTAACCCCATACACAAACAGGCCACTTATCATAAACCTTGAAGAGTTCATTACCCTCATAAATAACACAATACTTGGCTTTACCCACACACATGACATGATAACTTCCACACATAAGATTTCTACAAACTACTCTCCACACAACCTCTTGACTCAAAGAGTTTGACAAAGACAATTTTATGCTCCTCAACAAACTTCCCTAGATCACCACAATTGTTGCAAGACCAAGATACATTTTTGAAGTTCTTTGTAGCAAAAGACACATTGTGTTGTTTGTGCGTGTCCTTGCAAGCAAACAAGCCAAAAACAAAAACCAAAAAAAAAAAGCCATAAAAACCCAGATTTTCTCTTTCACATCACCATCAAAAGTCTTGTTGTGTTTTGCTTTTGGCGGCTGATGGTACTATTCCATCCACTTAGGGTTTCATCCCACAAAACCAGCTTGAACTATTTCATCCACTTAGGGTTTCATCCCACGAAACCAAGCTTGAGAACCGTCAAATAGTTGGTGCCATATCTAAACCAGTGTTGAACTAGTGTTGGGTGGTTCTTTACTTTCATGAAGAAACCTTCCATTTCAGATATAAAAAATTAAAATTAAAATTATCTCGGTTTTGGTTCAGGTTTCACACATAAAATGGGAAGCACGAATTCAACCAAATCTGGGTCTAGTTCTTCAAAAAATTTAATTTTTGGTTCCCAGTTTTTATTCAAGTTCTGAAGAAAACCCCATCCTAAGAGGGCCTAGGAGTACCTAGTAAGGGCCACATTGCGCTACACAATGGGAATTCTCACATTAGTTTAGGGCTACAATTTTCTTAGACTAACATTATATTGTGTGGAATCTGCCACAGTGGCCAATTCTAGCCAAATCTCAACATAATTTCATGACTTTTTTGGGGGGGGGGAATTCCTGCATTTAATGTTCAAGAGTGGGTCAGCTAAGGCCAATTCTGGCCCCTAGCAAGTTCATAGGTGAGCCCGTTAGGTGGAATCGGCCGTAATTGGCCTGCTCTCTAGTACATTTTGGTCATGTTTGATATGTGATTCAACAAGAGGGAAAACCAGTTCCACGCTGGAATAGGTACTGGGAGAACCGATTATAACCTGCAATGGTGGCCTGCCCATTGGAACGGTTTGCCATATTCCAAGGTGGAATGAGCCCGATAATGCACATTATGTGCAAGTTTTAAAGGAAAATGTAGAGTTCCAACAAATGGGCTTTCTTAGACCACAATATTGAAACATAATTTGATCGAATTGCCCATGGTTTTTTTTTTATCATATCTTGCTAAATTTTACATACATGGGAATAAATTTTTTCATGATCAATAAAAAAAAAAATTTAAAAATCACATTCCTCTTCCGATCGCGGAAAAGAAGACAAAACTTTTTGGTACTCATATGTAGAATCGGTCCCTAGGTCAATTGGTTGCTCTTAGGTGGGGAAAAACATTCCATTCTGAAAACACCGAGGGAGATCAAATTTGGTGGCCGGCTAATTGGTCTCCCTCTTATGTTTATTGGGCCATCTTGCATCCACTTTCAACCCAAAATAAAGAAACCATTATTTAAATGTGGGAGGAAATATTTCTTCCACCAAGACAATTTATACCAAAGCCAAAGAAATGACAACAATGGTGGGTCCATAGTCTTCACAACAAAAACATGGAAAACACAATGCAAAACAAATTGGGAACCCCATTCAAAGCCATCACTTACTAGTTTTTTTGTTCCTAAATAAATTCGGGGGCCAATTAAGTTTGGAGCCCAAGTTGTTTTCATTGTTGTGAAGCCCCAAGTCTTGTGACAAAAGGCAACAAGCTTAGAGCTTGGAGTTGTGAAATAGCTTGGAGGTGATGTGTGACCAAAATGGAGAGGTTGCAAAATAGTTTAAGGTGCAAAATAGCTTGGAGGTGCAAAGTCGAATAGGTAGGGTGTTCCTACAACCTTGCGAGGAGGTCTTCTACATTTCTTTGGGAGTATGTCAAGTGAGCTCAAGTTTTCCCACTCCTTAGTTTATGAGAAGGGTTGATAAGAAGTTTGAACATGATTTTACTCCATTGCCAAACCAATGAGCATGAAATCTTCCATGATTGTGTTGGTCATTTTAACCTCACAATCTAAGAGGTATTTGTTTTAACCATTTGGTTTTTTTTTGTGTTCACTAGGGAGGTTTGTGCAACTTAGTTTTGTAGTAAAGTTGGGTTGTGTTGTAATCATGCTTCAAGGTCATACTTCCATTTTTAATTCTTGAAACTTAAAAGTAATTGCAATTCCACAAGTCTTTGGCAAAGACTAGGAACTTCTTAAAAGGATAACTTTACTAGTTGATCTCATTGGATGCCTAAAAAATATAATTTTCTCTTAAATGTGCTTAGAACCCTTTTTTGCCTAAAAGTTATTTTTTTACATGTGTTAACATTTGCAATTTTTTCAATTATGTGGACTAGCTATCATCCACAAAAGGAATGAGTCAAATATGGCTAGAGGCTAGGTAGAAAAGTAAAAAAATTCAGAATCTTGCTTTGTTCTAGAGACCTTCATGGATTCAACATCTAAATATAACAACTTTTAACTCTTTTTTTCCAAAACATATCAAATTTTACACAAAATTTTCAAAAAAAAACAAAAGAAATGCTTTCTAGAATTCACAAATGACTTTTTTCTATCACCATAAAGTGAAGATTTGTGCTCAAAAAACATAGTTTAACTCTTTTCACGTCAAAAATACTAGAGTTATCCATAAAGTCATAATAATTGTCACTAAAAACCCCATTTTGGTCAAGATTAGATGAATTTTCATAGCACAGGATAAAAATAAAACCAAGAACTCAATAGGGTTACAAATTGGACTTTCGAGATAAAACAATTTTGGTGCCAACTTTAATATTCCACTACAAAACTTTGACATGAACAACATGATAGCTTGCATGTGTGAGGATTTTATGCTTTCTAATTTTTGATATTGAACAATTTCTACAAACTTTGCAATTCACAATTTTCAAAAGCTTTGCAAATTCTCACTTTTTAGTTTTTAGGACTTTCATAGTTTATTATTGTAAACATGATTCTTGGAAATGCTCACAATTATTATTCAATTTTTTGAATTTTTTTGTCAAAAAGATAGACAAACTGGGTAGACAAGTTATGAGGAGGAGGAAATGTTACAACTATGTTATTTTTGTCATTCCAGTTTGTTGTTGTTTTTTGTTGTGGGTTTAAGATGCAACAATAATAATTGAAAAGACAACTAAAATATTAACATGTATAATAACATTATCATACCATAACAACAATTATGCAATGGGGTGAATGCACACTAAGGTGGACCAAAAATGGCACATATAGAATTTTTAATTTATTTTTTTTAGAATTTTTAATCTGAATGTTTGGTGTTTTGGGAATCTAAAATATCCATTTAATAGTAAGAGGCAAATGGAACATCTAAACCCTAAACATACAAGTTTACAAATTGTAACATGTCTCAATTTAATTAACTAAGGGGAAAGTTAGAAGCAAAAACTTGGGCTTTTTCAATTTCTATAGTCGGCAAATGTTATGTAAGGCAATATTGTCATTTTTTTATAAAAACAACAACTTCCAATTTTTTTCATTTCAATAAATCATGGACTTTGTAGAGTATTGCCATATGGAGACCCAATAAATTAAAATATTAAACTTGCTTGTAAACCATTATTGTAGCATTACAATAACCTCACAATCCTACTAGAGAAAAAAATCAACATTTCACACATAATAAAAGTCCATAACATTTTTTATGGAATACGACTAAAGATGTTACATTGCTTTGAAAGTCCACCTTGCGATGATATGAAAAAAATTTATTTTAAAATTTTAAAATTTGCTTCTACAAATGTTATAGATTAATTAGATGAATCATTTCTAAAAAAATTCAATCATATTCCAACACATATTATACCAAAACTAAAGGTACCCTAAGAAACTAGCCATATGATGCCAAAAACTAAACTTATTTCAAATTCAATATCTTTCACATCATGCATTTCAAAATTAAAAAGCCACCTCCATAAAAATCCTACTCATTGAGGTTTTCCATTATGTTCACAATGTTTTCTTTATGTGGACGTCTTTCAACTTGAGGGACATTTTAAATAAGGTTTCTTTCATGATTTTTAGTTTCAACTAAGGATTTTTTGGTTCAAATGACATCATGTCTAGGATTGGATTAAACTAAAAATGATGGTGCACAACAAAGAAATGGCGAGGGATGGAAGGGGATCAAAAAAAGGACATTGGGGGATGCCAAAGATATTTGAAACGTGTTAATTTGGTTCAACATCTTGTCGTTTGCCAACACTTTGCACAATTAGGGTTTGGCAATAACAAAAAAAACATTGAGATGTAGTGACGAGGTTCAACAATGGTAGATCATGGTGAAAAAAGAACTAGGAAGCACCAATGAGCCTCAACAATGATGGGCTCAAATTATAATTGCCAAAGGACAACAACAATGACAAAGAAATGACAAGGGATGTTAAGGGACATTAGGAAAAGAAACAAGGGATGTTGCACATGTTACAAAACAGTGTAAAGGATGTTAAAAAACGATGGGAAAATGATAAGAGCTACTAAAAACCAATGAAGTGCATTGAGAAAACAATGGAGACATAAAAAAAGTGGTAGGAAATGGCTAGCCCATCATTTTTTTATTGTCCCCAATGTATGGGTAAATATAAACCAATGTTGGGCAAATATCTAGATTGTTGGTTAAAAATTGATGATTTTGATTCCAACTACCTAAGATTTATTTGGAATTGGTTATGGCCTCAAAAACCAACCAAAAAGCAAAATGACTAGGAAGCCTAGTATTTTAAATTAGGGTGGAATTGACCCCCAAGTCCCAAATAGTGATTTTTTGAAATTGGAATCAAGGCTCTAATTCTTGGGTGGATCAGGAACTAAAACCAAATTAGATTTTTTTTTTAAAAACCAATTTTGGTTCCCTGATTTTAGGGTTTGGGTGGTCAAATGTATGAAAGCTTGGGAGTGGGTGTGGGAATTTTCTTTGTTTTTTGTTCCTCACTCTTACTCTTCAAGCTTTTCAAGCTTTATCCTTTGTTCTTCAAGCTCATAAGTCTTCAAGCTTCATTGCCTTCACCAAGTTCAAAACTCACTCTTGGTAAGTTGTTTAATGAATTCTTACTCTTGGTGGTTGTTTTTCCTTGTTGTTTTTGGTGGTCATTTTCTAAATTGACTTATTTTTGTATTTTTGTTTTTTTTTGTGGTTTTGCAAGGTGGCACGCATTTCATGATTGTGGTTATCTTCTTGGTGTATGCATCTTGGTAGTCATCATCTTGTTTATGGTTATGCATCTTAGTAGTCATCATCTCTTTTCTAATGAATATTCCTTTGTCTTGGTGGTTTATCTTTTCCTTATTACTCTTGGGGGTCATCTTCTCCTTATTGTTTTTAGCAAACATCTTCTCTTTACTATTACTAGTGTGACCCAGGTGCCTTGCCACCCATGAACACGCACCACCCTGGTTTTCCCATTTTTGAGGCCATCCAATGAATGAAAATTATCTCACTTTTACAACCATTTCATGCAACATCCATCCATAGTGGTGTGTTTGTGGGTTCGTTAGACAACGATTTTTTTTTCTTTTTTTGGGGTGAGTTTTTCTGCCACTTTGTGACAAAAAATTTAGTATGACTCATACAAATGATTTTTGTGAAAAAAAAAATGACAAAGTGACCACATTTTCAGGGCCAAAAAAAGAAGAAGAAATCGCCATATTTTCAGAATAGTTCCAATAGGTCCCCAAAACAAAAATATTCGACGATAAGTGAATTAAGATATTAGTTGGGATCTGGGTTTTAGGACCTGGGTTTCAAGACCTCGACAGACGGATAGACAAAGATCTGGGTTTTAGGACTTCGACAGACGAACAGACGAGATTTGGGTTTCAGGACCTCGATAGACGGACAGACGAGATCTGGGTTTTAGGACCTCGACAGACAAACAAACAAGGCAATTAATATATATGATTAATGGTCCTCTTTTCATTGCTACTCTTGGGGGTTATATTCTCCTTACTCCTCTTAAGGGTTGTCTTCCCCTTGTTCTAATTGGTCACTTCTCCTAGCCACTATTGCAGTTCATTTTCTCCTTGCTACTTTTGGCGTTCATCTTTTCCTTGTTGCTTTTGGGGTTGTTTTCTCCTTACTACTCTTGACGGTCCTTTTTTCCTTATTCTTCTTAGTATTCCTCTTATCATTGCTACTTTTGGCAATCCTCTTCTCCTTGTTACTCTTGGGGATTTGTTTCTCTTTGTTGTTCTTAGTAGCAATTTTTTCCTTATTATTTTTGCCAATTGTCTTTTTCTTGTTATTCTTGATGCTTGTTTTCTCCTTGCTACTTTTGGAGGTCATCTTCTCCTTGTTGTTTTTAGTGGTCCCCTTTTCCTTATTATTTTTATGGTCCTTTTTTTTACCACTTATAGTTAGAAACATGGAGAACTTAAAAGATGTGGTAAAAAAGGTAACATATCCCATAAAAGGTCCATTGGAGATGGATAGTTATGGTTCCATAATAATTTCTTGTGCAATTACTTTAACAACACCAATGGAAAATAATTTGAATGTAAATGCTACAATGTAGTGGGATTCGTTAACAGAACAATAATTTTTTTGGAAAAACAAACAACACATCGCCATTACATGGGCCTTTTATGCACTTTTCAGTTCCTCCCCAACACTAACAAAGGTAAATTCAAACTCAAATTCAAACTCAAACTAATTGGAACAATTGAATTGTGTTATCTAAATGTTTCAAATGTAGGACAAAAAAAGGGTGTGATAAACCACAAATTTGCAAATGGCATTTTTACATTTCACAAACACTTGGAAACCAACCATTGGCAACTTTAGGGTTAATGGAATGAATGAGAGAAGGATGGTCCAAAAGCAAAAAGGTGCCCACAAAAAAAGGTCTAGCTTAACCATTAGTGTTCTTTCCAATTTTTTTGGTACTGTGATTATTATCCCAAAGATGATCCCTGTCAAAAGCAATATAAGGAGGACCTTTTGTTGCTAATAACTAAAGAATGTGCCTTTGTCATTTGCGGAGGCACTAGTTTTTAAGAGATTAGATTTGAAGCAAAATCCTTGCCTCAATTTTCCACTGAAGCAAGTTTGAAGAGAGGGTCAATTGCCTAGGGTGGCAAAAAAGCCCAAAAAGAATTTTGTATTTCCTTCACATGCTTCATCATTCATTTAACACTTACACCATGAGTTTTGATCTTTGGATGTCAAGAAAAATATTGGTATTTTTGTTATGATTGTACATTTTTTAAATGACAAGTGGGAACTTTGTCATTTAATCATGGGATATTTTGAAACTATAGAGACTACAAAAAGTGTTTTGGCTTTGCAAATGAATGACTTGTTTGCAAAATAGGGGTTCAATGTTCATGTCTTTACATGTGTTAAAGATGAAAGAAATCATCTTTCCACCATGACCTCGACTCTTACTTCAATTTTGTATTATCAGATTTTAAGGATATAAGCTCCTTTTGTAAGTGCTTGTTGGGGCCATGCCATGTCCAAGTGCTATTAATATGCCATAGATGATACTAAAGTATGTGCTAGTTTAACCTCGATCTCAATCAAGTTGGCACAATCTATATTGCAGAAAACCATAACTTGGACAAAAATGAGTTGTAAAGGATGATAAGAATAACATAAAACATGTTTAGACCTGGGGTGTTTCCACTAAAACTAAAGACACTAATGAAAGTTTAGTTTGCTTAAGAATCATACTATTCCAAGAGACTCTTGAATTCAAACATGTCATTATCCTCTATTATGGAAAACAAACGTCCTTGGCACTTTAACAATGTGTGTCAAGTCTTCAAGTATGGGTAGTAGCCCAAATTGTTTTTGATACCTTTGGGCCTATGATTCAACAATGTGTGTTGAACCAAAGTTAAGGTTATTAGTTGTTGTTAAATGCACTTATTATTACAATAACTCTTGTATGTTAGTTTCGGTAAGATTTGTTGGGGTTTAATTCTAGTGACACCTAGGATTTTGATGGGAAACTTCACATCTTCTAAAAGACCATGCAAGGACAAGTGGTGTATGTTCTAAACCCTTTCCTTTCATTTATTGTTTATTTTCAACTAGCAAGAGCCCACAACCTGTTGGTTATGATGTTAGACTTGTGTTACAAGGGGGTCATATTGGTTATTCATTATGTTAGCAAGGAGAGAGTGCTACATATTGCAAGTGAGTATGATTGTCAAATGTTACTTCCCTTCCTTGTTCATGCACACCATTTCTTGAATCCAAATGATGTAAGTGTTGGAACTCCTTATTGCTTTGCATCCCAGAGCATCAAAAGTACAAGCTTATATGATACCATGGAAACAACAAAGAGATGGCTTCATTAATTGTCAAGAAGCAACTAAACCATTTCCAAGTCAAAAAAATGACAAAAGAAAAGTGCATGTATCCATTGGCATGGTGGATAGTGCATGAAATATAATTTCTTTATGTTGGGTTTGTAGCTTGACAATTATTAAAGATTGTTGGTTCTCAGATTGAGGTGGAGAAAGTTTTCAACATTGGAGGTATTGTAAAAGACATTTTTGATTAGGCATTGAAATCTTGAATTGCTTATACGAATTTACAAGATCTAACCAAATGATGTTCATGTTGAAGGCTTGACATCCATGGGGCAATTCATGGATATGGAAGAGGCCTTAGTGCAAGAAAATGAGAACCTTGTTGATTAGTTGGGCTTTTGGAGATTGAAAAAACTAACAATTGGCTTTAGGTAAAAAATAAAATTGGTTATCCACTTGTTAGTTTTTTTTTTGGTCAAATAATTTTATAGGTTAAATTGAACTCATGTTGTTATTTTTGTTATTTTTTCTCCTAGATCTTGGAGCAATAAAATGGCTATGGACTGAGGTTATTTTAAAGTTCCTTCACCCTTGGAAATGATGAAACCCTAAAAACTTGCTAAGCACCATGTTTAGGGTTTTGACATTTGTTAGACCTTATTGAATTAGGGTTAGCTTGTACCATTGATTTGGCATGGGTGTATTGGCGTGCAAAAGTGAAATTTTAAGGTTTTGGGTGAAAGAAATTCTAGGGCACATTTGGGACTAGTTTGGGTTGAATTCAAGAGTGCCAAGGTTATGATTGAATTTGGTGTTATTATTGGATGAAACCTTAGAAATGAAACCAAATGGGAATCTAATCCTTGAAATATCTAGAGTATATTAAAGTTTACCAATAGGCTAGTTTGTATTGTTTTATAGTTTTCAAAGATTTTGTAATAATATTTTTTTCTTGGAATAAATTATTTCATTTTTGCACCATACTTTGTTTAGTTTTGGGTCTTGAAAACTTGGAACAACTAGTGTAGTTTAGAGTTTAGAAAGATTCTGATTTTTAATTTGTTTGAAATATTCGAACATTTGTAATGATATTTTTTTTCATGGAATAAAAGTTTGGGTATTTTCAAATTGTTGGTCTTCATGTTTTGAATGTGGGACTCAGAACTGAACATTTTGAAACCAGAATTGAAAACATTGTAATTTTTGTTCTAGGTTTTAGAACCAAAATTGAAACCAAATCCTAGTTCCTTAAAATAACCAAAAACCAAATCAAAATCGCTCGCTTAAATATTTGAACAACTAGAATTGGAGGTTTCTCCTAAAACCTAGTAACCACCCCAACACTAGTCTAAACTAAAACCCATACCTAAAAAATAACAAATAATAATAAGGATGAATAAATATATATATATTGTTAGTAGGGATGTGAGTAACAATGTCCTTCTTGGCAACCCTTCTTTTCATTAATACTAAAGAACACACATAAATTTTCCCAAAATTTTAGTTTTTATTTCATTAATTTCATGACAAAATTGTTCAACATTCAATAACTTCTCTACTATAGGTGTAAAGTCTAATGTTTGTGAAACCACCCTTTGTGCACCCCTACTTGTTGAGAGCTTTCAAATGATACCAAAAACATAGCAAGAGACATTTGGGTTTAGGAGATCAAATGTGACAAACAAACAAACAAACAAACAACCTTCTAGATAGATTTCCTAAGTGCTGGGTTTCCAACAGCCCTTTTTGCCTTTAAAAACATTTTCCTATTTATGATGTTTAGCCGCCTTTAGCAGCCCTTTTTGCCTTTAAAAACATTTTCCTATTTATGATGTTTAGCCGCCTTTAGCAGCCCTTTTTGCCTTTAAATTTTTTTTCCTATTTATGATGTTTAGCCACCTTTAGCAGCCCTTTTTGCCTTTAAAAACATTTTCCTATTTATGATGTTTAGCCACCTTTAGCAGCCCTTTTTGGCCTTTGAAAAACCATTTTCCTAATTGTGTTCAGCACTTTGCCTAAAATATAATTTCCTAACTGTGTTGAATTAACAACCCATTTCTGCTTTGGCAAATAATGCTAGGAGCAAATATTGTGGGAAGAGAAAGGAAAATATGAGAGACACCACAATCACAACAATTATTGGTCAGACTTGACACCACTCGAGGTGCACGTTTTTTTGCTAGACACATAAGAAAGAAACTAGCTAGGTATTTAGCCGTTGTATTTTATTGCCTAGTTTACCAAAGGCAAAAAAGCCATGGAAGAAAGGTGGTTGAAACCATCATTCGTGAAGGTAGGTTTTTGCCCAACGCACATGTCATTTCAAGTTAAGAAAGGCAGTTGATATGATGATTTGGGAGGTTCGTAAGACTTACGTCAACATAGGTTTTTTGCCCAATCCAAGTGAAATACAAATTGCACTATTTGTGTGATCATAATAAGATTTGCATCAACATAGGTTTTTGCCCAATCCAAGTAACACAAATAACAACACTATTTTGTTGTGCACTTGTAAGATGGATGTCAACATAGGTGTTTTTGCCCAATCCCAAGTAGCACAAAATAACATTATTTGTTGTGCGCTTGTAAGATTGATGTCACCATAGGTTTTTGCCCAATCCAAGTAAACACAACACAATTTGTTTGTGTGATATCATAAGGTTAAAGTCAACATAAGTTTTTGCCCAATCCAAGTAGCACAAGTTGCACTATTTGTGTGGTCATAAGATTGATGAATGTCTACCTAAGGTTTTTGCCCCCATACACATATCACAAGTTAAGTTAAAGCATGGTAGTTGAAATGATCATTTATATTGTATTTAGATTCATTATAGAGTATAGTAGTTAATGTATTTTGGCCACAAGGTAATAATAATAATAGGTCTATTTTTATATGAGGATTTTTGTAAGACTTTTGAAAAGATGATATTTATTTTTTTTGGGCTTGTGTTGAAACTTGAGATTAGTTATAGAGTGTTATAATATCATGAAGGATTTTGGTTTCTTTTAGAGGCTTTTTTTTTTTTTGGTTTTTTTAAGGATTATATTTTTGCATGATGAAATATTTGAATTTTCATCATTCTTCTTTTGCCTTAAGATATTTTTAAAATGTAAATAAATGGCAAGGACACACCCTTTGTTTTACCTATTCTAGTTGTTTGACAAGAAGAGCTAGGTAAACCCTGGCGGCCCACACACACACAAAAAAGGCTGCTAACTAAACACAACACAGTCTTTTGTGTCAGACAGGAAGAAGCTCTAAAAGAGCACACCAGACTAAAAGGCAATGACTTTTTCCACAAACAAAGAAGAAGCCACAGCAACAGCATTAAGCTCTTTTCTCTCTCTCTCTCGCCTTTTTTTTCTGTCGTTTAGTCTTTGATTACAAATTTTTTTTGCTTTGCTTTGTATGTCCATCTGCATCCAGACTCTCTTGATCTTAGCTTTGCTTCTGAGGTAGCAAAACAGCCACCATTTTCCATTTCCACTTCCCTTTGGACTTCCTCCACATGCCATCATCTCTTTCCTTCTTCATCAGCACTTCATCATCAAACAAACAGTGAACAGACAAAGACTACCCACCACCCAAAACTCCACTCCACTCCACTCCACTTCACTCCACTCCATGGCTACTTGTTAGATCTTGTTGTTCTTGGCCTGGGTGTGTTTGTGTGTGTGTGTTTTTGTGGAGTTTTGTTTCCTTGAACCTTACACCACACCCAGTGTGAAGCAGCTTCCATCGCTTGCTTGTGTGTGGAACTGTCTCTCTTGAGTACCTTTTTTGTATTATCTTTATGTATCCATACTACCCATTTCTGTTTTTACATCAATATACGCAATCAACATGATCAAGAGTCGCTGATTTACCTTGGAAATTTCTACTGGTATCTAATTGTTTTTTCCCCTTTTTTTTGGTTTTGTTTTCAGATGTTTGATCACCTTTTGAGCATTCTTATTCTGCTCTCAGTTTCAGCGCTTTTGTGTGAGACACGCCTCTTTTTCTTGTTGTTGTTGTGGAGGAAAAACAACAGAAGTATGGATGTGGTGATCAGTCTTGAATAGCTGGACTCAGCATCATAGTGATTAGTTTCGGATCTTACAGTTACACATCTGTGGAAGCAGCTTTGCTTATATATTTGTGTCTGTGTCTGAGTTTTTCACTACAGAAAACCGAAAAAATAAAAAAACAAACAAACAACAACAACAACAATATAGGTTTGTTGTTTGTTGCTTTGTGGGTATGCCAATGGGGCTTGCAGAGCAGCAGCTTCTTCAAGCTCCAAGACTGATACGAGGAAGAAACCAAGCTCTTTGCTCCATTGCAAACTTCTCGAGCTCCAAAATTAGGTTTTCGCATGCACCCAACACGCTAGGTCGCGTCAAGTCTGGTCTCTGGTCTCAGAAGACCGCGGTCGGCCCATCAACTGTCCGGATTCCGCAATTCAGGAGGAACAGGAGCACCCAATTGGGGAAAGCAGAAGAGCATGACGGTGGTAACAAGAAGAGAGGAGGAGAATTCCGTATTCCATGCCTGGAAGCAGGCGTTGCGGAAACTACTGGCAGGGAGACTACTAGTGCAGCAGCAACTCCAGCAGCTCTAGTAGGGGTGGAAACTGCTGGCTTTGCATCTGATCATGCAGCGGAGGACATAACTACCCCAGTGGTTCTATTTCCTGAAGCAGGAATTGAGGTGGTGAGAACTATTGAGGAAGCAGAGTCTGTTGTACTGAAAGCAGTGATTGGAATCGACCATGAAGACTTCTTGCTGACATCTGGAAACTGTGAGATTGAAGAGAAAAGCTGCCCATCTGAAGCTGAAGAAGGAGTTCTTCTGCCCATTTCTACTTCTTCTTCTTCTTCTTCTTCTTCTTCTTCTGTGTCTTATTTGTTGAAAACATCTTCAGAACCATCATCTGATCAGGAGCCTCATGTTACAGACTTGGATGTTGTTGTTCTCAATTCCATGCAAAAGGAACTAGACCCAATACCTGCTGCTGCTGCTTCCAACAAGTTAGTATGGGCCAAGAAGCTGGACATTCAGGCACAAACAATAGGAGCAGCAGCAACAATAGAGAGCAAGAATATGTGGGAGCAGTTTCGTGCCATCCTCGTGTTTGCTGGTCCAGCTTTGGGGATGTGGCTGTCAGGTCCAATTATGAGCCTCATCGACACTTCTGTTGTCGGCAACAGCAGCTCTTTGGAGCTTGCAGCTCTTGGTATGTGAACCACCACATTGACCCACTTGCCACCAAAACCCTAACACACATGTGGCAGCAAAGTTAGCTCAGAAAATTTACACTGTAGTGGCACTTTGTTCAAGCAAATCTTCACTCCAATCTCTTCCGACCAATGATACAGGCCCCGCTCTGTGTCTGTGTCAGCTTTTGTATTTTGCAGTTCGGTTTCTTTACTGCAACAGAGCAAATGTAATGCTTGTGTGGGTTCAATGGCTTACAGGGCCAGGGACTGTGTTATGTGATCAACTATGTTACGTGTTCATGTTTCTGTCTGTGGCTACCTCCAACTTGATTGCTACTTCACTTGCTCACAAGGTCAGTTCTTCTTCTTCATACATGGCATTAATTTCAACTACAGTGCACCTTGAGTGACAGCAATTTGACTTAGGTATATTTAGGTGTCAGCTTTTGTTAAGAATTTTGTCTTGCACCTTGACAACACAAGGAACCAAACTGTCATCTACCCAAATCCCATGTAGGAAAAAAAATTCTGTAATGCTTTCAAGCATCCAACTTTATCTTTCAGGATGAAGCAGGGGCAGCACACCATCTTTCCAGGTTGCTCTTTGTGTCTCTAGGATGTGGGATGGCAATGTTTCTCATCACTGAGTTTGGAGCAACAACTCTGCTTCAAGGTAGGCATTCCTCCCCCCCCCTCCTCCCCCTGCTTCTCTTGCTTTCATAATTCCTAATAGCAGGTCAAGGGTACCTGCTAGAGCAAATGTTATTGCAAAGCCTCCTCCTAAGGGGACTAAATTTGGCAATTTCATGCTGAGTTCAACAAGGGAAATGTGTAATACTTGGATATGTTGTTGCAGCTTTTGTTGGAGTGAATAATGCTGCTCTGGTTCCTGCAGCAAGAACATATGTTCAGGTAGCTGTCATATTGCCATCGTGTATATGCAATGCAGAGAATGCAAGTCAAGTAGATTACTGTAGTTTTTGAGATAGTACTACTGCAGCCAGCACAGTTCCCAGTTTTGTTTGGCTTTCAACGATGATCACCCATTTGAGATTGGATGATGAGTAGGATGTTGTTCGGTTCCTGTGGACATGCAAAGTGAAGATGATCAGTTTAAGGTCCTTTTTGTCTCTTTTGAACCTTTTGTCTTTTGAAGGTTGTACTGAGGGTGTCATTGATGTTTGCTTCTTCAGATCAGGGCTTTGGCATGGCCAGCAGTGCTTGTCGGCATGGTTGCCCAGAGTGCAAGGTATACTGACATTTGAAGTCATTCTTCGTTGTAAATCCCCTTCTTTAATCACTCAGTCCCAATTGGAACATGGAAATGGGCTGATTTTTGGGGATATTTGCACAGTCTTGGCATGCAGGATTCGTGGGGTCCTCTCAAGGTGTTGGCTATTGCAAGCCTCATCAATCTTTGTGGAGACATTTTCCTATGTACATTTCTTGGGTACGGTATTGCAGGTGCTGCATGGGCCACAGCAGCCTCTCAGGTGTGCCACTTCATCTCTTTCTGGAGGTGCAGACATCAGAAACTTTAAGATTTTTAATCTCAAGGATGTCTTTTTTGTTCCTCTTGGCATCTTGCATAGTTAAGCTTCATCTAAATGTTGATGTGATGTTTGCTTGTTATCAAGTGCAAAAGCCATGAAAGACTTCAGACTGACTTGTGGACTGCTTGTCATGGTCGGTGTAATGTGTGCAGTATGTGGCAAGTTTCTTGATGATGAGATCATTGAATGCCAAAGGCTACAATCCACTGGCAATCATGCCACCGTCCTGGAATGAACTTGTGCACATGGTCAACTTGGCTGCCCCTGTGCTTCTTACCATGCTCTCCAAGGTAATGGCTTTTTTGGCTTGAACATTGCCCTTAGTTTTGTCTGCATTTCCAGCTTGCACCAAATCAAACTAGTCAAGACAGTAAATGATCTTTGCAGACACATGTTTGCTTTCATTTCCTCACTGATTGTGATCTGGTAAAGAAAGTGCCAGCTGTGGCTGATTTTCTCTGTTTATTTATTATAAGAGAATGAGGACCCAAGTCTAGTGGATGAGTCCTGTGCTTGGATCTGACTGCTGAGAAGTGGCTTACTCTTTATGTAGGTGATGTTCTACACCTGTCTTACATATTTGGCGACATCTCTTGGAGCTGTCACTCTAGCCGCACACCAGGTACATACATGGTTGACCTCTTTTTCGCTGTCTAGAGGGCTATCGAAGTGTTTTGTGGATTACTGTAGTTGAGGACTCCAGTGGTGGGTAGTGTACACACTGAGCAACAGTGGGTGGAAATGTCAACACTTCGTTTCAAAATGGCCATTTTCACAGGAGGTAATTGAAACATTGTACTCCCATGTGCAGGTTATGATTGGGGTCTATTCACTGTGCACAGTAACAGGAGAACCCTTAGCTCAGACAGCACAGTCTTTTATGCCTGCTCTGATTCACGGTTCTAATCGCAACTTCAAACAGGTATCTTCTTCATTACACTAATGGTTCTTCCTTCCTTTTGTCATCAAATTCAACCCAACATTTGTATTGCACACATTTTTGCTACTCATTTTCAAAAGGAGCAGAAGATGATGGATGTGATGTCCTTATGTGTGATGTGGGTACTGTGCTTCTCTTTGAAGTTGGTCACTGGAGCAGCATGGAATGATTTCTAGAACACCAGTTTTGTACTAAGACTACTACCCACATCTTAGTTCAAAGTTTCAATCCATATGCATCCCTCCATGTGCAACATCATGACTGCCTTCATTGGGTGGTCTACAGGCAAGGTCATTGCTACGTTCTTTGATGCTCATTGGAGCAGTGGTGGGCCTAACACTGGGTTGCATGGCTATATCTGTTCCTTGGTTTTTCCCACAACTCTTCACCAAGGATCCTGCTATTATCCACCAGGTAGAAACTTGATCAGATCTCTTAGGTATGCGACTGTTGGTTTCAGTCATGTGGAAGTTTAGAATACTTTTTTCTTTTTTCTTATTTTGGTCAAATGTTTCATCTGGTAACTGAGTGCTGTTAGTTTTACAGATGCGGACGGTGACTCTGCCATTTCTTGTCAGCCTGGTCATAACGCCACCAACATTGTCATTGGAGGGCACACTTCTGGTCACTCTCTTTCTCTCTTTTTTATGTGATGGGAGGTGTATGGCAACAATGGCTGTTTGACAAGCAGTTGCATGAGAAGAAGAGTCCTTTCCTACATCATTTGAAGCCCAACAATTTGCAATTTTGTTTTGTGGTCACCACATTTGCATGTCCCAAGTCAGTATTCTCTGACAATGGAGTTTATGCTTCACTAACAAACTCCCCACCAACATGTATTGCAGGCTGGCAGGGACTTGAAATTCTTAGGATTTAGCATGGCATCTTGCTTCTGTGGTGGTAGTCTTTTTCTTCTGGTACAGTTAAAAATTTCCCTCAAAGTTTCACTCCTGTTTCTGCAGAATTGTTGGAAGTTGTGGGTTTAGGGTTTAGGGTTTGAAGTTGTGGTATGAACTTGAGTTGTTGAACATTTGAAAGAGGATATATGGGTAGTTTGCAGACCAAAAAAAAGACAGTATTCTTGGGTGGCACAGAAAATGGAAAGGAGAAACTCTTACTTGACAAAATTGGTGACACTTTCATGCCAAGTTTGTAATCTTTTTTTCCTTTTTTATTTTGGCCTGTGATATAACAGGCCTTCAACCGGATTGGCCTTGGTTTGCAAGCTAGCTGGTGGACACTTGCTGGATTTCAATGGGTAAGGACTCTGATGATTCCTGCAGATTGATTGACAGCAATTTAGTCTTTCTGAGTAGTCCCTCAATTACTCTAATCAAGCAAGCAATTGAAGAAGGATATATAGCATGACCTGACTGCTGAATTTTCCTATGTTTTCTCTACTATACTGGAACTTGAAGGTTGCTGCATTGTCATGATGGAGATGCATTCTTCTTCTTCAGCTCATGTTTCTTTGCTGACAAGTTATTATATGGTGGGGCGACAGTGCAGCTTTGAATCTGATCTAGATAGTTATTATGTGGGATGGCAGGCACGGTTTGTGCAGTCGTATATGCGGCTTGCTTCTCCTCAGAGCATACTGAGAGATCCAATTGAGGAAATTGCCTTGAAAATGGCATAAAACTACTGCAGTGGCACCTTGCTTCTACTTTTGGGTGCTTCTCAACAAATTCAAATTCTTCCATTTTCAACTCTGATTCATAAGCTGAAGAACACTAAATTATGGCCTCCTTGAACAACTTGCCCTGGAGTGAAATAAGTTATACCTTCAAACGGGTGAGAAGATCAGGCAGTCACACATGGGAGACTGGCACAGGTGAAAAATTCGCCCCTTAACACCACCTGGTATATCAATTCTGTATGAACAAAGTAAAAAAAATTATTTTGCAGAATCCTCGATAGCAACTTGCTGGATGGGCATATTTATTGCAGAAACCCATTAACAGCTTCTGCACTAGTGTAATCATTCGAATGAGTCCATTCATTGAAACTGGAAAACATGCCTCTGAAACTCGTTAGAACTCCAGATTCTTTTTTAAGCCTTGCCCCATTTTGTGATTGGGGAAAGGAAAATTACAGGATACAGCTTAGGAGAAGAGAACAGAGGGACTTGGAGCAGAAAGGATAGATATTATGGGTCCAAGAATTACATCAAGAATTTGAGCTTTAGTCAGCCAAGTTTGTTTTCAGTGTAAAATGAGGAACTTGGCTTTGAAAAGATGACAATCACAAGAAATTGAACAATGGGTTTTTTTTTTAGCAATTTGTGGAAATTCTGCACTTAGACTACAATCAACATATATTCTCCTTCAATTTGAAGGAATGGGTGATTAAGTGTGAATAATTAATTCAAATTGCAAACTCTTGAGTTTTGAATGACAAACGCATGTTTAGATTTTATTAAAATGTTGTAGTAGTTTGGAATTTGGAGGTTGGGTAGAGTTTTTGGATCATAATTGCTTACAAAATGTTTTATGGGCTCTCCAAATTTTAAATAAAACCATGTCTAGAAAGGGTAATATGGATATGAAGAAACTTGTTTAAGATTGGTTTTACTTGTAGTAGAATGCATATTCCAATCTTTTATGTTATTTGATAGCTGTTATGTGTGACCTTGGTTTTGATTATCGTTGGTAACGTAAAACATTTGCAATATGAACTAACACCTTTTGTTTCATAGTGAGTTTGAATTTGATGGGTTGTAATGTAAACTTGGATTTAATCATTTATCCACTTTCTACCATAGTGATTTCTTATACATTTTTGTTCTTCTATGCATAAGGTTTTCAAGGTTTAAACTTTTAGTTGTTTTCCAAAGTTACACAATGACATAAGTGATCCAAAACTTTGATTGCAATAGCTTTTATGAGAATTAACACAAAAGGTCTTTTTTTTTTGGGGGGGAATATAGCTAATGCTTTCTTTTGCCATTAGCTTGAAATGTTAAATATCATCACAAACTTAATATTACCTTTTATTTCTTTATTATTCAAAACCAATTAAAATGGGTGGGTGAACTTTCTTTTCATCCTATTACAAACTTACTACACAAATCTTGTCATGCAAGGCAATAACGGACCATGTACACCTTTTGACGCCATACATGTAATTTGTACTATCCCAAATGACTCACAAAATAAATGTGTTGCATGTATTCAAGTTGATATAAAGCCCCTTAAATTTGTCAACTTGAGATTTGTTCTTGTTGTGGTTTTTTAGTGGTTTATACTTGGTATTGGCTCATTGGTTGGAGTCGCAAGGCATAAGGATGCTCAAGGTGGGCTTCATCAATTTCAACACCAAGGGTTGCCATTCAAGGAAAACATCACCATTGTTAGCTTGTAAATTTTCACCCCTCATTGTGCAACACCTTTACATTGAGTTCCCAGCAAAACCCAATGGTAGGAAAGTGAATAAGCTTGACACATTGCAAAAGAATCAACATCTAACCCTAAAGCTATTTTAAGTTCACATCTCACAACCCATGAAATTCAAACTACACAACCTACATGCACGACCCCTAAACCTTACAAACTCGAACCACATGTCACATGAGGTTAGCATCTACAACTCCATGTTTTGGCCAAAAAAAATGGTGCTTTGCATAAAGCAATGCTACTTGTCATTATAATATAATCTAGGACACAATTCTTGTGAAGAAACTTTTCTCAATTCCAAAAAACATGCGATGAAAGATTTCGCCTTTGAGGAAATTGTTTTTGTTGAGATTAGAAGTCCATAAGACTTTTATATGATGATATTGAAATGGTCTAGGAGATTTCATTTTGAATTGCAAACCTACTCTTAGATTTTTTGGGAAAAAAATGGTGTGATTTCATTATAAATAATGATTGTAGTGAGTTCATTTTCAACTTTTATAGGGATTATGACACTACAATTGGTTTGTAGTTTAAAGCCCCCCATGTGATGTAAAATATTCAATTTCAGAAATGATTTTTTTCCACCACATTATAGTATATAAGAATCATATAAATGAATCCTTTTTCATGTTGTTAAAAAATCATTTGCTAAACAAATTTCAATCTACAAAAGTGCAAAAAATGATGCAATAACATCAAAAAATGGACACTCTTGTTTGCAAACATCCATCGAGGATTCAAATATTCATTTAATGAAGGTTTATTTTGAACTTGGGAGCTCAAATATGCAAATGGGGGTATGTTTTGATCTAGGGAACTCACAATGTGCAAAATGAAGGTTTGCTTTTGTTTTAGGGGCTTACATGTGCATATTGGAACTTGATTTTGATCTAAGGAGCTCACAAATGTGCATGATTGGGTGTTTAGATTGGGTGTTTATTTTGGTCTCAGGTGCTCAAATGGTTTTGGTTTTGGAAGTTGAAATGTTTTGGTCTTGGATGTTAAATGAGGTCTATTTTGGTCTTATGGGCTCAAATACACACAATGTAAGTAGTTTGTTTTGATCTAAGGAAATTCACAAATGTGCATAATGGGGTTTGTTTTAATCTTGAAAGTTCAAATATGCATAATGCAAATTTGTTTTCATCTTCAAATTTCTTAGACATTCATAATGGGAGTCTATTTTGATTTTGGAGATTCATATTGTGCATAATTGGGGTCTATTTCAATTTGGTCTTGGGAGGTCACAAATGCATAGTGAAGGTATGTTTTGATTGTAGGAATGTACAAATGTGCTTAATGAGGATATGTTTTAGTCTTTCGGGGTTTACAAATGCATAATGGGGTTTGCTTTGATCTTCGAATAACTCACCTTCTTTCCTAGACTCACTTTTGTGTGAACAAAACAAAATAGTTTATCAATTGTCCACTCTTGTTCCATCTTCACAAAAAATTTCCTTGAATTTTTCTTTTGCCTTAATGGCTAAATCTACAATTAATAGAAGTTTACCAACCCTCTTCTTGTACTTAAAATAGATGTTTCCAAACTTTGTATTTTTATGTTTCTATAGCTTTTGCATCCGAATTTTGTAATCGTTTGTTGTAAGTCCTATTGTTATAATCATTTCTTTGATGTTGAGTCCATTCATGTTACTAGGAACCAATGAACCAACCATGCCCCTTTAAGTGGTTGCTTATTTTAAAATATTTTCAAAATATGTTTTAAATTTAATATACTATTATGTTAAGCTTCATATTAATCTTTTGCCCAAAATTTTGTTTGTGTTTGCAAGAACCTTTTAAAGTTTGCTATATCATTTTATCACCTTTGCCATCCTTCAATGCATCAAATTGTTCTTATATTAACACACCTTTTCTAGCACTCATGTGGTTTATTTGTTAACATTTGTAACCCTAATGATCTTGTGGATCAATTTTATTTTATTTTTTTTCATTTACATAGTTTTGAAAGATTTGTGTACAAATTTTGTATTTAAATTTTGTAAAAATTGTTCAAGTTTAGTTTCAAATGCTTTGAAATGTTGGAATGTTTTGAAATATTACCTATTGAGACTAAAAACCACAATTGTGCATTTTTTGTTCATAATTGTAAGCACCCATCAAAGGACTACCTTGGGAAGCCATATGTGGAAATCCTCATCCATGGCATGGTGTTCTTTAGTCACCTAGATTTTAGGTTTTAGGTTTTAACATCATTCACACTTATGAAAGGTTTTGCTTAATGTTTCACCCAACGATGACACTAATTTTTTCCATCACATGCATGTCTTCCCAAGTTCTATTTTATTTTATTTTTTTAACAATGAGCCAATTTGATTGGCCCATTATTAAAAAAAGTAATTCTAAGAAAGCTCCCCAAATTAAAAGGTTTTATTTGAAAACTTTAAGTCCCTCCCCTTTGGCCCAGCTATATAGGGGAAAGGAGGACAACATTTTGGCAAAACATATGGGATAAAAATGGCGTGCTGGGGAACACATGTTGGGGAACTTGGTGGGAACTTGATGGGGGACCCATTGGGAACTTAAAGGAAACATAGTGGAAACACATTGGGAACAACCTTTTTTTTTCCAAGTTTTTTGAAATAGCCTAGGTGGCCACTAATGGCAATTAAATTTTTGACAAGTGGTAGCCACATGCGGCTAAAGGGGTGTGAATAGCAAGCTACTTGGGTTTAGAAGGGGAGGAAAAATGGCTACCAAGTTTAGTTGTTGGTTACAAAACCTTGTGGCTACACATTTCTTTGCCATGGTTAATTTTACAAGCAATCATATTCAAGTTGTATAGTTGGAAATTGGCAACTGCATTAAAATCCAAGCTCTTTCGATAATCTGTTCTGAGGCCATGGGAGAAGTTTTGAGCTTGCCATGACATTGCTCCCCCTACGATTGCTGTGAGCGCAGCTGGATGAAAGAGATGCTCAGCTGAAAAGATTGCTAAAGTTGACATGGAATCGAATCGATTTGCTGAAAACTGATACTTTTTTTTCCCAATTCAAGAATTTAGTGCTCTAGGAATCAAGAGAAGATGATGATGATGATCCTAGCTTTCTCCTGATATATATATATATATATATATATCATCATTACATTTTGCAGCTTATAGGTTGGACGCCACTGGTAAGAAATAAATCACATCACGCAAGCAGAAGGAGCTATGGCAAGGATAGTGGGGAAGCTGGAAGGGAAGCAACCAGGAGGCTCTGTGAAAGACCGCATTGCACTCAAGTATGAAAATCATCATGATCCTTGGTTGATTGATCCTCACAACAACTGCAATTTCCAAAACATGTTACATATGCATGAAAACATGAAAGAGAGATTTGTTGTAAGTGCACACTGATAGATACATTTGTATTGCTGCAATGAAGCTGATGAACTGTCAATTTTCACATTATGATCCCCTTTTCTTCTGCATCTGGTATCATACAAGTTGTGACAGTTGGACCTGCTGAAAGTACAGTCTTATCAGGTTCTGATTTCTTCTCATTGTGTTAATTCACCCACTCTGGCTTGCAAGCTACTTTGCTTTGAGTCATCACAAGCTTATGTAATTTGGTAAAAGAATGTGTCAACTTGCAAGAAGGGAAGTTCATTATGCGTGTTTTTGTTTTCAGGGGCAGAGAGGGGCCCGCACCAGATTAAGGAATTGGGGTTGGAATACTTCCAGAGCTTTTGGACATACCTATGCTTGATCGTATCATGACAGTGCCTAGTGATTAGGCTCTTGACAAGGCCTTCTGGTTGGCATCTCCTGAGGTGCTGCATTTGCTGCTACTCTTCAGGTGAGGCTCTTGGGCCCTCTTGAAACCAAGCATGTTGTAATCCGAGGTTCCAGAAGTGTTTGCATTTCTCCTTCCTTCAGGCTTGGGCATTCTGGTGACAAGTCTTTTCTGTTTGGAAATTGATTATTCTAACAACACAGATTGCGAAGGAGCCAGAGAATGCAGGCAAGTTGGTTGTGGTGATATTCCCCAGTTATGCAGTGTGGTATCTCATCACCCCTCTCTTCACAGACATCAAAGAAGAATGTGAAAACTGGACTGTTGTAGTCCCAAAGAAGAATCTAGTTCATCTATAGCAAGAGGAAGGGGCTAGATTGTTGCATCTGGAGAAGAGGCAGATCATTGTGGTTCCCTTCTCTTCCACAGCAGCTGCCTCTATAGGTTACGAAGTGTGGGACAGGATGCATTCGATTAATCTGAATTCCTGTCCAGCAAACAAGCTATAGATTGTGAGTTGAAGATGGACACGGCCTCAATCCACAAGCTTTCATTTTACAAAAGCAGACCAGGTATGTATCTGATAATAAACACCATGCATCTTTAGTAGAAGACTATGTATAATTCTCTCACAAATGAATGATGAGTCCTGCAATCACAGGATTCACAAAGGAGATTCAACAAACTTGACAAGTTCTAGACTCACCAAACCTTTGAGTGAAGTTCTGGAAAAACCAGTTTGGACTTCAAAGAGATCCCAAACCACAGATTCAATCACAGAGATATAATAAGCAGCTGAGCCATGCGCAGAGAGGATGAGGAATTTACCATCTCCTTGAAAACCTTCAATGTATAGGTACATTAGAATCAAAGAATGCAAATTTAGCAGGCTATGTACTAATACTGCCTTAAACATCCTGCTGCACTTTTCCCCAAAAAGACCTAAATTCCCTCATTATATACTAACAGTTTCCCCTACCCACCCTTCTAGAAGACTGCAGCTACTATGGACCACCAGGCAAACCTCTTTGAAGTCCTCCTGCTCATGTTGTCAGTAGTTTCTAAAACCTCGATGCTTCCAGCTTTGCCACCATTTCCTTCTTTTCTCTTTCACAATATTGGTGCTGCATCTGAAAGTCACATTTTATATTTTGCTCCAGAGACAAGTTAGGAAAGGGGGTGCTCAACTTCCCCATCCCCCTCCTGGCTTAACACTAAGTATGATGTTGGGGTTTGCTGTAGAGGGGAAAATCTTCATATTTTGTGCTGGCCTTGGAAGTACAACAAAGCTCAACCCAAGTTCCATTTCACAACTTGGACACACAAAACCGAAAGTCGCATCCATCTGTCTGGTAAAATCCACCAACTGTCTCTCTGCTTAATGAAAATTGGGCATTCACAAAAGTATTTGCTGATTGTGATCACCAGGGAAAAAAAGGGGTGGGGCTGCCTGTGTGACAGCCAAAAATTGCGCCTAAAAAGATTGACGCACAGTGCATGCCACTGCCTGTGCCCAATGGCGCAGCCTTGTCTTCACTTGTGATGGATGATCACCTGCATTTTCAGCAGTTCAACAAAACACCCAGCTCAAGCTTCTGTATCTGTTTTTCAACACTTTGCCTACTATAGAAAAACCACATTAGATCAATCTTTCACAAGAGAGGACTGTAGAGAAATCTCTGCAACAATTTGAGGAAAACTTGACAATGAGTGCACAGTTGTTGTAACCTTGTGAAATATCACAACTGGCAAATGCACTGAGACTCCATAGACTAGCTCTAACAAGGAAATGTAACAGCCTAACAGATGATCTCCAGGAACCTTGAAGGAATGGTGAAGGCAATCTGTTGGAAATGCCACCATGATTTCATAAGGGATTGGCACCAAAATGGATTTCATAAGAAATTGCTTTCAGGAACCCTTGAAGAAATGGGAAAGTATTTATTGCTAGGAATTGCAGCAAGATCAATTTCATAAGAAATTGTTTTCAGGAACCTTGAAGGAGTGGTGAAGGAACTTGTTGCCAGGAATGGCACCAAGATTTGATAAGAAATTGCTTTGAGGAACTTTAAGGTATGGCAAAGGATTTGTTGCCAGGAACAGCACCGTGATTTCACAAGAATTTGCTTTCAGGAATGTTGAAGGCATGGTGAAGGATTTGTTGTGGGTAACAGCACCATGGTTTCATATGAAATTGCTTTTGGGAACCTTGGAAGGAATGGGGAAGGATCTGTTGCCAGGAATGGCACAAAGATTTCATAAGAAAATCGCTTTCAAGAACCTTTCAGAAGGTTCCCAAGGCTGGCCATTGCTTTCAGGAAACCTTGAAGGAATGGCAAAGGATTTGTTGCCATTGCTTTCAGGAAACCTTGAAGGAATGGCAAAGGATTTGTTGCCATTGCTTTCAGGAACCTTTGAAGCAATGGCAAAGGATTTGTTACCATTGCTGTGTGGAGGAACCTTAAAATGGTGAAGAATTTGTTGCCTGGAGGAAATAAGTGCAACCGAAAAAAAACTTCATATGAAATTGGTTTCAGGAATGGGTGAAGGATTTGATTCTTTCCCTGGAAAAATTGCACAAAAAGATTTCATAACAAATGCCATCTGACAATGCCAGAAACAGAAGAAAGGGAAAGGCATTATTGTTTGTTACCAGGGCTGGAAATGCGCCAAGAAGACTCCAGAGGAAAACTCTGCAAGCTGCTACCACTGCTGCAACGATCCAGGGAGCTGCTACTGCCAGAAGTGGAAATGGGTGAAGAAGAAGATCTACCAGTTACATCATTGTACTGCCTGGTGATAGCATAGCAAAGCTCCAAAGCAGGCAGGGTATTGCAAAGCTCCAGATCCTCTTCGTCGTTGCTGAACCCAAAACCCAGGTCTATGCATCCCCGAAGTTCATCCATGTCCTCATCTGTCAAGCTCCTGGTTCTGGAGCGTGTGGTGGTGTAGGTGCTGGTCCTCTGTATGAGTGATGGCCAAGTGGTTCTGTCGGAGGAAAAGCCACAGTCAGATACACTCCTGCCCACACTTCTGCTGCTGCTGTTGTTCTTGTTGCTGTTGTGTTCGGGACTGGTGAAGCTCATCTCCTGCTGCTCCTCCTCCATCGAGACCACCCTCATGCTGTCCCTTCGCTGCTTCTCGCAGGTCTGCTTGATTGCTTCTTCACTGGACGACACGGACCTCTGCTGCTTCTTTAACCACCTTCGACTCATCTGGAACTTGCTCACCCCTTCTTCTTCCTCCTCATCCAGGATTTCCTTTCTGGAGATATCCACCCTGGGGGAGGAGGAGGAGAACTCCCGGATCCTTATGTCTGAAAAAGAAGAAGAAGAATCTGAAGCTGCTGCAGCCATGCTGCTGTTACAGTATGGCGTCCAGTTGATGGGTGCAGAATGAACTCGCGAAAGCCCCGGTCCCATCTCCATCACGCTGCAATGACCCACTCTGGACTTCACAGCATGGACTCCGCTTTCTCTGTATCTCGGGAGAAAGGAGGAAGAGGAGGAGATGGGTTTTAATGTCTCCTTCTCTACGAGCTCCATTCTCAAGTGCTTCTGCCGCTCCTCTTCTTCTTCCTCCTCCTCCTCCTCCTCCCCATTGTCGACGTCGTCGTCTTGGTCTCCTAGCGCACAAAGATCGAACAGCTCCTTCTCCTCCTCCGCGACATCCTCAGGCATGCTAGACTGCTTCCTGGAGGAAGCTCCCCCTAGAGAGGGTGATAACACCCTTCCTGCTACGTCTACGAAGCTCTCTCGGATGATCTCCAATCCTCGGAGCATCATCGGCGAGTTGGTTGTTGTTGTTGTTCCCTTCTCTCTCATGTTTGTTTGTTGCCTACACTTCTGTCTGTCTGTCTGTCTGTCTGAATCCGCTTCTCTCTCTCCTTTTCTCCTGCAGTAGTGTCTCCCAGACCTTCCGCTTCCCACAATCTCTCTGGCTGTGAGACTTTCTCGTCGTCTTCTTCTTCTTCTTCTCGATAATCTGCTGATATCAGAGGCAGAGCCTTGTTATCGTCGTCTTCCTGGAGCTGCTGGAGAATGCAGCAGCAGCATTCCAAAGAATGCCTTCACTATTCAGATTGAGATTCGCATACAAAAGAAGCCTTACAAAATCAGGCAGCCAGTCTCGAGGTCTGCTCTTCTCTTCTATACAAGAGCTTGCTACAAACAAAAAAGCCAAAAAAAAAGCAACACACAAAGCACCAAAAGCTGTCTTACGATTGTAAAACAGAACTAGCATAACAAAGAGCAAGGAAGAAAATGAGCAATTCACTCAAGAAGCTGCTGCTGCTGCCTTCTCTCTCCACATCCAGAAAAGATAACTTCGCCCACCCAAATCCAAGAAGATAACAGAGAAACACAAAATCACCCCACCTCCCCCGCCGCGCACACACACAGGCCTCTTCTCACCACAACAGCAGGAGCAGCATTAACAACAATACATATCACACAGAAGAATCAGTCGAAGAGACAAAGTAGGATCAACATGGGTACCGAAATAGAAGTTTCTAAACAGCAGATCCTGCAGCTACACAGCTCCAGAAACACAGAATTGGAAGTGCAAAATTAAATTCGCTGCACAGAATCACCAAGACGAAAGAAAGGAAGGGAAAGCAGCTGCCGCAGCCGCGGCGCCCCGGAGCTCCGCCGCCGTGCTCCGACACCCGGTTTCATCCCCGGTCTCATCCACCCGGTCTCATTCACCCGGTCCACTCCCCGGTCTCATCCTTCGCCGAATCCACCCGGTCTACTGACCGGCGCTTTGGTCGGGGCGTATACAACGGGAGTGCAAGGGAGGCCGGTGTAATCGGGCCCGGGCGCCGTTCTCGGGAGACGCGCTGATTGCCTCCGGGGCCCGGTCCGGTCCGGTCCGGTCTATGTAGGATGGTAGGTACCTAGGATGATCCCGTGGATTCAGTAGGCTCTGTGACCTAGGTTAGTAGGTACCTACTACCTACCCTACAAATAACGGCGCGGTGAAATCACACTATTTTTACTATTCTACCCACCCACTTGTAACCGTATCTGATTTTAGTATCTGCGGTCATTATTACAATTTTACCCCGGGCCCCTCCCCTCTCCTCCCCCCCCCCACCCCCAAAATAAAATTCCTTGAGAACAAAATAGGTAGGTAGTCATATAAAGATGCTGGCTTAATTTATTTATTTTTAAAAAAACTGGAAAATAAAAATTCCTTAATTTTTTTCAAAAAAAAAATTCATTAAAGTGGCAAAGTTTTGCTTGGAAAAAACACTTTTTTCCCCAATTTTTTTATTCAAAAAAAATTAATATAAATAATATATTAAAAAATTGCTACCAAAAGAATCACACCACTTGAATGCACATCCATATGGAAAAACAAAGATGAAAAAAATTAAAAAATGGTGGATATTGCGAGGTTTGCCATAGTATGGAATTTTGAGCTTTTTTGGAAGTACTATGGAATATATATGAGGACTTTGTTGAGGTCTTCTTCTTCAATGGATTGTGTTGGATTCTTTTTGTGTACTTAGTTTGCTAATTCTCACTCATTTTGCTAAGGTTTGTGAGAATGTTCTCATCCAAAATCCATTTGGGGTAGTAGAACATAGTCGGTGTGTATCATACATACTTTAGCACCTATGTCCAACACAACAATTATGGAGTAATAAATTTTTTCTTAAAATTTTAAATGAAACATAATATGGTACCCACCCTTAGTGTTTGTTTGTACCCTTAGTTTGAATTTTGAGACAAAATTTTCAATAATATTAGAAAGGGAAAATTATTGTTTTGTAATTATTGTTCACAATATAAGGTTTGGTTAGCACCTCATGGGATGAGGTAAATGGTCTCTTGAACTCCAATGGTGGGGGTCTTAAGTAAAGTAAAGATGGGCTTTTAGTGGGGTCTACCTATTAGGCATGAAGAGTTTGAGGAGGAGGACTTATTAAATGCCATATACCTCTATGTGATGGTAGGTGTGGAAATGAATGTTTGCTCAAATGGCATATTAAAAGGAAGGGTGATGGGGGAGAGAGAGAGAGAGAGAGAGAGAGAGAGAGAGAACCACATAATACCCAATGCTATCAATTCTATCACTAATGGCCTCTCAACATTGGGTTGGTGAAGGGCCCATTTCATTTGGTTACAAAAAACATGACATAAATCAAGGTAGCCAAAAAAAACATTAATGGTGATTGGGTTGAAGGGATGAAGGTTTGGGACAACAAAATTGCATTTCATCCATAAAAATGGGCTTAAGAAAAAAAGAAGACGGGAATCAAGGTAGCCAAAAGGCATTAATGTTGATTGGGTTGAAGGGATGAAGATTTGGGACAACAAAATTGCATTTCATCCATAAAAATGGGCTTAAGAAAAAAAGAAGACATGAATCAAGGTAGCCAAAAAGCATTAATGTTGATTGGGTTGAAGGGATGATATTGGGGACAACCAAATTTCATTTCATCCATAAAATGGGCTAAGGAAAAAAAAAAAAAAAAAGAGACATGAATCAAGGTAACCCAACATGGGTTAATGGTGATTGGGTTGAGGGAAGGGATAATAATAATAATAATAATATTGGGGGACAAACAATTGCATTTCATTTCATCCATGAAATGGGCACCTTCGTTCCTTTCAAAATCTCCTTAATTAAACTCTAAGTTTCCAAACTTGCAAAACCCCGGGTTAATTACTCAATTTACTTCATAGCTTTTACATGCAGGTAGGTAGAGGGGGATGCTGTTTGATTGTTTTTCATTAAGCATTCAAAACTTCAAAGTCAAGAAGAAAAACGAGAGAAACCCAAAACAACTTTCAAGTTTTTTTGTCTATGGAGTGAAGAAGAGTTGAGTTGATTGGATTCAAGTACTACAACAACAACAACAACAAGAGTGTCTCCACACACTTGCATCTTGTACCACTTCACCAATGATACATGCAACAACAACAACAACCTATTATTATGTCTGATCTCGAAACTCCAATGTCTATTCCATTTATTTAAAATTTTATTTAATATAAATTCAAAATTCCAATTTTCTGATTGGAGAGAAGACTTTCTCTTCCTATTCCTCAAAAATAAATGAATTTTTAATGTAAATTTTTTTTAATTTAAAATTAATTTAAAAATTATTTATTTTCCTTCCTTTGGATATATTGAACAAACCCATTTGCTAGTTTGATGCACAGTTGCACCAGCAACCTTATTATTGAATTATAGGACAACACTCATGAAGCACCCCGCAACTCTCTCAACAGCCTAGCAATAGTTTTTGTTGTTGTTGTTGCTGCTGCTGGCAGTGAAGTTTATTTAGGTCACTGGAGTACTACTACTACTACTACACCTGACTCCTTGCTAGCTACAAATTGTTTTTAAAGGAAAAAACCAAAATGGAATAATTGTGCAGGAGGACCCAAAGAAATAAGTAAACTGTGCAAAGTCAGATGCAAAGGAATCTCTTGCACAAACCAACAAAACCCAATAAGTTATGGAAATTAATTCTAGTTCTTTTCTATCTTATTATATGTGAGGAAACTAAGAGGGAGAAAAACCCAAAAAAAATTTATTAAATTTTTTTTTTTAATGAACTACTTCTACTACTACATAAAACCCCATTTCTTAAGTAAATATTAAGAGGACATGTATTCTAAACATTTGTTATATTGTTATATAAATGTATGTCAACTGAACAAGGACATTGTTATTTCCTATTATACACAAGGTCTAGGGTTTAGGTTCTTTGACAATATATAGAATCTCTAGGACAAGTTTTTTTTTGGAACAAATGAAAAAACTTCATTCCAATTCATGACACATGTTGATGATACAAAATAGTAGTACAAATATGTCTCAAAGTTGTTGCCTCCCAAAATGCACAAAGCTTAAAAGGATGATGACAAAAGTAGACTAAATAATCTCTTCTCTATAACCTTGACCCATGACCCAAGACAATCTCTGCAGCAAGGATCATAGGATGATGATGATGATGGGTGGGTGTGGAGGGCAGTGTGCAGTTGTGGGACCTCTTTTTTAATGTAATAAGTCTGTTGAAAAAACAAAAGAGGGTTAGTTGATCTTCTTCCACCATCTAATACTTTTGTAACATAATTCTCGAGTTTGACTTAGCGCCAAAGTCGTATGTGGATGAAGAAGTAATCTGTGCTAAGCTTACAGAGTTCCATTGTAAGAATGTCAGTGTTTGTTTGATTAACAGTAGTACTCTCGATCCTTGATCCCATTCAAACAAAAGGCAAGAGAGTTCAAACTTTAGACCACCAGTGAGCTTTTCATTACTTTTGTGAAGATCATTGTCAAAAGGAGGTACCCATTCAAGATTGGTTTAGACTAAGGTCATGAGACAAAAATGGGGCTTGTAGTTCATTAGTCCCCGTTTAGTAGATCTGTGCATACACTGGATCCTCACTAGATCCTGTTGTTCAGAGAGACTAACTAATGAATTCACTCAAAAATCCAATGAAATGAAAGCTTTTGGTGAACATGAGACACATTTCTTTGTAATTCTCATTTGGATGTTGTTAAGTCCAGGCCAGAAGTTTTTAGATGGATGTTTCCATTCCAAATAATATCATCAAGTTTTGGTACAACTACTATGGACTTCTGATACTTGTTGAGGAGCTGATTTTCAGAGCTCAAGAAGAGGTCTAGGGATTTCTATTCAAGAGAAGGCTGAAAAGACAATGGTTGTTTGGTTCGCTGACTTCTCCATGCATGTATGTACACACTAAACCAATCTCATTGGGCAAGCACTTGAATGCCAGATTACTAGGAATCTCTGCCAGTTTAGCTGCCAAATTTATGTACAAATCAGAGGATGAACTTTATATATCTGAAGCAAAAGCTTTTTTCTTTGAACTCTTGAGATGGTTTAGACGTATCATTGTGTGTTTGGACACAATAATTCCAAACATTATATTAGCATTCAATCAACCAACTTCATTTTTGGTGCTTGCATTTTGACATAACCCAATTTGGAAATTCTCATATTGGGACCCAAAAAAATTTAATTTTGGGTTTTTTTAGTGGATATTCAAAAACCCTACCTAACACCATTTTAAATATTTATTTATTTATTTACTTGATCACACCTACCTTTCTTATAATTAGAAAACACCATACTAGACCAACACTGCCACAATCCCCATCCTTGTTCTCTACAAGCAAAAAAAAAAACCCTAAAACAAATTTAAAAAAGATGATTGTCACAAACCCAAAGTACCTTGGCATCCTTTGACACTAATTATATTATTTGTAAATTTTTTTAAAATAATTTTTTTTTTTTGGAAAGAATTGTTGTGTGTATGAAGGAAAGTAGAGAATCTTTAAAAGTTTTTTTTTTTTTTTTCAACATGGAATCTTCAAAATTAATTAATTATTTGACAAACATGTGTTGAAGCGGCGCCCCGTACATTATACTATGGTAGTCTTCATTATCATTTTTGTGCCAATGAGGTTGTTTTTTTCACCTTCTTTTTTAATAAAGAGAAATTGGGTTGTCTACTTCATTTTGTAAAGTACTACTTTACTTCTTAATGGCCATGGCTCTAATATTTTTAA
Organism: Sphagnum contortum; assembly: GCA_963920785.1. NCBI lineage: Eukaryota > Viridiplantae > Streptophyta > Sphagnopsida > Sphagnales > Sphagnaceae > Sphagnum > Sphagnum contortum. The sequence continues at coordinate 4,006,263 of OY987288.1, forward strand.
ACTTCCAAGTTCTTCTCTCCACATGGATGGGTTTTGCCAAAAAAAAAATACTCATACAAGACACAAGTACAAATATATATAATTTGTCTATTGATTGATTTACACAACTAGGGTTTGGCAGCTAGTTAAAGTATGTACCTCATCTCCACTTTCCAACTCCTTTGCCTCATCACCATGGATGCAAAGCCCCACCAAGAATTTTATTGTAAGTGACAAAGAGTAGTGAACTTTGGTTTTTAGTACCACCCAATTCCCAAACTTGGAGCCAATTCATAGATTGGCTAAACCCTAAACCTTAAAAACCCTAAAAACCCTTCATTTGTTCAATACCCACCAACATCACTGACTAGGTTTTACATTCGGGCTTGTCGAGTCTTATTTAGCCATCAGATGAATGCATTTTCCGCCTCAAATGTTAAGGCCCCCCCCCCAAAAAAAAAAAAAAAAACAAATTGAATGTTGGGAAAGGAATTTTACCTTTGAGAGGTGGAACCCATGACAATTGGGATTTGTTTGAAGATGAGGAGGTTGCTAAACCCTAAACCCTCCCTCAATTTGTTGTTCGAGGCTAAGGGATGATAATTAACTATCATGGCCCTTCCTCATATGCATGAAACTTACAACATACTTTGGTATAATATACAACACACATGAATAATCATGCACTTTGTGTTTCTAGGTTTGAAGCCAATAAATAACTTGATCCAAGGATAATGGCTTTTACAATTGATTTGCATTTTTATTTGGAAAACATAGAATTTGAAGACACATGTGAAGCTTGTGCACTAGAATACGTTTCTAAGTATAAAAACCTTGCAAAATAGTCATACAATAGGGGGGTTGCATTGCATGAGAAAGCCCCACAAGAGAAGAAAGGGTCTTAAAGGGATATCTATATATTTATTATTTTTATTTAATTTTTAAAAATAAATTGTTTGTTATTTTGCCATAAATCATGTTATTCTTAGTTATCATCATAAATTTGTGTATATTAAAATATGTTTCAACTAGATTACAATTAGGGTGGAGTAGGGTGGGGCAAAAAGAGAAGTTGTGCATCATGTGTTGTTATGGCCACCAATTGTTGAACTTCTTCATCACACATGGGTTTCATGTGTTGGCTCTTGTCCATTTGATTGCCATTCCATGACTTTGCCTACACCCCCCTTGAAACCCTGGTAAAGGTGAAAGGGTTGAGTGGTAAAAAGCTTGGTAGGTGGTGGGTTGGCACAACAGCCTTTACACATCATAGCCTTCCAAAACCAAATATAAAATAAATAAATTAGGTTTACAAATCTTCAATTAATTGAAATGAAAATAGTTTCACTTTAGGTGGGTCTTCACAATAAGCTTGAAAATTAAGTGCCTTGAGCAAGAAAAACTATTAGGATGGGTGGTGACTAATTAGGAAGCTTCATCACATATATATATATATATATATATATATATATACTTTTATTAATACCAGCCAAAAAATATGATATTGCATTTTCCCTATTCCATTTATGTAACTCTAAAGAATAAATTTGGGATTTTGTTTTCAAAAAAATATCAAATTTTGTCAAATTTAAGCTAGAATTGTAACTCACGACGTGTCACTATAGGATCTAAAAGATAAAAGTAACTATATGTTGTCAATGCTTCAAAACTCACACACCTTGAAATCTAGGTTGCAATTCTTAATGCATAAACTAGCACAAAACTTCCAACTAAAATGCTCAAATGCAACCTATGCATATCAATATCTCGTATCATAGACATAATGATTGCAAGCCTTTAACTATCATAAAATTCACATTGCAATAGGTCAAATCACCACGAAATTTGCATTACAACAAAATTCCTAGTTGAATTTGGTATTGCAAGTATGAGATTGAGTTATCCAACATTGCAATAAGAAATCTTCAATAAGAGTGAGTTACTCAACAACAACAACAATATTGAAACATGAAATCTTCAATGATGTTTACAATGTGACAAACTTGCAATAACATGAATATGTACATCATAACTATCAACTAGCTTGAATAGGACTTCAACTAGTAGGTTGGTCACAATATAGTTCAAGCACCAAGTGCCACATGATTGTTTCAAACCATGATCTAAAGGCAATTATGTAAACCTAATAACCTAAATTCATTGAGAACTCGATGCAAGTCCCCCATTCATCGTGATGTGTCTTGGACAAAGCATGCACACACCCAACATGTAATTCATGTACAATTGCATCCACAAGTAATGATGCAAGAAGACATGACCTTCAAGTATGCAAGTTCACAATTTGGTGCTTCCACACTTCATCATATAGGCCAAGTTCAAACTCAAGGCAATGTTGAATTCAAGAGTGACCATCCCTCTTAACACACAACATGGTGAATAGGTGTATTAACTAATAAATTTATAAGAATATCTAAATTTGATATGTATGGATTTTGTTCTTGAACCGGTAGATTTGTTCCCTTGCTATCTTGATATTACAAGTGAAATTGTGGATGTTTCAACTAGTGTTGGCAAGTTCTTGAATTTTGGTAGGTCCGGAGTATAGGTGAGGTTTTAGGGTTTTTGGATTAAAGATTCCAAGCTTTCTTAGAATTGCCATTGAAATCTAACAACATGTGTTGAAACGTGAAGCTTAGAAACTTCACCCAAGAAACTAAACCTATTTTCAAAATTGAAATTAGAACCTAAAATTGAGGGTGTTACCTCATCTTAAAAAGGTTCAAGTTCTTTAAGTATGTAAATATAATTTATTTTAAAAAGTATAAACCTAACCCTATCTTTTTAGGCAAGTTATTGTATTTGATTAATAGTACAAAATTAATATTACGTAATTTTTAGTTTAAATGTTGTGCACTAATTTCACACCAAAAAATTTAGATTCAATTATGTGTAATGAAAACAAAACTAGACCTTGTCTCACAATTGGACTTGTTTTAAATTTCTTTGTGAAAATGACGAGAACTAAAAAAATTTAGAAATCCAAAGAGCCAATCTCAAGACCGGATGAAAAGTTCCATAATACAATTTAAAGAAAGAAAAAGTTAGAACCAAGATGAAGAGCCACACAACACTAGTTTCAACATCCATTTCAGCCTTCCCTTGAGAGATCCATTAATTCACATATTTAAAGCTTGTTGCAAAGGGTAAAGAAGGGATTGTTTGTAATCAACTAATTGTTCAAGCATAATCTTCCAAAATCCCACTATAGTATAGTAATCATTATTTCATTGTTCCAAATTGCATATTGAACCAAAATGTGCTCTAGTATGTCTTTATTTTATCAACCCAAAGAACAAAAAAAAAAGAAGAGAAATATGCATGCATTATCACCATATGTTGTAAACCTATAATGAGCTTGCCCACAAACTTCATAACCACCTTATGACCAATGCCATTGGATCCTTCTTCTTCTTCTTCTTCTTGGCACTAAGTCCATGAATTAAAAGAATGTTGTAAGTTGGTGGCAAATGAAGACCTCCAAGCTCTTCACTAGTCGATTCCCCTCTTTTGTTTGTTCCATCTTCAAATTCTACCAATATGTTTCTATGTAATATTAGATGGATTTGTTCACCGAATGGAGCACCATTAGATATGTAAGACAATTGACATCATCGAAAGCCTTTTTTCTTAAATACTCAAATTTATACATGTTAAATGAATGGTTTTTTTGTACATGAACCCATGTCATGATTTCCCATTTGTTAGCATGTATTGTCTCATGGTTCGATATTACAAAGCTTGAAGAGGGGAACACCTTTTGCTACTCTATGATATGATGTATGTCAAAAGATTGATTGTTTTGGTGGGGAATTACTTTGGAAATTTTAATATTTGGTATCCAATTATTACCTAATTTTCTAACATACAAGTATTTTAGTACTTAATAATAATACTAATTAATAAAAAGGATGCTTAAATTTTTTTCATTTTCATGTCTCATTTATTGCCAAATTTGGTTAAATCTTCCTATGGAGGATCACCACTTTGGCTACATCACAAAATTGACCAAAACAAACATTAGTGATGATGTGCCTACCTTGGTTACAAGTGCACGTTTTATTTTATTATGTACCTTTGTAGGGTTGTGAAGAGCATGAACAAATGAAATCATTGCAACATAACCAAATGATATAGGGGAAAATATCTCTATTAGAACCAAGATCCAATTAGTCCCACAAAAAGAAGAAGAAATGATAAGAAGCTAATCATTATTTGTGTGTATAAATGGGTTAATCGTTAATTTTCTAACATCCTTTTTGATGTCACAACGATTTCAATATAATCCCATTTTTTCAATTGTAAACAAGTGTGTGTATACACACACACACACACACACAAAATAGTATGCACGACATTGGTAAAAACTAAAAACCTATTGGATTAGTGATTTTTTTCATAGCAAAAATTTGCCATTTCTTGACAAAGAAATTGTGAAAATTTTGGAATTTTTTTAAGTGCAAATTTGGCTTACTTTCTTTTTTTTAATTCCAAAATTTTGCTATAAACAATGAAAAAAAAAAAAAAAACTTCTATAGATGCCATGACAAGGGACTATTGGGAAGTTTTGAAAACAATGAAAATAGCTCAGAAAGAACAAGCTTTGCTTAGACTAAACATCTTGAAACCCACAAAATATATACACATCTTCTTTGTCATGAAGTCTATTAATTTTGGGATTCCCTCCAATTAATAAGTGTCAAATGCTTTTGTATGTAGATTCATCAAACATTAGAGCCGTATAATTTACTTATTTTTAATTTATAAATTTCATTCAATCAAATTTTTTGATATTGAAAATTTAGCAAATTCCTCCAACAAAATAGTAAAATTAATTGAATTTACACACGTAGGTAGCCAATAATATAGGAGGATTTTAGTTTAGTTTTTTCAACTTTCATATCTAGTATATAACCAAATTTGGCTAAACCATTTTCTGGACGATTGTCATTTTGAGTAGTAGTACATTACAAAAATCCTTAAAAAAAACCCTAATTGGTTTACATGGCTATAAACCTTTCATCTTGACCTTACCCAAGCCCATGCAAAGCCCCTCATCCCTCTCCCTACCTCCTTTTAACTTAGCTCCTCTTTTGTGCAACAAACCTCAAGCTCTTGCTTGTATTGTTAGATTTGTTGAATTTTTTTTGGAGAAAAAAAATCTTGAATTTCTTTTTTCCAAAATTTCTTGAATTTTTCAAAGCACCATTGGTTTTGGCACTAGTTATTTCAAGAACCGTAAAGAAAAAAATTATGTGATTTTTATATTTTAAAAAAAAATGTGCCCACTTCTCTCAACATATGGATTCATTCATTTTGAATTAATTACCTTGTGTGGACAAAGCTTATGAATGGTGAATTTTGTTTTGTGTTGTTCATTCACATTTTGTGCAAGTTTCCCATCCACATTAAAATCATGTCAAGCCTAAGTTTCTAATTCCTCATGAACTTTTATCAAGTACATAGTATTAAAGTATCAAGTTTCATTGGTCCAATTTGTTAGGTTATGGCACCCAAGGTTATTGATCAAGATTTATTCCTCAGATTAAAAACCCTAAAATTACATATTGTGAACAATAAAGTTTGAGTGATTGAAAAACATCCTTCATTGTAAATATGGCATCTTATTGGAAATGGGCTTTAAAATATATGATTGGAGGAGCATTAAGCTTCTTCATTAGTCATCCATTTAGATAATTTTTTTCCATGTTGGATTTCAAAGTTCATGTAGGATCAAACCAAGTACCTATTATGCATTTAGGCCAACCTACTTATCTATGAAGGTAGTTCGTGTGATGATGTTTGGCAATTTTTCATGATTATGTGTTTGTTCACCTTCAAAACTACCCAATCTTACTTAGTGGGCAATTTCAGTTCGAAAGGTTCCTCTCGTTCACTGGATCTGTCTTGGCTCCAGGTTTTGCTTTGGATATCTGTGCAGGGCATGGATGCATTCTTGTTGCAACAATGATCGTGGGGGGGGAGTCTTCAAACAAAGAGAGAACAATTGCACTGGTGAAGTTGAATGTGCAACCTTTATAAAATAGAGGATGACTGGCAATGGCTTCTACAAAATACACAAGTCCTGAGTTTCTGTTACATTTCCATAACCATTGCGTATCCACAACCGACATACATTTAAGGATGAATCTGTCAAGAACTCGGTGACCAATCCCACCACATGGCCAAAACAGCCTGTTTACAAATTTCTCTAGGAGAGTGCCAGCAGACGAAACTGTGATCTTCAGAAATTTTTAGACCAGTTTTTCAGAGTCTACTGGTTTGCCATGGATGGTGGGAGAATGCAATATTGAGGCATGTAGGGTAGTGCATGCATTATACAAATGTGGGAACCCAATAAATCACAACACATGGTACAAACCTTAAAAACCCATCAACTTCGCTCCTTAAGCCGCTGCTCCCATTCCTGGGCCTCATAATCTTGAACAGCTAAATCCTTCTCAGTAGAGTAAATAACACGCTCCCTCCCTATGACAGTCCGTTTTGCCATCTCTCTGGCACTTTTCAACTGCACCAGACACACCCAAAAAACCAACAAAAAAAATCCCCAACAACAATCAAGACATGTTTGGCAAACCAACTTCTACTCCCCAGGTGCATAGAAGAAGCACCCAAACATTCCTGATTCAAAAGCACCAGCCCAGCCAGACCCAGTTGAGAAGATATGAGGAAACAGCTATTATCAAAGATTGGAATAGTGTAGTAGTGCCACAAGCAATTTGTTACCTTGGCATGCAGGTCTAACCCAGCTCTTTCCAACGCAGCAACCCAGCCTAACCGGGCCCTATTCCTCTTCTCAATTTCTGTGTTCTTCTGCTGCAAAGCAAACCAGCGAAATGCTGGAATTGCAAAAAATGTTGCTGTATATACCTGTAATTTTAACCAATACCCACAACCAAATGCAAGGTGTCATGAGTGGTACCCATTATGCTAATTCACTTCAAGCTCAGAAGTCATCAACAATTACAACAAAAAAATGTCTTTGTGATCAAGTATAGGGTTTAGGGTTTTATGAAGTGGAATACACCCAAAATTAAAAAAACTTTGAGTTTCAACAGGCAATTAGGGAGGTACCTGCAAGAGGGGTAGGATCTTGGTTGCAAAAGGAATAAGCCCACTTCCACGCAATTGTTGAACCAATGAATAATCTCTGGAACAAACAAAAATTGTAGGTGGCCCAAACAAACAGTGACCTCCAATTTGTCAAGTCTTTTCCACAACTCAAACCACTGAACCCAACAGAATTCTAATCCTCTTCCACAACTCAACAATCACTCACTGAACCCAACAGTTGTGTTTCTTTGCTCATTTGCTGCAGAACCATTATTATTTTTGCAGCAGCCTTTGGTACCTTTTGGACTCTTGCACAGCACCACCATACATGAAACAAAAAAAATTGTGCAGTCTGGAGAACATGATGCTCTCACCTCAGCATGCCACTCAAGACAACGACTCCAACAAGATTGAAGGCTCCCAGTCCTATCACCAATGCCTGCTCCACCTTGCTTGCTTTACTGCAAAATAAAACATTTTTTCTCAAATGTGCCACTAAATGAGGATACTGAAATCTAACAAAAGAAACAAACTGACAAGAAGCTCATTTCTGAAGAGCAATGATGAGACTGATGATGTGCATGAGTCAAGATTGATGTTATTTATACTGCTTGAACTTCTACTGCTGTGCAAGTACTGATATGATAAATGACATCACCAAACTTCAGTATTCATTGTACATGAATGTGGTCTATCCCCTGTCAGGGATCAAGCATATGACTGAGTACCTGAAGTTCCATTGGCTTTCAGAAAAGTATACGTTTGGTAATCCTTCACTAGAAGTTGCTTTTCTCCGACCAAGCCAATCCACAGCTGTCCTCTGCAGTGATGGAAAGCGGTAGAGAATGTTTCCCTGGAAAATGCCAGTTGACCACCACCTCATCTTAACCAAAGGACAAAAGGTTCCAAATAACAAACTTCTGCAGCGATAAAAGCTTACAGCACCCTTGTATCAACAAATTTTCGTCCTGCAAACGGTGAACATGAATGCAGGTGTTAAAATGAGCCCACAAGAAAGGGCAGGCAGCAGGCATATACCTTGTCATCAACCTCCGGGTGACCATCAAAGCGCAGAAGTACTGGCAGCACAAAGGACTCATCTGTCTGCTCCCAGCGAAAAACAGAAAGTGATATTAAAATACATTCACTCAACTATTCCACTTTGCACTCCTGATGGGTATGAATTGCTTGGATCCAAAGACAAGCAGAAGCATGGGATTGCAAGATACCTACCTGGGTGTCCTCACTATAAGGTGGGACGTCCAAAAAAGGTGCTAGCTCCTCTGCTGACACAACACCTCCTTTATTGGATATACACTCTCCAATCTGACCACATCCATGCACATAACATTACCACCAAGTAGATGCTTTGAGAAACAAAGACAAAATAGTATTCAATCATAAAATTGGGTCCCTAGAACTGAGAGATTGAAGTACCTCCAAAGACATCATGACAATGCTACAACAGCCATGGCCTGTATTCCCCTACCCGAAAACATCTGGCCCTATTTCCAGGAACAGACTCATAACTAACCAGACACCAGAGCTCAGTTTGTCTACTGTCCAGTCTCAAAACACCCAAGTCCTTGTGTGAATTACAGCTTCCCAAATGAGTCCTCATTGGCCCATTGGAATTAATTTACTCTAACACTTAGCTCTTAGAAGAAGGGTAAGCAGTCTCACAGATTTCCATCGAAGATCCTCCAACCCCTCATTTGGATCACCATCACCAAAGACAAAGGAGAATACCTGTACAGTGGGGAGGTACAAATGACAGCAAAATCCCATATCACCTTCTCAGTAACATGAGAATAAAATACTACACGCTCACACTCTACCTGTCTTGCTGGAAAACAAAAGTGGGAGCATCAGCAGCACACACTTTTCCCCAGAACTTCAAAAAAAATGCACGAAAGAGATTTTTAGGCACGACCCACCCACCGACTCAAAGAAATTCATCCCACCACTCCGTTTTACACTTCTGGACCTGCGATAGTAGTAAGGGTCCCAGTACCTGCACCATATCCCAAGACAGTCAATATAACAAATGGACACAAAGTTCACTTTAAAGAGTTCTAGACCTTGTATGCTCCTTTTGTTCAGAACCTGTGAATTCTCACTGGTATAAACTAGAAATCTACTCATCACTGGGAGAACCCTACCCAGGTACTGAAAAGATCCCATAGATGTATATACTGCCCTCATGTTCAAAGTGGAAAATTGGTGGATACTTACCAGAACAAATCAGCAGGACTCAGGTAAAATGAGAAGCCCTGGTTGTTGTAGCGCTGGTTTTGGTAGCCACCTCGATTTCCTCGGTTATCATCATCACTGCAAAAAAAACATTCTAGTCACAGTTAGGAGGGTGGTGTCTAGTAACCATCACAAAGCAACATCACTTGACACTTTCATTAATTGGGGCCAGTTGTTGTTTTCCTGGAACTTGCAACAGACCTTCTGTCATAAGAAACAAGCTCTTTTCATCTGTCCACAGGCTAAACCATTTAAAAACCAAGGTTCTCACACCGTCATAAGCTATCAGATAAAATCCACCACTTGGGTTTTGGTTGCTCCTGTTTGACCCAGGACAAAAAATCACAGGTTGAGCTCCAAAAAGAAATCATGAATCGTTGACTGACCATATGCATCAAAAACTAGTTGAGAACATGGAAGTATGAGAATGCCCTGTCCAAGATGTCAACTTTGAAGCAAACCGCAACTAGATGCACTAACAACTACCAAGTGGTACAATTGTCAAGATTCACTAGCTGGCATGAAAACCACAACCTTGAAACACCAGCACCTGAAGGAAAAAGATGTTTTGCAACCAAGTTAGCAAGAGGGGGGATCAACACATTAGAAAAGCATTTGCAATCCAATCAGGGCAGGGGGAACCTTTCAGACACACACACGCACCTTCTGCCAGATGACAGCAGAACAATAATTGTACTGTACACAATTAAGATAGATGCAAGCAATGCAGTTCCAAAAAGGACCCGTATTGCATATTCTGCTACACCCTGAATCCCCCACCGCACCAAGTTCCAACATTAATCCTTGCTGAGAATGTCACACAGTACCATAGAAAAAAGATTTTGAGTCTTTACACACAGCAGCATACCAAAATGGTTTCACAGTACAAACTGACACTGCGAAACTGATGATGTTTCTCACCTTGACCTTGTCTAATACGGGCTCCAATTTGAGTCGCAAAGACTTAGCACCAAGGTTAGACCGGTAGTCTTTAGGCAATATGTATAGCACATCTCCTTCATCAGACACCTGACATTATGCAAGCCAAACCCACCCAGAAGAAAAACAATTGAATTGAGGATGCATAATTTATGTCTGATAAAACACACTCAAAAATAAGAGCAAGTGATCAGCTTCAACACAAATGTCACATCTTGACTCTTCAGTTACAGTACAAGAAGCAGGTACAGATCGACTTGGCAATAAGAGAAAATGCAGCATTGAGATGCAGAAACTAATATGGGAAAATACAGAACCAAGAAGGGAGGATCAGGGATCTGATGTTTATTATTATACCTCCAAAAATCCTCCAGCATCTGCAGCCAGTGCCTGCAATGCTTTCTCAGCTTCAGTGACTTTCAGACCCGCTTGGGAAGCAACATCCCCAACGGTAACTCTTCCACCGAGGGCATCAATTGCTCGCATGGTACTATCTCGAACAAATGGAGGTAAAGAGTCGGTCTGAATGCTTTTGGCCAGCTTCAATGCTGGTGAAAAATCACGAGCTCCATCTGCCTTCAATGCAACCACGACTCCGACTTGGACGACCCTACTTCTAGAGTTCTTCCTGCAGTTGTGAAGAAGAAGACCACCTTCTTGGCCTAGCTGTGACCCTAGCAATTCACTACTACTACATGTATACCTCTGGCATAATGAGTTCCTGGAACACATCATCCTTGATGAAACCCTAAAGTCACAACTTCTGCACAATTTAACCCATCCATTGCTACACAATGAACCTGTTGACAAAACACCATGCCCCTGATTTTGAGATGACAACGAAGACAACATACAATGCCCCTGACTTGTAACTCCTCGTCGAGAGAAGGAGCTTGGAAGTGGATTAAAATGGAGGCGGGACAAAGAGGCTTGAGAAGGGGGAGTGGCAAGACGGGTTTGTGCAGACACCACATGCCAATCTTGGAACACAGCTGATGGCATTCTGACGACCTCTGCACCCAGATCAACAACAACACAAATGCCATATTATGTCACTCAGTGCACAAATCCACATTCCCAGAGAAAAAGAAACACTGCAGCCACCTGATGAATGCATGCAGGACAAAGCTTCTTCTTGTGTCAAGCCTGACTTGTTCCACCTCTTTCACATGTGAAGAGATGTAGAATTGAATCATGTATTTCTGACTGTATACCTGCAGACCACTACCATTGCCAGATAAAATGTGGTATCAAAATAGAATGAAACCCTAAACCTTGTGTTGTGATGGGCAGGGGGGAGAAGAAGAAGTAAGGAGTGAGTAGTATGGCAGAAAGCAATTGAAAGCAATTATTCAATCCTGGAAATTCTCTCTCAACAAATTCATGTGCTAACCCTAATCTCAAAAACAAGCCTAAACTTCCCATCCTAATCCTTGACACCTTCTTAGCACAATGAGTACATACATCCACAAAACCAAAATCCACACTGAGCTAGCCAACACTCAGAATCCAAGCAAAATTCACCAAAACCAAAAACCCAATTAAATTTCCAATTCTCTTACCCAGCTCAGTCAGTTCATACACCTTCATCTTGAAAAAAAAAAGAGAAAAGAAGCTGCCTGAACCCTAGCAGAAAATAATCATAACACACAGAAAGAAAAGAAAATTGACCCATCTCAGCTAAAATTGTTACAGAAACTGAAAACCCAACCCATATAATATCTAAAACCCCACAAGAATCTACAATTAAAAAGTGTTTTCTTTTGTTTTTTTGTTTCCCTTTTCCAAAAAAAAGAATTTAAACATCTTCCAAAGCCCCAGAGGTAGAAACAACAAAATGTTTGCAAATCTCAAACAACAGACAGAACAACAAGAACCAGTGGGGAGCTAGAATGAATGATGATGGGGTTCATCATCATACAAAGAGATTCAAATATTTGTGAGAGTGTGAGTGTGTGTGTATGGGGGTGGGGGGGGGGGGGGGGGGGGAGAGGTGGATTCAAAAACTTCACCTTGGGGAGCCACAGAAGAAGAAGAAGAAGAAGAAGAAGAAGTAGTAGTAGTTAGGGGTGGAAGTGGGGGGACTGTAGACAGGAACTCCTGATGTGGTGAAAGTGAAAGGGATTGAGCCTCATGCTCATCACTTGTACTAGTACTTTGCTTCGTCTTCTCGTCCTCTTCTTCCTCCTCCTCCACCTCCTCCTGTTGGCCTTGCTGCTGCGTGCCTCTCCTCGTCTTTGGATGGATTGCAAAGGATTGCACCGTCTTCGTCTCCGCTACAGCGAACGAACCAACGTCTTCGTCTCTGCTACAGCGAACGAACCAACGTCTTCGTCTCCGCTTCAGCGAACGATCCAACGAACCAACGTCTTCGTCTCTGCTGCTACAGCTGATGACCGAATGAACGAACCACCGAACGAATGTTATCTCGTCCAGATCAATACTTTGTATCAACTTCTCAGGATCACATTGCGGCCTGGGATCCGTGGCGCAATGGTAGCGCGTCTGACTCCAGATCAGAAGGTTGCGTGTTCGATTCACGTCGGGTTCAAAAATGCTCCCGAAAACCAATCCCAGACACCCATTCCTTTTATCCACTTATTGACAAAAAAAAATCACAGTAAAATCCAGTTTATTATTAGGGTTTACCCTAAACCCTAATAGGCATATTATGCTAAGTTAAGTGTTATTGTATTTTACATTTTATGTTGTCATGGATAAAATGAGGACCATGGATGTGAGAGTCCTTAATTGTAGATAAGGAATATACAATATATACATACACTAGAGGAATTGGTTTATTGTATATTAAAAGCCCTTATAATGAACTAATAAAATAAAGATCATACCAATGAGGGGGAACCTTGGTGACAAGTGCCCATGACATAAACATACAATTCACATCCCTTTTTAATGGCAACTCAAAATTGATCCATGACATCGACATACGATTCACATCCCTTTTTAATAGCAACTCAAAATTGATTGGGGGATGAATGAATGTAAAATCAAAGGATGATGTGACTTTAATGAAATGAGAAATTTTTGTTTTTCCAATTGTGATTAAATGTTTATTTAAGGTTTTTGGTCCTAGTTAAAACTCGAAAAGATTTTTAAAATACACTAACAATTGTGTATTTGCACTAGTTCCCCCCCCCCCCCCCCCCCCCCCCAATATTTTATGTGGAAGTAAATGGTGAGTAGAAAATTTCAAGCATACTTTCATATTTATAATTGCTTAGTTTGAAATGTGATGAGCATTTTCATCTTTAAAATACCATTAAGAAACCTCAAAATCATCATTTGTGATCACATTTTCTCAAAAAAATTGTTATAGTGAAAACTTTCATATTTTTGAAGAAAATGGCACTTATAAATACAATCATGAAATCTAGTAAAATTTTAAAACCACAAATGTTCAAAAAACCATACAATAACTTTGGTTAAAATTTGAAATGTGTGGTTGAATGCCATTTTAAATTATTCTAATTACACATCCAAGAATTAGAATTTTGATTATGAATATGTAGGAGGTTATATTTGTTAAATGACATCCATTAAGAATTTTTCATCAAAACTTGTTTTTAAAAGTAAAGTACACAGAGGAATTTCTTAATGTATTTTAGACTTTTGAGGGCACAATATCTTTGGTAGTAGGTCTTTGCTTGGACAAGAGGCAAGGATTATCACAAATTGAAGATATTTAATTGTGAACATTTATGTTAAATATCCCATTTCACTCAAGTTGAGTTCTTTGAAGTTGTGTTTACATGAATGGGTTTAATGTTGGAATTTGTTCATTTTCATAAGTTGTGAAAGTGTGTAAGGTCAAAGTTAGGATTTTTTTCAGTTTTAAGTGTACAAGTTTTGCAAAGTGGTAGTGAATTTTTTTTGTCTCATCAATAACAATGCAAATATTGTGACGACAATGTGTGACGACAATGTTTGTTGACCTCTATGTTTTTAATGTATTATATTGGAGAAAGACAAAGAAAAAGAAATTGTGGTCACATAATAAATGGAAAATGTTCAAAGTGTATGTTGTTGAAAGGTTGGTGTTGATGGTGTATGTTGTTAAGGAACAATTTTGTTGAACCTTGTTTTCACATTGTAGAAGGGGAGGTGTGTTTTGCATCAAAATTTGTTTCATGGTGAGTTATTTTTATTGTGTTGTGTATTTGTGATCTTTTGTTTTTGGGATGGAGTTTGAAAAGGAGAAAAAAGGAGATGGAAGCAATTCAATTGTGTTTTTATGTGCATTGTTGTTGTGGAAAATGTATATCAAGTTGTGTGTTATGTTCTTATTTGTGTTGTGTGGTTGTTGCGAAATTGTGAATATTTTCTTGGAACTATTGGTGAACATCTATAAAAATCAAAAGTGCTTTCAATTGTTGTTTTGAAATGAGTTTTTTTTATAAAATTGTTCATGCTTCTTTTGTGATGGTTTGTTGTGGCTATGTAGGGGTCATCTATTGTCATGACCCTAAATTTGAGCTCACAATCAAGGTTAAGGCACAAAAGGGGGAGCAAGTTTTTGAAAATTTTGAAAACTCAAATACATTCCCACAAGTGTGTGAAAATGAGTCCCAACACTACCATGTGGTTTTCCCACTTTAAAAGTTGGTCTTATAATGTTTTGAACCTTTGGAATAAAAGTTTTAAGTAACAAAAGTGGTCCATTAATTTATTTATTTTTAACCATTGGAAATTTCTTGAAAAATAGATATTAAAAGTGGGTTTGCATTCTTCATTTGGAGGTTTGAAGCTTGAAAGTTAAATGGTGGAAAAAATTTGGTTTGAAATCAAATTGGCAATTTAACTCCCAACCACTAAAACTCAAAAACCCAAACGTCAAATAATTTTTGAAAAAAAAGTTTAATATGCCATTTGAAAGGGGGTTTCAAGGGCTATAACTTTGTAGTTCAAACCTTCTCAATTGAAATTTTTATGTTGGTATTATGACCCCACATGTTGCATGATTCATAACTTGACAAAATAAGGAATTTGTAGGACTTTTAATTTTGCAAAACTGCTTTGAAATTTTTACCATTTTAATGCAACACCTATTTTTAATCACCCTTGAAAACCCACATTGGGGGGGCAAGGGACAACTTTATGACATTCTAAATAAATCAATGAAATACAAAGGAAAGAGGAAACATTAATTGTTAATTTGTTTCCTTTAGCAAAGACATTTTAACATTACACCAAATAACTTTAAAGGTCTTTTCAAACTTAAAATGTTTCAAACCATCTCTAATCAATTTGTGTTTATTTGAACCACACTAAAGACCATGCCAACCCCAACTATAAAAATCCACATTTGTTTAAGAATCTTCTTAGAATGGGTGTGTTCGCAATAAAATGACCAACACCTGCCCACTTGGTTACTTAAAAATGACTGCTTAATTTGGAGTATTTTTAGAATATTCTCCAAAAATCATCAAAAAATTTTAAAAGAAAATTTACACTATTATTTTAAGGTTTACATTCAAAATTTGCCCAAAATATGTCATTTAAAATATTTTCAAGGCCATTAACATTTTTTTGTAATAAAAGGAGTGGTTATGAAATTTTTGAAATGCTTTTGGTGTCTCTTATTTATTAGATTAATTTTAAATTTATTCACATGTTCCCATGGTATAATTTGAATGTTATTATATAGATTAATCCAATAATTTAAATTGTCACATAGAATATGAAATATTAAGCATTGGTTACGATGTGAAGTAGTTGTTTTATTGTGAATTCACTCGAATAGTAAGTACCCTCAAATTTAATACAATATTTTTCAATCTAGACATAATGGATGATAAACGTTCTAAGAATGTTAAGGTGTTATTCATTGTAGAAATAACCATTCAAATGAATGTTGGAAGGAAGAGGTCTTTTTTCATTGATGTTAATGATATCACCAAACATGATGTGTAACTAAGATTCAATGAAGGAACTGATAGCCCTTCACTTACTCCATATTTTGTGAAAACCATTCCAAGTCATGTTTGCTTTAATAATAGTCCATGAGATAATGTTGCATGCAAAGACTCCAACATTCGAAAGTTCACACCAAACACATGGGGTCAATTCTGATATACTGAAACCAAATAACCATCAGAAGCATGTTGTTAAAAGTTAACCAAATAAATGTAACCACATTACATGGCTTTTATTTATGGAAGCTACATTGAGTTACATAAATAAAACAATTGGCAACAACTTGCTATAGGATGAAATTAAAAAAAGTTGGGACCTCAAGGTTTTACCTTTTATTTTTAAAATACCCATTTTTGGAAAAATATCCAAAAAATGGAGCACCAAAATGCACAATAAGATACTAACACCATTCATTAAGGTCCCAAGGAAAACTTTTTACACGTCCCAAATCAAAAAGCCAAAGCAAAACATTGAGTTTAATGAAGGTATCATCATGCAAAACATTGAATTTAGATTGCTCGATTTTATTTTGAATTCACATACATGTGAACCTGAGATTGGAAAAGGGTGATTAAATCACATGTTGAAGTTATTCCTCACAATGTTTTTTTATTCATTTAATTTCATGTATTCAATGCAAGCCATAAAATTAGCAAGGACTAAAATGATCTTCTAAACCTAGGTAGCAAAAGTGTTAGTTTGAATGAATGGACCAATTTTGGATAGGCATTTAAAATTTTTGGATAGGTATTCAAAAAAATTGCAATACCAAAACGTATTGAATTTTACCAAAATCATGACTATTTTTTATGTGAAAATTGATCAACTATATTATTGCAATTTCTATATCCTGAATTCTAAAAAGAAATATATATATATATTTTAAAATCATAGTTACCCCCCATGTGAACATTGATAAATTATATTAGTACAACTAATATATGCCTAACCTAATAAAAATTTGTAAATAACTAATATATATTGTACCAAATGCAATGAAAGGTAGTGGCCTTTAATGAACATAAAATTAAGGTATTTTAGGGTGAAAGCACACTACATGTGAACCAATTTTCACCAAAAAAGATGATGTATAATTAATATCATAGTATACAATAGGTTAAAATTTTGATTACATCATTTGACAATCCTATACATACGCAAAAAAACCCTAAAATGTGCACAACAACATTTTGGAACTCAAATTTCACTTTGAATCGAGATTAATTTCAATCCAATGGTAGAATGAAGAGGATTGAATAAAATCAATGTACACAACATATATAATGTGCAATTTTTTGTTGGCCATAAGGTTTCATGTTTGTAGTTCATAAGACATTACTAAACAAAAGAAATCTGAAAAAATAATGCAATGCCCAACTATAATCATTACAACTATTATGCCATTACGTTGCAACTACTATGCCACTACATTATGATTATTGTGCCACTATATTGCAATTGTTGTGAAATTACATAAGTAACAATGTGCTAATATGACAACGATGTGTTGACAAATCATCAATGGACACGTGGTAGTTTTAATTTATTTTGATTTTAATATTTTTATTGATTTAACTTAAATCATTCAACTTAGGGCCAATAAAATGTTGACACATGGTACTTAGATCAATAGGTAAGTAGGCTTAAAGTAGGTAGGCATTATTAATTACATTTTAAAAGTTAGGCAGGCAGGTCATTTGGGATGATATTATTTAATTTTGGGTTTAACCTTTAGGGCCAAACCTTATTTTATTGGTTTATTCCAAATGTCATGACTTGTTTTTTAATGCTCTTAATGGACTTAATTATATATTTTACAAACTTGAAAGGCATGACAAACAATATGGGATAAAAAAATTAGTTGCATCATAATTGCAATTCACTTAACTATTACAAAATAGGTCAATGAGTGAATATTTAAGCTTTCAAATAACTTTAGATGTTAGTGCATTCTCCGTTTGCATCTCAAGTGCAAAAGGATTTTTCAGACCTTAAATTGCCACACCCACAACCATTTAGATTTTTTTTTTTAAAAGGCAAAATGAAAAAGATATGGTTGTAAAAAAAATGGGGTCAATTTTTGGTCACCAACCTAATTTATACTTTAAGATTAGCACATTGTCTTATTCATGGTTTTTCTATGTTGTTCTTTTGTTTCTAAAGCTCAAATAATCAATGTGAATCTTAACTTGTTGCATTGGCCTTAACACTTTAGATCATTGAAAACAAATAAGAAACAAAAAAGATATTAAATTCAAAAATAATAGGTCACTTGAAATTTAAAAAACATATTATGTGATTTTGACATGCTTCATGTTCTTAAAAGTTGTTCCTTTACCTTTCAGCTAAAACATATAATGTAGAGCTTACTTTGGCATTCCCATGATGCTTTACATTACACAAAATTAATAAATATTCAAAAAAAATTAATCATCGGCCAACAATTGATAATGGGCAATTTTAGTTTAGAATAATTTATCTATCAAGTATATTAAATATTTTAATGCATAATAATTAAGAAGTAATAATATTAACTATTAGTCTAAATTTTAAATACTAATGTATGATAGTAATTATAATATGATTATTATTATTATTATTATCATTATTGTAGCTAATAGGTAGGTAGTTGCACAAAGTTCTAATATAGTAACTATAAAATAATTGCAAAGAAGTTACAAATTAATGTTTCAATTATTTTAATTGTATTATAGTTATCATATGTGATTCTCATTGATTTGGTCACAAAGTCAAACATGGTTGACCAAAACTGTATATATAATGTGTCCATTCATCCATATAAGGATCCATTTTGGGACTAATATGCAACTATAATACAATTTCATGAATTTTTAAATTATTAGTTACAATAATAATAATAATATGATTACTAATTCTAACTTTTAGTATGAATGTTTCACATTTCCATGGGATAAATGTAACATAGTTATAAATTAATTATTTCAAAGTTCTAGTTGCAAGGGAATGAGGTTTCGGTGGACATAATTTCTTATAATGAAAGTTGGAATTTGTATTATCATATATTTAACATTGTTCTATATGGTATTTTATTCCAAAAATAATTTATTGGACAATATTTTCAATGTATTCAAGAAACCATGTGACGCATTCCCAAACTCTTTGATAGACTCAATTATGAGTCCAAGGTGAAAACAACAAAAGGATAAAAAGTTGGGGTACACTCCCTAGTTCGCAGCATTTCGAGGGTAAAGGGGCATGTTGGAGTTTCAGGATGTAAATTAGGTCGAGTGACAAGTGAATCAATTATTCACATGGACCTGCACAAACAAACAATAAGTTGGTTAGTGCATAATTGGAGCAATTTTGGTGCATGGATGAACCAAAGGCAAACATAGACTCACAAGACTCACTGCAATGTGGACTTGGGGGAAGCCAACCCCTTCCCCTTTATAGTATTTTCTGTGCTTGGCCATGGGGCCTGCACCCAAATGTCATTTTGTCTAGAGTATTCGCAAAATTGGAACTTTCGCAACTTTGGAGACCCATACATTGTTTTGCAGACCATTGATTGAAGTGAGATCTGAATCAAAGTTGTAGCCCTCATCGAAAGTTTTCCAATGATATGTGGCACGCCACTTACACATAAGTAAATCAGGGCAATTCTCAATTTTTAGTAGTTGAGAATCAAATTAGTAGTTTGACTCTTGAATTGTTTTTGCCCTTATGTTTCAAATACCCAAATTGATCATGCAAGCTCATTTTAGACATCTAAGTCTCAAGAACTTTCCAATGGTATAAGGAACTTTTCAATCAATGAGTTTTGACCCTTGAAATTGCCATTTGAAGATTCAAAAATCCATCGGGACTCTAATTTCCAAAATGGGAGCCCACTTGGGAGTGTGTGGGTTCATTCCCTCACACTTTCATACACTCTTGGGAGCATGAATTGTGACTCTTAGGCTTCACTTTTGGCCCACACCTTTGCAACCCTTTATTTTGATCATGAACCCAAGGCTAGGGTTGCAACACCATGACCTTAGAATAAAGAATATTTTGAAAATGAATATTAGTTAACAATCAATGTCATATTTCTACAAAATGAGTAGATGGTTCAACTTATTTGGTAGCCACAAGAATCCACATGAAATGTATGTAAATGTAATGTAGTTGAAAACAACATGTAATTAAAAACTTGTTAGTAAAAATAGGTCATTCTTTTGCTAGTTTTTTTTTTTCACCCATCTCCAATTGAACATTTCCATCAAATTAGATTCCTTAAATATCATTTTCTTGACATGATTGCCATGTTGAAATAACCACAAAGTTTTTTCCTCATATTGCATTCTTCTTTTCTAGAATTGTCTTATGGTCCAAATGACTACTACAACATGATTCTTGTCCATCATCATGATGGATTGGAGCAAATGATGGTCTAATATAATATTTTCATAAAATGTTCATAATGAATGGCAAGCCCCCATTTCCTACATTAAAAGTTAATAGATGGAATGAAAATAAACAAATGGAACAAATTACTAAAATTAATATGACAAGTACATGAATGGCAAACGTAGATTTGTTTGAGTTGGAGCAAAATGAATTTTGTTATTATAATGCAATTTCTTTCATACCCCCTTCCCCCCATTTAAAGACAACAAAACCCAATTGTCATTGGACACCTTAGAGAGTTCAACTTTTGTTTCAAGTTGACGACAATTTTCCCATCTTTGGTGTTAAATTGATTTCCCATTTGTGTTCACTATGATGGGGTGAAAGCTTTGTAATATACACAAAATCACACACATTCAATTCTATGATTACATGTATGACTACTAAGCATTAAGCTTCCACCTTAATCCAATTCAAAACTCAAGAATATCCCACAAGTACCTCATGTGACATGTTTTTGTTCTTTGATAATAGATAAATGTTTATGTAATAGAGCTAATTAAGCATTTGATTCAAGGATCTATATATAAAATTATAAATTTAAAGATATTCTAATGGTACATTTTGTTTGTCATTATTTCATTTGTTCATATTAAGTAATTCAATAGAAAATGGGTAAAAAACACGAATAGATCAAAAAATTGTCAGTAATTTAACTTTGTTTATTTAACATTTAAAAAATAATGTCATAATTTACTCACCCATAATGAGTCATGGTCATTATGGCATGCACCTTTCGCTTGCAAATTGTTGAATACTTGAAAATATATTATTGCAAAGATGTGCAATCAAATCATGTGCAACATACAAATCTCGAATTTCTTTGTATTTTAAATACAAAGTTGAAAATGATGAATGAACCATTGCCACTTTTGTTTCCAATATATGTTCGACAATAAATTTCAAATAATATGAAAATGCATAAGCATAACCAATAGAGTATGAATGTCTTTCATAAATAATTATTTTTTCTTTGTTGCTTAACAAACATCAATGTTATTTGTTGAACACATGAATGTGAGTGCAATGGATGAATTAAATATGAATTACAATTGAACAATATTGTTGTTGGACGAATGAAATATAATTTTGAATGAAAATGGTAGATGAATGAAAATATTGAAAATAATATGGATGAATATTAACATTAACGATTTCTAAACATAAAACCATTGGCATACAAGAAAATTATGAAATTTTGTTACACAAATGTAATATCAAGAAATTCATATAGTAAACAACATTTGTATATGCCTATTAAAATCTTAGTGTTTTTAAATTCTTACACCTATAATTGCAACTTTAGTTTTGGTAATTAGAATTACACCAATTTGACTATACACCATATGTTCTTTTTAATACAATGGTGGATTGAACTAAAGGAAACTTAAAAATAATATCATGTGATATGACTTGAAGAATACCATGTATAATTTGGCAACACAAATGTTATTGTATGAATACTTCATCCTTCGAACAAGGTTCATAATGTGTGTTTTTACTATTTAATGGCTTTTTAAAGGTCTTCAAACTATTTAGAAATTGGTTTTAAAATTTTCCTTTACATAATAATACAATGCAACATCTTTTGGGTCATAATAATATTTTAAAAAATTATGTTGACATGTAAATTGTGATTTTATTAATGTTCTCCTTGAACGATCAACCATATTTGGCCATGCCACTTGATTAGATCACCTAGTCCTTATATCACCCCAAGCGAGCACTTTTGGTTTGTTTTAGCAAAAATACATCAAATTAAAGATGGAATTGCCTTTGTCAAGGTGTGGAGGGCTAACAATTATTTATGATCCCATTGTGATAATGGGGTCTTTTCAATTCTTCCTAAACCCTCGTGGGATTCATGCAAATTTTTTTACATATTCAATGCACTTGGGAAATAATGTTAAAATAATTTATGTAGTTTATTTGCCAAGTTGGTAGCAAAAAGTTCAAATTAGCCACTATTAATTGCGGTTCTTGAACCCATCATTACCAGTGGCCTTATCAAAATGGATCTACATGAAGCATTTTTAACAATATCAACATTACATGACATAATAACAATATCAAGACATTAACAAAAATTATTATTAGTAAATTTGTGAATATTATTAATAAAATTTCATAACTTACATTCCATATTTTGTTACCCATCTTCAACCAAAGATTGCCATTAGATTGAATCCCTTAAAATTTGATATTTGCATATAATTGGCAAGTTGAAATAATTATAAATTTTTCCACCATATTTTGAATTGCATTCTTTCTCGGAATGGTTTTATGAGAAATGAATGTTATGTAATATTATGAAGGGGATGAGTACGGATGCTTTTGTCCCTATTGAAGAACAATTTTTTTTCCAAAATTCAAATCACCATTACACATCATACATCAATACATCTTTTTCTCCAAATTTTATTTGTTCCTCATGCTTTCTTACTTAATTTCCTTTCATGTAATCTTCATGATGTTCTAATCTACATAGAAACTTAGGTTTCTAAAAAATACTTTGGTCAAAAGTGAAAACCTAATAGTAACATCACATTGTAAGTATATGGGATGTGTTAGTGTTCCAACTTATATGATCCATTGATTCATATAAGTTGTAAAATGGTTCCATTGGCTTTTTTGAAATTAATAACCTCATATTGTTCCATCTACCTTTACCCACATTTACAAGTTTAAAATTTTCATTGGGATTGGGGGTGTTTGAGTTTTTGGGGGGAGGAGAGGAGGTCACAATTGATCCTTGTTGAATAATATTTTGTTGGATATAATTCCTAAAATACCATTTAGTTTTTGTCAAATGTTATTTTTGTGAATGTTCAATACCAAAAAATGAATAAGTCCTTCTAAAATTGTAAAACATTTGAAGAAATTTCCTAATTCTATAAATTTATATTGAATCCTAATTATATCAACCTTTTTTAATTGTGAAAATTTCCAAAATTGCTACTTATTTAACTTTTTTTTGGGGGAAAAAACATAATTATTGTCAAAGGTATTCAAAAACTGTAGACATTTTTACATCTAGATATCATATATTACAACTAATCATTTAAAATGAAAAATCAAACTAACATTGATAAAAACACACAAAAATATGGCAAGTCAAAAAATTGAAAAAACACCAAAAAATGATTTAGAATTTTAAAAAAAAAATCATGATTCAATTAATGATAAAAGATTAAAAAAACATTGGGAGGAAAATCCCACATTTATAATTACATTGATTTTTTTTCAAATAAAATTTGTAGTTGAAAATGACAAATCCAATTGGATTTATTTTTTCATCTCAAATATATGATTTGTAACTAAAAACCACTAAAATTGACAAGTATAAGTTGAAAACAAAATTTTAATTGTAAACATTTGCCACACATCAACACCACAACAATAATCATTTAAAGCCACTTTAAACCACATAGATTAGACCAAATGTCACTTAAACTTAGGCCACATGGCACCTAAACTAAGCCTAGATTTAAGTTAATAGCACTTTAGTTAGGTTTAAACACCTAAACCAAGGCTAGATTTAAACCTAGGCCACATGGCACCTAGGTAGAAAAATCCTATTTCATTTTGGGCTGAGCCTTCAAGGTCAAGAGCTTTTTTTTATTGGTTCATTTTAAATGGCAATTCCATTTTCATGTTTTTCTTTAACATTTATAGTGAACCTCATTATAAAATTTAAACATTTGAAATGCAAGATAAAACAATATGAGATAAACATTTTGGTTGCAACCTAGTCATAATTCTTACTTATTAACAACTATTGAACTTCCTATCTACCTACTTAACCATTTTCTAATTACCTACCTAATTTAACTTACTACCTATTAACCTAATTTACTACCTATTAGTTTATTTAACTTATCTATTAATGTAGCCTATGTGTCACCTATGTTAAACCTAGGGTTAAGCAAGGTGGCACCTATGCTTCAATCACATATGCCACATGGTGCCTAAGCCTAGGGTTAAGCAAGATGGCACCTACGCTTGGACCATTTAAATGGCATATATTTTTAAATCACATATGCCACATGGCTCCTAAGCCTAGGACTAAGCAAAGTGCCACCTAAGTTTAAACGATTTAATTCACATGGCACCTATTCCTAAATCACATATACCACATAGTGCCTAGGTGTAAGGTTAAGCAAGGTGGCACCTTAGCCTATGCCACCTAAGCCATGTGGCACATATGCATGTATCACATTCGCCACATAGCACCTATGGCTAAACTAAATGACACCTAAGCCATGTGGCACATATGCTTAGATCACATGTCACATAGATAGGCTTAGATTTAACAACATTGCACCTAAGTTAGGTTTCAACATAGGCTATGTGACACTTAAGCTTAAACCTAGACCTAGGCCATACCATGCGACACCTAGGCCATGTCATGTGGCATTTAAACTAAGCTTATACATAGGTCATGTGGTAAGGTTTTTGCTATTCCCTGCTTCCTGCCCCCCAGCCCCCCAAAAAAATGTGGAAAAAACCTTGGAATTTCAGTGGTATCTGCAAAGTAAAGAAATTTTACTAAAACTCAGTATGAAATGCTGAAACTCAGCATTTAATTATAGTATTGGGTACAGGTACGAGCAGTGAAAATATATGTAGCAGCAGAGTGAAGGCGCTCAAGAAAAAGGAAAGACAGGATGAAACTCAAGTTTACCACCAAAATTGGTGAAAAACCTATTTTGGGTCCCAGTTATTTCGTTTTGTAAAATTTTCGTTCCCAGTTACACACGGCTGTTCTGGGCCCCTAATCGCGGGCCAGAGTGAATTAACAGCCACCAATGCACCAGTTGGCCGTTCTGTCCACAGGATGGGTTGCGTTTTTTCATTCGGCGCCGGATGGGGTTCATGACAGTCCATTTCTTTTTGTTGCTGACCATTGTACTTTTTTTTTTGGTTCTTGCTCGTTTTTCCCTGGACCTGACCTCACACATAGCTACCCTGCTCACTTTTCTACCCTGTTCACTTTTCTACCTAGCTACTGTACTTACCACCTACTTTACTAACGTGGCTATTGTACTCACCACTTACCCTACTAACCTGGCTACTGTACTCACCACCTACCCTACTAACCTAGCTACTGTACTTACCACCTACCCTACTAACCGAGCTACCCTATTAATTACATACCCTACCCTAAAAACCCTACCCTAAATGCAATACTTGCATTTTGGGTCACACCGCTAACCAAGCTACTGTACTAATCACCTACCCTACTAACCTATCTACTCTATTAATTACATACCTTACTAACTTAACCATTAGGTTTAGGGTTGAGACACATAAATTAATTGATAAGTTTTTCATAAATGTATAGTAATTAATTTAAAGTAAGCTAAATTTTGGGGGGAAATTTTTAGGGTTTACACACATGTGAAGTAATACAATTACATTTTATACCTTCTTCAAAAAGAATGGAAAAATTAGGTTGGAAGAATCACACAAAGGTAAAAGACATATCTTCTTTTTTGGTTTTGTACGAAATTTATTTGATTATTTTTAAAGATTAACGTATTTTCTTTCAATTAATAAATATTTATAATTAAAAACCTTTGAATTTTGGTTTCTAAATTTCTTCCTATGTTCTTTTAAATTTGTTTATTTTGCATTATATGATTGTATAGTTTGTATAGTTTTTTGGGTTTAGGGCATATATCACTAAATCTTCTTTTTGCTAGGGTTGTAATAAGCCTTATGTCAAAATATCATTTGGATTTGTAAGGTTATGCTTTATGATTTAATGTATAAGAATTTGGTTCATATATTTCAAAACTGATATTTTACTTTAATAAATGTCTCAATTACTAATCAAAATTGTTGCCATTGGCACTAATTTTTTTGTTTTAGAATCAATTTTGTATGGAGGAAACCATAGCCCAAATTCTTTGAACATCATGTATTCAACACACACATGAAGTCTAATATGGCACAAAGCTTATTATTGTTTCCAAGTAATAAACACAAAAAGTGTGAAATGCAAAAACACAAGGATAATGATAATATTAATGTTAAATGCAAGTATTATAATTAGGCCCCAAAATCCCAGTTGGCAAAAGTAAATACAAGTGCAAGTAATACCCCAAAATCCCAGTTGGCAAAAGTAAATACAAGTGCAAGTAATACCCCAAAATTCTAGTTGGTAAAAGTAAGTATGGGTGTAGGTATTGCAACGAAACCCCAAAATTCCAATTGGTAAAGGTAAGTATAAGTTTGGGTATTTCAAGTTGAAATGAAAAAACAAGCCTAAATGCAATACCCACGTTTCAAAAAAACCCATCTAAATGGTTTAGATACCTTTAAGTGAAGACCTAGCCCTAAACATAATATGCAAATGCAAAATCATTTTGAAATGACCCAACCCTAAATGCAATACCTGCAATTTGGGCCACTTCGAAAGGACGCATGTAAGGTTTAAGCTTCTTTATATGAACATCTTACCTTAAATGCAATACCTGCATTTTGGGGCACACAAAAAATATGCATGTGAGGTTTAAGCATCTTTATACGAAGATCCTACCCTAAATGTAAGACCTGCAATTTGGGCCACTCCAAAAAAACGCATACAGGGTTTAAGTTTCTTTATATGAAGATCTTACCCTAAATGCAATACATACATTTTGGGGCACACAAAAATAATTAGTTAATTTCAAATTAATATGCGAACAAAGGTGTGTGTATAGAGGTTAGGGTTGTTGATTAGGAGTTCCATGATTCTTACTTTGTTTCATGAATTTGAAAAGAGGTTGTATTGTTTGTGGATCAAATAATATAATGACAATTGTGATCAAGCTTATCTTGGTGTAGGAATTTTTCATGAAAAAGTTGAACTTACAATCTATAACATGGAATAATTATCTTTAATAGTGATTTCAATAACTTATTAAAACAAATATATACTTAAGTTAATTAATCAAATATCAAATTAATCAATCTGATTTTTGATAATTATTCATCTAAATTATCTGAAATAATGGTCTATTAATTATTTAATTATATGACAAATTTTTTTAATAATAAATTAATTATCAGAAATATTTTATATTAAATTGGGGGGAAAATTTTGGGTTTAGACATATGTGAAACAATACAATCTCATTCTATATTTTCTTCAAAGAGATTGAGAAAATTAGGTTGGAGTTATCACACAAAGGTAAGAAACAAACCTTATGTGAAAACCCAACCTTGAATGCAATACAAAGTTTATTGAGATCAAAAATAAACCAGCAACTATTATGGGACCTATATGCGGGTATTGCAAGAGATGCCAAAAAAAAACCAGTGGCTATTATGGGAACTATATGCGAGTATTGCAAGGAATGTTATAAAAACCCAATGAGTACATATTTCATTACCCTTGTGCACTAATCTCCATATGCTGTTTACACCTCCCTTCATCTCTCTAACTTTATGGAAGTTATGCATTCAAAATGTCCTAAATATGTTCAACAGGGCTTCAATACCCTATGTTCATGGTAGGACAATATGGGTCTTATAAGTCAAGTATTGTCTATGTCACACCATCTAATAATGTATCATTTCCAAATTTCACATTCTGAGTACTGAGATCTTGGTCACGTGCTAACACTACTTAGAATAGGCCAATTTGTAGGCATGACCAAGCATAATCAAACGATTTAAGGATAAACCCATTTCCTGATATGAAAAAATTCAATTACAAAGGCAAGTAACACATCGATCCTTTATGTACCATAATCCAACTCCAGCAATTATGCTGCAAGGATGATCAACTTTCCATTGACCCAAAAATGAACATGATACATAATACTATTTTCAGCTTTACCCTACTGAAGTGGAATACATTTCTAGCTCACAGACCTAACTCTGTTTTGTGTAAATTATCTGCAGGAAATGGATGCCCATTACACCTCAGAAGATCTTTCAATTTTTGCGCACAAAATGCATTAGACCCTGTTCTGTCAGCCCTCACAGGCAGGAAATTTTGGCTACCACCTACATTCCTGTGGCATCAAACTAGGGAGGGCCTCCAGAAGAGGCCTTTTACTTACACATAATGCTAACATCAATTGAGCTAAAAGAAGAAAGAAAAGGAAACCAATACTTATCATTTCAGCACAATCATGACTTTTCTAACTGGATCCATTCCTGATAGTATGTAATCCATATCAGGTAGGAAACCTTCAGACCATGCTATCTCCCCTCCGTAGATCAAATGTGACTTTATAACATGATTTATAAAATGGCTTGGCATTCAAGAGAATTGACTGTGGTATGCAGGACTCACTCTTCTCATTAGCAACACATCTAATCCAGTGGAGGGTAAGCAGAAAGTCCCTCTTGCAGCTTTGTCTCCAGTTTCTTAATTACCTTCCTCCATGCAATGGTGGCTGCTTTGAGTGACGATCAAAGCCCCATCCTCAACAAATCCTTCCTTTCCATTGACTGGGAGTCTGGGTTAGTATTACTCAGATTTTCAATATCTGTCTCAATTGTTGAATTCCTTTCAGTTGAATACAAATGAGTATCCAATACAGTTCCTGCAACACTATATTCTGCATGAAGTTCTGTTAGTTCTGTCTCTGGAAATGGTTTTGTTGCACTTTGGAACAACTTGTCAGCTTCACCACCACCTCCTTTAATTGCATGCCTTAATTCAAAAGGTTTTGGCTTGACAATTTCAACGTAACATGCAGAAGGTTATTGTCCTGATTTTATCCACATCAGTCATGTGCTAGTATTTTACAGTTTGACATATTATGTGACTTGTCTTAAGGATGCCTACTAGAAATTTTACTCGAATTGTTATGTGATTGGTATTAAGATTAACAACATGATGTTGCAACCTTACTTTGTTATTTTCAATATTCTGATCATGAGGAAGAAGGCCACGGCAAATCTCTGCGCTGTAGCGCTTCAGCAAGAAAAAGAAAAAAATAAAGAAACGAAGGCGATCGCAGCCGTTGCCGTTGCCTTCTTCGTTGCGCTGCAACGCGGCAACAAGAAAAAGAAAAAAAGAAGGCGACGGCAGAGCACAGCGCAACAAAAAAAGAAGAAGAAGGCGACGGTAGCATCGCCTTCTTCGCTGCGCTGCAGCGCAACAAAAAAAACAAAAAAAGAAGGCGACGGCAGCAGAGTAGTGCAACAAAAAAAAACACAAAAAGAAGGCGACGGCAGCAACGCCGTCGCCTTTTTCTTCTTGTTTTTCTTGCACTGCACAAAGAAGAAGAAGAAGAAGGCGACGGCGTTGCTGCCGTCGCCTTCTTCGTGGAGCTACATTGCAGCACAGCGGAAGAAGAAGGCGACGGCAGCGTTGCCTTCTTCTTCTTCTTTTTTTCTTGTAAACATTGCTTGTGGACCTACGCTGCAAAACGCAGCGCAACTCCACAAACAAACAAATAGAAAAAATAAAAGAAAAAGTAAGGTACTTACCTCCTCATGGGCGTGTGGGTCCCGCTCCGCCTCGAGCCGCTGCAGCTCCCTCTCCACAACCACGGCTCCACGGCTCCAGCTCCCGCTCCACAACATAAGCTCCAGCTCCCGCTCCAGCCGCTCGAGGTCTCTCGAGCTCTGGGCGATGGAGTGAGGGGGGGTGGGGTTGGTAGGCGGTAGGTAGGAGGGGGGAGGTAGAAGGTAGGTAGGAGGGGGGAGGTAGAGAATTTTTTCGGTAGAAGAATTTTGGGGTAGGGAGGAAAAAAGAAACCGATGCGGGCAGGGAGATGATCATCTGTGAAACGGGTTCAACGGGCTCATCCTCAACTGGTGCATTGGTGGCTGTTAATTCACTCCAGCCCTAATCGCGGGACTTTACAGATAATTCCAATGTCCTGTTTTTGGTCCTTATTTTTGCAATTCGTACTCAGTTTCAGCCAAATTGGGTGTTCTAGTCTTTGAGTTTGGCTAACTTTGCGAATAACTCTATTGGCACTCTATTAGACAAGTTTCGTGGTTTCTCCCCAAAATAATATTGAGAAATTTTTGCCCCAGAAAAATATTTTGCTACTTTTTATGGAAATATTTCGCCAATTTTTTGATAATTTTAATATTTAAATAATAGTAGATCCAAACCTGAAACTTACAAAAAAAAATATTGAGAAAATTTTGCCCCAAAAAAATAGTTTTCTAATTTTTATGGGAATATTTCGCCAAATTGTTTATATTGCTTAAATAACAAATGGTGTCAAATAACAAAAGCTATAGAAAAACTGCAAAATTGTTACATACCTGCCCACCTGCCAATGTTTTTTCCTTCAATAAAATTGTGATATTGAAAGATTGACAAATTTTCTCACAAAATTTATTTGAATTTACCCTACAAAAACAAAAACTTCGCAAATGTCATAATGTTGAAAAAATGACAAAATTCATCGAGGGACAAAAAAACACTAGATACATAGGCTAACGGGGTTTTTTGGGCAATTTTGTGCAATAGTCAAAGTGGCAATGATCAACAAGAAGATTTAACCAAATTTGGCTACAAGCCAAAAAATGAAAGTAAAATTTAAAACATCCTTCTATAATTTTTGGCTACCCTCCTAATTGAACCACGTATAGAAATTATTGTTAAAATTTGATCGAATTATGGCTATTGAAAAACTCAAAAAGGACATGATTTTATCACCTTTTATAAATTTTAAAAAAAAACATTTTGACTACCTATATTTAAATATGTAATATTCATAATATTATTATAATTTCAAAATTTTAGATTATTTACTTTAAAATATTTTTAAATTAATTATTAAAAAAAGAAAAAAAAAAAGCTTGATACATACCGTCCTGCCTATACCTACCAAACAGGGGGAAAGAAGAGTGGGGCCCCCCACCACCAGTGCACCATCCACTGGATGCCCATTATTACTGAGTTGTGGATGAAACTCAACGGAGTTCATATTTGGTTTCACCTTGGTAACTAATTCTGTTAGGAATCAGGTCTCCTACATAGGTAGGTAGGTAGGTAGGTAGGAAAATAGGTAATTACTAGGCAAGTAGATGGTTTATACATATATGTAAGGGCTGTTTTTACTACCTACCTACCTACCTACCTACTAACAACCTGCTTGTGAGTTGTTAGTTGGTAGGTAATTGAAAATAAAAAAGCAACTGAGCTAGCAACCATGGGTAGCTAAGGAACTGAAACACAACAGAAAACTGTTTCCATACCATTTATCATCTATCTTGTGGGTGCTTCGTTCACTGTCGCCGGACGGTGGCAGGTTGGCGAAATGACCGTTGGGCACTGACTGCGGCATGGCAATGACACCCTCCTCCTCCTCCTCCTCCTCCTCCTCCGTCTTCTTCTTGAAGATTGCGTTGCTTTTTTTCTCTTGCGTTCTCTTGCTTTGTTGCTGTTATTGTTGCTTCTTGTTCCTTTTGTTGTTCTCTATGTGGCTGTTGTTGTTGTTGTTGTTGTGTGCAAGGTCTTCGGCTATGTTTCTCTGATCCAACAGCTTGTTTGCTCAAATTGTTTAGAAGAAGTTTGTGTCCTAAATGGATTGATTGATTGATTGATTGATCATACTTTGCACTGCTCGCTTGCTGGTGCTCTAGTCTTACAAAGTTTGCTGCTGCGCTGCGCCATCCTCTCGGTTGTGTTTCTTGCGCCTGCGGCAGTTTTCAAGGGGTAGCACATCCTCCAGGTACTGTGTTTTTCAGTCACTCTATGCATTGCTAAAATTCGAAAGCCCAAATTCCGACGTCGTCTTTTGTTTCCAGCTCTGTTTTTCCTTTTGCAAACTGCATGCCTAATGCATCTGCTTCTTCGATGGTAATGTGTTCATAGCCATAATGCAGACGAAGAACCATATAATTACTGAATCTCTGCGACTATTTTGTCTTTTACATTCAGGGAAGAGAGTTATGGCAGCTAGTTACTGCCATAGGTGAAGATCTGAAGCCTTCCAGTGTTTCTGTGGAGTTTTTCTCTGCTGAAACCCTCATTTATAATTCCTTCGTTTTTGCAACAAGTTATTATTCTTTCCTTCTTGTGTCAGTCAGTTTTCTTTTGCATTTTTCACAAGGGTTTATAGTTCACTAATGATGCTTAGATGGTTTTATTGCTTTGTTCCATTCCATGTCATGATGTTTGTTGGGTTTCTCTTACCCTTGTTATTATTATTCTTGTATCAAGTTGAATGGCATTGGCAGTTATCCTGATCTTGTTTCTGTAATTCCTCCACAGAGCGAACGGAAAAAGAATGTCAGGAGGAAGGTATTATCAGTATCATCAATCAGACAATCCTTTTGCACTGTCGGAGAGTGCATCTGAATCATGTGAGGACACACACCCTCTGCATTACACAAATCCTTTTGATGATGATGGAGAGGGTGAAGCTACATCTGCTGCAACACTTCCTCCTGAGCTTGGGACCCTGAAGGCGCCAACCTCTATCCCTAAGGCCATCTATAGGTACTCTGAGTACTTGAAGGAGGAGGAGGAGGAGCACAAGGAGTTTGAGGAAAGGCAAGCTTCTTTGGAGAAGCATATACACAATGAAGACAGTTTACCCTTGGGCATAGATGATGAATTTCCTTCTTCAGCAACAGCTACTGCCCAATCTAAGAACATGGAAGCACCCACATATGTTGAACCAATCTCCAGCTTCTCTGAACATCAGGATGAGGAGGAGCTTGTTACAAGACAAGTTTCTTCAGCAAAGTCTTACTTGACCAGAGATCGTGATTTGTCTTCATGTCCTGCCACTTTCGTCCAAGCCTCCTCAAGGCACCAGAGGCCCAACCACAACACAGAAAGGTGTGAGCTCTTGGAAACTGGCAGGTCAGGTTGTCAGAGGATTGGAGCTCAAGAACATGAAGAGAATCGGGCAGTTCGTGATTTGCAGGCATATGCAATGCACAAACCACAAGAGACTCTGTCTACTATAAAAAATTGCTTGAGAGTGGCAGAGCAAACCAAGGATGCTGCTGGTGAGACTATGGCACTGCTGCATGCTCAGGGGGACCAGATCCTGCGCACTCATGAAACTGTTGTCAGAGTGGACCAGCAGCTCACTGTGGTAATTCTAAGGCATACTTTTGCAACTTTTGTATCTTTGGAATTTGTTGTCTTTTCAGACCAAATGGGGTTCAGGTTCTCAGCCACCTTACAACTTGCAAGTGCTTGAGGGTTCCATCCCATAGTGCAGTGTGTCATGAATCCGCACTACCAGCAGGGATCCATGCTGGATCCATTTTCCAACTGCTACTGATATTGTAGGAACACCCAAGGGCAAAACCAATCCTTGGCAGGATCTGGTAACCAGGATACCCTCATCTAGGAGTGTCCACCTCTGACAAGGTTGAAGAAGACATTCACCCACAAACATTAGTAGACACACAGTCCTTTTCTCCGCTTCTTCTGTATTTGTCGTTTCATTCTTGAAGGTTCAGAATATTTTCTCTGTGGTTGGGCTGGTTATTCTTTGCAGGCAGAAAAAATACTAGGAAGCCTTGGAGGCTTTTTTTCCAGGAAATGGAAGCCCAGGTTAGCATGCAATATAACTGGACCCCTCAACAGTGGAGGTACTATTCTGCTTTTCCACTTCACCCTCAAGCTTCCTCTCAACAGATGCAAATTTCATTGGTGCTGTCTGTGAGCAAGGTGCTATAGCAAAGGCATATGGTGCATGGCTTAGCTTGAAAGCTATTGTGGATGTGCAGGAGATACGTTCCAGAGACAATGTTGTAACGATGCAGAGAGGACAGCATTGGGGCTAAACACCAATGGAAGTGTGAAGTCAGCAGTGGGAAACAAATTCTCAGGCTCCACTGGGTTTGAACAACATGACCAAGTGAAGGTAAGTTTGAAAAGAAGCCTCTGTTGCTATACATTTGGGTACTGGGAAATAGCTGATTTGGTCAATAACCTGCCTCAAAGGCAACAAGGAAATAAAAGTCCCATCTCTCAATTGTAAAAGCTCCAAGTTGTGTACAATTAATGAAGCATGAGAAAGAAGTGTCAGCTCATGGTAGAAATTACATTTTCCAAAATTCCTATCTTCCTGCAAACAACCTTTAACAGTCATTGCATGTGATGCAGGAGGGGATTTTGAGGGAGGAGGATGCACTGACAGATCTAAGCAATGTACTCGGCCAGCTCAAAGATATGTCTTTACAAATGCACTCTGAAATCTCAAGGTCAGCATTTCTTTCTGATTTCTTGAAGGCAAAAACTATCAATCATAATCCTTTTCAAAACTATCAATTGTAATCCTTTTCAAAACTCTCCATCCCAACTGTTTCTTCTTTCCTCAAAGATTAAAAACAATGGAAGGTTGTGGGGATTGATGCAGGCAAAATGAGGGCATTACATACCTTGATGCAGATGTCCATGAGCTCAACTACAGAGTGAAGGGGGCAAATGACAGAGGCAGACAACTACTGCGAAGATGATGATGAGGCCACAAACCATTCAGAACACAACAACACACTACTCGTACTAGTCCTGGAAAATTCTTGACAGACATTCAAATGAAATGTCTGTGTCTAGTTTAGCTCATTTATGAATCTTGGAAATTTGTTGATGTGTATGTGGAACACATTTAGATGTCTAGAATTCCTGCTACTTTCATATGATGATGGCAGTAGCCTAGTGCCAGATATATTTTACTATCTTAGAAATTTAATGAGAGAAATACATGAGAAACCAGCCTTAAATTGTCATTGTTAGAAGAATTTATTGTGGAGATGGGAAATGCACTGGCAAACCCAAGCTTCTTGGTCACCCCTTAGAAATGCTGTAATTCCAGGTGCTGTTATCTGCAACCTTTCTATACTGCTGCTATAATAAGTAGGATCTCAGTGCAAGAAAGCTCTCTGGTACTGACTGAAATAAGAGAAGTTTGAAAAACCAACTGGGTTTCCAGTTTCCACCGTGATTTAGTGAATACCTTATGCTTATGCTTGTACATTTGTGTAGTTGATGATGCGACAAACCCTAAACCCATCTTCAGATAATTGGGATTGGTTTAGAACTCATCAGATTGTTGGGGCTATCCCATGCATGCTGTTGGAGGACGTGTTACACAAGTGAAAATACAAGAAACGGACAAAACAAAAACAGTAACGTAAAAAACTCTTCCCATTTGTATATTAGTCGAAGCGGTTTAGGGCTGAAGGAAGGTTTAGGACCCTGTAAGAAGGAAGCAAACCTAGACCAAGCCAAAATATTGATGCGGAAACGGCTTGAGTACTTCAATGATTTACTCCTACTTTCACTCTGAAGATTTGAGCGTCTTAATCTGGGTGCTGAGATGTTTCATGCGCACCAACATCGCCGTAACGCGATATAATAGCCAGGACAGGAGGAGCGCTCCCAGGACTAGAACCGTATCACGCTGGCTTTTGAAGAGGAATTTGTCGTTACGAATCTGTTACGCCACGCTGCAATTTGGAGCTCTGCACTCCGGCGTATACTCGACCTTCAAGTATATATCCAGGAGTAAGAAAAGACTAAACGGAACAACGCCTAGTAACGGCTGTAGACTCGTTCTTCCCACGATTATTAGACCCTTGCGTAGGCCCTGTGTTCCAGGAAAAGTCAGGAGTAGGAGAATGATTGCTTCTGCTGCTGTCACGGCACCTAGAGCTGCCCATTCAAACGCCATCGCCATCCCGAAGACTTCACACCCCAAATTTCCTCACACAAATTCAAAAACTACTCCAAAATAGATCAAAAAGTTTCCTCCACAAGCAACCCTACAACATCGCTTCAAAGTCCGATCCCAAATCCCCTCAAAACCGATTCTCTTCCCCTCTCTCCCTCTCTACTGTTCTGTATTGTTGCTTGAAGAAGAAGAAGAAGACGACAATTCAACGATGCTCGTGGAGACAAGTGAGAGCGCCACATACTGGGGGTGTAGCGATAAGTGTGAAAGAGGACATGGGGAGGGAGGAGAAAACTAGTGTGAAAGAGGCAAATGGGCAGCTAGTGCGCCTGCGCTACCTCTGGAGGCTAGCGTCGAGTTCGTGCGATCACATGCACGACTCCCACTGAACCCTAAACCCTAAATCCCTTACAGGCAGGTCTTAGGCCTCAAAAGGCCTCACGATTTTAAAGGGCTGTCTGGGTGCTGAGGGACTCGTCTAGGGGCGTTATATAGGCCCCACACCCACAATTCAGCAAATTAATTATGAGCTTATTATTTATGGCCTTGGATGGGGCATTAGAGTTGCATCAAGAAATTATTGGAACATGCATGAAGAAATCATGGTCATGGATATTGGGCCTTATCATGGGGTAAGGTGTGTGAAGAAATGGTGGAACTATCATGATCATGGATATTGGGCCTTATCATGGGGTAAGGTGTGTGAAGAAATGGTGGAACTATCATGGTCGTGGATGGGGCCTTATCATGGGGTAAGGTATGTGAAGAAATTGTGGAACTATCGTGGCCATGGATGATGATGATTGGGTATTGTGATTGTAAGCTCCTTACCCCTTGGGGCTAAGGTCCCTTGGGTATAGGGAGCTTACCACCGTAACAACCTCAATGGGGAACCTTACCTTCTATTTATAGGTATACAACTGAAAAAAATGTTTAAGTTTAATTTTGAATTCATAGATGATGACATGAATTTTGATTTGTTTGATGACACTTCTTTGGAGATTATTAAACATTGAACAAAAATGACAGATATGATAATTGTTTGTGTTTCAACATGTCAAATTAACTAATAAAATTTGGTCTTATGAATATAAAAAAATTACATCCATTCAAATTATTATATGTAAAAAAAAACCCCAACACACATGGTGGTACACCTATCATGGATGCCAATGCCATGGTGTTCATTCTTTTGAATGTTCATCTATGACTTATATTAAATTTGGTACATAATTCTTAATTTAATTTCAATTCATTCTCAATTAATTTTAAATTAAGTCTTACTTAATTTCCAATTAATTTTTTATTAAGTTTGAGTTAACTTCTAATAAATTCTTGATCAATTTCAAAGTAAGGCCCAATTAACTTTTAATTAAATCCCAATTAAATCCTATTTATTTTTAATTCAATCTTAGTTTACCTTAGGTAACTCCTAGTTGGCTCTTAGTTAAGTCCCTATTAATTTTTAGTTAAGTTTCAATTAATTCATAATAGACTTTCAGTTGGGAAGGTTTTCAAAAAGTATTTTTACTAATGCACACAAAGAAGCTTCTTTAAAAGTTTCCTTGAACTAGGTCCCCAAAGGGATATAAATAAAAGTAGGATTCTTTAGTTCCTTGAGTCTATTCAACACCAATCTTAAACACGATCTTGCACTATAAAATTGTCATGTTATTTTCATGTTCATATTTGCATATTTTAGCCTAATAAATATCCATTTTCACATTTCTTTTGCACATTTCATGTTGTTGTTCATAGTTTTTATTTTAATTTTTAAATCACATGATCTTATCTCATTCCTTGTTTGAAAGTTAGATTTAGACCTTACTTTAACCTTTACTCTTGTGGTTTTTTTGTGTCCTTGACAACACCAACCTTACATACCACATATCACCACCCATCCCCATGAGCTTGACGTTGCTTGTCATTGCTCACCATAATTCTCCAAAGTTGTTTCCCATAATTTCACAAGGTCAAGTGGGCACCATTTTTTTAATGTTTTTTGTAATCTTTCATTTTTTAGTGTAACATATAATTTCACACATGTTCACATAAAAGGCTTCATACAATGTGAGGTTGTTTAAAATGTTTTGAAAAATTGAAAACATCAACCTTGACTATATGAAGAAGATGTCAACTATATAAATGTTTATACAAATAAAATGTCAATCCAAATATGAATTTTGAAACTATTTTTGAGATCGTGATTTATAGTTGTTTCAAACAATTTCTTACAAGTTTTAATTATTTTTCAATCTATTCATAAAATCAAATTCAATGTTCAATATGTTAGATTTTTTATTAGATAATTTATACATTCATCCAAATGCATTCATGGAACAACTTTGGTTGGGTTGTTTTTCCATGAACAATTTTCTTATTGTATTCAACAACCTAAGCTTTTGTTTTCTTCTTCATTCATTATTATTTTCTCCATCTTGTTTTTGCTAAATTCAACATTGTATCAAAGTGATGGCAAATAAAATTTTAAATTTATTGTAAAGTCAATAGAATTCAAATTATTACAATTTGTTTAAACAATAGTCAAGTCTCACACATTAGTTTTTATAATACATTTAAAGAAGCATGGGATGATTGTTTGAAGTACAAGATTATGTGATCAAAATGTATTTAATGGAATGGGTAACATTGTTAAATATGAAGGAAAATAAAATTGTAATGAAACACATGCACAATTTCAAAAAAAAATTGAATTGTTGTCTATAGCCAAAAACCTAATGAAAGATGAAGATGCACGACTCGCATTAATGTAAAACATGCCACCTTTTTACTACAAAATTTTCATTTCCATAAGAAATCAAACTTTTACTTTACAAACATTGTCATATATTTAATATATGAGGAAACCTTGTTGAAAAGTTTGGACAATAAAATTATTTGCAAAGGCAAGCAAAGATAGCACTGGAACCCCTTGTTTGGTCACATAGGGTACGAAAATTTGAAAAACAGGGAAAAAAAATACATTGGGCTTCAAGAAGGCATGAAACTCAGTTTAACAACAAATTTGGTGTTAAATTGTGTTTGCCTTGTCCTTTCTTTTCTTGAACATTTTCAACCAATCATTGGT
Organism: Sphagnum contortum; assembly: GCA_963920785.1. Classification (NCBI taxonomy): domain Eukaryota; kingdom Viridiplantae; phylum Streptophyta; class Sphagnopsida; order Sphagnales; family Sphagnaceae; genus Sphagnum; species Sphagnum contortum. The sequence continues at coordinate 4,045,587 of OY987288.1, forward strand.
TCTGTTATGTGGACTATAGCTATAAATGTTCTTAAACCTAGTGCCTTTAATCTTGAGTTTCACTATTTCATACCTTTATTTAATAACATTTCATGACTTTGTAGACAATAACTAAAAGGGGATGAAACATCAAATGAGGGGTGCAACTCAAGCCCAACAAATGACTTTACATATAATGTTAATAATGTTGAAATAATGGCAAATGATTCATCAACCCATGGTTTAATAATAAAAAAACCCCTTTTTAATTCAAATTTTCAACACCAACAATTTGGCAAACCTACCAATTATCAAAGGGGATACCTTTCAAGACCCCTTTCTTATAATGCACTACAACAACAGGGGGCTATTTTGCGATTCAAATATCATCGCAAACAACAAAGAAAGAAGTTTTCAAAAGCCTGCTGTTGCGAACCATAATTCCTCGCAAATTCTTAAACTTTTGCGATACCATAACATTCGCACCCGTATAATCGCAAGTCCTTCACAACTCCCAAACTTGATACAATCGCAAAACTTTTCTAATTATAACTGCTTCTATACATTGTTTGCGATTAACATTACATCGGAAACTATTTGCAACAAACCATCATTGCAACGACTTAGCGAATCGACTCAAAAGTCTATCGGTTTCCGATATAAGATCTAACGCAAACATTTTGGGATTTTCAAAATGCCGCTAAAAGTTTGCGATTAACATTACATCAAAAATTATTTGCAATAAATTCATCACCACAACGATTTAGCGAATCGACTCAAAAGTCTATCGGTTTCCAATATAAGATCTATAATAAACATTTTGGGATTCTCAAAATGCCGCTAAAAGTTTGCGAAATTTATGATTTCGTGAACCTGTTCTTGAATGATTTTACTCGTAAGAGTGTTAACGATGTCTGTGACATGGTATATTTGGTTTTTTGGCTTTTGAAGTGTTACGAAGAATTGTGACTCACAAATGGTTTTGAGATCCACTGTGTATCGCAAGAGCATGGCACTGTATTCTTATTTTGGAAGCAAGGTTTTATATTCATTTGGAATCACTTTGGGCTGTAAAAAAAAATCTATATCAAAATTTCAAATTTTACAATGTAAAAGGGTTTACAACCCTTAGGTATCTAACACACTAGCTGTCTATCTAGACTGCCTTCCCCTCTTGGATTTCTTCCTTAAATATTTCTTCCTAGTGTTCTCTAGTGGAGGGGGAGGCTGCTCATCCTCCTCCCTCTCTTCATCGTCCCCCTACCCCTCCTCCTCCTCCTCCTCCTCCCTATCCTCTTTATCTTTGCCCCCTATAGAACTTGCATTTCGACTAGCAAATGAACTAGGTCCACTACTAGTGGTAGCACTGGGAGTAGTGCTAGCGCCTCTCTCTTCCTCATCATTGCTGCCCTGGGAGTTCTCACTGTCACCCTCAAATGCCTGCATTTCAACATGCAAAGCTTAGTCAACACCATAAATGAAAATCTTGATTCAAATGAAAACAATCTCAACACAAATAGAAATTGAATCCCAACCAAACCCACTCACCAATAGTGCATCAACATGTTCAAAAAGATGCTCCTTGCCATGCTCCTGGCCCATTGTCATTTTTGCAGCTGTGATCTTCCTCTTGTAACTCTTGTACTGTCCCCATAATACAACAGGTCAATAAAAATGCATAAAGAATCTATTCAAGTCTTTGACCACTTTTGTGAAGCGCAAACCTTCGCATACTGAAACTTGCGAAGCAGTTTGTGAAACAAATCCTATCGTATCTTTGTGAAACAAACGCCATTTGACCTATCTTTGCGATGCAATTCGCATCGCAAAGGTATCACAAACAGTCCTATTTGACTTGACAAAAATTCAACTTTATTCGAATCTTTGCAAGAAAGAAATGGAGGAGAAGGAGGGTACTTAAAAATGTTGCTTTGAGGCCGGGAATGCCACCTTGCCCTAGCTTATGGGTGGTGGGTGGAACCAGTTTCACTCGCTTTGCTGCCTTGAGGAACTTCAATGGTGGATCACCAACCTCGTCCACCACTAATTGGCATTCAGCAAGCTTCAATTCCAGTGCCTTCAGGTCACAATCAGACCTCCCAAACTCTTTTGCCTTCTTGGCCTTGGCTAGCTGCTCTATGATCTCTTTCAGTTGCACCTTAGACTGGTAGAAGGTATTCCAAATGTCTTCTGAGAACTAAAGCAGCCTTTCTAAGTTCCTGTACACATTCAGGTCTTTCAGGTGAGCACGAATCTTCATCTTGTCATGGTATCTTGCTTGAGACATTGAATTGGAGATCTTGTCTGTAATCCACTATGAATCAAGCTCTCCTCCATTTCGAAATGCTCCCTTGACCTGATTTATCACTCTCTTCTGCTCTACCTTTGAGAGAGTGCCCCACTCAACTCCTCGTGCAAAGTTGGTGGAGACAATGTGCTTAATGGTGCTCTTGGCCGCAGTGTATGCCAACTCAGTTGGAATTCCCTCCTGTGCCAATGTTATCAGAGGGAGCTTCTTCCTCTCCTCCTCTTTCTTCTTCAGGTCTAACTTTTCCTTTCTAATGGCATCCCTCTCATCCTTCCTCCTTTTCTTCTCGAGAGTTCTAAGTGAGAGAGCTCCTGTTGTTGCTCTCTCATCTCTCTTTCTCTTCTTCTCTACTACCTTGGCTTCTGCAACCTTCCTTGCCTCCTCCTTTTTTTGTGTTTCCCCAACAATCAGCCCTGCTTGCAATGCTTGACCTAAGATGGTTGTCAAGGATACCATCCCTTTAGGTGTCCTAGTATTGATTGTAAACAACTTTGAAGCTCTCAAGTGATCAACAACCATCTTCCTCAACCTTTCCTCATTGTTGTCACTCCTCTAGACCCAGAACCCCCTCCACCAGTCCCAGCCATTACAATCCGCAACCTCCTCTCTGCCAGCTTTCCTTCAATAATTCTCGAGCAATGTCGAGAATGAATTCAAATTCACTCGCCGTCCTACTCTAGTCTAAACCCCCAAAAAAATTTCACTACACCTTCAAGGGATTCTATTCCAACTAAAGGACTTTCGACAATTTAAGGCTTGCGATGTAATTCGCATCGCAACTTGCGATACGTTATTTCTCACAAAGGAGTTTGCGATACGCTATTTCTCACAAATGACTAACATACGTTTTTTCGTAGGCCGTGCAATGTTGTTAGTTTCGCAAAATTAGAGGGTTGCGAAGTCAGGGGCTTCGCTAATGTAGGAGGGAGTTAAAGGGTTTAGGGCTTTAGTTTAAGTAACGTATGCAAATGCGAAGAGGGATGTGATGGTGGGGGGTTCGTAAGGGGTTCGCAAAGTTTTAATTTATTCTGGCTTTAACATTTTGTTGTTTTTTTTGCATATGCCAAAGGGTTTCGGGGGCTGGGGTTTTTGAGACTGTTCTGGGAATTTTTTTATTTTGTCTCATGTGTGTCATGGTTGGTAACAAGTATGTTTCACCATGAAGTTTTAGCAGGGAATAAGGGTTTACTTCAACTTTTGTTCAATTTAGGCATTGTTGGAGCCCGAACATCTATAAGGTAAGGTTTTTAATGTTTTATGAATAGATTTCTTTCAAGGTTTTCACTGGTTCCTTGCTCGATTAAACACCCTATCATTTACTCCCTTTGTATTTTTTTGTTTTTACAGTATTTCCCCCTACTTCAAAATTGGTGTTGGCATTATTTGAGCAACCAGTACCTCTGTTGCATTCATTACATTGGGCAGATCCTGCTTGTTTGCAGACACAAGCAGAACTGCATCACACAGCTCATCCTACAGGAGCACACAAACTTAATATGTTAGGTTCTGGACACTGAGACAATTTCCAAACTTAGCTGAATCTTGTAGAAAGGCTCCATTCCCACATAAATGAAATCCTCTAACTATGTTTACCTTGCACCAATTCCTAAATTATGACAGCAATACATACCTCATTTAATATCCGGTGCAGCTCATCTCTTGCTTCAACAATACAGTCTCTGTCATTGCTATCTACCACAAAAATTAAACCCTGTGTATTCTAGAAGTAATGCCTCCACAACGGCCGAATCTGTCCACAATCATCAGAGATGGATGACCATTGGAGGTGTGAGCACAAGCACCATCTCAAACCAAGCCCTGAGTTAGAGCCACTTGGACTTTGGAATTCTTACCCATATGAAGGTGCATTCCTAAAACTGTACACACCAATCTACATGAGAATGTGTATACAAAGGGAGTCTAAGTAACTTCACACAAACACAAGCTGCATGCCACTAGTTCATTATTGCAGACATACATGGAAGTGTTGTACTAAGTGGTTTCTCTACCTAGAAAGAGTTGCCTTCTAAACTTGCTGTCATTACTTGTTGGGACAACAGAGTTATGGTTGTACCTTTCCATGCTCCCCATATGAGGTATCTAGGTGCCAACACATTAGGATTCAAAATATCCACCTGGTTGAAGTTGAAATCCTTGATATCTGGCCCCCTTGAAAAAAAAAAAACTACTTACTATGCTTGACCACTATAATTGGCTATCTGGCCACCCCATATTTTGGCTTGAGCTCTAAATCGAACAACTATGCCATTAGCATCCCTCGTTGTTAGCCTAATGTAGTAATCGAGCAAAACCTGTCAGACCCACAACACCATCACAACCACAAACTTAATCCTCTGTGCATACTTGCAATACCTAATATTGTGACAGTGCAAGCAAATTTGGGTACAAATTATCAGGCATAAAAAGAGGCAGTGGGGTTTTAAGTGAAGATATTATATTCAGGTTTTTGGAATGCAAGAATGATGAGTCAGGGACAAAGAGGCTTTGCCTCATAATTCATCGCATCTATGATGACAATGCCTGACATTGTGAAAGGAATGGGATCAAACTTGCTCCTTGCAACATCAGATTCCACCACCATGATTAGACCAACTGCTCCTACTTCAAGTGTGCTCACCACTTGTTGCATCGATGCCCCTCCAACAATATGAAATGTACATAGGGAAATGGAATGTTGTCAATATAATCTTAGAAGTAGCAAAGTCAACTTTTAAATGCCATCCCAGACCTCATGAAGCCCAAGCTGACAAAATGATGACAAGAAAAGTTAAAAGATACCTCACGAGCTTTGGCCACTGTTTTAATGTTATCCAGTGAAGCCTGTAAAACTCCATTCACATGTTGTAATTGAATATCTATGTTTATAGGACTCTAGATAATGCATATGATATACCATTCAAATGTCTTACTTATGTGCATATTTTCAAGAAAAGATGTGTTTGAGTTCACATACATGTTGAACATGAGAAAAATGTGTCCACCTGCAACTGTCAAACACACATAGATAGTGATGCCACTTCATCACTGGCCGTCTTCTGCCCCATAACTAGTCTAACTTTTTCCTTCTCCAACATTGCCACCTGTGTAAACACCATTTTTAAATTATTGTTGTATGTAAAATTTTTGGATATTTCTAATCTCATTTCTCTTTTTACAATTGCATTTTTTATGATAACTTATCTAAGGAAGTCACACAACGCTTTGATTCAAAAGAACAACTCAACCATTCTTCGATAGGAAGATACTTTTACCAAAGGGAAATCATACAAACGGTGAAAAATTTAAGATGATGAGTTCACGAGGTTTTGTTTTTTAAGAATCGAAGGTGAACACCTCTTGAATGCCAATTGGCCCGTACAAACCGCAATCAACACTGATCGAACGGTCTGTAATGCCATACAGTCCATCAGGAAGTGTACATCGACGATAAAAAACATACCTAACTCTATAAAGAAGGACACACTAAAGAGGAAAGTTAGATGATTAAGCTTTTACTTTGTTGCTTTTATTTATATTTAAATTTGTATGCCTTATACTAGAAAAAGAGTTTGAACTATAAAATGTATTTGTTGGATTTCTATAATACTTTTGTATAATTTTATGGTACCTTGTTGCAAGTTATGGAGCTAATCTTCAAAAAACTTTTGGTAGGGATGATGACCACAAGTGGCCAAGGTATCTCAAGACACATGACTATCATCGTTTACTGCAGTACATATTGCCTATGGCAATAATAAGCTTAGCCAGTGCAGAAGTACAAGATGTTCTTTGGTCATTGGGATATCTGTTGAGATGGGTATGCTCAAAGGAGTTATTTGTAAAGGAGATTCCAAGAATGAGGGTAATAGCAACAGAGGTGGTATGTAAGTTGGAAAAGGCCTTCCCTCCATCATTTTTTGATTATCTAGTGCATTTACTAGTTCACCTTGTGGATGAGATAACCATTGTTGGTCATGTGCATTGTCGGTGGATGTATTGGCTTGAAAGATATATGGCAATATTAAAGGGTTATGTCCGTAACCATGCACGAGTGGAGGGAAGCATGGCAACATGACACTTGGCAGCAAAAAACATGTTTTATTGCACCAACATCTTGGCCACTATAGATCCATCATGTCCTCATGTCTGGATGGAGGAAAGAGAAGAGGAGGAAGACCATTTGATTAGTGCCATCAAAACACGTATGTTATTACCTACAGAGTTAATTTAGTTGACCACATTCATGTTGAATAATAACAATGTCATGGAAGAGTGGAGGAACTTCTATGAGAATGTCAAAAGTATGAATGGGAGATCAAGGATTTTTCCTACGTTTCATAAGTACATGAAAGAGAAGTTGCTTCAAATAAGCCATCATATATATGAATAGTCACATAATCAATCATAACATTACAATTTGTATGATGTAAAATTCCTTCATTTAAAATAAAAAAAAACATTTTTACTCAATATCCAAAAGTTTGAAATTCAAAAAGATTCAAGGTTCTTTGTGGTTGCTAAAGAAAATTGGTTCCCTATTGACATGTAATTTATGGGTTGTACTTTCCATCTAATTTTCAAAAATATTTCATTGCTCATCCAAGTATCAAATGGCCACTAAAGAATGAAAGCATATGTGAATGCATTAAACAAAGTTTGAAATAATGCAATAAACATGTTTAGGGTTTAAGAATTGAAAACTTATTTGGATGAAAATTCCAAGCACACAAATAAGTTATTAAAATTTGACAAATCAATACTTAACCCATAACAACCTTGTTGATTCTTTTGATGCTATCTACAAAGCAAGTAAATTCCCTAATTGATTTTCAAAAAAATTAAAAACTAACAAGTTATGAATAATGTGATTGATATCATTATTAATAATCAACTATTTTATCAATCACTAACTACTTAAAAATTAGAACCTTACTATTCTTGAAGATCCATTCATAAATATAAAATACCATGTAAATATAATAACAATTTTTTCCAAGTGCTTTATGTCAACATAAACACAAATGGAATACTTATGTTGTGTGTTTAGTTATTTGATATTGTGCCATTGTTGCAAAGAAATGAATGTTGATCATGTTGGTAATTGGATACATTTGATTGCTATATGTATACCACAACAATAAGATGATTACCAAAACTATGTATGTAAATAATAACCATATTTTTTTTATAATACCCAACTTAACACCATCTTTATTTACAAAAGTAATGAAAGTTTTTTTGTAATTTATAATTTGCAAAATTTGCAAATAGTAAATTAAAATGAGGTTTATTGAATTTTTCGCAACCCTACTTTGAAAGAGTGTGAGGATGAAACTCACACTCCTGAAATGGGGACTTGGGAGTTCTCCGGCACTCCCAAAATTTCAGAGTTCGATTGCAGGGGTCAAAACACCTCGCATTAGGGTGTTCTTTATATCATTGGAAAACTATTGAAGTCTAAATGTCGAAAATGTGTTTGCATGGGCCATTTGGACATTTGTAGGACAAGTTATGGCAAAAAGAAGGGTTGGGAGTCAAATTGGCATTTTGACTCCCAACCACTAAAAGTCGGGAATTGACCCGACCTCGGGGCATGCAGGTGGAGTGAGATAAATTGTTAGAAAGCTCTCAAGGAGAGCTACAAGTTTGCTCTAGACCTCATTTCAATCGGAGGTATAAGCTAGGAGCTATGATCTCTCAAAGTCTTGGGAGTCAAAATCGAGATAGTTTCGAGATTCTTGGGACAAAAAGCAATTCAGATGTGGGTGTCACGGAGAGGCATAGAAAATACTACATGGGGAAGGTGGTGGCTTCCCTCGAGTCCAGGCCGTGGTGAGTCTTTTAAGTCTAGAGTTGCTCGTGGATTGTCCTAGCACCAAAGGTGCTTCAGAAAGTGAACTAACCAACTTGTTTGTTGGTTTGATGCAGGTTCGAGTAAGTAAGTAAGGCTTGTCACTCTTCCTAGTCCCATCTCAAAGCTTCAGCACACCCTTCTACCCATTTTAGTGCTGAAAGCTTGGAGCGTGCTTCGAGTCCCTCACAATTATGCTATTTGAGTAACTTGGACCCAATTTGGGTTTAATAAAGGACTTGAGAGCGCATTAGAATACCATTTCTTTTAAAATGTTTTATTAATTTTAATTTTCAAAAAAATTGTTGTACAAAAGGGTGTAAATTAAAATATATATGGCATCTTAAATAATTAAATATAAATTAAATATACATTTGTATATTTATAAGAAGCTTGTCATGGATGCCAATATTCTAGGGTTTATTCATTTGAATGTTCATCAATGACTTGTAGTGAATTTGTTTTTAACTTTTTATTTAATTTTAGTTCATTTTTAATTGATTTTTAATTAAGTTCTAGTTCACTTTGAATTCATTTTAATTAATTATTAGTTAACTCTCAGTTTGTTTTTAATTGAATTTTAGTTGAATTTTAGTTCATTCATAATTCACATGAGTGAACATGGGCCACATGAATGAGGTGTTCGATGGGTATAAATAGAAGTATAATTTAGTCTATTCAACACAAGTGTTGAGTATGTTTTCTTATCATAACATTGCTCTGTATTTTCTTTGTAGTAAATCTTGTTGAATTTTCATTTTTTGCACATGTCATGTTTTTTTGTTATTGTTTTTTAATTTTCATAATCTGAATTTTAAAATCGGGCTTGCCTTTGTTCTTGCTTTGGGTAAAAAATCTTGTGGTCTTAATTGTTTTTATGCCCATGACAAAGATTTGAAATTCTAGTGGATCATCAACACATGTGCATTTCAAAAAAAATAAAAATTGATTTATCATTCATTGTTATGACATAATATGAGGTGACTAACTTAAGCCAAAAGACATTTCATGGTATTCTAGGGTATTTCCAACTATTCCTCTCATGTAGAATTTTTTTGAAAAATGGGCCTTGCAAAGATTTGGTCCAACACCATCCATTGGAAACTGGCAGGTCAGGTTGTCAGAGGATTGGGAGCTCAAGAACATGAAGAGAATCGGGCAGTTCATGATTTGCAGGCATATGCAATGCACAAACCACAAGAGATTCTGTCTACTATAAAAAATTGCTTGGGAGTGGCAGAGCAAACCAAGGATGCTGCTGGTGAGACTATGGCACTGCTCCATGCTCAGGGGGACCAGATCCTGCGCACTCATGAAACTGTTGTCAAAGTGGACCAGCATCTCACTGTGGTAATTCTAAGGCATACTTTTGCAATTTTTGTATCCTTGGAATTTGTTGTCTTTTCAGACCAAATGGGGTTCAGGTTCTCAGCCGCCTTACAACTTGCAAGTGATTAAGGGTTCCATCCCATAGTGCAGTGTGTCATGAATCAGCACTACCAGCAGGTGTCCATTTTCCAACTGCTACTGATATTGTAGGAACACCGAAGTGCAAAACCAATCCTTGGCAGGATTTAGTAACCAGGATATCCCCATCTAGGAGTGTCCACCTCGGACAAGGTTGAAGAAGACATTCACCCACAAATATTAGTAGACACACTTTTCTTTACTTCTTCTGTATTTGTTGTTTCATTCTTGAAGGTTCAGAATATTTTCTCTGTGGTTGGGGGCTGGTTGTTCTTGGCAGGCAGAAAAAATACTAGGAAGCCTTGGAGGCTTTTTTTTCCATGAAATGGAAGCCCAAGTTAGCATGCAATATCACTGGACCCCTCAACAGTGGAGGTACTATTCTGCTTTTCCACTTCACCTTCACTCTCAAATTTCCTCTCAACAGAAGCAAATTTCATTGGTGCTGTCTGTGAGCAAGGTGCTACGACAAAGGCATATGGCGCATGGCTGAGCTTCAAAGCTATTGTGCGTGTGCAGGAGATACGTTCCAGAGACAAGGTTGTAATGATGCAGAGAGGACAGCATTGGGGCTAGACACCACTGGAAGTGTGATGTCACGAGTGGGAAACAAATTCTCAGGCTCCACTGGGTTTGAACAACATGACCAAGTGAAGGTAAGTTTGAAAAGAAGCCTCTGTTGCTTTACATTTTGGTACTGGGAAATAGATGATTTGGTCAATAACCTGCCTCAAAGGCAACAAGGAAATAAAAGTCCCATCTCTCAATTGTAAAAGCTCCAAGTTGTGTACATCTAATGAAAGCATGAAAAAGAAGTGTCAGCTCATGGTAGAAATTACATTTTCGCAAAACCCATTTCTTCCTGCAAACAACCTTTAACAGCCATTGCATGTGATACAGGAGGGGATTTTGAGGGAGGAGGATGCACTGACAGATCTAAGCAATGTACTCGGCCAGCTCAAAGATATGTTTCTACAAATGCACTCTGAAATCTCAAGGTAGGCGTTTCTTTCTGATATCTTGAAAGCAAAAACTATCAATTGTAATCCTTTTCAAAACTCTCCATCCCAACTGTTTCTTCTTTCCTGAAAGATTAAAAACAATGGGAAGGTTGTGGGGATTGATGCAGGCAAAATGAGGGCATTACATACCTTGATGCGGATGTCCATGAGCTCAACTACAGAGTGAAGGGGGCAAATGACAGAGGCAGAAAACTACTGCGAAGATGATGATGAGGTCACAAAAAATCCAGAACATAACAACACACTACTCATACTTGTCCTGGAAAATTCTTGACAGACATTCAAATGAAATGTCTGTGTCTAGTTTAGCTCATTTATGAATCTTGGAAATTTGTTGATGTGTATGTGTAACACATTAGATGTCTAGAATTCCTGCTACTTTCATATAATGATGGCAGTAGCCTAGTGCCAGATATATTTTACTATCTTAGAAATTTATTGAGAGAAATACATGAGAAACCAGCCTTAAATTGTCATTGTTAGAAGAATTTATTGTCGAGATGGGAAATGCATTGGCAAACCCAAGCTTCTTGGTCAGGCCCCTTAGAAATGCTGTAATTCCAGGTGCTGTTATCTGCAACCTTTCTATACTGCTGCTAATAAGTAGGATCTCAGTGCAAGGAAACTCTCTGGCACTGACTGCATTGAGAGGAGTTTGAAAAAAACTGGGTTTCCACTTTCCACCTTGATTTAGTTACATTATGCTTGTACATTTGTGTAGTTGATGATGATGACAAACCCTAATTGGTTTAGAACTCATCAAATTGTTGAGGCTATTCCATAAATGCTGTTGGAGTATGTGTCACACAAGTCAAAATAAAAGAAACGGACAAAACAAAAACAGTAACTTAAAAAGCTCTTCCCATTTGTATACTCAAAGCGGTTTATGGCTGAAGGTTTAGCACCCCGTAAGAAGGAAGCAAACTCAGAGGAAAGCAATACTCTAAGCCAAAATTTTGATGCCGAAACGGCTTGAGTACTTTAATGATTGACTCCTACTTTCACTCTGAAGGTTTGAGCTTCTTAATCTGGGTGCTGAGATGTTCCATGCGCACCAACATCGCCGTGACGCGATATAATAGCCAGTACAGGATGAGCGCTCCCAGGACTAGAACCGCATTGCGCTGGCTTTTGAAGAGGAATTTGTCGTTACGATCCTGTTCCGCCACGCTGCAATTTAGGCCTCTGCACTCCGGCAAATGCTCGTACTTCCAGTATATCTCCAGGAGTAAGAAAAGAGCAAGCGGAACAACGGCTAGTAACGGCTGTAGACTCGTTCTTGCCACGGTAATTAGACCCTTGCGTAGGCCTTGTGTTCCAGGAAGAGTCAGGAGTATGAGAATGATTGCTTCTGCTGCTGTCACGACACCTAGAACTGCCCATTCCAACGCCATCGCAACTGCTCCCGAAGACTTCACACCCCAAATCTCCTTACACAAATTCAAAAACTACTCCGAAATAGATCAAAATTTCCTCCACAAGCAACCTCACAAAATCGCTTCAAAGTCCGATCCCAAATCCCCTGAAAACCGATACTCTTCCCCTCTCTCCCTCTCTACTGTTCTGTATTGTTGCTGGAAGAAGAAGACGACAATTCAACAATGCTCGTGGAGTCAAGTTAGAGCGCCACATCCTGGTGGTGTAGCGATAACTGCGAAAGAGGAAATGGAGTGGGAGGAGTAAACAAGTGTGAAAGAGGGAAATGGGCAGCTGGTGCGCCCGCGCAACCTCTGGAGGCTAACGTGGAGTTCGTGCGATGACATGCACGACTCCCACTAAACCGTAAACCCTAAATCCCTTACAGGCAGGTCTTAGGCCTCAAAAGGCCTCACGATTTTTAAGGTCTGTCTGAGTGCTGAGGGACTCCTCTAGGGGCGTTATATAGGCCCCACACCCACAATTCAGCAAATTAATTATGAGCTTATTATTTATGGCCTTGGATGGGGCATTAGAGGCGCATCAAGAAATTATTGGAACATGTATGAAGAAATCATGGTCATGGATAAGGGGCCTTATCATGGGGTAAGGTGTGTGAAGAAATGGTGGAACTATCATGATCATGGATGGGGCCTTCTCATGGGGTAAGGTGTGTGAAGAAATGGTGGAACTATCATGATCATGGATGGGGCCTTCTCATGGGGTAAGGTGTGTGAAGAAATGGTGGAACTATCATGGCCACAGATGGGGCCTTGTCATGGGGTAAGGTATGTGAAAAAATTGTGGAACTATCATGGCCATGGATGGGGCCTTATTGTGAGGTAAGATGTGTGAATAAATTGTGGAACTATCATGGCCAATGATATTGTGGATTTTGACCCACAATATGATTGGGTATTATGATTGTAAGCTTTTTACCCTTCAAGGCTAAGGTCCTTTGGGTATAGGGAGCTTACCACCATAACAACCTCAATGGGGAGCCTTACTTGTTATTTATAGGTATATAACTACAAAAAAAAATTAAGTTTAATTTCAAGTTCATACACGATGACATGAATTTTGATTTGTTTGATGACACTTCTTTGGAGATTATTAAACATTGAATAAAAATGACAAATACGATAATCATTTGTGTCTTAACATGTCAAATTGACCAATAAAATTTGGTCTTATGAACCAAAAAAATAAAATCCATTCAAGTTTTTATGTTAAAAAAAATAAACCCCAACACACATGGTGATACATTTGTCATGGATGCCAATGTCATGGGGTTCATTCTTTTGAATATTTATTTATGATTTATATTAAATTTGTACATGTGTAATGGGAAATTAGGTTACCCCAACTTTTGAGAGCCCACTGATCAGGGAAATTAAGTTATGTGTTAATTGAGCCGTTCTGTTTCTGAGTGGCGGTTGCATTTTTCCTTACTTCTGCATGGGAAGCTTTGCTGTTTTGAGGGAGGTGTTGAGAGATTTGCATGACGGTTGCACTGAATGGGTATGGAGTCTGAGTGGCGGCTCCGAATTATGACTAGGGTCGGTGATGCAATTATGGAGAATGGCGGTTTGGGAGCGTAAAGGAGAAGACAAGGCGATTTGGACAGGAAGCTTCTAGAGGCAACGAACGGTGTTTTGATGGAGATGAGGAAGACTTGTTTTTGGAGGTTTTTAGGTAGAGTTTGGAGGAGAACAGACAAGTCCTTAGAGAAGAAGGAGAAGAAAAGATCAGGAGATGAGAATTAGAGTAGAAGAGAATTCTGGGAGTCGAATTTTTAGGAGACAGTAAGGTAGAACCGAGGGGTTAGAATGGAGGTGGTGATTATGGAAGATCTGTAGTTGAGTGACCTAGACTGAATGCCTAATGTGTTCCGCTGTGCGTGGTGGTTTAGTCAGGTCATTGCTGTAGAGATCTTGGGAGAGAGAGAAAGTTTGCACGATGACTGTGAAGTTTGGTGTTTTGGTGAACTCGGATGAGCAAGGTGCTTGTGCTTTCGGAGTGTAAATGATCTATATATGCAACATGAAAACGTTTTTCGGCTGATCGGTGTGTGTGTTCGAGTGAAGGGAGGCAGGAACTAAAGCTCTGTCAATGTTGTTCTGTTGATGTGAGTGATGTGTTTTCAATTCATAGTATGCAGATACAGGAGTCGGTCGACAGACCAAGGATTGAATGAGGATGGAGGTCCATATGCACGTATGGTGGATCAGAATCAGGTTGAGTGCCAAGGGTTCGATGGTTCTGTGTGTAGGTAGGACCCCTCCTTTTTAGTTACACATGATTCTTAATTTAGTTTCAATTCATTCTTAGTTAACTTTTAATTAAAATTTAATTCATTTTTAGTTAACTTTAAGTTAAGTTTTAATTTATTTCCAATTAAATTCTAGTTAATTTTTAGTTAAGTTTTAATTAAGTTTTTAATTAAATTCAAGTTAACTCCCAGTCAATTTCGAGTTAAGTCCCAATTAATTCCTAGTTAAACTTTCAATTAATTCTTAATTATTTTTTAGTTAAGTCCTAGTTAATTTAGTTGATTCCCAATTGGTTGCTAATTAAGTCCCATTTAATTTTTAGTTAAATTTCAATTAACTCATAATAGATTTTTAATTGGGAAGGTTGTCAAAAAGTTTTTTTACTCGATGCACACATAGAAGTTTCCTTGGAAACTTCCTTGAACTAAGTCCCCAAAGGAATATAAATAGAAGTAAGATTTTTCATTTCCTTGAGTTTATTCAACATCAATTTTAAACACAATCTTGCACTATAGCCTTGTCTTGTTATTTTCATGTTCATGTTTACATATGTTAGCATAATAAATATTCATTTTGACCTTTTTTTTACACATTTCGTGTTCATGTTCATAGTTATTGTGTTTTTATTTTTGAATCACATGATCTTGACTCATTCCTTGTTTGAAAATTAAACTTAGACCTTTCTTTTAACCTTTGTTCTTATGGTTTTTTGTGTCCTTGACGACACCAACCCTACATACTGCATATCACCATCCATCCCCATGAACTTGTTGCTTATCATTGCTCACCATAATTTTCCAATGTTGTTCCCCATAATTTCACAAGGTCAAGTAGGTGGACACCATTTTTTAATGTTTTTTGTAATCTTTCATTTTTTTGTATGACATATAGTTCACACATGTTCACATAAAGGGTTTCATACAATGTGAAATCGTCTAAAATGTTTTGAAAAATTGAAGGCATCAACCTTGACTATATTGAAGAGGATGTCAACTATAAAAATGTTTATACAAATGAAATGTCAATCCAAATATGAACTTTGAAACTATTTTTGACATCATGATTTATAGTTGTTTCAAACAATTTCTTACAAGTTTTAATTATTTGTCAATCTATTCATAAAATAATTTCAATGTTCAATATGTTAGGTTTTGTATTAAATAGTTCATACATTCATCCAAACACATGCATGGAATGTATGATTTTTATATTTCCGTCCTTTGGTTGGGTTGTTTTACTTAATGTCCATGTACATTTTTCTTATTGTATTCAACAATGTAAGCTTTTATTTTCTTCTTCATTCATTGTTGTTTTCTCAATCTTGTTTTTGCTAAATTCAATATTGTATCAAAATGATGGCAAATAAAAAATTTATTTTATTGTAAAGTCAATAGAACTCAAATTTTATCATAAAATTTAAATGAAATTGACATTTGTACACTCATCTTTTAAAGAGAAAACATTTTACACATTCAATCAATATACACAAAAATTATGTCTCATAGGTTTTGTATATTATTATTACAATGCATTCACAAAGTCATGGAACATTTATGCTACAAAATAATGTTTAAATCATAAAACAAAAAACAAAAAAAACAAAAAACAAAATAAATTGGCCATTTATTTTTTACAAGATAAAATTCAATTTTAAAGAACAAAAAATGATTCACCATGTTTCATATCAAGGTTTTTGATTTAGGTAATATCACAAAGTTAGATGAAACTTATTTTCATGTTTGGAAATACAACATGAAATTAACTTTGAAATCTGAAATTTTATTAATAATTGTCAAGGGATTAGAAATTGAACCTATTTCTCCTCCTATGAGCCCTAAGCATTTACCAATTACATGACCCAATAGTAAAGAAGAATTCCAACAAAAATATACATGTGCATTAACAATTATTACAAATTGTTTAGATAATAGTCAAGTCTCATACATTAGTTCTTGTAATACATTTTTAAAAACATGGGATGAACTTTTTTTGATTGTTTGAAGTACAAGATTATATGATCAAAATGTATTTAATGGAATGGGTAACATTTTTAAAGATGAAGGAAAACAAAATTATAATGAAACACGTGCACAATTTCAAAAGTTTTTTGAATTGTTGTTATAGCCAAAAACCTAATGAAAGATGAAGATGCAAGGCTCGCATTAATGTAAAGCATGCCACCTTCCTACTAGAGATTTTTCATTTATATAAGAAATCAAACTCTTACTTTATAAACATTGACCATATATTTAATATATAAGGAAACCTTGTTGAAAAGTTTGGGCAATAAAGTTATTTGTAAAGGTAGGCGAAAATAACATCGGAACCCTTTGTTTGGTCACATAGGGGACGAGATTTTGAAAAATAGGGGAAAAAAAATACATCGGGCTTCAACAGGGCATGAAACTCAATTTAGCAACAAATTGGGTGCTAAATCGTATTTGCTTTGTCATTTCTTTTCTTGAACGTTTTCAACCAATCATTGATTTTACAATATGTATTATAGTTATAAATGTTCTTGAGCCTAGTGCCTTTAATCTTGAGTTTCAATATTTCATACCCTTATTTAATAAAATTTCATGACTTTGTAGACAATAATAGCTAAGAGGGGATGCAACATTAAATGAGGGATGCAACTCAAGCCCAACAGGGCATGATTTTACGAATAGCTTTAATAATGTTGAAATGATGGCAAGTGACTCATCAACCCTTGGATTAAAACAAAGACCTTGGTTTAATAATCAAAAGCCCTTTTATAATTCAAATTTTCAATACCAACAATTTGGCAAACCTACCAATTATCAAAGGGGATACCTTTCAAGACCCCTTTCTTATAATGGAATATAAGATTCAAACGTGCCTTTCAAGATATGTTTTTATTGGGTTAAAGATATACAAAAGAATTGTTGTAAAAGATTGGCAAATGAAGCAAATTGGGATGTTTCCTAATAATAACCCCAATAAAAAAAAATGTTTTACATAACAACATTGCAAGCACAAACCAATTCCACAAACGATGATTAGATTATTGATTTGAATGTCATAAAGAATATGGCCCATACTTGAATCAAAATCTTATCACATATGAGGATTGACTAAAAGGGCATTTTGTTTATACTATACATGGATCAGCCCATGAACTCAAAGGTGTTGGAGAAATCAATGTCATACTTCAAAATCACAGAATGAAAATCATTTCTTATGTACTTCATGTACCAAAGTTGAAATGTAATTTTTTTCTATGTAGCAAGAGTAAAATTTCCACTACACAACACACAAACATATTTGTATAATGTAAATAATGAAATAATTGCCACTT
Source organism: Sphagnum contortum (assembly GCA_963920785.1). Classification (NCBI taxonomy): domain Eukaryota; kingdom Viridiplantae; phylum Streptophyta; class Sphagnopsida; order Sphagnales; family Sphagnaceae; genus Sphagnum; species Sphagnum contortum. The sequence continues at coordinate 4,063,222 of OY987288.1, forward strand.
GCACCCTTCAAAAAGATTTATGCACTTTAGGGCAATCAAAATATTAAAATGAAAATGATGTAAAACCAAAAGGCAATGGCCATTACATCTAACAGCAGAACATCCATATGGCATAGACATTTGGGGCACATAAATCTAAAAAAAACTACAAGAATCGTTTAATACCCACGTGGTTGAACACACATTTATTTGAAGAATAATATACAAAAAATTCCCTTTTGTGAATCATGCATTTCATGGAAACAACCAAAATCACAATTCCAAAATAAGTTCAATGTCGAACAAATCAAGTGTTGGAACTAATACATTATGATATAAAAGGTCCTTTAAACCCAACATTTACTAGTTTCCAATATTTTATCATTTTTATTGATGTTTTTAAGTAAATATACACATTAGAAATTGTGTCATTTGTAACCAGCCCACTTGTAACTAAATGTACATGGTTATTGTATGCAATTGCCAAAGGTTCCATGTGCAACAACATTTGAAATATGGACGATTTTTAATCATGTGTTCAACTATTGTGTGACTAGTTGTTCCAACATCCTTTGAAATGGATGACTTTTATACTTGTTTTTGTGCAAATAAGTTATCATATATATGAACAATCACAGAATCAACTATAACATTACAATTTGTATGATGTAAACATCTAAGATTTTTACAAAGTATCCAAAAGCTTGAAATTCAAAAAGATTCAAGGTTTTTCAAAGTTTCTTTGTGATTGCTAAAGAAAATTGGTTCCTTATTGACATGTAATTTATGGGTATATATTCTTTCCATCTAACTTTCAAAATATTTCATTATTCATCCAATTATGAAATGGCCACTAAAGCAATGAAAGCATATGTGAATGCAATAAACAAAGCTTGAGATGATGCAATGAACATGTTTAGGGTTTAAGAATTGAAAACTTATTTGGACAAAAAATCCAAGCATATAAATAAGTTATTAAATTTTGACAAATCAATACCTAACCCATAACAATCTTGTTAATTCTTTTGATGATATCTACAAAGCAAGTAAGTTCCCTAATTGATTTTCAAAAAAATTAAGAATTGACAAGTTATGAATATATTGTGATTGATATCATTATTAATAATCAACTATTTTATTAATCACTAGCTAATTAGAAATTAGAACCTTATTATTCTTGAAGAAGGTTATTCACAAATATAAAATACCATTTAGGTACATCAACAAATTTCTTCAAGTGCTTTATGTCAACATAAACACATTTGATATTGTGCCATTGTTGCAAAGAAGTGAATGTTGTTCATGTTGGTAACCGGATAAATTTGATTGTTATGTGCATACTAGAACCATAAGATAATTTCCAAAACTATGTATGTAAATAATAACCATCTTTTTTTTGTAATACCGAACTTAACACCATATTTATTTACAAAAGTAATGAAAGTTTTTTTTTGTAATTTGTAAATTTCAGAAATTACAAATAGTAAAATAAATGAAGTTTATTGAATCCCATTTCTTTTTAATTTTTTATTAATTTTAATTTGCAAAAAAATTGTTGTACAAACATGTGTCAATTAAAATGTATATGGCCTCTAAAATAGTTATATATAAATTATATATACATTTGTATAATTGTAAGAAGCTTGTCGCGGATGCCAATGCTCTGGGATTTAGTCATTTGAATGTTCATCAATGATTTGTAATGAACTTGTTCTTAAATTTTTAATTCATTTCCAATTGATGTATAGTTCATTTCTAATTAAATTTAAATTCATTTTAAACTAAAATTTAATTTAATCTTAGTTGAATTTTAGTTCACTCATAATTCACATGGGTGCACATGGGCCACATGAGCTAAATGTTCAATGAATATAAATAGATGTAAAAATTTTCATTGCTTTTAGTTTATTCAACACCAATCCTGGGCATGGATTTAATTTGTCCCACTTTTGTAAAATCAAATATTTGGAATTAAAAAAAAAGAAGAAAATTTAGTGAATTTTTATACTTATAGAAAAAGTTCCAACATTTTCCCAATATTTTTGTATAAAAAATGACACAAAAATGACACTGATTGCAAGGTATATTTTTGGCTAATTCTTTAATTTAGAAAAGAAGGAAAAATAGGGGCTCAACATAGATTTGGTCCATCTTGCCATATTTACATAATAAAATGGGAAAGAGAAATGAAAGGAAAAGAAAATTATAGAAAAGAAAAGTGATCGTCTCTCTCACACGTTCAAAACCCTAAAACCCTAAAACCTCGCCTAAACCTTAAAATATTTTGGGAGTGGATTTGCGCGCGTGCTCGTGTGCGCGTGCCTGCGCTTTTGTGTCTCTGTTTGTTTATCTGCACAATTTGATCACTTCTTGTGTTTTGTGAAGTTCAGATCTGCGACACTCTACCGTATTCCCGATTGTGCTGGTTTTTGTAGCACTTCAATTTGCGCTTCTGAACCTAAAAGCTAGTCGACCCGGGAAGGGGGCATTTGGAACTAGAAGATGTGTTGTGACTTGCTGCAGCAGTGAGCCGTGACAGTTAGCTGTGTGTTCAATCTGTTGACAGTGAGAGAGAATCGTGCACTTCTGGTTTTGGTGTGCGGTCTCATTTAGAGAAAGAAAGAAATTCAGTGAGAGCTTGGAAGGTTGACGCAGGCAGACGGAGAGAGGCAGAGAGATTTAGAAGAGTAAAAGAATATGGGCAAGAAACAGAAGAAACCCGGGAAGGGTAAGGAGAAGACAGAGCGCAAGACGGCCAAAGCCGTGGAGAAGAGAGCCCGTCGAGACGACAAGAAGCTCTCAGAGGAAGATGACATTGACGCTATTTTGGTACTCACTTACTCATTGCTTCGCGAATTTTTGTTCGTGTCGTGATTTTTCAGTTGCCATTGGTCAAGTATCCTGAAATTTTCAAGCTCTCTACAGCGAGCTTTCGCTAGATTTGAAGTAGCAAGAAACCCTAAAACTCTCCCTGTATCTCTTTGCAAAATACATGGGAGAGTTTTAGGGTTTTAGGGTTTTTTCAGTTTTAGGGTTGCCATGAGCTTCAATAGATCGGAAAGTTTATCATGGGAATGTTGATGGAGTTTGCATTAGTATCTTGTTGCTTTTGCTATCTCTCTTTGTGTTAATTGAACCTGTTTCAATGAAAATCGACGTGCAGTATATGTGTGGTATTGTCACCAGGCCAAAATTCAGAAGGAGGAGGCCAAGAAAGTTGCAGTTCATGTGGATGAGAATGTGCCTGCACCATCACCCCGCTGCAATGCCTCTGTAAATCCCTTCTCTTCTCTCAATTCTTTCTTCTTCTTCCTCATTTTCTCATTTGTGGAAGACAGAAAAATCACTTTCCCAATCCAGGAACATTACACCCTTCCAATACGCAGCTGAGGAGGCCTCCCTTCGACTAGGAACATTCTTTGGGGAAAGTATTAAAGAGGGACTGGTTTTGTTTCTTGGTTTGCAGGTGACAGTCAACCCTTTGAGGGAATCTGAACTGATCTTTTATGGTGGGGAGTATTACAATGGGGACAAGGTGAGTTGTAACTGGAACTGTGTTTTTTTTGGAAGAACCATTTAAAACTGAGCCATTGTTTTGTGCAGGGTAAGTTGGGTTTGTGGGGAAGATGTGATAGTTAAGTTACTATCATACATGCTACTGTTGATGGTCCCTGAACAGGTGTGAGACTGGCACTTTCGTTCATACCGCTGTGTGTTTTTCGTGTTTTGTTTTGTTTTGTTTTGTGTCTCCCCTGGTTCTTTCTGTGGCTTCCTGATGAAGTGTTAGCCTTGCTGTTTTCTTCTTTATTGTGAGAATGGAGATTTTTCTATTCTTATGAAAGATATTTGTGGTGCAAAGGATGAATATGGAATTTCTTGCTAAGCTATGTTGGTGGATTTGGTTCTGAAGGGACATGGGTCAGACTTTTGTGTATGGTGATTTGTACAGATACAATGTGGACAAATGTGAGTGGAAGCTGGTGTCCAGTCCCAACAGTCCTCCTCCTCGCAGTGCCCATCAAGCTGTTGCTTGGAAGAATTTTCTCTTTGTTTTTGGTATGCCTTTGCAGTGTTTTTCATCCCTTTTCTGAATCAAGCAAGAATAGTGTGGGTTCTTGAGGGCTATTTTCTGACCTCTGTTACTTCTGAGTATAGATTTCTCACACAGGTGACTTAGTATTTATGATTACTTTGAGAGAGTGCTCTATGGTGGAGGTATGGGAATCGTGAAGTGCTATTTCGGTACATTCAAAAGGTGGCATACATCCTGTTGAATTGAGGACGGTGATAGGTTGGTAACACAGTCAAACATTTTCTAACATTTTGCAGTCAAGGAGAGAGTTTAGGACCAAATCATTGTTTTCAATTCAGTTTCTTTTCTGCTGCACTATGGTCATCTCATGTCTTGCACATTCAGGTGGTGAATTTACTTCTCCAAATCAGGAAAAGTTTCATCACTACAAGGTAAGTCCTCCTTTCCTGAATACAAGAGGTATTGGACCATTTGGAAGTAAAATGTCTAACTAGCTCATGAATTCTGTGTGAGTTAAGGTCTGATTGCTTGATTTAATGATTCTTCTCACTGCAGGACTTGTGGCGACTAGATCTGAATACAAATGTGTGGGAGCAACTAAACCTCAAAGATGCTCCAAGTCCTCGGTCTGGTCACAGAATGGTAACATGTAATCCTGGTTCAAATTGATTCCATGCTTGAAGTTTTGTGTGAGAGATGGTAAAAATAAATAAGTACTGTCAGAGTTTTTTTTTGCATTTTTGCATTTTTGCATCTTCATTCCTAGTGGTAGTCTCTCATTATTTTCGCCTGGAATTAAATCAGGAATGTCTTCTTCTGTCTCTTCTGATTATACTTGTGGTGTCTTGATGAAGTCTTATGACTCTGCTCAATTGGATGGGTTGTGCAGGTGTTGTACAAGCACAAGCTCATCTTATTTGGTGGTTTTTATGATACTTTGCGTGAAGTCAGGTGATATTTCCCTGTGTTACTGTGATCTGGTTTGTGCTGTTATTCTAATTTGTTTCTTGACTGATCTATCAGAAGGAAAGCACCCATCTCTTGTTTCTGATGTTTTCCACTTCAGCATGTAACACAATGAGTGCAGGTATTTCAACGATCTTCATGTGCTTGACCTTGATGATTATAAGGTACTTGCCTCCTGTCCTAACCTGTCCAAGAATCCTCAGTATGTGGTGACAAGAGGAAGTGTTGTTGAAGCACACAAACAAAAGTAATGATAGCTTTCTTTCTTTGCCTTTTTTGCAGTGGCAAGAGATAAAACCAAAGCCAGGGGCTTCCTGGCCAAGTGCAAGGAGTGCCTTCCAGTTTGCAAGTTTACTTGATGAGGTATGCTCACATGCTGTTTACTTACTGCAGTCTGCACTGATTGCTAGAGTCTTGTAAACTTCAGTTTGGTTGCTCTCTTCTTTTCCTCTTTCCTTCTCTGCTTCTTTCTTTCTGTTTGTCTTCATAAATCTCATTGGCCATTGAGTTAGCTTCAGGCTCATTGTGTAAGTCAAAAAGATTGCACTTTGGTCACCTATGAATGTGCTAAACTCTGGGAAGCTCTGTTTGAAACTGCAGGTTTTCCTGTATGGTGGGTACTTCAAGGATGCCATGGCCGATAAAGATGGCTCAGAGAAAGGTGTTGTCCATGCAGACATGTGGACGTTAGATCCCCGGACTTGGGAGTGGAACAAAGTGAGTTCTGCAGTTTTAACTTTTTCATTTGCAACCAGCTCCTGTGTGATGAATATTTGCTGCAAAGTTGCTGAGATTGCACTGTTTTGTCTAGGTCAAGAAACTGGGAATGCCACCAGGGCCAAGAGCAGGGTTCTCTATGTGTGTGCATAAGAAGCGTGCCATTCTTTTTGGTGGGGTGGTTGACACTGAAGTTAGAGGTAAGACTAATCACTCTTCCCTGAGTAGTGCAAGAGTCAGATCTCAGATCCTAGTGAGAAAAAAAATACTTAAATCTTTGATTGCTCCCACTGTTTACTCCAGATATTTAAAAAGTGATCAAAGTTCCTTGGAGAGGGTGTGATGTGCTGTGTAGGAATGAGCAAAGTTTGTAGAAATTTTCTTTAAGAAGACAGTTTTGGTGTTTGTGAAGTAAATATATGCAGTAGTCATCACTCCAGATAGGTGAAAGTAAAGTGGGTTGGTTTGTGCAGAAGTATTGCAGAGTACATTCATAAATGAGATGTATGCATTTCAAATGGACAATCGCCGATGGTGGGTTTTATTGCTTGGACTTCTTTTCTTCTCAGGACTAGCCTCTGTGAATTCTGAAAGTATTTTTTCTTTTACCCACTCCTTTTGGTCTTTTGCGTGTCTTGTGCCTGTACCCTTTTTGAAGCCCACTGGGTCCTTGTTTGTTTGTTTTTTCGACCATTGTTTGTTATTCTATCTTTTCTCTTCTTATTGCACATACTCTTTTGTTATTTCCTTTTGTTTTCTCTCTACTGTTGTATTTGTTATTCCCCCCTTTGGTGTTAATTGCCAGCCAGTATCATTAGAGTCTTCCTGTTGCTTCTGGACTTGCAACAGAAACTCAGTACCATAGGGGCCAGTGGTTACAGTGCCCATATGCACTGTAGGGAGCTGATGAAGTCATTGAGGAAGTTGTGATGGATAAGTTGCTATCCTGACAATTGTCCCTGAACAAGTGAGGGACTGTTACTTTTGTTCATACTGCTAGTCTTATTGTGCTGCAGTTTTAGTTCTACCCTTTGTGTTTTTCTTCTTCCCAGTTCTTGAGTCCTTATCTGGAAGTCTTTCTTTGACTTCAAGGAATAGTTTAAGCCTTGTCCTGGCATGGGTATGGAGATTTCCTGATTCTCATGAGTTATGAATCATCGTGTGCTTATGCCCTGCCCCTAGTCCAAAATGGGTTTATGATCTTGAGTTTTCTGGGTTTGGAATACTTGTAACAACGGCTTGTCTATATAACTGATCAAAACTCAGAGAGAATCTGCCAAGATTTGGAAGAATACTTGAGGGTTTGAATCCTTGGAGAGACAGGTTTCTAATTTTGAATAAGCTTTTGGAAAACTTTTCAGACTAATGAGATCAGGTGCTCTCCATTTGTTGAGAACAATTTTGAGTTTGTTTCAGTGTTGATTCTTGTCAGGTATCCATTGGAGCTACGTAAATTGAAGATTCCAAAAGGCAAGGTACTTTGGTGGATGGACTTCATTACCGTATGTTATTAGTATTCAGACAGATTGACACCATGTTTTCACTTGCTGTGTGAAGTTTTCATGTGTCAGAATCTGAAGGCCTTTTAAGTCTGTTTTTATGTGTGCATAATTATTTCAGGGTTGTTAATGAGTTCAAAGCAAGAGTGTGGTCCTTGTCTTCCTTTTTTTTGTGTGGCTTGGAAGTTCTGTAAAAACTGGTAAAATCCCAGGTTTTATAAAATGCAGTTAGTACTTCTTCTCCAAGAGAAGTTTCGAAGTGCCGTAAGCTTCTTCTGTAAAGCTTCTCTGCCAGTCAGCAGTGTGACCTTCAGGTTGCTGAATTTGCAGAAAGATGCTGTCCCTTGTCAGAATTATTGGGTTTCCAAAGACTTCCCAGGATTAGTTTTTTCTACTGAATTTGGAGTATATGTAGTCAGGTTGTTAGGTTCTTCAGACTTTGTGGCCTTTCTATGCCTAATGTGGATTCCAGTTTTTCTTCCTAATTTGGAATATTACTAGTTGGTTTGTTAGGTTCTTACCACTTTTGTGGCTCAAGAGAGTTCTTCATAGCTGAAATGGTGAACTTAATTGGTCTTGTTGAGAGGAAAGGTTACTCTTTGTTTCTTTTAAATTGAACTAGAGGTTTGCATTAACAAAAGTAATATTCCTGGTTGGCATTTCTGCCTTTGGAACATTGGAAATCATTAATTCAAGGGCTTCTTCATCTTGAGTGGGGGAGCTTTCAAAGGCAACTTTTGTAATCAAAAGATCATACTTGTAAAATTTCTATGTTGTTTCTTTCCTCTTCCTTGATTTTCTTCTTTGTGCGACTCCTCCTTCCTCTTGGTTTGATCTACTATTTCTCTTTAATGTTTTGTTGAGCTACTCAGCTTCATCAGCAAGTCTTGGTTGTCACAGTAACTCAGCATGGTAGTTTAATTTCTGACATTCATCCTCACCCACTGCCTGGAGCTGATCGATGTCAGTGGGGATGTTATGATAGCCAGTTGCTGTTGTTGAAGGCTTAGGGTTTAGGAACACACATGTGGATGCTGCTGTTGTTCAAACCTCTCCTAAGTTGTTTTCTGTGTTTGTTGGGTTGGTCTCTTCTTTTTTCTTTCCGGTGATGCCTTGTCCCAATCTGGAACTTCTATAACCATGGGGTACCTCTCAATTGTGTTCAGCTTGACTTCAATCATAGGTTCTCAATGCTAGTTGACTCTTGGATGTTAGATTCATGACAATGGAAAGACCTTTTCTAACTGCAGTTCTGTTAAACATTATTATATCGTCTTGGCTACTTCAGAAGATTCCAAGTAGGATGATCATTGGTATGTCTCAACCTTGCAGGCAAGTTCACAGCTTGAAACTGTAAAGAGTGAGGATCTAAAAGGGGGAAGCAGACCAAAGCGTAAAGCCAATGGTACAGAAATGGTGGCCTCTCATGACCCAGATGTTGCTCCCATGGACACTGCTGATGATCAACTGGATGATGATGCTATTGTGGTGGATAGTGAAGGGCTTGCCAAGCGAATTGAAGGTACCATTCTTGATGAAGACAAGGATGTTGGTGAGGGGGATAATAGCAGGGAGTCAGAAGGTGACTCTGTAGCATCAAATCCCCCACCTGAATTGTTGGTCCCTGAGCCCAAGGTGACTCTTAAAACCTGGTGTGTCAAGTCTCAACAACAGGGTTGCTCTCATTGTCGTCCTTGCTCTACAGAGGCAATTTCCAATTCAATCACTTGATGCAGTTCATTATGCTTCTCAGTCCAAATTATCAATCCCTTGATTTTTTTAGCTTTGAATGCCATTTTGCAGGTAGTGAAGCCATGTGGCCGGATCAACTCTTCTATGGTGGTAGGTCGAGATACACTTTACCTATATGGAGGCATGATGGAAGTTGGAGACAGAGAAGTGACTCTTGATGATCTCTACACCTTGGACTTGAACAAGCTTGATGCCTGGAATCTGGTTATTGAGGCAAGTCCTTTTTCTGTACAGCAAACTTCCAAAACTGATAAAAAGATCTGCTCATAGTAAGATCTTAGGTGTTGTCAAGCTTATAAGGTTATTACTATTATCTGGTTGTTAATGACCACTTCTTCAAACTTCAGTTTTGTGCAGTTCTTTGAAATGTTGCAATTGATTATTCTGCCATCTAGTGTCAAGAAATTGCTTTTCTTTTTTTTTAAACCCAGTTAGGAGGTTGATATTGGTTGCCTACTATAAAAGTCTAAATTCTAGTTGGATGTTGAATTTTGTGGGCCCCAGGCTACAAAGACAGATTGGGTTGAACCAGATGATGATGATGACGATGATGATGAGGACGAGGATGATGAGGATGATGAAGATGATGATGAAGAAGATGAGAGTGGATCTGAAGAGGACGACGATTACATGGATGATGATGGTCATAAAGTGGGCACCTTGCAACTTAATTAACTTGTGCTAAGTGAAGTACTTTTTGTTCTGGTTAGGGCAGGAAATTCCTCCTTTATCATGGATTTCCTCACACCCATAGCTGACTATTCCAACCTACTGGAATGAAAGATCTTAAACAGCAGTAATCCCAAGTGCATTTTGGACTCATATCAGTGCCAACTTGCAGGTCAATAATGGAGGCTCAAGTTCAACTCGCTCAGCAGCTGAAGCAGCAGCAGCAGTTCTCAGAGGGGAAGGGAAGAAGCTTCAGCGGAAAGACAGGAAGGCAGAGATCAGTAGAATACGTGCTGAACTTGGTCTTGCTGACTCAGGGCGAACTCCTAATGTATGTTGCAGCCCTACCTTGATTTTCCCTGATTGCAAAATTTGAGGGTGTTTTGCATATTGAAGTGACATGTGTCAATTTGGATATGGCAGCCAGGAGAGAGTTTGAAGGATTTTTTTGCACGGACCAGCATGTACTGGCAGATGGCAGCATATGAGCATACTGCACATACAGGTAAGGAGCTCCGCAAGGATGGATTTGATTTGGCTGAAGGTCGCTACAAGGAGCTTCGCCCTGTCTTAGATGAGGTTTGTGTCTCCTTCTCTGTTCCTTCATAATTCAGTGATGAGTATGTATAGATTGCCCATTTTGTATTTTGTGCGTGTATCTTGATAATGCCAAAAATGCTTCCAGGATGGGCTAAACTCTCTATTTTCTCTCTTACCTTGTAAAAGAAGACTTCTCATTCTGTCCTATCCTTACTTCCAGATTTAGAGGCAGAGAGGTGTGTGTAAAAACTATTCAGCAAAGTGTGGGTTTTGCTTGGCAGTTGGAGAAGCTAGAAGCAGAGCAGAAGGCAGTTGAGGCAGAGGAGGCTAAAACTATGGCTACACGCAAAGGCAAGGAGAAAGGCAAACGATCTGGAGCCAACAAGAGGTAGGATCAACTGTTTTGCCAAGATATATACTTGGGCAGTTCTCACAAGACAAGGACAAAGAGGTCCTAATAGAGTTCAGCAGTTAAGTTAAGATACACTTAATGCAATGCCTTCAGATCTGAGAGTGTGTAAAGGTTGTGAAATGTTTAGCTGGAATTCAGAATGAGTTTTCTGGTCTGCTGTGACCATTTTTGTTGTTGCTTCGCAGCTGTGTGCTGCAATTTCAATCATTTACCCATCCTAGTGTGATGCTTCTTAGTAGATAGTGCACATGACTCCCTATGACCGGTAGTCGATGATGATGCTCTTACTTGGTAAACCTCACATCAGAAACAGGGCCCACATATCAGCCAGTCCTAGGGGTCCCATTCATTGCTGTTCCAATGCAGTCACACAAGAGGATAAATCCAACTGACCACTTTGTCCAATGGAGAGGTTGTGGATAAGTGGGTTGTAGTTCTGTGACTAGTTATGAGTGGTCACTAGTTTTTGCACTGGGTATTTCTGTGGCATCCATTTCATGACCCCTGGTGCAACAGCTAGTTTGTTTTCTATGGTATCATGTGTCAAATGATAAGGTAGTTCTTAAAAAGGCCCTTCATTTCCTGCCCATGCATTCGACAATAATACATGTGTTCTTTTGACCAAGTCATCGTCACAGCTTTTGCATGCTTTTGTTGCTTGCTTCCTTTTCTTTTTGTTTTCCCCTTCATGGAAGGGAACCTTCTGAATGGACTCCCCTTGCTTGGCATGTATGCAACTGAACTTACAGGTACTAGAGTGTTTCCAGTGTTTGGATTATGTGACCCAGCAGCCACCCACTGACCTGTGCACCACATCCATTGGAAAACCCAGCATGATGAGGTTGTGGATGAAATGCTGCATGAAGTTAGTTCCTGAAAAAATGAACTCTTTGTGACAATATGAAAAAACCGTGTTGTTCCATAGTCTCTCCCTTATTGGCAGAGTAGATTGGAAAGGAAAAAAAACTCATGAAATTAACCCCATGACCCCCTTGGATGCTGGGTCATTGCCACCCCTAATGTCAGGGGCTTGAATTGTGGGGACATTTTAGTGTCCTTTTTGGTTTGGTTTGATTTTTTTGCCATGATTTAAGGCTCATTCATTACCCATGACTTTCATGCACATTGTTTGTGTGTTTGGCCTTGGGTTTCCTCTCACCTCAAGATAAAAACAATTTATAGATTATCATCATCATCATCACCAATGGAGGTTTTACTCAGTCAAAACACATCAACTGGGATTTGGATTGTTGGGTTTTTCCAGTTTCAATCCACAAGAAGAAACAGATTGTTGGGTTTTTTCAATTTCAAATCACAATTTACAAGAGAAAGTAGAAATTCAGGTCATTGATTGAAGAAACAGATTGTTGGGTTTTTTCAATTTCAATGCACAATTTACAAGAGAAAGTAGAAATTCAGGTCATTGATTGAAGAAACAGATAGTTGGGTTTTTTTCAATTTCAACTCACAATTTACAAGAGAAAGTAGACATTCTTATTGATTGAAGAAACAGATTGTCGGGTTTTTTTCAATTTCAGCTCACAATTTACAAGAGAAAGTAGAAATTCAGGTCATTGATTTTACTTAGTACGGGTCTATTAGTGAGTGGTGCTCACACTAGATTGATTGCTGGGTTCAATAATGATAACCACTCTGGAAGGAGGGAGAATCTGTCCTTTTGGCCTTAGCAAAAAGCTACAAGTATGTACTACTAACTTACAACTCTCTTTGTTCATGACCAAAAGTTTCATGTTATTGCCATAACGCCTTCAAGGGGGGTTAGACCCTTACCCTAAACATAAAATTGAATCCTTCCTTAGCCTTTAAGAAAAGGGGGTCTAATCTAGTGTTGGGCCCGTTATTGAGTTTTTTAACCCAGTTATCAACTTGTGTATAGATAACCTTCCACCCAATTATTGATTTTTTTATAAAAAAATCAGTTAATAACCTAACCTCCTAGTAATAAATTTCAAATTTTAATAAACCACCCATATGACCTAATTGTCATCCAAGTAGGTTATCAATTTTAAAATGTTAAGCATGTTTATGATATTAAATAAAAATGAAAAAAAAGAATTTTTCAATTAAAAAAAACCCTTTAACCAACTTATAACCAGTAGAATAGCTGGGTTATCAATTGGATATTTGATAACCTACCCTTACACATATCCAATGGCTATTACCCAAAATATTGATAATGCACCCTTATGCATAGACCAGCAGTTATTACCCAAAATCCTAATAACCTCATTGGCACTCACTTTTAAATAATAAAATAAATGTAAATTAAATTAATATTTATTTTTTATTATTAAAAAAAAAACCCTACCCATTGGTTATGAAAAAAAAATCATTAACCAGCCAACACTGGTCTAATCCTTCTAACTAATCAAGATTGAAAGTTAATTACTTGTGAACTACCAAGTTAACCTCCGATTCTAGTCCCTTTTTTATTCATAAAAAATGTATCTATGGTTCTGGTTGTAACACATTAAATAGAACGGGGAATCTGGGTCCTTTAATATCAGTATTGATACCAGTACCATATACCCAGGTTGCACCCTATAATATCAACACAACACTGATATACATACATACACATACATATACATACATACATACTTCCCTCCAATTACACTAGCAAATAAATGGGGGCATGTCTTTTCATAGTAATGAAATTAGGATATGAATTTCAAAGGCCACCAAGCATTTAATGCAATTCCACCATTGCTGGAGCAAAAGCCAGTTGACCTGCAATAAGTAAATGGGTTTCAATGTTCCAACTCCCAATTCTGAGATGAAACCAGCACCCACCAAAACAACCATCCATTGGATGCCCATTATGACTCAGTTTGTGGATGAACATCCACCTGAGTTAACATCTGGTTTCACCTTGGTAACTCATTCTGTCAGAAGTTAGGTCCTTATATATAGTAGTAACATAGGTAGGAAATATACCATCTATGGTCCATAGTATGTATAGTTTCATACATAGTTTATAAGGGCTGGTTTTTCACCACCTACTTACTCACAATCCACAAGCATACCGTCCACTGGATAACCATGTTTTGACTCGGTTCTGGATGAACACCAACATCACAACCATGGTTAACTAGGGAATCGGAACCCAACAGATAACTGTTTCTCAATCACTTATCATCCATCCTTCATGGGGCACTAATGGGTGCTGGCTTACTAGGTCCCACTAAATGTTAATGACAAATGATTTGGGTTTTTAAAAAATTAATTTTTTAATTTTTGGAGCACAAGAGAAGAACCAACCTAACAAGCCATTGGCAACCCTCAAGTCAAGCTCATCGGCAGAGGGCAGGCAGGAGTTTCCCCTACACACACCACTGGGTTTGAACTTTTGAATCACTGGGTTTCAAAAACCCAGGATGACCTTTTCTGAGGTCCCAGGGATTGGCTATGCCTGTGAGTCATTACAGCATCTCCAACGGTGCTCAGTGTGTGACTCCAGAGAGTAAAATTTATTGCGAAAAAGTCAAAATGTGCCGGTTTAACTCAGGAAATTGGTTTTTCTGCACCAAATTCGCGCAGCGTGCCGTGGCTGGTAAATGGCGCAACAGAGTTGTGCACCTCCCAAAAAGAGTGTAATAAATTGGGACCTAACTGCAGCTCAGTATTTCTGATTGGTCGATCATAATGATTGGTCCCGGTTGTTGGCTTTTAGTAGTCCTCACCTATATGTAGTTCCAGTTACAGTTTTATTGGTGGGGTTGCCCCCAAAAAAAGAAAAAAGCTAAACTTTAGACATTTCATTTTATTATCCAGAGTGACATACTGAGCACCGGTGGAGATGCTCTTACCCCTGGGGTTTTGGGTGCCACTTTTTGTTCAACTGAAACAGCAGTTGAAGAGTATCAAATCTTCAGCAAAGATTTTTGCCTAAATATTTTTGTCAGCACCAATTTGTTTCTGCCAACTTCTAAAAGGGGGGCAAAAAATCCAATAAAAACTTGATGGCCAGAACCATCACCCCAAAGACAAATGGGAAGGCCAAAGAAAGGTCAAAAGACGCACAGCCTGCAAGAACCAAAGAAAGGAAAGAGCTAGTGGGAAAGTGATTTCACAAGTCTAGACTTTTTGTTTTTTGTGTGGAAAATTACAAACTATTGACATTATGTAATACCGTACATTTTCCACATTGACAAAACAAATAATTATTATTTTTTCAATAAATTAATTCGTTTCTAAAAGTTGAAATTATTAAATTTTCTATTATTTATTATGATATTGTCATATGAGTAAGTGAAATTATTCAGAGTGTGTAGCCTATGATAGTTGTGATGATTTTCAACATGTCAACTTCCTATTTTCACAAATTTTGGTTTCACTATTTTGACGATTATTTAATCACAAATCTGACCTTAGTGTAAGGTAGTGCTTTTCACTATTTCTCCAAGAGGAAAGCACTTGGAGAAATTTCCTTGTGTATAATATGGAAGGCGCCTTATATCCATGAATATAGGAGCGATCTTACACCTATTCCTTAAGAGAGTGAGAGGGAAAATTTTACTTACTTTGAGGTGTAAAATCTTTCCCGCCCCCAAGAAGTAGGTGGAAGAACTATCCCTTCCTATATGAGTAAGGCTTGACGTCAAGGGCATTACTAGAAGAAGAGCTCACTTCTTGTAGTGTCCTCGATCGAGGGGTGCTACAAAATGTAAAGATTTATTGAAAATTTTCAATGGATGATATTATCTAAGAAATCACAAGGTGGATCATCTACAAGGTTTTTTTTTTAATAAATAAATGAATAAATAATAATCCTTGATAAAAAAAAATGGGGGATATCCCCCAAAAAATGAAAGCTACTTCCCTATGACAAAAGAGCCCTTCCAAGGTCAAATTTATGCTTTAAAATGTGCCATCCAAACACACTAGTAAATACGTGTTAAGGTTTGTCTCGTGCTTTATGATGGGTAAAGCCCATGGGTGAGGAACATACATTCTCAAAATGTGGGACCGAACTTGGCTACCTCCTCATCCTTAGACCCCTTCTTTTGAGAATGCCCCCGCACCCTTGGGCTTTACCATGTGAAGGGTGGAAGGTCTCTTCAATGGATGAATTACATCCAAAAACTAGATGAGTAAAGTTTTCCAAGTGAGGTTTTGAGCCATGAATATGAGAATGAACTCCGTTAATTCTTCTCATAACCGACCAACTCACCCATTGATATATAGAACCCCTTTACATGTGTTAAAGGAATTCGAATGAGAGGGTGTTGGTAGCAATCTCTATTATGATGATTGTTCATTCACATGGCATCGCCCCAATTCTATGTTCCCTAGTTCTCGATTGTTTACTTGTGGCTTTGGGAGAGCACCTTTACTTCTATCATTTATTCAATGACTTTCAATAATTTATTCAATTATGGGGCCATAGCCACACACACACACACACAAGAAATCAATATAATGGTTACTCAAGAATTCAATGAAACTATCATTGTGTAAAAAAAATCAAAATCATTAATATTCTTCATTTCTACTCCAACTCATATAAAAAACTTCGTTGAACTAAAAGTAAACAAAATGATAATTGACACCAAAAGCCATGTTGATAGATTTCATTTCTAAATGAAACATCTCAACTTCTTGATTGTGACTAATAATGTCATTTTTGACATGCACTATGCCCAACCTTGCAACAATAGATTACATGATAGATTCATCAACAACAAGTTTGACAAGCTAGTATCAAAATATGTTAAGATGTTTAATGAAATAGGAGGTCTAACTTTGAATTTCACAATTTTAGAGTTCTTCACATCAACAAATTAAACACCTGATGGCACAAATCATAACCTATATCTTGTAAGACAAACATCAGATTATAGGAATCCACAAATGTACATAGCAATGAAACAAATCATAATAGAGATAAGGAGAGAAGCTCATATAGTTGGCATGTATAAAAAACCATCTTTTTTTGCCACCTATAACATAAACATTGTAAGCATACCAATAAGTGACTTGACATCTTCCATTTGAAATAAGTTTTCAATCAAATACTTTGTAGGAAAACTTTTTAAAAATCTCAACTCTTCAAATGTATTTTGTGTTGAAACCTTGTTATGACATCTACCACCAATAGTTATGTTCTACAATTTTAGTGGATTAACCCATTTGAACTAAAAGAGTGTTAGTCTTCAACAATATCAAGAACCACTTTGTTGGGAATAATATCTCATGTTGGAACAAAATCCTCATGGATGTAATCTTTGTCACAAAGATCGTTAACAAGTTTAAAGTTCTCCTCTACAATAAAATCATCATAAAAATGATCATAAACCTCACCATTGCATGCAATTGCAAAATTTTCTTGAATTCCTTCCTCTAACAAAACAACAATTACAACAAAAAATTGATCGTCAAATGAACTATTAATTGCCATTGCACCTTGATTCATGATCAAAACAACTAGAGAAGGTTCATTAGCAATAAATGATTTCACCATATGAGATATAACTAAAAATGACTCCTTCATAAAAAAGATTTTTTGTAGAAGGCTCTTTAGTAAAAGAGTTCATCGTAAAAAAAAAATCAATTTAAAAAATGGTTGCAAAAGGCATGGGATGCTTGACTTGAAACACAACAAAAGAATTGTCACATGTTGCTTGTGAAAGATGTAAATCATGATATCACCAATGTTATCAATGGAGAAAATGATATGAACCCATTTTATAGCATTTTTAATGAAATTAAATGCTCAAATAAATTTGTAACATCCTCCATGGTGAGACAATGATGAAAATATTACAATTACATACACCTATGCTTTTAAAAATAAAATTTCCAAATGTAATTGACAAAATTGAAAAACAACATAATCACAACAAAACAACACACAAAAGACAAATGATTGTAAACACATAATGATCACACTACATCTAATGAACAATTAATGAAACCTTGCCAATCGTAAATAAACCAAAGCACCCAAAAAAAGGGAATACAAATAACAACATGACCCACATCCAAGAAGACAAAAGAACCACCTAAGAAGGTGAACCACAAGGGAACATTAAGTTCTCGAACCTCTTCTTGTCATGAGAAGCATATCAAATAATGAAAGGGAGGACCTCCTGAAAGGAAGCCTAGCCTAAAAGAACTCTCACCTATGGCAATAAAATGTTTCAAAATAGAGACCACCTGCACATGATTTAACACCACTTACACCCTCTCCCTATAATTGCACACAAAACTAAGAAAACACGGCCTTTAATGCCCTTTGCTCCCCATGCCACATTGATACATTGATGGAAAAACATGTCCACTTGTTGGTTTAGACATCCAAAAACCTCTACAATTAGAAGGAAAAACATGTCCATAGATAATTGATCGTGATAAAAACAATCCTTTGCCCTAACTGCAACTATCATAACAACCCCACAAAACCAAATAAACTTGAATGGGGTCAACAATGACCATGTCTACCAATGTGCGGACATCATCAATTGATAGCACAATGTTAATTCGATTGTGCAAAACTGCAAGGTAAGGGGCAAAAGAACATGGGTCTACTATCGCAAGACCTCACATTTTTTGTAATGGATGTGAAAGCATCTTGCATAACATTATGTGAAGTCATCCTCTCCCCACCATGTGCACAACAAAAAGGTGGATCCTGATAGGATCCAAAGGTTGGCTCCAAATGCAATGTGACACCCCAAGGAGTAAAGGATGGGAAAGACCCAACTTAGTGTGTAATGCAATGGAAAAATATCTTAAAGTAGGAGGAAAAAAGAACAACTAAACGGGTTAACAAACAAATGCCTGCACCTAGTCATGCACACAACTTCAAGCACTTCAATGCAAATCAAAAAGTAAATAAAAAAAGATGCTAATAAAAAAATGTTCATGCAATCTCTCTCAAATACTCTCTTAAAGGTGATTTGCACCTCAATTTGCATATGCAATCAATCCAAAAACACAATCACTATACAACATCAATCAAAATACAAAAAAAAGAATAGGAAAAAATATATTAAAAAATCTTTTTGTGCAATTTGCACTCTAGGGGTAAAAAAAGAAAAAAAAAAACTTGATTCTTTATGCAACAAAAGTCCCTTACTCTTGGGTATACCATGGTATGCAGGTCAAGTTCCTTGGGCTATGCCCTTGGCACCCTCCCTTTGTACCACAATATACGTTGGGGCAAGGGACTTGCCCTATAGAAGAAAAAAAATTGTTGTTTTCTTACCAAGAGTGAGAATAGAGACATATGGTGTATGCAAGAAGACTTGGTTGGGAAGAGGGTTTAAAGGTCTTCAAAAGTGACTTCTCCAATTGCAAATGTTGTTAATTGCTTGCTTGGTTTCAGGGATTTGAATTGCACCCAATGACCCCATCTGTTTGATTCACTGGAGGTTGAGACTTGAGACTGAGGGTTCAGAAAGCAGCTCCCTCTAGTATTAGTATTTGTCAGTATGCTAAGTCAGTAGTACTAAGTACCAAACAATATTTCTCTCTGAGCACAATTTCTAGGATCATGGTTGATGTCATCATGATGGGTGATGTCATGTTTACAGCACCTCTTCATTGTTTGGCAGCAATGGCAGCAGGAGCAGCAGCAACAACAACAAGAGGAGCAGCAGCTGCAGCACAGCTTCTTCCTCTTCCCAGTCCACCTGAAACCCTAAAATGGAGGTCTGGCTCATCAATCCAACAGATTTGGTGTGGTCTTCCTGACCCATCAATCAGGAGCTGATGTTTTCAACTGATGATCATGGGTCAGACTGGATCCACAATAAAACTGTAGTATCCAAGTTAAGAGTGACTTCCCCCAAAAAATTAAACACAAGGACTTTCTTCCTCTTTATATATCCATCCATCCCATGCCCTCCTCTTTACACCTCTAACCAAACTTAAAATGGCATGAAAGCTTCATGCAAGAAGAAACTAAATAGCTCCAGAAAGCAACAACAAAGCTGTTGCAAGAAAACGACAAGAAAAAATTACTATTTGCTCCAGAAGTACTAACAAAGGTGGTGCAAGAAAACTACAAGAAATTTTTTCTATTAGCTCCAGAAGTACTAAAAAAGGTGGTGCAAGAAAACTAGAAGAAAATTACTATTAGCTCCAGAAACTACTTACCAAGGTGGTGCAAGAAAAGGATCAGCTCCAGAAGTACTTAACAAAGGTGGTGAAAGAAAAAGATTCAGCTCCAGAGAAGTACTTAACAATGGTGGTGCAAGAGACAATTTCATTTCCAGAAGTACTAGCAAAAGGAGGTGCAAGAAAAAAATACCATCAGCTCTAGAAGTAATACAAAAGTGGTGCAAGAAAACTACCTATGAGCTTCCAAAAACCAAGAAAGGAGCAAGAAACAAAATCAGCTACTGAAAAAGTAAGAAAAGTGAAAGAAAGATGAAAGATCCAAATGTAGTCCACAAGGTGTGCACTATAACATCATCCAGAGGTAAATTGTGCATACAAGAGATAAGGTAATGAGGAACTAAGAAAAAGAGTAGAACAACAACCCATCACAAATCCCATGTCTATCCTTGAATATTGTGGTGGCCAGCAAAAGGAAACAGCATGTGTCTAAGCTGACAGAGAGCACAAAGGCTCACATTTGACATAGAGCAAAAAAGCAATATCAGTCCCAAGATGCAAAAGTAAGCTTTCTTTTTTTTATTTTCGTCCAGGCCATGGTGGTGGCAGCTGGGGACTTATACAAAATTTCCAGAGGAAGAAAAACCCACAGCCTACCGGCCTGTGCTAGTCACTGGACTGGACTCAAGTGACTGCTGTTGTGATGCGTAAATGGCGCTTTTCCATCGTCTTCTGTCAATCTCATGAGATAACCTCCCCATTCCACCCCACAAACTGCGTATGTGTATTGTACAGAAGACATCTAGTATCTGAAGAGAGAGAACACATCAGATTACTCAGTTCTGAGTGATGATGATTACCTACTCAGTGCTGCCGGCTAAAGGAACCCCCTCGTACTAAAACTCCACACTTAAATATCCTGTGAACAGGGGAATTGGGGAAAACAGAAACTTTGTAAACCAGCAAAGATCTGCAGACTCTTTGCAGCCCAAGAACTTCACAGAATACTTCCATCTTCCCCTCTACTAAGTCTGGCACACAGGCACCTGCCTACTCTGTTGCATCCTGGTGCTGCAAAATTGGGAAAGGACCAACTTCCCTGTCCATTCCCCTCAATCTGGATATTGCTTTCAGCCTGTATGTGAACTCTAACTGTGAATGAAATTGCTGTACACTCAGCTGACAATCAAAGGATCTCTCTAACACTTTTTCCCTGTGACACACAAATAGGTAAGAGAGCTCAAAACAAAGAGATGATGATCTCCTTCTCCTACCCTGTTGTTGAATGAACTGCTGGAAAATTAGCCACCCAAAACATAGGTAGGCTGTTAAAGTAGCTAGCTGGTGGTATCCTCTACCATCCCACCCTGTGATGTCTCAATCGCCAAGTCTCTGACACTATCTATCTCTTCTGTTCCTGTTTTAGCTTGTGGTGCTTCCTCGACAATTTTCTCTACACTCCCAGTTGACGATGGTTCATCTGCTGAAGATCTCAACTTCATCATCTTGGTACTGTTATCAGAAAAATCACTTTCACTGACACTTGAAGTAGAGGATCTTACACTGCCACCATTGGGTTGCTCAGCTACCTTACTAACACTCTTTGTCTCAACTGCTGCAGCAGTCTCAATTGACTGCTTTTGCTGATCAAAAGTCTGATCCAAAGTATGGATTAGCTCATTCTCATTGCCCAGTGTCCGCATCCCTCCCTGCAAATTTGAAAAACTTGAGACACTTTTCAACAGCTCAATAACCCTGAACCCTGAACCCAACTCCATTTCATCCCTAAACCCTCTGATGACAGTAATTGGGAAAGTTCCAGAATGCATCCTACTATCACCAATCAGTGTGAGAGGGCTTTTCACCAGATGACCAGTTAAGCGAAGGCTACTGAAAAGTATACCTGCTGGTGCTGGTTATGGTGCTGCTGCTGCTGTTGGCCCTGTTGTCTGGCTCGTTTGTCTTGCAGTGCTCTTTGTCGATTTTCATAGAATTGGAAGTCATCCAGGATAGATGTCTTGGACAAAAAGCTCTTGAAAATATTCAGCATGCCAATTGCCTGTTCAAACTTGACCTGGCAACACAATACCAGAAGAGCACTCACTAGTTGAAACACATCACAATCTTTTAGTCTTCAAAACAATCATATGACAAACTGAAGCCACCTCATGAAAGAAATGTGCTCTGAACATTCTGACAGAAAGCATGGAGTCCCCTGTCTGAAATGACATGTTAGATTGTGGCTCCCACAGACTGCACATGTACTCTAATGCCTTAAGAGAAAAACCATGGATTATGATGTTGCAGGGAGAATATATATATACTGCTCACAAACTACTGGCAAGTCTTGTGGGACTATTGCTACCTCTTGAGTGTCTCTACTATTTGTCACAGGCTTGTTGTCATTGTTCTCAAGAATTATATGCCGGAAGTGGCAATTAGGAATGTCCTTGATGATGTGCCACTTTACTGGGAAGCATCCATTCCACTTGTCTTGCTGCCAGTACTCGACACTCTTCCCAAAATCAACAGGGCCAACCATCTCCGCCACACCACAGAACTGCCCACTTGCATTGACCTGTGTGAAGGCAGAACAGAAAGCAACACACAGAGAGTTGGAAAAAGACTATAAACTAATAAAAAAACTGCAAGCACTTGTGATTTTGTCTGAGGTCACAAATAAACGCTAGTTGCATTCTGATCCATATCATGCTGACACATTTAAAAAGAGTTCATTGAAAAGAATTGTGCGGCGCCACCCAGAAATGGCCTTACTGAAAAGAAGAGAAAGACAGGACAGCTCCCGGGCTTCCCACTAGCCACCTTGTTCTGAGCTTCCAGGAATGCTGCATCTAATCTTTTATTCCCAGCAGGAGTGCTGGCCCATACATTGTACTTTATGCTCTTATGTACATCATCTTCACTGTAAGATTTGATTACAAAAAACTTTGCATGCTCATAGTTGGTGACAAAATCAGGTTGATTGTATTGCTCTCTGTTTACAAGAGCACCGAGAGCTGCTGCCTCACTGTTCACTGGTGAGCTTGCTGCTGCTCCCTGTCCTCGGGCATGCCTCAATATTCCAGGTGCCACCCTCTGGTTCCTCAATCTTGTGGTTCGAGGGCCCCTGTTTTGTTCATTAAGAAAATCAAGTGCTCCATTGTTGCTGTTATTGTTCAGAGATCCACCACCTCTCCCTCTATGCTTTCCCTTGTCAATGTTGATCCAGCCGCTGCCACGACCATTTAGTCTTGCTTCCAATACATTGCCTCCGCCACCACCACCACCACCATGGCCTGCTCTTGCTGCTGCACCAATAGGACCATTCATAACTCCTGCAAGCTGAGGATAACCCCTTGCAAGTGCCCCTGGTCCAGGACTGGATAATGCTAATGCTGACTGAGGCCACTGCTGAAGTGGTAGGGTCTGAATCTGTATCCAGTCAGTACCACCGTCATCCCACCAAAACCCACTCCTCAGTATCTCAAGAAGAAGCCTTTCAGAATATGCAGCCACAATTTTATGATTGGTTTCCATCAGCAAATCTTCATCAGCTGCAAACTGCTACTCTACGTACTTCTTTCACCTACAAAGCCTTTAACAGAGCTCTAAGCTGAATGCATTGATTCTAGGCATATATATAGCTTTGCATTATGCCAGTGGTCTTCAGAATGGCAAGAGCACTGCATATACCTGCAAGGGAGCAATGGGTCTCAAAGGTTGGACAGGTATGCCTGACACAGCTAATTGTTGTGATGCAACAGATTGTAATCCCGCTGCAATTTGAGGTCTTTGAAGGCCCTCCGTGATTTTGGTAACTTCAGCCCAAGAGGGAGCACTGGCTCTCAAGCCCTCGTAACGCACATCTTGAGGACCAGGAGTGTTTATTGCAATTGGTAAAACACCTCGTGCATATGGTCCGTGGCAAGGGATGAGAGTGACACTAGAGAATCCAGCAGGCCTTGGACCAACATTCCCATTTGATAATGGTCCACTAGAAGCATTCACTCCTGGAGGGTTTGGCTCCCTTGCTCCTCCTGGTGTTGAAAGTTCGACCCCTGGCATTGCTGGAGGTGAAGGCAAGTACTGAGCACCTGGTGATAAAGGTGCCTGATATATGTGATTTGGATACTGGTAGGCTGCCTGAGGACCATAGAGCTGACCATCAGCTCCAATTGTAGGTCCAGCAGTCCCTGGAGAATATGGACTGTAAGGTTGCTGTGAAGGATATCCAAACCCAGTGGCTTGGAGGAAGACTGAGCCATTGTCACTGTAAACACCCTGCTGCATCACCAGACCACAAAAACACTGGAATTGGTGAAACTCCAATCTCGTCAATGACAGAGCCCAAAAACATGTGTGGGAAGTGTTCACAATCTTTCTACATCCAACACATGGAGCCAATGCATATAAGTATCAAGCAAAAGTACATTACTTACCCTATTTTGTTACCAGCAAACGAGATTTAGTGTACAAAGCAGGTGGGAGGGGAAGGGGGGTTTTTGGAATAAGTAACATACAGGGGACTGAAGTTCCCCAGCATCAACACCTGCATATTGAGGATAGTCATCCCATTCACCTGCCATTGAGAATTCAGAGAAAGAAACCCATGAAAAGAATGGGAGGCACACTCAAAGAATCTATAATGAAGGAAAGTATGCACATGAAAAAAAATTCCCAATGTAGCAAAGTCCATGGCAAAACAAAAAGCAGCTGCTTATGAAATTTGAGGGTTTGAAGTTGCGCCCGGGGGGGGGGGGGGGGGAAAGCAGGGGGGCTGCTAGGGGAATTCTCACCACCACGAGCATAGTCATAGACATAAGCAGAGGGATAGCCATTAATGTAGTACACGCCTGCATCCATGGATCCTTCCTGTGTAGTAGCATTGGTGCTTGCTGCATTGCCACTCCCACCTGATGCTGATGCATCTCGATTCCCATCTGGAGAATTCCCATCCTGGCTAGGAGGCAGCACCTAAATTCACACACTTACAGCTCATTAAAGCCTCAAATTGCAGTCCTAACCTAGGAATAGAGAGAAAACACAGACTTGCTCATATTGGAAAATGGCAGAATCCCACAACACAACAACCCCAGGAAACTGATTTGTGTGCTTTGGAACAACAACACAATGATCAATGGTTTTGCACAGGCCAAAGGGTGCAGTCTCTCATGTTGTTCAAAGCTCTAAATCCAGTCCCGACTGATGTCCCCTCAGATGTCCAAAAAGTCAGCTGTGGTTTGTGAATGTCATGAAAGCAGCATGCTACTGCTCCTGATTTTAGTAGTACAAAATCTACCACGCAGAATGATGTAGGTACCTCAGAAGTGGCAGTGTCACCACCACCAGCTTGAGCGACTTGTGTGTTGTCCATCTTCAAAGTTTGCAGAAGTTCACTAACATCTGAAAATGGGTAATCAAAGTCAAGAAGATAAACAGCAGCAGCAGCAGCAGTCTAGGTTGTGAAACTATCAGAGACTGGAAGCAGGCCCAAAAGACAGTTCATGGTCAGTACCTTTTTTCTCCTCTTGTCAGAGAGAAAATCTCTCACAGACCCAACTTTACTGCTACCACAAAAGCTTCAAGGAGATTGATCAATCAAGGGACATGGGTAAAGAGGTGGTGGTGCTTTCTTGGGGCAAGCAAGCAAGACCACAGATGATGATGAATTCATCCGATACCCCAAATTTGGTTTTTGATGCTCTTCTGACCATCATCATCCCCTCTCCTCCTTCTGATCATCATCCCCTCTCCCCTCTTCTGATCGTCCTCTCCTCTTCCCGCACCAACTATCCACCACCCTAGTGGGATAGGATGCTGCTGAGGAGATGGAAGCAAGCAATGAGATACGAGAGTAAGAATTACTACTGGGTACACAGATATCCAGGTCTTCGATGTCCAAACGGGGATCAAGAACTTCTTGCTGTTGTTGGAAGTTCCTGTTCCGTTAGTGGGCCGCTTGATGCTTCCCAATAAGTCTTCTGATCATTTTCTGTGGCAGCTGTTTTCTATATGTAACTACTATGAAGCACGAAATGCAGAAGGAGTGGATAACTAATCGTCAACAGCTGCTGCTGCAAGGCTTGCTTTGGTTTCAAGCTCCGTCTGCTTAGGAGGAGAGTTTCGAAGAAGAAGAAGAAGAAGACAGGTGGTTCTCTCTCTCTCTCTCTCTCTCGTTCCAGTCACTTTGCAAGCTTTGCTGCATCGATGCTTGGGTTTGGGACGGATTTTCTACTACACCCTTATGAGTAGCCGCGTCATGCTCTGAGACAAAGTGTTGTGCGAACGGATTCTGGCTGTGATTCTTAGAGAGAGAGAGAGAGAGAGTAGTAGTAGTAGTAGTAGTAGTAGTAGTAGTAGTAGTGTTGGAGCAAACAAGCTCCCGGCCTTCTTCTTCTTCTTCTTCTTGTGATCATGTATTTACGAGTTCGAGAGAAGCTGTTCTGGAAGAGCTTCTTCTTCTTCTTCGTTGTTGAAGACAGATGACTTCCTAACTACAATGCCAGGAGAATAGTACGTCTCTGCAGCTGGTCGTACTCTTGCACAACAACCAAGCTCCCCTCTCGGACTTGCTCACCAAGAAGTGAAGCATGGGTGTTCCCTATCTCTCCCTCTCTCTCAAGAAACTTGTTGCGCACTACGCACGATGTGAAACAAGAGAGGAAAAAGTCCATCCTGATCAATCAAACCGGTTTCGGCACGTAAAAACAAAAGGATACGTTCGGTGGGCTCAGCGACTACCGCCATCTCTCTCAGGCGAGACTCGCCCAAGATCAGGGTCACCCACAGCCTTCTGCAACGCTAAAAAACGTCTGCAACCCAGCTAGCTCTTCGGACGAGTGTCCCCTTCCCTCCTTACAATTGCCACAAAAAAAAAACACACACACACACACACACACACAAATATATCTCAGCTCCTCCGTTCACGTCCTTCCTGCACGCACTTCTCTTCTTTGGTACACGCCTCTTTCCACAAAGAAAGAACGTGACCCAACACTGCTGTCTGTCAATTCAACGCCTCTCTCTCTCTCTCTCGGACCCAACACTCCGCCACTCCCGCGGTCTTCTTTCTTTCTCCTTCACAAGCTCCCAAAATGCAAAACTCTACAAACACATCCCTCCCCAATCTCTCTCTCTCTGTGCCGCTATTCTTCCACCGTCTTGATCACAACCAACTTGCTACAATTACTGGCCCTCCTCCTCCTCCTCCTCCTCCTCCTCACTTCACCACTCTCGCCAGGATCTTCGTCGACACCATCCCCCCGACTACCTCCTCCTCCTTCTTACCGATCCCGTTCAAACTCTGCGATCAAAGCATCAAACGAAGCCCAGAAAGCAGCGCACCTCCAGGGGCCTGATGTCGGAGACGACGACGACCACAACGACCCACGAGAACGACGACGACGGAGGAGGCTTCCGGAGGCTCCGGAGACGAGAACAAAGCGCAGCGTCGAGAGCAGTCTTCAGGCAGCAGCAGCAGCGACGCGGCACAAGCGCCCCGCCCCCCGCCCGGACCCACCAACCCGCGCGGGGGCGCTGCCCGCCCGGCCGCCCGCCCTTTTTTTGCCTCCAATGAATACGTATTTTAAAACGTATACACCACACGTATGTACCTAAGTATTAATGTTGTACGGCTTCCTTTTTTGGTATGTATTTTCCAAATACGTATGTATTAAAATGTATGTATGTACGTAATTTATGTATGTATCTCCTCCTTGAATGTTGTACGGCTTCCTTTGTGGGTATGTATTTTACAAATACGTATGTATTTATGTATGTATGTATCTTCTCCTTGAATGTTGTACGGCTTCCTTTGTGAGTATTTATTCATCAAATACGTAATATACCTACTTTTTTTCGCCAGTTTTAGTTCCGTATTTACTTGCTATTAGTTTCGCCATTTTTAACATCCGTATTTACTTACTATTAGTTTCGCCAGTTTTACGTCGCTATTTCTTGCTTTACCATTTAGTGTCGTTTCGCCAGTGGCGTCACTGCCGCCGTCGATCTAGTGAACTGAGCTGTTAGTGGTCAGGATCTGACGAAGACATAATACGAACAAAACACGCAGTCGGGAGGGGACCAACTGAGAGACGTTCTTTCCTTTTTATTATTAATTAATTAATTAATTAAAAATTAAATGCACACCTGCCCGGAATTAATTACAAAAGTTTTGCCACTCTTCATCATTTGAGGGCTGGTGGGGGGGGGGGGCAGTTTTGGGGAAGGGTTTTTTTTTTTTTTTTTTTTCGGGCAGGACTTCAAGGTTCCTAAGAGTCTACTACCTACTCATGTACCATGTTATTGGTGAATTTAGGGTTACTAGTAGTCTTTCCTTCTCCCCCCACCCAAATTTTTTTTTTGATTTAGGTGGATTGGCAATCATCCATAAGACAATTTAGCCAAATCTAGCTACAATAAACTATGAAAGTTTTTTAAAAATTAAGTACCCTTCTATATTTATGGCTACCTACCTATAGTCTTGCAATTTTTAAATAATTAATTTTCACTGAAATTTTGGCAATTGAGAAACTCAAAAATAAAATAAAAAGTTAGGGTTACTAGTAATCTTTCTCCTTTTTTTTCCACCCCCAATTTTTTTTTTTTAATGTAGCTAGATTGGCAATCATTCATAAGATAATTTAGCCAAATCTAGCTTCAATAAAATATGACAGTTAAAAAAAATATTAAGCATCCTTCTATATTTCCAACTAGCTACGTATAATCTTAACAATTTTTAAAGAATTCATTTTCCTTTGAAAAATTGGTGATTAAAAAACTCCAAAAAAATCACCATTTGGAAACTAAATTTCATCATTTGGCAAATTTGTATTTTAAAAGGAAAACAAAACAAACAAACACTATCCCTCATCACTAGGTAGTATGGTTTAAAACAACAATTTATTTATGGCAAATCTTTTTTATGGGTTCATTTTGTTGGTTTTATATATATAAGACATTAAGGGTACATGAGTGAATGGGCATAATAAGACTTGGAGAGAAGAGTTTTAATGGACAAAATTTTGACTAAGTTATCTAACCCTAAACATGCAAGGAAAACAAAAAACAAAAGAAATATTATAACTAGCTTAAGAAAGACTAATGCCTAATTAACATTTTTTTTTCTTCATAGAATCAATTTGATGAAAAAACAAAAAGAAGCATCAATGATAAAATGGGTGTTTTTTTGTATAAATCAAATAGAATCTTAATTTTTTGGACTTTCATTTTTCATTTTTCATTTTTGTGATTTCTTGTCACATTTTGTTACTATTGAAATTGGTATTTAAAAAGTATCTCATTTTGTGAAGTTGAAGATTTGAACCTTTACATTTCCTATTGTAACCGAACAAGGGGTGACAACACAAAAATCCTATGATTGTGCATTTTGTGTGAATCCCATAATAGCTGATCAGGGCTAATACAGCCGCCTACTTCATTGATGAGGGCGGCGGATCTTATCTTCTTTTGAGGAGAAGTTAGTCCTGATTATGCATGGGATGCATGGGAGAATAGCTATTT
The DNA here is from genome assembly GCA_963920785.1 of Sphagnum contortum. NCBI lineage: Eukaryota > Viridiplantae > Streptophyta > Sphagnopsida > Sphagnales > Sphagnaceae > Sphagnum > Sphagnum contortum. The sequence continues at coordinate 4,092,395 of OY987288.1, forward strand.
GGCTGTTTGGGATGAGTTATGCAGGAAGATGACGACGAGATTGATGGAGTGGAGCGGCACTACATTGATGAGTTATGGAGGAGGATGTGGCGACGGAAAGATGTAGAACGAGGCAGACTTGAAGAGGAAGCCAGAGCGGGAAACTGGAGAAAAAGAACAGAACGGATAGAGAAAGGGGGTTGTGCGGGAGGTCTGAGGGGATGAAGCTCTGAGGATAACTAGAGACAGAGGAGGAGAAGGCGTGATTTTGGGGTGACTGTTGGAAAAAATCTGGTGGAGAAGGGAAATGATATTATGTCTGGTGATGAATAGATGGAGATGTAGAGGTCTTTATAGTGTAGAAGAGCCTGAATTTTCAGTCCTATGTTTTTGTGTCATGGAGAGTTTGGCTGGTTGTTGAGATTGTCCGCTGCGCCAGTGACTTAGCCAAATAGGAACTTCTCGATTTTTTATGAACATAAGATAAGAGGAAGCTTGTGCTGTCGGGGACTTTATAAATCATGAGTTGTGAACTTTTGATCTGTGAGATTTAGTTTTGCTGATTTATGTGTACAGTAGCTATGTTTGTGGAAGTTCAGTAGAGGATTCTGCATCGATGTTGTGAGTTCTTCATTTGGAGTTTGGTAGAGTTAGCAGACAATGGTTTTGGATGTAGATCAGTGTTGTTGGTCAGGTTGTGTATTTGATAAACGATCAGCCAATCTCAGCAATCGACTGATCAGACTAGAAGCAGAGGGGTCTGATTGTTGCATTTAGCCTCTCCTTTTTTGGTGATATTATAACCTTAGATTTTAGGAATGGGTTTTTTTTTTTAAATTGGCATCTTTTGGCATTTTTTTTGTTTATAATTCTTTCTTTTAGAAACTTTAATGTTTTAAAAGTTTTTTTTTTCTAACCTTCGTACAATTCAAACTTTTAGGGATTTGGTGATTAACCAAAATGATGAACATTTATAAAACGATGGAAAAATTCATCAAAATGAAAAAATGACAAAAAAACACTTAAAATTCACCACAATGGAAGGATGTTTTAAGGTTTTTTATTTTCGTATTTATAGTCTAGCAACATTTTGGGTACTATTTTTTTATGGATAATTTCCATTTGAGCAACATCACAAAATTGAGAAGAAGGAAAATTTTAAATAGATAAGTTGGAAATAAATAGAAGTTGAAAAAAGGGGGGAAAATCATCAAATATTTAAGTTAATTATATCTGAAATTTATATTTGGCTAAATCTTCTCAATTTTCATTGCTGATATTTTTCTATGTTCCTATGAATGATTGTCATTGTGGCTAAATCCTCAAATCCTTCGAATTTTGAATTATAAAAATGTGAAAAAAAACCTTTAAATTTTCATAAAAGAAAAAATGCCAAAAGATGTCAAAGATTTTTGGAACCCATTCCTAAATCCAAGATTATAATAAATGTAGAGGTCCAAATCTTCACCTTCAAAAAATGATTTCTTCTCAAAAATGGCACCAAACAACCCCCCCCCCCCCCCCCAAAGGGGGTTAGACAAAAATATTGAGAAAAAAGGATTAATTTATTTTTTTAAATCAATAGATGAAAATTGAAGTCCAAAAGGTTAGGATTTCATTTTATTTTTCAAAAACACGCATTGTATCATTGGTGTTTCCTTTTGTTCTCTCAAAAAATTAATTTGGCCTCCCCCTTGTGGCCACTTACGAGTCATACAATAATTAAACTTTTATTAGAGTCATCTTTTATTAATGCACATTAAAAACCTTGGTCCTTCAAGGTGTGCATAACCATTCCAACCATTGTATTTGATTATTATTTGATTTTCTTTCTTTCATTTCACTTATCTTTATGCCTTAATCGTCACCAAAGTTTAGTGCATTCAATTTACAATTCATTTACTTATGTTTTTCTTGTTGTTTTTTTCCACCTTAATTGTCCCCAAGGAGTGAATTGCCTTTGATATTCAAGTGTTTTTCTACTACTTACAAACTTTGAAATAAGTTTTTTTTCTTTTTTTTTAATTTTAAATTTTGGTATTTTACAATGTCATCTATTGTTATTGTCCAAAAAAAACAGTTTATGTTGACAATTTGGATCATGATGTCCATGATGTGGCTTTTGAAGGTAAAGTCCTCAATTGATATGACAACAACTTTGATTGAATAATTAATAAAATCATAAATGATCCAAGTTATGTTTGCCTTTAATTGTGAAATCCTTGATCAAGTAGGTTTTAACTATGATCATTTTGTGGGTTAAATCCCCACACATTCATATGAATAACCAATTGTTCCAAAAATGGTTGAATGCCCAAAATTGAAAATTTTAGAATTGAGGTTAAGTCACATAAGGGGTTTTTTTTTTTTAATGGGACATGTCAATTATTCTTACACTATAATTTACCACCATTGTGTATTCCATTTCAACATTTCAACATGTCTTGATTCTTATTTTTTTCCATTGTAATTCTTTCAAGACATTCAAATTTAGGTCATTACAATCCAAATTTTCCAATGCTACCATTGTTCTTATTGTTATAACAATAACAAAGGGTGGAGAAAAAAAGTCATGACATGCAATTCATGATTGCTAATGATGAAGACAAATTTGATTAAAATGTTTTTTTTGCTTTTGGTGATCAATTTAGGATCGAATACAACTAGTTTGTTAGAAGCCAAAAAATGCCAATCAATGTGCTATGGTGTTAATGAAGAATGTTACAACAATAAGAAAAAATGATCAATTTTTCCAAACATAACTATACACTATATTTTCCAAAATAGTTGATGAAGGGTTAAAAACACAATTATTTGAATTATTTTAGTACCTAAATGATTTTAGCACAAATTTTAAAAATTCATTTTGTTGAATTTTGAAAAAATATTTTATTATTTGTGCCGAAATTTTAATAAAATCAAATGTTCAATTGTTAAGTTTCAACCATAGACCTTCATGAATAGAGATTTTATATATCGAAATAGTCTAAACACATTATATTATTCCACAACCTTGAAGAGAACAAGTTTATTATGTTTTATAACCATTACATGTCGAATTTTTTTTAATTAGAAAAACAAGTGCCAAAGTTTAAATTTAAAATTTAATTAATTATTTAACAATTTGTTACCAAAATCATTTAATACTACAATACACACCAAATGGACAAGCAACCAACCTCCCATGAAAAACATATTAATTTTATTATTATTATTTTGATCCATTTTATAGATTGTATGTTTGATTGCATAATCTAATTGGTTAATAAATTTGGATTTTCTTTCAAGTTGTCGGAGTATTCTTTATATTCAATACAACAACCTTTCTTCTTTAAGAATTTTATGCCAAATGTCATTTATAGAATATTGTTTTTGTGGCTACAAATCAAAATGTGCATTGTAATGTGTGTTGTGTGAAAATAACCATCAAGAAGGTTGCCTATTTACAAACTTCAATTAAAACAATTGAAAATCGCATTATTTTCTTACCATTGAGGGCAAACAGTTGGAAGCCATGATGAGTATGTCAAAAGTTAATTTCTTCATTCAACCACATCCAAAATAAGTTCAACTTTTAATCAAGACCAAATTGCAAGGTAAATTTCAATTGTCTCCTATTTATCAACTTGTAGGTTCTAAAGAACATATTGAAGCAATGTTATTTTAATTCAAACCATCTTTTATTCTAGCTACTTATTTTTGTAATGAAACCATACAAATATTGTTGTTGTGGATTTGAATGTATTCCTTCTAGTTCTAGTTTCTTTTCTTCCATTTTCATCAAATTTTCACATTGATGTAGAACCTACTACCAATGCAAAAATGAAAACTTTATTTTGATGCCTGGAAACCTAATTGAGAAATAGTTAAATTCTAATTTATTTACAATTTCAATAGCTAAGTTTTGATTTTTTTAATAATTTGGATAAGTTTTTTTGGGAATTTATATGATTAAGTGTTGAATTTTTTGGAATTCATTAAGTTTTAGTTATTCAAAAGTGTTGTAAAGTTTTAAATGTAAGTGATACATGTACATTTTGGATCTTTATAATATTTTTATAAAATGATGTTAAAAATGAAATATTTACAATAATTTGTTGCAATTGTGCAAAATTGCAACATTTATAAAATCTTTCAATATCATTTCCTCAAAAATAAAAATAAAAATCTAACCCTAATTGTAATTTTACACCTTCAATATTAAACTTTTAACCCTTAACTTTAAACCTTGATTTTAAAATTTTACCTTCAACTTTTCTCTTAATCTTAAACCCTACACCCCAAACCTTAACCCTTAATTTTAAATCATACACCTTACACCATAACGTTAACATTTAATCTTAAACTTTAACCCTAACCTTAATTTTAAACATTCAAGTTTAAACATCTTCATTATATCAAAATGTGATTTTCATCATTAAAAAAATATGATTGTACTTGAATTGAACATGTTGTTTATGTCATTTTTCTAAATGCTTATGTCGAAGTGACATAAACAATAGGTCTTATTCATCTATGTAGTGGTCTCGATGTGATCATGAAAATCATGTTTTGGCATACTGTTAACTTTAATTAAACCTTAAACCTTAACCTTACACCCTAATTTACAACCTTTAACCCTAAACCAAAACTATAAACCGTAAATTCATCAATATGTAATGTAAAAAATGGTCGATATGCAACATAATACATTTGCATCATTTAATGATATTTTGTATTCGTGTAACTTTCATTTAGTTGCATATAATTATAAGGTTGATAATTGTCTATTTGATTCCATCTCTTATTTATTGAAGTACTTGTTAACATTCTTCCAAATAAAACAAACCCTTTACATATTGATTATAATAATCAACATTTTGAACCAATTGAATATACATGTGATGTTAGAAAATAATAAGTTCAAATTTAAAATGCAAAAAATGATATAATTTATAAATTTAAATGATTGCCCAATTTTCTCAAAACCGATGAAGCAAGAAATGAAAAAATTACATGAATGATGATTCAAATTTTATTTTGATAAACATTTTGGAAACATATTTAAATGCACCTTTATAATACCTTGCTCAATCATTTAATTGATCATGGATTACCAATGTTACTAAAAATCAAGTGCATAATCATATTTAATATATAGGAGGGGGAAAAACAACAAAGAGAATTTTGTTTTGTTAGCTTTGCAAATAAAAAATTTACAAATCCAATGACAAATAACATCCCAATATATATATATATATATATATATATATATATGTCTAATTTTTTTAAATAATATAAAAAGGCAAAAGACCCCATATTAAGTTTCAATTAATATATCAAAAATTAAAATTTTATAATTTATAAAAAAATTAACACATTTAGAATAATGTCTTATTTTTTCACTACTAGTTTTTGCCCACACATGTAAACTTCATGATTATGGTAAATAAAATGAAAGGTAATAATATAATGTCCTAAAAAATATGAATCAAACAAAATTAATGTTAGTATGTTTGCCATATGATGAAATAACAATATGTGTATTTCTTAAAACAACGACTTGAATGCAAAACATGTTACATGTTTGGAAATGCTCATTTTATTTCAATCATATTGGCATTAAAAGATCTAATTTAGACATCAGTGTATACACATTTAAATGCCACCATATATACAACCTTGTCCATTCAAATAGATGACAAATATATATCATCATATAATAATTATGATTCAAAAAATGAAGAACATATAGATTGTGCACCAAATAAATTCCATGCCACATAACTTAATGCTTCCAAATTTAACTAATACAAAAATGGTTGTATATTCCATTACCCCAAGTCAAGATTTTCATCCTTTAGTTTGTTTAAATATCAACATTCTAAATAATTACAAATTTCAGCATTATTTTATGGACATCCATGAGACCTAATTTTTTATTTTTTAAAAATCATATCAACAAATTGCATCATGGGAATTACTTCAAAAATCTAAAGATTTTTCAATTAATATTTTTCCAGCCATTTATTTAAAGTCGATAAAGAATCTATCCAAAAAATTACATGTTCTAGATGGGTAGGTATTTGCAAAGGAAAATTGAATGGTAGATTATTAAACACCTTTGAAATACGAAATAAACCAAATTTAAATAAGATTTTCAAATCATACAAAGGGTATTACGATTTAGAAGGCATGTGTATTTCACTAGATTACTTTAAAAAATTACAAAATAATAACAACTTGGCCCTTCAACATTCTTTGTAATTGTAAAACAATTTGTGATCTTTTCAAAAAACAATCATACACCTTACATGTTAAAAACTAAAACCTTATAGACAAAATAAAACACCTTCAATCTGTTCATATAACATAATTGATATGCACTATTCTTATTAACATGTGCAAGATATTATGATCATAAAACATTTTGTTTTCACACATTATTCAACAAATACATGTTTTTTTTAAAAACAAATTTACTAAAAACATTTTATCATATAATTTCAAATCATGGTATGAGCATGACCATGATATGTTATGGATTAAAGATGCACCCCTAAATGAAATTAATACAAATGAAAAAAAATGAATTTTTTTTATCAGTAAGTACATTTCATGTGATGTTTCATCATTAACAATTACATTACAAAATGCCAATAACATCGACACAATCAAACATGTAAGGAAAAAATCATGTTGTTTATAAATTCCACTATTAATTACATCTATTTGAATCAAAATAATATTTACCTTTTAGTAAAAAAATACTTGTAGCAACAAGTAACATTTTTTTTTTATATTTAAAAAACCTCAAAACAAATGAAAGCATTACATTTTTTGAATTTTTGAAACTTTTAGATTTTAACCAATATTAAGCTTAAGGAGTAAATTTATGAAACCACACATTTTCTTGAAATGAATACCATCAAATATTAAAACTTATGCATTTAGCATATGTGCTACTCCTTTATGGTTTGCAAATATAAGTATCCAATTTATTTTAGATCCAGATGCAACTGCATCATATTGCACATCATACGTGACTAAAACCAACAAAACTATAACATCATAATTGCATTCTATAATACAGAAATGTATTTTAGATAAAATTGATTTAACATTAAGATCCAAAAAATAGGCAATGTTTTCTCAATCCTAAACAAATGTTTACCCAACTAGTTATTTATTTAATTCTTTCAAAAAATTCATATCACTCATCATGAACATTTTTTTTAAAAAATATTTCTTTACATTAGGAACATGTTTTTTTATTAAAATAATAAATTTCAATAAATGCCACAAATTATATATCAACAAATATTGAATTACAATAAATATAAAAATATTGAAAATTGATCAAGATAACTATTTATCATTCAAAACTTTGAAGATTCACAATTAAATAAAAATGTTACATGACATGATGCATATTGTCAAGTAGAAAAAAAAATCCAAAATTAGATCCCAATTAAATTATAAAATGCAACACATATATAAATGAAGAGGAAGATGTTATCAATTTAAAATCAAAATCCTCACATTCACAAAACATATGGAATTATGATATTGAGAATGACATTGTTGACACACATCTTTTAATTCCCATTACAAACACATTAAACATTGAAAATTATGACTTGAATCTTTTTTTAAAAATTCAATCATGTAACACATTATATCAAAAAACAAAAAAAATTGAACATGATGGTTTCACAATATCATCAATTTTTTTGATAATGAATGAATTTGAATATCAAAATTTTCTTGTAAAATTAAACAAAATAAAATATTAATATTTTAAAATGTCATGTACAAAAAGATAATGTATCATAATATTCCAATACATCTATTTCTGATAAGAGGTATTGGAATTGGTAAAATTTGTACTTAAAAACAAATAGTTCAAGGATTATTATGGTTATATAATAAAGACCTATCGTTAAACTTAACAAAAATATATATATATTCATGGCATCTACAAGTAAAGTTACATTTAATATTGATTATTAGACAATATGTTCAACTTTGAACATACTTATTTAACAAACATATTGAATCTTCTATCATATTCTTTAAGTAAACTCATATGTTGATATGATCAATTACAACTAAATATTATAGATTAATTATCTCTTGTAAGTGTTAGAATGTTTAATGTTATAAATCATTGATTAAGAGCAATAAAACACATTCAAAACCAAATTTTTGGTGGTTTAAATGTCATCATGTCAAGTGAATTTTATTAAACACTTCTTGAAAAAGATTGTTGGATTTAAAAATTCCTTAATGATAGTATTAATGCATTAGCACCAAACTTTTGGAAAAACAATGATAAATGCTATGAATTGACTATAGTTATGTGACAAATTGATACACAATTTATAAATTTTGCACATGCATGTAAGCTTTAAAAGACATTCAATATCTTAATTCAAATTGTTGTCAACAAATACCAAATGCACTAACTATACCACGTTTATTTTATACAATTATTTTAGTGCAAAAACATAATAAAATTGTATTTAACAAAACAACTAGCCCAACATTCAGTTTTGAAGCTACATGTATTCACTACCATTCATACCCAACATCATATAAACTTTGAAATGACCCAAGCAAAACTACAAGTTTACATATTACAATTCACATCAAACAAAATATGTGCTAGAAATTATGTAACATCTTATGGCCTTGTTAGTGGAGCTAATGGTACATTCAAAACATCAACATCATATCATAATAAAACCATAATTTGGATATCTTTCTCAAATCCAAAAATAGGAATGATAACTAAAGAAAAATCAATTCACCTTTATACAAACAATATTCAACTAAATGATATACCAAGTAAACTAATGATCAAAGGCAAAAAATTGGCAAAAATAAATCCCATATTGTAATAATAATTTAATATCCAATTCAATTAACAATAACAATAACCATTCATCCATCACACAGATTATTGTTAAACAAATTAACTGTTGATCATGCTATGTTTTAAAATTTGACTATCATACACAATTTTTTTTCACATTCAAACAAAAAAAGGATTGTATTTATTAACTCCACTCCAACATCACAATTTTCACATTGATCAATGCATGGTTGAAGAAATGAAAAGATTAAAAATGTGTGCAAAATTGGACACATTTTGTTCATTGATTGAAAGATTTTTTATCATTCACATGTTATTATACAAGCTTTCAATACAAATTCTTTATGACAACATTATCAAGATAATCATAACCACAACCTACAAGTATCACACGTTCCACGTATTTTGGAAACAAAAATACAATCATCAAATGTCATACAAAATTTCATAAATATATCAAAGTTTTCTTATATCTCAATTTATGGTGGCCATGGTTTGATAATTATGCACAACATGCAAATCTCTTGCATTCTTATATCACAACATGTAATGGATATGAATATATAATAGTTGTACTCAACATAAAAACTCAAAAAAAATCATACATATGTGTTTATAAAGGTCATTTTTGTTTAATTTCTATATTCCTCAATGCATTAGAAGCCTTGGTTAAAAAATCCCCAAATGATTCCCCACTTGTTACTTTAGAAGATTTTCATATTGACATATTAAATGACATTAATCATAAGAACAATAAAAAATAAGTAATATATTTTATGAACAGATTCAAATTAAAATGCCAATTCCAAAACAACACAACAAAAGTTGGATAATTATTAGACCATGTATGGACAAATACACCCAAGAATGAATGCAAATCATGTGTATCGTAAGCATATTAACTAGATTTTCACAAATTGATTTATAGAACATTAAAATAACCGAACACACTCCCAATTTATAACAATAAGCCAATATAATCTCCATTCATCTAATGTCATCTTTAAAATCAAATATACTTTATAATTTAAAAAAATATTGTTGCAAAGTTGCTTGTTCCTTTTGTTTGCATATTGTTTGGGTTGTAGATGGAACACAAAAACCTGTTTGATTTGTTTTGTTTAACTTTGTATGTGTGTCATTATTCCATACGAAATGTATGTTCTTGATAGGAGAATGAAATAATATGTTTTATCATCACACCTTTTGAGTAATTAAAGATCATGGATGGTTAATGCCATCCCCTTGCTCCTTTTTCATTTAACCATAATGAACATTTATCATTCATCATTAATACGTTATTTTGAAGCATATCAAAATATTCCTTCCATGGATAAAAATCTATATTATTCAACACTTTTTCATCAAAATTTAGCATATTTAAATCACATTGAGTTAATTGCCTCACAATAAGTAATGTGGTTTATAATTTAAAATAGTTGGGTTAACATCCATCCAATCTTGATATTAATGGCTTAAGATGAGTCCATAATAACTTTCCCGCGATAATGTCAAAGACCACAATGTGTAAGGCATGTCATGAATTATGGTACTTTTATCACAAAATTAATATTTATCTCATTTTCATTATGTATGATGATTTATAAAATTCATAGGTTTTGCCCTAATGAACAATTTTTGTTGTCAAACTCAACACTCATTTGATACTTATATTTTGAATACAATGATTAATTCAATTTGTCATTGTTGATCTTCTTGTATTTTTAAAATATTCTTTCGCATTGAAATTAACAAGTTCATGTGTGTTGTTATCGATAAGAAATTTGTAACCACATGCAATTGAAACCATTTTGGAAACATGGGGTGGTATTGATGCTACACCAAAACAAGGAATCCATGATTGTAATATTTTACAATTATGTCCAAACTTAGTAATGTAATTGTGTATGAGATATTTATTTGCCAATTATACAACTTTAAGCATGATTATAACCAAGTGATTATGATTACAATTACATGATTAGTAGTCATCTTTAAAAATGTGTAAGTACCCTAAGTAGTTAGATAGCTAAGTTAGGTAATTAAACTCAGTAACTAAATTAACGTAGGCAACTTTACTAAGCTAGGCCATTTAGGTATATTGGGAAAAAATATTCATAATAATATGATGACAAAATAAATATTATTTTATGAACATGTGGTGGTGCACAGTTTAAGGACTCGGTCTTTCAACATGAATATGAAGGGTTCAAATCTTCATATTTGCAACCTACATGTATATGTTTAGTTAAACTACTTAGCCTTTAGGTTGGGTAAGCTAAAATTATTATCTAAGATTTTAAGCTTGTGGGCTTTTAATTTAACCTAAGTTGCATAGGCTAGGTTTCTTGTTTATGTTGCTTAACTGACCCAACTTAAGCTAGGTTTATATCCTAGCCTAGGTTTTCTATGCTAATTTATTAGGTTAATGTATTAAATAGGTAGGTAAGTAGCCAAGTAAGTAAATATAGGTAGCTATGCTAGGTAGTTAGGTTAAGTACGACATCCATGATTGTGCTTACAATGATTGTAATTGTGGAAAACATAAAATCATCAATGACATCTGCAACTATGACCATGGAAACAACTAGTGGTGAAAACATGTTTGGTTTTATTACACAATCATGCAATCATATATAACATAATTTTTTAAAAATGTAATTGTTCATGTGAAATCATAAAAATCATGTTTTGGCACATGAGTCACTAAGTACTTAATGTTAATAATTTCATTGAAGTTGTGAATGATAAAAGTTTTTTATACATGTTCCTATCCATGATACAACTCAAAATTCAATAGAAAGACAAATTTTACTATAAGAAGTTGTGTTGTACCTACTTGAAATAAAAAAACCAATCTCACTCCCAATTGGGTAGTTGTAATCATTATTCCTTGTCCATTTTGTAATTGAAATGTATCGTAGTTAAGAAGAACACATGTTTGGCTTGTGCAAAAGGCATTTTCTCATGTTGTAAACTCTATTTAAAATATTCATGGTTGAACAAGACAAAAGGATCCATTTGATAGTCTATCATATCTTTTATCATTTGGTGACCATATGAGGAATTTTTAATTAGTTACATCTTTGGAATTGTAGATGTGGTTTTCATTCATTTGTGTAGTCATTTGTAGAATCTTACAACATTCTAAATAGTAATATATAATGTCTAGTCAAATGGTATTGGTAATTCACAAACTATGATTCAAAAGCTAAAATTAAATTTGTTAACAAGAAAAATTGAACACACCTTATGAATGTTAATAAATTAGATTGACAACAAATAGAATATTAAAAGAGGAATAGGTAGGTAAAACGCCAAAAAATTAAGTTGTCAAGGAAAAATAAACTAAAAAAGAAAAACATAACCTAGAAAAACCATTTATTCTAAGGACCATGATCAAAAAACTAATTACCAAAACTTGGGCATGATATGAAAACATGTTAAAAGAAGTCCAAGGCATGGTGTCAATCCATACACATTTTCTTTTGTGAAAAGGGAATGTGTGGGAAACATAAGAGAAAAACATTTAAAAACTCCCAAAGGAAATCCCAATTTGGGAGGTGCAAATTTTAACTTTCAAGGTGTTTCAAATATTTTGATCAAACCTTTTCCAAACTGAATTATGTTTTAGACCATTGGAAAAGTTTCAAAAAAATTACCATAAAATGAGTTGTATTATGAAAATAAAAAATTGTAACATGACTTAAATAACCATTTGAGAGATTGGGAGTCAAAAAAGATTTCAATCATTTAAATGACCTTTGTGAAATAAAAACAACTTCAATTAGTGAACTACATCGAAAGGTTATTGGAAAATTATTTTCAAAAGTTATACAATTAATAAAATTGATTATTGTATCACGAAGTTCTCATGTCTTCTTTCTTGTTGAAAGATAATGAATATGCCCTAGGTTTACATTTCATTATAAAACTAAAAATTGAAAAAATTCTTTACCAAAAATACCACTTCACAAACCTAAAGGTGCATTTGAATTGATTTTGTACTCCAAGGTCTTACATTGATTACTCATTTAAAAAAATTGAATATTATAAAAGTATGTGACCCAATCAAAGTAGTTAAGATTTTTATATCCATTGGGGAAAGTATATAAATGAAATAAACATTAAAAAAACTCAATATTGGATGAGTTCAAAAAATAACAAAAAGTTTTGTTAGACCAAAGAAAGGGAGGTGAAATGATGTGTGATTACAATCTCGTATGACATCCTTATTGAAAACCTAATCAAAAGAGTGAAAAGCTTAACAATGTGAAAAAATGAAATTTCAAATTTCAAAAAGATTGAAAAAGTAGTCGTGATTCCAAAAAGTTTCCACAAAAGTGAAACTAAAACAAATTAGTTCCTTTAAAGTCATGCACCTCCACCAAATGGTCTGAAGGAGAAAGGTAATGGCAAACCACATTCTACTTGAGTACTTTGCCAATCAACATGTTCAAAAAAGGTAACCCATTTGTTGGGTTGGGATGTCCTATGACTAGACAATGTCCGATGATTACATAGACCAAGCCTATATTGACAAGTTCTACTTAGATCCTTGCAATCATGATTATTTTCAATGTTGCTTGCTATTTATGTGGCTTGATGCTTTTTGGACGGTTTTGAAATGTGGCTTAATGTTGCATCATTGATCCCTTTGAAAATATAAACATTAAAGGCCTTGGAAATATTTAAGACTTATTTGTTCCAATATCCTTTTGGAACAAATTATAGCATAGAAGCATGGAAAGAAAGGAGGAAAAAAAAGAGTAAGTCATTAAAAGGTCATTTAACCTTTTTCATAGCAACAAGAATTAACTTATTACCAATGAAAAAATTAATGCAAGTTAAGCTCTTTATAATGCAATGATATAATTTGAAATCAATTCATTTTTCCATTCATTTAATCAAGATGACTTCCCTTCCCAAACAAAAGGGTTTAGGGTTTAAGGTTTAAAATTCAAAATACTTCATGTGAAAACTAAAGTTGTCTCACAAGCAAAACATAGATAGGCACATGCGCTTATTGGGACCATGTCACTATAATAATCATCAAATGACAAATCAAAGGGCTTTGTCTTCAGCCATCATTCTTCTTCAAGGGCTTTATCTATCATTTTTTCTTTTGTCCTCTTTCATTGTTTGATATGCTTCTCACGCAGGAGGGGGTTTGGGAACTTGATGTTCCCTGATGTTTGCCCTCTTTCAATGATTCTTTTGTTTTCTTGGAAGTGGGTCCTTCCTTTTTATTATCCCCCCCCCTTCTTTTTGGGTGCTTTGATTCATTTATGGTTGGCAGGTTTCATCATCATCACATCATTAATCTTGTCAAATTCAAATGGAAATAACTTACCATAATGGATTAATATGAAATCAATTTTGACTATGGTGTAAACCAATGGTGGTTGGTTTTTGGTTTTTCCAAGAACCGTTAATGATGCACACTCAAGCTCTTTGATGGACTCAACTGTGAATTGAAAGGTGAAGACAATAGAAGAAGAAGGAGTTAAGGCGCGCTCCCTGGCTTGTAACACTTTAGGGGTAGAGAGGTGTGTTGGAGCTTCGGGATGAGACTAAGAAGAATGACAAACAATTAATCACTCACATGGATTTGCACAAACCAAACAACAAGTTGGTTAATGTATAGTTTGAGCATTTTTGGTGTTAGGACGAACCACATGCAACCACAGATTCACAAGACTCACCACGGCCCGAACTTGGGGAAGCCACCACCTTCCCCCTTATAGTATATTTTGTGGCTGGCCATGGGATCAACATCTAAATGGCATTTTGTTTCGGGACTCCCAAGTGGGAATCTTGAAATTCCCAAAGTTGAAACTTCTGGAACTTTGGGGACCCATAACTTTGTCTGCAACCTTCAATTGATATGAGGTTTAGGGTTGTAGCCCTTGTCAAGAGCTTTCCAACAGTATGTCACATGCCACCTGTATGCAAGGAAATTGAGGCAATTGTTTTTACCATAACTTGTGTTTGAGGTGTCCAAATGGGTCATGCGAGCCCATTTCAGACATTTACATTCCAAGAACTTTCCAATGATATAAAGAAAGCTTCAATGCAATGAATTTTGACCCTTGTAATCACTTTCTGAAAATTTGGGAATCCATCGAGACTCCAACTCCCAAAATGGGAGCTCACTTGAGAGTGTGATGGTTCATTCCCTCACATTTTCCTACATTCCTAGAGCATGAGATGTGACTGTTAGGATTCCTTCTTGACCCACACCCTTATAAGCTTTGCCTTGGTCATGAACCCAAGGCTAGGGTTGCGACATTTAAATCGAAGTATATTTAAATTTTTTTAATAAATAATTTTAAAAAGAAAGATCCTTTGATTTTAGGTTTAAAAAATATTTTCAAAAATTAAAACTTGATGTTTCTAGGGTTAGGTCAAGTTTTTTTGACAAACAATTATAGGTTTGATAGGTCCAACCTTTATAAGGACTTGTAGTTTTGGTTGGGATCAATTCTTGGTTTTAATTTTGGGGACAATTTCAAATTAAATTTTTTGGTTTTGATTTTTATGGATATTCATGTTTCCAAAATGTTCCACCAAGTGCTCAAGAAGTTCTCATGGTGTTTTCTTAACTTTCAAATGGAATCTCAAAGCTTTTGAAATGTTCCTCAACATGTTCCCAAGAATAACATAAGGAGCAACATAGGGAACATCACAACACATTTTTGAAAAGTCTATTTTAGTGTTGCCATTGGAGATGCCTTTACATATTAAACCTAGGACCTAAAACTTAAAAACATTAAACCCTAACTAAACCTAAGACCCTAGCCCCTACCTAATCTTATCACATGGACCTTTTCAAAAACCATTAAAGCCCATACTTGGATTTCAAGTACCTATCACAAGGTTGGTAGGCCAAGTAGAGGGTATCAAAGATTATATAAGGATCATAAAATAGACCCTTCTGCTATGCTTATTATACATGGATTTCTTCCCTAACTCCTTGACTAATGGAAATTTTAGTAAGGTGGTGGTAAGTCCTCCCTTCTTGATCTCGCCTTTAGTTTATAGCTATTCTTAAAGTTCCCCCCAAATTCAGATCCAAACCTCAAAATTAGGGATGAGCTTTCCGAAATTCTGACTATGGTTTATTTTTTTAAATTGCACATAGAAACCTTGTGCCTCCTTAACGAGTCTACATACCTTGGTTTTGGATTTGCCAAAGGTAATTGGCCACCTATGAATTGAACTTATTTCCCTACCTACCTAGGTCACCTACTCACATACTTAGTCTACCTACCTACCTACCTATGTAAGCTACTTACTTAATTACTTAAGTTATTAACTTACCTATCTACCTACTCAACTACCTAGGTTATCAACTTACTCACATACTTAGTGTACCTACCTACCTACCTATGTAAGCTACTTACCCAATTACTTAAGTTATTAAATTACCTATCTACCTACTCAACTACCTAGGTTATCAACTTATTCACATATATAATGTACCTACTCAATTACCTAGGTTATCAACTTACTCACATACATAATGTACCTACCCAACTATCTAGGTTACCTACCTACTTAGGCTACCTACTTGCCCATCTACATACCCTCTTACCTAGGCTACCTACCTACTTAGGCTACGTACTTCAACATCTAATGCCCTTTTATCTAGGCTACCTACCTATTTGGACTATCTAACTAGGCAAGTCTTCACACAAGGTGAAAAACATGGAAACCAAACTAATTTGACCTCGAGTTTAGAAGGTTTTTTTAGATCGAAGCCTTACCGTTTTTAGTTCAAAAACTGGAGGTCGTGAATTGGGATCCTGTCCACCAATTTCGGCCAAACTAGCCATGTAGGGTCTTAGTTAGGGTCACTTTAAGAATATCTCTAATATGTGTAGGGTAAAGCCCCAAGGTGGGGGGTGTCCCTCAAATCAATGGGTATAATTATAAGTACTTAGCAATAAGAGAATTTTCTTAGTGCATTTGGTGGGCACCTTGTGTGCATGAATATCCCCCCGTGAGGCACTCTTATGACTCTTACTCCTTAAGGGTGGGAGGGAAATAATGCCTACTTCCTCCCACTCTTAAGGACTAGGCGTAAGACCTAAGAGCCCTCCCCCTCATAGTACTACACCTCATAATGTACACACATTTTAGGTTCATGATAATGCTCTCTTGGTGCTTTAGGATGGGTAAAGCTCATGGGTGGGGAATATTCGTGGGGGACATTCCCAACGTGAAGAGGGGCTTGACTTGACCCCCGCCTCATTTAGGCCCCTTATTGGAGAATAAGGGCACCCACCATGTGGCATTACCCTACACACAAAAGCAACCCTAGGTTTTTTTCTCTTTGTATTTGAAAACACTCGCCCACATGGAAGATTCATTCATCGGTCTAGGGATCTTACATAGTGCCCTTGTGGTATAAGGAGCTTACAACCATAATGCCCCCTCCTCAATGGGGGGAAGCCTCTACCCTATACATAATGTTTTGAAGTCGCCTTTTTGGTCTCTATTTTAGTCCCCTTACAAGGCACAATTGGAGGGTTCGTGTTGCATCTACCAAACCTTACTTGGGCAAGTGCCAAGACCAATAATCTACTCTTTAGGGTTAGCGCATTTGGCTTAGTGCATTTTAGGGTTAGGGTGCATTTGGCTTAGTTTTCATGGATTTACAATGGCCCCTACCAAGCACACACGCTTCATAATACAAGATATTCAAAAAAAAATTCAAATTGTTTCAATTAATTTGTTCATTTGAGGTGAACTAATTAATTATGAAATTGTTGGTTTGGTCTCTTGAAATATTGAAAGAGTCTCCACCCAAAGGAAAAATCTAGGCCAAAAGTCTAAATGATGGGATATTTTCCATTGCCCAAAAAAAGTAGAGTCACCCAGATCTGGTTTGGTTAAGAGTCAAGAAGACCCTAGTTTGTCACACAAACCATATCTACTCATTTATGGCTAATGCTCCGGTGACTTCCTTCCATGATTTATGGCTAATGCTCACCCGACTTCCTTACTTAATTTTTAACATGCACCACCGAAAATTGCCAAGTTTTTTCATAACATGAATCGGTGCTTAATTTATTTATTTTTTACTTTTATATTTTGAATATTTTGAAATTTCACTAAATGCTCTTGTGTCATGAGTTACAACCCATAACCTTCAACCCCTGTTTCATTAGTGACCTACTAGTTAGCACAAGGTACCACCCTGGGCTCTCATAGGCCCAATGATTGGGTAACCCTTCAGTGTAAGTTTAGGGGTTAGGGTTTAGAGTATAGGGTTTTTTTATCCCTGAAATTCTTACCTATCCCACCAGTAGTAGTAGTAGTAGTAGTTTTTCTTTCATTTTTTTTTCCATTTTGTGATGTAGCTGAAGTGATGATCATCTATAAGAAGCCAAATTTGGCTATAAATGAAAGTAAAAAATATTTAAAAACCTCCTTCTATATTGTTGGCTCCCTACTTGGAACATAATTCATACAACTACTATTTTCTTCAAAAACTTCACAACTGAAAACCCCAAGGACATTGTTTTTCTCCCATCTTATTTTTAAAAAAATTCAAGGAAAAAAACATGGATATCTAGCACTCCAACCCAACATTCAATAAAAATTTGTTAAACTCACATGTAAGGAATTGGCAAATAAGGTTTCTTGACAAACTCTCTCCTAGGTTTAAACCTAAAATACCTCTATAGGATATCCACCATCCTAGATTGGATTGGGAGGGAACCCCTTACTTGGTGAATTGATCTTCATCTATGTCCTATGTCCTATTTCAAGGGTAAAAATCTCAATCCCTATGATGAATGATATACGAGGCATTTGCCATTAGGGATGAAATTATTAGAAATAGTAAGGCCTTTCACTAATTTAATTTAAATAGAACTGTAGCTATCAAAATATAAGCTCTAAAAATAGAGACTTTGCTTTGTGGGGTCCCTTGATTAGGGTTTTTCAAAACACTAGTCATAAAACCATGGTAGGTCATTGTGTAAATTTTTTTAAAGTAAAAGAATAAATATATAACATCAAGTGAATCCTTCCACAATATGGCAAGATAAACTAAAGAGGAGGAGGATGTTTGAAATGTTCAAAAGGGTAGAGGAGTGGTTGAAGCACACACGATTGGGATCTTTACAAAATGGTTTGTTGGGTGATGTGTTGGATTTATGAGTGCACAATTTTTCTTGTACCCATATATCTGAGACTAATTGTTCACCTTGAAGGTTGATTGGGTAGTTTCTTTTCAAAAAAAAATAGAAGGAAAGGTTTGTATTAGTGTATATTAGGGCTTGGAGATTTTTAAGTCAAGCCCAATGTGGAAAATCTTAGATGATGATGCCATAGAGCTTGGTTAAAGTACATTTATCTTAGGAAATCATTGAGACAACCACCCAAATTCTTCTTCTCTTCCTTCTCATTGTTGGGTGTTTGATTATTGCAGTTAGGTTGTAAAGAGTTGGTGCTTGTTGACATTTTGCCCTCATTGTAATATGATGTAAAGGCTAATACCCTTGTCATTACAACCCTAGACCTTAAGCTCTACCCTCTATTCATAAGGTGTAATGCCATGATGTTATGTAGCACTCAAGGAAAGTTCATAGTTTGTTTAGTTAGAGGGCACCTTATGAATGTTAATATCCCTCCTACAAAATAGAAAGGATACACCTACTCCTTACAAATGAGAAAGATGATACATCTACAAGTAGGTAGATGTAACATCCTTCCCATTCTTAAGTAGTATGCATAAGAACCCTCCCCCTCCTACCCCACATTATATAGAGATGTTTAGGTTTATGATAATCTTCCCAAATGCTTTATAATGGCTAAAGCCCATTGTTGAGGGATATCCCAAAATACATAGCCGGATTGGCTATTGCCTTATCCTAGGCCTCTTATTTTGGGATCCCCCTCCCTCCCCCCTCCCCCCAACCCCCATTGGCTTTACCTTGTACACATAAATTTTCTTGGGTTGGACAACAAAAATGTAAGGTAAGGCCCAAGTGCATTCGTGAGACAAACCATGATGGTCATATTTTGAGAATGTCCGTATGATCTTACCCAATATAAAGGACAAGATGAACATTGTGATGAACCTAAAGGCAAAGTAGATCACAAGGTGGTAGGAGTAGTGGGAGGCACTTTACACTTACAAGAGGCCTTTTACATGTATGTAAAGCATTTTGAAAATTTTCTTAAGTATACTTGAAGGAGTGCGCTACCATGTGCGTTTGTTGCACTTGTACACATGGGGCTCTTTTGCTCATATGAAGGGCATTTAAATAATGGGCATTATGAATTTTATGTAATGCCCTTCATACACGTAGTAGAGCCCATCGTACGAGGGCATCAAACGCACCATGTTCATCTGATCGGTTGAGCGTTACACTAGGCAACATGCTCATATTGGGGTGCTCCTAAGAGGCAAGCCCACCCTCAATGACAACATTGGGGAGTGGGTAGGTAACCATAGTAACCATTGATGAAAAGAGATAGTAACCTTGGTCAATGGGTTCATGTATTTAAATGAAAACCTTGGTCGAGACATAGTGAGATAGTAACACACACTTGTTACAAAGGAATTTCTTTTGTTAATAATTTTCTTTATGCTAAAAATGTTCAAGAAAATTCAAGAATGCAATTCTAAAGCTAAAATTTTAAAATATATTAATTATTTGGCAAATGTTTGCTGAATCCATTCCGGGGACTCGGCTATTCAAAGGCCTTTTTCTCAACACTAGGGTTAGCCAACTATTATTTTTTTAATCCTATGGAATATGTTGAGAGCAAGAATGAATCGACCATATTTCAGCTCTACTAGAGATTTTTCAACCTAAGTTGGCCATGGAAAACCAATGATACGAAATAAATGTTTAGGAATAAATGCATCTCTCCCATTCCTTAAATTATTGATCATTATTCTTTTAAACTATGAAGATAACAACATTTTTTTCTCAAGGAAAGAAATCTAACTAGTAGAGGCCATTTTGCATACATATGGGATTTTTTTGTTAGGTAAAATCCATTTATTTATCCAAAGTATTATGCACTGCCAAAAAAATAAAAATAAAAATAAAAATTAAGGGGCTGGGTGAAGTGATTTTTTTGGGGGTGGCAGATTTTTGCAATTTTTGTCCCAAAAAATCTGATTTCAACCTATATAGATGATTTTTTGACAACAAACAAAAAATGACCCTAACTCACCAGAATTCCCCCCCCCCCCCCCAAGGGAAAAAAAAAGAGGGGTAAGTCTTCGTATTTTTATAATAGGTTCCAGGAGGTAGCAAAAAATATAGAAGGATGCTTAATTTTTTTGACTTTCACATCTAGTTGTTTAGAACCAAAATTGGCAAAATGCATAAATTGAATTTTAAAAATCTGATAGCCATAAAAGCCATATTTCAAAAAATAAATATACTCACAAAAAAGAACCATTTTGGGCAGGTAAAAAAAAAAAAAACACCCATAGGAGGGAACAAAGTCAAAAGGTTCAATTAACTCGTCACTTTTTAGTCCTACCCGCCAGCCGCCCTACCCCGGCACCCCCCGTCTACCCCTTTTTCTCTATTATTACCCCCTTGTCCTTTTCACCGTACCTCACCAACCGGTCTCGAGACCAGTTCTTGTGCAACTGGTCCCGCGCCGGGGGCTGTCCTGAACCAATGGAACGGCAGCGAATTAGGGCTTGTCCCGGTTGGGAGTAGTGCAGTCAAAAGTGGACCCCAGTTAACTGCGCAGTTAACGGCGTAAAGAGCGCTTTCGCTTGACCACCCCCGCAAAGTGTGGAAGCGTAGATTTTTCTTTTTACCCTATTTACTGTTTTCTACTTAATACTGTTTTTACTTTTTTTACTTTCTCTCCTGCTCCAGTTGACTGTAGTTAAAGTACGTAGTATTTTAGACACATACTTAACGTATGTATTATTTATTATGTACGCATATTTCAGAAATACAGACTCAAGTACGGTCGCTTCCTCGTGAAGGTAGACAAATTTGGGTCCACTACCCCCCCCCCCTCCTTTTCCTTTCTTTTTTTTCCCCCCTTTTTTTGGGTGCCCAGTGGGGGTGTTGGGCAGGTGGCGTGGGGGTATATTGGAAAGGGATTCTTTTTTGGGTCGCTGCCCAGAATTTATTTATCATTGGAACCGGATTTAGTTTCATTATTTTTGAAGAAAATTTGGGGAAAATTCAGGATATGTTTTCGCCCTTTTGATCTTAAATAAATTTAAATTACTCATTAATTTTTTGTATATATATATATACACACTCATATTTCAACCTAGCTAGAATTGGGAAATTGGGTAATCATCTAAAGTTATAGGAAGTTAGTTGTTTTTAAAAATATATATAATTTAAAAATAAAAATATAATTTAATTTAAAATAATTTTTAGGGAAAAGAATTGAAATATCCATTTGTGGGTTTTAAGTTTTAACAAGTGCTCACCTTCAAAAAAAATTAATGGAAGTAATAATAACCATAAGACATTTTAAGAGAAAAGAATTTAAGCACCCATGTGCATTGTGACTAGAGCACAATGCACATGAGAATAAACCATTGCTATACAAGATCATTTTAATTTTGGGGGTGGTGGGTGGGTGGGTGGGTGGGTGGGTGGGTAGGGGTACATTTGGTTTTTTAATTAAATCCCATTTTCATGTAAAATTATTCATATAAAATGTTAAAATTCATGAATAACACAATCTTTGGTGAAAATACTTTTTTTTTTCCCCCAAAAAAATTCTCCCACAATAATTTTAACATAACAATTTATTGCATCTCATCTTTAGGTTTTTTTTATAAAAAAATTAGAGATGTATCGGACATCTATCTCTTTCACCTATTCGATAATGTGATGCCGGAAACTAAGAAAAAAAATATTCGAAAACGAAGAAATTTTTTATTGGAAAGGTTACATTTCGTACCTATTTGATCGAATGTGATTCCCGAAACTAAGAAAAAAATTATTGGAATTTAAAAAATAAAATAAAATAAAATTCCCTTGCCTATTTGTTTCTTTTGGTGTGATTCAAAAGGAAAACTAAAGAAAAAAATTATATTAGAAAGTGGGGCTGCAGATATGGCCAAAAGAGGTAACGGACGGACGTTATTCCTGTTACGAGATTATTATAACAAGAGAAAAACACATGATTGATTGATACGGTTCCGAGGATGATAATAAATCTGACTTGTCCACCACACAACAAATACCCCGCCCACCCGGACACCACAAAAAAACTTTTTTGTTCTTTTCGTCTTTCTTCGCTCTTTTCTCTTTGTTTTGAAATTAGAAAATTTGAAAGACTAGGAGGGGCCACAACCCCAACCCCGGCGAACCACGATCATGTCCGAAAAGGGAAAGCTCGGAGACATGGAGGAAGGGGGTGGGGGGTGGGGGGTGGTGACAATGTATTGGCCGGACTTTATATGAAAGATCTTTTGGGGTTTTTTAAACTACGAGATTTCTTTTGTTGGATTTGCCTACTACCTAAGGCATGGATATTGTGTTTATATATATTTTTAATGTAAATGGCAAAGGCCGTATAGCGTGACACACACCCCTTGTTTAACATTATATTAAATTAATTTAGCATGTGTCGTTGGCCCAAGTGTCAATTGGTTACTCAATTAATTTCTCCATTCAAAACTAAATTTTTGGGTAATTTAATTGAATTTTTAATAGCAAAATTTACTTAAAAAATTCAAATGATGCCTCACACCTTAGGTCTAAATATTTTAAAATCACCTTCATTTTAAATCTTACTCATTGAGGGCTTTCCAACAATACCAAGACCATGCCCAAATTCTCATGTAATTTTTTTTTTTTTTTTTTTTTCGATTTAGATGAATTTTCAATGAAAAAAATTGTTCACTATTCAATAACTTTTTTTTTTTTTTTTTTTTGGCCATAGGTTAAAACATTAAGAAACCAACTTAGTGCACTTACCCATCAACAAGGGCTTTCCAACAATACCAAGAACATGGCAAGAGAGGCACCATGGTTTTCGAAATTTCAACGTGACAAACCAACGAACATAAGTCCCCCTTGAATTTTTGGAATTGTAGGGTAGGTTTTAATTGAATCTTGAAAATAATAAGACCATTCAAGAAACTAACATAACAAATTATTTGGTAGAAAAATCCGATGGGATGCTGCAAAAAAAAAAAAACATTTCCTCTTCTCCTTCAAAAACTACTAGAGAGAGAAAATTTTATATTCTTAAAAAAAATAAATTTAAATCTCCTTTCATTGAAAAAATTAGGATTTTATTTCAAAAAAAAAAATGTTGGTGTTATCCACTTTGCAATATTGTTAAGAAAGATTTGATAAAGGTTATGTCAACCAATAACTAGGTTGATACCCGCTACTAAACGATTTTTACATGGGGTCGCTTGATTTAAATCTATTACTATTGACCAATTTTTTTTATAAAATTTTTAAAAAGCTCAATTTTTTATTTTTTTTTCAATTAACATCATCTTCTTGCATATTTGGTATTAAGTCATTGTAATTCTTATTCGGAAATTAATCTTAAGGATAGGCAAAGGCATTACATACTTTTGGTTCACCTTTGCAATTAAATAATGATGGTATTCATGGCAATGACCTTATTATGAAGCTCATTCTTTTGGTTTTACTTTTGATTCAAGCAATTTAGCTTTGTCCATTAACTCTTTCAACTTGTTTAAAGTTATTTGTCTTTTCACATATTTTCTTTATAAATTGGAATTAATTACATATTACTTTTCTTTTCTTTTTTGTGGAATAAGTAATACAAACTCTAAATTGGGATTACACTTCATTAAAATAAATCAAGATGAACTCCTTGCTTTGTTTATACAGGGTCAATTAAACTAGGAAATTAATGTAAAGAGTTTTCCACCATAAGATCTTTTTCACCTTACCAATTGAATGTCAACTTGATAAGGCATACACAAAAAAAATTTAAAAATCATTCATATATTTGGTAAATTTCATCGATATTTATAATGTGAACATTTATGTTTTTTGTTTTTTGGTTTACAATTGGGGGAAATTTCCATTTGATTGTTAGCCTTCATTAAGAAATTATAACACATAAAAATAATAACGACAATATTTAGCTACTAGTAGGATACATTACAACATTTTTAATAACTTTATGAAACACAAATATGATACAATAGGGCATAGTGGAAAAGAAATGTATGTTACTTCAACAATATTAAGGATTTTGGGTTCCACGTGGTCACAATTTTAAGCCTTGGGGACAAGGATCTTATCATTTATATTTTAAAAATTGCCCAACATAGTTTAAAAATTTCATGTTTTGGTTTCAAGCATAAAAAATTATTTCAACATGTGGCCAAACAAATGAAGGTTGAAACTTTGTTAGCAAACTCCGAATGCCAACTTGCAAATAACTAGACCAAAGTGGTAGGGAGTATTTTTTAAAAAAAAAAATCGGTTCATCAATTCCTTATGGAAAACATGGAGTCAAAACGACTTTCTTTCAAAACATGGTGTTGTGTGTGTGTGTAGAAGGTTTGAGCATTGCAAATGATTTTGGGGTTAGGTGATTTGCATTAAGTGAAATAATTATCATGTGTTTCATTTGCACAAAGGCAGGACTAACAATGTTATATCACAAATGTTAGAAGAAATTGTGTCCTATATAATATGAGACAACTTAGTGGAAGCTTGTGTAACTTACACCACAACATGTGACAAACCAACGGTAAAAGAACCTTTTATACTTTTTGCTTTGTAGTTAAATTTCTTTTCTATGATTGGGAACCAAAGCATGTGACAATATTATTGTTTAAGGCCAATGAAATAACATGTTCTACTTTGGCCAAATAATTCCATGACTTGTTCAAATGGGTAAGGTCAACAATATGGTGGCACTTTAACCAATTCATTGAAAGATGTGATCTATTTGAAGTGTTTGACTTAACGATCTCTCCTATGTTGGCATTTGCTTTGGATAAGTCTTGTCTAAAGTTTGTTAATATGCAACATCAAATAATTCATGGGCTATAGGTTTAAATAACAACAATGAGCATCAAAGGAATTCAAGCACTATCAACATGTATAACATGGACAAAAGAACAAAAGGTCGCAAGGAAGGGCTTAAGTATATGTGCAATGAACATGGAAGTTGACTATACAATATGAAAACTAGTATCACATTGAAATGTTGTAACAATCTTTACACTTTTGTGAAACTATTCACAAATGCCACATAAATGAAGTTATAAAACTTATAGCATATCAAACTTAGGTTCCTTCTCTCAAAGTGTGAACTAGAATTAAAATTATATTGGACAATTTGTTAAATTGCATATTAAACTGTGTAGTCAACTAATGACGGTGTTATTGATCACTTAGTGATGCATTCAAGTTGATTTATATGAAAGTGAACAATAAGTAGTACAATTTAAAGTTTAATATCATTAATATTCCTAATCATGGTTTTGAGTTTTGACATAAAATTGTTATTTTTCAAAATGTCAAGTATGTGGAGGGAAACGACGACTATAACCTTTTTTCTCTTGATTTCATGTATGATTTCACATAATATAAAATGCATCACATTTTGTCTTCATGTTGTCTTAATTCAAATATTTGTTCCTAGCTACAATGTACATGGGGTCATTGAGACAAAAAAAACATTTCAATGAAAAATCATGTTAAGGGGTACATAGTAAATTATTATTTTCATAAATTGATCCATGTTGTTGGAAATAGGTAGAAGGTGAAGCAAACACAACAACTTTTAAATCATGGAATTAGGAGTAAATGATTAAATTCATAAGAGGACGTGTAGGATCAACTACTTTTGTATGAGGATATTTATACAAATGAATTGTCACTTTTATAAGAAATGGGGGAGCTTTTGATTAATATTTACCTAAACAAATATTGGTATATATATAACTGCCTAAATGGTCTATTGTACACAAAACACAAAATTAATTTGTTATACATGAATTCCTTACCATTGTGTGGTGGAAATTCTTTAATAAAATAGGTTGAAAATTACCCCAATTTTTTTTGTTTTTGTTAATATTGATGTTGTGTTTAATGTTTGATATGATGACACTTGCATTTTTTTATTCATGTAAATGAATATTCTCATTGTGTCTAGAGTTTTAGATACCATTTATGATCTACGTTTATTGTGACTATATGCTAAATATAATGAAGATAATGCTAATCATATTCAACTTATATTTTTGGGTCATTGAATGTGTGATTGCAAGTTAAACAAAAGTTTTCATTTTTGAAACTTATAATTGCAATCAAAGAGTGCGAATCGAATCATGTACAATGGGTGGAAGCAAAAATTAAGGGTATTTTCTTTCTATTGCTTATACAGGTAGTTGGATCAAAACTACATGGGTTCTTCAATTGTGCTTGTGTTCACAACCTTTTGATGTTGTTGATTTAGGACACAAAATATTGATAAACTTGTTTTTATTGTTGACACGATGATCTTCAATTCCTAGGGTGCACACACATATGAATAAAAAATATACCCACACAATAGTGGTGTCAATCTTCAATGGTTATGAATTATGTGTTGGGTACTAATTTCAACATGCAATTAGCTGAAATCATAGCCAATATCAATGGGAAGTTCTAAGCGTGCCTACATAATTCCCAATCAAAATCAAAGGTGAAAAATAGTTTTTGATAAGGCTTAGATGTAAACAAATGTTTTGATGAAAATAGATTGTTCAAACAAAAAATGGCACGTTGGCTAGTGGATAAAGACAATCCATTATGCATTTGGTGTTGCCAACATGAAGACACAACATTAATGAAATCAATCAACACCTTTTAAAACCACAATACATGGGCTAGTTCGACATTAATTATATTATTTTCAGAAATGTTGAAATATATATTTTTTAAATCATAAACATTTGTTTGTGAAGGAAAATAAAGAATCTGATGAAATATTTGAGAATATATCATTTGTTGAAATGGAATCTTCAAAATTAATTAATTATTTGACAAAATGTGTGGAAGTGGCCAAGGTACTAGTACAATAATACCTTGAAGCCTCAAGGCATCTTATAATGGCAAATGGTACTTAGTGAAATTTAAAGAGGTTCCAAGAGTATAGGTATATATCTTGTCGAAGTGCCAAAATATTTTATATAAAAAAAAGAAAAAAAAGAGACATATATTAGTTAGTTGCCATAATTTAAACAAATCCATCATAACCATGTGCATTATTGCAAAATATGAAAATCCTACAAGCTAGAGGATCATTTTTCATACACCTCCTTTTAGTCACCCCAAAATAATTACCCTCTTGGAGGTGCTCAAGGGCTTTAGCACTTCTTGCAAACATTTTTTATTTATTTTATATCCTAGAAAAACCCCAAGTACACTTGCATTGCATTAAAAAAAAATACTCGGCTGAAGTTTTTGAGTTATTTTTCTAAATAGGTACCCATGATGCATGATTTTTAGGGTTGCAATATTTTTGGTGGGTGGATGGGTGTGTAACATGTATTAGCCCCCAAGACCACCACAATGACAATCGATTAGTGGTAAAATTAGCCACACAAATGGCCTAAAGTGGAAGAAACTAAACCCATATTTTCAAACAACCTAAACATAAATGTTGAACCATGCAATCTAAAGTGAGAATTGTGTATATGAAAGTAGGAAGTCATAGTAGAAAATTAACAAAAAAACATCCCATTTTATTATGTAGTTTGTTTATTTATTCTAAGTGCAATAGGAATTGTTTTTTTAAAAGAAAAAAAAAAGAGAAGACACTACTTAATTTGCCAACCAAACATGATTAAGTAACTTTCAACCTTGTAGAGCTTAGTTGCCCCATTTTAGAGTGGTCACTTGCTAACCTCCACATTGAGGAGGGCAAATGTACCCCAAGTCTTGTTCAAGGTTTGAGCCCTTATCAACCCACATAGTTCTTGGTGACTAGTTAAGCCAATGACCCATATCATAACCAAGTGTTGTCTAGAGTAAGTACCTATCATAGCCCAATGGTGAATTAAAGCCACAACCATTATAGTCCCAATTAGGTGGCTATTGGTCCCCAATTACTTGGATTATTTGGTTGACACCATCTCACCATTAAAATGGTGTGAAATATAGTTATCCATGCTTGAATATAAAAGAGTTGTCAAACCACATATACATATATTTTTACATTAAAATGGATGAAACCACATATTTTATCTCACGGATGCGTTATGAGCCAAGGCCTATTGCTAAACCAAAAACCATAATATGTTGTAGCGTAATTTTATTTATTTTTTATTGTTGTGTTTCTAATCATGTTCCCTAAGTTCCCAATGTGTTCTCAATAGCACCTTGCTTTATCCCATACACTAAACAAATATATATATATATCATTTGCAACCAATATTTGTAACTTTTTAGTTGTAAACCATAATTTTTTTCTTGTAATGACATGCTTTGCTCAAAGTTCTCTCCTTCTCACCTATCGAGGTGAACCAAAGTAGAGGCACTCCATGCTCACAAACAACTTTGGAAAACAACTTTTGGGAAGGGATTTTTTTTCTTTGTTTTTTTCCTTGTTCTCAATGTGTTCCCATCATGTTCCCATGGAGCTCCCAAAAGGTTTCCCAATTTGTTCCCCAAGATGCTCCCAATAGCACCTCACTTTTTTTTACTATATGGTTTGGCCAAAGTTCAACTCCCATGTATATAAATTGAATAGGTAGTTTGCAAGGGCTATTAGCCCAGGCCAAAAATGGTGATGATTGGGGGGGGGGGGGGGGGGGGGGGTGAGGGATTTTTATTTTTATTTTTATTTTTATTTTATTTTATTTTATTTTCTCATTTTCCCTGGTTCCCAATGTGTTCTCACCATATTCCCTATAAGTTCCCAATGGGTTCCCCAACATGTTCTCAATAGGACCTCACTTTTTATCCCATTATACTTTGGCCAATGTTGTCCTCCTTTCACTGATAAAGGTGAGCCATAGTAGTAGACACATTTCTTTCTATTTTGCAACTAGCTATCCAAAGAGATCCTTCTATTGAGGAGTACCCAATGTTCCCAATTTTTATTTTTTAAAATGGTGATGAATAGGAGAGGAGGTGAATATAGGAGAAGGTGACTTCATTCTTTGCATGAACTGGTTTTTAAATTTTTTGTGTTGTGAATGCACTTCTGAAGTGAAGGAACAACATGCATGTTGTACAAACATATCATGAAAAACACACACACACACACACACACACACACACAAAGAAAGGTGCACAGAAAGAGAGAGATTGAGAGAGAGAGAGAGAGAGAGAGAGAGGCAGACAAGGCCAATTTAGAAAAGCCCAAATACACGGGGTCGGGAACAGAGGGAGCAAAGGTTGAATTAAAAAGAAAGGATGATGCAGCAGCAGCAGCAGCCAAATCTCATGTTTCCTACACAAATTTGATGCTCTTTTTGTACACTAAAAAAATCAAAATCCTGTACATTTTCTGACAATTGCAGCTTTTCAAGATACGGTAGAGACATACATGATGCTGTGAAAATGTTGAAAATTTTATTTCTATTATGTCTGCATGTCTGTTTTGCTATATATGGCAAAATAATTTTTTTAAAAACTTATTGGGTCTAGGATTGGAAATTGGGAATCAGTTGTTGTTTTCTATTTATTATTATTATTATTTAATTATTTAATTTTTAAAAATTTAGCCAAAAGTGGTGATCATCCATAGGAACATGTAATCTAAAAGACAAAGAAAAAGTGGCAATCATCCCTAAGAAGATTTAGCCAAAATCATCGTTACACCATCAATTGTTTATTGCATCCAAAATAAAATAGTGTGAATTTGCTCGGCCCCCACACCCATAAACATGAAATCTTGGACAAATGTAGATGATGTAGTGGTATGTCACATGGGTCAACAATCATTGTGACCGACCAATCAAAGCCAAATCATATTTCTTTATTTTTCCCTTTTAGAAAAAAAAAAAAAAAAAAAAAACTTGGTATTGTGTGCATATTTTGGCAAGTCCAAAATCAAATATCATGTCATTTATTTAAAGCCCTAACTTCATCCAAATTACTAGGGTATATAAGTATTTGATGCCTCTTGATATATAACTTTGCTCTTTTAGCTTTCTAAGATTTTCCCAAATTTCCATGTCTGTTTGATGTAATGTTGAGGTTTGCCCAAGAAGCCCAGGTTTAGGGTTTAGGTTTTTCCCCCAATAAACCCTAAAAAAAAAGGAAAGGATCTTTTTTTGTTTTACCTGTTCCCACTGTGTTCTCATAATAAGTTCTCAGAGTGTTCCTCAAGATGTTCCTGATAGCACCACACTTTTTATCCCATATGCTTTGCTCAAAGTTGAACTGCAATATTAGATAAATTATTAAAAAAACTGGCCAATTATTTTTTAATTAATTAATTAATTATTTAAATTTTTTTATGATGGGCCAATCAATTGACTCCTTTCAAGAAAAAGAAAAAACCTTTGAGTGCACCCCTTTGAGTGGACTAATTAATAGAAGTCTCAAAAGGTGTTTGGAGCTAGTTGAATAACTCAACAAGCTGTTTGTAGGAGCATTTTTGGGGTTCATTCTTCTTATATATATATATATATATATGTAATTTATTTATTTATTTATTATTATTATTATTTTAAAATTATTTTCTGCCATGATTGTGTGTGGGTTCCTGAATTTGTTCTGAACCGAGTAAAGAGGAAGAAGACAAAAAAAGAGACGCCAAGGATGAAGCAAGCAAACAAGCAAGCAAGTGGATAGGGTGCCTCAGATATTTAGTATAGTTGAACCTTTCCTGTCCCTCCAACTCTGCCACCACCAAAAGCCTCCCCAAAAAACACACACTCTGCTTTCTTTTCTGGGCTTTGTTTGAACTTCATCATCAAATCATTGTTTGTTGTTAAATGATTTTACCTCTTGGGGGAAATTTTGTTTTGTTTGGACTTTGCTTCACTTATTGTCTCTTTCACAATCTATCCAAATGGGTACATAAGCAAAAGCTCTTCAAACCAACACAACTCCATGGCAACCAACCACCCCCCCACCCCCCTCCCTCACATCCATCCATCCATCCATCCATGTAATGTATTCACTATATATGTATATATATACATGTGTCAACTCAAGCATTATGGAGTAACTCCCATGAATAAACAAAGGTCTGTTTCACATGATGATGATGATCCTGTAGCCCAAAAGGAATACTTGCCAACAGAAACCATTTTATGGATTTCACATTTCAACACCAAACCCGTGTTTGGGGGCGGTTCTCTAGTTTTGGCTGAGAACCGTCGGGTCTGCGTATTATTAGAATGTTTTGAAAGACCCGACCTTTTTCTTTTTTTTAATAACTTTTTTTTCCATATTTTAAAGACCCACCAGGCAGGGTTTCAAGAATTTTGTAAAAAAAAATTAAAAAATCACCTAGGTTTCAAAGTGCTGGTGGTTTCAGACAACTTATACCAATCGATTTTCAAAGCCGGTTTTCACATACCGATTAGTATAAAATTTATTATTTCAAATATTAATTTTTAATGTTTAAAAATATTTGCACCGAAAAAGTTAAATATCTTAACTTACTTTTCAACATTTGATATGTTCATTATTTCATCTTGTTCAAATGAGCCTTTATTTTTTTTCTAAATCCTTTTGAAAACTTAAATTTGTTTGAATTAACTCCACTAAATTGGAAGGCAATTTACATCCATCTCTAAGGTCACTTGCCCAATTTTTGCTCACAAAAATCAAATTTTCTAAGTTTTCTAATTGTAAATGATATCTTCTTAGGTTTGTAAGTATGCCTACTAAAGAAAAAAATCTTTTTGTTTCAATTTGTGATTCGACAATGCGTAAGATTTGATGGGCCAAAAAACCAATTGTAGGAAACATGGTATCATGTTTTCCCCACCATTAAAAAGGACACTTGATGCCTTTGGGATCCACTTGGTAACGTCTAAAAATTAATAATTCCCTGGTGACAAGTTCTTTTGATGGCTTGCTTGTGGATGCAATCTATTGAAACATATCCAAACTAAAATCTTCATCACTTGCTTGATTTACACATCCAATAGATTCTGTCATTGGCTACAAATGATGATAACATTCCAATAACTTAAATTACAAAGTTCTCTTATCACATTCATTCACAATACTTACATTTTCCTTTCGGTCAACAAAAGAAATACTAGACAAATAATTTTGAATATAGGGTCTAACATCAAAGACAACATGTTGTGAGCTTTTTTTTTTCCAAAATTTAGAATAAATAAAATAAAAATCCAAAACACCAACAAACTTCTTTTTTGAAGCAATCATCCACTTATTTTGACAATTTTATGCTTACTATAACAAAGAATAATAGCATCCTTGAAATGCAAGGCTTCCTAAACCATAATAATTTTGTTGGCAAATTTGCAAACAAATTTAAAATTGCAATGTTAGAATGTTTAATTAAAACAAATTAATAAGAAATAGAAAAGACAATAGTTATGGAAAAAAATAATAAGGAAAACAATTGCAATAGATTAAGTAATCACCTTGTCTTCACTAAAGGTATTTTATTTTCATGGAGACAATTTCAAATTTGAACAAGCCTTGTTCCATCCTTGTATACTCTTTCCAATTTTTTTAAGCTAAGTTATACATTTTTACAAATTTGATTGGGTTGATTTGATTAAAACAAACTTGAGATTCTTGCAAAACTTTTTTCGTCAATAATAGCATATTGACATGCTTTGAAAAAAACATTGTTAAAACAAGGACCTTGAAAACTTTCATCCAAGCCAAGGACTTCCCGTTTTACACACAAATTTCAAAGCAACTGTCATAATATTTAAATTTTAGCCCTCATCCTTAACATAGGCAATGATTTTGTTTCTTGACCCATATTGATCAAACAATTTTGTCAAATTGTTGGCTAGCATTTGCCCAATAATTTATGTTGCTTCAAACAAACCAATAGTTACATATTTGGGTTGCCAATTAGAACTCAAAAAGTTTATAACAAGAGTAAATATACCATATGCATCCTTTGACATCCACAAGTCAAAGCTTGTCGTGGCAAAAATACAATTTAGTAAATTTGGAACATATACTCGTATTGTTTTTTCCACCAAGTTAGGTAATATTTCTTGAGAAAATTGTTTTATAAAAATGGAACACAACTCTAGGACACAAATGTAATATTTAACACTTAAACCATACACTTTCAACAAACTACAATCATATGTTATTTTTCACAATCGAAAGGCCAAGGTCTTGCAAAAAATCTTTTTGTTGCATATCATCCTTTTTGAAAAGTTCTTTTACAACAAAAGAAAGTAGAAATTACCTTTGTTGGGACATTTGGCCTTTTCTTTGCATGTTATTTTTCAACAATTTCTATTGTTTCATTGTTAATTTCTTTTTCAATTTTTTTTGCAATTATAAAATGATTTGCATCTACATGTTTCTTTAAAACAATTATACCATATGTTTTATAATAGACCTTATTAAACCTTTCCTTTTTTAGTTCTTGGATTAAGAATATTTATAACATTATCATAACACATAATACATCTCATGACTTGATGAGATCAACTTTCAACCTCTTTCCCATCATTCACACAATAAAATGCCCAACATAAATTTTTTATGTTATGGCCTCTCCAAATTTTTCTTCATTATTTGTTCCTCATTTTTTTTCAATTATACTATTTTCTAGTTTGCACGTTTCCACTTTCTACTCTTTCCACATTTTCTTCAATGCTGAATTCATTTTCATTGGTCTCGTTTTCTTCAATCAAAATTAAAATTTCATTTTGATTTGACTTCCCCATTTTCTACCATAATATTATCTACCTTGAATGTATAATGTCCAAATAATTCCTACACACAATGAATAAACGTATTGTCTACCAAAATTTCCCAAAAACAACATGGCTAATAAAAAAATTCATCAACAAATAAAAATTGAAAAATATATATATCACCTTCCAAGTTTAGCTTAAAGGATTTGAATTTGGATAACTCTTCCCACACCTACAAAAAACTAAAAGGGGAGAATACTTATTTGAAATAGGAGGAATATGAATAGAAATGTCGAGCAAGGAACGACAAGAAAGGAGTAGCAACATCATGAGCATACCAAAGAGGTACCTGAACAAGCCATGTTAAGGATGAACGAGCAAATGATCATTAAGAAGAGCAACAATGTGAAACAAGGAGCAATAAGAAGAGCAACAATGTTGAATAAAGAATATCAAGAGGAGCACCAACATTGAGCAAGGAACAATAAGAAGAATAACATCGTTAAACAAGGAATAACTAGAAGAGTAGTAGTGTTGAACAAGGAGTAGTCACTAGTAATGTTGAACAAGGAATAACAAAAAAAACAACGACATCAAATAAGGAGTAGCAATAGCAACATCAACATCAACATCAACAGCAACATCAAGAAGGAGTGCCGAAGAAGTAGCGTCAAACAAGGAGCAACAATAGCATCCAACAAAGAACACTAAACAAGCAACATTGAACAAGCAATGTCAAACAAGGAACAACAATAGTAATGTCGAACAAAGATCAACAATGGCAATGTTGAACGAGTGTGAAATAAACAATGTTGAGCAAGGAACCTTGAACAAGCAATGTTGAGTAAGGAGTAGCAAAAGTAGCAACAGTGTTGAGCAAGGAATGTTGAACAAGGAGTAGCAAAAGTAGTAGTAGTGTCAAGCAAGGAATGTTGAGCAAAGAACATCAAAACAATTACTAACTACTAAAGCAACTAATCAAGTGAATTAATCTAAGCAACAAATGACAAACAAAAAAAATAACAAAAAATAATTACATGATAAAAAAAAGGTTTGAAACATTTGCTTTATATGAAACAACAAGTAGCATTATTTACTTGTGAATTCCTAAACCTAATTAAACCCTAAACTAATTACTAACTATTGACTAAACATTAAACAACAAACTTTATTGACTACTAACTACCAACTATCAACTACTTAATTAATTATAAACCTTGAAACCTTGACCTTGAATTATTTTAATACCCCGTCAAGGTTTCAATAAAATATAAATTTACATTTGATCAAGATTTCAAAGTCCTAATCCTCACATTACATAAAACCTTGCAATCATGTTTTATAAAAGGCATAGCTCAATGTGATACCTTGAAGGTTTCAAATTGAGAATTGGCTTGAAACCTCGTCCTCACATTTTTTTGATACTTGCCCAACACTACACTAAACAAGATGCATGCTTTTATCAAGGGATAGTTCTTGCTACCAACATTAGTAGTAAATATGAACAAATCAATTTCACAAACATTACATTTCCTATTGGTTCATACTTGGATCAAATAATTATGGATTCATTTTCTAGAGCCATCATGGTTTTTGAAATGGCAATTTAATCCCAAACCTTTTAATAAAAAATCCCACCATAAAACACAAGGATGAAACCATGAATCCACAATGTGCTATCCACATTGCAAAAGCCTTGACAAACGAGACAATCCCCTTTAAAAACCCAAATTTGAAAGATTCACCATATTAGCCCGCCCATGACATGCAAGGAAATAGAATTCATCTAGAATGCCTATGCAAATAACTACTCACTTTTACAACGATTCTTGTACAAGACCACTAAAGTGCCCAATTTCTTCAACTATATCAAACCTGAAGAAATTTCATAAAACAACTCCAAAACCCCTAGAGTTTATCATCATTTCCATATGAACCCTATCCAAGTGACCAATTTTACATCCTAATTTACTTCTCCATGCACACTAGAGATTTTGGAGAAAGCAAACACATTGACAATGGAGAATAATTAACATTCATCTCTTACACTATCCTCACCAACTCCAAAAACAAAGAACATAAAAGCAAAAACTTAGCTTCATGATCCCCACTCCTAATGCATTTGATAATCCTACCACTACGCCTTTAAATCCTTCTTGAAGATCTCCAAACACACATTTCTAGAATCCAACCATCCATAATCACCGTTCTCCCATTTTTCTTCTCCATCAAGAGCTAAGTCTCACAAGAGATAAATATTAACCAAGCACACCACACACGAGGTCTTGATAGCTCAACAAAAACTGCATCACCATTCAACATTGTAGCCATCACTCTCACAACTTGCAAAACATAAACATAACAAACAAAACACTGCCACAAGAAGGAAACCTAATTTCCTTCACTACAACAATCTACATCCTCCTAAAAATGACCCATTGAAAGCTTTATGCTTTTAGGTTTCTTCATCCTTCCTCCATTCGTTTCAGGTTACAGTCCTGCCATATATGTGACTTTGATTATGGACATTCCATTGGAAAAGTAGGCTTTGGAGTGTTAGTTCGTTACACAGCTAACCCTAAGATTATTTGAATGACATGTCTCCTTCAAATTGCATGTGATGATCAAAGACCTTGTGGGTTGTTATTGTTTAATGTCAAATTTTCTGCAAACAATAGCTATATGTATCCAATAATAAAAAGCATGTTTGAAAGTTTGAATGTTGTATATTTAGGTAAATCAGTAGAATAAAGAAAGTAGATTGATTTCGCCACAATGTGTATGTTTATGGGTAAGCCAAAAACAAGTGTCATGAACATATTTTGTACAACAGAAATCTTGTCATTTTTCAAGATTTAGGATTGTCAAATCGTGGAAGATTTGTTATACAAAATGCTTATAGATTATACTCATTTTCTTTTTTCTCCCATTGTTTTCCCTTCTTGGAATGAGTCTTGGAGCTGGACTAGGGAAACCCTATTGAAAAGGCCAAGTGTTCTTGCACCAACATACTTGTCTATGGCAGGTACCACCGGTGTTGGGTGGTTATCAGGTTCATCACCATCGTTCTCAAAGAACCAATTTCTGATATATATCCATAGTGCTCAAAAATTTGACAAGAAACAAATAACAACTTGGTTGGTTCCAGTGTTGGGTCATGATAGAAAAAAACAGCTACAAACCCTTGGCAGTTATCAGGGTAATTCTTAGGGTTCCTAACCACAGCTCTAAAGACCCAACAAATGGTTCTGATATATAACCACAATTCTCAAAGTTCGGGGGAAAAAAAAACTACCTTCATGATTAAAACCGTTGGTTCTTTGTGATTTTTGAAATAACTGGAAACAAAGATTTTTTATATTCTCATTTTTTTCTTCCAGAAAAAACTAGAACTAGTGATTATTAACAAAATCAAGTACCCACCCACCCACACACTGGTCATCACTGATCACGATTCATGCAAATTGAAAATAGGTTATTATAATGAGATTTCTGTACTTCATGTAACAATTCTCATGTCAAATTGAGATTGTGAGGTAAGACAGGAAGCCCAGCTGGTTGCTGAATTTATGGCTCCCAGATCTTGAGCTAGAAACACAGTAAGCGTGGTAGAGTGAGACACCCTTCCATCAGGTGGTACCACCTGGCCCCCCACATAGGAAAGAACCTTCAAAGTACACCATAACAGGTTACATTCTCAGAACAAGTCTCAGGTCTGGACTAAGAAGAGACCCTAAAGAAGTCGGATGAGTATTAGAACAAGTTTCAGGTCTGGACTAAGAAGAGACCCTAATGAAGTCTGATGAGTCACGGAACAAGCCTGAGGTCTGGACTAAGAAGAGACCCCAAAGAAGTCCGATGAGTATCAGAACAAGTCTCAGGTCCAGACTAAGAAGAGACCCTAATGAAGTCTGATGAGTCTCGGAACAAGCCTGAGGTCTGGACTAAGAAGAGACCCTAACAAAGTCTGATGAGTCTTGAGTCTGGACTAAGAGACCCTAAAAAAGTTGCAACATGCTTCCCAAGGATATTGTCCATTCCAAAAATAGGGTTTGAGAATGAATTTTTTACTCACTCTTTTGGAGGCTTTTTCTGCTCAAATCAGCTCTAACATGGCCTCTTTGAAGACCTGCAAGAAGAGATTCCTCGATGTAAGTCAGATGTGCCATTAAAAACTATTTTCAAGAATCAAAGCTTGCTTGCTGTGATGCTTGACTCTATTGCAACTTACCCATTAACTTCATCAGCTCCCTTCAGCGGGTATAGGTCATTGTAACAACTAGCCTTAGTACTAAGTTTCTATCACTAATCCAGAAGCAATGGGAAGACTGAACCATGATACTGGCTAGCACCCTACACCAGAGAAGGGAAAACCCACAAAAGGCAACAACAGAGAAACAAAACAAAATAGGAGGCACAGGACCAAGAGAGAAAAGAATGCAAATATTAAGGACACACACACACCCATGCACAATGGTTTGACTGCATGACATCCTCACAACCACATGCATAGCTAGAATCAGGTCCAATTAATTATTCAGGATGTCCAGGAATACAGGTCGAAAATTTCTGCTACTAGATCTGTGACATTGTGGAGGGGAAAAAAGAAACCTCCACAAAAGTCTATGAATTGCAGTGAAATCTTCACAACAGCAATTTTGAAGGTAACATGACAATGAGCTATGTTATAAACTTATGAGAGTTGCTAATAAAGTGACAGAGCCACCACCTTCACAACAACACAATTTGAAGGTAACCAACTTGTCCTGAATTCTGCTATGGAGTCAAAATGTTCTGACATGAGAAAAGAAAAGAAAAAACAATAAGAAACACAAAAGAGTGGGGGGGAGAAAACCTGGAAGCCACCTCCTCAAAATATTGTGGAGATTATGAGGCAGCTCCCTCATCATCATAACTGAGGAAAAAAAAAACCCAGTGGATAGCCTTACATTGTTTCCTCCTGAACAAATCACCATTTTTTTCAATAATCCTTAAGCATTGAAGGAGAGTGGAAACCAGAGTCAGAGGTGACAGAATGGAAATGCTGAAACTGAGTGACTTGCTCATGATTTTCTGTGTGTAGTGTTGCTGTATCATGGAGCTCAATGTCCCTCCTGTCTAATTCTTCCACCAATCTCCTCCCTTCCCATACTGAGGATGAAGAAAAATAGTTAGCGATTCTCTGAAAGTCATTGTCAGTCTCATGAGCATCACCATCGTCATCATCAGCATCCTCGGCATCAAGTAGAACTTCTGGCATTGCAGCAGGTTTTCTCTTTCTCTGCTTGAAGAGTTGGTGCTTGGATACAGCCTTGTTTGCCAACTTGGTGGGTAGTTTGATGCATACCAGCGCCAAGAAGTGCAAGATGGTGAATGGGCAACAACATGCCACAACAACACAGTCACCCACACAATCGCCTGCTGCTGCACCTGCTGCAGTTTTTCTCTTATTACTACTACCCATGGGCATTCTAGCGTTGGTCTTTCCACCACTGCCAACTGACTGTCGTGACTAGTACTTACTTATGCACCTAATCTGTTTCAGATACCTGCAAAGGCAAACAATTGCAGGTTCAGAACATGCTGTTCCCTGCTGTGCCATCATAGTCTTCAAAACCAAGAAGAAGAAGAAGATATGCAGAATGTGAGTGACTGAAACAAAACCCTAACCCTAACCTGGTGGTGCAAGCAGGTGCTGTTGGAGTTCTTTCGAAAAAACTCTCAAAATTCTTTTGCAAAGTGGTATCACAGATACATACATTCATGTGGTTGCAGAGTAGGAGCCAAGAGCCTCATGTTCTCTCCAGTCCAACTGCCTCCCAGCTTCTCTCCTTTTGGATAAGCAGACCATAGTCCACATGTATGGTG
This sequence comes from Sphagnum contortum, assembly GCA_963920785.1. Classification (NCBI taxonomy): domain Eukaryota; kingdom Viridiplantae; phylum Streptophyta; class Sphagnopsida; order Sphagnales; family Sphagnaceae; genus Sphagnum; species Sphagnum contortum. The sequence goes on from OY987288.1 coordinate 4,132,888, forward strand.
ATGATGATGATGATGATGATGATGAGCTCCCTCCAAACTTCAATCTCCTTCCCTGACAAACATATTAAAAAAAACCCCTCTCAAATCCCTCTCTCTCTCTCAAATATCTCTCTGTCTGTGTCTATCTCTCTGTGGATCTTCTGAAACTGCCGCATGTCTCTCTAAAACTCCAGTGAAAACATACTGCAAAAGCTCCACACACAAAGCGAAGTTTGATTGTTGTCTCCTCACCATACACTTTACAAGTACTGAAGAACTTGTTGTTGTTGTTGTTGTTGTTCTACTACTACTTCTTGTTGTTCTTCTTCTTTTGCTACTAAATTTGCAGCAGCTTTTTGTTTTGTTTTGTTATTATGATGGATGCAAAGATGGAAATGGGATATGCTAGCTTTTGAGCTTATAACTTCCTCCCCTGTTTTGGATCTGGAACAACATCTTCGTGTTGCAAAACAAACCCTACCACTCCCAAGACCTTTCTCTCTCCCTCCTTCCCTCTCTCTCTCTCTCTCAAGCTTTGCAACCATGAAAGTTACAACAACAACAACTCTCTCAAAAGATCTGTGCAACAAACCACAAGGACAAAAACTAAACTTATTTGAATAAAAAATACTCTAGTTTTACAAGTACTACTACCTATTATTAATTTAAATTATTAGCACAAAAAAACACAAAAAACAAAAAACAAAAGGAAAACAAAACTACCTAGGTAGTACAATAGCAACTCCTCTCTCAAATTATGTGCAAGAACAACAACAAGGACAAAAAACTTAGGAAATAAATACAAGTGCAAACATGGCATTCTTCACCTACCTATGAAGGTAACTACCTAGTAACTACTCAAGAGCCAACCACACCTAGTGTTTAGGCCATCATGGGCTTTTCAAGATGGCCTAACTTGAGAAATTTTGGAAACTTTTGATTTTTTGTTTTGTTTTGTTTTTGTCAAATTGTGAAGCTGCAAATGTCTTCTCTCCTCTCCTTTAAAAAAATAAAACTAAAAATAGTTTTGTTGATTGGTTTTAGTTTCAACACTATTTTCTCCTCTATTTTGAGTTGGGAGAGCTCTTTGGTCGTTGTAGGTTTCGTGTAGTCTTTGTAGCTTGTTTTTTCTTGAAGCTTCTTTTGTTTAGGTTTCGTGTAGTCTTTGTAGCTTGTTTTTTCTTGAAGTTTCTTTTGTTTAGGTTTCGTGTAGTCTTTGTAACTTGTTTTTTCTTGAAGCTTCTTTTGTTTAGGTTTCGTGTAGTCTTTGTAGCTTGTTTTTTCTTCAAGTTTTTTTTTGTTTATTAGTGCATTGCTTTTGGTGTTGTGTTTGTTTTTTTGTTTTTCTTGGTTGTAATCTTGGAGACAATAATATCGAATTTTATTTTTTGGGTTAAATTTTTGTTTTGTTGCACTGGTTGCAAAACTTTTTAAAGTGTCACTTTTGGTGTTATCAAAGCACCTCAATTTTATAGTGATTTGAGGATGAGGTTTCTTTGTATATTTTATAAGAGATATGTGATGCTATAACCATTGCTTTAGGTTCATGACCAAAGTTGGGGTATGACGAATGGAGCCAATCAAAAAGTGTTTCAACAATTTAAGCATTCTTTCATAAATGTGGGAAAGTATATGATAGTGAATCCCAACACTTTAAAATGGATTCTCATTTTGAAAGTCCCATGATGTCCCCACTTTTTTGAACAAGATCTAAAGAACAAAACCTTGTTCAAATTATGACCTTTTTGAGATTGTTGAAAATATCTTTAAAAGTTAATAGCTAAGTTGGTGCTACAATTTCAATTTGAATATTTGAAACACAAGCTATGGTCATTTGAAAGGTTGGGAATCAAACTACTAAAATGATTCCCAATCATTAAAACATTCAATAAAAAAGTTAACTAAACTCCAATTTGGAAGGTTGATATACCATTGAAAATGTATTTTCAAGAATAAAGACTTTCCTTTGAAAGTTCTTTAATTGAAGGCCAAGCACAAAATTATGAGCCCCCAAAATGGTTGGACACATAACTTTATAAATTTTCAACACCCTCCCAAAAGTTTCAAAACAAAATGTCATTTCAATGTAGCCTTCATGGGGAACCATAATATACATTATAAAGAGAAGAATGATGATTCCTTGACGCATTGGTGAGAATTTATGGGAATGTGTTGCCTATGGCTCATTCATGTACAATAATCACTTTCTTTTCTTGGTTTATATAATTTGACATGTCCATGGGTTCAACTTGAAGAATTCCCTTTAAGTTAATCTTGAATTGCCTAAGCCTTTTGTCTTTATGGGAACTAAGGAGTGTGCCCTAGGTTTACATTCAATTGCAAAATTAAAACATACCCCAATACCATTTAACAAACTTGGGTGTGCACCATATGGGTTCATTGAATCATGAAATAATTACATAAATCAAGCAAGTTTGATTGAAGAATATCATTGAAAGTTCACAAAAGGGTGTGGCTAGATGGACAAATCCGAGTTGTGCTTTGCCTAAAACAATTTGAAAGCCTTGTGCAACATGTTCATGAGGAGTTGTGCCACTTTGGGATTTGATGGACCTATAATTTGTTCCAAATGTAATATTAATGGTAAGGGATGCAACTACATGTTCAACAATGTGTTTTTGGTGTGTGGCATGTGATTGAACTTGGGCATCACTCAACACTCTTAAACCTTATTTACAATATTGGCCATCATAGGGTTAGGGTATAGTGGAGTTTGGATTTTTCTCGCTCAATTATTGAATTAATAATACTACATAACTAATATGTTTTAGTTATGTTTGAAAATTTCTCCAAGTCATTGGAGTTGGTGTTAGTGTCACATCAAATGAATGAATTTAACAACATATGCATTTTAGATAAGGTGTTTAGTAGGTTTGGTGTTCTGATAAAAATATTCACAAACCAAGGAATAATATTCCATGCAGAATTCCAAGAATTGTGTGAAAAAACAATGATAGGTCATCACATTACTTCATGAAACCATCTTTAGGTAGACGGGTTGATTAAACAAATGGTGTAAACAATGAAACAGGTTTTGCAAAAATATGGGCTCCAAAAGGGCCATACTAAATATTAAAATTTACAACTACCATGGTTAGTTGTGGGGTATAGGTTCAATCATCGAGTTTTTTTTGCATCCTTCTCATCATATTTTCTATTGTTTGGTCATGAATTCAAGGTACCAATATCATTTTAAGAAGATGTGGAAGGGATTATGTTTATTTGCAATAAACAACATTAATTACATTGGATGTGAATACAAGACATGTCATTTTGTGTGTGCAAAAGGTGTTACCTTTTGGTGTGTTGTTGTAGGGCCACGATGGTTACATGTGGAAGGATCATATGCACAATTGTGTGCCATATCATCTTCTTAATGTTGATGGCCAAATTGACCCATCCTTGGTAGTTGTCCTTGCAAGATTTTGTTGTATGTTCTATGGATAATTTGTGGGAATTGCTATTATGTTGATTTGTGATTAATGTTTTAAAGGTTGGTGTATGGGATGTCTCACACCACCATTGGAAGAAGTGTCAATTGAAAAATGGTTTTGGCTATAATGCACATAACAACCAAGATGTTTATTCATGTAATTAAATAATAAGAAATAACTTAAGTTATTATCCAAGATGATTCACATTTGGCTATGGAACGGAAGGATTACAATTAGGTGAATAACAATAGGGTTCATATTTGCACTATTGGTCCTTCCAATTTAGAACTAAAAGGTTCATTTATGGTGGATTTCCATATGGTATTTTTTACATTGTTATCTACCTTAAGGTGGCCTAAGCCACAAATAGGGGGGTGGTTTGGATGTGTTGTGTCATTCAAAGTATTTATGTGTTATGGGTTGTATGTGGGTTGACAATGATGGTTGTAAGCATTAACATAGGAAGGCACAAAAATTGTTAACAATTTTGTGTTTGTTACATGTTTACATCCTAATTATTATAAGTAAATAAAGGTAAATTTGGAATTAGTTATAATGTGAAAATAGTTCAAGATATTATGAGACATGATTCCAAGTTGTGTGAACTCAAATCACTATTCCAAAACATAAGCTTATGTTTTTGCAAGGATTTTAATTTGAACACAAGTTGGGTGGTTTTCCTTGTGTGTTTTTTGGGGTTGGATTCGTATCCTTTGGTTTGGATGTGTTGTACCAGTTAGGACAATTACATGTTATGTGTTATATGTGGGTTGAAAATGATGGTTGTAGGCATCAACATAAGAACACATGATTCAACAATTGTGGTTTATTAATCATCAATTTAATCTCACTACCACAACCAAACAATGGAATTGGTCCAATTATCACCTTTGGATGTAACCTATAACAACGCCATTTTTTTACAACAAATCATGTTCAACCCTAATCATTATGGTTGGGTAGATTATGAGTTAAAGAAGACCTACACAATGGTTAAAATTGATGGGTAACCTTGTCAAATTCCTAATCATTAACCACACCAATTATAATTTGAAAGTTGATTGCAATAGTTAACATGCATGGGACTTGTAACCTTTCACTTTGGGTTTTCCATTGAGAGGTATGCATAGGTTTTTGAAATATCAACCATGGAGGTGTGTTTAATCTTTAGGTTGTAGGTCAATAACACACAACTTGATAAATCCTTTTACATTTTGAAAATGATAGTCCAACCAACATAACGATAAGAAACACATGCACAACTATCATGGACAATAACAATAAGGGAGTTCCTAAAAGTTTCTAAAAATGTCCTTAAAAAATATGTTTAGATATTTTTAAAAGATTCAAAAAATATCCATGAGAAATATGTTTGGAATTTTTTAGAAGTTTTTAGAAAAATCCCCAAGAAATATGCTTGGAAGTTTCCAAAAAGATCATTGAAAAATAGGTTCATAATTTCTAAAAACATTCAGAAATATTTTTGAAATTTATGTTTAGAATTTTTTAGAAAATATAAAACTAATGAAATGTTTTAAAATATGTAGGTTAGAAAAAAATCTTCTAAAACATAATTAGCTTCTAGACGTGGTTAATGAAAGTTTCTAGAAAATAATTATAAAACTTTTAATTGGAATTTTTTTAAAAAAATAATTACCTTTTAGAAGGTTTCATTGGATAATATAAAAAGAGGTCCAAAGAGCACCACCCTTCAATCTAACAAACACAAGTTGTGGTTTCCTATTATTAATCCATCAAGTGTTTAGTTTGCATCACACTTTGTTCAAATAATAATTATTCATTATCAAAAAAATTGTTTATGCAATTTCATATAATTTTTTCCAAGTTGTGTTTCTATTTTTTCAATAACACAAAGTGGGAATGAACTTTTCATACAACATGAATTTTCACTTTTGTAATTCTCATTCGAAAATTATAACAAAAATTCAAAAGTTGACAATGCAACTTTCTTCATTTGTTGATGGCACAACATTCCAATGTAGGAATTGATGATGATCAACACAAACATTGTGTTGTTAAAAATCATTCCATCAAAATTATGGATGGAAAAAACCCTTCCACTTCCATGAAATTTTGAATTTTTTTTGTAAAAATAAAAGGAAAATCTTTAAAATTTGAACAAATTAAAGAAAAAAAATTAAATAAAAGAGAGGGGGGGGGCCAAGTCATACCCCTTTCCCCCATGTCCCAAAATTGGTTAGGGAGTTTTAGATTAGACCCTTTTGTAGTTTTGTCCCAAACCTAGCCCAAAACACATAAACTTAAGTATATGGTCAAACTTGGTGGGTTCAAGGAACAACTTGAAGCTTTTGGAGATGACAATTTTGTCCCACTTTCATTGACACCATTGAACTTTTCCTACCCCACTTGTTTTTCTTGATTTTTCTTTCACGCTCCTTTGATAACAACATTACTTAAAAACAATAGCTCGAAGCTTTTACTAGTGTAAAAGTTATTATGACAAGGAAAGGATTGGTCTGGCTATTCAAGTAAGTTGTTTTTTTTTCTTTTTTTAAATTATTGTAGCCAAATAAACCATAGAAAGAGCGAGGGGGGGAGGGGACACCTTTATGAAACATTGGTAGTGGCCTATTATTCATTTCCTTTTTTTATTCCCTCAACATTTTAGGTTACACAAACCCTTATTAAACTTCAACTTCTCAAGGATTTAAAATCAAAAACAAGTTTAAAATTACCAACATCTTTAGGTGAATTTCTAAAATTCAATAAACATCCCATTTACAACTTCAACTTAGTTGTAAAACCCAAAAGGAGGAGGATCAGTAGGAGGAGCAGGAACATCAATAATAATAGGGGGTGGAAGAGGGCATGGGAATTAGCAGGGTAGTGGGAATGTGCATAAGCAATAGTTGCCACAATATGTTGTCCCTCCTTCTTGTCACCATTGCTACTATCAACAACACCATCACAACAATCGACAAGATCCTACTTGGAGTGTTCATGTTGTTTTTGCTGACTCAATGGGACATAACCCATCTAATAACCTTGGCAACATTGTTTGATCTCCTTTGATCCTCACACACCAATAAGTAAAAGGCACTTTCGGTTAGATCTTGAATTGATGGCAATGTCATTTTAATGATCAGGTCAACTTGAATTGTCTTGTTAGGAGTTAGGGATTTCATCTAGGGTTTTTTTTTAGCTCATATGGTTTTGTTGGCAAAGCACCCAACAAACTCAATCAAACCGAAACCCACATCCACCCTCTTCCTTGGAAATAATAACCAAAAAGGATAAGAACAACTAATGGTGGTGAAGGTTTAGGTCCCTTAAATTTTTTAGATTTTTTTTAACATAGTGCGACATATGAAATCAACTATTTTATGGAGCAAAGGAAGAGGGGGATAATGAAAACAATAACACCAACATCAACAAACAATAAGACAACGAAGGTATAAAAAGTTTTGTGTTTGTTTGCTTTTCTATTGTTTGGGTTTTGTTTTATGATGGTTTTTTTTTTTTTTTTTCACATCAAGCTTAAAAATATTTTTATCACTGTGAATCTAATCATTATATTCAAATTAAGAAAAATAGAAAGTTTTTATTACACAAAAAAAAGATTTTGTCACAATCTTGGTTTTTGTCACGATCCTAGAAAAATAATAAAAGAAGAAGAAAAAATATAAATGTGTTGTAAATGTCAACATTTCAATACTTAATGGTTAGTCATTCACCAATAATATGTTTTAGAAAAAAAAATTAATTAAAAAAAAACTAAAGATTAAATCTAGGGTGTTTTTATGTTATTAAAGTTGGGTAGTCCGAAGAATAAAAGATAAAAAATTTTTGGGCCCATAATTCTTGCACAATAGTTTTTTTTAAGTATATAGGTTGTGTTAAACCCAATAGACCAAGGATGATGATGTCGAAGGTTATAGCAAAATTAAAATTCATCTATTTTTTGAAATAAAACTTTTTTGTTTGTAACAATTCATTATCTTTTTCCATTTGATATGTTCAGTCTTATGTGGTTGACTTTATAGTTTTAAAATTATTGTGTTGTAATAGGCAATTTTTAAAACGTGAGACTTATTTGCAATTGCACAAATAGGTCCCAATAGAATATTTTGGTATTAAAATGTTTAAGTCTTGTTGAATCCAATAGTTTAATGGTCACGACACATAGGCCTATAGCAAAGTTAGGGTTTGGCTTTGGCATAATGCCCTAGCAAAGGACTTTTTGGAAATTTTCTTACTTTTATTCTTTCATTTCATTTAATATTGTGTGATTAACTTTGTAAGATTAAGATTACCTTATAATGGTAGATAATTTTTAGAAAGTGGGCATGTGTTCATAATAGACCTCCTACATCATGTGCATTAAATGTCCCATGTCCCCTAATTCATCACATCTCATCGGACTTTGTAGTTCCCATCACCCATTCGCATCATCATGCGCCACCACTAACCTATCCTCCACTTCATCCCCCATGCAAACCACAAACCACAAACCACCCACTAATTACCCCTCTAATTTAACAAATCATACACCACTTACTAGTGCGCCTACAAGCCCCTAACCCTTCATGTGAATGTGGCGTCCCAACCTTACACTTTCCCAAACCTCCTCAATCATGCACATCTAGGGCATTTTCCCCTTCTCACTTTATTGGTCCATGTAGTTGGCCATGATCATACCCCCCACCCTACCACCATTTCTTCAACACACCCTCAACCTCCACCTAAAGTCTTGTGCCCCACATGTGGGCATTAATTTATCAGTCGAAGGTTGGTTCATCATCAGCATTCATGTTAGACATCTAATGCATCCAATCCAAACCCTTGTGATCATCCTAGCCAAATACCTTCCCTTACTCCCACTCCACATGCATAACCTTGGACTTGGGTTTCAACACTGGATGTCTTTAAGTCCTTTAACTTAAGCCTTTGTCATCTTCATTTGTATGATCGCATCCCCACTATTCTATGGCATGATGTACAAGTGGCATTTCGTTTTCCATTATATAAACTAGCACATGGCCCATATAATGTGGCAGTTTAGCACTTGCTCCTCCTACTACCCCAATGGTGTCTTGTTTTGCCCCTTTGTGGTGAGGCAATAGGGCATAAGGAAATGTGGATTTGATTAAAACATTTTCTAGCAAATGATTGGGAAAACTTGTAGGAAGAGTTTTTTCTGTGGCCCCAAGCTTTGTTGGCCAGTTTGAATTCAATCCCTTTTCCCCGACATGATCCTCTAACTCACACAAACACATGTTTCGTAATTTAGCCTTGGATTGTGCAAGGGAATACTCTTGGGCAATTTGCATTTTTACACTATTTTTTTTCGCACCCATGTTTTTTGACACAACTCAATTTCATTGCATTACACCTCGAATTAGATGGCTACTTCTTGTTTTTCTTTGAAGACTATGAGTTAAATCATGATTTTGAATTTTTTTTCTGATTCTTTCAAATTAACATTCCAACACATGCCACATTTATTGACAAGTGGTCTTTCTGGGATGGTTTTTGAACACCTTCAAGATTATTTTCACCCTAAGTGAATGAATTTCCTCAATTGTTCCAACTTTGTTTTCATATTGCACAAGGTCACATTCCACCCCAAATTACATGCATCCTTGGAGTGGCCCACATTTTGGCTATGACCAAGCCTTTAGGTGGAGTTTGTCCCATTGCAATGGGGAAAACATTGTATAAATTCACAAGTCACGTTTTATGTTTTTAATTCCATGAAACTTTTGCAACACATTTTTCCCCCATACCAATTTGGAGTACAACTAAAGGTGGTTGTGAAATAATAATCCATGGCATTAGATGCACCCTAAACTTTGACCCTGATTACATTGTTTTTCAACTGGATGTGGCAAATGCCTTCAATTCAATGTCAATAGGGGTCATATTTCAAGAACTTTATGCAACAGGTGGAGACATCATACAACTCATCCCTTTTGTTTATGCATTCTATGCATTCGAATATCCTATGTTTTATAATCATCGTAATGGTGAAGGCACTGTTATAATCATCCCATTGCCATGGGGATTCGTCAAAATGATCCTTGGGGGGGAGGGGCATTATTCGTTTTTGTTCATTTTAGGGTTTTATGATTTACAACTAATCATTGCCCCTCTTGTTTATTTCCATCCATTGTAGATGACATTCACATCATAGGTCCCCTTTCAATTGTATGATCTGCCTATGAACATTTCCAGACCGAACTTCGTGCAATAGATCTTTTTTATCCAACTTCAAAAATGCATTACACAGTCACCTTTTAGCTTACCACCAGACTTCAACACCCCATCCCAATTTACCACCCCATTTGAAGGAATTAGAATCTTGGGGGTTCCATTGGGCACCTTAACTTTCACATCATCCTTCATCAAAGATTCCTTGCAAAAAGATGATCAACACATGGACCTTTTCCTTATAATGGGTGATGTTTAAGTGGCCTTTGGAATTCTAATTCGTTGTTTTGTGCAATGCCCATCATATCTTTTACAATGCACACCACCATTTTCCACTTTCATAAAGTCCCTTATTTCCTTTGACTTTTCCCTCCATAAAATGTTTGGATGCCTTTTGGGTCCAAGATCTTTTGATAGCCTAGAAGGACCTTTAGTTCATATATAAATTTCCCTCCCAATAACTTTCAATGGTGTCAGATTCATATCAACATCCACCATCACCCTAACAACCTATTTAGGAAGTTGGGCCCTTGTCACTTTAATCATAATTGTTAGGTTTATGGTTGATCAACATCATTCTTTCTTGAAGCTTTAACATGAATTGATAACAACACATTTCCTTTCTAACAACACTTCAAGGTGGCATGTGATCTTCTACCACCCCCATCAGGTGTGTGTTTTCTTCTATTTGAACAACTCATCAGACAACAAATGGTTCCATTTCAAGACTCCATCTTGGAACGTTTACACCATCATACCCTTTCCAACATAGTCTCTGACAAAAGATCTGAAGCCCATCATGCCCAAACTATATCATGTTTTGGCCCAAGGGTAGGCTTATAGCTCAATTAGTTTTCCCAACCTTTCAATTATATTCCCCAATTTTTTACACAAGATTTCATATGCGACTTGGACTACCCCATCCCTCAATTGCATGCATCCTTTAATGACTATGCCTATTTACAATCCACATTAATTAGTTATGAATGCATCCCAATACATATGCATCCCAAAATTCAATGGTTTTTTTTTGGTAACGGGCCACTTTGGTTGGCCCTTCGCAAAAATAAAATAAAAATTATATTGTCTTCAAGTAGAAGCTAAAAGCTTTCATTATTAATAAGGCAATGCATATGTGTTTGCATTTAGTCCGCATATATTCAATACAAGCTCACACTTTTAAACAAAATATATGAGACAAAATATGGTGATACTTGGGAATATCTTGTATGCATGTTGCCCCACCTTATGGCTTGACTTAAATTTCCATTATTAATCAATTGTTCATTTATAATTTTGATTTATGTTTCTACAAGAGCTTGGGTACCTATTGTGATTCATATTAATTAGTTGTAGTGCATCCCAAAAAGTTTTATGATTTTTTCTACAATGGGTGACTTTGATTGTCCAACCACTGAAAACAATTTGAAACATTGAAAATGTTTTGTTCATTGGTGACCCATGTTAACATTTTTGAATAATTTTTTTTTCAAAAAAATTACACAAAATTACACATTTACAGGACAAAGAAATATAAATCATTTGCACTTACACAATTTACATGACTAAAAAATGGATTTACTTGGTTTTGGATTTATACTTATACATCCAAAGTTAGGCAATTACATGGAATGTAAATAAGTTTCAAATTTTCATTACGTGGAGGGTATGTCTAAAAATGATATACATGTTCAACATAGGTTTGAACTTGCTTTAAAGGGGAGAGTTGTCACATGATGACCTAAGGTGTTAGTGTGAACTATGAGTTGTTTTTCTTTTTTTGGAGGAACTTCATGGAACATTTCTTATTTTAACTATTGTTGGTTTGAAATTTGAACCAGTGTTGAGTTAGTAGGTACCCATTGAGTTTTGAATATACCAACCTGCTCAAGGTTTTATTTATTTATTTATTATTATTATTAGCATTAAAATTTCTACCATGCATGTATTGATATTGGGTCATTTTTTGGGGACTTTCATACTAGTACGGTCCAAGAAAGAATGATTCTTGGCTGGTATCAAGATGTGAAGAGCCTCCAATTGAATTGACAAATTGTTCATGACTAGGGACCTATATATATTCATTCAAACTTCTCATTCTTTGCCCATGCTAACCATTGGACAATCATTGCAAACTATGTAGTAGTTGTGTTATTATTGATGATGGAGTTTGAAAGAGAAGTGGATCCTCATGAGCAACATATATAACTCAAGAAATTTTGAGCAAGAGAAGTTCTTCAACTATATGAAGGGAGGAGGGGAAGAGCTTGTCTTGTTGAGCCCAATAATTGGTTAATGGGTTGCAAGTTGTGTAAAGATGGGCCCCTCTTGTTGTAAGGCTCTAAGATATGCATGAGAATTAACTAAAGACACTTATAGTTCTAACAAGGGGTGTGTCACATTGTGGCCTTGCCATCTACATTAAAAATGATGGAAACACAAATATTTCATCATGAAGAAATATAATCTTCAAAAAATCCTCTGAAAAAACCCAGAAGCCTTCAAGATTTTATAACTCTATAACCAATCTCAAGTTTCAACACAAGCCAAAATTATCATCTTTCAAAATTCCTCACATAAAAATAGACCTATTATCTAGGAGCCAAAATCCCTTAAGCTACTATACTTTATAATGAATCCAAGCCCAACAAATGTTAAGTCGAATTTGTAAGTTCAATGCAAACTTGATCTTGATTAAGATCCTTATGTTGTGTGTTAAACATAATCTTAAAACAAGATTTAAAAGTCCAATGTTGGATTTAACATCCATTGAAATCTTATCAGCTTAGGTTTGTTCATCCTTTGTGTCTCAAATTCCACCAAGATTTGTAATCAAGCTTTTTAGGTTTGACCTCTTTTAATCTTTAGTATTGGGTTGGTTTTCATTTTCCATTTTTCATTTTTTTGGGGGGTTTTGTAGGTTGTAACATGTGATAAGTGTGATTTTCAAGTTCACTATGCATTAACCTTTGGTGTTGTTTGCCTTGTAGATTTGATAATAGGGTTGTGATAATATCATGGTGTATGGATACCTTGAATGATCACAAGAGAGCTCCTCCTTCCCTTCTCAATATAGGTCAAAGCTAGTGTGTATATTGTGTTTTGTGTCTGTTTTGACATTTTTTTAATATTCCCTTTCTACAAAATAATGCCTCAAAATAATGCTGAAATAGCAATTCCTCAACTTAATATAACACCCACACCTTCCATATCAAACATAAAATTATCCTAAAATTTAAAACATGCACATACTTTATAGTCAAAACTTGCAAGACCCTAACAACCATATTCTTCTCTCTCTTGGTACATATACATATGTTATGTATGTATGTGTGTAATTATTCCACCCAAAGAACTGGCTATAATTGTAGTAAGGGTTAAGTGGGTGCTTGTTCACCCTGGCTTCATTGCCCTTCATTTCATCACCCTTCATTTGATGTCCCATGTGAATTTCAAAAATCGCAAATAAAATAAATTCCCATGGGTATTGTGGAATGGTGCCCTGGCTATTGGGCGAGGCCGAGTAGCTGCCATGGCTATTGTGACCAGTGCATTAATGTGGGATTGGCAAAACTATGTGGGTTTGTCCTAGGTCACATATACAGATAAATAGGCAAGGAAGTAGGTAACTAGTATGTAACTAGATGGTTTATAGTTTCCGCACATAGGTAAGGGCTTTTTTAGGGTTTTTACTATCTACTAGTAACCCACTTGCAGGTTATAGTAAGAAAAAGCAACTGAGCTAACCACCATGTTAGATAGGGAACTGGGATCCAACAGAAAATTGTTTTTCTGACCATTTATCATCCATCCTTGATGATGTGCTGGTGGGTGCTGGTTCACTCTGGCCCAGTGTATATTATGTGAGTACAACTGACTCGGGCATGGCAAGAAGTCATGGCGTCATGACCCTTCTTCCACTTTCACCAGCTAACAAGTACCTTTCAAAATCTTTCACAACAAAAACAAGAAAAGAAAGCACATAATTCAAGAAGCACAAAAGTACAAAGCAAAACTCACATGATGATTCAAAGAAGGCCCCCTTAAAAAAAAGGGCAAAATGAAAGGACTAAGCCCAAACCCAACATGATTGATTCAACCAAGGCCCCTCAAAAAAGGGCAAAATGAAAGGACTAAGCCCAAACCCAACATGATTCAACCAAGGCCCCTCCAAAAAAGGGCCAAATGAAAGGACTAAGCATAAACCCAACATGATTCAACAAGCCCAAAATCAAAACAAAAAGAAAAAGAAAAGGTACCAAACCAAAACTACATGATTCACCAAAACCTCCTCACAAGTTAAGCAAAGAGCATATGATTATTCAAGATGCCCCAAAAAGCACTAAACTAGGTACCTACTATTACCTACTAGATACTTACTAGTTACTACCTACTTACTCTCTATCTATGTGCACACTAGATGACGGTGGTGGCACAACCTTGATATTCTTTCTTTCTTTCTTTCTTTCTTTTTTTGGGTCTAACAATGCACGTTGCACCCAACACCACCACACTTTATCTATCATCCCCTGAGCTTTGCCAAAAGTTGAAATTGTCACAAGTTATAAACATGCATCTATTTTGAGAACGTGCTATGTTTCAATCATTATTTCACAAGCCAATAAAAGTGATTCCTTGGCCGAAAAACCAAAAAAAAGAAGAAAGAAAACCTGCTAACTTTGGGAGACACACCACAACTAATTAACAGTAAATACAACTAACAATAGAATGGGAACAATGAGTACGAGTGAAAAATACACCTTACAATGAAGGATATGAAACTTGAAGTATTTATTTTTAGGGTTTAGGTTAAGTGTTTTGTTCTGACCCCATGCATTGTTAGCTAGTTGCATCGCGTCTGCACTCAAGTCTATAGCATGTGAGCTTTTTCATACATGTGAACTTATACTTGATTTTGCAAGAGAATTGACTATTCCTTGCAAAGCAACAAATACTAAACAACAGCTAGCTCTCGAATAAGGAAAGAAATGCTCTTCTAAATGTGGGACCAAATGGAACTCTACATCATTCTGTAATCTCTCCATGAGGGGGGGGGGGGGGGGGGACCAAAAGGGGCCAACAAACAGCAAAGAAAGCACAATTTGCCAGAGTGAACCCACCATTGCACACCATGCAGGATGAATTATGTGTGAACAGAAAACACTTTTTCATTCTGTTCCTGTTCCCACAGTTAACCATGATGGTCAACTTACCTACTAACCATCCAAATGCATTTTATTGAGGGATTTAGCATTGGTTTTTTGAAAAGAAAAAGAAAAAAGAAAATCTCAGAATCAAGGAATTAAAATATTTATATTTATTATTATTTAAAGGAAAAAAACCCAGGCTGATTCTTTAAAAGCTTGTCTAAGAACTGGGACTGGCGGTTCTCAGACACAAGCGAGAACCGTCCAACACATGGACTAACTTCCGCAAGGTAAGTAATTTAATTGACTAGAGAAGAGGAAGGGGGGCAGAGGAGGAGGAGGAGGAGGGTTTAGTAGGGGAGAAGTTATGGAAGTGGAACTGGAGTTGTGTTGTAGATGGAATGAACAACAACAGAGTCATAATGGGTTTTCAATGGATGATAGATAGTGGGTGTGCACTTTGGTTGAGGTTCTCTCTGCTAGATGACAGACATATCATCTGGCACAAATCCAGCTTGTGGAAAGAAGAAAGAAGAAGAAGAAGAAGAAGAAGAAGCAACAATGTACTGCAGCAAACTATAGCCTAACTGGGCACAGAGAAAGCCAACACATGGAGCTTGCCATCTGTTGTTTGCTGCTGCACATCACCAGCAACTAAATCCTCTCCAACTCATCATACATTCATTCACACACCACACCTTCCTCCTTATCACAACACTTGTCTCTGTCAATTGACAGCAAACCAGCAAGCAAGCAAGCAAGTGACTCATAAAACAGCCAGTCTGTGTGAGTCATCCCTAGCCAAAATTGGCTACATAAGTGGGTAAGCTGTTAATGATCAATGATCAAAGATCAACACCCAAATAAGAAAATTTAAATTTCAAAATTAAATCCCCTTTTGGGTTAGTAGGTAGGTAGGTAGGTAGGCAGGCAGGTAGGTAGGTAAGTAGGTAGGTAGGTAGGCAGGTAGGTAGTTCTTCCTTAGCTAGCTAGCTGTCTGTTTTTGATGACTTGAAACAATGAATGATGAGTCCCAAATTTCTTTGTTAGAGTTTTTTTTTTGGTAAGATTATTTAGAGAAGTGTTTTTTGAAAAATTAAAAAATGTTTTTTTGGGGGGTAAAATTGGCTACTACTGTTCAAGAAGATTCTTCCAACAGATTTTGATTTGTATGCTTTTACTATAATAAGATTTTGCAATAAGCCACGGGAATTTTATTTATTTTTTAAGTGTGAAAAATCTCCCCACCCTCAATCTCAAATCTTCCCAATTTTGATTGATTGAGTGATTGATTGATTTTGTTGGTTGTGGATTCAAGTGAAACATGAATATATTCAATTGGGTAATTTAAAGTTTTGGTAGATTTCAAGAGTCAAGACAATTCCCACCCATGATCTTGATCTAAACCAATTGAGGATGTGTTCTTTTGGTTCCTCACAAAATCTTTGTTTTCCAAACATGTAAACTGATTGAGGATGTGTTCATTTGTTCCTAAAAAATCTAGGATTATCTTAGATGTAAATTGATTGGGGATCTCTATGTTGTTCCCAAGAAATCTATGCTTGTAATAGATGTAAACTGATGGAGGATGTTTTCATTTGTTCCTAAGAAATCTATGATTGTTGTAGATTTAAATTGGGTTGAGTATGTCTTGCTTTGTTCCCAAGAAATCTACACATGTAATAGATGTAAAACTGGTCGAGGATATGTTTATTTGTTCATAAGAATCTATGATTGTCAAAGATGTAAATGGATTGAGGATGTCTTGCAACCAAATTTGGTGGACTTGAAAACTTAGAATAATAGATGAAGTTTGCATCTTTTGAAGAAAGAGCAAGTAATAAATATTACTTGATACAAACAAATGGTTGAGGAAAAAGAAGAAGAAGAAGAGAATTGCAAATAGTAGATGAAGTTTGCATCTTTTTGAAGGAAAGCAATTGCAAATAGTAGATGAGATTGTATCTTTTGAAGATGAGAAATTGATAGATATGACTCTTTGTTGCAACACACAAAATGGGTGAGGTGGTGAAGGAAAGAAAAAGTCCAGGCTTGGTGGAGCAGAAAAAGTGTTTTGTGTTTATGAATCTACCCTTTGTGTTTTGTGTATATGTCTTGTGCTTGGTAGATTTGGTATTGTGGGTCTTGTGGATTCCACTGTAGCAAGTTTGAGAACGTGGAGAATATGCTGATGCTGCTTCTGCTACTGCACCAGGAAGGAGGGTGAGGAAGAATGGACTGGCTGGCTGGCTGGCTGGCTATGACTTGGTTGTTGCAGAAAACCAAGTAGACAAAAAAAGCAGCCAGGCTGTGGTGTCGTGGGTCCCATTTGTTCTTCTCCTTCTTGTTGTTGTTGTTCTTCCCTTTCCTTTCTGCCTTGTTGAATCATCATCCATCAGGACCTTCCTTCTTCACCAACAGTAGTAGCAGAAGCAGTAGCAGCAGCTAAAGCATGCGGAGTGTCCATGTTTGTTATTATCTTTTGACTTTGTTTTTTC
This sequence comes from Sphagnum contortum, assembly GCA_963920785.1. Classification (NCBI taxonomy): domain Eukaryota; kingdom Viridiplantae; phylum Streptophyta; class Sphagnopsida; order Sphagnales; family Sphagnaceae; genus Sphagnum; species Sphagnum contortum. The sequence continues at coordinate 4,150,159 of OY987288.1, forward strand.
TGGCCTCTCCTCTCATCATTTGCACAGTAGCTTTGGCACTCAATAAATCGTTGTTTCTCCTTGAACTTTTGGATGCAAAACAGAACAGTTTCAGTGGTCCTGGTCCTTCGTCTCCTCCTCCTCCTCGTCCTCCTCCTCCTTTTTCCTTTTCTTCTCAATCAGAAACCAGGATATGTAGTAGCTTTCAAACCATCTCCTCTCAGAACCCCACCAGTTTAGCTTCAGAAACTGTTTTTGAGAAGGGAAGAAGGATCATCAACAATTTCCAATCTCTTCTTCTTCTTTCTGCTGTTGCTGCTGCTGCTGCTGCCATTTTTTCGCTTTTGTTTGGGATTTCTGGCAGTCTGAAGCTTCCCTCCATTGTGCATATCATCATCATCCCCTTGTGTTGTTGCTCAATCGTGTGGTGAAAGCTCAATCGAGGTTATTGGGAATCCAGTTAGTAGATCTCCAGCTGCTTGCTTTCTTGCTTGCTTACTTTCAGATCTGAGAAGTTTCTTTCTCTGGAAAGGATGAATTTGGAAAACATGGGTGGTGGTGGTTCCTGCTGCTGCTACTACTGAGGAGTAGCTACTCCTGCATGGAGGAATTGGAGAGAAAGCTGGAAGAAGAAGAAGCTCGATTGAGGATGATGATGAGCATTGACTGCTGCTGCTGATCCATCAAGGATTTGGAGGGTCGAAGAAAGAATCTGTGGTAGAAATTCTTGAAAACGCTACTGGATAGAGAAGAAACAAACACACACACACACACACACACAGAAACAGACAGAGAGAAGTTGGTGAGGAAGAGGAGGAGGAGGAGGAATTCTTAGGCCATGGATGGAGAGATTCCAAGGCAACCAGCAATGGCATTACTGGGATGTGGAGTGTTTGCCCGAGACGCGTACATCCCAATTCTGCAAGCACTTCAAGGAACTCAAATCACGTTGAGATTTGTATGGAGCAGATCACAAGCAGCAGCACAGGATATGGTACAGAGAGTGCAAGGGTTTGCACCAGATGTGGAAGCAAGATGGGGAGAAGCAGGACTTGAACACATTCTTGCATCTCCGCTTGTACAATGCTGTGCCATAGTTCTTCCCATCCTCTCACAACCGGGGATTGTCATGAGAGCTTTGCGAGCTGGGAAGCATGTGTTGCAAGAGAAACCTGTTGCCGGCTCAGTGGAAGTAGGGTTGCAAACGATGCACTCTTATCGAGCACTGCAACAGGATCTTCTTGAAGAAGAAGAAGAAGCAACAGCATCAGCATCGCCATCTCCACCCATTTGGGCAGTCGCGGAGAATTACAGATTCGAGCCGGCGTTTGATGAAGCTGGCAAGCTGGTGAGATCCTTGGGTACCATGGTTGCAGTCACGGTGAACATCGAAGTACCCATGACGAAATCTAACAAGTACTTCGACTGCGAATGGCGGCGAGATCCATCGCTGAAAGGAGCTTTCATTCTGGATTGTGGGGTGCATTTCGTGGCTGGTCTTCGCGTCATGACTGGCTGCGACATCAAGCTCGTGACCGCCATCGCTACCCACCGAGATCCCACAGTTCCTGCTCCCGATACTCTAACCACTTTGATCAGGTTTGACAATGGCTGCTCCGGTACCATGGTGATCACCTATGCTTCTTCCGTGAGCAAAGCTTGCTGGCGTGTTGTGTGCTCCCGAGGTACTGTTGTAGTCGAGCGAGGAGTGAAGGAAGGGAAGTCTGGGTATGTTGTGACTTTGCGGCCTAGAGAAGAAAGTGATCAGCAGCAGCAGCAGCCTTCTTCTTCCCAATTCTTTCCCTTCTCGGGTCTGGAAGAAGAGTGGCGAGCTTTCGTTGCTGATGTGGTCCACAGGAGCAGGAGCAGCAGCAACAGCGGCAGAAGAAGATCGGCTGATCTGCGAAGCTCTCCCAGGGAAGCTCTCAAAGATCTGGCCATTGTGGAAGCTGCTCTTGCTTCTGGATTGCATGCTGATGCTCCTGTCAGTGTCAAACCTGCTTCCATTTTATGACCCATCTTCTTAGACCCCACCCACTTCCCCCAAGTGAGCCCCCATTCTTTCTTCCCCCCATTCTTCTTGTATCTTTGATGATGCATCCAACATTTGTGAATACATAGATACATACATAGATCACCCTCTGTCTCTGTCTCTCTGTCTCTCTCTGTGTCTGTCTGTGTGTGTGTGTCTCTGTGCTTTGATTGCAGTTTCACCTTTTGCCACACCAATGCAAAGTAAAAAACCACAAGGATTGAGATCTAGAACACACACTCACAGCACATGACTGTCTTCAACAATTAGACCTTCAATCTCAATCTGCTTACACTTTCTGCAGCACCACAATACAAAAAAAACCATACCCCGCATGCATATGAGACAGACAGACAAGACAGAGACAGAGAGACAGAGAGACAGAGATCAAGAGGGGTCTGTAAAGAGCTCCAGTTATGGTTTTTTCAAGCTCTTTATTCTTCACATCATACTGTAGATACAAACGAGAGTAATGGAAAGCACAAGAGAATTGTAGTTATTATAACGGAAAGTTGTCCTCCCACAAATAAACTTTGTACAGAGCAAGTGCTTGCTGGCTCACTCATCTGGATATGATACTTTCGAATCCTTGATCACAATTTCTATGTGTATATGTTCAGTATTTGCTGTATACAGGATTTGATAATAAAAAACACATACCATAGAAATACAGGGTGATTGATAGATTGTTAATAGATTCTCCAGGGTATATTGCAACTCTCTTCAAAAAAATTGCACACGTCTTTGAACAGAAATTGCATAAGAGTGTGATTTTTGGATTCTTTTTTAGTGTTAGAGTGTAGATGTTGATCGATCTGATACTGGCAATTTTGTCTCAGTAGTATAATTGATTCTTGTTGACTGAATTTCTTTAGCTTGCAATACAAGAACCCAAAACCCTCAAGTTTTTGGAACATGAGGACACTGTATGTACCTGTGAAGGTCATTACATTTATGAGCCCCTTACCCCCCACTGTGTCTATCTCCATCACACCCTCACCTTTCAGCTCTCATGAGCTTTCCTCCTTGTATTCAATATTAGCTAACTCATGTGTTTGAAGACTTTAAGGTCCAGGAATTGGCTAGGGGGAAGCACTATGCACACATTTTGTATCTGAGTTGCTGTGATTTCTTCCTCAATGTGGTTACAAGATAGCCTAATCCAACCAATGTACCAAAAGTTAAGTTCGAAGACGATTTTGAAAACTCCATTCACATAGCTCACCAATTTCATTGAAGCAATGCACCTTAATTCCCATAGAAACCTTGAATTTCACCTCAAACCTTTGAATGCAAGGTAATTTGAAACAATTTCATGCTTGTGGTGATTAGCATACAGCCTTTGTGGCATATTTCTAGTGACCTAAGGAACATGGCTTGTTCCTTGGAAACCTTGAATTTCACCTCAAACCTTGAAATCATTTTGAGGTGATTTGGAATGAATTCAAGGTTCCAGCAATTAGTAGACCACCTTTGTCGCATGTTTTTCATCATCCAAGGTATGCACCTCCTTCCTTGGTGACCTAGTCCAAGGAATTTGTATCACAAACTTCAAGTGGTGAAGGGGCAATGCAAAGTCATTACTTTGCCTATGATATATAATTGTTGAGAAACTTGTTCATCAATTGTGTGGAACCACTAATGTATGGGTACTTAGCCATTAACAAGCTTGTTGAACTATGCCTTTGGGGAAGGATTATGCATTGACTTGAGTGTACATCACCTTTCATATTATAAGTAGGTGGGACCTTGAGGTTGGAATAAGGTAATCTTCAAACACACCTATGCAAAATACCTAGTAACTTCCAAATGAGCTTAAAAGACCAAGCATGCAAATGATATTCCACTTATGTCAAATATGTACCCCATTGTTATGCATCTTGTTTTACATTGTTCTTGTGTGATTGAGGTTTGATTGTGTTTTGAATTCTTATTCTAAGTAATACAAATTGTTATGTATTCAATAAATTAGGGAATCTAAAATGCAATTGTGTTTAGCACTAAGTAGAATTAACATAAATATCATGGCATGAACCTTAGTTGTGAATGAGGTTGTACAATCTGTTGACTCTTAGTACAATCCACTTGGCCTATTGATTCAAGGAGATGTTTTTTTGTTCCAGAGTGATTTCCAACACACGAATCATGCCCGAATCTATAGATGGGTGTGGCTACCATTTCATACTTTCAAGCATGCAAGATTAACTTGTATTAGCATAATTCAATTGAATGGATACAACAAAATATATATACACGTGAAGATTCCCTAAGGGCTAATTGATCTTTCGATGATGAAGTAGTATGTTGATGCTCATTGGGACACATCTTTAAATTACACTATCAATTCACCGTTTAAAGTATGTTGATGCTCACTTGGACACCTCTAAATTACACCGTCATTTCATTGTTTGAACTATAGTCTCAAAATATTGATTGATCTAACTTCAAATTGAACCATCTATTTGACAATCTAAGCACCTAGCTAAACTTATTATTTTAAGTATCTATTTAGCCTACTAATTATAGAAGTAGGTGTGAAAATATTACAACACCCCCTCTCACATGGCTCTAGGTAAAAGATAAACATTTGTACTATCCTATGATGACAAAGTAAATATTCAAGTTTTAAAATGTGCTAATATATCAGAAATTATGGACAAATTCACCATTTTGATTTTTGCTTTTAAAATGTCAAATCAAGTCCTTCCTAATGGCTTGGTTAAAATGTTTGCTTGTTGTGCTTTTGTAGGAATATAAACAACAATAATTTATTTGGACAACAATTTTTCTCTAATGTAATTATACTACATTTTTATATGTTTTGTACCGTCATGAAAAATTGGATTCTTTACTAGTTTTATGTTACTTTGGTTATCTACGAACATAACTATTGGTCTAATATTAAGAATTTGAAGCTTGGAGTACAATGACCTCACCCAAATAATCTTTTTAGCCCCATCACTTAATGGTTGGTATTTTGATTATATGTTTGAAAACGCCACCATAGGTTGCAACTTGCTACTCCACATCATTAATGCAAAACCAAATTTGAACATCATCCCAAATGTTGATTGTTGAATCTCTAAATCCCTTGCCCAATCAACATCCACATATCCTATATGGTTAATAGTTGTGTCATGTGTGAATAAGATTCCAAGTTTGGTCATTCTTCTAATATATTGCCAAAAACAAATTATTACTTTCAAATGTGCTTCTTGACGTGCTAACATGAACCTTGCCATCGTGTTGATGACATATGAAATGTCAAGCCTTGTGTGTGTCGAGAAAATGAGGTTGCCAACTGTTGCGAACAGCAACTCACACAAAAACTGGAAATAACACTAGAAGCTTAGGAACTAGAACCAATAACACAACAACTCACACAAAACTGGGAATAGCACTTGAAGCTTCAAAACTAGAATCAATAACACTCAAAGAAAGAAAGCTAGAAGTAGTATTGATATTGGAAGAGCAAATACAACTGGTGTTGACGAGAGTGAGGGACAAAGTCTCAAGGTCCTCTATTTATACTGCTAAGATACTATTGGAAACTCCAATGCTAAGATATTATTGGAAAGTCCAATGCTAAGATATTATTGGAAAGTCCAATGCTAAGATATTATTGGAAACTCCAATGCTAAGATATTATTGGAAACTCCAATGTTGGAAAGTTAGTTTCACACTATCACGTATGTGACATCACCCCCCCTTCAAGCAACGAGTTCCTACGAGTTGTTCTATTTATCTTATCAAAAACAGAAACTAAAAATCCATTACAAGAAGTCCATGTGATATTTATGGTGTGGTGTTGATCCAGACATGCTGAATTCAAATATCTTTGGCACTTGGTTTTGTTGGGTACTGACGATGAAATTTGTTGATCATTTTGGGAGCATTAGCAAGATTAACAACAGGTTCCCAAGTTCGCTCGCTTATGTCATAGCCCTGCCAATGTACAAGATATTCTAATCTCCTTTGATTGATGCGGGAGTCGATGATCTTAGAAACTTCAAATTCTTCTTCTTCGTTAATCTCGATTGGTGGCGGAGGTGCTGGCAACTGTCCTGGAATAGTCCATTCTTTATATGGTTCAAGCAAGGAAACATGAAACACTGGATGAATTTTCATAGATGATGGCAAGTCCAACCTGTATGCTACCTCGTTGACCTGCTTACTCACGTGAAAAGGTCCAAGACGACGATATTCAAGTTTGTCGTTCGGTCGGCGAGTTTTCAAATTGCGACGTAAAAGCCAAACTTTATCTCCAACCGAGATGTTTGGGTTCTGCTTTCGAGATTTGTCTACATTTCTCTTCTGCCGCTCTTGAGCTTTTACAAGCCTTGCCTTCATGTCTTTGTGGATTTCCAGAAGTCTGGTGACCAGATCTTGCGCAGCCGGATTTTCTGCCAAACTCAAGTTCAAAGAGTCAAATCGTGGATGATATCCATAGTTTGCGAAGAATGAAGTTTGATGGATGGACTCTTGAAATGTATTGTTGTAGGCAAACTCTACGACTAGAAGTAGATCCACCCAATTGTCTTGACGGTAGTTGATGAAGCACCTTAAATATTGCTCCAATACTTGATTCACTCGTTCGGTTTGTCCATCCGTTTGAGGATGATACGCTGATGATAGATTGGTCTTCACTTGTAAGATCTTGAACAGGGATTGCCAGAACTTGGACGTGAACTCCATACCACGATCAGATATGATATCGTCGGGAAGTCCATGATATTTGTACACATTCTCCAAGAAAGTCGTGCCGTTTCTTTACCTATGATAGTTTTGTTGCAAGGCACAAAGTGTGCCATCTTTGTCAACCGATCCACCACAACAAAAACTGAATCAAAAGATTTGGACTTTGGAAGGTCCACAATGAAATCCATGGATATGGATGTCCATGGGGTTTCTGGAATCGGCAGCGGTTGGAGTAACCCGTATGGCTGATGACGAGGGATCTTGGATCTAGAGCAGGTGTCACACGTCGTGACATAATCCTTCACAGTTTTCCACATTTGGGGCCACCAAAAGTCTCTGGATATCAACTCCATAGTCTTGTTGTAACCAAAGTGTCCAGCCGATGGAGAGTCATGTCGAGACTGGAGCACTTGGAGTTGGCATGGACCTTCAGGGACATAAAGTAGTCCCTGGTAATATAACAGCCCATCGTGGAATTGGAATCTTGGATCAACATTATGCGATCTGGAACCCTGTGAACTAGAAGTAAGGTGATCCAGGGATTCTGGATCTGAGCCTGGACTTGGAAATTCTCTAGGATTGAAGATGTCAGCATTGTTCTTCAATTTCAAAGCCAAAGGATCAAAGTTTAAACTTATTCGGATATCTTGGAGAAAAGATGCATCCACTGAAGTTGTGGTGCGTATGATCTTCAGCTGAAGTTGCTCGGGTTTGATAAGGGTAGTCTTTTGTTGGTCGTAAGCTGCATCTCCTTCCCTTGGTGCAAGATACACTCGTCGGAAAAGAGCGTCGGACTGAATTTGTTTGGAACCGGGACGGTATGTGATGACAAAGTTGAAGCGCGAAAGTGATATACTCTAACGAGCTTGTCGTCTATTTAGTACCTTGGCAAACATGAAATATTCAAGGTTCTTGTGATCGGTGTGGACCGTGACTGGATGTTGAGCTCCTTCAAGAAAATGACGCCACTCTTGGAACGAGTCGACAATGGTTAAAAGCTCCTTGTCGTGAATCTCATAATTGATCTCGACAGCAGTAAGTTTTTGTGAGTGAAATGCGACAGGGTGGAGGCGTCCGTCTTTGTCGGGTTGTGAAAGGACCGCTCCAAGAGCAAAGTCAGAAGCATCCGTTTCTAGAAAAAACGGCTTCTGGAAGTCAGGATGCGTCAGAATAGGCGTCGTTGTAAACGCCTTCTTCAGAGTTTCAAATGCTTGGTCTGCTTCCGCATTCCACTCGAGCTTGTCTTTGTAAGTTAATCGGGTCAACGGAGCGGCAATCTTGGAATAGTTTCGGATGAAGATTCGATAGAAATTCGCAAAACCGAGGAAGCATTGTACTTCTCGAATGGTAGCCAGTTTTTTCCACTCAATAATTGTCCGAATTTTCTGTGGGTCCATGGATAGACACTCTCCAGAAATGATGTAGCCCAAGAATTCGACTTGGGGTTGATGGAAAACGCATTTCTCCAGCTTGGCGTACAGTCCAGCAGTGCGCAGTTTCTCCAAAACTAGCCGGACATGGTTGATGTGCTCTTCTTCATTCTTGGAGAAAACCAATATGTTGTCGAGATAACATACAACAAAATCATCTAAAAATTCTCGGAATACATCGTTCATCAAGTGTTGAAAGACGGCAGGTGCGTTGGTAAGACCAAAAGGCATGACATTGTATTCAAAATGTTCGTACCTAGTTCGGAACGCCGTCTTCCATTCGTCACCTTCCTTGATACGTACTAGGTTGTACGCTCCACGAAGATTAAGCTTGGTGTAGATCTTTGCTTGACCGAGTTGGTCAAGAAGTCCTGAAATAAGCGGCAATGGATACCGATTCTTGATTGTGACCTTGTTTAGTCCACGATAATCCACGCACATCCAAAGAGAGCCGTCTTTTTTCTTGACAAACAGGATAGGAGCTCCAGCAGGTGACTTGGAATGTTGAATGAAGTTTTTCGCGAGATTTTCATCAAGGTAATCTCGTAATGCAACAAGCTCGTTCTGGGAGAGACTGTAGATTGGACCAAAGGGAGGTTGTGCATCTTCTTAAAGCTCGATGCCACAATCATAAGGTCGATGCTGAGGAAGTGTATCAACGTTCTTCTTCTCAAACACGTCCCGATACTCCTCATATTTTGCTGGTAACTTGGTTGGTTCTTGAACAGGTTGAGATGTCGGAATTGCATAAATTGCAAACATATTCCCATTCTTAGCAGCCTTCATAAAGGCTCGGGCACCGACCATCAACGGAACTTCTACCGCGGACTCTTGGACTTGGTAAGGACACGGATTTGGAACATTCCTAGGGTGTCTAGACGAAATATGAGAAACTATGGTTCGATATGTTAGTTTTCGCTTTTTCCAATCTATATCCGGGTTAATCATCTCTAACCAAGAGAGACCTAAGATAAGAGGATTAGAGGGAGAACTAATGATATTGAATACAATAGTACTTCGGTGTCCTTCTAGGATAATGTCTAAGGGTTTAGTTTCGTGAGTGACATCTCCTGAAATCAAAGGTCTACCGTCGATAACCTCTACTGCCACAGGGGATTTCTTGAGGACTATAGGAAGATTATGACGTTTCACAAAAAATTTATCAATAAAACAAGCAGAGGCTCCAGAATCTAACAAGGCTTTAACTTTTATGCTATGTGGATGAAAATTTATTTTAAGCGGGATATTAAAACAACGAGAAGGTTCAGAGGATAAGATAGGACCTAATGATGTGGTAATAATGGTCAGCCGCACGGTCCCTAATGTGGCTGGCTGCTGTCGTTTTCCGACTCGATTTCGTCCTGTTTTGGCTCAGAAGTGCTCAAGGTGTATCGAAATTTGTGCGCCTTTGGCCCCTGAGGTTTCAAAGGGCAATTGTTTAAGTTGTGGTCCTTGCCTCCACAATAAAAACACAAATGCTCCCTGCGTCGTCGTTCTTTCTCTTCTTCGGTTAGCTTCCTAACCCTCGAAGTGTCAATTTGCATGGGCTCTGGGGTCGAAGTGCTTGAAGATGTTTGGCGGGTTGGAGCTGTGTAATCCGCTCGATATGATCCAAAAAGCAGTCGTCGTTCTTGTCGCTGCTCGAATAGCCGGTTGTCGCAGTCGATTGCTTGAGTAATGGCTTCCGACAGAGTAGTTGGTTTGGGCAGGTTTAGCAACAAGGTTTTGATATCATCGTGGAGTCCCCATCGAAACATGGTGATGAGAGTTGTGTCGTTCCAATCGAGGTCACATGCAAGTTGTTGAAATTTTGCAACGTATGCTGAAGTTGGGCATGATCGTTGTTGCAGTGTTCGAAGTTTTGTTGTTGCTATAAGGGCTCGATCTCTCTCTCCAAACGTTCTGTTGAATTCCTCCAAGAATTGATCAAGGTCTACAAGAAGTGGAGAATCCTTCTCTAATAGTGACGAAAACCAAGATAACGCAATTCCGGTGAGCAGTGATCCAATGAGCCCAACTTGTGTTTCTTCTGTTGCGTATCTGTGTGGTTGGAGACGGAAGACAAGTTGAACTTGATTGACAAAATCTCGAAGTTTTGTACGATCTCCATCAAACTTCTCTGGCAAACTTACTCGAGATTCTTTTGGCGCTTATGGAACTGGAACATGGACTGGAACATGAGCAACTTGGAGTTGTTCCATGGCATTTCGTAGGTTGGCATTTTCTTGTCGTAGTTGTTGCAGCATGGCAACCACGTCGTGCATCTAGATGTTGGAAGCATCACCCATCTTGGTAGTGGACTCTTGTCAAATTGTTGCGGACAGCAACTCACACAAAAACTGGAAATAACACTAGAAGCTTAGGAACTAGAACCAATAACACAACAACTCACACAAAACTGGGAATAACACTTGAAGCTTCAAAACTAGAATCAATAACACTCAAAGAAAGAAAGCTAGAAGTAGTATTGATATTGGAAGAGCAAATACAACTGGTGTTGATGAGAGTGAGGGACAAAGTCTCAAGGTCCTCTATTTATACTGCTAAGATACTATTGGAAACTCCAATGCTAAGATATTATTGGAAACTCCAATGTTGGAAAGTTGGTTTCACACTATCACGTCCGTGACACCAACAAGTTGTTGATATTGTGTGGAATTAACTTCTTCAAATTACATGTCAAAGCAAAGTCGAACTCCTTCATTCATTGGCATTCTTACATGATGACAATTTGACATGTTGAACTGACATGAATTTCAATATGATGTACAATGATCACATGTCAAGAGGAGATCATCAACATGTAAAATGAAGATGACATGTTGGCCATGTCAAATGGAAACGTAAAGATTATGATTTGAATTACTTCAAATAAAACCATTCTTACACAAAAATGCATCCATTTGAAAGTAACAAGCTCTTGAGGCTTGTTTGAGGCCATAAATTGCCTTCAAAAATAAGCAAACTTTGTGTTTCTAGCCCTTTACAACAAAGCCTTGTGGTTGTTGCATGACGACTTGTTCTTGCAACTCTCAATATAGGCATGCAATTTTGACATCAAGGTGTCAAATCATCCACTAGTGCTAGGTTGCCAATGCTACGATCAATTGGATTGTGCCCCATTTCAAAATGGGCACAAACATATCCATCCCATTCTCTTGTTCAAAATCATGGGCTACCAACCACACCTTTAATTCTTCCATGTGGCCATTTGCTCTCAACTTAATATTGCAAATCCATTTATTGGTTATTAGTCTTTTGCCTTCTAGTAAATCCACCAATTGCCAAATACCATTTATTTGAATGGATTCCATTTCACTTTGCATTGTTTCTTGTTGGCCTAGGTGAGATGTTGTGTCTACATTTGTAGATGGTTCCACTTCATTAATGAAAACATAATCTAATGTCCTATGAGGTGGTTCTCGTAGACAAGATGATCGTTTTGGATGTTAAAGTTGTTTTATAGGTGATGATCTCTCCATTGGTGGTTGGAAATTGATATAACCAGTGATGTGGAGGTTGTTATGGATTCTAAAGTTTTGTCACAATGTTGATGTTTTTTTATTTGAATGGCAGGATTTGGTGCATCATGTTGAGGAGTTGTTAATCTTATTGGAATCATTGTAACACTTGACAAAATGGTTGTAAATTCCTAAACTCCTTGCAAGCCAATCACATATTCGTCAAACACAACATCTTTAGTGATGACAATTTTCTTGTTCATGGGGTTATAACACCGGTAGGCCTTGGACTACGAATCGTATCCATTAAACAAACATCTTATGTTCTTTGATTAAAGCTTGTTCTTATGATTTAAACGGACATGAACAAAAGTTAAACAACAATAAACTTTTAGATGACTTGCATCAGGTCATTTTTTTAATGTACAACTCTTTTGGTGTGAGATTCTAATTAATTATACTAGGGCTAATGTTTGTGAGATAAGTTGCAATAATCGCTGCCTCTATCCAAAGAAATGTGAGTGTATTACTTTCAAGAGTTAAACACCTTGCCCTTTCCAATATGGTCCTATTCTTGCATTTAGCAACCCCATTTTGATGGGGAGAATGGGCCACAATTAATTAACGACTAATTTTGTGTGACAAATCTCACAAAATCTTGCAAATTCTTCTAACATGAATTCTCCCCCTTTGTCACTTTTAAGAATTTTAATCTTCCCATCCATAACCACTTTCATTAATTCACTATGGAAAATCATGTCCGTCAAAATCACATTACCTTATAACTAAAACTCAAAAAACAATTCATAAAGAGCTATTGTGCAACTATCCTTTGAATATTACAACTATTATGGAACTGTCCCCCTAGAAATATGATGTATTAATAAATAAATTGTCACATCAAAAATCAATTAGTTATATTATTGTTGCAAATGGGTTGAAAATGGGTGTTCTATATGATAATTTATACATATAATAGATACATTTGTAGCTAACCATGTTTGATTTTTTCACAAGTTGCATTATAATTGCATGTGGTAATTACTTTAGAATTATTATAAATGTGGCACTAAAGCAATAATTATGTTGCAACTAGTGTATAATGTACATACATGCACATGTCCACATTTTCACCACCTATTATGGAATACATTTACAACTAATTTTCGACTATGATTTTCATTGATATAATTAGTATGACCACTAGTGTGCCACTACTAAAATACTATTGATCAACTATGTTATGATTATAATACAACTACTTATGATTTAATAAAAATACATGTTCATATGTAATGTTTCATAAAACATTGTTGTTTCAATAAACTGACTATTAATATGAATAAATAAGTGTAATTCATATAATTAACTTACCATTAACTAAGAAAATTACTTATTAAATATTAATCAAATAAATATCCCAAGTTGGGGATATTTCATAATGAATTAAATCGATAGTTTAAGATAATTATTAATTCATCAATAATTAATTATTTGGATACATATAATTAATTTAAATGTGAATTGTTTAAAAATTTATATATTATATTAAAAATTAAATTTGATGTCCATATGGATATGCATATTTATACCTTCATGTTTATACCAAATTCATATTTAATATTTAACATCTAACATCTAACAATGAATTATTTTAAATATTTTATTAAATATTAATTATATTTTAACATTTAATTTATCTAATGATTATGAATTAATGGATTAAATTGATATTTAATATTATAAATTATATATAAATTTAATTAATTAATTAATTAATTATAATAATATTTTTTTCAAATATTCAAATGATAAATGACTAATTATATGAATTTAGATAATTAATCATCTGATAATGGATTATGTGAAATCAAATAATTAATTAAAAAATAAATCAGATTGATTAATTCAAATATTTTTAAAATTTTAATTACAATAATGAATTATCTGACATTAATTATCCTAATTAATGAACTAATTGATTTTTAATTAGATTAATTAATTAAGATATTAATTCATTGGTTAATTGATACAAATAAATAACTAAAATAACTATTTCAAATAATTAAATATTAAATAATTAATTCACATATATAATTATCATATAATCATTAATTTAATTGTATAATTTACATAATGAAAGACAAGCACAAAACATGTGGGAAATTCGTTTTATAGTTACAACTCAATTGCAAATCAATTTGCAACTAAGGAAAAACTAAAATATCGAACCCATATGCTTTGACTTTGAATCCCATGTTACGAACTATATAAAGAAGGTTTGTTCTCTTATGTTTTCACATTAAAATACATGTGCCATTTTGGGATGAGCTCAAAAAAGTTTAACCCTAAAAGCAAAACATAAAATTTAAAAAAAAATTAAAAATCATCATTAATCTTGTGTTTTCTTACCTACTAACCTACCTATGTAAGTGAGTATGTAGGTCTTAAGACCTACCAACCTACCTACCTATGGTTATGTATGACCTACCTAACTACTAAAATATATACTTATATTTATTTACATTTTCAAAATATAATTAACATATCATGTGACAATTTTTTATTATGCCACATGTCACAATTTCATACCATTATTAACAATCATAATGGGCAATGGAGATCAATATTTCGAAAATAATTTTTTTTTTATGTTTAAAACTTTTCATAGTGCCATGTGTTAGATTTTAATAAATGGATGACAATTAATGATGTCAACATGACATCATGGGTGTACTATAATGGAATTGCATAGTAGTTGAAAATGAGTTGTTTTGACAAAGTTGCAATAAGTTGCACTATATATACGATGAATGACAATTCTACAACTTGTGCAATTTTTTTGTTAGCACTCGTGGCATATAAATATAGTGAGTTGCAAGTGTCTAGTGTAACTCAAAAATTGAGTCACAAGGCCAATTGCTAAATAACATTTTTTTCATAATGATTATTTAAAAGATTTAAACTTTTAGAAAGATTGATTTTTCTTTTTCATGAAATAGACCCATGTCTTTTAATTCGTATCATTAGTGAATGTTATGAAATATTTAAAACCGCCTAAAAATGTATATGGTAGTGGTTCACAAAGAGAATGAATGAATGCATTATGTATTGTCATTCATGTGGTAATGAATTTTGGAATTTTTTCTTTTGTTTGTTTTCCTGTCATGTAACCTCCACAAACTTCATTTTGAGTCGAAGTTGAAAATTTTGGTATCCCATGCATTGCTCCATATTTTGAAAGTAGTTGAAGAGTTTGAAGGTTGAGATGTCTAAACCACTTGTGCCACAACTTCAGAGGTATTATTCTTTCTGCCATGAACATATTTCTTTGCTTGAAAACCTCCAATTTGTAAAAGCCATTATCACAATCTCTTCTTCCAACCGCTACCACTCTTCTTGGTTCTTGAAACATCATCACCCAACATTTGGTTGCACTAAACACAACAAAACATCCCATGTCTACTATTGTTTTTATATAAACACATTTTTGGTCATTCCAAAAATGTGGAGTACATAAGCAATTTGCTTCATGCCTTTACAATGAAGTAAAACCACACTACCCTTACTATTGTGACCTTAGCCTTGGGCTTGGGCTTGGGCTTGGGCTTGCGACCAAGGCAAGGGCTTGCAAAGGTGTGGGCCGAAAGTGAAGCCCATGAATCACATTTCATGCTCCTAGGAGTGTAGGAGGGTGTGAGGGAATGAACCCACACACTCCCAAGTGGGCTCCCACTACAAAGGTCAAAATTCATTGGATTAAAGAATTCCTCATACCATTGAATTTTTTTTGGAACGTAAATGTTTAAAATGGGCTTGCACATCCCATTTGAATACTTAAAATACGAATTATGGTAAAAAGAAGAATCGAAAGTCTTTTCGACCACTGAAAGTCAAAAATCGCCTCGATTTATTTTGCATGTAGGTGGTGTGCCACATATTGTTGGAATTTTTTTTATGAGGGCTACAACTTTGCTTCAATCCTCACCTCAATCGGAGGTTTGCACAAAAAAATATTGATGCATTCCCAGGCTCCTTGATGGATTCAAATACGAGTTTGAAGTGGATACAACGGAAGAACAAGGAGTTACGGAACGCTCCCTAGCTTGTAGCACTTTGGGGGTAAATAGGCATGCCAAAGCTCCAAGGGGATTAGGAAAAATGACAAGCACTTAATCATTCATGTGGATTTGCACAAGCTAAACAACACGTTGGTTAGTGCATAATTTGAACACTTTTGGTGTTAAGATGAGCCACGCGCAAATTCAGACTCACAAGATTCACCACGGCCTAGACTTGGGGGAAGCCACCACCTTCCCCTTATATTATACTTTGTGCCTTTTCACGAGGCCCACATCCAAATGGCATTTTGTCCTAAGAGTCTCGAAATTCCCAAAGTTGGGACTCTGCAACTTTGGGGCCCCATAACTTTGTGTGCAAACCTCCAATTGAGATGAGATCTAAAGAAAAGTTGTAGCCTTTGTTGAGAACTTTCCAACAGTATGTCACATGCCACTTGCACGTACGAAAATTGGGTCGATTCTTGACTTTTAGTGGTCACGAGTCAAATTGTCAATTTGACTCTCGTCCTTTCTTTTGGCTATAACTTATGTTTTAGATGTCCAAATGGGTCATGCAAGCCCATTTTAGACATCTACATCAATAGCTTTTCAATGATATAATGAAATCTTCAATCCAATGGGTTTTGACCCTTATAATTGCCTTTGAATATTCAATAGTTCATTGGGACTCCAACTCCCAAAATGGGAGTTCACTTAGGAGCGTGAAAGTTCATTCCCTCACACTTTTTTGCACTCCCGGGAGCATGAGATGTGATTCCCTGGTTTCCCTTTTGGCTCGCAACTTCGCAAACCCTTGCCTTGGTTGTAAACCCAAGGCTAGGGTTGTGACAATTATGGGCTTTCAAAATAATGGAAGTCCCAATTTTGGGAGTTTCGGGACAAAATGACATTTAAGTACAGGCCCCATGGCCAGGCATAGAGAATGTTGTAAAGGGGAAGGTGGTGGCTTCCTTTAAATTGAGGTTGTCATGAATTTTGTGAATCTGTGTATGCCTATGGCTCGTGCATGCACCAAAAGTGCTCCAACTATGCATTAACCAACAAGTTGTTTGGTTTGTGTAAGTTTGTATGAATATTTGACTCACTTGTCATTCATCCTAGTCCCCATTTCAAAGCTCTAGCATACCTTTCTACCCCTAAAGTGTTGTGAACTAAGGAACGTACCCCAATTCATATTTCTTTCGTTGTTTCCAGTTTTGGACTTGCATTTGAGTCTTTCAATGAGTGTGGGGGTGTGTCATTTGCTTTCAACTGCATGAATATGTCCTCTTGCTTATTTAATTCTTGTTGAATTGAGTTTGTTTTTGTGGTAGTCATTAAAGATGCTAACATTTCCTATCACATGCCTTGAGGCACCATAATCCAAATACCAATTTGAATATTTATTCAAGTTAAATGATTACATCCATGTGTCAAGGATTCTAGAAAAGTTTGATTAATTAGATTAATGTATCTTCGGAAATATTAATGCAATGTAAAACACATTTGGCGCATATTTTTCATTCATTTCAAGAATATTCTCATTTACTCCTTTTAGCAAGTTGTCTTTTGTCGCAACCCTAACTTGGCCAAGTGTGGGGGTGAAGCCCAACACTTGGAAAAGTTGAGAATTTGGAGTCCTCCTTCAGAGCTCGACAGCAAGGGGCAAAACACCTTGCATTGGGGTGTTCTTGGTGTCATTGAAAAGGTCTTGAAACGTAGATATCGAAAATGGCCTCGCATTGGCAATTTGGACATCTGCAGCCCAAGTTATGAGCAAAAGAAGGGCCGGGAGTCAAATTGGCAGTTTGACTCCCGACCACTAAAAGTCGGGAATCGACCTCTTCTCGACATCCGATTTGGGAGTGCGACATGGCGTTGAAAAGATCTTGACGAGGACTACAACTTCGGTTCAGACCTCGTTGTGATCGGACTTTGTAGTCAGGAGTTATGGCGGTTCAAAGTTCCGGGAGTCCCGTCGGGACAATTTCGGAACTCCATTTCGAGAGTCTCGGGAATTTGTGCCATTTGGATGTAGTCTCCATGGCGAGCTACAGAGAATACTATAGGGAGTAAGGTGGTGGCTTACTTCCGAGTCCAGGCCGTGATGAGTCTTGTGTGTCCAAGTGCCCGTGGCAAGTCCCAACACCAAAGGGTGTCCCGAATACTAAACTAACCTCCCGTGGTTGGGTTTTGGATGCAGATTCAAGCTTGATCTTCTAGTCCCTCTTCCTAGTCTAATCCCGGGGCTCCCAACTCGACCCTTTACCCCTTTCTAGAATTGGAAGTCGGGAGCGTGCCCTCGGTCCCAACTTTCCACAACTTGACATTTGGTGAACCCTCAAGTGGGTTCACCCCGGGACCAAGTAGCGCGTCATCTTTCTTCACTAAGTTCACATGTTTTTGACTTCGTAACATTCTTGTAACATAACTTCTTAGATGCGGACACTCCCTTTATCAATGATCATTTTCTCCACAATTATAACAAAAACCTAATTGTTGAGCAAATAAATTGCGTTGTTTGAAATTATATGGTTTGAATGATCCACCTCCTTGACCATAAAATTGCACATTTGGTCTCCCAACATTGTGATTGGCAATTTTTTCATGATTTGAATCACCACGAAATTTTCCAATTTTCAAAATCAAAGCTTCATCAATACCTTTTTCTGAAACATTGATTCTTGCCACTATTCTTGATGTTGCAACTTTCCAACTAATCAATCAAAGGAAAGCAACTATTGTTGTCTAACGATGGATTGTATGAATCCTTCATAACTGGTAGGAAGTGCATTCAATATGACATGCACTACGGTTTTTTCATTAATAAATTGTGATTATATCTTTCACACTTCGAACAAACTCTGTATTTGGTGATCTTTCCTCCATGTGCAAAATGTGCAATTTATTGAACAAGAGAAATGTTTTTGCTATGTTTTTTGTCTCAAATAAATATGTAGCATGGTATAGTAAATGTTTGGTTATTCTTACTCAACTATGTAATAGATGATGTCATCTTTGACCAATAACAACAAAATTGCCATGTCTTGATTCTTCTTATCATTGATGGCAACGATCTCAATAGCATTCAATGTAAGTGAAGTTGTAGCTTTGATGGATGTCATAGTGGATGTTGCAATAAACATTCTTCCAATAATCGCTTCTATAGATATAGGACAAACAATGCCCCACAATTTTTCCTTCATGAAGATTGCTTTGATTTTGGCCTTCCATATTGCATAATTAGAAGACCCTTCAAGTTTATTTGCTTTTGACATGGTCAATGTATTATCCCCTGCCATTCTTATGATTCCTCACAAAATTTTCTTGATTGATTGTACACTATTTGATGCCTACAACATTAACAAAATCAATTGTACATAATTGATCCACACAACATGTGTAGAAAATCACTTTTAAACAACCCTATTTGTTTTTCAAGATTCACAAAACAAATTGTTTCTCATACCACATATTTGACAAGTGGTTTTCACAACACAAATTAGGAAACAATTCATAACACAACAAACATCAACAATGGATTGTTGGCAAAAGTCACAAACATAATTGTGATGAACATAAACACATTTGCAAAATGCTAATCAATCATGAGCAATATTACAAACACACTCAAAATAAGAACTTTGTTTTGATACCATGAAGAAAGATTAATTTGTATTAACATAACTCAATTGAATGGATACAACAACATACATATACATGTGAAGATTCCCTAAGGGCTAATTGATCTTTCGGTGATCAAGTAGTATGTTGGTGCACATTGGCACACATTTCTAAATTACATTGTCATTACCCCATTTAAAATGTAGTCTCAATGTATTGACTAATTTGATTTCAAATCTAACTACCCGCTTGACAATTTAAGTGCCTACTTAAACTTATTAATTTTAAGTATTTACTAGCCTACTAATTATAAAGGCATGCATGAAAATATCACTACAAATCTTGGAATGTAGTGCGAAGCAAGTTGTCCATATTAAAGGAGAGTTATAGAAATGCACATTGATGAATACCATATTTGCTCTTGGCCTATTGGTTCAAGGAGATTTTTTCTTATGTCAATACCAAGAATAATCATACCCAAATTTGTAGCTACCCTAGGTGGATGCCTTTTGTTAGTTTTGATGTGTATCAATGACAATGGCATGGATTCTTAACCAATTTGAACATATTACCAAGTCATGGGTGGGTTATGCACTTTGTCCTTTTAGTGCTATGTCTCTTGAGTGTTAGCCAACAATATCAAGTCTAAATCTTCTTTGTTGTTTCCAAAAATGCAATTGAAATTCAAGACACAAGATTTGTAAAATGGTTTGCATAAAATGTTGGGTGGATTATTATATATTTCTTTATTTACAACCGTTGTCAAGAGATCATGATGAAATGAATTGGTAGTCATGGTAGTTCATCATCACTATAAGTGATAAAGGTTATTTTTTGGCACTATGAGTGACTCTCCTAAGGTTACGACCATTCTTGGGTGGTCACACACTTTATATGATTATAATTGCTGGTTATGTGTCTAGTTATAATTGGATACATAACCACAACTAGCCAAATCTAGTGACTAGAATTTGTAGATAATTGTCAATCGAGAAAGTTGTGATAACCAATAGTTTAACATAATTGTTTGACGTTTAAGATAGCATAACTATAATTGAAATATGTTGAAAGGTTTTTTTTTTTTCAATATATTGGATTTGGTCATGTCATTCACCTACCATGTCTAAGATGTGATCCTTGTTAAGGTTGTATGAATTTGCAAACAAGCTATGGTGGACCATTTGCATAGCAACAAAGGCATCCACTAGCATGATATCCATTTACATCACCAATGGTATCAACTACATCAATCAACGTCTTTACAACCAAAAATGAACATGTGCATTATAACATCCATGTCTACTACATTAAGGTTTATAACGAATATCAATATCAAACCATAAAAACATTACACCAAACATGAATGTGCAGATGGGTCACAATGAAAGCATGATAAAGTGGACAATAAAATTATACCAATTGTTTACAAAGAAATAGCGACAATAATTTATTGTAAAATTATTATATATTTATTGAATATGTTTATTTAAATGATCAAAGATAAAAATAAGATCATTCTTCATTAGTATTGTGCATTACTTTTCAAATTTGACATTGTAAACATAGGTTCTAAATTTAGGATAAATCTGTTTCAAATACGTGTCAAGTATAAACTAATAAAAACGAAGTAAGATATAATTTTTAATGTACATTAAAAAAATATGATGACCTTCATACTCTAACATATAAAAAATTTATTTTATTGAGTATTTTGTGTTGAAAAGTTAGTGAACTCAATTCCTTAATTAGGGGAGGGTTGACCCAAGTTGCCCAAGGAGAGGCATCATCCTCCTCTATTTGAGAAGATTGAAGATTGTTGTAAAAGATTTGAACACTAGATGCTCCACTTATTGGAAAAAAAACTTCAATCTGTATGTCACAATCTAATACAGATTGAAAGCCAATAGTGGAGATCTGTTTTCAATTCTTCTTCTTCTTCTTCTTCTTTTTGGGTTTCTTTTGATTTCCAATGCAGAGTCCTTCTGTTGACATGCTGCAAATTCTGATCATGATGTTACATACATCACTGAATCTTTCCACATTGCTAAAACCATGAAGAATTATAGTCCAGTTTGGGAGCTCTTGTGCTGAATTGCAGTTAAAAATACATTATACAAACCCAGGATTTGTATGAATGCTGAATGTTGGAGAACAACTAGGTGAAATATTCATTGTAACAGCTTCTGGTTCAGTAGAGGAGGAAGAAGTCCTCTTTGTGTTCAACCAAATCTTGCAATCTGAAAACAGTCTCAAATTGCAGACAGTCTGAAAACTATCTGAAATTGCAGACAATCTGAAAACTATCTGAAATTTTCGGATAACCTGAAAACAATGAGAAGTTGCAGACAATCTTCTTGAAGATATGGATGTGTATGATTTTGAGTATGGGGTTTTTGAGACTGACTTTCATCAGAGGAACAAACTACTACATGATATTAGAGAGACCATGATTTAGAGCAAGTGCTGTTTTGGGTGCAGTTCAGCCCAAAGTTTTGTAATCTTTCTGCTATAAATATAGTCTGAAATCCGCTAAACAGAAAACCCATCTTGAACTCAATCTCTAATCAGAGTATAGTTGCCAGCAAAATTCAAGCGTGGAAATTTTATGTCACCGCCAGGGGATTTGATTCCTTGATGTTGTTCTTCTGCTGTGCTATTTTCCCATGTCTCCATTTCAAGCAAGGTACTGCTGCTGCTGGAATTCTGGAGAAGAATACATATTTTTGGAGATTCACAGACATTGTAGCTGCTGCACCCAGTGTTAGCAATCTGTGAGGACTTCAGGAAATGGGCCTAGACAGACGGAGAAGAAAGCTGTGCCATTCATCATGTGTGCTCGAATCCTCGAGGAAGAACGAGTCTCTGGGGGAAAGAATTTTCTGACGTGAGGTTTTGGATTTCAGAATTTAGGGTTTGGAGTGATTCCGCAGTGAAGGGTGTGTGAGAGTAGGAGCGGGAGGTTTCGGGTTTAGGGTTGAGCGAGAGAGGGAGAGCGCTCTTCTTTTCAGTGCATGTAGGTAACGCAAGTGTTGGAGCAAGATTGGAGAAGTGGGTATGGCGGGGGAAGCTTTGTCGAGACCGGATGGACGAGCTGGCAATCAGATTCGGCCACTAGTTTGTACACGGAGCCTTCTCTCTCGAGCGGATGGATCTGCCCAGTGGTCACAAGGTACCCAAATGCCCATGCAAAACAAGCAATGCAGTTATATAGAAGAATTCAATGCAAAGTATTTGTGTTTGTATTTATGAGTTTCTCAGGTCTTCTCAGGGCTTCTCTTTTTGCTCTACAAATTTATTTGATCAAGTTTCTTGGAGACTTTGCTGAAGAAAAATACAATGCAACGAAGTTTAGGGTTTGAGAGTTTCAGTGTTTCTCAGCTCTTCCTTCATCATCCCCCAACAATTGCTTTTATTCTGGGGAGAATTTTATTATTTTGTTGGGGGTTGGGGGGGGGGGATCTTTGCTGTGGCTTTCTTTGTCTGGTCATGGATAGAGAATACTACAGTGTTAGCAGCAGTCTATGGACCCAAGTCAGTCACAGGAAAGAAGGAGAATCCTGAATATGCCAGTCTTGAAGTCATCTGGAAGCCCAAAAGTGGTCTTTCTGGTAATGTCTTCTCTTCTTACTTGCAATTTTTCTTGCAACTGTTCTTGAGATACCAGGATGTGAATCTCTCTGCATCTGATGTTGTATGGAGGGAGAACAATTCAATTTTGACTTTTTGCTCTAATCCTTGTAATTTGACAGGGAAATTTGAGAAAGAAGCAGAGCTCATTGTGAAGAGGTCACTTGAGTCTATCATTTTAGCAGCTCTGTATCCAAACTTGGGTATTTCGATCATCCTTCAGGTAGCGATCACACTTGCATGTTCTATTTCAGGAGACAATATGTAACCTTAAACCCTAAACCCTAGGCTAGACCTGGATGTTGAAGTATGCTCCTACCCACTCTACTTTCTATCTTAGATTATTGGCATTTTCCTTGAGATGCATCCAACCAGTGGTATGATTTTGTAGTTTAGTTTGCAAGTGAAGGGCCAGTGTTATAAGCTGATGCAATGCTAGTATTGAACTAGAGATGCAATTTCCAGATTTGTGTGTTGAAGTTTTTTCTTTCTATTTTGATGGGACAACATACAGATGCATACAGATTGGTAGGTGGGTGAGCAGTGAACTCTTTTTATTGTTTTTGTATGGAAAGGTGAAGTGTTTGCTTTCCTTTTCTGACATACTTCTGTCTTTCTGTTTGGCTTCTGCAGGTGATCAATGATGATGGATCTGTATCATTTCAAGATCAGAAGCTAAGATAGATTGTGTCTAAGAGGGTTTTTCAATTTTCCCAAGTGTTTTAGATTGTTGAGATCAGTAGTTGTGCTATGCTCTTAAACTGGGCTAAAATAGCACTTGCAGAATTGAGAGTTGGGTGATAGAAAGGAAGAAAGTGAAAAAAAAAAATCCTTTACAGAGTCCAGCTATTGGCATGTGCAATGAATGCAGCATGTGCTGCACTTGTGGATGCTGGCATCCCTCTTAGCGGGCTTATTGGTGAGTTACTGCATTGATTTTTCTTATCTTGTCATTCACTCTCCATCACACCGCATGTTCATTGCTGCTGTCATTAGCATTGCAGTTGATGGTTTCAGATATCTTGTCGACTGCGAAGTTTGCAAGTTCTAATGATATCCTGATGTATTCCATATTGCAGCTGCAGTCAGTTGTGGAGTTACAGTGAATAATGAAGTGGTTTTGGATCTCCTGAAGTCTGAGGAACAAGTAAGACCGAACTCACAGCTTTCAGTTCCTTGCTTAAAGTTCCTGAGTCACCAGGGTCCGTAAGTGCAGCTTGCGTTGAACTGGAAAACACAGTGGTTTACAAGGACCCAGCAACAGAACTTGCATTCAGAACCTCTCTGATAGTGCAAGAACTAGGACTGAAAGTTTATGGCTGGAATTTTGGGTGACATATTGATGTCAGTGGTTGTGATGACAGAAAAATGTGGCTCATGTGTGCCTAGTATTTCCAAGCCAGCCTGTCTCTGTTGTCCTTGAATTGCCATCAAATGTGGATGAAAAGTCAGAGAAACAAGGTTTCATCACTTGTGTCATGCGTGGTGCTATGGATGGTATATCTCAATTCCCTATGTCCTCTTGCTCCCACTGCCTTTCTGTTGATCCTTGTCTGTGATTTTCAATCCTATTCATCCATGTACATCACAGAGGCAACATCTTTGTCTATGGATAGTTTAGAGCTACTTAATTTGTGCCCCTCCCTGTCAAACAAATTGCCTGGTGGTGTTAGGTGTCAGAAATGGCAAGATTTGAATCACTAGACTTCTTGTTTTTCTCTGTCTGGAAGAGATTTAGCAAAGGATCTGCAATTTTGTAGTATGAACTCCTGACTCTGTCTGGGAGTTCTGGGATTTTCTCCTTCTAGTCTTCTGATAGTCTCTCAAGCTTAACTTTGGAATATATCCCATGTCAAATGTGTGTCTTGTATTTCAGGTCCCAGAGTTCACTTTGAAATCAGACTGCAGCTCACACCTGTATCGGCATTAGAACGTGTTGCTAGTATCAAGTATCCCTCCTCTTGGTTCTGTTCATTGCATATGTGGAGTTGGTGAAGGTTGTTGAATAAAATGTTGTGGGTGGACAGTGGATCAGTATCTGACATGTGTTGACCAAGGACGGGCAGCCAGTGCAGAGATTGCCAAATTTTTACGAAAAAGCTTGGGGCAATCCCAGGTCTGGGCTCTGCTGTCCTTTCTGCTGTGATCTTTTCAGGTTTGATGATGACTGCTTCTTTATGAAAGTAACTTCTTTCTGTCCCTGTGTTTGGTTGCTGGCTTTTACCTTTCTTCTGTGAAACTTGCAGGGTGGGGACTGAGGCGGGGAGCCTGTAATTCAAGCAGCAGGCAACTCTTTTGTCAGCGTACAGTGCTTGAAATCTTTGTTTGCTTGAATCATGAACCCATTCGAAACTTTTTGTTTTTCTAACATGGGCAGAATCTCCAAGTTGTTTATACTATGTTTCACAATTCAAAACTTATCATCATCATCTGAGTAAACAGCAACAGTGGTGAATTACTTTAGAGTTGTAATTGGGTCTTCTTCAAGTGCACTAGTGTTTGTATTGCATCATACTCTCAGTGTGTGAGGTTTTGAGCTACAGCTAGGAGAAAGCCAGAGAAACAGAACAAAGTTAGTTTACAGTGACTGAGTGCATGCAGCATGTTCCAGCAGATGATCAGATTGCTTGTAATTGCATTAATTTTTTTTGCTGTGATTTGGTTGGCATCAGAAGATGCCTTTGCAGATGTACACTATGCAAGACCCTTGACACGGCATTAGCAGAGCAATGGTCTGCGCAAGGTCAGTAGGTAATTATGGCATTAGCAGGGTGATGGTATTTGTCATGAAGGTGACTACAGTATGTAACTTCGCATGAGTTGTTTTGTCTCATAAGGTGGTTATAACCAAGCCTTTGTCATGTTACCTTCAAGGTGTGTGCTGTAGAAATTACTGTACAATCCCATAGATATTTAAACTGGACTGATTAGAAGACCTTGTCCAGAGAAAACTCCAAACATGTACATTATTTGTAAGTGCCCAGAGGACAACAGCTATTGAATGTATCCAAGTTTTTTCCATGAGATTGATTACATCTTTCTTTTAAGTCCATGCAATTAGAAAATTGTTGCATCATCAGGCATCCTTTTGATATTGTGAAATTTGAATCAGTATTTCCCCTTATTTTACTCCAAGAGTTTCACCTTCATGAATCACTTTTCTTTGTCACTGACCAACTTCTATTCTATTCTTCCAACTACTCAATAGCTCATGGCTCTTTAATTCATCAATGAAGAATCCATTGTCTTAACAAATTCGGTATTTCAATCATCAACAATAGATTTTCTGTCACTTCTCCCCTCCTCAAATCCCTGCTTCAACCAATCTTCCTCCATGCCCTTCATACACACAATTCTGTCAGGCAAAACTGTGAGCTAAAAGGTTGTCTTCTGTCCAAGACTATGAGGAAACTTTGATCAACCCAATTCCTCTCCAAGTTGCATGCACTCCGGTCTTCTCCATGCATCAATCTCTCAAAAGAACCCCCACTTCAAGTACAAATGAGAGTCATGAAAAGAAACATAGTGGCCTGGATACATCTCTGCAATCTATGATTCAAGCTGCAAAACTAGATATGTCAAAAGCACCCAAATACATGCACCTTAATTTAGAAAGATGGATGGAACCAGAGCAGAGCACGATCATTGTTTGACTGGGTGAAATGCACAACTGCCTTATGTTCCATTTTTCCAGGTCCACCATCACAGCAATCAGGTTGTGACCAAACACAAAGATGGAGGCAAAAACATTCATAATCCAAAAGCACACTCACACAGACTAACTATGTGCAAAACTAAGGGCATCAACAACATATTGCAAGCTCAAAAATCACAGCACCGCTGAAAACCTCAAAGCATTGTAATAAGAGGAATTGCATTGCAATATTTTGCTGACTCAGAGGTATCTCTTCCTAGAGCTGCAACAAGTAACGAGCTTGCTCCACCATATGGCAAATGACTAAAACTTGTTCAAAGTTCACAAATAGAAAGTAGATCAACATGCTACTCATCCTCTTGGCTTCGAAGACGAGCACTCCCATTTGTAACTGAAACATTTAACTGTGCTGCACGCTCCACTATGGCCTTCCTCTTCAGTGTGGAAACATTGTGTGCAATTTCTGCACTGTACTTCCTGCAATCATACACAGGTCATATATATTGAGGCCAGAAACCTAGAATCCATGTTCTTGTCTTAGTGTGCAACTGCAACAAAAATGAAACACCCACTCACAAACATGGGTTTAAAGTGGTACAAATGTACCACAAGAATGCTCTCTTTGAGCAGAAAATGATTCACCATGGACCTCGTCTATAGCCTACAAAGACAAAAATGTAGAGACACAGGAGAATACAGAGAGGTTGCATGAATCCAGACTCAACACTTCCTACAGCAAGACAATTATTAGGTGAATTGCACAAAAACAGACATCAAAGTGCTGTGAAATTGCATTTTCACACACAAGCTTGAACTTACAATTCAGAAGAACTACAATGCTTGTTGACAGATAGCCAGCAAAGAAAAAAAAGTAAAAGCTCAAGCAGAGACTACACAGAAGAACCATCAAAGCATCTGGGTATTATAAGTAGTTGTCAATAAAAATCCTAATCCCCAACCTGTGACAATTGAGGATTGTCAAGAACTTGTGCATCTGCTCTGGAATCTTAACAAGTTATGGTCCAACAGCATAGATATGGGCTCACACTAGGCTTTGACACTGGCAAGCATTGGACAAAACTGCAGGAATTTCCAGAGTCACCAATCCATGAGAAGTTTCCTTACCTGTTGTGCATGAGGAGGAGATCAAGGTCCCGGACATTATGAACCAAAAACTTGACGAAACCACTTGGCAGCACATGCCTAGTCTTCTTGTTGGAGCCATAGCCAATGTTGGGCATCAGTGTTGTTCCCTTGAACTTGCGACGAACCCTGGAATCAATACCCTTGGGCCTTCTCCAGTTTGTCTGCATATAAAATAAAATAAAATAACATGATATAACTGGGACTCAGATCTAGTGCCGAATACAGAAATGGAGGAACAAAACTCAAGGACCATATGTATGAAAGCAAGAAAACCAGAGATGGAAGAAAATCTTAAGCGAGAAAGAGAGAGACAGAGAATAAAGAATCATCAGAAGTGCTGAGAACTCCTCCTCCATACTTACGACTTAAGTGAAACCGAATGGCAATGATGACAAGAAAATATCTGGATAATGAACAAAAGTCCCTCTGCAAGAAGAAGCAAGGCAGGCACCTCCTCCTTGGACAAGTGATAAAGAATCGCTAACATAACATCTTTTCCGTGGAAACTAGCACAGGACAAAAAGGTAAGCAAGGGAGAAAAGGGGGAGAGGGAAATGGGGGAGGGCGGGGCGAGAAAAAGCAACGAAAACAAACCTTGACACAGATTTTGCGATCATGCTGCATGCGCTTGAACTTCTTGATACGCTTCTTGACGACATCGCGCTTGACCAAAGGAGTAACCATTGTTGCTGTTGCTGCAACAAACGCCGGCCCCCTTCCCACAAAATCTCACACCGAAACACACAAGTCGCCACAGCAACACAAAAAGAAAGAGGAAATTCCAGCCCCAAACCCTAGCAGTCTTATTAGGGTTGCTCCGTCTGGACGACCCGATGGCGTCCGTCCATTCATTAGCGATCCGTGCACATCGACCGTCGAATCCCCATCACAATTCTTGTCCGTCCCCGTTCATTGGGCATCACCGGTTCGCGAAACGGGTCAAATAACCGGATATGAATCCGAAATTGATACCCTCCTGACAGTCGTCTGACGTCTGGACCAGTCAGTGTTGGTCAGTCGTTGGCTTTTCAATAAACCGGAGGGTATATCAGGTTCTTTCAGAGGATGACCCCCCCACCCAGTTCTAAGAAACAGTCCGTCGTAAAACCGGTTCTGAACCAGAATTTGATACCCACTCAACCTTGGTCTGAAGGTCTAAACTCTCTACCCTTCAAAATCCGGGTACCTCATTTGCCCTCCTTGCACACCCCCCAAAATGCCTAAACCCACAACTGGAGTTCGAACTCTGAACTATGAACCTTCCCCAATTTGAACGGTTCAGATCTTACGGATGGGCTATTTTGAATCCAAATTTTTATACACCCCTAGGGGTAAATTATATAGAAATCATTTTTGACTCATCTACATAAGGTAAATAAGGTAAGAGGATTTGTAGGAATATTAATAAGGAAAATTGTTTCATTCCCTCTTTTTCATTGTAGAGCATATATAGTAGCTTAATGGATTTTGGGGCCCCTAGGTAATAAATAATAATAGGTCTATTTATTTTGATATGAGGATTTTTGAAAGATGATATATTTTTTTCGGGCTTGTGTTGAAACTTGAGATTAGTTTATAGGAGTTGTAATAATATCTTGAAGGATTTGGGGGTTTTCCTTGTAGAGGATTTAATGGAAGATTATATTTTTTGCCTGGTGAAATATTTGAGTTTTCCCATATAATTCTTCTTCTTGTTTTTTGCCTTGAGAGATACTTTTCAATGTAAAATGGCAAGGCCACACACAGTGTGACACACAAGACTACTTTCTTTCCAAGTTAGGTGGAGTTATCGATAGTAAAGTCATGCCCAGTTTGTTTGCTTGTTGGGCCTGAGTTTTGTTGCACCCCCTCATTTGATGCTACTTCATCCCCTCCTGGCTGTTGTTTGTGCGCCAAGTCATAAAATTTTAAAATTTTAAATAAGGGTATGAAATCCTGAAACTCAGCATTCAATGCACAAGGCTCGAGAACATACATTTGATAGCTACAGTACACATAGCAGCAGTTGCAGCAATAGCAGCGATTGGTTGAAGGCGTTCAGGAAACGCAAGGACAAGGCAAACTCAGTTTAGCCTAAGCACCAAATTTGCTGCTAAACTGAGTTTTTTCCTGACATTACGGGTAACTTTAATATGTTGAGGAGCATAGTCATTCTTATGCAACGAGCTTTGCTTGTTCATTTAGTTCTCTTCTTCGTCGTCGAACTCGCCATCTTCATCGGCGCACGCATCCTGGTATTGCTGGTACTCCGATACAAGATCGTTCATGTTGCTCTCTGCCTCTGTGAATTCCATTTCGTCCATGCCCTCCCCGGTGTACCAATGCAGAAAGGCTTTCCTCCGGAACATGGCTGTGAATTGTTCGCTCACTCGCTTGAACATCTCCTACAGGCAGGCAGGCAGGCAGGCACACAGACAGGCAAACATATTATTGATTCATTGATGATGATCAGTGCAGCTCCTTTTCATTGTTGGTTCTGCCTCCGCTTCAGGGCAGAGACAGACATTATGATGCCACCCACAAATGGGTGAAAAGTTTGGTATTCCTACATTCTAGAGTCATGTGAAGTCCAGTACAGAAACAATTTTTCAGTGTAACTAAAGGATCCACTGAGGCTTCACCGATGCTAAACCATCATGTGTTTCCAATGAAGTATGTGGATGAGGGAGTTGATCATCGTCATATGTACCTGGATTGCTGTTGAGTTGCCAATGAAAGTAGCTGACATTCTCAAACCCTTTGGTGGGATGTCACAGACACTCGATTTCACATTGTTGGGGATCCATTCCACAAAGTAGGAAGAGTTTTTGTTCTGCACATTCAACATTTGCTCGTCCACTTCTTTGGTGCTCATGCGTCCACGGAACATGGCAGAGGCTGTTAAGTAACGGCCATGGCGAGGGTCAGCTGCACACATCATGTTCTTAGCATCCCACATTTGCTGTGTGAGCTCTGGGACTGTGAGGGCACGGTACTGTTGTGAGCCTCGAGAAGTGAGGGGCGAGAACCCTATCATGAAGAAATGAAGACGAGGGAATGGGACCAGGTTCACGGCGAGCTTGCGTAGATCGGAGTTCAATTGACCAGGAAATCGCAAGCAGCATGTCACTCCACTCATGGTTGCAGAGATAAGATGGTTCAGATCACCAACTGCCACGTGCAATTTTCCAATGTCAATTCACAATGTTGTTGCTTCATGATATCCTAATATCCAACCATCTCTAGGATTCAACACTAAACCCTAGGTGAGATCCCATGCAAGGAGAGGAGCATGGGATCTCTGAGACGCATTTGGAAGTACAATGCTAGAGATTGTGGTCATGTGAGAGAATGGTGTTGTTGGCAATTGAATGTGTAACACATACAAGTAGGTGTTGTGAGCTTGAGAGTACGAAAACAAATGTCGTAAAGAGCTTCATTGTCCAAGCACATGCACTCATCGGCATTTTCCACCAGTTGGTGCACTGACAAGGTGGCATTGTAAGGCTCCACCACCGTATCTGACACTTTGGGTGATGGGACAATACTGAAAGTCACCATCATGCGATCTGGATACTCCTCCCTGATCTTGGAGATCAGCAATGTTCCCATGCCTGATCCAGTCCCTCCTCCCATCGAATGACAAACTTGGAAACCTGCACAGTACACAATTAGACTCTGTGTGAAGAAGTTCCAGTGGGTTTTTTCCCCAAAATTGTGAGGTAGGTGGGTTGCAAGGGCTTCTCTTTTTTTCTGTTGCCAGGATGCAAAAATTCACCAAAAACTGGTGTGATAGTTGATTTACTGTGAGAGACAAGTGATGAGCTAACTGGTTCTTGCCAGCACATGAGTTTTGGGGGGAGAGACGAAAGCTTTGGAGAGAGACAGTTGTTCAAGAGTACCTTGCAAGCAATCACAGCTTTCAGCCTCTTTTCTCACAACATCAAGAATGGAGTCAATGAGTTCTGCGCCCTCAGTGTAATGGCCCTTGGCCCAATTGTTTCCAGCTCCAGTTTGACCAAACACGAAGTTGTCAGGTCTGAAGATTTGGCCATATGGTCCTGACCGAACACTGTCCATGGTTCCAGGCTCCAAGTCCATGAGCACTGCACGAGGCACATAACGACCCCCACTGGCTTCATTGTAATACACGTTTATTCGCTCCAGTTGCAAGTCTGAGTCTCCATGGTATGTCCCAGTTGGATCAATCCCATGCTCATCACATATCACCTACAACAATCAAAACTCACAAGAATTCAACATATTGACAATTCTCTTATATGCAGGATTGTGACTTGTGATGTCTTGTGTTTTGAGAATCGTAGTCTATTGCAAAATTGTCTGTGCTATAACTCAATGGGAGATGATGATCTGGTGCATATTATCAGCTAAGTTAACACTCTCAGGAGAGAAAGAGATAGATGAAGTTTTTTAATAGCTCAGCATCCACTTGTTACCAGCAGCAGCAAATCATGAGTACCTCCCAGAACTTTGCACCAATTTGGTTTCCACATTGTCCACCTTGAATGTGTAAGATTTCTCTCATTCTTAGAAATTTGATCACGTCTTTTCAGCTTTCCCAAAACAAAATCCTTCCAAATTTGTAGAGAAATCTGAAACAATATTTATACACGGCACTCTCCTCGGCTGACTGATTGGCAGGACCAGTAGAAATACAGATACATTTGTTGCAGCCCAAAAACTCAATACAAATAATGGCCAGAGTGGTGATGAATTCGGTTTCTGCTCAGATTGTGCAAGAAAATTTCCAAGAACCAGGTAGACTATGAAGCCACAAGATAATGAATTTCAGAAAGCACACTTATATGTAAATCATCATGTCCCTGGCACTAAAATAGTTGAAACTCATGACATGAATCTTCTTTCTTATATTAACATATCTCTATGTGCAGGGCGAATTACTTGACATCAGCATTTCAAGTCTGTTCCAATGAGTGAATTCATCCTGTCAATTAAATTTGAATCTACAGTTTCAGATCCTCCTTAGTATCATATATATTCAAGATTATCCAATTCAAGAGGGATTCAAGCCCAAAACACACTAATTACCAATTCCCAAAATCTGAGACTAAATTTAATTGTCCTTGTTCAAAAGCAGCTGATGGTCAGGCAAACAAGAGCACCACTTGACCTCACAGACCAAACCAAAACCAAAAACCAAATGAAAAGGCAAGCAGGGTGAGAGAGACACACACTAACATAACTGAATTTGGTCAGTTAGAAACTGTTGAATGCTTAACT
Source organism: Sphagnum contortum (assembly GCA_963920785.1). Taxonomy (NCBI): domain Eukaryota; kingdom Viridiplantae; phylum Streptophyta; class Sphagnopsida; order Sphagnales; family Sphagnaceae; genus Sphagnum; species Sphagnum contortum. Next base: position 4,183,113 of record OY987288.1, read on the forward strand.
GAACAGTTAATGACACTGGCAGGTACATAATCACAATTCAGGTATATAATGAGTCATGCACCAGGATCATATGTCCTCAAAGAACAAAGCAACTTGGTAGCAGAGATCCTGGTAAGGAAGTTACTTGTACATTGATACTCAAAAGTAGCACAAACAATCCAACATTGGGATGAATATCCTTTGTGTGAAAAGAAGCAAGAGCTGAATGAAGGGAGACAAAATTTCTAACCCTGGGGTGTACAGTTTACAAATCTGTGAGACGGGTTGTGGTCTCTGCAAAGTTTTGTTCACATCTTGGGCACAAAACATGCATGTTTGAAGACATAATTAGGGCAGAAGAAGAAGTAGAACTTGGGAGATGTAGCCACCACCAACTCCAATTGAAGTTTTTCTCTCTACCTGCATTGCAAATGCTGATAAACCTGACACCTGATAACTGTATGATTTACTTGGAATCCAGGCATGGTCATAAACTGCACTTTCGCAACACCACATTTCTCGCATCCAGTTGTGGAAGGGACAATTGTCTCCACGTAAAGAGGGTTAATTTCCATACCCTTCCCAACACGCAGAATGGTTGCCACAGGTTGCAATGAAAAAGCAAGGCGATGCAGTAACCATATGCACTTTGCTGCATCCAAGAAAGCTCCAGTAAACAGTTTCCTCTCCTCTGCATCTTTGAAGACGATATTCCAGGGGAAGAGGAACCACATCTCTCTCATTTTGCGCTCACAAAATGCCAGGAATTTGGGTTCAAAATCCCGATGCTTCAAATTGGCTGCATCCACAGCATCCACCAATCTCATTCGTTGAAACTCTGCAAACCGTGCCTCACATCGCTTGCTTGGGTCAATGATCAGAGTTAACCCTGTATCGTCAAAGCTGTCATTCTCAAAGCAATGGTACATTGCCTGCAAGAAACCATCAAAACTCTATAAGCTACGTACAAACCTCTCTAGCATTCTTCTTTCAACCTCTTTCCAGCATGCTTGCAATTTCCATTTCAATCAAGGTGTTCATCGGCTGTCAGGGCCTGTAGCAGCACATTTCAGTTGTGTTCGTGATTAAAAAAACTGCAAAGAGATCACTCACACACAGTTGCTACATGGGCAACCAATTGGAATTGCTCCAATGCATGTTCACTTTCTGTTCTTGATGAATCAATATTGGACTTCCACAGTCTAAATTCTTAGGAAGTGATGTGCAGAACAAAATAGATGAGGGTTTGTAACCAAGTACCCATTCAAGAATTCAGTGTGGGAACATCAATCTTCACCACGTACATACCTTATTCAGGTTGGACTCCAGTGCATATGCGGTATGCTCATGTTTGGAGAAAGTAGCATCAGGATCAATGGCTTTAAGTGTCCTCCAAACAGAGTAACCAGAGATTTCCATCTGTTTCATGAACAATTTACAAAAGTAGCGCACTGCAACTCGTGCCCGTATGACACCCATCTCAAATAAACGGTCACGTTCTGAGAGATTGACATCCGGAGTCACTGTTGCTGGAGTCATGTGCAGTTGAGTAATCTGAAGCAACTCCTCAGAATCATGTGAGACAGATCTTTCTTTGGCTAAGAGTTCTCTGATATGCATTTCAGAGGACTGATTTTGAATTGTGGAGGGTTGATCTCGCATTGGTGTTGTTGTTGTCAGGATTGCTGGTTGTGATTCTTCTTCACTGCTTTCAGGGAATCGGTAGCTTGAAGATGATGAGGCTGAGGTCTCTGAACATGAGTCAATTCGAAGGTTATGCTTCTCATGAAGGGAAGTGGTTTTGGCATGAGGCGCATTTGCTGCTTGCTGTCCTGGTTTCATGCAATCCGTTGCCTGGGTAAAAACACAAAAGTAAAAAGCTCAGTTTTTTCTCCTTTTCTTTTGCAATCTCTTCTCCGGAGATCGAAACCATTTTTTCTGCTGCTGTTTCATTACACAGGAAAGCGCTGCTTCTTCCATTACTACCTAAATCCTAAAGCCCAAAATGCCTCAACACGAAGAAGGCTCCAATCCCCCTGCATTGCAACTGTCTTGCATGCCAGAAAACAGCAGTGTTTTGTTACCTGCAACTGCTGAAGCTTCCACTGGAGAAGGTCAATTGCTTCTTGCTTGTCCAGAAGAGCAGACTGCTGTCTCTTACTGAGCTCTAGAAGTGCAGCGGCTCGACCCTTAGCCCATGACTTTGACTCTGAGGCATCACCAACAGGAAGCCAGCAGGTGAAAAAGCTCGAAACCAGACCGGAAAAAGGACCACGAGGTCTATAGCGATTGGCACCACTACAAACTTCTTGAATAGCATCATCACTGTAGAACATCAGTGGAGAAGAACCCATTCCCAGTTTACCTGCAGAATAACATTCAATGTCAAGATCCATGCAAGAAAAGCCTAGAAACTTGTAGAAATCATGAGACCAGCAGCAATGAAAGAGGATTGGAACCACCCATCCGTTCTCGCAGATCACCAAGAAAGTAATAGGTGGCACAAAACCTCTGCAATCTATTCTCAATCGGCAGCAGCAAGGGAATAAGATGCATTACCTCTGGGAGTGTGAAGTCCTCCTGTTCTGTGGTCGGGGGGGTTGTGATCAATGGAATCTATTAAGGTGCCAGAAAAGCTTGTGGATGGTACTGGGGAGAAGCAGTTGCTGTGTACCCATGATGATGATTGTGGGCTTGGCTTTCCTTGTAGCTTTTTCGTGTTGCTTTCAGTTTGACATGGCTCCTGCAGCGGCTGCAATGGACTGAGAACGTGAGTTGGGTTTTGTTTTATGTTGGCAATGCGATCCATTCACACAAAACAAATTTCCAGAAGGCATGGGGATGAAGCTCAAGAGTCTTTTAGAACCTGGTGACGAGAGCGACGAGGTGTTGTTAATGGTGGTGGCGGTAACTCCTCACCCATTCTTCGGTCGTTTGCTGCCATTGCCTAGTGACCTCCTCCTTATCACAGACGAGATTCTCAGCTCCAAAAAACTAAGCAGATCGTCAACAGACAGTTCAAGGCCCTTCTTCTACGACCCAATGCAGTGGGAGACAATTGAGCTTCAACTGACCCACAGCAGCAGCAGTGGCAAATCCTCGGAAGAATTCATGAGTCCATCAGGAATGAGAAGACGAGCAATAAGAATTTTTAAAAAAATTGAGAGACTGCAAGGAACACAGACCCAAAACAAAAATCAATATCTACAAATGAAGAATTTCTCACAGCTTGAGCAAGCAAGTTCCTGGGCAACATTCACTACAACCACAACAACAAAACTCAACTCCTTCTGGGCATCCACTTTCCCACAAATACCCAACAAGGCTAACAAGAACGAAAACAAATTCAGCTTCTTCTGAACCTTCCCACACACCCGAAGAGGCCAACAACAACAAAAAAAAAATCAACTCTTCTGAGTATTCACCTTCCCCCAACAACCAAAAAACAAAATCAACTTCTTCAGAGCATTCACCTTCCTACACGCCCAACAAGGCGGCCAACAACCGAAAAACAAAATCAACTCCTTCTGGGCACATTCACCTTCCTACACACCCAACAAGGTGGCCAACAACCGAAAAACAAACTCAACTTCTTCTTCACCGAAGTTCGTGCAGCAACAACAGACCTGAACCATGACCATCATCATCACCAAATGCACCCCCAAAAAAAAAAACAAAACAAAACAAAACCAACAACAATAACAGAATTCCACAAATTGAGCTACCAAATATCCCCACTAGGCAAATCAATCAAAACATCATCAAGCCACCATCACTACCACCAGCTGCAAGCATTGCAAAGAGTGGAGTACGATTCTACAATTGCAAAGGAAAATCAATGATTCTCAGCTACTCCCCCATACCCCCTCTCGCCTGCCACCACTAATAATTAGAGCTACTGGCAAGTGATGAGAATGGGAGAAAGATGTAATTAAGCTAATTAAATGAGGATTAAGGAATTCGAAGCATTCCCGCCAAGACAAGGAAGGGGGGAAGGAGGGGAAGAAGTTTATTAGTCGTTGAGTTGTGAAAGAAATTGATGTAATTTAATTAATTAATTCATGAGTTGATTCATTGAGCTGAAACACTTGTCTTCTGCTTCTGCTCTGCTTACTACTACTACTACCTACTATATATATAGCTCTTGTTTCTGCATCACTGGGAATTAATTATTAGTTCATCTCTTTCCTTTGTTTTCTTAAATTTATTGGCATTTGGTAGTACTTTCTTTTGGGACAAATTTTGGCACCCAATTCACCATATTTTCTAGAAGTGGGAGGGATCTTAAGCCTAGCTCCCACTCTTAATGAGTAGATGTTATAGGCATAAGATCCCTCCCCCTTCATACTCCTTGTGATCTGTTTGTTATCTGTTTAGGTTCATGATAACATTTGCCTTGTGGTGGTGTACAATGGCTAAAGAAAGCTTGCTCTAGGGTTAGTAACATTTCCAAAATGTGGGTAAGACTCAACTCAACTACGGGCTTGTTGTAGGTCTCTTATTTTGAGAATGCCCCAACCCTTGGGCTTGTTGTAGGTCTCTTATTTTGAGAATGCCCCAACCCTTGGGCTTGTTGTAGGTCTCTTATTTTGAGAATGCCCTAACCCTTGGGCTGTACACTACACATAGCATGCACACCTGCCAATAAATAGAGTGGGGCATTTACATGTTTTGGAGGGCATTGCAAAAAAACTGGAATGACCACCATATTGGCAGGATTGTCATAATACATGTCCCCCAAGGAATTTCTACCTATACATATCACCTAACAATATTATAGGGTTCTTTTGATGGTTTTTTCATGATTTTGTTTCCACTTGCTATAAACAATAGAGCCCATTATGTTACCTAACAATATTATTATAGGGCTCGATGGGTTTTCATGATTTTGTTTCAACTTTACCCGTAAAGGATAGAAGCCATTATGTGATGAGCTGCTTGTTCAAGGGTGTGATTGAAGAGGGCAAAATGCAATCTAACCAAGTCTTTTGCTTTAACAAGGGGTGTGTGTGTCACAATATGACCTTGCCATTTACATTAAAAAATATCTGAAGATGAAAATTCAACATTTTCATCATTCAAAAACATAATCTTTCAAAACAAATCCTCTAAAAGAAACCAAAATCCTTCAAGATATTATTATAACTCTATAACTAATCTCAAGTTTCAACACAAGCCAAAAAATATATCATCTTTCAAAAATCCTCAGATAAAAATAGACCAACTACCTAGGGTCCAAAATCTCTTAAGCTACTATAATACTCTATAATGAATCTTAAACACAATATCCTTGCCTACCAACAATAAAGGATTTGACCCAATTTGTGTAACCAAAGATCTAAATTATTATGTTTTGCATGGAAAATACAGCAAGAAACTGCCCCCAAAAAAATTAGAATTTTGCTAATTTCCTCTCTGACCTATAGCCATTGGCTAATTCTTTGGTAATTAGTGATTACACATGTTTTTGGTTGTGCTTTTTTCCCTTCATACGAGCAAGATTTGAGACTTATGAAAACCCCAACCCCCCAACCCCCCAAACTAAGTTAAATAGAAGGACAAAACAAAACAAAAGACAAATTTAGGTTGATGTCCACTAGTGATTTGCATTGATGATTGAACACATACCTCCAAACATGCATATATAGCTTACCTGAATCATAATAATAAAACTTGTACGAAGTTGGGTAAACAACTACAAGTCTTGTTTTCTTATAGTATTGAATGTATGTCCATTCATTCATTTATGGGAGGAGAAGAGAGAGAGAGAGGGCGATAGGAAGAATTTGAAGAGAGAGAGACAGAGAAGAACTTGAAGAGAGAGAGAGATAGGAAGAATTTGAAGAAAGAGAGAGAGAGAAGAAGGAAAGAGAAAACAAAATGACCCAAATCTTAATACAAAATGACCGACCCAAACAGCAGCAGCAAATCATCAAATCAGCAACAAACCCCATTAAAAGGTCAAAGCTTGCAACGGTTCCTGAATTGGATCATAAATGGAAAAATCGGTGCAGGCAAAGTTCAATTATAAAGTGTGCAGCAGCAACTGAATTGGTGGCTATTCATCAGGGCAAAGAGGAAGGAGGAAGTGGAGGAGAGTTTAAGTCAGTTAGTGGGGAGGGTAGGGGAGTGAAGTGAAGGCAGCAAATCACACTCATTTGGCAAGTGCATTGAATATGAGACATTTAAAGAAGCAAAGTAAAGCAAATCAAAGCAAAGCCAAAAAATATATGGGCGGCAGAAGATGGGTTTGTTGGTTTAAATTGCTAGTCACCTCTTGATCTAAAGGCTCACTTTGAACTTGAACTTCTCTCTCTCTCTCTCTCTCTCTCTCTCTCATCACTGAAAATGATTTTAAGTCTCTCTCTCTCTCTCTCTGTCTCTCTCTCTGGACTCTGGAGAAGACAACACCAGCAACAACAGACTTACAATTTTTTCTGAGGAATGAGTTAATGATGATTGAGTGGGGTTTGTGTGTGTGTTTGTGTTTGTTTTTTGTTTGTGCTCCTTCTATCAATAACACTCAGAGTTCCACAAAGTATAATAACATGACTAGTGTGTGCAAATTATAATTGTACATGGCCAGTTTCCAGAGTTGGATTTTTGGATTCGTGTGTTTCCAGACACAAAACCCTAACTTTTATATCCCAAAAAAGGGTTACAATTTGTTAGTGACAAAAACTATTCATGTTTCCATGCTGTTTCAAACCAAGTGTTGTTGGGCGGGTATCATCCTTTTAGTGATACCCATGGGTTGACCAGAGTGAACTCGCACCCACCGGTTGGTCGTTCTGTCCATAGGATAGGCTGCAATTTTTCATCCACCTCCTGACGCTGTGTTAACCAACATTATACCACAGTCGGTCGTTCTGTCAATAGGATGGGCTGTGTTTTTTCATCTGCCTCCCAACCCTGGGTTAACCAACATTGTACCACACTCAACATTTTTTGGCAACTAACTTTGACTTCTTTTTTTGGTCATTACATTTTTTTTTGTTTAAATTTTTACCTTTCAACAAAACCTTTATTTTTCAACAATTTTTTTTTTTTTTCATGGCTAAACCTTTACCTCATGGAAAACCTTTCTATTTCTTGGCTAAACCTATTCCTTTTAGCAAAATCTCTATCTTTACTAGCACAAGTTTTGTCTATCGACAAAATCTTATGAGTTAAATATTTATCTTTTAACAAAACCTTTATATTTTCATAGCTAAATTTTTACCTTCTAACAAAACTTGTTTACGTCTTGGCAAAACTTTTATTTCTCGAAAAAAAATAATATTTATTAGCTAAACCTTTACCTCTCGACAAAACCTTTATCTCTTACTAGATAAACTTCTACCTTTCAACAAAACCTCTTCCTAATTAAACTTTTATGTTTTGATAAAACCTTTGTATTTGCTGGTTAAATGTTTTATTTTTGAAAAAACGTTTTTAATTCTCAATTAAACCTTTAATTAGTAGTTATTAAAAACATTTATTTATCATTTGTATGGTCTACCTTGGGATGTGACTATTATGTTCTAAAGTTGGTTTTGTATGATGCAATACCTACACACAAAGACTTATAAAAAACATGCGATCCTAATGAAAGGTAATTGGGTGACAACCCAATCACAAAATACAATACATGCATCAACCCCAAACCATTATGTTTATAATGGTTTGGGGTTCCCAAAACTTAACACCTATTTTGACGACCCGCATGCAGGGATTGTGTTAAAATAATGGTTTTGTCCTTTGTAATACTTACACATGGATCAATGAAAATGACCCAATTTTGGTTCATGATTATTAATTGAAGACGTAATCCCAAAATGTAATATTCACATGCCCTCAAATTTTAGGCTTTGGAAGAATGTTAAAACCCCAATAAACCAACACCTATTTTGCATGTATTGCAAATTTGATGTTCATGACAAAAAGGTTTTCAAAATTCAATTTTTTTTTACATATATCTAGATGTCGCAGGAAATGTTGTCCTCAAATGAAAACCCTAGCCTCTATGTACAAAATAGGTGGATGGAAATTGCCAAGTCTACAAAAATGTCTCAAAAATGTCCATTACATAAATCCTACCCCCACACCTTAATCCTTAAACAAGGGAGAAACTTTTTTAAAACTACAATCCACATTACCCGTCCCATGCACTTAGTAATAGGTTACTATTGCCCTTTACTACATTCTTTTCATGTTAGTGGGTATAGATGTGGTGATGTTTCAATTACAAACAAATCAAAATTTTCACAAATTCACACAATCATTGTGAGAAAAGTCAAAATACAATAGCAAAATATCATGTGTGAGGAGGAAAATGGTAAACTATGTAGAAATTCATGATTGATCAAAAGACATGGAAAGAAGCTTGTTGAATCAATAAAAAAGTAAACAATAACAAACATTAGACCAACTCCATAACATGGTAATGAAACGAATAAACACCACTCATCTCCATAATGTGAAAGGTTTCTTTGAAAAACTAAAGGCATGAATAGAAAACTCTACCATTTTGTTATGATAAGTCTTAGACTTGGTTGAACTTGTCTTCAAACTTAAGCGATGATTTCATTTCATCATTCCTTACCAACTTCGCCACCTACTTTCTTGTGGTGGAATGACCATTTGTCAACACTAACATATATATTCCTACCTATTCCTTTAGATATCTAACTGCTACAGTGAAAATTTCATGTAGCTAATTTTCAAAATGGAAGATTGGGTTATCTATATAATAAGACAATGAAAAATTGATCAAAACACAAATGCTTATGCATTAAATAATAATTTATTAAATATAGTTTTTGAAACAAATTCCACCAAAATCAACGCATCTAAACCTTCTAGCTTCCCAAACACACATCACAAGAACTCGACAAAATCTTCCAAAGTTTTATTCCATTACAGGATTTGTGATGATGGATCCAAGACAAATGGAATAGAAAGCTTGGTTTGTTGCACCAAAGAAATTTAAGAAATCATAACATCATTAAAAAAAACATTTTTATTTTTTTTCTAGTTTTTTCTCCTCATTTTTTCTTCTTATTTTCTTTTTCTTTTGTAATTTTTTTCATTTTGTTTTTGTTGTCATTGGTTATAATTGAAGGTCACATGACCTTTTTTTTAAGTGCCCAAAAATGAAATCATGAAATATCGTTGAAACTTGGAGGAAAGTTGGCAATGGCAAAAGAAAGGTGACAAAGGTTCCTTGGCACCCCCAAGAACACACTAATGAATTTCATCACAAAACAAACGAAAAAAACAATGAGCTAATTTACAAAATTGTTGTTCCATAAGAATAAAAACACAAGAAAGAAAAACAAAAAAGAAAAACGATTTTTTTTTAAAGGAAGCAGATAAAAATAGGCAAGAAGAAAGGAGGATTTACAAGGAAGAAGAAAAAGAAGGAAGGAAATAGAGGGGATGGGGGGGACAAGGAAAAAAATTGCAATAAACATAAATTCTAATTTATTTTTTTTCAAAACCCTCTTAGAGTTGTGAGTTGGGATTCATCAAAATGAAAACCCAAAACAAATTTTCTCCTTCTAGTGCATTGGTGGGTGTTGGGTCACACTACCCCTAGTTTGGTATATATATAAAAGGTCCTCCAAAAACTTTTATCCAATGTGCACAATGGTATCAAAACCTTTTTAAATAGGATATATATGGCATGGTATATATAATGGAAAGATATGCAATGGGTATGCAATGGTATCAATATATATCAAATGGACTTATATGTCCACCTATATCAATAATCGGCTTGATGATATCAAAGGTAGGTGCACTATCTTATGGATCAAAAAACAATGATGATGATGAAATGCAAGCTCGTTGTTATCATATGGATTACTGATATATTTGGACTAGCATGTATATATAATAAATCTGATATCAATAATGCCCCCATTCAATATGTGATTTTGACATAACCATATATGTGAATAACCAATGAAATGATGATATGTGTTCACCTAAAATCATAGTACGACCATATCAAGATTCAAAATCTAAACAAAATAAAACTTGTCCAAGGCAATTAACAATTCAATGTAATCACAAGACATGATCGACAATTGAAATTCTCGAAACTCAAACAAATTCTTCATTCACCTAATTTAAAAATGAATACAAAGTTGCATACAAAGGTGATTCAAAACTTTGATAAAAAGTTACATACAAGAAGTACCATGACCAACTAATGAAATGATGAAACACATTTCAATGTTATAATGGTCACCTACATGTATTGAATATACAAAGTCCAAGCAAAGGTAGAACTTACACAATTTTTTTTACATATTTCCAAAATCCAAATAGAATTGCAACTTACACAAAATTTCTACAAGTATTGAACATCCAAACAAAGCTACAACTTGTAGAGTAACCACCATAATCACTATCCACACACAACATAATTCTTGCATCTAAATCATTCAATCTTAAACTTTGTCTCCATCCATTACCTTGCAATGTATGTTTGCTTACCATTGTGTACACCACATGTAACTTTTTCATTTTCTCATGACTTGTTAAGGCTACAACCATATATAATATGCATATAGAAGATTGGTCAGAAAGAAAAATTAACTTTAACATTCAATGTCCAAACTTTTAAGTAAAATGAACAATCGCATTTTTTTTGGACTAACATATATACACATAATCCCATTTTGTGGTCACTTGATCTTTTGCAAATAATGTTAATTCCATACAAAGCCACTACCCACTACATCCTTCAAAGCCAACTATGGAGGTTCATCATTCATGTTAAGCACATGCAATGGAATATCACCCTTGCCCTCCAATAGCTAATACCATACTTGTTGCAATTAGTTTCTCATTGGCTAGATTAGAAATAACAATTGAATTTTATGTTTTCAACTACACATTCACAACATCACCCATTGATGAAACATGCTTGATTTGATTAAAACAAATTAGCACACAACAAAGAAAGATAACAAGGAACAAAAGGAAAGGACCTTTGGCCAAGCCATAAAACAAAAACCTTCAACTACGTGGGCAAGTAGGAGGTGTGGGAAAAAGTCATGTACCTAAACCCCCCTATCACAAGAAGCATGTCAAAAAGGAGAAGGGAAGTACTATAGAAAGAACACATAGCCTAAAAGAACCTTCATTTTTAACAATGGTTAGCTTCAAAATAGATGCAACATGCACTCATTATAACAACACTTACACCTTTTGCCTATAAAATACATGCCAAATTGAAAGAAAAGGCCTTCAGAGGCCTTTGCTACCCATGCCATGTTCACACAACAATGAAGAAAATTGTCGACTTGTTGATGTAAACATGTAAAGACCTCAATGCACTACAACAAAGTGCATCCATGTATGCCAAATCATTTCATTAGATTTTGAATGAATTCATTCTCCCAAGAACAAGACCTAATGGAAATGTAGTGAATTCACTAGTCCACAAAACATGGATTAATGAATTACACCCACATTTTGTAGTTGCGATAGCAAGTTCGAGAAAAACAAGTATCTAGGATATTAATTTTGATATAGTCCTTCATTTGTCTAAGTGGCCACTATCGTGGCCACCCCATGAGACAATGCAATACATGAAACCAAATCCACTTGAATGGGGTCGACAATGATGATATTGGCCAATGCGTAAATGCCATCAATCAAAAACACAATGTTGACCCATTAATGTGAGGACTAAAAGGTAGGTGGCAGAAGAATGCGAGTCTACTCATGTGCAACATGAAAAATATGCATCTCCCATGATGGATGCAAAAACATCTTTCACAACATTATGGGACGGCATCCTCTCCTTGTCATGAGCACAACAAAAAAAAGCGAATCCCCATGGGGTCTAAAGGTTGGCCAAAAATGCAATGTGACAAGCCAAGGGCCAACGAATGGGGGAAGGCCAACCAAGTGCACACCATGGAAGAAAAAATGTTTAAGGCCAAACGGAAAAAAAAAAGAAAAAAGAAAAAGATGACTCAACAAATAAACAACTAAATGTTCAATCCCGACCCTAAATAAGACCTCAAATGTGCATGATGTGAATTTGAAAGCAAATCAAAAAAATGTTCAGAGAAAATGGTCATACAAACCCTCTAAAATGCTCTCTTGAAACTAATTTGCATTTATATCTATAAATTGTCAACGTTGCCACCAAAGTAAGAAGCTCTCACACAAACCTTAATTGTTCGCCCCTATTACCTCCAATAAGAACATACAAAAATCTACCAAAAATCTTAAGGCAATGACATGGGTAACAAAAATCGAGCTCCCAAAATAAGTTGTTGATGCAATAACCTCTGAGGAAATGAAACCCTTGAACCTTTAAAAAAATGGGGAACAATATTTATCGACACATTAGGGAAGCCTAGGGGCATTCTTAAAAACTTATGCCTAAAAGCTTTCCAAAAACCCCCACAAGGGTCAAATCAAAAGTTGCAAACCATTGCCAAAAGTTCGAAGAGGGGGTGGGGGAAAGAACACAACAAGTAGGAAAGTCTTTGGGCGGAACATCAATAAAACATAACAAGAGTAACTTGAACATTTTCCAACCTCATGAACACTTCAGTGTGCTGAACATCCTCATTTAAGGCAACTTACAAATAGGAAAAAAACACGTAAGCAAAAGGTATGCATAAAACCCTAATGTTGTAGGAGAGGTAGTAGAAACCATAAAGAAGGGAGAACCCATGAAGGAGGCTTGCAGGGACCAAGTTAAACACTTGTGAAGTTGAACAGCTAGCCCCACGAATGTTAATTGGGGAGAATCCCAAAGGAGCAACACAAAACACAAAAATGGGCTAAAACAAAAATGGGCCTATTTAATAAACTACCTTGGCACATGCCAAGAGACAAAAGGAGGATGGGCAAATCTTGCAAAAAGGAGTGATGACTAAAAAACAAAATAAACTCATGAGCATAAAACACACAAACAAAAGGGAAAAATTGTAATAATTGGCCTCTTGCCACCCAAAGCTCTCAGAGATGGCCTTATGCAAAATGGAGTCGAGGGTGTTCATAATGTCCACATAAAGCATCGCCTAATTGGGATGGACATCTAAAATAGCCCGTATACCAATAACCCAAACTTCACATATGCCCTTAATAACCACATCAAACTTACATTTTAATAGTATGCCCAATAGAGGTACTCTCCATAGAATAATTTGAAAATATATACATGTCATAAATAATGTGGTGATAAGTGCAAAAAAATAAAATTCACAAAACTAAAAACATAATGCCTTACTCACTAGTTAATAAAGTGCCTTGCCCATTACTATCAACCGAACACCACTTGTGTGTTTTGCCAAAATCAAAACTTAATGACACTGAGAATTCGAACAATAAACCCTAGGATTTGATCTATAACCACATGGGAACCCAATTGATAGAGTTAGATTAAATTATTTGTTGAATCCCGTAGGTTAAAAAAATCCTAGAGATGCTTGGAGATTATGCTTAACAGACTTCATGTTGACAGGTGGGAAAAGTGTAGGAATGTTGACCTAAAATAATCAAGAAAAATTTTGAAGCTTGCACGTGATTAAAAATCCATCAATGAATCCAAACAAGGGGAATCCAAGATTAAAGGATGCAAAGTTCGCAATGTGTTAATATTTTTAGAATATGTTAAAGCTAGGCAAGGGGGGGTTAGAGCCTTAGCAACACATGTGAATGCATTTGCACGCCCAAGGGCTAAACTTCACCTAAACTAACAAGGAGGGGGAAGGGAACATAGAATCTAGGAAAACATGGTTGTCAAAAGAGCCCGATCCATAGGCAATACCATTGCAAGTCTTATGCCTTGAGAATATGTTTTGCTTAAAATTTTCCTAATCACGTGGAAGGAATTTTCAAAGGTACATCTTAATTTCCCAATGCTTAATTAATCCACCTATAGGGGGAAGGGTGAAACACCATTGTGGAAACAAAATGAATAAGTGCCAAATAACCATGTTAAATGGATATCGAGCAAAGCAATAGAGGGGGAAACAAAAAATTAACTCCACTTCTTGTCACAAAACAAAAGGGATGCATGTGTACAAACGGGGTCAAGGAACACCTAAATGAAAGGCATCAAAGGGGTCCAAAGCCAAAAACCAAGGGGGTAATTGATGAACCAAGGGCACCGCTTCTTGGAAGAGCATGAAATGTCTAACAATGCCTTTGGTGATGCAACATGCCATGTTGCAAAAACAACAATCCACATTTGGAACAAGGGCAACTTGAACCATAAAAGGCAACTTAGTTCGAAAAAGGCATTGGGCCCCACTTCAACCTGTGAAAGATGATGATGAACCAACCATGTAACAAAGCACAAAGAATCACACCAAGATTGGAAGATAGAAGAGGCCTTCAAGTCAAAGGCAAAAACATGTGAAAAATGAAAGAAAAGAACTTGACATTAGAAGCGAGTAAAACCCCTTTAGAAGAAATAAAGAATCGAAGAAGGATGGGGAGAGGAAATTGACACCATCCTAAAATAAATTAATTTAAAAAGGTAACCCAAACCAAAAGGGTATATTAGTTTACAAAAAGGGCAACTCGATTCAAAAAGGACAATTTGGTTCAAAAAAAGGCAATTTGAACCATAAAGGCCAACTTAGTTCGAATAAAAAGGTAGCCCAAACCAAAAAAAAAACCTCAATAGTTAAAACCTTCATGCTCCACCAACACTACCCTTGCCTCCATGTTCCTATGCAAACACACATCGAAATCACTTTTCAATGCTCTTATTACCAATGTCACCCTTACATCCATGTTTGTTTGCAAAACACATAGCTCCTTCCTTCATGAACAAGTTTACCTCCCCCAGTAAATTACCATTCTCAAGCAAGTGAAGCTAAAGTTGCTTGGTGATATTGAGATCAAGATGCAAGCTCCTTACATGGCAAAGCCAAGAAAGGTCAAAACATGTAGGTATATGGTTTTAGACATACCTAACATGTAAGTGCAAAACCTCCATTGAATTAGTTTTTAAAATGAAAGGTCAATAGTGGTTTGTATAGTAGGAGTGGTATGTGACCTTGTCAAAGTTCACCACTAAAATGGGTTTAAGAAAATTAATAATCAAAATCAATCAACTACTAACTCTTAGGAGGTTAGCATGGGAAGGAAAAGAGGGCCAATTTTAGCTCAAATGTTCTAGACTAACCAAAACATATTTATTGTCGGCCTAATAATGAAGCCTTGTTTAACCACGAGATTAAAGTCCATCTAAAAGATCTTGAAGTTTAATGACTAAACATTCAATACCATCTTACCTTTTATTGTGCACATAATCAAATGCTTACAACAATTCGAGGTGCAAACTTTGTTTTCTTCTTTTTACTTTATTAAATCACCCAATCCTAATCACCCCCATTCAAAACATATCATGTACAAACCAAATCATAGCCTTGCATCATCCACATCCTTATGTGGTACCACCAATTCCATGCCTATATAGTTTAGTGTTTAGGAACAACATTTGTACCATGGAAATATGCTTAGGTTCTACATAAGGTGTAGCCTTGTTTTCAATTGGCTACCCCAACCGAACCTAATGATTTGCACCAAATGTACCCCCCATATTTGGTTGTCCATTGCCTTTTACCCCAATTGTATTTAGCCTTGATTCCACATATATTGCCACCACCCCAACTAATGTAGTATAGGCAATATCCATCAAACCTATCAACCCTCTTTAATGCACTCCCCTGTCTTAATGCGCTGATAATCTTTCCATAAAGTTATTGATAGTGGCATTAAATTGTGAAACACCTTTAGCATTTGAATTGCATGCATCTAGCATTTTCTTGAGCTGCTTGGTCCTGGCATATTGTTTTGTCTTTATTCCAATAGTTCAAGATTCATGAAGAAACAACTAATTTCCCACCTTGCTACATTCCCTACCATTGTTCAATCCATATCAAACTAAGATGACAATAAACTTCTAATGTTGGAGTGAACCAAATAACTACTCATGATGGTTGGGGGATGGAATATGGGAGGTGGAGATAAAACATTTTTTGTTATATTCCTTTCCCACATCTAACCGCATTAGTAGTTGGTTATTTATTAATTGGCCACATCCATTGATGTACCTAGTAGGAACCAATTGCCTGACCTTTTTACTCGCTTACAAAAAAACTCTCTACATTCACTACATGTTTATTTATAACACACACCAATTAACATCTAACATAATTGGTAATAACCATTTATGCTACATAAAAAAAATCCAAAACAACCATTATTTAATGCACGAACTTTACATAGAAAGCATTAAGATGTTTTCGTTTGAGACAAACACATTATTGAGTGTAGAACACCTTCAATATATAGTCCTTAGGTGAATTAGCACCCACATTGGTACCATGGTAAGAATCTCAAAATCTTTTTTATTTTATTTTAAACAATATAAATACTCCAATGCTTAAATTAACTCATGGTTTTTGAGTTTAAATAATTGATTAATATAATTAGTTAATTTAAATAATCAATTTCAAAATAATTACTTTGCTAATTGATTATCTAAATTTAAATAAAATCTAGCAAGTACTCGCCTAGATTAACAATTTGATTATTAAAATTAATTAATCAAAAATTATGTAATTTTAATTTTTAAATGTATATAATTATTTATTAAATGATTATTGATTTATTATCTGAATTAACTAACAAAATAAATATTTAAAAATAATAATGATTTCATATGAATAGTTTATTATTCAATAAACTAATAGGTTATTTATAATTAAGTGCACTACATATTAATTATTAGTCAATAAACTACTTTTAAAAATTCATTATGAAATATTAAATAATAAACATGAATTTGAGTTGAAGACATAAAAATACATAGAGACATATCAATATGTACACCATTATTGAATGTTTGATGGAATATACACATTACCTTTAACTTCAAAAGTAAACCTCTTACCTCCATGAAATTCTATAATTTGATATGTATGTATGCCAACACTGTGTCGTGAATTGCAATGCAATGGAAGAATACAACAATTAAATATTAGTCACAAAAAATAGGACTATGATATTTACATAGTGACAACCTAGTGGCACAACTAATTATACCAATGGAAATCATAGTTGAAATTAGTTGCAAACAAGTTGAAAGTTTTGTATCTAATGGGCAATGGAAATGCACACATGTGGCATGATTGTATGTGTCAAGGCCATACATTAATTGCAAAGTAGTTGTTGATTTGGAATTACATTTACACTAGGTGTAATGCATGTAGTTGTCACACGCAACTAAAATGCGACTTGCCAAAAAATCAAACATAATTGATTACAATCATATATACACTGTGTACATTTTAATGTATAGATGTCTCATTTGCAACTAATTTACAATTATAATACAATTCCATGTTTTTTTAATGTGACATTTATTTTTATTAATTTTTCATATTTCCATGGGAATATAATTGTAATGTAGTTGTATATTAGTTGTTTTGGAGCTTTAATTATAGGGCAATGTGGTTGTGTTGGACATAATTTCTCATAGTGACACTACAATCCACATGAGCTTGCCAAAGTTATTATACAAATTTTATGTTCAAATATCTTATTTACACATTTTAAGGTCATCACACATTTCAAAACAATCATGTGCATTATTTTGATTTAATGACAATACAACATTATGAAACGTTTTAACCCATCGATAAGATGTTCAAGATCCCTGTTCAAATATATGAATGCAAACATATATGGTCACAATTACACATCAATTTGATTAAAATTTCATAGATGATAACTAATTGACAAAATTATATATATGCCAAAAATTTAAATATGATTCATGATTGTAAGCTTATAAGCATCGAATGGAAGAATTAGGAGCTCTTGAGGCCATGAAAAAATGATCTTGTTTCAGATTGAATGAATTTTATTTCAAGATTTAAGGCCATACCACATGAAAGGAAATTTCAAAAAATAGAAGGTTATGATTGGTGAAATGAAAATAGAAAATTTGATTGGTGAGTTTTAATTGCCAAATGTATTTACATAGAATAAAATATATTTGGCACATAAAAATATTTATTTTAAATCAATTTTATTTGTGAAATTTATTTCTTTTTTATAATGTAAATTCGCTTACAAAAACACAATAAATCAAGGAAAAAAATGGATAAAACCATTTTAAGCCCACAATTTTTTTTAAATACCCCATTTACCGTTCAATGTTTTGTTTGAAAGGGAGGGGGTCAATTTTTGGTTTTCTTGCCCAATAGTTTTCTAAAGAATATTTTTACACTATGGGAGTAAAAAAAGGAAATAGCTGGATTTTGTTTTTGTAAAATTGAAAAAATTGTGAAGAAATGCCACATGGCCTATGTTTGGGCTTAATATGAGCACCACATGGCATGCCTTACGTCTAGGCCTAGATTAATTAAATGTTGAGTGGCATATGTGGTTTGGATGCTACATGACCTATGTAATCTAGGCCTAGGTGTCAAGTTGGTTTAGGTCAAGGTGCCATGTGGCCTAACCTATGTGCCACATAGACTACTAAGCTAAGTGAATTAATTAGTAAATATTAATTAAGTTAGGTTAATAAGGTTTAGGTTTAGGTTTGGCTAAAATAAATAATAATAATAATAATAATAATAATTGTTATTGTCATCATCATCATCGTCATTTGACAATTAAATTAATATAATATTATAACGTCATTACCTATTAACTATTATTATTTATAATAGGTAATATAACTAGTAGGTCTAGTATCTAGGATTATGTAATGGTTGTCTAGTAATTAATATGTAATAATTAAGTATAGCTAGGGTGAACACATCCATCATTGAACATTACCCTACCATTGAACACCTATCATATTTGCTTCTTCTTTTTTGTTTTTCATTGCATTAAACACTAGTTGCAAGTGTGAATGAAGTCAATGGTCAACAAATATTTCACCATTTGTATATTATTATATGCCATCCATATATTACCATAAAAATGAGCAACTTATATAATGACATGTGGCAATTGAAAAATGTTCTTAAAAAAATTGTTTTAAAAATAGACGATGGATCCCCATTGCCTAATTGATATGGTTTTAGATTGTGAAACATGGCATAAAATCAATATGCCATGTGGCATTTTTGGATTTTGGTTCAAATGAATTAAAAATAATATTTAGGTAGGTAGGTAGGTAGGAAAGTATTTAATTTTTGAAAAAAGTTTAACTTTCGGGTTAAACTTTTTAAAAATTTAAGTTGTTTTAGCTCATCCCAATTGATATGTGTTTTTTCTGTGCAAGTGTAGAATAAAACTTTTTCATTATATAGTCCTCAAGATGAAAATGAAGGACAAAACATATGGGATAAAAATTGAAGTTGCAATTTAGTTGTGAACTAGGTTGTAATTAAAAATATTATCTCATATCTTTTTTCTTCCTTTTTATTTTTTTAATTATATAATTAAGTAGACAAGTAATTAACTAACTATTTAAATTACTAAATAAAAATTCATTTAGTCATACATCACTAATTCGTGATTGATAAATTTTTTAAATGATTAAAATAGTAATTAATTAACCAAATTATTACATATAAATTTTCATTAATAGCTTTTGAATTTTTAAATAAATAACTAGAGTATTAACCAATTAATAGTTAATATCTAAGAAATAACTAAGTAACTTATTAATGATAAGTTATTAAATAATACCTCATAATTTAATTACTAATTATATAATTCACTTAAATAATAAAATAAATAAATAATAAAAAATATATATGTAATAAATAATTAAAAATTATTCATTATAATTTTCATAAATAAAAACAAACATATGACTAAAAAATTAATTAATGAACTAATAATGAAATACCAACTTATTAGGTATAAGAGTTCATTAGTGGTTTTTAATAATCAAATAAATAACTTAAATAATAAAAAATTAATCCTTAAGTTATAAATAATTGAATAAATAATTTTAATTAACTGAATAAATAATTTTAATTAATTAATTAATTAATTATATTTAAGAATCATTATTAATTATTAACCAACCAATAATTAATTAAGTAAGTAATTCGTTATAAGTACTTGATCAATAGTTGATATTAAACAAATAAATAACTAATATTGAAAAAATGTGAAATATTAATTGTACGTACTAAGTATGAACTATTAGTTATCAATTAATTAATAAATAGGTACTAATTTATGTTAGGTAGGTAAGTAACTTAAGCTAGATAGGTAGGTAAACATATAAGTAAATTGTTTGGTAGAGTAGGCTAGGTAGGTAGGTAAACAAACATATACATGTAGGTAAGTAGTTATTTTGTTTAAATCCAAACTAAAATACAAATTTATAAATACACCAATGGAAACATACCCCCATTATACCCCCAATATAACTTAGCAAAGTATACATACCTTTCAAAAGTTTCCTAATACACCTATGTATACCACTAGGGGCTATTTTGACACTTTAAAGGTGCAATTAAATTTGGTTCCATTTGTAACTAATTGGACATATGAACATGATCATGGATGAAGACAATTTTAAAGTGTAGGATGAAGAAGTCATTAGTTGCAAGAATGATCAAGGGTGCAAAATAGTGGTAAAACCAATAAGAGCTAGTTACAAATGACAATTAATTACACATAGTTGCAAATGCATTGGTTGCATTTTTGAGAATTTCTTATAGTGCATTATCCCTAAAAGCCTAAGCCTTTAGAAAGCGATTTATGTTACCAAAAGAGTCCCAAACATATTTCTTCATGGATTTATGGCCATATGACAATATAACATACAACATCATTGGGTTTTAAAAACACAATGTAAACAACAAGTTATAAAGCTTTAAACCATTTGATAAACATGGAGCAAGCTTGGGCATTTGGAATGCACCAACATAAAGATGGGCAACTTTTTCCCAAAGCTATAACAACGAGCCATTACCCATGCAATTGAGCCTCATAACAAATGTTTATAACTTAATTATCTTGTGATTAAATTTCAATGTGTGGCGCAAGACTAAAATGAATTAGCTTTGACACTTCAAATAAATGTTCATGGAAATGTGGTATTTGAAAAAGAAATTTTGACGTTGAATAGTTAACCCATTACTATTTAACAAATGAAAAAAGAATGGCGAATGATTAAATACCACCTACCTTACACTAGGGGTGTTAGGTTATATTGTTGTCACGGATAATGCCAACTACCTCATCTTTATTTTAGTATTTTTTTGTGATTTATGTCAAACCTTTGTAGGAAATTTTGATTGTTGTAATGATGATTGATATTACATTATATCTACAAAAACATATTGTTATTAATGGTTGTCCTAAGGGGACATTAAGTGTTAAAATTTTACATTACTAACATGAAATAAAATATTGTGTGGGGAATATTATGTTAATGAACAATTTTTCTCCAACCTATTATTATTATTATTTTTAATATGCATTTATTTAAGCCACCTTAAATTTAATTATATATATTTTTGTTTGCATCAAATTTTGATACCCCATATTTGTTCAAATTTTTAGTTTTCATATTTGTAGTTATGAAAAATGACAAAGATGTAATTCAACACAGTAAAATCATGTGATAAGACTACTATTTTTTCAACATGCAATAGGTATTTAATATATTTTCCAACTACATAGTTTGGAGGTGATAGTGCAAAATACTGATATAAAATATAAGTTTTTGAAAATGATTGAATTGTCAATAGTGTGAAGGGATTTTTCATTTCATGTTCCTTCATATTTAGTTATTAATTCATTTATTAATACTAGTTCACTAACTAACTTACTAATGGAACTAACTAATAATTGTCCTTACTATCCTTAATCCCTTAATATCTAGAATTTTCAATACACATGTTATATATTTTATTTTATTTTAATACTAAAAAAGTTAACATATATTTTATATTGATGATACATTTAAAAATATATAAACCTACTTTTATTTTATATATATATATATATATTTCATTTGACAACCAATATACGTGACCCTATATTTTTACTATCGTATTTGGTAAGTTCAAAGATTATTTCCCAACTTGAGACATGTTGTTCATGGTTTGAACTCACTAAATCAACTCCGAGAAAGGTGCAATTTTCAAAAATCAAATATATTAACACTCCTCATGTACGCCAAATGGCACATCAACTATCTCGAATAAATGATGCAACAACATCTTTTTGTATAGATTCCCCCAATCCCTACCCCTATGGAAAATAATGAGTTTTTAATGTAAATATGTTCTCTCTCTTCCCCAACCTACACATACTACCCTAACTAAAAATGGAAATGTTGGACCATGTGGGGTGTGACTCACGGGTAGCCTTCTTCATAAGTGTGAATTTCATTATATGATTTTTTAAACGACAAACCTTCCCCCTAATTCTAATTGGGCCTATTTGGGTAGCATACCATTGGAAAGATATTTTCTTCATGTACTATGGATGTGCAGTCTAGAGAGTTTTTTAAAGTAGTTACAACATTTTACAAGTGAAGGCCATAAGCTTCCATGGTGAAATAGATCATGGCGAAGTAGATTAATGAAATCAAAAACTTTTTGCTAATGGCATGGTGGAAGGATGTGTGGTCCATGAAGGTCAAGTGCAACAAGGATGTGGTGAAGTTCAAGGACTTGTGATACAACAACTACATTTGCCAGCTAGTTATGGCAGTCAATAAGCAAAGCTTACAAAAGAAGAAGATTTTAAAAATAAAATAAAATAATAAAAATAAATATTTATAAAAGGAAGAGGGGAGTAACATGGAGATAATGGGTTGAACAATTGTGATGCAATAGGTGGTGCATTGAACCCGCAATTGTTGTTACATTCCCACAACAATAGGAAATTTTTTTAAAATAAAAAATAATAATTAAAGGTTTGCTTGGGGTTTTGTGTCCTAGAGTTTTGGGCAATATTTTTTAATTAATTTTTATTTTATTAAGGTTCACTTGGGCCTTTGCGTCTTAAAATTTTGGGAGTTGCCATTTTTTGTATAGTTCTTTTTTTGGGTCCTCCATCAATTCAAGATGCCCCTCGTCTTCATCGTTCTAACTGTTACAGTTCAGGTGGCTTCTCAAGGCATGTTAATAATGCTCACCTTTATGCCAACCTCATCTTTTAGGCTAACCATGTTGCTTTGTTTTTGCAAGTATCTTCCTTCTTATGAGACACCTTGGTTCTATCCCTTTTGTTTTTTGAGGTTGGTTTTGAATTCAATTCAATTTAATAGTAATTTGGGTTTGTTTGATGCTCGTTTTGCATGCTTTTGTTTTTTTCATAAGATCCTTCAAGCCATTCAAGATGAGATTAGACATGCTTTTCGCTTACCCCTTGATTAAATTGCTCGAGATTTTTCCTTGATCCTTTGATCCCAATGATTTTTCCTTTTTTTGTGGGTTTTGATAGGAGAGTTATGTAGGTATGTGAAAACATTATGGGTACAGGGTCATGGGAGTTTATTCAGGGCCTTTTAACGAGGCGCCTGACTTGACTACCAATCTCTTTTAATGGTATATGCCTTCTTTTTATGGAGGATTGTGCCCATTTGCTTTTCTAGAGAGTTGGGTTTTGATGGTTCCATAGTTGTGTTGTATTTGGTGTCAAGTTTCGAATCTTCAATAGATCCATTTTGAAGAAGTATGTTTTTCATGTGGAAGGGGGCCCACATATCCTTTAGTCTTGTCTTCGTGTTGTTTGGGATAGTTTTCCTTTCGCAACTAAAGAGGTGCACCTTTCTTTTGAGAGTGTTGTAGTTGTTAGTGCCTTAAATCTATAAACATTTTTCATGGACATCCATCATGACACATCCTTTAAATCTATCTTGGAGGATGATTCCATTTTTTCAACCTACATTTGCTTTTGTTTAGGTAAGGGGGCAAGGTTATGATTGATTGCTAGGCCACCTATTTGTTCATTTCACATTTCACATTTTACTTTCACTTTAACTTTGCATTTCCATTTTAATTTGATTCAACTTTCAACATTTAATTTTCTCACGTGTGAATGTGGACATGGGTTAGATGCATTTGGCACACATCTAACACGTTGTCTATTTAGAGGCCAATGAATAACCACACATGATGCCATCAAAGACATGATGATGTATGCCCTCACCACAAAATGTATGGAGAGAGCAATGGTATGCCTTTATGTCAAGAGTTTCATTACGAATGGGTCATGAGGACTATGTATTTGTTGAATGTGGTGGTGGTTGATCGAACACGAAAGACAATGGTTATGAGTGTCATTAGTCAACCAGCAGGTGCAACAATGGAACTTAACTTAAAAGCCTTCTATACTTGCGAATCTTAGCAACTAAACCCTAAATTTAACACCACTGTTAAGATCTGCAAGTATAGAAGGCTTCATGAGGGGCATCACTTTATTTTGATGATCATGGAGGTGCATAACACATTTGGGTGTGATATGGATCGTTTCATTAGGGAATGCTCATTTTTTCCATTATAAACAATCGAGAGGTCATTCATCTTTGTCTTTTTGCATTTAGTTTTGAAGGTAGTGTGTTAATATTGTGCTTTGGCTTTTGCTATGGAGAGGAATATTGCTTTGGCGAAAGACACTTGTTCTAAACCTCCCATTACTATTAGATTTCATGATTTGCATACAAGTGACATTAGAGGGGCTATGGGTGGAATAACTTTGTACCACAAAGGGGATTCGCTTTCTCCCTTCTTTGGATCCTATGAGTTGCACATCTTTTGGCCTTTCTTTTGCCTTCCTTTTTGTCTTTCATGTGATGGTTTCGACCATTGGGTATTTTATTGGATTTTTTTGCCTTCCTTCCTACATAGATGTTTGTTTCAATTTTTTGAAATAGGTGTAGGTGGCAACCATCCCATGATAGTTTTAATGTTTCTTGATGATACATTTTAGAAAAAAATTCAAAGCTTTTTCCAAATAATAGTAAAGTGACAACAAATAATGATTAAAAAATCAAAACTTTTGGGTTAAATTAATCAAAAATTGCAATAAAAAACTAAAGTTCCCTTAAAAAAACAAATTGTGCCAAGTGATGAAAATTCACCAACGAAAAAAAAGAAAAAAAAGATTGTGACAATCTTTAGAGGCAAGTTGAAAAATGACCACATTAAAAATTAAAGTTCCGTTTGTTTTTTGGGCAAAATGAAAACAAAACACCAACCCATCTATGATAGAATATTTATTATTCTATTGCCATTGTGCAAGTAGTTGCCACCAAAATTAAAAACATGCATGAAATCTGGAGATTTTTATTTCCACCCCCCCCCCCCCCCACCTCCCTTTTGGCAATTGAAAACCTCCAAAAACCACTTTATTTTTGAATTTCTGGTTTTTGTTTTTGGCGAAATTTCGCCCAAACATACATTGGTCAGGAGCAGTGATTTATTTATTTTTGTGGCAAAAATTCGCCATTTTGCTATGAAAAAAAGAAAGTCCCAAGTAACATGTTCAAGGGAACTTTGTGGGAAAAAATTCCCAAAAAATCACCACAATTTGAAAAAAGAAAGTTATGAAAGCACCAAGATTTTTGTAGGATGTGGGCAGATTTTTTTTTTTTTGAAGTTGCCATATTTAGCTAATAGGTTCTAGTGGTTCGCCAAAGGATTCCTAGTTTTTTTTACTTATTGATTTGTCTTATAACCAGGTTTGGCAAAAATCCTCTTGGGGGCTGATGGCCACTTTTGGTGCAAAAATGGGAAAATTAAGGAAAAAAAGAAATTCACTGGTCAGGAATGATCCAGTATTTTTTTCTTTTTGGCGAATTTTCGCCACTTGGCGACCCAAAAAAAATGGAAAAAATCGTTTTTATGTATTGTAAAAATTCGACAAAAAATTGAAAAGAAACACTAATTGTTTTAGAAAAATCGCCAAAATTTCTAAACCACAAAACTGATGGGAATTTTATTATTAAAAATATACACATCATTATAAAAATTATCATAAATAAAAATCTAAAAATTATTATAAATAATTATAAATGTTTTTTAAAATAAAAAAATCTGGGACTTAGGAGCGAGCACAGCAGAAGAATCCCACATTAGGCTCACAAAAAAGTGGTGCGAACTCCAAAAGTGAAATAAAAAGGGCGAAAAAGAAAAGGGTAAAAAGGTGCAGATTGCGAGAAAAAGTCCCTAAAAGAAACCCCATTCGCACAAAAGGAGAAAGAAAATGAATGAAGAGAAGAAGAGAGAGAGGGCGGGGGGGGGGAGTGTGTGCGAGAGAGACGAGGGTTTGAACCTTGAGGTGCAAGGTTTGCGAGTCTGATCCCCGGCCCACTTCGTTGGCGCAGGCGGACATGTTCAACAATAGTAGCAAGGAGCGAAGGAGTAGTGGCGATGATGGTTTTGCGGTCTTCCAGAACGGGAACGGACGAAAAAAGGAGCGACCGTCTGTTGTGCCTTCTTCTTCTGCTGCAACTGCTGCTGCTGCTGCTGCTGCACCTGCCTCTGCTGCTCTTCACTTCCGTGGTACCATGGACAACAACTCCACATACCCCGACGATGGTACGTGCTTGTTTGCCCGCGGGGTGTGGGTGGGGTTGATTGTGTCTTTGAGAAGTTTCGATGATGATGGTTTTTTTTTTGGGCTTGGTTGTTTTCTTTCAAGGAGGATAGGGTTTGAACCATGGGATCACTGGAAAACGTTTGGGCCAGCTTTTGTTTGGATCATCGTGCGCACTTTCCGTCTCTCCTTTCCCCTCAATCCCGCACACCTGCTCTGATGGAAAGAATAAAAAGAAATTTCTTAGTGCGGACAGTTGGTGCTGCTGTCAGTAGGGTTTGCCAACTTGAAGCAGATTTTGGCTATTTTTCCGTTATTGTATCCTTGGCTTTCGGAAGTGAGGGCACGTGTTTATAGCCACGAAATGGATCATTGGTTGTGGATCAGGTATCTTGGAGATCAGGGATAGTTGCAGCTGCACCAACCAGTGGCAGCTGATTCAACAAAACTGATTGTGCTAGTAGGTTTTGCACACCTGAAGCAGAGACAGGCTTTTCTTGTACTGTACAGATCTGTTGTTTCAAGCTGCAACCCATGGTTCATTCTGGAGGGCTTCCAATCAAGGATTCCTAGTCTTTGGTTTCCCTTGTGGTCACGCACAAACACTTGATAATCTGGCATATTTGGAG
The DNA here is from genome assembly GCA_963920785.1 of Sphagnum contortum. Classification (NCBI taxonomy): domain Eukaryota; kingdom Viridiplantae; phylum Streptophyta; class Sphagnopsida; order Sphagnales; family Sphagnaceae; genus Sphagnum; species Sphagnum contortum. Next base: position 4,210,232 of record OY987288.1, read on the forward strand.
GAGCATCACAGTCCAACACACCTGCCTCTAACTTTCCTTTCAAAAAATGCAGAGAGATGAACGGTAGCATTTTGTTGCATTAAAAAAAGCTGGAAATAATTTGTACCATTGCAGGTCCTGATGAATTTACACGAGGACTGTAGTACAACAATGTCTTTGTAAAAGCTGTGGAATATTAGGGTTTTGAACAGTGAGGTGATGGATTTAAGTTCATTTCATCAGCTGTGTCTGCATATTCAATATTTGAGTGTGTGATATGATGCCCTTCTGCCAACAGTGTGCATCATCCATGTATGAGTCTGTATAGATGGCAACTCTTCGTGCTTCAAACAATTTACTAGGGAATTAGGTGAACTCTCTTAGCGATATTTGCTGATGCCCATGTGTTCAACTTCATTGTCTAACTATGTCTGCAATCTGAACTGTAGCAAACCACTTTTTTCATTGTTTTACTGTTGTTCTGCAGAGGACTCTGACACAGACAGTGAGGAGTCAGATGTGAGTGGATCTGATGGAGAGGACGCTTCGTGGATTTCCTGGTTCTGTGGCCTGAGAGGCAATGAGTTCTTCTGTGAGGTGGATGATGAGTACATTCATGATGAGTTCAATCTCAGTGGCCTCAGTGCCCAGGTTCCCTACTACGATTATGCACTTGATCTCATTTTGGATGTGGAGTCTCCTAATGGTAAGAGCAGGTCATTGTATCTCACTTTCCATTCTGTGGCTATAAATGATCTGTAATGCACATGTTGCATGGCAGTTTCTTGGTATTTTGACCACGAACACTGAAACTTCTTCCTTGAGAGATATAGACAGCAGACATAATGTAGGGTTTATGGTCTAGACATAAATAAGCAGAAGGAAATGTGCAGTGTTTAGAATTTTGTCATATGTTTGTGAGTTGTCTTTATATGGAAGCATGGAATAGCAATAGGGGTTATCTGTTGAATAACAATAGGAGAACTGTTGGAGATCTGATCATTGTACCATCCTCATTAAATCTAATGCATATAATGCCTGTAATTGCAGATGATTTGTTTACAGAGGAGCAAAATGAAATGGTAGAGTCTGCTGCTGAGATGCTGTATGGACTCATACATGTCCGGTACATCCTAACTAGCAAAGGGATGAATGCCATGGTATGTTCTCTTTTCCTGCTCTGTGTTTAATGGGATGCGGTCCTTTTGAAGAGTTGAGAGGGACAAGTGCTATTGGGTCATGTTCATACATGAGTTCCAACTTTTTTGCATCCAACTTGAAGGTAGCACCAGTGAGTTCGGGTATGTGCATGTGTGGCATCATTATCTTACTTAATGCCATGATGATTTGCAGTTAGAGAAGTGCAAGAATGTGGACTTTGGGAGGTGCCCCAGAATGTATTGCTCTGGCCAGCCATGTCTGCCCATGGGGCAGTCTGATATCTCAAGGACAAGTACTGTGAAAATCTACTGTCCCAAATGTGAAGACATATATTACCCTCGGTCCAAGTGCCAAGGCAGTATCCTCTTTCACACATGGTATTTGCTGTTTTGTCATGGCATGTGTTAATGAAGTGGGATGCATTGTGGAAAGAATCAACTAATGCAGAAACTTTTTAATTACATTATGATGTCAAGTTTGTAGCTGTCATTCCTTAGCTTGGCATTCCTAGAATTGAGCCACTTCAATCATTGCAATCATTTGTAAGAAGAATACCTTCATTTGTGTATCTTGATGAGCATGAGATTCTACCATGGCTAGTGTTTGCCACAAGGGTTTAAGAAGGTCACAGCAGTTAATTGACTAGAGCCTGTAGGATGAGAGGCATTAAATGGCCAGGTGCAATGCCCTATGGCATCAAAGCAGTACCGGAAACTGAGTTTTGGGCATTTGATGGTGTCCTCAGATGCACCAACTGAAATTTGGACTGTGATTATGGGTGTCTGTTTTTTTGGTAGAATCAACTGCTGCATAGACCTTTTTCTGGTGATTTCTTGACAAAGGTCTAGATATTGATGGTGCATACTTTGGAACAACATTTCCTCATCTGTTTTTGATGACTTATCCTCAAGTGAAACCAGCAAAGCCAACTCAGAGCTATGTACCAAGGATATTTGGGTTCAAACTTCACAAGAGTGCTAGGTAGTTGACTTTGCCACAAATGGAAGTGGCAAATGTAGTTAGATCTGATTCTGCGGTGGTGGATGCAGTCAGGATGCTGTGGGGATGCCATATTCTGCTCTCATATGCTTCTGTACCTTACTTTTGGACTTTGTACCTTGGGCAGGAGGACTCAGTTAGCTTTTTGGCAATGTTATTTGATTTTTACCAGTTAGATTTGCAGCCTTGTGTTCATGTTAAACCATGTAATTGGAATTGGACCTCAATTGGTGACAGATCCCATATGAGCAATTGCACTTCTGCAACTTTGTAATTTGCCATTGGCCATTTTAGAGATAGATTGTATAGATGAAAGCAAGTGGAGATCGTTTGGTGGTGTATGTACTGCAAACATGAATAGATTCTGTTGTCCACATTCTCCAAGTTTTGTGATGGCCACTTTCTGCTCAATATTTTTACAATGTGAGATGGGTATGGATCTTGTTGAAGTTTCTGGGACTTGCAGCTATGACTTGGTTTCTTTGGAATGGAGATCACTCTGATATCATATTCCCCAAAGGACAGTGATGTCTCGGACCCTGACTCAATTGTGGTACATTTCCTACTTGCTTGCAAATAATGGTAGATCATTTTCTAGTGACAAAATTTATATGTTCATACTATGGTATTAGAACGATTTTTATTCCTTGTTTGTATGGGAAAAACTCAGATAAATCAACTTAATTTAAGATCTGCCCCCCAAATCTTCTTCAATGTTTAATTGTGAAATTAACTTTGTAACATTCAGGGTCGTTCTGGACAAAATTAACATTAATGCCATTGATTGTTTTTAAATTCTTCTTTGATATGGCGGCTGGCATTGATATATATACATATAAATCTTATGGTTTTGCAAATTATATGTTTTAGAACAGTCCCATTCCACTGTTTCATTCCAAATGTGTTTCTAAAACAAACCTTTTGGAGCCTTCATCATACTAATATAGCTGCAATGCTTTAGAAAAGGACTCCCTATTATTCACTATATAATAAAGGCATGAGGGCCATGCCATGACATTTTCATTATTCATGTTTAGTTTTAAATTAATTTTCAGATTACATTTAACCAGTTAAATTACTTAATAGAACACTGAAATTTCAACTAAACCAAAAACATCAGCACAACAAATAAACAAAATTTTCATAATTATTTTCTAATTGAACATATTTATTAACAATCTGTAATCTATAACCTTAAATCCGAATTAAAATTTTGGAAAAATTATATGTAGTTAAAATAATTATTGTAATGACTCTTATTGCAGGAATTATTATACAGTAATGTTTTTAATAAAAATTATTGCTTATCTATGATAAACTATTTGTATAGTAAAAGTACAGTAATTAGAAAAACTAATGTAAGTTCAGGTGATTATTGGATTTATAGTTAAAAATTACCAAGAGAACAACAACATTTATTTGACTAATAATTTTTTTATAATAATAAATGTAATTATAATGGGTAATTAATTAATTTTTATTAGTATTAATTTTTAAATAAATAATTCATGTAGGAATTTATTTTGTAATAGCAATTGTTAATTCATTATTTATAATCTAAAAATAAATGTTTATAATATTTATTTGTTATTAAATTAATTAAATTAATTTTACATTAATTATATTATCTATAATTCAACCAGATATTTAAAAGTAAGTTTTTTTAACTTTTAAATTTTTTACTTGTCCATAAATTATGTATTGACAACTTGTGAATAAGTAAATAGCTAGTTAGTCAAAAATTAAGAAGCAATTAATTATTTAAGTAGTTGATAATGAATACTTAAATTTTATAATTTATAATTTAAATATTTGTTAACTTGAATCATTATTAATTAAATGATTATCTAATTATTGAATTGTGTTTTTTTTTATTTTAAAAACTAAAAACAAAAGGCATGAAGAAAGTTTTGGAGTTCTAACTTAGTTTGTGAGTAACTTGTAACTTCAAAATTTATCTCATATCGTTTGTTTTCCATTCATATTTTGAACACCATATAAACAAGGGGTGTGGTCATCAAATTACACATTAAGAAAATTGTGCACATGGGATGAACCGAGCAAAAGGCTTAACCCAAAACAAAGGAATACGTATATGCACAATTCTAAACTACCAACCTCCCCAACCTATTTATCTACCTAATTAAATAAGTACTTAGTTTGATGTACCTACCTAGGACGACCTATGTATCTACTTATTTAAATACCTACCTCTATGGGTAGGTATTTAACTTAAGAAGGTGGGACCTACCTATCTACCTTTATACCTAAGTGGGTAGGTAGGTAGGTATGTCGCTTAGGTTTGTGGGCCCCTTATGTACCTACCTAGTTAAAAATAAATTTAATATTATATTTTTTATGAAATTCATTTTTAAATGCCACATGGCATATTTACATTGGGCCACATGTCATCATATAAAATCATCCAAACATTTGAATTGAACATCCCAAATTATTTCAAAATAATAGTAATAATATATATATATATATATATATATATATATATATATATATATATATATATATATATTATATATATATATATATATAAATTATAAATATTGGGACATGTGACAACACATCATGTGCCTTCAATTATGATCAAAATAGTCGCATTTTAGTCACATGTGACAATACGTATACAATGGAATCAAAGGATGACCTTGTATTTGTTGATTTTTTTTTTCATTCAATACCTTTTGTTATTTGCAACTAGTATCATATGTGATTTGTCCAAAGCAGATAAGAAGATTTTAGTCGCAAATGTTGCTTGTAATTAAAATTTAGTCATAGAGACCAATTGAAAATACATGTTTTTCTTTTAATGACATTAAACAAGGGTTATGAAAATGACAATAAATGATGTTGGATTAGGCTTTACGATCCAAATCCCTTTTGCCCAGGCGGGGCATGATTCACAAGTTCATATGTAGGAAATTTTACTTTTCAATTCGAGACCTGCCATTTTATTTGCACACACCACCACTTCAATCTCGCCTAATTGAACCTTGGAGTTTTTCGATTTGAATTCAACATCAAATTCATTTCTATTGGTTGCCACTCCCTTGCCTTTCCTAGTTGTTTCATCCACCATGAACCTTAACCTTTATGTAGTTGACCACGTTCACGAAAACCCTTAACCTTCATTCAGTGAAAGCAATAAATTTAGTTATTTTGTGGGTATTTTCCCCCACTTAAAGGTTGATGTCTTCATCAATGTTTAAGTTGTTTATTGGTGGGTCTCTTTTTTTCTTTCGGGTTCTTTTCACTCCAAGTTCATGGCCCTTTTCTTGTTCAAACTTGCTCACCATTTCTAGCAAATGGTTGAGGTGAACATGTTTCTTCCACATTCTTCTTTATGATGACAACGCTTGTATTTCACTAGGTATTCATTGCCTTTTAGGCATGTTTACCTTGTGTGGAATATGCCTTCAATTATGGTGACAAGTCGGTGTTCAATCGCATTGACTTCTAGTTGTGCTCTTTGGTTCTAGTCAACTTTTGTTCATCACACAAAAATAATTTAAATTTCGAAACTTGAAAGGTCGAATGTGCCACAAAATTCACTAGCAACTTTAGGGTGTACATGTTGCGATGCAACTTATGCAAAATTTTGTAGAGCCCTTCATATTTGGTAATGAAATGTGGTGCTAGTCCATCGAGCATCTTAAAATCCTAGATGTTCAGCCACAAGTGTTGCCCAACTTCAAATTCCACATGCTTTTGTGTTTTATTGGCATGTTTATCATACCGCTTCTAAATCTATTCTAGAAGCTTTTAGACTTAGGAATATTTCTTTTCATGCCCCTTAACCTCCATAGCTTCCTTTGAATGATATTTTTGCCCCATGGGAATGGCTAAGTCCATCGGCTTCTTGATTTCTTTTCCCAATGTTAATTTGAATAGGGGACATCTTAGTCATTGAATGCAATGTGGAGTTATAACAAAACTCCGCCATGTTTAGATGTTCACCGTAATCTTTCTTATCAACATTCACATAATTTATAAGGTATAAATTTAACACCCCATTGACCCTTTCTATTTATCCATTAGTTTGCCGATGGAAAGCCATGTTAAACAACAATTCATCCCACCCTTTGGAACAAATGTTTCCAAAAACCCATCTTAAATTTGGCATCCCTAGCACTTATGATAAATTGTGGCATCCCATGATGCCCGATCCACATCAAATAACAACTTTGTTAAGTTGAAATGGTCGTGACGTTTTTATTGGAGCCATTTTCACCAACTTGGAAAATCAATCCACTACTATGAAAATGACATCCATTCCATTCCATTAAGGTAGTTGGGTCATGAAATCCATGGAAACATTTTCCCATAATTCACTTGGAATTGGTAGAGGCCTATCCAATCTGTACTTATTTTTCTATACCAAATTTGGACTTCGTGCTTTAGCACTTGACATAGGTTCACACGAAACGTTCTACATCCTATTTCATTTCAACCAGTAGAACCTTTTTCCTACGACCACTCTTGTGGTTTGTTCCCCATAGTGCCCCAACATGGGCATGTCATGCTCCTATTGCATGATTTTTGTGCACAACTTCCTTGCTAGCACATAAATTTGGGATTGTTTCCATATGATCAATTCTTCTTTTAAGGTGATGCCTTTCACCATTCTTCATTTACACAACTCTTTAAAATGGTGTTGAATTAGCGGGTTTTGCATGCAGGCCTCCCTTATCTTATTTTATAAGTTGTTTTCCCCTTGGAAGATGGCCTTTAGTGTTGGAATCTTGGTCGAGGGTTTATTCAAATCCTCCTTCTTGCTTAGTGCATTAAAGACTACATTATCATGTCTTGGTTTGTGGATTAACTCCACGTCTAACAATGCCAAGGTATCATGCCATCTTAACTACTGCATTAAGGCCCTTGGCTGGGTTTCAAAATACTTCAAGGAAACGTTTGTTCATAAAGACCTTGGTCTTGTGTTCCTCAAGTAATGTTGCCACTTTTTTAGGCAACACATGATGATGTACAATTTTTTTCATGATTTTTCCATCGTAATTATGTTCCACAAGGTTTTTTGCTTTCAAAATCAATTGGGTGTCCATCTTTTATGAACACCTCACCAATAGCAAAGTCATTTGCATAAATGTGAACTTCAAACAATTTCTGAAGTCTAAAAACTTCAACATAGGGAAAATGAAAGCTTTTCTTCCAAGTCCTTAAATGCCCTATGTTGTTCCTCCTTTCATTCAAAGGACAATTTTCTTTTAAGGAGATCCAAAAATGGTTTCATCATTTACAAAAACCCTTTATGAACTTATGGTAAAAGTTTGCCAAGCCTAGGAACAATCATATTCCTTTGACCGTGATTGGCCTTTTCTAGTCTTGTAAGGCTTGTAACTTTTTAGGGTCGGGCTTGACCGATACCCTTCCCTTAACCAAATGTGCCCAAAGAAGTCCATCTTTTCTTGGGTAAACCCATTTTTGCCATGTTGGCAAAGAGTATGTTTTCACAAAGCTTATTCAAAACATATTATAAGTGTTCTGCATGCTTTTCTATTGTTGTGGAATACACCAAGATATCATCAATGTAAATGATCGTGAACTTGTCCAACTTCCCATGGAAGATGAAGTTCATGAGGGTTGTGAATGTCAATAGAGTGTTATACAACCAAATGGCATCACCATGAACTCATATGAGCCATACCTAGTCCCATTGCTATTTTTTCCACATCTTCTTCCATTATGCAAATTTGATAGGACCCTGATTTGAACTCAATTTTGTTAAAGTATTTTGCCCCATTGAATCAATCCAAAGGAACATCAATGCGATGTATAAGATAATTATATTTTATTATTATTTTATTCAAGGCATAATAGTCAATACACATCCTCAATTTGCCATCCTTTTTATCAATAACTAAAATTCCATTGCCCCATAAGGTGACTTGTTTTGCTAAATATACCTCTGACCAAGGAGGTCATTTAATTGTCTTCCAATTCCTTTTAGTTTAACCTATAAAATGCCTTAGACAATATAATTGCTCCTATCACCACTTTTGTTTTATGGTCAACCTCTTTACACGATGGAAGGGCATCAAAAAGTTAATATGTTAAAACTTTCGAAAATTTATTGAATGAATCCAAAATACAAACAAGGGGTTTCTTTGACTCTTGTGGCTTAGGTTCACCCTTGGAGACTTTCAAATACATCAAAATCAAAAACATTAGTGACTTTAAGTCATTAACTAAAACAACCAAATTAACTTCCACTTTTACCAATGTATAATTATAATTTACATCTAAATTAATTGACTTAAAGCCAACTTTGGCACAAATTTTCAACTTGCTTCCACTATGGAGGATGTCTATTTTATAGGCATCCAAAAATGTTTTTCTTATAATTTCATCAAAATTCTTTAAGTCACACAAGGTGAAGTTCTCAAAAAATTGAACTCTTCCACAAAACAACTCGACACTAAATTGTTACACTAAATGAGGGCCTACTTATGCATTATGCCAGTTGCATCATGATGGGGTCTACCACTAATTTGTTCTCGATTCCAAATGATTTTGCCACCTATGAAATCGTGAATGAATTGGTTGTTCCTAAATTAAATAGATAACCCACAATTTTGTTATTTATCTTACAATTCAACTTTAATAAATTGGAGGCTTCACTCTTGTAAGCCCTTATTTCGACCATGAAGCCCCTTTGGATAATCAACTTACTATGGGAAATGCAATCACTTACTTGGGGTGGCTTGGGGCGATTTTTCACCAAGTGTCCACTATTGTCATATTGAAACACTTGAACTTGGACAAGTCTGATTTTGCCTTCTTGGTTGGCAAATCTTTCACAACAAAGATTTTTCCAAACCGTGTGTAATTTTTTTAAAAACCTCTCTTGGTTTCAAAAGGGCTTTATCACAATTTCTTGCAAAAGGAGGATTTTGGCCCATGACCAAAAAATGGGATCACATGGTGTTTTGGATGGTTTTTCAAGGAATTTTTAAAATTAACTTTTGGAAAGGTTTTGACTTTGGTAAGGGTTTTTTTAATATTTTTTCTATGGTGTTTTCATTGTATTTTTAGTGGTATTTCTAGGGTGTTTTTTAATGTCAATTTCATGGTTTTTGCAAGGGGTTTTCAATGCCATTTTCATGGGTTTTTCAAGGTGTTTCTAATACTTATTCATTTCCAAAATCCATTCTAATCACAAGATATTTCATATGTTATTTCTAGGTAACAAAAGGTGAAATTGGAAACAATGGTCACAAATTCTATTTTATTTATGTATCTGGACTTTTGTCCAACAATGTTTTTGAAGCAAACTAACCTGAACTTGAACCAAAATCTAAACCCAACAATATAAACACCTTTTGAGCCTTGGCACTCACAACCTTTAGTCAATGTCTTTGATGCTTGTAAAAATATTCATTCCAAAAATCAAGAAGGTGAAGACATCAGGATAAACCACAAGAAAAAAACCCACAAGATCTTACTCCATTTTCTTTTCATTTACCAAATAATAAGCAAATCATGATCAAAATTTTGAACCTTCAACTCCCTTATAGAAAGTGTTAATTGAGTCAATATAATTACAAAAAAGACAGTGAAGCACAAGAGAGGAATGAGAGAGCCATGAAAAATAACACAAGAACTAGTCAAACCATAACCAAAAGACCTCAACAATAGCAAGACAAAAATTGACAACAAATTGCACAACCCTGAAAACATTAAACAATATTAACCTTTCAAAACTTTTTACACATCCCTTCTTATTATGCACTGCAACATGGGTTCGCAAACATGTTCCAAAAAATTATCACCACTTATGTGGCCATTTTTGTAAGTTGGGACCAAAGACACAAACACGATTACAAAGAGTATCTTCACCAATAGATCATCCAATTGCTCTAGCACTAGCCTCCACATCGGGTTCCTTAGTACCCTTTCCAACTCATTCCATCCATAGAATTATTGTTGCTTTTCAACATTGGTATTATTAAAAAACAAGCACAAAAAAAAAATTCGAGCTTCAAACCTTGAAAAGAGATAAATCTAACAATGTCACAACCTAACTCACTTCCTTCCGTCATTATTTGTCCCCTTCTAGTTCTTTTGCTCCTTCTCTTAGAGAGGTAACCATGAGCTTGAAAACTTCAAATCAATTTCCCGATTCCTCTTCCTTTGCAACAATAATTCCCCTGTTGCCACCACAACACTCGTTAACAATAATCCATTATTTTGCACATGGCAAAGTAATATCATAGCCATTGGCTCATCCCTCTTCCTCCTCCTTCAAACCCCTAATCATCCTAATCCTTAAAAAACAAAAAGACTTAAAAACCAAAAGAAAAAAACACGCAACAAAACCTTTAGAGAGGAAAAAAAAAAATCGCATGTGCTTGATTTATTTATTCCCTATTTGCACATACATTATAATGAAAAATTTGATCCACTTTTGCTTCCACAACATTATTTAAAAAACAAAAGTTTCACAATAGTAATAAGAATTCAAGTTTGTTTGCCTTTACAATTCTAGGTTTTTCAAACACTAATGATTATAAACAAAGCGGAGGATGACGATAAAATGATGATGATAATGATGAAATTAGAGTAAAGAAGAGGAAGGCAAGAAAGAGGATAAGATTGTGAAAATGGAAACTACAAAACCATCAGAAGATAAGAAAAAAAAAAAACAAAACATGTGTAGTTTCTTTTTCACAAAACATTGGACTAAACTTGGATAGGTGCTCCTATTTTCTTATGGTCTTGCAGTCTTCTACTTTGTTACTATGGAATCCATAACCCTTTTGAATCTCTCAAAAATTAACACATAATTTTTTCACAAATCCCCCTTCACAAGTAAACTAAATAAATCCCCTTGAAATTAAGGAGGAATCTTTTAGAATTTACCATATAGTTTTGAGATAATTCAGTTAGATGGTAAATTTCATCATGTAACTTAATTTCTTAAGGGGGAAATGTAGAAAAATGTGAAACACATGGGGCATTTAAAGGTAATTCTCTATGTTCATAGGGGGGATTGGCAAATTTTTTGTTGCGCTTGCCCACCAACTTCTCCTTGTCGCTTGGAGGCCTAGGCTTTCCTTGGCCCCACTTGTGTTTGTTATAACATTTGCTTCCACTGTTCAAGTCAACTTGATTTTTAAAAGTGATTCCATTTCTAGTTTCACCCTTGGGGCATCGAGGGCCTTCATCCTCCATGCATTCCACCATCTTCATTAGCCTTTGACAAATATCCGAAATATCAATATGTTGATAAATGAACTTTTGCACCTAGTGTTTTAGCCCATACATGAAGATTAACTTTCAAACATACTCATCCTTGAAGGGGATTGTGCTCAACATTCAACTAAAGTTCTGGACATAGGTGGCCAAAGAGTCCCTATTGTCCTTTTGGGTGAGCTCTAAGAACTCCATCCCATCTTGAAGCACCAAGTGGTGCGGTGTGAACCCCTAGTCCAAGCACAATTTGAATTCCTCCCATGTGAGGGTTTTCAAGGAGGTTGAGTGTCTCCCATTTATGAAACATCCACCATTCCCACACATGCTCCTTCAACATAATTTGAATGAAATGGATCCATTGCTTGTCAGTTTCAAAGTGTTACATCTCCATATACACCTCGACTTGGTGTAGCCACAACCACCTTTTTAGTCTTGGTCTTCTTCCCTGTAAAGGAGTCCAATAACCTTACCTTTATGGTCCCTTTGGGGGAGCCCCCACTTGGAGCATGTACCATTGATGACACTTAATCGTTCCACAATTCAACCTATGAGCTTGGCCGTTTTGTTGTTATGTGCCGTTGTTTCCACTTGTTGCACCACGAACATTCGGAAGACATCAAGGATGGCAAAAAATTCCTTGGACATTTTGTCCACCTCTTTTGGACTTGTTTCCTCCCATGTCTTAAGAAACTTGTCCACTTTTCGACACTCTAGAGCATGCTTGCCTCCTTTTCTTCTTTTTCAGCTGATTCATAAAAAGAATCAAGGAATGCACATCCCATTTGACTTAGAAGATGTGTGGAAGTCAATGTGCTCATACGACCCTTCCTTTGGTTTAGGAACCTTTTGTTTCCCATTATTTTTCTAAAGAATCGTGGGAATTTTCATTAGTGAACCCACATTTGTCTTGGTTTCTCCTTTATTTTGAGCGATGGGGAAAGAGTCCTTTCATCAGCTTAAGCTTTGTTCAGGCCAGCGTCGTCCTTCCTTTTCATTTTTTTTTACTCTTATGGGGAGGAGCTTTTGCGGCTTCTTCCACCATCTCTTTGATGCTTTGAGCCTTTTTGTCACAAAGCTACTCACCAACCATGGTCTATGTTGAGGTGATCAATTCTTCCATGAATGCATATATATTTTTTTCTTTTTTGGTCTTCTACTTCATCTTGGCTTTGAGCTCCACCATAGCCACTATGTTGGGTATCAACTCATTCAAGACCATTTGCCTTGAAATGTGTTTTGCCTTCACCCAAGTGGTTTAAAAGATTGTCCAACTAACCCTAGGAGCTTGTTATAATACTAAATCTTGCACCGGATTCGCATTGGCGCCCTTCCCCATTGCCTCCGTTTTGTTCATGTGCCTCTTTAAACACCTATGCCACCCTACAGTTGGAAAACCACGCCTCACACTTGAGGGTCCATCTAGAGAGACATGTCAATAAGGCCTTCAGTCTAGGGCATTACCAAAAGTGGATCCAAACTTGGCTTCTTTTGGTAATGGGGTTACCTTGGGGCCTTACCCTATGCTTACCTATTTCAAAGGCTTTTAGTTGTACCCTTTTAGATGGTTCCAAATCACTAAATACTTTTTATGGATGTGCTTGAAGATCATCTATTTTTTCACCACAAGGTCCAATCTATTTCTAGTGTTCAACGTCTAGGGCCCCAAGTGAATGAAACATATAGTCCTTGCCTAAAGGCATGGCCCTACAAAGATTATAAACAATATTATGCTACAACACTTGCATAAAAAAATACGTCTAATTGGTGAGGAAGAAAAGAAATGTTCATATGATGAGAAAACACAAACAATGACAATAAGCAAAGGAACAAGAGTGTAAGATACAAGAAGTAGCAAAAAAGTTCATCGAGTTCAAAAGGATGTATATTTCCAATTCCTACACATAAACTACCTACTCAGTCTTTCAACGCACACTCTATTCAAATACAGCTTGTTTGTGTTTCCAATAAGCTTTCAAGCCATTACTCCAATATTGTGAGCACCTCCATTGAAGCTTTGGTTCAATGACTAGAGCTTTCTGCACCGCCAACCTTAAAACATGAAAATCTCCACAATGACTAAAAGCTCCTTGTGGCCCGCCTATTTTTGGCTGTTTGTTTGGCTGGACTTTGGTCCTGGCCCCTTGTTTCTTTTTCTCTCTCTTTCTTGGGTGCTTTCTTTTTATAAAGGTTGGCAGGGTTTCATCATTAAAAACCACCAAAAAAGAAAAGGGTTAAGGGGGGGGAAAAAAAAACCAAGGAGAAGAAGATGATGATGAAGAAGAAAAACCAAGACGAAGAAGACCCAGAAGAAGGAGAAGAAGAAGCAAATACAAGGAAGAGAAAGCCTGCTATAATGGGATTTTTGATCGAACAATTAGGAACCCGAAACCCTAACATGGAACTATGTACTGTTGTTCATTTTCGCTGCAAAGAGGCTGTGTGGGTTGTCCCGATGCGATGACACTAAAATCGGGAATCGTCATCGGCGATTTGCATTAAAACGGTTTCTAGACTACTGAGAGAGCTTCAGCCTTCGTCAGCGTGCTTTATGGATGGCGGGCCCCGTGCACGGCCGGCGATTCCTGGAGCTATTAAGAACGCCGAAATTACTATCCGCTCTGCCATTTCCGCACGCAAGCAGCGCATACCAACGGTCCCACGAAATTTGAAATTTGAAAAAAACCCAAATGCACGAGAGAGAGAGAGAGAGCCAGCAAAGTCGGTCGGTAGGAACGCAGGTAGGTTTGTAGGTAAGTAGATGATTGTAGGTAGCCCGGTAGATATCTTGGTGCAACGTAGTAGCAGCACAACAGACCTCAAGAAGGTGTATATACATACTGTGCGGCCTATTTTTCTACCCGGTCGAGATCGTAAGAAGGTCTATATACATACTGTGCTGCCTATTGTCCTACCCAGTTGCTCTTGCGCTTCTTCTTTCTTCTGCTCTTGCGTTCATGTGTTGATGATATTGCTGTTTTTGTTGTCTCTGTGTGTGTCTCTTCTCTCTTCTCTCTTGCGTATTTGTAACGCTAGATTCTTCTTCTTCAAGGCGAAGGGGTGAAGCAACGACTCGAGGAGTCTCCGTGTCACACGCAATATACGAGCCTGTGTGCATCCATTATATTGCAGCTTCGAAAACATGCCGCAGATCCAATATTCCGAAAAATACTTCGATGACGTCCATGAGTATAGGTATGTCCCTGTGTCTCTGTGCCCTTCACATTGAGAGGGAAGAAAGATGGATATGCGAGATGTGCAATGCCGTTCTCTTCGATTTTTTCTCCTTCTCTTTTCTTCTGAAACCTACCTCAGTGCCCTATTGGTTTGTTTCTCTTGTAGATGCCGTCTTTTGCTTGTATTTTGGGTGAGTAAGAGATAAGTAGAGAGCACATTCAGATGCAGGAAAGATAGACACGAGAAACCTTATTCTTTTCCTTTCTTTCTTTGTGAAACCTACCTCAGTGTGCTCTCGATTTCTTTCGCTTATTGAAGCCGCCTTTGACCTTTGTTTTGAGTGAGTGAGAGAAGAGGAAAGAGGGATGAAATGCTTGGTTTCGGACTACGACTGTATCGTTGACAGGTGAAGACTCTGTGTTCCGTTTAGAGGTTGTAAAATAATGTCGTAACATCCGCTCTCGGAGACTGGCATCTTCCCAGCCTGCGGATATTTTCAAGAGTCTTCGGTCGGCTCTTTAGTCGTCTCACTGAACCTTGCACCTTCTTGTAAGATAGGTGCCTTAAACTATGTGCGAGCAACCAGTGGCTTGTTTTTGTTGTGCGAATGGCTCTCTCTCTCTCTCTCTCTCTCTCTCTCTAAGGTCACAGTTAGCGAAATGCTTTTCCGATTAAATGTCTTCGAAAGGAAATATGCCTGGCCTTCGCAGAGGATCATACAACGGATCTCCATCTCTCGGAAGGACGTCTAAAATTGACCAATCGCCAAATGAAAATCGATAACCTGGTCTTCCCAAGAACCTTTGACATAATCGTCTCTTAGATGTGTCAGCGGAGGGTGCGGTTTTGCTCAGGGCTAAGCAAGCCGCACGAATGCTAGTTGTTCGGAGGGCTCGAAGGTCTTCTAACGATCTGCAGTTTCAGCCCAATATGGATGTGGTGTCAATGTGGGGATTGAACTTTGAATTTGACATTTGTGTTGTAGGCATGTTGTGCTGCCTCCTGACATCGCGAAATTGCTCCCAAAGAATCGTCTACTCTCTGAGGTAAGCCTGAAACATGTTCAATCTGTTCTCATGGTTTGGAGGGGCTTTTAGTTTCTAAATGGCAGAATCCTTACAAAGAAGTTTTGGTGAATTCTGTTAACAGTCAAATTTCTCCTGTAACAACATACAGTTTGCTACTGCTGTTAGTGTTGTATCATCCTTTCAGTGATGAGTTTTTCTTCCTGAAGAGTAACATCACATCATGTTCTGTAAAGCCTCAAAAGATGAGAATCGAAGTGTGTAGATGTTGTGATTCAACCTTATCCAAAGGGCTTCAGCATGTCCTAGATGATTAGTTTGATAATGGATTTGGTTGGAGGACATAGGTTGAATGGCGAGGAATAGGAGTGCAGCAGTCCCGAGGCTGGGTTCACTATGCCATCCACCGACCTGAACCCCATATCATGCTGTTCCGAAGACCACTTGATTACCAGCAAAATCAGGCACAAGCAAATGCTGCTGCTGCTCCTCAGCAAGCTGGCATGAAGGCATGACCACTCCAATTGTAAGTCATTATACCTGTTTGAGGTTTGTTGAGCATGATTTTAAATGAACATTCTTGAAATAAGATCAATCTGGACATTATCAAAGAAAACTATATATGATTGTATATTGAGAATAGGGACTTGAAAATAGAGGTGTTTTTCTGGCAAAGACTGAAAACACAGAGGTGTGGTTCAATGTGATGTTGTCCCTGTCAATTCGAACCTGTAATTGAGCAGACACCTAATAAGAAGTGAAACAGACTGATTTGCAGAAGACTGCCAGTGGAAATTTCTAAATTGTAACGACAGTAGACATGCCCATGTTTTGTGATGAAGCTCATTGCTTTACTTATCAAAAACATTTAAGACATAGTGCTGTCTTGTTTAGTCATTGAGATTGCAGTGGTGATTTTCAGGCACATCACTGCGGAGGCAGTTTCTCACTGACATTCTTGGAGAGTGATGACTTCTTGAAAAGACAATCACTTGGTTGTGATTTCTTAACCAAGTCTCTTTCTATTTTGAACATGTTATTCTCAGCATGCTTTACTATCGGACAATACTCCCAATGCAGGATACTAGGCATTGTAGGGGTTGGTATGCATTCTGTGTACATGATCCTCATCATTGCTTTTTACTGCTCTATAGTTTTTGACAGATTTCTGAAGTGGAGATTAGACTATAGCACACACTGTGAAAGTGATCAACTGTATACCATTCTAAGACACCATGCATTGACAGCTTTGTTCTGAACTTGTATGCCATAGGCCTGATATGGATTGCTATCCAGTGTGACAGTGATTGCAAACCAGTCCACTTTTATGTTTTGGTATTGTGGTTTTAAAGTTCAAAGAGTTCTTGGATTTTTCATAATCATGTAGTTTTTGATATTTTCTCCCAATTCTTAACCTGCCAAACTTTGAATGATCAGTGTATGGTTGAAGGATCATAAAACCCACACTGACATATTGCATCATTAGCATATTGCATCTAATTACCTTTTCCAACCTACTACTACCATCCTACCATTGCAAAGGATGTGGAAAAACTTCTGCCAACATTTAGACCATGCCAAGATAGGAATGAAGAGAGAGTAGCAAGATTGGCATACACAAGACATGTGAATTCTGAAAGGATTGATGTTTGGGTTACTTTCTGTTATTTGTGATCCCACCATTGTGAAGCATCTAAAAAGAACTTTTGTTCTGGTCTTCAGGGACTGCCTAAAACTTCCTCCAAGTCATAAAGTTTGATCACATATAAGCCAACTTGAGATTCTGTGTCTTGCACAGAAGTTGTACATTATTTTTGTTTGCTTTGGATGATTTGCAGGTAAAAATCTTTCTGAAAATATACCATGCAGACATAGGTATTGTGAGCAGGTGGCAATGAGCAGAAATAGAGAGGAACAACACAAGAAAGCTTACAAGTGCTGCCTTCTTCTTATCCTGTGTCTACTAGGAAGTGTTGGTATACTACAAGAGTTGCTGATGGGTAAAGTGGAATTGTGTGTGCACATAAACACAGCAGCAAGCTCCTCTGATGAACCTTGTCCCTGCATGTGGTCCTAATTCTGCTGCTTTTTTGATCAAGCAAAAAATTTGATCTTGCACATAACAATTGCACTTGCTGCACTCAAGACATTGTTACTTTTTGGAATCATTAGCAATTTCTATTTGTCTTTCACTTGCAATCCAAGAGCATCCCAACTAGACGCAGATGCAAATTCCTCTGGAGCTTCCATAAATGTTAACCCCAATGCGATCTCTCTCCCACCACCCCCAATGCATCTCTTGGTAGGTCAAAGAAACCCTAGATTTCTTTGTCCCACCAGGAAACCAAAGTTATGAGCTCCTTTTTTTGGATTACTTTGTTGAATGCTGAAAGCCACATGATAGGGTGTCGCAACTGCAAATTTTGCTGTAGTCCTGATACAGTAAGACAATGGAGATTTGCTTAGAAGTTGGTTGAGCATCAAGAGAAGTCTTGATTCCCAACAAATGAGTGCAAATTTGAAGAATTTTTTCACTTAGAGAACTCAATGCAGTAACATTGGGATTATGTAAAGAGGAGATTTCCAACATATGGATTGCATTTGTTTTCTTCTTCTAGTTTCTATGTAGTATGTGACATGTGTGCTTGGTGTTCTCCCTGCCAGGTCTTATTAATTGCCATTTTCGTTGTGTATTAGCAAGCATAAAGGCTGAGTCTTCCTTATTTTGACAGAAACCCACAAATTGTGCAACACTTGTAGGATTCAAGAATGAATGCAATCAAACAAGGAGAGAGAGCCTCCAGTGTTTTGGCAAATTGAAGAAGGGTTTTGCTTTTCAGTTTCAGGTTGCTATGTGCATGAGTCAGGTAAGCTGAATGCAGGCAGGTTGTTCCGAGGGTGCATGATGGTGAAGAGGAAAACTTGGGTGGAGTTTTCAGGTTTTTACAGTAATTAGGGTTTTCTTAACAATTAAGATCTAGTGTTAATCACGACTTGGGAATGAGAAGAATGTCCAAAGTTGACGACCAAATTGTGATCCTCTTGTCTGCAATTTTCTCCTAAATGACGATGCAGATGTGATGTGTTGCAAGAATCGGTAAGCGAATGGTTCCATTAAGAGAGGCCTGCAGACGAACAAACAGACAAACCCATTGAAGGATCAGGATGGATCTTCATATCTGCAAAAAATCCAACACTATACAATTATGGTGGTGTTGTTGACCAATTCTTGCTTTAAAAATCCATTTGGAAAGTAGCATGTTGAAATAGCAAGTGTCATGTCCTTATTTTGGGAAGCTTTTCTTTAGATGGGTGTGTGAATGCTGATGAGGGAAATGAAGTTTCTGACTTGATTGGATTCTTAGGGATTGATTTCTTTCACAAAACTTGCTACTTGAAACTCCTTTGCTACTAAGAGTCTCCACCAATTGACTGTGGTTCTGTGAACCCAATGCTAATGTGGAATTCCGTGATGCTATGACAATGCTTCCAATGCAGTTTGTGAGGACCAGTACATATACTCAAATGTGAGTGGTATTTGGAACTTTCAAACAGTAGAGAGGTATGATGAAGCAAATTTGTAAAGCTAAAGCCGGATGTAGGATTTATTGACGGTTTGAATCCAATGTGATAATTATTGGAGGATGAACCCCGGTGCAAAAAACTTGGTTTGAGGAGAGAAAAAAGTTGTTCTTGTTTGCACATTACAACTTTTTGGCAATACAACCCAATTTTATTGAGTGATTATCAGTTTCTTTAATGGTCTCGGGGTTTTCATGATTTAACTAGAACCTATAATTGCAATTCTAAAAACACATTATACAAAGAGATAGAAAGAAGGTTGCAGGATGTTGATTTCTCAAAGTTTTTGAATATTTTTTCATAGCCTATTGAAATTGATTTGGTAAAAAAAGTTAATTATCTAGCTTAGGCTTACAAAAAATTAATTTGAAAATTTGGAACTCCAATGACTTCATATGAAACTTTTTTGATTTTTATAGTGATTGTTTTTCATTTTCTTTTGGCCACAGAACTCATATGGTAGATAGATTTTGATCCATTATTTTTTAATTTATTTAAATTCCACGCAACATTTTTGAGTGATCTTATAGGTGAAAATGTATTGGACACAAAAAGAAAAAAAAGAAGAAAAAGTAATTCCTATCCCATTCTTCAATTACGATTTTTTAAAAAGTCATTGGAGCTCAATGATGACAACAAGAACTCATTGTTAAGTTTGTTGAAGTAGAGCATGTTGAAAGTGTGAGATGAGTTGAAAATGACCGATTTCCTTTTACAAATTTTCCACAAGGTTAAAATGTGTTTTTAATGAATAAATAAAAACATTTTATGATTATGTCTAAATCTAGTCATATAATTATGTATTTTTAATCATATATCTTTAAACATCATTGTGATTACATTGTGATTGCATTATCACTTTATGTCTATAACTAGATATCTAGCTTGCAATTACATATCAACTACATTGTTGTGTGTACATGATTTAGACTACTTAAATTAATAACCTATCTAAGTTAATTAGGTTACTTAAGTAATAGGTATTAAGTACTTACTTAGATGAAGCATTTCACAAAATCGAGTGTTGAAATGCAAAAATTGGTGTTGTTGACTTGCATGTATCAAAAGTCAATCAATCAATCAATCAAACCCATAATTTCCCTCCCACCCTTGAGGAGTAAGCATAATATACCTCCCAATTTCTAATAGGGAAAATTCATGGATATAAGGTGCCCTCCACATACACAACGAACGAGTGCTTAATGCGAGATGGCAAGCTCTGATACCAAACATGAAAACAAAAATCCAAGACAGTCTAGATTGTCTTTGTTTTTTGGTTTCAAGTTTAAAGTTGTTGAGCACTCAAGTGCATCATCCTGATCAAAGGCAAAATGCTGGGAAATTGTTTTGTCCTACTTTGCAGATGGTTTTTGTTAGAGACTTTGACACCATTATGTATTAGTTCAAAGACCTGATTGGGTCTATATGGCCAAAACCGGGAGATCCAATGTTTATATATACTTTGATTACAGCTGTTGGGAAGATGATAGTTTGCGGGAAAAATTCTCATTCACAAGACAAGCTCAATAGCTTTGTTGGAGGGTCTCCACTTAGCTGGCTCTGTACCTTGAAATTCAACTTTTCTTGTTGATTTCAGATGTTGTGTCTATTGGCAATTGTCTTATGATACCAGTTGATTTGCAAGCTAGATTGCAGGGATTGTTCAGACAGCTCTGTTTGCAAGCTTCTTTTAATACTATCTAAGAAGATATGTTTATGCAAGCCTTCCTCCAAATGTGTAGTCTTGTTTGTAATTGAAGTTTGAATGCTAGAAAGAACCTTGATTATATGCAGTTTTGTTGTCAGTTTTGTTGAGTCTTCATTCGTCAAAACATGTACATAGGGGGAGGAGACAAGTGTGTGGAGTCTCCCTGGTCATTTGAATTGAGTCACTGCCTTCTGTACAGGTGAAGATGCCCTGACAAGGCTAAGTTGTTCGCTGGTCATGTTACAGCTGGAGGAATAGTCAGAGGCTCCAGTTACCTGCCTAGATCGTGAGTTAGCAAGCAATTCATTAATTGTTTGAACAGAAAACACTGCGATGGAAAGAGCTTTTCTATGATGCTGGCATGATTCTTGGAATTGCAGGTTTTGGTACCATAGGATGCAAGCAGTGGGCATCAATTTAATTAAGCTGAGGATATAATGTTGGACCATAATGCAGTCCATTATGTGTCTGCAGCCATGAGATTGATTTGCTACACACCCAAGGTTAATTTGTGGTAGTTCTCAAGAAGCCTCTCATTTGTACTACATGTTGCTGGATTGTTTCTTGTGTTTGACTGACATGTTCCAGTGTTGTTTGATTTGTTAGAATTGATAGATGGGTGGTCAATTGGCACAACCTTTTATGGAATATTTGAACATAGGAGAATCCTCATATTGTAACAAATGCCTTCATGTTCATTATCAATTTCTTTTTATTTCTGGCATTCTCACTTAAAATTGCTCATCAAGTTCGGGTTTATTGCTTTCTAAATGAGTTTCTTGCTTGCATTTTGAATCCTTATCCGAAGTCTTGTTCTACAACCTAATCCTCCTTTCCCTTGTTCCATTCCATAAAATCCATGGACTATAGAGCCATTCCTCTTCTTGTTCAAGAGGACTTTGTAACCTAATCCTCCTGTTCTCGGCAAATAGACAATCTATCCATTGTTTCTATACATTTTAAGTTCTTCTCAAGAATGAATCCAGTGTTGCCTTTTCTTCTTGTTATGCACTTGTTAATTGTCCATTTTTTTTGTTGTGATCATGAATGCAGCAGTGCTGCACTTTTGAAGTTGGTTTTGTCAAGTGGAAAATTCCAGCAACAACACTACCAACACCACCACCTTGTGCTTTTCCAATTTTCATGCAAACTCAAAGACTTCATCAACTGGTTTGTTCTCATGGTCATCATGGGTAGCAGCTGTAGCAAAGTTCTTGAAACAACCTTGTGCATGTCAAGTGCTCATATGCATGTTTATATACTTTCTTCTGGATGATCACCACTTTGGTTAGATCACAAAATTCTTAGAAGAAACCCTTCTTTGGCAATACCATAGTAAGCCAGATCATGAAAAATAATAATTTCAAATTTATGAAAACGAATTAATTTATATATATATATTCATTTTGTCCATGTGAAAATTAACCCTAGGATACAGGTAACTAATCTTGGATGTGAGAAATAACGAGTGGAGCTGCTCTAAGTGATCATCTTGTATGTGACCAACATTGTGGAGACCCAAATATGGAGTATGGGTGGAGAAGCTCTAACTGCTCCAAACCTAGTGATCAAACAAACATAGAGCAATAGGGATATGATCTAAAGAAGTTGCTTCCTTATCAAATAGATCATTGAATTTGATGAGAAGCTTTGAAATGATCCATTAATCAATCAGTCATTACCTACTCAAGGGAGTTTATCTGAAGCAAAGAAACTCCATATCCAATCTGACTTAAGACGCATGCGCTGCCAAAAAAAGTGAAGAAACAGAGGAGTAACACCAGAAAGAATAGAGTAAATGCTTAATCATCACACGTATTTGCCTCTATATTTAGGTCTTGACTCTTGGTTGGTTTGTCCATTTGCACCATATTGTTCTTGCAAATCTGGACCTGCAGCACCTCCAGATGGAGAAAATACTACACTATGAAGATTGCCCTTCTCTCTACTTGCTTGAAGAATCTGTAGATGATTTTCTTTGAATTCAAGGTGCCTGTCTCGTGCACATTCTGCCTCCTCTGTAGAATATCTCTGTGTCTTTTCCATGGTGAGTAAGCACCGAAACCATCGTGTGCTCAAGATTTGCTCACTTTTGGACACAAGTGTAAAGCAAGGATGCTTTGGGAAATGAGTTTCTGAGCATTCATCTCTGGCTGCTGGGAAGAAGTAGACTAACCTACCCCCCATTACCAGTAGACGTGCTGCCATGTCAAAGAGATCATGGACACATTCCTCAAGCGTGTAAGGTGCTGTTGATGGAATATGATCTTTCCTCATTTCCTCTGGGATAATATAAGCATCCCGTTTTCCATTTAGCATTTTGCGACCACCTGATTTTCTTCCACCTGCTCGCACACCATATGGTGGATCACAAATTATTGCATCGAAAATCTGCACAACCAACAAGTAACAAAATTACAAAATAGCATGGAAAGTAATTAATTTCCACATACTCTACTCACTTCCCTTGGATTCTTGACCATAAGATTTGGATCCTAATGTAAAAAAGTGAATGAAATCAGGAAATTAAGCATTCAGCAATTAGGCTTCGGTTTCAATTCTCCAGGTGCTTGCACATTTATTGCAAAAATATGCTGACAAAAGAGATAATGAAAACTCATCTCAGAGATAAAATACTTGTTTGTAAGATCATGTTTATATAGATGTTGAGGATGTCTGAATGGACAGAACTATGAATTTAGCCCTCATCGAGAGCACATTTACATAGATTTTGCCATCATTCTGCAACAGAGTTTTCATGACACGTATTCTCCTTTTTCTGAGTTGGGTGAAATTTTCACCTCAGACACATTGTTGCGCCAAGGGGGCATGTTGTTGTCAGCACGGAACAGCCCTAACGGTGGTGCCAAGTTGTACTGCAGACAAAAAAATACAATGTGGCTGTTCAGTTCTGTTTAGGAGCCAGTAAAGTGTGCATTTCAAGTATCAAAGGTTGAAGCCTTACAACCTAGCAAAAGTACTACATACAGCACACAAATCTTTAGGTCATCTGTCAAGCTGCCACCAATGTTACTGGTGAAATGAAATTGTGAGGGAAAGTAAAGGGAGAGAAACCTGCTTAAAGTTGCTCCAAACATTACAGTCAGGACCACGGCCATCCCGAACAACTCGGATATCAATATCCGCCCCCTACAAACAGACCATAAAAAAATTCACCAATCTTAAAGACCTAGATCACAAAGAAGCCAAATTACATCCCAACTGATCACACCAAACAATTTTCAAGAGAATCACAACACCCACCATAGTCAAGGCACCAAAATGAGCAGCTGCAATAAGAATACTTCCAGTGCCCACAAATGGATCATAAACAAGCTGGCCTGGCTGCACTAAAGCCTGTGTCACCATCAAGAGAGCGATCTCAGCATCCATAGCTGTGGGTCCAAGATACTTGCGACGGCTGAGCTCATACTTTGACACCAAGCTTCGATCACCTGCTCCAATCTCTCGGGCAAAGTACATATGCTTTCCTTCCAAAGGGGGCAAGCCATTATTGACTACTTGCCCATCAATCTCTATCAACCAGAATTTGTGTTGTGGATTCTTGAGCTGAACTTGCCCCTGCAATTACAGTTATGAATATCTATGAGATTGCAGAGAAATCTCCAGAACAAACGAGTGCACACATAACCTTGTCAGAGTCGCTCACAAAGTGGCAGACCAGCATCTTCATCATCAATAGCAGTCATGAGCTGCCATGACTACCCACTGACTTCATCAGCTCCTGATTGTGCGTGTAAATAAGTACATGAATAATCTGCCTAAATTGAGGCCAACTATCATACAAAATCTGCATCCAGAGTTTCTGCCATGTTCCAGAACCAATGAGAAGACTCAGGCATGACATTGGCCAGCTGGCACTCAAAAGACATGGCAATTACAGTATGGCACTGCATATGTTACCATCTTCTCATCTTTTGAAACCCATAGAGCCCAGTGATATATGAACTGGGATGTTACAAAAACACAACAATTCAGCTCAGAAGAGAACTGGAGCATAAGAGCAGGGTGCAAGAGAAACAAAATAACTCATGAGAATCGAGAAATCTCCATTGTCCTCAAGAGCAATTTTTTTAAAAAAAAACATTAGGAAGAGGCAAAAGTGAAGAAGAGTGTAAACCTGGAAAGGTACATAGTCAATACTCTCGATACAAGCCTTTTGCTCACTGGAACTGAGAACCTTGCCAAAGCGGTCAACCACAATCTTGAAAGTATGATCTTTTGCTAAGTAAGGTGCCTTCCTTTCCTCTGGATAGCTTGACACAGCCTCTATGAGCTCTTCCTTTGAATTCCCTTCTCCCCACACCTCGTACATCCCCTTCAACAATAGACCTGCAGCAGAAAAATGACTACTATCAAATATGTGTGTGTGTGTGTGTGTGAGAGAGAGAGAGAGAGAGAGAGAGAGATGCATAAGAACCAACTGAGGCGGACATCAGGGGAACCATTTCATGCACTGCTTTTGAAGAGAGGAAAGGAGGGGAAGAAGTCATACTGCGAGACACAATCTTGTGGGCAACTTCTTCATTAGGGAGGAAGACATAGTAGAAGGGAGAGTCCGGGTGATGTGCGGGAGCCTGCTTCCACTGCAATCCCTGTCCTGGCTTCTTTCCTTCGCTGAAGCCGTACAGCTTGGCCAAAGCCTCCACTTCCGGTAGCCTATAGTCCAGCAATCGGTGCAGGAAATAACACAAATACCACATCCTCGCAAAACCCACCTCCCCTTCTCTGTGTGTGTGTGTGTGTGTGTGTCTCTCTCTCTCTCTCTCTCAGACTACTTCACCATTTCCGGTCTGTCAATGGTTTCTCTCGCTTGTAGACGACTGCTAAGCCCTAAACCCCTGCCTCTCTTTCTTGTACTAAACTCCGCAAACTTCTCGATGGAAGAAGAAGAAGCTGCACTCATTCTTGAGTTTGAATTCTCAGAAAAAAACTTCGCCACCTCCGTTCTGTCGATGGTTTCTCCCGCTTGTGGGCAACTGCTAAACCCTAAACCCCTGCCTCTCTGAACGACTTCTTTATTGTACTAAACTCCGCAAACTTCTTGATGGAAGAAGAAAATGCATTCATTCTTTGAGTTTTAATGCTCAGCTCCTGCTACGATTTCACTCCGTATAACAGAAAAAAACCCCAACAACACGGAAAGCTGCGAAGAACACCCACCCACCCGACGTGTATCTTCGCTTCGAGACAGTCTGGTCGCCGTCAGCTTTCTCCTGAACAAATCGCAAACGACACATTGTAAATCTCCCAAACGCATTCGCAATCGACGAAATCTCATACAAGAATGTGAAGGAAGATCGTGTTAAATTTCATGCATCGACAAAGAGAGAAGCAGAAACACAATCCAATCGAACCCTTTCTGTTCCAATTCGGTGGTGTTGCTGATCATCTGTTGCGACTGATGGGTTGTAGAATTCTCTTGTGCCGTTTGCGCCGCCTTCCTTTGCTATAGAGAATCCATCGAAACTAAGTGCTTCACGGTTCAGAGAACAGCGACAGATTGTCTCATCCGTATCCTTCTTCTTCATTCGTCTATACAGCAGCAGAAGAGAAGGCGCTTCCGCGCAGGAAACCCTAAATATTGTTCACTAGGTTATTGTGAACAGATCTACTAATCTTTTCTCACAAATTTTTGTTGACTTTGAGCCTATTTTTTCACTTTGTAGATTTGTCAGGTTTGATAATGGGTGTTGTATGGAACATTTACAAGGGTTTCAAGATTTGGTTTAGGGGTGAGGGCTTGCACATTTGAAGAATTGCAACTCAACTTTAAAGAACACTACCTTAAACCCTAAAAAGCACATAGAGCACACATCGAGAAACACCAACATTTATTAACATGTCAAAGGAGGAGTTTCCCCCCAAATTTGGACAAGGCAACAAGTTGGTTGCAATTCTAATAGTACTAGACAAAACTCTTGAATAACATTTCTAAGAAATATGTCTTCCCTACCAAAGCATATAGAGGATGAGCTACAATTTTTTTGAGAGCTTTTAATTCCTAATGTAATTTTGTTAAAATGTTTACATGTAAAACACGGAAAGAGAAGCAACACCTTAAAGGGAATTCCAATCTGAATGTAGAAGCAACACCTTTTGTACAAGTCAATGTAAAAATAGAATAAGGTCAAGGTTCAAGATCAGGGTTGGGATTAGATGTAAAGAAAGAAGATTTGATCAGAATCAAGGAGCTGAAAAATAGAGGAAATTCAAATCTAAATGTAAAAGGATTGCTTTTAATACATGTTAAAGTAAAGATAAAACAAGGTCAAAGTTTAGGATTAACGGTTATGTCATAACCCTAGCCTTGGGCTCGTGACCAAAGCAAAGGAGCTTGCAAGGTTTCGGACCAAGAGGAAGCCCAAGAGTCACACCGCATGCTCCTGGGAGTTTAGGACCCTAAACCCCTTAAACTTTAAAAGTTGGGAATCGACCTAATTTCCTTGCGTGCAGGTGACATGCAACATATTGTTGGAAAGCTCTTAACGAATGCTATAACTTTGCTTTAGACCTCATCTCAATCCGAATGTCTACACGCAAAGTTATGGGGCCCCAAAGTTGCGGGAGTCCTAACATTAACAATTTGCCATTTGGATGTGGGCCTCGTGGAGAGGCACAAAATATACTATAAGGGGGAAGGTGGTGGCTTCCCCCAAGTCCAGGCCGTGTTGAGTCTTGTGAGTCTGAATTGCTCGTGGTTTATCCTAACACCAAAAGTGTTCCAACTATGCATTAATCATCTTGTGTTGGTTTTGTGCAAGTCCATGTGAGTAATTGAAGCTTGTCAATTTGTCCTATTCCCATTTCGGAGCTCCAACATGCCCTTTTACCCCTCCAAAGTGTTGTGAGCCAGGGAGCGTGCCCCGACTCTTTGCTCTTCCGTTGTTTTCTGTTTAAGATTCACATTTGGAGTCCTTCAAGGAGTTAGGAGCACGTTGGGTTAAATGTAAAGGGGAAGATCAAATAAAAATAAGGAGCTGATAAAATAAATAATAGCAATACTAACCCCTCGACAAGATGTGAAGACAAAAATCATAGACCAAATCTAGGTAGAGTGGTATAAAAAATATCAATGTTTTTGTTGGTTTGAACATTATGCAAAAAGAAGTTATAGTGTCCAAGCATGGCCAAGACATACCAAATTCTTACAAGCTCAAGCACAACATAGTAAGATGTTCAACCCCAAGGCTTGCATAAAAACAATAAATGTCACATTGATGGGGAAAGAATTTGAGCCTCTATGAACAAAAAATAAGATTAAAAAATAAGTATTAAAAAGAAAAAAAAAAGTTTTACTCAATTATTTCCCAAATATAATTCTAGTTTGAATCCATTACGCAGAAGCCTTATACAATGTTCGATATAAAAAATTATAACAAAACATGGTATTGGATGATATAGGATTGAAGAGAAACTAGTGATTGCTATATAAAAATGGCTCCATGGATTTTTTCGGAGATATTTGATGCTTCTTATGGCTTTTTTGGTGACCATGAAATCACCGAATGAATTGTTGGATAAATAGATTATCTAAACGATGCAGTTGCTTTGCGACGAAACGGACTCGACTCACTTTATGAAACGAACTCCTGTAGAGCACCATAGCATGTTAAGAAAGAGGCATACCAAACATAGCCAAAAATATCCTTAGTCGTGCCTTGATCGTGTTTTTGAAACACAAGTGAGACCATAGGTCACAAATGTAAGGTGGAGGAGGTATCCCAAACTTGGCGCATTAGGCAAAGTCCCATGCCATGTAAAGGCTAGATAATGTTATGGACCGGGCTACAATCAAATGGAAAATTACAAGACAAGACAAGACAAGATATGACAATACTGGATAATTGAAAGTTTTATTGATCCATCAACTGGTGTTGGTCTGCTGGAGGGCTGTTTCCCAGACCATCTCCTTTTATAACCTTGAACCATCCTATCTTGAGATGCCGAGACGTGGTTGCACTGCAGCACTGCTACAATCCTGCCAGATCTACACTGCTGCGTGCTGTAACACTACTAGGTCTGCAGTGCTACATGCTACAACACTTACAACACTACTAGTCCTTACTTTTGTGTTGTCGAATCCTAGGTCATGACATTATCCCCTCCTCAAGCGACATCTTCCAGATGTAGCCAGTTTGTTAGGATACCGTTGGTGAAACTGATTAACTAAGTCTTGGGCATGAACTAGGTTTCCAACAAGCTCCCAAGTAGCTTCAGAAGGAGGATAGCCTCGCCAAAAGACAAGGTACATGAGCTTTCCACAAATCTTCTTGGAGTCCAGGACCTCCTGAACTTCAAACTCTTCTTGGCCTTTAATTTCGACTGGAGCTGGGGGTTCTCGATGACGTTCTGGGATTTGGTTTTCATGATAGGGCTCAAGCAAGGAGACATGGAAAACATTGTGGATTTTGAACTGGGGTGGAAGCTCCAACTGGCAAGCCATTAGACCAACAAGTTTGACGATTTTGAAAGGTCCAAGGCGCTTGTAATCCAGCTTGGCACATGGGCGAATGGTAGCAATGTTCTTTCTGAAAAGCCAGACCTTGTCTCCAACCTTGAAGTTTGGATGATCCTTGCGTTGGCGGTCTGCTTGCTTCTTTTGCCACTCCTATGTCAGCTTGAGTTCTACCATAAGGTTCTATTGAACTTGTCCAAGCCTCGTGGCCCTTTCTTCAACTGAGGGGTTTACTGAATCCCCAGGAATTTCAAGGCTGAACTTGGGATGAAAACCGTAATTGGTAAAGAACAGATTGATACCGGTCGATGCATGCGTTGTGTTATTACAAACAAATTTTGCTTGAGATAGGAGAGCCAGCCAATCGTCCTATTGGTAGTTCACAGTGCAACAAAGGTATTGCTCGAATGTCTGGTTTGTCCGTTCGGTTTGTCCATCTGTCTCGGGGTGGAAAGCTGAGGATAGCCAAATGTCAACTCCAAGGAGCTCGAATAGGCGTCGCCAAAACTTGGATACAAACTGAGGACCTCTGTCAGACACAATTTCCTTGGGGAGTCCATGTAGTCGGACAATCCCGTCCAGAATTGACTGAGTTGTCTCTTCTGTCGTGATTGACTTGGAACAAGGGGTGAAATGGGCCATTTTGGTGAGACGATCGACCATAACCAGTATTGAATTCTTGGCTTTGACAATAGGGAGGTCCGTGATGAAGTCCATTGCAATAGATCCCCAAGGTTGGTTAGGAATCGGCAAGGGCCGTAGGAGTCTAAACGGGCAATGCCTGGGAGCCTTGGATCGAGCACATGTATCACAAGATTTGACATACTCTCGTAGTAGCTTGTTCATCTTTGGCCACCAATAAGTCCTTGACACTAGTTCGTGAGTCCGTGTCATTCCGAAGTGATCGGCCAGGGTGTTATCGTGGCATTCTTTCAAGATCTTTAGGCATATAAATCCTTCGGGTACATAAATCAGGTTATTTCGAAGGAAAAGTTCGTCTTGTTGCTCAAACTGATCCAGATCATCACAATTGGGGTTCCTTGGTCGTTTTTGGAGTTCCTTCTTGATGTTGGTAGCCCAGGTGTCTTCCTCAGTTGCCATCTTGATGTCCTTGACAAGGTATGAATCTGGGAGGGTGCTGATTGTTGCTACAACTCAAAATTGCTCGAGCTTGAGTAAAGTTTGGGTTTGCTGGCCGTAGGCCTCATCCCTCGCTCGAAGTTCATATTCTGAGCGGCGAGATAACGCGTCAGCTTCCCTTGTTGGGTGTCGGGTTGATACTAAATTTCAAAATCGAAATCAGCTAGGAAGATAGACCAGT
This sequence comes from Sphagnum contortum, assembly GCA_963920785.1. Classification (NCBI taxonomy): domain Eukaryota; kingdom Viridiplantae; phylum Streptophyta; class Sphagnopsida; order Sphagnales; family Sphagnaceae; genus Sphagnum; species Sphagnum contortum. Next base: position 4,240,885 of record OY987288.1, read on the forward strand.
GTGCCTAGCACGATTCAAGGTCTAAGTAGTTGTGAAATTGAGGAGATTCTTATGATCTGTCAGAACTCGGATTCAGTGTTGAGCTCCGACAAGATACGGTCTCCACTACTCGAAGGCCATGATGATTGCTAGGAGTTCCTTATCTTAGACCTGGTAGTTGATTTCAGCACTGGTTAGCTTCCGTGAATAGAAAACAATTGGATGCAGCAACCCATCTATTCTAAATTGAGATAGGATAGCTCCCAAGGCAAAATCCAAAACGTCCGTTTCCACAATGAATGGCTTGGTAGGGTCAAGATGTATCAGGATGGGTGTAGAGGTGAATGCCATCTTGAGAGTATCAAAAGCAGCCTGGGCCGTTGGATTCCATGAGAAGGGCTTCTCTTTGCAAGTCAGGGTTGTTAACGATGTTGTAATCTTGGAGTAGCCTTTGATAAACCATTGATAGAAGTTAGCAAACCCCAAGAAGCGATGAACGTCCTTGACCGAGGATGGAGTAGCCCAACACTAGATGGTCTCGACCTTTGACTTGTCCATGAAAATGCCATCTGGAAAAATCACGTAGCCGAAGAACGCCACTGAAGATTTGTCGAATTCACATTTTTCAAGCTTGGCGTATAAGCCATGCTCTTGGAGCGTCGCAAGCACCAATCGTACATGTTTGTCGTGGTTTTCCTGGTCCTTGGAAAAGATTAAAGTGTCATCCAAATAGACCACGACAAGTTCGTCCATGTACTCCCGGAAAATGTCATTCATTAGATGCTGAAAGATCAAGATTGCGGGTGCATTGGTGAGGCCGAAGGGCATGACCGTGTATTCGAAGTGGCCGTAACGTGTGCGGAAGGCTGTCTTCCACTCATCACCGGGGCGAATCCTGAGTAAGTTGTAGGCTCCACGGAGGTCAAGCTTGGTGAAGATCTTCCCATTACGTAGTCAATCCAAGAGGCCTGAAATCAAGGGCAAGGGATATCGATTCTTTTTTGTCATCTTGTTGAGTCCACGATAATCCACACAGAGTCGAAAAGAGCCATCCTTCTTTTTGACAAACAGAATTGGGGCATCGGCTGGAGATTTAGAATGTTGAATGAACCCTTTGGCAAGGTTTTCAGTAAGGTAATCATGCAGGGCTTGGAGTTCCGGTTCCGATAGACCATAGATAGGACCAAAGGGTGGTGAGTGTCCTTCCTCTAGATCAATCGAGCAGTTATTTGGACGATGTTCAGGGAGCTGATCAGCATTATTCTTTTCAAAAACATCAACAAAGTCCTTGTACTTCTTGGGAAGTTTGACATGTGTTGGTTCTGATTGGGGGCTTTTGTTGTTGGTTGGGTTGACATGGATGGCGAAGACTTGAAGATTTTTAGTAGCCCGATAGAAAGGTACAACTCCATCAACAAAGATCTAGACAGGGTTGGTTTTCTGGGCAGGATTCTCGACAAGATTCTTGACAGGATAAGGTTTAGTTTTGGCCACCGGGGGGTTTTTGACTGCAGGATTTGACATAATAGACTTGACAAGACTGGTATTGGTTCCGACCCTCTTTGGGTTCTTGACCACAGGGTTCTTGGCAGGACTGGACAAAATGTTTTTTTTTAGCTTGGGGTTTTTGAGAGGTGCACCGTTGTGTGCTGAAGGTGAGGGTTCTAGTTCGCCAATCAATGATAGGGTTGTGCGCTTCTAGCTAAGGCAGACCAAGGATGACAGGATGATGAGGGGTGGAGATGATGTTGAGAACAATCTTTTCCTTGTGCTTGTCGATACAGAGTTCTAGAGGGGTTGTCTCATGTGTGATTACACCAGAAACAATGGTTCTCCCATCAATAACCTCTACCGGAACAGGAGTTGACTTCTTGACCACATGGATGTTGTGTTGGGCGACAAATGTTTGGTCGATGAAAGAAGAGGTGGCGTCGAAGTCCACTAATGCTGACATTTGTGGTATGTCTTCTGGAATACGAATGATGTCCACATGCTTAGCGAAACTAGGACTGGGACCAACAGCTAAACATGAGCCTTTGCAAAGGTGGTGTTGGTTGAGATCCAATCGCACGGTTCCTATTGTGACTAGATGTTTTTGTTTTCCAATTCTTGGGAAGTTTCCACAGCTTGCACTTGAAGTTTGACAATCTTTTGAGGGCACTGGCAAACTATGTGCCCTGGGTTGCCACAGTAAAGGCACAAGTTGTTTGTCCTTCGACGAAGTTTTTCGGCCTTTATCAAAGGTTTGAACTTAGCTATGTCGATCTGCATCGGGGTAGGTCCAAAAGAGGTAGGTCGAGCAACTGGTGTTGTTTGGGGAACTAAAGGAAGCGTAGTAGGCCGATTGTTCCAAAGCTGGGTGTTGGAGGTGACTTTCTTTTCTTGGCGACTTTCGAACAGACGATTATCGCACCAAATTGATTGGGTAATGGCTTCACTGAAGGAAGAAGGGTCTGCGAGTGTTAGCAAAAGATCTTGAACATCATCACGGAGTCCATAGTGAAACTGATCAATCAAGGCAGCTTCTCCTTAGTTGACGTCGCAGGCAAGTTGCCTGAATTCTGAAGCATAGACGATGGCCGAACGTGTCCTTTGCTGGAGGCGACGCAGCTTGTTGGCTGAAGTCCTGGCCTTGTCACTGTCCCCAAACACTGTTTCAAATTCCGCCATAAAGGCGTTGAAATCTTGTAGGAGAGGGGATGATGTTTCCAAGATGGGAGCAAACCATGCTGCAGCTGTCCCAATGAGTAGGGTTCCAACGAATCCTACACGAGTGGTGTCATTAAAATAACGACGGGGGTGTAGTTGCATGATCAAGCGTACCTGGCTGACAAAGCCTCGAAATTTAGAACGCGTTCCATCAAACTTTTCTGGCAGGTTGATCTTGGGCTCTAGGGCGACCATTGCAAGGGCAACAGGTACTGGGGCAGGAGGTTGTGGCTGATTCTGCATGCGGGTCACTGAGTCTCTAAGTGCGGCATTTTCTTGTTGAAGGTGCTGAAGGGCGGCGAGGATTTGATTGAGATCGATGTTTGATTCCGAGTTGTCCATGGTGGTAGTTATCAATGATAACGATGAAGTTGAAGGTTGCAGGAAAAATCGATGGAGGAGCAGTGAGCAAGTATAATCTTCCCGTAATCCCTCTCAACTCCTCACACAATAGCTACAGTAGCTCCAATGGACCAAACCCATGTCTGTTTTCTGCCCACCCAGCTCCTGTTTCCCCCTTTAACTTGATGTCTGTTCAGAAAATGCTGAAAGAACCTCTTTGTCTTGATCTTGGTCTATGTCTGGACTTCTGGGTCCTCCCCCTGCTCCCAAGAAGGTTGGCTCTTCAAAGACAAGAATGCTGATGAGTTACTCGAAATTCTCGATTTTTTTTTCCTCTCTCTCACAGATCGTTTTGTTGCGAAATCGAATAGCAACAGCAACAACAACAGAGAAAAAAAAACAAACTTGCTAAAAACTTGAGGACGAACAGGCCTTGAGAAATCTATTTGGATTCAAGTAAAATCCCAACAAGCAAATAAACCAACCAACAAACTAAAAGCAGTTTCTTCTTCAACACAACACAAAACTTTTCACAACCAAATTCTTCCAAAAGAAGAAGAAGAAGAAGAAGAAGAAGTAAACTTCACAACAACAACTACAACACCACTCTTCACTCGACCAAAACAAAAGCTTCAAAAGCACAACTAAGATCAAAACTACTGATATCAGAACTCTATTGTCATTTCTTTTGATAAAAACAATACAACAACAGCACCCAACAAAATTTTCCCTAGCAAATCATTCATTCCAAAGAAGTAACCTCTAGTTACTTACTGAAACAAACAAACAAGCCAAAACAAAATTGATATAGATCCTACTATTGCTAGTGATGACAACGGCAACGGGCAACTGATTCCGAATAGAAGAAGGAGCAGACCAAACTTTTATGGACCGGGCTACAATCAAATGGAGAATTACAAGACAAGACAAGACAAGATATGACAATACTGGAGAATTGAGAGTTTTATTGATCCATCAATTGGTGTTGGTCTGCTGGAAGGTTGTTTCCCAGACCATCTCCTTTTATAACCCTGAACCATCCTATCTTGAGATGCTGAGACGTGGCTGCAATGCAGCACTGCTGCAATGCTGTCAGATCTGCACTGCTCCATGCCGTAACACTGCTAGGTCTATAGTGCTACATGCTGCAACACTTACAGCACTATTAGTCCCTACTTTTGTGTTGTCGAATCCTAGGTCATGACAGATAACATGGCGTTCCCTCCCACTTTTACAAATTCATTACATCTACCAAGTTCATTCGAGAGCATGCACTTGCAAATTTTTTAGGCCTGATTCATATCTTATCTCCTTGGGTTGAATTCAAGAAGTCAAAAGGTGTGCCTATATTACTTGGCTTAACTTTGAACTTGCAACTCCTTGGAGGTTAGGGCCAGGAGGGGAAAATGATACAAACCGTGCCCTGTAGACAAAGGAGGGGCACCATGGAGCCAACCAATAAGGAAAACATGCCCTTGGAACTTGGAATTGTGCCCTTTAAACCTAAAGAAACCCTAATACAAAAAAACAACCTAGGTTATTCGATTTCCTACAACATCTGTGAGGGGCAAATGGACAAGTGAAGTTGTGGAGGAAGCCATGGAAGCAAATGAGAAACATATTTGTTTTTCATGAGGGGTTATTTCACTAGTAGAAATCCCCCCCGTTTGCAATTATCTTTTCAACTACATCTTGATTATAAAACATAGTTGAAAATGACAAAAATAGTTACAAAATATTTTTTGCAATTGAAAAATATTTTTCTCAACTACAAACCAAAAAATTTAACAAGTACAAGTTGACAATGACGTTCTAGTTGAAAGTGTTTGCCATGTGTCAACACCACACCAATAGCCATCATTAATTGTTTTAGTTGCAAACTATTTTACCAACCTAGTCGTCAGATGTTGTCAACTTCCTTTGATTAGTAAATGAACTTCATTCATTGATTGCATATGATGTTAACAAAATATTTAGTTGCAATTTTGACTACATTTCAATTATGTTAATTTAAACCAATGATGTGGTGACATGTGGCACATTCAAAGCATTCCATCATTGACTACCCATAGTAGAGATTAAGTCAAAAGGTCAACTATGTTGCAATTATATAGAAACATGGTTGTGATAAACAATTATTTTCATAATTTATTATTATTATTATTAATTATGCAATTATTGTGGTTAGTAAACAAAACTTGTGATTGCTTCCATTGCAATTGTTTGATTTGACTTTGCTTGTGATTTTTACAATCACATTCAACAATTGTGAAAAGTAGGAGAAATTTGTGTCAATTTAGGCCTTTTATTCTTATTGAACTTATGTGCTTTGGAATTTCATAACATGAAAGATGACACCTATTGAACAATGCTCTAAGGATAATCCTCAACACGAAAAGAAAGATAAAATTTGTTCACATTAATTTGAGTTTTGACAAGTAAAATATATTCTTAAAAAAATGTTGTAAATCTTCAATAGGTTGGAAAATTTTACTTTCTTCTTTATTCCAAATTTGAGGTTTGAGAAATATGTAGTTTGAATGATATATGTTTACAAAATTTTACTTTCTTCCTTATTCCATACTTGAGGTTTGAAAAATATGTCATTTGAATGATATTTATGTGTGTGTGTGTTTGCAACATGAAATTGTAATAAAGATCAACAATTATAATATGTTTGAAAGAAAATAGTTTTTTTTTGTGATATTAAAGGAAAAAATAAATGCAAACTTAAGACTTGTCATTGTGCTTGTGTTTCTTTTTCCAAAGTTTTAATGTTGTACCAATCACAAGCATCCCCCCAAAAAAAGTAAAATTAAATGGCAATAGGTTAGTGAAATAAAAGAAGCTCCCAAATTAAAAAATTGGATGGAAATGTGGTGAAAAACAATTCCCCAAGAATAAAGGAATATGAGACCAATTTCATCACATTTCACCTGATTTTTTAAAGTTTGATGCCAAATTTTCATCAAATTTTGATTGTTTAGACAAATTTCAAAAAACCTCTTGTTATTTAGACCTTTCTTTGGAAGGTCTAGTCTAATGATGCCACAGGAAAAAAAATGGGGAACTCTAAATCTTGTTGTTAATGATTGCCAGTCTTATAGCAACATACAAAATCAAAATAAATAAATAAATAAATAAATATCATAATTTAAGGAAATAATAGAAAATAATAATAATAATAATAATATGAAAATAAAATATAAAAAAGTAAACCAGACCCAAAACCTTAGAAAACAAACCAAAAGTGTTAGAAAATGATATCATGGTAAAAAATGAAGATGTTTCCCCCATCCATCCCCCTCCCCCATACCATCATTAACCCCATGGAGCACCGGGTGGCGACCGGGCATTCGGAAGGGCAGCCTGGAGCCAGGGTACGGACTACCCAAAGCAGGTGAACGACGACAGCTTTGGAGTGCAAGAAACTGCGTCTAGGATTCCGAGCAGAAGAACCTTTGAGAGTACAGAGAATTGGGTTGTGTTCAAGGCACCGATTTCGAAGTTGGGTTCTTCTCAGATTGTGGTGATTCTTTTGGTTTTTTGAAACTGTTCTGAACGATTGCTGTGTTGGGTAGCAGCTACAAGTGTGCGTGTGTGTTTTGACCTAGTTTCAGTGGTGGCTTGAGAGAAGGGGATTTGCAGCTATGTCAGGAGCACAACAAGGGTATTACACTGATAGGCAGCAGTATGGGACATTCCAAGCGCCGCCCTTCATGCAACAGCCACAGATTCCAAGTCCAGGAGGGATGTATTATCCATCTGTCCCAGGTTTTACTCTCTCTGTTCTTCCTCTTCCTCTTCCTCTTCCCAGCAGTTTGAGCTTCCTATTCTTTTCCAGTATTGCTAAATATATAGCATCATTAGAGTTTCTAGCAGTTTCAGTCTCATCAACAACTGTTAGGTATTCAAGTTATTTCAAAAGTGGGGCATCTTCTTCTTGTTCCAGTCTATACCCTATCACCCAGATGTCTGTAATTGTGCCCCAAGAATCAAAGTTGCTGAAAGAAAAATGAACTATCGTGAATATAGATCTTGAAGCAAAGCGGTGAAATCATATCAGTGTGATCATCAGTGCCATATGTTTCTTGTGTATGTGGAGAATCTGGGATCGCAACTAATAATTTTCAGACTTAGATAGACTATTAGGGTTAGCATCTATCATGCTCCTAGTATGAATCAAGAGCATGTCCAAGTTTACAAGCCCATGACCATGTATAACAAACACCCATTTGGGGCTTTGTCTCATTCTGTGCAGCTTTCCCTCGGGTAGCAGATGGTATTCCCTTAAGTGGAAATTACAACTATTATCCAGGTGGCAGATTGGAGCATTCCATTCATGAGGGTTGCTGTCATCACAGAGACCCAAATAACCTTCCGTTTTGTGGGCTTGGATATGGCTGGTTCTTGTAAGACTTTTGAACTTGAGCCTACTAAAAGCATGAGTATTTGTTTAATTATGTGGTTAGACACTTGATTAATCAAGAGACAAACACTAATGGATTACTATTCATGGATATGATTTGGCTTGAGTGCTAGGCAACATCGTGACTGAGTCTTCCTGTTGCTTCTTGAAATGCAAGAGAAACTCAGGATACAGATTTCATATAATGGTCTGCCCAGAATTTCAGGCAGGCTCTTATATGCTTATCTACATCCACCATTGAGAGCTGATGAGGCCAGTGGGTAGTCATGGCAGCTTATCATTGCTATCTGTGATGAAAGTGATGGTCTCACACTTTGTGAGCGATTCTCATAAGGGTATGACTGCACTCATTGTCATGTTACCTTCAAATGGTTGTTGCAATTTCACGAATAAAAATTGCAACAACAAAGCTGGGAAGAAAAATTGTAGGGTTACAATTGGGTGAAATGGATGTGGATTGGGGAATAGCTTGTTGTCATCACATGCTTTTCACCACCTGCATACTCATGGGCATCAACATGTCAATCCAATGACCCAAATGGTTGGTACTCATGATTACCATGCAAGTGGTCATTGGCTCAATTCCGCATTAGGCCATATGCTTGATGTTACCTACTATAGTGAAACCAAGCTGTAGTTGGGGTCATCAGGGTCAACCAGTCACTTGACAGAACTCCATGTGAGAAATGCGAGGCAAACCCTGAGGAGTATTTGTCAATTGTGTGGGCATCAAATTGATCATCAAATGGAATATGTCAAGAGTGTTCCATAAGTATCTTGGATACATGGAGATTTGCACCTTATAGATGAAGAATCACTGGAGGGTTGGTGCCTATTTAACTGCTGTATCAAATTTGGTTCTGACCTCCATTTGCAATTTCATTGAGCAGGTTCCTCGTGGGTTTTTTTTTCATTGGTGTTCCGTGGTATGTTGGAGCATTTATTTTCTGTTGCCTTACTCACGACTACAGAGAACGTCCTGGACTAGCTGCATGTGCCATTGCGGTATTGTCATTCCTTCTGTCACTTTGTTCCCACTACTTCCCTGTTGTTGCTGTTCCAAAGTGCTCAATTCTTTAAGTCACACTACCTCTCCATTGTTGCTGTTCCAAAGTTCGTAATTCTTTAGAAATGAAAATCACTTTTATGGTTTTCCAGCTACATCATTCATGAACTTTGACCAGCAAGTCTTGCTGTGAAACTTGAGTGAGATTCTGCAAAGGAGGGGAATAACAGCTTGTATTGGAAAGCACCATGTTTGAGTGCTTTGTACACTTGCTGTTCTGTAAAAGATTGTTTTCTTTGTGTATCCTTTGGAGTTCAAGAAAGTGGTTTCAGGTAGTTTGTCTATGAAAGCTGATGTTGCACAAATTTCTGCAAAAAAATTCAGTGAAGGTGTGCCAAGTAGTGCAAAGGTGTTTGTTTTGAAGGCTGATGTTTTCTCATGTTTTCTTTCATGCAGGCTATAATGATCTTCCTGGTTGGTGGTGGCATTCACATAACATACTTCTTATGACTTAAGTACATCAAAATGGTCATCACTCCATGGCTCGTTTGATTCATTTTCTTGGGTGTTTCAGCATAAGAAACCTTGACACTACTGCAATATGCTGCACGAGTATTACCACCCTTATGTGTGACTCAAGATGTAGATTATTTGTAGCTTTTACAACTTGTTGATTTTACTTGAAAGATGAAAGCCTTAGTTTGGAGCTTATGATATACCCACAGGATGAAGTGTGACTAAATCTGTCTTAAAACTTTGGGGAAGCACAAATTTCACACCATGTATGTTCATTTTCTTAGAACTTTATTTAATTTCTATTGATGTGCATCCAAGGCTCAAGCCTTTGGGCATGAATAAATATTCTGTTTTGTCCACTAAAATGAAATTTTGCTCTAGCTATGCAAGTGAAAATTAAATCTCATTAGAGTATATCCTACCTTGACACTTATAATTGGCAGTTTTTGCTGAAACATGTTGTAACCCAGTGGCAAAGACTGCCCTTTGATTTTAACTGAATTCAATTATCAAGAAATCTGGCAAAGAATTGGTTTGTAGTTACTTTGAATTGTTAGTATACCAGATTCCAATATTGTTTGTCTATTGTTCATAGCTCAAATTAAACAAAAAAAGTGATAGAGCAACAAAAAAAGTTTGAAATAAGTAAAACTTTCAAGATCCAAAGTGCACGGAAGCATCTCTGCTCTTCAATGTACAATACTTCCATGCACTTTGAATACATTTTAAGTTGCTACAAATGTTATGAAAATCACTCTATGCATTCTGTAACAATTAAGGAAGATTGCACAATTCTTTCTCAGTACAGTAACAAAGAATGCTTAGTTCCAGAGTATGCATACAGGTAGAATGCTACACTAGAGGAAATATTGAAGAAATACTGCTGTTTCCAGTCTTGTTGGGATTGCTGGGTTTCTGCAGCCTACCTCACGTGTGACACAGGATATCAGACTTGCAAGGTCTGCAATGTTTTCCTGCATGAAATGCTTTCCTTCTCTCCTCTCCTAACTGGGCTTTGATCTCCAATTGAGTGTTGAAAATTGTGTCACTGTTGAACATTGTGTAATGCAAAAAAGTGTTTCTGGGTTGGTTTCTTCTCTACAGAGATGGAGGAAAGTTGGATAGTATCCTGTTCCTGTCCTTGGACTACTTGGAAAGGTTTCAACTTCCATTCTAAGAGTACACACAGTTCCTCAGAGAGTACACACAGTTCATCAGCTCATGACAAAAGAAAATAGCAGGCCGAATAATGTTAAAATTTTACCAATCTGTTGGAACTGTGCAGATGATGGATTGAAACTCCCATATTGATGAAGGTTTCTTTCAGCTGTTGCAGTCTTGTTTGAGGATCTATAAGTGCATCACAGTTGACTTCCATTCCCCTCTGTATTGCAAATTCCATATTTGTTGAATCCCAACTGCATTAATGCCATCTTTGGAGTATCAGTACTTAGTGGAATGACTAACTATTGTCTTATATGATCTGTTCTTCAGTGACTTTTATCACATTATTTGAAAAGAAGTTTGGTTGATTGCGACAACAGGGCAACTGCATTTCCCTGACATTAACAGCTACCAAGCTAGCTTTTAGTTGCAATATTTGAACTTCATATGTGGGAATTGGGAGCTACCACAGTGCATGGACACTACTCAGCAAATGAAACACTCAGAACTCTGGCACAGGAAATCAAAGAATTGGTAGAAACAGACCTGTCAAGGTCAATAACTGCTACAATTAAAGATCTGTGGCATGGGGTACTGAACTAACTCCAACCTTGAACTGCTCCACCAGCCTCCTGTTGTACACCACCCCATAGGCATCTGCACACCACACCACCAGTTGCATCAAGAAAACTGCAATTCCTTCACAGTCTACCAAGCTTCACTCAGACTGCTAGACTGCCTCCTTCAAGTGGCATGCACACAAAACCTTGCAATAAAGTCCCCCCCTTTTTAAGAGCACAAAGAGGACCTCAGACATACAAGTAGCAGAAAGTCTAGAACATTCTACAACAGTGATTCAATGACAGTTTAAACATGGGCCTTTAGTAATGTGAGGAACTGCACCAAACTGCTCAGGCAAACTTACTTCAAAGACATGCTGCTCAAGCATTGAAGTGACCATTGCCCACTGGCTCATGGGTCAACTGCCAGAACCCTGGCACTGCTGAGTGGGTTGCATGTCTCTCCATTCACAGCACTTGCAGAAATATCAGAGCCTTGCTCATTTGTGCACCAATCTACAAGGACACCACTAAAGAAAGGTTCAGTATCTGGTGATGTAAATCTTACTAGAAAATAAAATAAGGACTTCAGCATTTTCCAAACCAGAACTCATTGTAAGGGGTTGAATACATAGTTGCAGATGATGACATCTAGTGTTCGCATGTCTCAACGTGATAACATATATCACAACAATTGTCCTACCTTGCCAACCTATGGAAGTATTTTCAGCTGCCAGGCTCCAATGGCCCCAAAGGATGTCATCCACATCCATTCCTATGTCTGAATAGGGAGAAGGAGGTTGCTCATAGCCCTGATCATCACTGCCGTCCCCAGAGCTATCCTCACTGGTGCTCAGCTGATCAGCTACAATTCCACCATGTACAACAATCAGCAACATATTTTACTGTATTTAAGAAGCAATTTGCAGAAAGTATGCGAGGTGAGATAGTAATGATACCTTCAGAATCAAGGTCTCCAGCATTTTCCAGAGGCAGGTTGCCACATTCCAGTTGTGTCCCAGGAACAGTGAGGGGTATGATAACACACATTGCACCATGGACAACACCCACAGCATCTGTCCTCTTGCTGGCAAAGAGAAACACCTCTAAAGTTTGCCCCCACTTTGTCTTCAAGTTCCAGATTTGCCCAGCCGAATCACCAACCTCAATTGCAGCCTTCAAGACATCTTCACAGTCCCTGCCCATAATCCAAATGTGCATCAACAGAAAATTTAGCTCCTGAATTGAGCTGGCCCAGCAGCTTGTTTTTTAGAGGAAAACAGGAAGAAACATCTCTCTCTCTCTCTTCATTCTGCCTATGTACTGTGCAAGAAGAAAAAGTGAAGAAGGGAAGGAAAAGCATGGACTGACCTTTTGCAAGATGGTGATTGGGGTGTGAACAGAATTGATGCAAAATTAGGGATGTCAGCCACTTCAAGCTCATGCCAGCCACTGAGATCTGTAGCACGCCTGCAAACATACACATATCTTCAGAGAAAACAACAATAATTCTCTCTGAGAAATGTGACAATACCTATCTCCTGGCAACACATAGGGGTAGGAAGATCATTATTGAGGAGGAACACTGCTGCTATGTTCAACTAGTTCCATTCATTGTCACAAGTGCATAGAAATCTATCTAACCCTAAACCCATCAGCTGCTGCTTGGCAGCAGATGAGAGAAGTGCCTACACAGAGTTGATGCGAAATTAGGCATGTTGGCCACATCAAGCTCATGCCAGCCACTGAGATCTGTAGCATGCCTGCGAACATACATGCATGTCCAGAGAAAAACAACAATACCTCTCTCTGAGAAACGTGACAATACCTCTTTCCTGGCAATACGAACAGCTGCAATGGATCATTGAGGAGCAAGCACTGCTGCTATGTTCAACTTTGTACTAGTTCCATTCATCATTACAAGTGCACAGAAATCTATCTAACCCTAAACCTATCCGCAGCTGCTTGGCAGCAGATAAAGAGAAGTGCCTGCCTACACATACGGTATACATGCAAAACTCACTTGTTCCATAAGACACAGCGCATGTTGAGATCAGCAGCAAACAGAGGCACAGGGAGCTCATCCGCGTACACAAAAGAGTTGCCGCTGGCCAGCGGCGGTAACTGCATCCCCATGAATGAAGAAGAAGTGCAGCGCGGCGGCGGGTGGCCCGCCAGCTCCAGCACAAAATCCAGAGCCGCACGCTGGTGATCCTCTCTTGTGCTAACAACGTCGGCTGCTAACAAGTCTCCTAAACTTCTTTCATACAGAGCATCCATTACAAGACCTTGCCTGCCCGTCTCTCACTCTACCTCTCACTCACACACAATGTCGCGCAGGAGGATGTCTCTCTGTCACTGCCGTTCAGCCGCTTGTACACTCCAAGATTCCAACAGAACAGATAGAAAACCCCAAACACTTGAAGACTCCCCAGGGTTTGTGCTACATTTTTATGCAGAAACAAACCCGGCAATTCTTGCTCAGAGTTTGGTAAGGAGAAGAGGATTCTCAAAAGCAAGCAAACATTCTTTAGTTGTCGGACGGAGCATGTGGGGTTTCACGTGGGGCGCTTCCACGTGCTGCCAAAACGCAATGAATTCCGACGTTCGGAGTTGGCAGTTGATGATGCGCAAGCAACCTTCCTTCCTCCGCTGACGAGCCAATGATTGCTCCTTGATTTGCGGGGGGGAAATCATGAATCACATGGGACGCCAACCCTCTATATGGAAGCATCTGGTGTTGCTGCTCGCGCGGCTGGAAGTCTGTGGCAACGAGGAACGGAATAAACGTCAGCAGCTTCTTCTTCTTCGTCCACTGTGACAAAACCACTCCTGGTAAACAAATAGACAAACAAAGCCGCCAACACTGCAGTGACATCTGCTGCAACGCAGGTTCATCGGCGTTTTGTTGTACGTGCCTCGTGGCGTGCACTCCATCAACACTACTGCAGTGACCTCTGCAGCAAACCAAAAGTTGTCGGCGTGGGCGTGCGCGTGGCGTGCAGACCGATGTGGCTTTGAAGAAGAAGCAATGCTGGTGGAATTGCATGAAGACACGAAAGTCATCCCGTCAGAGTTCAGGTAGTTTTAAGCACCTTCTTGCAAGCGTGATTGTTGCCGGACTTTTTTTCTTCTGTCAGAATTGATGTGCACTTTGCTGATGGGGCTCAGATGTTCGCGGATAAGCTCGATGTTCGTGGATAAGCTCGATATTCGTGCAAACAATACCATACTTTACCTTGCCAGCCACTCTCTCTGTGTGGCCTTCAGCAGAGCTCAAGCAAAACTCTGCACAGGGTGTCTAGAACTTGAACTTGTGCAAGTTGCATCCAACAATAACTTTCACAAGCAGGAAAAGACCATCATGCACTACATGATACAGAACATGAACATGGAAATTCACAGGATCTGATGATGGAGCTGCAAAGCTCGGAATCAAGCCAACAGAGGAGACGACAGGCTTCATATTGAGACATGCTTATCGAGAAACTAGAAGCAGTGCCTGTGAGAAAGCGAGCTGCAAACTGCCAGGCATCAAGGCAGCAAAAAACCCCACATATTTGCATTACAAGGGTAGCAGGATTTCCAAAGGCTCTTTGATCATGAAAATTCCCGCTGCAAACAAAGATACAAACTGAACACCTGCAGCTTGTATAAGCAGCTTTGCAGCAACCACATGAAGTCTGGAAGAACAGGAGAAAACAGCTTCGGTGTGAATTACAAGAACAGGAAAATGTACAACACGGAGATCCACGTGTGATGTATCATCTGACAGTCTCCTGCCATGCACCTTGCTTGCTGCCAACATACTCCTGAAGATCAACTGGATCTAGGAATTCTCCATGACATAAGAAATTGCAGAAAGATGCTGGCAAAGTAGCAGCTACAATGGATGAATTGTCATATCATGTATCAGAAGGTCATATGGTTTTCTGATCACTTTCTGTTTTGTGTCTTTGTCCTCATGGGCTTTGCTGTTGTTTCTATACCTGTTTGCCATCATTTTTTGGTCCCAAACTGAACTCACCTGTGTCAACCAACCTGCATAGGGTGGCTGACTTGCAGATCTACTCTGAAGAGATTGACCTGCCAAACTGCTCCTCCCTGCTTGCATCACAGTTTTGGCCTCACTGACCACATCAGATTACATCTTGCTGAGATCTTGTACATGGACTTGGTTACCAATCAAATTTTCTTCAAAATTCTTGCCTTCATGTCAAGGATTTCCCTAGCAACAAAGCTAGAGCTGGATCTGCCGCCTCTTGTGCAATGCTGCAATTTTTAGCATCATACTTCTTGCCACTGCAACTCCTTTTCAAGCTCAGCAGCTACCTACATCACCCAACGTATCCAAGGTTACAAGTAACAAGAAATCTCCATACTCACAATTAAAAGGGTAAACAGAAACCAGGTGAGAAAGGGAATCTTTAGAGGGTAGCCCTTATTCTTCAGAAGGAGACTGAGACCGACCAACTGAGAGAGATGAAGAAAATGTTAGAACCATAGCTGCAGAGGTTCACTGACCATCAGGTTCATAGCATGACATTGTTGGTAGTGACTGACATTCCATGACTTGGGGTCTGTCACATTGTCCATCTCAAGTTGTCAGAACATATAACATCAATAATAGCCATGGTACCATATGTTTATAAGCTGACAGCATAACCAGACCTCACCACACTGATGAAGACCACAGTTTAAATGAACGTGATTTTCCTGAAATCTCTAGTTCATGCCATATCAAATGATGATCATCCCGACTTTGATTGTGGTTGGAGGGCAGGTTTTGCCCATCAGGACACAACAACAATTTTTTCAACAGATTGTGCAATGCAGTGTCTTGCAGTAACATTTGGGTACTGGAAGTTTGGGCAGCTAGCCTCCTTTTTGACAATGCAACCCACAAGATGCTCATAGCTATGCAGTCCGAATGTGGGAAACCTGCACATGATCAGCAATTGCAACTGTTCAAGCCATAGCAACTTTTCATTATGTTTTTCTTGTGAGTTGTGCTCACAGTCTTCTCATAGCTTTACTAGGCAAGCATCGACCAATTGCAGGAACTGTAAGAGCTGTGAGTCAAACTATGACTCATTGGAAAATAACATCTGAGAATATGTGTTCCTGGAGTTCCTAACATGCTTAACTACATATTTTCAACTGCCTTGCAGCTCTCCAATGGAAAGCAACTTTCCTTGCAGCAAGAAATAAGGCCCTATGTCAGTGGCTTTCCATTAGACTGGTATGATCAGACCACACTGTAGCACACTATGTGTAACTGTGATCACAACAGCCTAATGGAAAAAGACCCTCAGTGCACGTCAACAATAACACATGTTTGATACTAGGGCAAACACTCTTTGCAGGCATCAAATTGATTGATTGTGACAACAATTGTATATAGAACTCTAATTTAAACTCTAATTAAATTGAAAGAGCATCATTAGAAAGTTATAGTTTTGTCATTAAATAATGCTTGAAACCTTAAACTGGAATTTTGTAAAATGTACACACAAAAGTGTTAAAAATAAAGATTATTTCATATTGGTAATCACGAAATTTGTGAAGGCTTCTTTGTAAGTGATTATTGGGTCCTCGACAAAGGGGAAAAGGACATGGGGCCAAGGGTGTATGATGCAACATTGTTGGGGGAGCCAATGCCTATGGGAGGTGAGAAGGGGCAAGTATGGTGAAGCTTCTAGTAGTGTGCATTGTTTATTTTGGAGACACATAACATGTTCCAAATATTGATGACAAGGTTCATTTTCTCTTCATTTTCCACATCTTGTCTTTCGCAATGCAAATGTGGAGTTGTTCAATTCTTGAGGTCCAAAATTATTTTGGAAGATCCCCTATTGTAGTCTTTTAATTGGTATGCTACCAATCAACTCTTGTTGGATCAATGACAAATCGTGGTTTGAGGTCGATGCTAGTTCAACTACAAGTTCATGCCATTGTGAGTAGTTGGAGGAAAATATTCAAATTAGGCTAGATTTGCAACAACAATCAACTTGTCATTCTTGGTACAAATTAACAACTGTGAGGTAAATAACAACTTTTATTTGTTTGTGCACTTGTCCACTGATAGCAACCTATTTGTGTTCACCAACAAGGATTCCATAGAAGCTTATGATGCAATGCAAAGAGCTAGCTTGTTTAATCACTTTGAAATAAATATGGATATGGAAGGGAATGACAAGTATTTGAGCTAGAGATTGTGTGCACCTTGCAAAACACAACAAACGTTTTGAGCAACAATGACTAGTGACATTACCTTCAATGCCTTCCCAAACAAACTTCAACTTAACAGCTACATGAATAAAAAGTGGAACATTGATATTTGTTTTCAAGCTTTATGATTTCTACCCATGACAATCCAAGTTTTTTTCATGTTTGTTCGATAACACTTGAAACCACCATCAAGTTTACCATATGATGTCATTGAAAATCTTTTCATTTTCTACCCTTGGAACCCTTATGCATCTAATTATGGTTGTAATGTAACATGACATTTGTTCAAGCTTGAGGATTGTAGTTGTCCTTGAAGGTTAAACAAATGATTTGTGGTGTTTTGTTTTTGTTCAAGTGGTCACACAAGAAATGGTGGGTGGTGGGTCAATTGGACTTCTAATTGTAGTGACTTAAAACTTCTCATTTGCTATACGGGTTACAAAGTGTTGGGCTACTTGCTAGAATCTCAAGAAAGTTGCAAAAGAAAACCCGTGTTATGGTTATGTTAAAGCCAAAACAATAGCAAATCAAAATGAAAGGTAATGTGCAACAAGTAGAACATCATTCAATTTCATTGTGTTATTCTAGATTTTTTTTCTCCATTTCATGTATGCAATCCATGCCAAAATCTACAAGAATTCAGCTAACAAGTAATTTGTGAAAATCTAGTTCATGTATTCAGTTTGAACTTTGATTAGAAACTAAACATGTGTGTGATTATCACCATTACAACTTGACTTATCCTTTTTTTGGGGCAGGTTTTTTTTAGTTCTTAAAAGTTCATTTTCCTATATTTGTTTGTTTGTTGATATTTTGTTAGGTTTAGATTTTTGGCTATGTTGACTCTTTTGAGTGTATGTTTATTGGGAACATGTAGTTAAGGTTTGTTTGTTTGTCCTGGGGTAGACAAAGATAAGGAAATCCTACTAAATGTTAAAAACCCAAAATAAGATTGGAAAGCTAGTTATCTTCTCTACCAATGAAGACAAGGAAAATATCAGCATTATAGACCTAAAATACTTGCTTGTATGTGTTGGCACTAGTGGTGGCAATGGTTCTACAAAGAAATTGTTTTCTACCTAATTGTCATAGGAAAGATCTTTTACAATATTAATTTGTGTAGTATTGATGATGTTCTAAAATTGTACATTCCAAGTAGCATGCACATGAACAAGCAAACAATAATGCCCTCAATTCTTCATATTGGATTCTTCAAAGAGTTTGTAAGGAAAATTAGTTTAGATTGGGGAGGAAGTGTGAAACTTCACAATGTGATTATGATAAAATATTTGAAGTATTATTCTTTGTTTGTTTACTTATTTTCATTGTGTGTAAATGGGTGCACAAACATGAATACAATACAAAGGGTTTTGCCATTGAAATGTTTGCAAATGGTCTCTTTGTGCAAGAGTAAAAGTTTAATGTATACCTTTTTAATGAAAAATTATTTAAAAATGATTATGGAACTATTTGATCATGGTTATAATGAATTGTATATTTACAAAACTATGAAATGGATAAACATGTGTCAAAAATACTAGTTGACAATTGTGATTTTTTTGCATAAGTATTAGATGTTTTTTTCCTAGCAATACATTAGATCTAAAATCTTGAACAGTTAGAGTTTCATCATGGGAAAATAATTGTTTTTCAAATAGGCTTGTAATTCAGTTTTAGTTGTAATTTTGAATTACAATAACCGCTTGCAATTTAACATTTTTTTACAACTTGAATGTTGTCGGATGAATTGTAAGAATTACAATGACACAACCCACCATATATGAAATTGTATACATATGCAACTATGTTGTAATTAAATCATTGTAACTATTATGCCATTACGTTGTAACTATTGTGCCACTATGTTGCGATTATTGTGTAATTACATGGGCAACAATGTGTCAATGTGACAATGATGTGTTAATGAATCATCAATGGACATGTGGAAAACTTTAATTTATTTTGATATTTAATATTTTTAAATTTTTATTTGAATCATTCAACTTAAGATTGATAAGATGTTGACATGTGGTGCTTAGGTCAATAAATGGGTAGGCATTATTATTTATATTTCCTAGGTTAGGTAGGTAGGTAGTTAGGCTTAAGTAGATAGGTAGGTAGCCTTAGGCTAGGTAGACCTTCATTTGGGATAATCTCATTTTATTTGGATTTAACCTTTAAGGCCAAACCTTATTTTATTGGTTCATTCCAAATATCACTTGCTTTTTAATACCCCTAGTGCACTTATTTATATCCTTTACAAACTTGAAAGGTAGAACAAACAATATGGGATAAAAAAAAATAGTTGCATTTTAGTTGTAATTCACTTGTAACTAATACAAGATAGTTAGGCTAGTGAACAAACACTTGAACTTTTAAAGAGCTTTAGATATCAATAAATTATCTTTTTTCTTCTCAAGTGCAAATGATTTTCTTAGACCTTAACTTGGTGTACCCACAACCATTTAAATTGTTAATAAAAATACAAAAGGAAAAAGATATGGTTGTTAAAAAATAAGTAGGTCTAATGTTTGGTCATTAATTTTATTTGCACTTTAAGATTTAGCACTTTAATTTTCTTCATGGCTCTTTTGTGTTGTTCATTTGCCTTTAAAGTTGAAACATATAATGTAGAGCTTACTTGCATATAATTCTAAATTATACTAGGGTATTATTATTATCATCATTATATATTAATTTTTAGTGATAGTTGTAAAGATTTTGTTAACGAGTGTTTTATTTATTCCAATTGTATTGTAGTTGTCACATGCAATTTTTGTGCAACTTGCTAACAAAGTCAAACATGGTTGACCAAAACCATATATTTAGCGCATACATTCATTTGAATACAGGTCCATCTTGGGACTAACATGCAATTATAATAGAACTCCACAAATTTTTGATGTGACATTTTATTTTTTAATTCCCCATATTTCCATGGGATAGTTGTAACATAATTATAGATTAGTTGTTTCAAAGCTTTAATTGCAAGGTAGTGAAGTTTCCACGAACAAAATTTCTTGTAGTGTTTGCATTTGGAAAAACTCGTGTAGAAAGTAACATAGGTCAAGCAAAGTCTTAAAAGATCTATAAACCTTAGAACCCGTGTAACAAAATGAGGTCAATAAACTCTCAAAAAATTTAACACAAGGTAAAAAAGATTGAGAAAAAAATGTTAAATATCAACTATCCCAAAATGTTGTTTAACAATGTGAAAACAATACAACTTTGAATGAAAATTAGAACTTGAAAGGCCATTCAAAGCTTTGTTCTTGCTTTTATGACACCATAGCCCTTCTAATCTTGTGCATTTAAAATATTTATCGAGGGGAAGCTATAGAGTGTGGGCAATATGTGAGGGGAGAAAAAGGCAACTACTTAAAGTGAATTTGCATTATTATTTAGGTATGATTTATTCTTGTTTTTTATCATGTGTAGAAATTGATCATGCACAAAAATCATTTCACTTCTTTCTAATATGGTCTTTCAACTTGAAAATGTTCATCATATATCAATAGGGGTAGGTTTTAAAACTATAGTATGTAGATCCATGTCCAAATATTGTTGCATGATAGTTCTTATATCTTTTTTATGGTTTAAATCATTATCATCGGGCTCAATTGGATTACAAGTCTTTATTTCTTATATATGATACAATGAAAATAAAGCCTCAATTACATTCATTCCTAATGTTTCCATCTAAAAAATTGGATTGAAGTTTTGAAGTAGGGTTATCTATTCCCAACCTTGGCAATTCATGGTTTTTCTCTCACTAAGTTGTGTCCATGCATAAAACAACTAAGCACAAATGTGAGGTTTGATCACTAACATTTGAAAATCCACTTTTGTATTTATTTTGTTCAATAACGGTTCTTAGATGATTAAGGATGTTTACACATGGAATTGTTGTTTGAAAGAATGTTTAAACAACCATTGGAGGATTACATTTGTAGATGGAAGCTTCCCCATACAATTTACAAGTATGAACACGAAACAAACATGTGGGTATTTTGATTTCATTTAGTTTATGAATTCAAGACTTTTATGAATTTAATAAAAATCGAGGAGCCAAATCATCTTTTGTTCCTTTGGCAAGTTTAGTTCTTGCATTTGATCCTTCATGGAAGGAATCAAAATCCTTTTAACAAATTGTTGGAAAATTTCAAGTATGGACCAATGATTAGCAAAGTACATAAAGTGAAAGCTTGTCATGAGACAAAAGTCTTTTCCTACAATTCTTGGAAGGAGACATCTAATTGTTCATCCTATGAAAATAATTTGTAAAGGCAAGAAATTTCCATTAGTCGAAAATGATACTAAAGCTGTAATTTATTTTTTGTCCTTGATTCCCAAAACATGTATATATATTTTCCCTTTCATTTCCCATGTTTTCTTTCCTTTTGGAAGGTGGAATGGAATTGAATAAAAAGAATCTCTCCTAATTGCATAGGCTTATGTTGTAGTTTGGGAATTGGTGATGCACCATGATATAGATAATTATAATTTGCATGGGATCTTTGGCAATATTTTCTTTTCTTGTTACTATATTCTATTTTTCGAAAAAAATTTAAAGATGACTAGTTTTGGGAGAAGGTTTTGATTAAATAGGTTAGTACTTCATGACTTTTGGAGAGGATGTTAATTTTATTCTTGGAGATTCAAAGTAAAGTGAGACTATTTTCCTATTGCATTGTGTATCCTTGTCAATTTCATGGGGTTTGGGTATTTAGGTGATGATTTAGTTGGTTGAGAAATAATAGTTTCATGTGCATCTTTTCATAACACTTTGTCTATCTCTAAGGAGTAAAAGTTTACATTACAGTTAAATTCATAGGTCTTGGAATTGGTGGTATATAACTTATGATTTGCTTTCACAAAGATTTTTTTTGTTTAAAAGGGTTGATGAATATGGTATGCACCATATCATTCAAAGAGGAGATTAAAAACTAATAAATATATAGGTATAAGTAGTTTTGATTAACATGTACTTCGGGTGTTGTCAAATTTGATTTGTATTTAAGGTGTTGCCATCATGGTTTTTTTTTAACAACATAAGTTCATTGTTGCCAACTTCAATACTTCAATTGGAATAACAAAGATGGCATGTGTGGAAGATATAAACATTTTTGTACACTTTGTAGAATATTATTCGAGTTACACAAAATACCATTGTAGTTGCAAAAACAACTAAATTATCATCAATTGATGGATGCAACCAAATCCTAAATGACACAAGTTCATTTTTCATCTATATTTTCAACTAAAGATTCTATAATCATAAGTTATAGTCGCACCTATCACTAAACTTTGGTTTAAACCTCATGTAGTTGCATATGTGACTAGCATGACTTGCAAGTATAGTGACTCATAGGACTAATTCTTCTATTGTCACAAAAGAAGTTAGTATGGATAACGATTAGATCATAGTTGCAAACATATGTTTGCAACTATGATCTAATCAATATGTTTGGGACAAACATTTCTTCTAGTGGAGGTAGGAGTATTACAAAGGCATTGAAACTTCATTTGCCTTTCACTATTTGCATTTAATGTTTCATTATCAATTGTATTAGTTGTGTGTGTTCCACACATCACACATATTCGTTTTGTTAAATGATATTTCATAAATTATATGAATGAAATTCAAATATCATATGAGTGCTCATTTTGCAATATGAATGCAAAACATGTAATACATGTAGCATTCATTCATTCATTTAAAATATGAATATTCAATGTTCATGTGCCAAATTCATAACCTTAACAATTGATATATGTGGACATGGTACAAATGTATACCAATGTGGTATGATAAAAGGGTGGGATCTTTGATAAAATGATGGGCCTCATATTGGAAAATGAACATATTATATACAATAGTAATTTGAACATGTAAGGTAGGCACCAAGGTGGGGGTGTTCCCTAGGTGCTTATGATGAGGTGGTAGCAAAATATGGCCTTGGACAATTTAGGAATGTCTTTCAACAATGGGCCTTACCCATTATAAAAAGCATGAGGCCAACAAGATGATGACCCTAAAAATATGTAAACCACAAGATGCTAAGAACAAAAGGCATTTTAATGCCTACAAGAGGCCTTTTTGCTAGTAGTATGTGCAAGATGGATCTTATATCGAAGTCCAAACTAAATAAAAGGAACCATTTGCACCAAAGATCGAATTTAAAAAAATAAAATTCCACAAAATATGTTTAAACATGATTAAATTTTTTTAAGAAACATTCTTATGGCCCCAAAGGATGGTGGATTATTTTATCATGTAAAGGTATTTGTTTTAAAATCATAATGTTTTTCATTTTCAAATATTTTCAAGTCTTTTAAAAAGTTTTTAAAATAGTGAAAACACTAGTTATATATGCTATTTTAGAAATGTTTTTGAGGACTCCATACCCATTAGATTTATGTCAAATTTTGTCAAATGTTCCCATAATACATTAAGACTATTGTTGTACAAGTTAATAAAAATAATTCAACATCAATTTAAGTAACCGCTTGCCTCAATGAAAACTAAACAGTGGTCACATCTTAAAATGGATCTTTTTATTGAATTTACACCCGCATGCATAAGGCACCTTCCAAAATTCAAATAGGTACACAATGATATTTTTGAAAGTGTATTACAATGTATAAAAACATAAAAACTTGCACCTATTTAAGTTGTTACTAATTTATGGGAATTTTTCTTGTGTGTGTGTGTGATTGGAAGGCAATGTTTCCATAAAAATATTTTTTTGGGGGGACACAATTGGGAAATATTTGGAGATTTTATTTACGTTTGACTAATTTTTCTATTTTTTGGGGAAAAAATCCTAAAAAATTCTAATCACAAACAATGTTTTGTTTTTGTTTTGGGTGGAATTTTCCACTTGGCAACCAAAAAATAACAATGTAAATCCTATAAAAAGTTTTTTTGGGCAAAAAAATGGCCCAAAATTACACCATATTTTGAGGGGAAAAACTTGAAATCAACAAATTTAGACCATAACTTCTAAAATGTCACCATAATATAATGGGTTCCAAGAATTTAAACTTTCTTCTATAACTTGTCACCAAACTTGGTTAATTGCACAATGGTTGTGAACCCACTTGCTTCACAAGATTGAAAAAAAAAAAAACCCTAATCACAAAATTGAAACAAAGTGCACAAGGAATGTTTAAAAACTCTATATAGCTATTACACATTGAATTGCTAGTTCATTCAAGATAATTAAAAAAAAATTCAAACCACCAATCTAACAAGCACGTTGGCATGAAAAAAATCTTCATGATTACACACAACCTTATTTTACTAAACATTGAAAATAATGATCGTTTTTTTATCATTTCCATTGATTCTCTAAAATTTTCACAAAACTACCAAACCCTAATATTACACATTAAATTGTTATTGGTCGAGAATTTTCAATAGCTAGAACATTTTTTTTCCTATCATAATAAGCCTACTCAAAATCCTCTATATATTGGCACATTATAGGTTCCTCTATAATATGACCATTCAATAATATGAAAAACATAAAAAAATGTGACACATTTTCACTTGACCAAACTTTTTAGGTATTAAATTAGTTCCTTACTAGGATAGTTGAGCATGACTCTCAATTATATTTTTTCCTTTGAGACCCCTTTTGCTATATTATGGAGGAAAATTAATTGTATAAAATTAGCAAGACCTACATTTACATTATTGTATGGAAAAAACTTAACATATACAAAAAGCACCCTTCATTTAAAAAGAAAATGCCTTCCTTTTATTATGTCATAAGGTCTACCATTTACACTCTCAAAAATGTCATATACTATTGAAATTATGCCACCTCAATAATAATGGGACACTTTCATTGTATCCTAAAGGTGTCATATTAAAAAGGAAGATCAATAATACTATAACCATGTATATACATAGACAAGGGTTATAATATTAGTGTACTAATGCATAGAGAGTGTTAAATAGGCTTGGCTTGGGCTTGTGTATAGGTGTGAAGATTTAATTTTTTTTTTAATAGCCAATGAAATTGCTAGATTTGGTGGTCTAAATTCTTTTTATTACTCATGTTGAGTGAACCAAGCAATATTTAAATGTGTATCTATTAGGGTTTGGTAGGTTTATGAGAATTTAGAGGACCAATGGAAATGCTTGCTTGAAAGGGATGATTAGATTCAATGTCGAGTAGAACAAGGTTTGTGTGTAGGTTTTTGTGCAAGTCAATTGGGATTATTGGATTTGGTGCTCTGAATTTTGTTGGCCTTGCCTACGGAGGCAATGATATTGTGTTTGGATTCATTATAGGGTTTATGAGTAGCTTAATGGATTTTGGCCCCTACATAGCAAGTCTATTTTGATAGAAGGATTTTTGAAAGATGATATTTGGGCTTGTGTTGAAACTCGAGATTAGTTATAGAGTTATAATAATATCTTGAAGGAGTTTGGTTGCTTTTACAAGATTTTTTTTGAGGGGGGGGGGGGGAGGGAAGATTATATTTTTTCATGGTGAAATATTTGAATTTTCATAATTCTTCTTTTGCCTTAATGTAAATGGCAAGGCAAAAGGGTGGGTGACACACTCTTTGTTCTGTTAGTTATTTTTGAGTGAATTAATAGCCAAATTGTAATAGCTATCATAGTACAAGGGCAGCTTCAAACTCATGTCCGTCAGATAATTCATTAAATTAAAAAAATTCCATGTCACAAAATGAACTATTTGCATGGATTTTCCTTTACAATTTCTTTTCATTGTAAAAAAATATTTTTTTGGAAAATTTTCAAAATTTATACAAATAATTTAATTAGTGTCAAAGCTGTCAAGACAAAAGGCAAGGAGGGGAAAAAAAAAAGAAAAGAAAAGAAACAAAACTATCTCGACAGCTATTGGACGGTAAGAAAATCCGCCAATGGGCGGTCTCGTTGATTCCTCCTCTGGGCGGCCGAGGGGCCAACAACCCCACTGGGGAACACAGCAAGACATTGCTTATTTTATTCGCAGGCTCGAGCGCCCGGCGCCATCTTCGCTCTCGTCTCATCGTTTTCTTCCTCGTCGTCGTCGTCATGGCGGATCTTCTCGCTCCCGCGCCACAAATTGTAGCAATTCTGGAACACTAGAGAACTATTTTGGTTGTGGACGCCATGGCGCCTCTGCTGCCTTTGCTGCCGCTGCTGCACATTTTGTGGCTTACAGGTCGGTTATGTTTGCCATTGTTTTCTTTTCTTCTTCCTCCTTTTATTTGCAACAGGAGGGTCCGTAAGCCTCGATTCATTGTTAGGTTGAGAAGAGGCAAGAGAATGTGTTTGTTGTTTAGAAATGCTCTTGGAATTCTGGTAAATTATCGGGGGTTTTAGCGCTAGTGAAATCAATCGGCTGTGACTTCGCAGTAATTGCTGTGCAATTTGGTTTCTGCTTTGGATCCCTTGTGACTTCTGCTGCTGCGTTTGTTTGTTTTCTAGAAATCGGTCGCTCCGGGGTTTGTCTGGTGTTTTCCTAGGGTTTGAATGCTTGATTGATGGATTTTCCTGCCGTAACTGGGCTTGCTGCTAGGTAGTTGTGGATCTTGTTGCTTCGTTTCTTTTCCATCGATTTCATCCTCTGGCTGGCTCATCTTCAGCTACGACAGGGTTTAGGTCGAGAATTTAGGGTTAGAGCCTGTACTTGACTCTTAGGGGACATGCATCTGATATCCTGTCGTGATGGTTATACATGGTTTAGAAGAGATGATGATGGTCTCTAAGGATGGGGTTAGGGCTTAATTCTAGTTTTCTTTTTTGTGATTAGAATGCTGTCGGGATTTGCAGCTTTCTCTATATATGACTTTGGAAATACTCTCTCCCACTTGCTTCTCTTGAGAAATCTCTGCTCTCTCAAAGAAGAGTGTGACCGGTGAGAGGTGATGGGGGAGGGGCAGCAGTTTGTTTTGCAGGTGCAGTGCACATAGCACATGTTGTAGCATCTGATGAATATCTGCCTTGTGAGGCAGCAGTGCATTCATGGGCCATCAAGGAGACTGAAATAGTGGATAGGGAGGTCCAGCTGAAGTCTGCAGATGGGTTGCAGCTGAGGGATTTGCTCTTTTTCTTGCATATTCCAAGAACTGGTGGTCGTACTTATCATCAGTGGTATGTGTTTCAATTCATAACTAATTTTGTAGTTTGTCTGACCTTAGAGAAAACCCAAGGAAAAAGTAATTTACACCATTCAGCTGTTCAGTAATGATGCAAGGGCTGCACAAATTTTAATCAGGGAGTTTGCTCACCTTGGAAAATAAATCAGCCAGCTATTTCACCACAGAATAATAGCTGGCTGATTTATTTTCTGCCACAAAGGCTGAAATCATGTGATCAAATAAAACACATTTCAAAGGTTGCTAACTTACAGTTAAATATGTTTATGCCTTGTTGGATGCCTCCTCTGTGTAGCTGCATTTAACTAGCCTTGTTTTTTTGTGGATAATCTCAGGGGGAGCTTAACTTTTTGGATTTGATTAACTTGTAGACTGATTCTTTAGATCAGTTGACCTGATTTCAAGCTGTATTGTGACTGTGCACTGTTGCGGTTTCTCTTGGAATCAGGTTATTTGTTGTCAATGACAGAATTGAGTTTGCATATGAGAATTACATATTTCTGATCAATTATTTGTAATCCTTGTACAGCTTTCTGAAACAGCTGTTTCTATCAGAGGAACGCTGTCGGATCTCATATGACAAGCTGCGTTTTGATCCAAGGTTGGTGTGTGCAGTTCTCTGTTTGTCACCTCTTGTGTCTAGATTGCTTATTGATGACAAATCTCATCCAATATTTGAAATTTCTGTGGTCTATCAAATGTGAGGACTAGGCAGTATTTCAATGCATATTAGTCCAGAAGTAAGGAAGCTAGCATGGAGGAGCATGGGTAGATCAGTCTGCATTTGTGCATTTTGTTGTATGGAAACCTTTGATACAGGGATTGTTGATAGAATTTCTGCAATTATCTCATCATATGTGGACACAAGATAGAGGGGTTTGGAACAAAAAACAAGGCTGCATGTTAGAGGAATGACAGGTTGGGCTAGGAATTGAGGGTGCAGCCAACCCAGCTGCAAAATCTTCTCAACACATGATGACTTCAGCATCATGCACAAGCTTGACCAAAGCAGCACGTCAGCTGTGACCAATTTGCGCCACCCCTTGGACCGTGTACTGAGCACCTATGAGTTTTCAGTGGAAGTGGCAGCACGTTTTTTGCGATTGAAGAAAGGTTTCCCTGGACAAAACCCTTTTCTACATACCAAATCCACACATCTTGTGAGCACTCTCAGTATCTGGCCTTGGAAATATTTGGTCCCTTTTATGCAGCGAGACATATTTATGCGGGTATTGCTTCCTCTCTGCTGCCCCTTCCTTTATCAGGTGGCATTGTGAGCAAGCCTCAGTTTTGTTCTCTGTCTAAAAGTGTTTGTTTGATGGAAGAGTTGTATATTGAAGAAGGTGGATACATACTAGGACAACTATTGATGGGTAGGGTGGCAGCGTGATGCTAGGCTGGAGGGACATGTTGTCCATATGGCTCCTTCGGCAAATACATCATATGATGCAGCATCAATTGTCATGTCACTCTTGGAGTTCATCCACCACCCGGTTGCTCATGAGCTTGTTCACAATGGTGCTATGTTTCAGGTTTTTCTGGTCTTCTTAACACCTCATGTTTTCTTGTTCCCTCTCTCTGGAAACAACAATCAGGATCAGATTTTTTTTTCTAATTTTGTGGGGATATATTTTCTTTCAATCTTCAGCAGATGATTACAAGTACATGGGGTTACCGGTGGCTGCAGAGTCACATTCTAGGGGTACCTGTTGCATCAGAGTGGTGTGGCAGTCCTTCATAAAATGATCCTCCTCTTAGAATATGGAGTATGGAATTGGATCAATGGTAGTCAATGTTGTCTGGTTGATTGGAGTTTGCATGGTTGTGGCAGGTGGCTGGACTTACAAACAATTCCTTTATCAAAGAGGCAGGACTGGTGCGCAAGTGTGTTGAGCATTATCCCCAACTTGGCCATCAAGTGCTGCATGTGGCCAAGGTAGGTCCCCATTAATTGTAAAGAAAATATACTCATACTGTGTTAGGAAGTTTGCTTGTCTTTAGCAGGCAGAGACCACTTGGTGGTTCATGTTAGGGTGTTCCTAGTAGCTCCTGCTCTGATTCTCGAATGGTAACCTTGTCCAGCTATCTGCAGAAAGTCAAGGGTGAGTGAAGTCATTATACACTAAGCATTGTTGTAACTGAAAGTAAGAACTTACGTAAGTTTCCATGCTTGTCTGAAGTTCATTGTGGCTGGGAGGGTGCAGAGAAGGCTAGATGGGATGCTGTATGTTGGACTGACAGAGAAGCAGCAAGAATCAGCCTCTATTTTCTTGGGTCTCATGGGTGATCAAGTTTCAGGCCGATTGGAAGCATTGCAACAGGAATCTGGAAAGCAGAATATTTCTGCTCCAGGTCAGGTGATCTGCCTCACCATGATGGGGATTGGATGCATGTGTTCTGATGTTTGTATTTACCTTGGCCTGCAGGCCTTTTAAGCCTGTAATATGACTATGGAACACATATACTGTAATGTCCATGAGGAAGAGAAATGCCAAGGTAGGAGTAAAGCAGGGATTGGACTGACTACCATACATACTAATGAAAATTCCTTTGTTACTCTGTTGGATTCTAAACCCTAATGAAAGATACTGAAGTTGTCAAGCAGGTGATTATATTGTATTTGCAATTGCTGTCCTAAAAAAGATTTTGGTTGGCATCACTGAGAGACTGATAGAGAAAGACAGTGCAGCAGCAGGATGCGGCACAAAGTCTTTGGATGGCTTATAATTCCTGCACCAGAAACCTACAGGCTTCCTGCTCTTCACGTCGGGCTGCTGCTCTTCAGCTAATTCCCCCTATCATCTTTTCCAAAGAGGTATTTGTGTTACCTATATACAGTCATATGTTCACACATGTTCAGCTAATTCACATTTTCAATTGCCTACCCATATGAATTCTTCTGCTTCTAATAGAGGAGGATGTGTGAGGCTTAGATGGTTCTCACTTGCCATGTTTTCTGCATGTAAGTGTGCGCTGTTTCATCAGTTTGGTCTCTGTGTGCATCTTCTGAGTATGTAGGCTAGAATATTAGTATTCCTACGGCCACATTTGTGGTACCCTAATGAAATGCTTTTGCCTTTTTAATTCAAGGGTTTAATGCTAACTGGTTTGAATGCAATTTTTGACATGTGGTTGGTCTTTGTGTGTCTTGTGTGCATCTTGAGGTAGCAATTCTCTTAGTATTGATGCTAAAACACCCAAGGTGCCATTTGAGGCATCTGGAGGGTGGGATTCAGCGTGTTATGATTCAAGGGTTGATGGTTGATGTTCTCTGTTTGCACAGGAGCGAAAACTCATCCCAGACGCAGTGGTGGAAGACATCTTATCACTGAACAGTCTGGACTTGGAGCTATATGAGCATGCAGAAATGCTCTATGCGAAGCAGAAACAACTGTTTCTCTCCCTCAACCAACCTCAGGTTCACTTTGCCTCCCTGACTTCACCTTCAAATCTTGGTGTCCTTTTACGTCCACCACTTGCATGCTGATTTGCCTAAGTTTTGAGCCTGAAGATCCGGATGAGATAGGGACATGATGTACCCAATTTTCATTTTGTGTGTAGACACATTGTGGTGATAGTGACTTAGAAAAAGTTCGGTTTGTTGGAGGCACAAATGCTGAATCCACAGGAAAAACATCCATTGACATACCTGCAGTAATTGAAAAACAGAATGGAGCTGAAAGGATTCACTGAAAAATCATCTGCACTCATATAGACAGCATTGTTGGGCTTGGTGAATGCAGGTTGGTGATGATCTTGAATTGCTGGCTTTGTTATCAATCTCTGTTGGCATATCTGGGGGTACTCTTGCTATAGGACTGGTACTCTGGACACGTAAACGAGTTGGAAAGGAGCGGACTCCAGTGTGGAGAAGAGCATGTTAATGATCCACACACATGAGAAAATTGTAGACCAATGTTCAAAAATATTATCATGCTGTTCAGTTCAACAGTGTGTTGATCTACTGGTCCAGCAAAGCAAGGTTCTAGTAGTGGCCCTCAAGGCTAGTCAGCTGTCAAAAAAGAGTTAGAAGTGAAGACTTGTAGAGAAGGAAATCCTTCTTGTTTACCATTAGTAATTTGGATGCACAAAAAGACAGTTCTGGCATCCATCACTGAAATTCAATTTTTGCTCTCAAATGATTTTTTGAGATGGGTCAAGTTTCCCATGGAAGCATACCAGCAGTGTGAAATGGATCCTTATTCCACATGTTGGATTTGGCAGTTGGACCTTTTCAAACCTAGTTACTGGGAGAAAAGAGAAGCATGGGTTGATTGGCACCAAGTGGAAAGGGAAAGCTTAACAAGCTGAAGACAAATGCCAGCTATATGCAGATGTATTTCTGATTGCAGCAGAAATCTTATCCTGTATTGGCATCTGGTTTTTTTTGCTGGACAGAGGAATATATGAGGGTGCAATTGATTGATTCCTTACTGGTGGCTGCACCCTTTTCCCCAAGGCAACAAAGAGAAAAGGGGATGGTCTGTCTCCCTTCTTCCAGGGAGTAACAAGTAACCACCTCAACCTACTTTAGCTGAGTTAAAACCGGGCCCTGCATTTACTTGTGCACACTATAAGTAGTTAGGGGGCCCTTGAATGTACTCACCACGCCATCAGTGAAGAGGAAGTCCCATAAATGTATACTCGGTAATCATACAACTGATTGTAGTTGGGTAGTGAGCTCCATATGGAGGCAGGTAGAGAGGGCAAGTGCTTGATTTCTAATAGTAACTGTATATGACAGTTGTTCTCTAATCAGTGTAGAAGAGGGGCCCCACTTGGTTGCTCTTGATTGCTTTATGAACCTTGTGTGTGGCTCTGTGCTGAGTAAGTGGGTTAGACCTGGAAGGTTGTTGGTATTTTTTAATCTTTTCTCACTGGCTGGCCCATATACATAATGTGTAAGTCAGTAGTTATAGTTTTCTAACATCATACACGAGTAGCATTTGGTGGTTTATTGCATGCTCTCAAGTACTGAAATGGAGTGTACATCTAACTTTGCTTTTACTATGCAGCTGCTCCTTTTTCTTTTTGTTGGCCCCTTTTGTCACAGTTATGTAGTGTTGGATATAATAAATAGGTCTTTAGGTGATTTGGTGAAAAAATGAACATGGGTGGCCCCATCTTTCCTAAGGTATTTAGAGGGTTTTTCTTCTTGACGAAAAGGTTACTTTTTTGTAATTGTGTCCTGTTCATGAGAGAAGTCATGACCCAAGAGCATTATGGCTGGTTGTATTGATTGCTCATTTGACCCAATGTTTCCAACAAGGACAGTCAGGATATTGAGGGTATGGATCAGTGGTGCGTGGGTATTTGAATTCATTAATAGGTGCCAGGTATGGTTTTTTGAATTTCTCAGAATCAGTGAACTACTACTACTCCTGGTTGTCATTTCAAAAGCTTCAAAGAACTGGCAGTTTTCATCAGAGAACTGGAAAAGGACCCACTCCTGGTTATTTCAAAATCTTCAAAGAACTGCGAGTTTTCATCAGAGAACTGGAAAAGCAAAGGTGGTTATAAAAGTGGTTGTTCGATTTTTTTCAATTTTTTTGAGAATCATAGTTATGAACATGAGGAACCGCCCTGAGAACTGCTCAGGTTTTGGTCCTATTTCTGATAACCGCCCGAACACTGGGTCTGCATCTGTTCCCTGCTTCCTGATGTTTGCATGAAATTAAGAAAATCCCCAAATGATTTCAATTTCGTTTCTGTTTACTTTGCAACTAAAACTGAACAATAGAAATATGGATATTGACAATTTGATTTCCTGATCTTATTTTGACAGTTTTGAGTTCCTGATCTTATTTTGACAATTTTATTTTCTGATATAATTTGTTTTGTTTCCTGCCCGCTGGCACAGGCATGCAGCAGCTTGGGCTTGTACAGACAGTTTGATCCAATCTGGAAGGTATTTCCCTGAAACACCTAAGTTGTTTAGGCAGACAAAAGTGAAATGCATTTTCCACATTTCCATATTGAGTTTTTCAAAGGTAAAACAAATGCACAATAATCCATCAAAATGAATGTGTTTTTGACATTTACATATTTTAAGCTTTTCAAAGGCAAAAACAAAATGTGAAATTTAATACAACAACTTGAAACACCATAATTGAGTGTTTCAAAGGTGTTCCGAACAGGTGCAGGCTTGCACAGGAAATTAGTATGCACATGAATGAATGAATGGGGTTTAGCCCCACATTGAACTGGCTTGCATTAGAAGAAATTGTCAGAATAAAGAAGCAGGATTACCTTACTTTATTGCTGGAAACATCCACTTCTGATTTCTGCTCATTGCAACAGGTGCGGTCACAGAACCAGAACTGCAGGCAACAGACATCCATGTTTTATTAAAATTTCCACCACAATCTAGTGAGTTCCAGAGAGTCTCTTTCAGCACAGGGAATTTGTTTATGGGCCTCCCTTGTACAGTTAATAATTTATTTTCCCCCTATGCTTTATTTTACTGCCTTTTGAGTCGCTTATACTGTTAATAATAATTTTTTCCGTGTATGCTTTGCTTTTTCTGTCTTTTGTTACACAGTTAATGTATATATTTTCTCATATGCTCTACATTAGGGCATTCCCTTATACAGCTAATAATTTGCTTCCAGTAATGCTTTACTTCACTGCATTCTCTTATACAGTTAATAATCTGTTTCCAGTATGCTTTACTTTACTGCATTCTCTTGTACTGTGAATAATTTGTTTCCAGTATGCTTTACTTTTCACTGGTAACTTTTTGTCTTCTTTTGCTCCATTGTGTTGTTTTGGGCATAATACAGATTAGGGGAAGATTGGGGGGTGGGTACTGCTGGGTACTTGGAGAATTTTCAGTAGGTATTTTTTTGGGGTAATGGCTAAGGGATACAAGACCTGGTAAGCCAGTCTGGAAGGGTTGTCTCATGCTCTCAGATTTGCAGTGTTAGAGTGGAATATGAGAGGACACAACTGTTGCATATGATGCTTACAACTACTGTTGTTATATTCAGTTTGCTTTTCTCCAGTTTGCACAGCACCTACTTATGTTCCATTTTGGAGAGCCTATCAGCAGCTTTGCACTGAGTATAATGTACTTACAGACTGGTCAAGCACCTGCCCATTATGCCGTGTAAGCTTCCATGCGAGAGCCCAAGAGGGTGGTGGTGAGCTAGGCAATGCACCCAACTTTAATGGGCAAGAGTGAGACTATTCCATGACATTAATGTCAGGTGGCAGATTCAATGATTGTTTTAAAAAAAATCATGTTACAACAGACAAATTCTGGTCACTATTATGAGTGTATGATCATCACTTGAAGATTATGTCATATAATGTGGTCAAGAAAATGACATAATCTGCCACCCTAGACCTTTAATGGTATTTAGCTTCCCTGTTTTCTTTTCTTCTGCATGGGATCATAAATATTAATTTCAATTTGTTTTTTGACCATGACTTCACCAACAAGAGACGAGTCAATCAACCAGTGTTGGGCCACTGTGCGTGGTTCTTGGATTTTTGTTATAACCCTGGGGTTCAGGGTTTATGTTTGTGTTGGCGTCTGCTTGGTAGGATTAACATGGATATCCTAGTCAGGGTTGGGCAGGTATGCGTGGTGTTGTGGGTATCAATCGATACTGGAATTGAGACAAGTAGTGCTGAACAGGCCCACCTACAACAAGTACATCCTCACTGCCTTATGTGGGTGATATCCTTACTTCCTCATATAGGTAGGTACTCACTCCTTCACATGGGCTGAAGCTGGTGCTGAGTCCTAAATGGCAAAACTTGATTCATTACCAAGTACTGGGGCTTGCAATCACCGGCTATTACACCACAATGTGGGAGTACATCAGGTTCAATTGGGTGAGAAACCATTTCTTGTGACAGCGAGTTCTTTTGCAACAATTGGGCAGCTATTAGAAACTGCATCAAACCCCCTTCAGGGGTATCAGGGAGGTTCTTAAGGTTCATTCTGTTTGAAAAGAAATTGACCAGGAATTTTTTTTAAAACCGTGGCTATATATCGAAACCATGGCCTGGTCATTCAGCCATTTGTGTTCTGATTCCATTTTCTGTCACTCATAGACATGATGGATTAACAATAATCAAAAGGGTTTAGTATATAATTGGGCCAGCATACCTATATAATTGTGTACATACAAAAAAAAAAAAAACTGGTCAGAATCATCAGAGAAAGAGTATCAGCCAAAACTGCTAAAAAAGAAAAAAAAGAAAAAAAAAGAAGTAAAATTAAAAAATAAATTCAAATAGGTAATCCGAACACAGCTGGTACAATCAACTGCTTGAAACTTCATTACCTGGAACCCCAAGGGAGGAGGGTATATTCAAAGACAAAAAATGACAACATGCTCAATATGGGTGTGCCTTTTGCACGTTGCAAGCATAGTTTGCAAGTGTACCTCCATCACAATAAAATGTACTTGATTGTTCTGGTATGCCAACAAGTGATGATTAGGAGATCACTGTAAGCCTCGGTTTAGGGTATTGTCAGGGTAGATATTGCAAGCTTCTACCTTACTTTATACAGTCTAATGGCCTGCCTTGCATCTTCAAAGGTATGGAAGAGTGGCCCGTAGTTCTCACAAAATCAAAGAAGGTGTTTTTGACCTAAAACCACAGTTCTCACAAAATCAAAGAATCAGTCAGGGAACCTACCCTGAAATTTATTTAAAAAGATGTACATGTCAAAAAGGAATATTCCAGAGTATATTCTGAAAGATTCTTTTTTAAAAAAATTCCACCACAAGAAAAATTTCCTTTGAAAAAAAAAAAATTGAAAATTTTCTGAAAATAATATAATTACCTACTCACTTTAGCAGAAGTTCCCCCAAGTTCCCCACTTGACTATATAACCTTGTGGTGGTCACCATAGGACAAAGTAGGGCCATTTACAGAGCAGCTTTGGACAAGGGGCAGTGTCTGATGGGTTTTAGGGTTTATGGCATCCTCAAGAGTCTGATGATGACTCTTGAGGATGAACCAATCCCACCCTAATTTCATAAAAGCACCAGCATAAATTTTTATTGTATCTCAAGGGCATGTTACTGTCAGATGTTACTCAAGGGGTCATGTTACTCAAATTTTATTGGTCTTTGCCTATCAAGGCAAGGATATTGTGTTTAGATTCATTATAGAGTATAGTAGCTTAAGGGATTTCGGCCCCTAGATAATAGGTCTATTTTTATATGAGGATTTTTGAAACATGGCATTTTGGCTTGTGTTGGAACTTGAGATTAGTTATAGAGTTATGGTATCTTTGAAGGATTTGGTTTCTTTAAGAGGATTTTTTTTTGAAGATTATTATTTTGCATGGTGAAATATTTGAATTTTCATAATTCTTCTTTTGCCTTAAGATACTTTTTCATGTAAATGGCAAGGCCACAGTGTGACACACCCCTTGTTCATCTTTAGATGTAACTATGTACCACAATGTTGCAAGAAGATTTTGGATGTTTAGATTGACCTACTTATTATACTACTAACACAACTCATCTTCTTCATTTTGGTGAGGGAGAGGAGGCCCGGGCCACTTATGAAGTGAATCCATTGAGAAGAAAGAAACACAGGTTTATAGTTTATACAAGACATTTTTCACTAGTGAAAAGTTGGTCTCTTCCACCTTTGGACCTCACATGTGTACTTGATATACAACAGCTATGAGGTAATCGCAATGTCAACATTTTTGGTGTCAAAAACACAAAGAGGACTACCTACATACCCAGCTACTCCTATTCGTCAAACTTTCACACAATACCCACTTTCCAAAGTGGCAAACCATGTCGGTGTTGGTCCCTCCCAAGGAACTGCCCAAAAAAACACTTTTAAGGAGGCATCCATCCCAACAACAAAACAAAAAGGTGGGCTTGCAAAACAGCTCTTTGAAAATAACAAGAACTGCTTGCTTGCTGAAAGAACAAGGAGTTACTCTTGTCGAATGTGAAGCATAAGGTGAAGGCCCTAGGGTGGGGCCGTTCCCATGATAAGAGGTTTAAGACTAGGTGCTAGCCGAGTCTGGTGCCACATATTTTCAAAATGTCCCCCAACCCTAGGGCTAAAGCAAGAGGTGAACATAATTGTGTAATCTAAACATGCATAAATCACAAGGTCCTTACACCCAAGCCTTATGAGTTTTACATCTTAAGCCTTAAGAGTGCAAGGGCTTTTACACCTATAAGTAACATCCCTTCTACTGTTAAGGAGTGAGCGTAAGAGCCCTCCTAGAAGGGACATTCACAGATGGGTATCCAAAAGATGGGTATTTTGTCATTTCCAATTCAGAAAGCATGAATGGAATTTGGGATCCATGCAAGAAATAATGGCCCTTAAGTTGGTCCCTCAACAGTACCCAGTTGCTGGCCCATTAAGGTTTGAAGGCTGAATAATTTCTTTCCAACCATGAAACTATTCAAAACATCATATAAGCTTCCTCATGAAGGAGCCAAATGCTTTCTTTCCAAGCATTGAAAACGTATCATGCAATTTTCTTCATAAGGATTTTCTATGCAACCATGAAAATATCTTAAAACATCATCAGATAATTTTCTTTCACAAGGAATGAGAATGCTTTCTTTCCAACCATAAAAATATAATTCCAAAAAGTCATATTAATTTTTTCTATAAAATCACATAATATTTTTCCTCAATAAAAAAAAGTAATTGAATAGGCCTTCAGACTACTTCCAACCTGAAAATATAATTTGGAAAAATCACATCAAATTGTTCTTCTTCTATTTGTTTTTAAAAAAAAAATCACATATGAAATTATTTTCTTAAAGAAATTGAAACTTTTTCCTTTGCAAATTCCAAAATAACTTGTTACCCAACCATGAACCACAAAAGGGGGGGGGGGGGGGGGAAAGGGGCAGAAAAGGGGAAAAAAAAAGAATTAAAAAAAGACATAAAATAAACTTTTTCATCTGAAATTGTCCAAAAAATAAAACTATGACATCTGAAAAGGCTGTCTTTCTTTCTTCTATGATTTTTTGAAATGTCTAATTTAGGAAGGGGCCCAGCAACAATTAAGACCTAAAGACAAAAGTTGAGTTAGTTACTGAAAACATCATGTGCAGAGAGAGAGAGAGAGATATCAGTGGTGTCAGAGAAGGAGCTGATGTTGCTTGCTTTCTTTGCCACTCGCTAGTGTTCTGAAAACCAAACAGCCAAACAAGAGAATCTCAGTTGGTTTTTAAAATTTTATTGGTAAATTTTGGACCTGAAAGATATAGGATTTGGACCTAAACAAAAGGAATTTTCATGGATCGCCATATCCAAATTCTAAATCGCCATTTTTTTTATGTTAAGTTCCCAGTAAGTAGCCAAGAATATAGAAGGATTCCTGTTTTTTTTAAAAATAATTTAAAAACTATCTGTTATGTAGCCAAATTTGGTTTATTTTTTTT
The DNA here is from genome assembly GCA_963920785.1 of Sphagnum contortum. Taxonomy (NCBI): domain Eukaryota; kingdom Viridiplantae; phylum Streptophyta; class Sphagnopsida; order Sphagnales; family Sphagnaceae; genus Sphagnum; species Sphagnum contortum. The sequence continues at coordinate 4,279,348 of OY987288.1, forward strand.
CTGCATGATTGCTCCTTTGGCTGCCTCACAAAATCCTTATTAAAAAAAAGCCTTGCTGCAAGGGATGCAGTGCACAATCCCCTACAGGGCAATTTTATTTTTTATGGTCAATTTTGTGATGTAGCCAAAGTGGTGATCATCCAAAGGAAGTTTTTTGCCAATTTTGGCTTATAGCTAAATATATATATAAGTACAAATTAAAAACACCCTTCTATGTTTTTGGCAACCTACTTGAACCATGTATATATATTTGGAAAAATTTCATTAAGTTTTGGTCGAATTATGGCTATTGAAAATGTCAACAAGCACTTGATTTTAGCACTTACATATATGGCCAGGGAATTTTTTATAAAAAAAAGGGCTGCTACATGCGGAGGTAGGTGCACATGGGGGGTGGACTCAAGGTTTGGGCCCTAGAAACCCATCAAAGAAAGAAGTAGTAGAAGAAGAACTAAGTCCAAGCCACCAGCCTATTTTTCACTGGTGAAATATTTAGCCGAAAAGCGAAATTAAAATAAATTATTAAAAAAAAAGTGATTTGGGAAATTTTCAATCGCCATAAAATGAGGGGAAAAAATCATCATACTTCTATATTTGGATTTCAGTCAGGTAGCCAAATAAAGATAGAAGAATACTTAAAGCTTTGTGCGTCAAATCAGGTTTTTTATAGCCAAATTTGGCTAAACCTTCATAAGGATGATTGCCATCATATTTCTATATTTGGATTTCAGTGTGTAGCCAAAAAAAGATAGAAGAATACTTGATGATTTGTACGTCAAATCAGGCTTATAGCCAAATTTGGCTATACCTTCATAAAAAGGATGATCACCATTTTCAAAACCATCTTCCTATGGGTGATCACCACTTAGGCTACATTTTTTATTTAATAAAAAAAAATCATTACTAAAAAAATAAATTACTGAGAAGAGCTTTGAAGTCTATTAGGCAACCAACAAAACAACAATTTTAGCCGAAAATTGTTGTTATTAAGTATTTATATCAACTGTCTGGCGCGCAGTTAAGAGCATCAATTTTGGCCCATGAGACCACAACGTGCAATGTTAGTATTAAATTAGCTACTTACTTACATACTTACTTATAGAACTGTGAGACTGAGATCAGCATTGCCTGAACATCTGCTGAAACAAACAAGTCTGTGTGTGGTGGGGGGGGCCAAGAAGCAGCTGCACAAGAAGCACTACTACTAATTATTTAGTTAAGTTAGTGGGTGGGGTTGTCCAGTGTGTGTGGTGTGATGCTCTATCTTGCCAAGCATCAGCAGCCAGTAGTGTGTTTTAGGGTTAGGTAGGATGGGGTGGGGTGGAGTGGAGTGAGGGGGAGTTTACTAATTAAGCTTTGATTGCACATGCTGGTTAGGAAATTATATTATTATGGGAAATTTTACAGTCTTATTTTATAATTAGGAGCATGCTTGCTTGCTTCCTTGCTGCACTACTTCTTCTGCAATGGCAAAATTATTAGTTTGCTTTTAATGGAAAATACGCAGAATGGGTTGCACCTTTTTTTTCCCCTGGAGCTTGCTAAGTTACTTCCCCTCCCCTGTAGCCTAACACATGTTTGTCAGCTTAATTCAAGAGACTTTTTGTTGCATTCTTCAAAAGAACTCATTCGTATTCGACCATTCTCATTCGACAGTGGGTGCGCCTGCCTTTGGCTTGCACAAACATGGGGATGTGCTTTCTCTCTCTCTCTCTCTCTCTCTCTCTTCTTCCTCTTTCAGACTTGGAAAATTTAGCTGTCTGGGTAGTTACAGCTGCATCATCATCAATATTATTGGCAAGTTTTATTTTTAAAAAAAACAAATCAAATTGTTGCTAAAACTGGGAAAAACTTTGTTGTGGCCAAATTTGTTGTTGCGGCCACAAATTCACAATTAGTACCTACTAGAGAAAGCAATGTAATGCAGTATCAGCTAGATGGGAAAAAGGGGGTTATAATTGACTAAAAACAGAGATGCTCTAAGTTCCATAAGTGGAAGGCACAAAAAACACTCACACTCTCAGTAGGCTTCAGGTTCCTGACTTGTGTGAGTCCAGCTCTTTTTTTCTTCTTCTTCTTCTTCTTTTTGTTCTTCTTCTTGTTGTTCAAACACATGGGTCATTGAATTTCTGCATACAAAGGAGCCTCATCTTCCATCAAAGTCAATGAAGTGGTAGGAAAACCCTTTGACCAATTTGTTAATATGGGTAAAGTAGCAATATCACATCTCACTCTACCTCTTCATTCTCACCATGGGTGTGTGTCTCTCTCTATCTCTCCATTTTTACTTTGTATGTCCCAGGCTACATGCTTAGAGTCTTGGCTATTGAATGGGGAGGGCTCAGACTCCCTAATGATTCTTCTTTAAGAGATTGGTCCTTTGCTGATGACACAACCCTCTACTTTGCAAGATCAAATGGCAACTTGAAAAGGGCAAGAGCTGTTCTCAATCTTTTTTGTGAGACTACTGATGTTAAGATCAATTGGAAGATGTTCACCACAATTTGGGCTTCCCCTAACCGTAGATCTTGCTCGTGGGGGGCAAGAAGAGGGGCTAGTTCGGGTCCCAAAAAGAAAGGGAGTGAAATACCTTGGCCTTTAGTTCAAGCCCTCAAGGGCAGCAAATCTCAACATATTCCTCTTTAACATTAACGTTAAGCTAGTTTCTTAGATAGAGAAGAAAATCACCATGGCAAAAAGGCCCCTAGTGGCAAACCAATTATTTTGTTTACAACACCTGTAGGTTGTTGTAATCCAACCCCACTCATGTGTAACCACATCTTGAGGGATGAGTCAAGAATTACATTTGGAGTAGCAAAACACATTGGACTAGAGCCAAAGGCGATTGGGATACCTTGACAATTTCAATTGACTATGGGGAATTTGGCATTTAAAACCCTTAAGTAGAGACATTTCTTACAAAGCCTCTCATTACACACCTATCCCTTGGGCTTGAACCATGGAAAAATCTCATCCATTGGAGAATCTCCCTCCCAGTCTAAGCTAGTTGGTAGAAGCTATAAAATCTTTGTTGGCTGATGGAAGTTGGTTCACATAATGCAAAAATGTTCATGAAATCTCCATCTTCAGTGCTTGGTTTCAAATAAGACATTGGAAACAAGTCAAAACTGAACAACCAAGAAAAGTTAGTGAGACAACCCTTCTTTGGGATTTAGTCCATTCTTAACTCGGAAGGCATTTGCCTTGGTCATAATTTCACACACAAGAATTTGCCTCTTAGGCATGGCACACTAGAGTCTAACACCTATTATATTCAATTGAACACACATGGCACTTTTTAATTTAGATCTTGGGAGTTCATATATTTGTTTTTGTAAAACAATGGCAAGTTGGAGTACACCATCAATACCATTCCATGAAAATTGAGCAAGCCCTTTCAATCCATTGAAGGAAGGAGAATGGGTCATCACAAAACACCCCCCTATCAAGTCTTTCCATTATAATGGATTGACAAATCCATTAATGTTTATCTAATGGCTCATGAATTTAAACATGACCATGAATCATGCATATTCATTACCCCCAGTCTCAATAGCATCCAATTCCCCTCCTCAAGAATGAGGTGGGTTTGAGTGCTCATCAAGACACAACCATTTGGAACCCTTCAAATCACATGACTTCTCAAATCTCTTCCTAGATGATCACCTCTCCTATATGCAAAAAGGTTTGTTGAAAACCTCCAATAGACCCAAGTGACTAGGAATGGGATAAGTGGCATGGTCTTGGATTTTCTTCTTTCTTTAGTTACATGGCATATAGAGAGGCCTAGAAGGAGAAAAACCCTTTAAAAGAGTTTGACTCAACAATGGGTGGATGAGGAAGGTCATCTCACCGTGGTGCAACACCTTTGGCATAACTCCAACCCTTGCAAAATCATGGTCCTTATTTGGCTTGTGCTCAATGAGGTTCTTCCCATTGGTCTTGGTGTGCTCACATGGGAGAAGGCTACATTTGTGAATTTGTGCAAAGAACACATTGAGATCTCCAAAATGGCCTTCTAGATTGTTGATGCATCATTTTTTTGTGGAGGGTTCGGCTTAAATCTGTCTTCCCCCCAATCCTATCCTCTTTTGGCAACATCTTTACAATGAGAACTTCAACTCCCAATCTAATTTGGAGGAAGATATTTGAAAGGACCAACGAAAGTGCTTTCATGTATTTCAAACAACTTTTTAGCATCCTTCATAGCTTCATTACTTACTTTCTTTGGTTTAAGTTTTGTAACATTAGAACCAATAGCTTCTACTCCAAGGAGAATGTGCTTTCTATTGCTTGGAAGGTCAGAATGGAGGTTGGGCTGCTTACTTGGTGGATCCTCAAGAAAGATAGCTCAAGAGAGACCTGCGTATGCAAAATAGAATTGACCATAATTTTTATCATCAAGGTGTCACCACAATATCTTTAATTCAAAACATGATTCCATTTGTTTGAATATGTCTCCCGCATGTACGCTCTCACTCATGAGTAAAAGGGGTTATTTCCCTCCATGTTTGCAAACAAACACAAAACACACCAAAAAAAAAATTTCACATGAATGTTGGTTGGTTTGGTATCAACCTTTTGAACATAAGAACATGTCAAATAGTGCCTCACGTTGCAACCCTATTTTAATGTGGCACTTATGAAAGTCGCAACTAACCTACCCCAAAATCTCCCTGCATCACATGAGCTTCACACAACATAAACCACTTATCCTGCAAGGTTCACTAAGTTGGCATCCTTTTTGGCTTACCCCCTTTGGTCATTCTCACAATGTTGTCTTTGATTGCCATAAATCAAATATAATAAATAAACTACACAAACAAAAGCTTCTTGACAAGGAGACTATTGGGATAGTGAAAGGCACGGTGGTGTGTGAAAAACCTTAGTCACCAAGTACACTCTAGATAATGAGCTAATGGGGAAAGTTTTGAGTCAGTTCAAAAAACTAAAATGCTAGGGGTTGTGTGGGAGGGGGAGAGGAGGGGACTTCTTCAACAATGAGATTTTTGGCCACCACAATTTGAAGTTGATGCCCCAAGTTTTTTGAGCTATTGGTCATGCTCTAACAACCTTTTCCTAGTATGAGTTTTTTCATACTGGGCTGGTACTGGTATTGGGTACTACTTTCATCCTAATCTAGTCTTGGTATTGAGTCCAAAAAGCCATTTTTGGTTGGCATGAAGTATGTATCTACCTGATATTGAGACTAGTATAAACCTTGTACAAGGCTGTTATTACCTTAATACTTTAGTGTATAAGTATAAGGCTGGTATTGGCTCAACCCCTACCCAACTGGTAAGGTCTTTGCTACTAGTGTTGATACTAATATATAACAGATCAACATTGGTTCACCTGAGCTCACAGCAGGTGAGAAATTTGGTCTCCGTGTTGGGAAAGAGATTAGTCCATCCCAATGGAAACCAAGCGCCTTGCAAAAGTCCGTCCCCAATGCAAAAAGTCATTAGGCATGGACTCAATTCTTGTATTATAGAGGCATGGTTCAGTGTCTGTCCATCATGTTGCGCAAGGCACCAGTGAGCTTGGTAGGGTAAGCCAGGTGATGCACCAACATAATGGGTAAGGTCAGGCAAGCTAGGTTACGCACCCAACATAAATGGGCAAGGGTGCACAAGCTAGGTGACACACACCCAACAACATAATGGACAAGGGTGAGGCCATTTTCCATGCCATTAAGGTCTTGGGGGTGCCAGATTCAACCAATTTTTAGAAAAGCATTCATGTTCAACAAACACATTTTTCGGTCACTACTAACATGAAGTGTATGATCATCATTGGAAGATTATGTCATATAATGTGGTGAAGAATGTGATGAATGATCAACCATGCCAGACATTAATGTTGGAAAATTGGTTCTTGGTTTCAAGAAGTCCCTTGTGTTGCAAGAGTCAGGAGCTGCAGTTTGCTTGCAGCAAGATTTGGGTTTGATGATGGCCACTGCCACACTACATGGTGGAGGCCTAGCTATTCAATCATTATAAAACCACAATTGTGCTTGTGTGGTGGGTCCTCACATTTGAATGAGCATTTTCTCTCTCTCTCTCTCTCTCTCTCTCTCTCTCTATATATATATATATATATATATAATTTTTGCCATAGCCTGAGAATAGTGGAGTGATGGTGAAAATATAGCATGACTTTGTTTAAATCTCGACCAAGGCACATATAGGGAAAGCAACATATTTATGGAAAAATGTGGGTGGTTCTATATTCCCTCAATACTTGGAGCCATTACATAAGGAGAAAGAGGAGCATATTCATGTCACATTTGGTTTCATATTGTCTCAAAACTTTCAGCTATTACAAGGGGCACACATAGGGAATCAAACTTTTAATTAATATAAAACGTGGGAGGCTTTGAACCATTACTTAGGTCTATATGAGGAAATTGAATACATTCATTTTTTAAAATATGGGAGACTTTGAGAAATTACATAGGCACTAGTTGTTGTTCGTTTTGTTTTTCCCAATTTTGGATGTAATCACAATGGTGATCATGCACAAGACAACGTAGCCAAATTTGGCTATAAAAAATAAAGAACTAAAAACACTAAAGCATCCTTCGATATTGTTGACTATACCTATTGGAACCCAATATAGTTTCACTTGGGGATTATAATGGTGATGACGCACAAGACAACATAGCCAAATTTGGCTACAAAAAAAAGAAAAAGAAAAAACATTTAAGCATCCTTCTATGGCGGTAAAAAGCAAAGTTTGGCCAAACTCCAAGAAACAACCTCTGTGGGATTCTTCTTTTCAATATAAACACTCATGTTGCATTTAATGCTTTGATATCCACAAGAAACCAACTATTGGATGGGTGAACATGTAACAAGTTGAACAAACATGTGCATGCCCTCTCCTATGTTGGATTTACATGTCACCTTTAAAAACCTAGTTTAAAATGCATGACAAACTAGAGTAAGTGGATGACAAGTTTTGAGGCAAATCTCCAGAAACCTTCAAGAGGACATGCACTTTGTCCTTGGATTGTGCTTTCATACTCTTCATGTAGTTGTTTAGTTGGTTTCAATGGTGATGTGAATGAAAAACATTCATGATGCAACTTAGCTAGGGTGCACATCGTGGATCCCACATGTTAACAAAGTTAAGCAACCTAGATCAAAATAAGCCTTTGGGTGGGTGACCCCCCCTAGGCCTAAGGTCGGAGGAAGGAAGGCCAGGACTATAGGGACCACCCAAGGAGATACAACCCTTGGCATTTTTTTCATTTCTCTTTCAACTAGGGTTGGAAAAACATTTTTCTATGGACAATGTGCAATTTGGGCAGCAATCAAAAGGCATTTTACACTATATGTACAATAACAAGTATGTGCACATATAATGTTGGGGGAAGGAAGGTCCAGTAGGGTGAATTATGAGCAACCTTAGAATATAATTATTGATGCAAATGCCATAATTGGGGGGGGGGGGGAGAGGGGAGAAAAAGGGGAGGTTCCAGAACCTAATGCACATTTTGTGCAGGAATGAGTGTGAAATCCTGGAACATTCTTAGAGAACTGCACCATGTTGACTATGGTTAAAAGGCATGTTTTTTGGGCTACAAGCAACATTGTTGTGTGAGGCTTCAGCTAGAGCAGGGGGGTCTTTGGATGTCAATGAACATGACTTGCAAAAGACTCCATTCATCCTAGTAACCGACCTAGAGGCCTTTTGAGATGTATAGTAGATAATCTATAAGATGTTGTTTTTTGCCCCAGGGTTTTTCCTTTTTGTGCTTTTGGAGTCTCGAGTAAGTAAGTAAGTAAGTGAATAAGTAAGTAAATAAGGAAGGAAGGCCATCAAGTGTTATAATATAACCCTAGTAGCTGCTACCTAGTTTACAAAACCCTACCTACAATTGCCAGGTCCTTTAATTATTTTCTTATTACTTTTTGGGCAAGTTTTTTTTTTTTTAATTTTAAAAATATTTTTGTAGGGTTTGTCTTTTTGTGAGTGGGAGCATGTGCACTGTATGTCATTTGTCCTCTACAAATTTACCAACCCTGGTGTCCAATAATTCCCAAATAATACCCCGAGTAAAGGGTTCCATTATTGATTGAATACAACTGGATGTTTGTTGTTGCTAAATGTAAGGAAAACTGTGTCCAGATTATTGGGTCCCTCCCCTCTAGTGCAAGCCAGCCAGCCAGCCAGAAAGCCAGAAAGCCAGCTTCATTTGTTGTGTCTAAAGCAAGGAGGGAGGGGGGTCTAGGTTTCCCAAGTATAATAGATTGCCCACATTACTTTGCTTCTGTAGGCCTTCTCCCTTTGTTGAAACAACTGACTTATTATTATTATTATTATTATTATTGTACACAAAAACCATGCCTACCTATTTCAGATTCTCTTAGTGCAGCAGCACTCATACATTTTCCAGCCATGTTATGAAAAAGTCTCTCTGGCACCCATTTGCTAGCTTTGACATTATTAATAATTACCCCAAAAACCAACCCCAACAAAAAAAAAAAAAAAAAAAAAAAAAAAAAAAAAAAAAAAAACCCAATTACAAATTGAATTTATAAGCTGCAATATGATCACCAAAAAAATCCCATCTCATTCATCAAATAAATAAATAAAAATAAATAAATAAGTCATTCATCAAATGGGTTGCATGTATTCCAAGGATTCCCCAACATCATGAATGAAAAGATATAATCAGCATCTGACTAGCAGACCCCCACCACTTAGTAACCATTTCTTTTTTTGGTTTTTTTTTTTTTCATCCTGGCTCAATCCATGGACTCCCAAAGCTTAATAATAATTAATTACTCAATTAATTAATTAATTTTGAAGATTCCATTTCAAAAAATAATATTTAGGAATATTCCAAATTATTCTCCATTTTCCTTCACAAAATATTTCTCTTTTTTGAGAAAAGGTTTTTTTAATTTAAAAAAAATTCCATATCTCTATAAATAATCTAATTTGTGCCAAAACTTTCAAGGTACTACTAGAATACTAACTATTTTTCCTTCCCTTGTGAAGGTTTTTTTTTGCAGAATTGATGTTGCATATTATTAATTCAGCACTAAACATTCTAAGCCAACTTCCACAACCCTAAAGTGTACTTCCAGCACCTCCATCTGATCACCACCCTGGGGCTCAAGTTGGATGGAAAATCATGGTAATGGATGATAACTGACAATTTCAGGGTTGGATGAAAATTTTGTTGCAAAAAATTAATTGAAACATCCAGCCAAATCAAAGTTTTCAGTTATCCTTACCACAATTTTTCATCCAACCTGCCCCAATCTGGCTATATAGTTTGGGTCTCATAGACCCCCCCCCCCCCCCTTTTCCACCCCAACCCCAACTGTGGAAACAATATTTATTTATTTATTTATTTCATTTACAGTCCATGTTTGCATGTTGTTGTATTTTACTGATGATATATATATGTCCATAGGAAACCTTTAATTACTTAAATAAATAAATAAATAATTGGTCTGCAAAATTCTTTTTTCAGTGTACAGGAACTCTGACATCCTTCTCAGCACTTGGCAGTTTTTATTTGAAAGAACTGGAATTCATTCACTCATTAAATGGGTTTTGTTTTTTTTTTCAATTCTGCATTATAAAAATTTGGGAAAAATTTTCAAAAAAAGAAAAAATCAATCAAAATTACAATAGAAAACTAATTCCTCGAATGTTTTCCAAAATTTTTGGTCTACCAAAAAACCCAAAATTTGACAAAAAAATCACTGCTCATAACATTGTAAGGAGGATTTCTTTTTCTTCTTCTTCTTCTTCTTTTCCAATTTCATGATGTAGGTGGACTGGCGATCCTCCACAAGAGGATTTAGCCAGACTTGGCTACACGACAGAGAGAAAAGTGGATTTTTTTAAAAACCCTGGCTATGTACTGGTGATATGGAAGAGTCTGTAGTCCAAATATGGCTATTTGAACCTTCTTCCCCACAAAACGTAGCGAATTTGGGGGTTTTTTTCTTTTTCTTTCCTTTTAAAATCCTTTATAGAAGTTGCAGCTCCCTTTTTTGGGTCACGGAGTGAAAAAAATTCTCCAGCATAAAAATAATAATATATATATATATATTAAAAAACCTGTTGATTGTAAGCTCATGAAGTCCAAAAATTGGTAAGTTTTTCCAGAAAAGTTAGCAAAATGAGTCAAGTTTACATAAAGAAAAACAAAAACACGTATTTCCCAAAAGTCTTTTTGTTGAAAAAAGTGACAAAATTTGTGGAAATAAAAAATCAATGATTGTAAAGCAGAGTCAGTAGTAGGAGGTTACCTTGAACATTGGACAATGTATGGCACAAGAGAGAGAGAGCATTATCACTGGAGACTTATCTAGCAACAGGAGATGGTGTGCTCTTATAACACCATTCATTAATACCATCACCACACCCCAGTCAGTTACTACTGTTAAGGGGTTTTCAGATTCACCACCCCCCCCCCCCTAACCTCAACCACAGCAGGGTTTGGGAGTGGGTTGCACTGGACACCCATCCGGGTCTCAGCCAGGGTTTGTCCGGCTCTTACTTCTCCAGAGAACCTGCAGTCACGGTTCAAGGGTTCTTTTGGCTTTGTTTGTTGGCAAGGATATATTGGTGTTTAGATTCATTATTATAGAGTATAGTAGCTTAAGAGATTTTGGGCCCCTAGGTAATAATAATAATAATAATAATAATAGGTCTATTTTTTCATATAAGGATTTTTGAAAGATGATATTCTTTTTGGCTTGTGTTGAAACTTGAGATTAGTTATAAAGTTATAATCTCTTGAAGGATTTTTAGTTTCTTTTAGAGGATTTTTTTGGAAGATTATATTTTTGCATGGTGAAATATTTATTTGAGTTTGCATTCTTCTTCTTCTTCTTCTTCTTCTTCTTCTTTTGCCTTTAGATACTCTTAAATGTAAAAAATGGCAAGGCCCCTTGTTATTAGAAATGTCGGGTCCAGTTCCAAACCTGGTTTGTTCACAGTTCAAGACTCCCAAATCTCGACTCTTTAAAAACAAAAATTCCTAGGCCACTCCAGTTTCAAATCAGATCCGGTTATACATACCTAATACGGATAGCCCAATTTTATTTTATTTATTTATTTTATTTATTATTATTTTCTATTTACTACCGTTGTAGTACCAAGAAAATGTGACCACCTATTATCAACTGCATGCCTAAACCCAGATTTTTTTTTAAAAATTTAAATAAAAAATTCGTACTTGAATCATGTTCCAAAAGTAACAACTGCATGCCTAATGCCATGCCCCCCACCCCACCCCGCCACCAAATTATTACTCAAAAAATTGTATACTTTTACCAAGGCAACTTCAACACATGATTGTCAAATAATTTATTTATTTTTTATTTATTTTCATTTCAACAAATAAAATATTCTTGAATATTTTCTTTCACAAATTTTAGATAATTTATTTTTAAAAAAATATTTCTGAAAGTAATATTATTAGTTTTGAAGCTGCCAATCTAGTAGATAACCTAATTTTTTTCTGCCAAACTACCAGCATGTCTAACCCCAGTTATGGAATTATTTTTTTACAAAATTAAAAATTAATTTTAAAATTGCAGAACTGAAACCTGTATAAAATGGTGCATAGAACTTCTGGCTTTTTTGTAAAAAAACATTTATCCACCACCGATGAAGGGATCGTATACCTTACTTACCCTTCCTTACCCACCATGCACAAAGGCTTTTTAGGTTTGGATTTTCAAAAAATTCACAGCATTTTTCATCCATTAGCACAAAAATGTGCTGAATTATTTAGCATGTAAAAAACAAAAGGCTTCATCAAGCATGCAAGGTCAAAGATCAAAAGATTGGTTAAGAGTACTATGATGCCCTTTTCTTCCTACCAACAACTCTACTACAAGGGTGAACACAAATTGCATAAAGGCTATTATCCTAAGACATCTTTGCCCTAAAATATGGACCCAATGATCAAAAGGAGAGAGAGAGAGAGAGAGGAGAGAGGGGTGAGGATTGGGGTGCTAGTTAGGGTATAGAGGGAATATGCTATATACCTATCTGACTTTTAACTATCCCCCCACCAGCTGTAGTTCTAAAGTCATGCAAAAGTCTGCAGCAGATTGAACAAGAGAACTCAATTCCAAAGAGGAAAAAACACTCTGAAATGGTTGGAATTGGCCTTTGTTGCCCTTGCCTACCAAGGCAAGGATATAGTGTTTAGATTCATTATTGAGTATTGTAGCTTAAGGGATTTTGGCCCCAAGGTAATAATAGGTTTATTTTTATATGAGGATTATTGAAAGATGATATTTTGGCTTCTGTTGAAACTTGAGATTAGTTATAGAGTTATAATATCTTGAAGGATTTTGAGAGGATTTTTTGAAGATTATATATGTTTGCATGATGAAATATTTGAGTATCCGTAATTCTTCTTTTGCCTTAACATACTTTTTAATGTAAATGGCAAGGCCACAGTGTGACTGACATACACCCCTTGTTTTACTGGATCTTCTTTATCATGTCTCAAAACACACATACACACACACAAACATCTCAAAATAGCTCGGAGAATGTGGCTAGGAAAGCGTGTTCAATAGTCCATGGTATCGTGGCCCAGGGGCTCCAGCTAATTTACAGGTTCTTTGCTGAGCTGTGAAGTCCAATACATTATTTGTGGACTAAGTATGTCCTCTGACTTGGTTTCTTCTGTGGACATGCCAAAAAAAATTCCAACCCAAATGTTGAAAACAAGTTGGGATTGAGAGGAGAAAGAGAATTTACTTATTGGGTACCCACCTACAAAGTTTTCTGCCCGCCCAAGGAGGTAGTCTTCTTGGAAACTCTGGAGAACAAGTGGTTACTCCTAGGTACAAGAATGAGGACCTCCTTCCATTAGGCTGTTGTGATCACAATATTCTTACATATTCTTCCCCCAACACTAGCTCATTTGTTCCAACTAGATGTGCTCAAAGTCACCTTCCAACTTTATCTATCTCTTGCATGGCAAGACTCACTTGGTGACATGTGAGGTGGGCCTTGCATTGAGACTACTGCAATGGGGCACCATGGTAGCATGGGTTGCTAAGCCAAGTTGGTGGATCGAGGTTTGACTCTCTAGTTCGAAGATGACATGCAAGGTGGGCGTTGCATTGAGCCCAACATATTGGGGCACCTTGACAACATGGGTGGCTACGCCAAGTTGGTCATAGGTTTGATTCCTTAGTTTGTAGTTTAGGCCGAAGGTTTTGAGATTGGGAGCAAGCTACATTTGTTTTGGGACAAACATGAAATTGTTCTTGAAGCAACATAATGTTGGGGCATATTGGTGATTTCTCAATGCAACATTTTGTTGTTGCCTCACATTTCCTTTTATGACAACTTGAGTGTTGTATTAGGAACAACTTAGTATTGTCTTGGAACATCACTTGGTGTCTAAACATAATCCCCAAACTACCTTTGGGGCATTGTGGTAATGTCTCAATCCAACACTTTGGTGTTGCCCCACATTTTCCCTTCAAAACAACTTACGTGTTGTTTCAAGGATAATTTAGTGTTGTCTTGGGACATCACTTGGTGTTGTCCCATGGGAACCCATATGACTTAGAATCATCCCAAGAATGGCTCCACGTGGAAGTCACTCTTTAATTAAATTCTAGCAAGTTTAAACTTAGATAACAAAGTTAACAAATTAAGTATAGATTGAATTTAAAAAGATTCTGGTTAACCATGTGTGTCATGGGATGCATAGATCTAATTAAGAATTAAAAATGAAGAAATATTGAGAACTTAGGAGTGTGAAAAATGCAAAGGTGAAGTCAAAAAGGTGTTTCATTTGGTATCAATATAAAACTTGGTATTTTGCAACCAAGATGATGGACATTGTCAATGAATTGAAAAAAAAATTTAAACTTTGGAAGTGCAAAACCAAGGTGGAAATGGAAATGAACATGGTGACAAAGCAAGTTGTCAAGGATGGAAACAATCCCATCATTTTAGAAGTTATTCTCTCAACAATAAATAGAAGGAAGATGGTGAAACACGAGAAGGAATGCAAAACATTTCATCAAGTCAAATGCAAATAATGTGAAACAATTTCACAAAAAGCCAAAGTTATGAACCTATGCTTTCATATTTTGAATCAAATTCAAGCTTGAATTTAAATAGTGAGAGTAGGCGAAGTGGATCAAATCAAGAGGTAGAAGACGAGGCTAGGGTCTCACACAACAAACCCCACAAAGAAAGAAAGTGGAAGCCCTTGGAATGTGTTGAAATTGCAAAGGAATATTTAGCACATCAACAAAAGGAAGAAACCCTTGAGAAGAAAAAAATAGAAGAGGCTAAAAATCTCACCAAAGAAAAGGTCAACCCCCAAGCCAAGGCAAACCCAATAATCCCAAGAGACATGTCAAACATCATGAAAATTTTGTTAGCCATATTGTAGCAAAATCAAGCTAATCAAAGCTTGCTTGAAGCCTTGACTAAAGCAAAAAAACCTCATGCTATGGAAGGTTTTGGCATAGACATCCCCTTGATCCATTGCAGAGAGCCATCAAAACCCAAGCCTTAGAATTTTTCACAAAAAAATTTACAAGGGTTAAAAGGGTGTGATAGTGGGCTCTCCAAATGGAGGTTTATTTTAAAACTCAAGTCATTGCAAACAACATAAGTTGATTATAAATGGTCTGGTCTTTGTTTCATGACCATGCAATGCAATGATGGACAACACAAAGAAATGTTGAACCAAATTTAATGAGGACATTATCTCGGATCTACTTTAAGATCAAATGAAAGATTCACCATGCATAACCAAATCTTGAAGGATGGACCAAAAAAATGAATTGCACCAAGGGGAAGGACCTCACACATTGGTGCAATATGTCCAAAAATTTTAATGTGTTACTGAACCTTGTCCCAATGAAGGAATAATACACACACAAGATGGCTTTCCTTCATGGCTTGTAACCTTGGGTTCATAAATTAGTCCTTCAAAGGAATGAAGTCCCAAACACTTGTTAGAAAATGATGAAAGTTGCAAAATGCATGAAATATGATTTCACATTTTGCAAAAACAATGGTAGCCAAAGTAGCCACACTAAAGTGGAAGTTTTCAAGCCCAAGATAGGTTTAAAGGAGTTAAGAAAAGAAAGTGGGAAAAATTCCCCCATAAAGGTAGAGAGTTTCTAGAGGAAGATAAACTTTAAAAAGATTGGAGGAAGATGAAGTGTTTGAACTAATGAGCATTTGGGTCACATAATAAAAGATTATTCCAAACCCATCAAGGTAAGGCAATATTTGCAAGAAGGTGATTTTGTTGCCAAAACAAGTGTGGCCAAATTGGGGCCAAATTTAATCTCATTTAAGTGTAAAATTGGAACTAACATGGTTTTTGTTTGTTGGATTTAGGAACCACACATCCATTTGTAAAACCAAGTGTGGTCAAATGATTAAAATGGACCACCAAAAAGGTGGTGAAAGCCATCGAGGTGCAACTAGCATAAGGCAACACAAAGTTAACATTTGAAATAATGTTGGGTGCAGAACTAAGATGTGTTGAATTTAAGTTTTAAAACAATTTAACAAGGTTGAAGTTGAAGAACTTCAAAGCCATCTTAAGCAACACCTTTTTGAACTACAAAGTTGACATTTTGAGAAACAACTGTAAGTTGAGAATCGTAGTTAGGTTAATTGATAAACCAATTAATTTATGTTGAGTATCAAGTTAGTTTAATTTCAATAGTTATTTACTTAGTCTATTTGCAAAAAATGCAAGAAACTTCATTCTTTCTTTTATGCATGTAAATGAATTTGGTGTTAAGGAAAAAACCAAAGGTATTGACCAATGGCCCATAATTTGTATTGCAAACATGCTTAATAAAATTTTGGATGTTTTAACAAACAAACCTCCTATTCAATTGACTCCTTGTCATGATATTGATCACAAAATTGAAGTTGTGTCAAAGCCACGAATATCATTTTTTAAGGCTACTTATAGGTTCAATAAAAAAAAGGTCAATATTTTTTTAGTCAAATAAATGACTTAATGAAAATAGGTTACATAAGGCCAAGTAAATTGTTTTATGGAACCTTGGTTTTGTTTGGGGAAAAAAAAGATGGCAAATTATGAATGTGCATTTACTATTTCACCTTTAACAACATCGCCATGAAAATCGATTATCCTTGCCCAAATTGACGATTTGTTTGATCATCTGAAAGGGGCCTGGTACTTTAGTTGATTGGATTTAAAATTAGGTTATTATGAATGCAAATGTTGAAAAGATGACCAAGGAGAGTAGGTATGGCTCTTATTAGTTTCTAGTTATGTCATTTCGGTTGTGCAATGTGCCTTTAAAATTTACCATTCACATGAATTCAATTTTTCATGATAAGTTAAATGGGGTTGTAGCATTTATATCGATGACATTTTAATTTCCTTAAAAATTGACAAAAAAACTATGCTCGGACATTTGGAATATGTTTTGCAAAATTTCAAGATAATAAACCTTATATCAAATGAATGAAAAGTGAATTTTTGAAGCTAGAAATGGACTTTTAAAAGCATGTCCTATTTCATGAACACATGAAGTTTGTTGTGAAAAAAGTCCAAGCTATCAAAGAATGGCAAAACCTAGCCAAAGTAAGTTATTTCTTTAGATTGGCCAGCTTCTATAAGAAGTTTATAAAGGATTTTTTGGTATTGAGCAAACCTATCGTTGACCTCCTCAAGGAGTTGTCATTTGATTAACAAGGAGAACAACAAAAAATGTTCAAAATGTTAAAGGAAAGATTCTCATTGACTCTTATGTTGAAATTCCCAAAAAAAATCAAGTTGTTTGAAGTGCACCCTAATGCAAGTGAATTTGTAATTGGGGGTGTGTTAATGTAAGAGATGCATCCTATTGCCTTTGAAAACAAGAAGTTAGCGAAAACCTAATTAAACTAGCTAACCTATGAGAAAGAGTTCTTTGTAGTATTAAGTTGCCTTAAAACATGGCAACATTACTTAAGATCGCAAAAGGCAATAGTTTTTACAAACAATATGCCCTTGAGATATTTCAAGATGCAACCAAAGGCCATCGTAAGACAATTGTGTTAGCATGACACCTTAGCATTCATGGACATAAAATTGATCCATAAGTTTGGCAAAGTCAATGTTGTGCCTAGTCCATTAAAGTGAAAGGAAGAATACCAAGGGGAAATACCTTGGGGGATTACCCAAACCCTCTAGGTCATGTTCATAGGTGAAAGTGATTTTGAACAAAAAGTGACAAAGTGGTATGTGAATGAACATTACTTTGTGGAGTCATGTAATAAGAGGAAGGTGAAATGGATCATTCTCTTGGAGAAGTTGTTTAAATGAAAATAGTTGCATGTTTGTGTGTTAGAAGAAATGCTACACATGAAAGTCATGCAAAAAGTGCATGATGTGCCAATGGCACCCAATGGCAGGACACTTTGATGAAAGGACCATGAGGGTAACTTTTAAGTAAAAATTGTTATTGGTTCAAAATGAAAGAAGATGTAAAACATTATGTGTGAATTTGTGTGAAATTGTAAAAACACAAAGTTAATGAATAGGGAGAAGTATGGGTTGTAAAGGGCCCTATTTTGATTGGTCCATATGAAGGAGTTTCAATGGACTTTATGACATGCCTTTTGGAGTGACAAATAAAAGATGTCGTCTGGCGATACACAAAATTTTCAAACTTGTCAAGTTTGAACTAATCAAAACCATAACCACAATCATAAACATAGTAAGGATTTATTTTTTCATGTGGGTAAGGCACAATGGCATGCCGAATATCATAATATGTGACCATGGTGGTAAATTTGCATTGGATCTTGGAATATTTTTATGATTAAAATTGAAACTAAGTTAAAGTTCAACACATCTTTTCATTTGCAAACTAGTGGCCAAATTGAAAAGGTCAATGGGATATTGAACCAATATATCCAAAACTATGTGGGTGCCAATCATAGGGATTGGGGAACCACTCAGGTTTAGTGGAGTTTTGTTACAACTTCACAAAACATTCTACCATAGGGGGTAAGACCCTTTGAGTTGGCATTGGGAATTGAAGTAAACCACCCATGAATTTAACCATCGCAAGGATAGGAGGAGAATGTTACAAAAGAGGTAAAAATGTTGAGGAAATGGTTAAGAAATGCAAAGAGAAATGCAAAAGCCAAAAAAAAATTGGGAAAAACATAGGCTAGTTGTAAGAAACAAGAAAATAAGATTCAAATGCATATTGAATTTGAGGTTGGCAACCTTGTGTGTTTGAATATTTAGGACTTTAAGATATTTGAAGCTGTCGCAAGTTATTTCATAATATAATATGGAAGCCGTATGAGGTGTTCTATAAGCCACACTTGGATGTGTAGACTTTGTTGTTGCCATAGATGTTCATGGTGCATTCCACCTTCCATATGTCTAAGTTGAAACTATTCCACAAAAGCAATAAACAAAAAGATAGGAAATAAGCTTATCATCTAGGATTTGACACCATTGAACATAAGTTCGTAAGTGAAGTTGAATGCATCTTGGGCATAAACAAACTAGATGTTTGGGCAAACAATATTTTATAAAATGGAAAGAATGCCACCCAAAGGAAGCATAATGGGTGAAATCAAGCCATTTCGTCCATTATTCAGAAGAAATAAAAATTTGTGTTGAAACCCAAATTCAACTAAGTGTTGATAGTGACATGAACCTTCAAAGAATGAAGGTGAAAGTATGAAAACCCTCAAGTTTTAGATTTCAAACAAGGGCACACAAAATCCGCAAAAGTTGGAAGATCAAGTTGTTCAAGAAGTTATTCCATGGAAAGATGAACTGGAAGATTGAAATGAAATGATAACAACCAACAAGAATGGACTGACCTTAGGAGTTTATCTTTAAGAAAGAACTCTTAAAGGGCTTGATTAAATTTGATTAGGTTTAATCAAGGTAGTAATGCATAAAAATTAAGTGGCATGCTTCTTAACTAAAAGCTAAGGGAGAGCTAAGTTTGTGGGGGCGAAGGTTCTAATGCATGTATACATATTGACTTGGCTTTTGTAAAATTTTGCCTTGTACTAGATGGCAGCAAATTTCAAGTGAAAGGACTGAGGTAAAGGGGGTCTAAATTATAAAAACTTAATTCAACATTATTTGTTGGCTTGTTTAGCAACTTTCTCCTAGTGTGGTGGTTGGGTCATTAAAATGAAACCTAAACATGGATTCAAAAATAGAAAAACCCTAATGTAGGTTGAGGAATCAAGAAGCAAAATGACATTGATGGGTGTGGGAAGTTGTCACAAATGATGATGTAAATTGGTAGAAGTGATTCCTAAAATTCTTCTTGTTTTTAGTTCAAAAGACACAACAAAAATAAAACAAAATTTAGAAAATAATTAATTCTAAAATGACTTGTGGTAGATGCATGATGAGTGAGGGCTTGTTATGATGGGACAAAATGTTGAAAATGTCAACAAGGATGTTGACCTTTGTGGGGTGGAGGTGAATGGCATGCCTTTTCACACAAGTTGAACTCACATGGGGTGGGCTTCGCCCCAAGACCATTGCAATGGCAACATGGGTGGTTAAACCAAGTTGATGGATTAAGTTTTATTCCTTGATTCACCTTGTGGTTTAAGCCCACATAAGACTTGGGGCAAATTAAATTTATTTCGAAACAACATGGGTTGGTAATCATGGGTTGTTCTTGAGGTAACATAATGTTGTCCTTGTGTGACACTTGGTGTCAGCCCAAATTATCATTTAGGGCATCTTGGTGGTGTTCTAAGGCAACACTCTGGCATTGCCCCACATTTTCCTTAAGGATAACCTTAGTGTTGTTTTTAGACATCATTTGATGTTGTTTATTGGGAACTAGGATGACTTAAAGTCATCCCAAGAATGGCTTTGTATGAAACTCACATTTAGATTAAGTCCTAGCGAATTTAGACTTAGTTAACAAGTTGAGTTTGAATCAATTGAGTTTAAGAAAACTCCAACTAACCTTATGTGATGTGGGATGTGTCAATTTAGTTAGGAGTTAGGAACAAGGAAATGTTTACAAACTTGGGAGTGTAGGAATGCAAAAGCTAAATAAAAAAGGTGTTTTACTAGACAAGTCCCACAAGGGTAACCAGTAGCCTTAAATATCTCTTATACAACACATAAGATTTGTGATGCTAAAACTCATTATAGCTGATTAGTTCCTCATTATCTCTTCGCACTCAAACCTTTTCTTCTTTTTCAAAAAATAATTGTAAGATTATAAAGGATAGAAAGATTTTAGGGTTGCCCATGAATTTTATTTTGGGCAAAAATCATTTTACCCTTATAGAAAGAAACCTATGGTTATGTTGGCCCATTATAACCTAAGCCGTTGCAATGACCAACAAATAATAATAATTTTCCCCCAAAAGAAAATGTTTTATGAAAAATTGTTTGCCAATTAATGAAATGAACCTATGAAAGCAAATAAAATTGTCCTAAGGAATCTAGCACCAAGCCAAACAAGTCAATGTGTGAAAGAACAAGTAGCTCATTGCCAAAGCACTCTACCCTTTATGGCAAGGCAAACTTCAAATATAAAGACCTAATAGGATTTTTTGGGGTGTGCTTAGACGCCTTGTTACAAGGCAAAAGAATTTGTCCAATTCATGCATGGGCTTTATAATTTTTGTAAATCCCATTTGCAGTTCTTCTCATCACGCAAGCATGGTCCTTAAGCACATTAATGCCCTCAAGTGAGAGGCATTATTGGATTTGGGTTACACTCAGCTTCACCTTGTGCGAGTCCTTATGGAGTAAAGCCCTCAACCAAAGGCTTTACCTGCCTTAGTGGACCTAAAGCTTCTCATCTACATGCATACACTTCTATGGAACATGACAATCCATCATATGCACATAGAGTGTACTCCACCAAATGTCACTCACACATGACATCAAATTCTGAGCCCAAATTTTATGCCTAAATCCTACACCATGGTCTCTTTCCCTATGGACAGAGCCAAAAAAACCAAGTACAAACTGAAAGGAGGCCTTCAAGAGAATTGCACCTTTGGACTAAGTCTGGATCAACCCAACTTTCCTTGGGTTCAATAAACATGGGCTCTAAGAGGGTTAAGAGTGTCCCTGCAATTATGCCCTTTTCTTTAACCTAGGCCAAAAATGGTTAAGAACACAGTTAGGCAAAGAAATTGTGGGGCCAATGAGATGAGCTAGCATGCACCAAAGGGGGCCCAGTTTTTTTTCCCTTTGGGCAGGGTTGAGGGGATATTGAATTTTTTTTTTGAATGTTTTTTTGTTGTTCCCAATGTGTTCTTATCAAATTGTCCCTGTGTTCTCATCAAAGTTCTCAATGAGTTCTCAACATGTTCCTCAAGTTCCCAATGTATTCCCCAATATGCACCTCACTTTGTCCCATATGCTTTGCCCAACATGTTCCCAATAGCAGCAACTCACAAAACTTTGTCCCATATGCTTTGCCCAACTTTGTCCTCTTGGAACCTACATAAGTGGGGCCAATGTTGGGACTTACATGTTTCTATATTTGGAGTGCATAATGTTTTATATATTGGGGAGTCTCCAAAGTTTTAGATAAAAATAACAATGAGCCAATCAAAGAGGCCCATTACCAATAAAATAAAATAAAATATTTGAGCTTTGGGGTTCCCACAACTAACTAATATGAACCCCACAATTTGTTTAAAACAAGAATGGTGAAAACTCCTTTGGATGACACTGAACATGAAGCATCTGCCCTTTTTTCCAACCATCCATAGCAATGTCACTTAGGCATTACCCATTTGACTTTGGAAACCCTCTCCCTCCTGATGCATCTAGGTTTTTATTTAGGTCAAGAATCAAATAGATTGAATCAAGTGTTGCTCTTCTCCGAGTCCTAAGGGGCCAAAATATTCAAACAACCTAACCTCCCATGTGGGGTTTTTTTTTTTGTTTTTTTGTTTTTTTTTTTTGTCTCTTCACAAATGCACCGCGTTGACATTTTGGCCTAACCTTGGTTCCGGGATTGCTAAGGAAGTTGTTCCACAAATTGCTGTCAAATTCCACGTTCTCATGGTTTACTTTCGTACACAGTTGAAACAAAGGGGCGTGTCACAATGTGGCCTTGCCATTTACATTTAAAAGTATCTTAAGAAAAAAGAAGAAATAGGGAAATTCAAATATTTCACCATGCAAAAATAATCTTCCAAAAAACTCCTTTAAAATAAACCAAAATCTTTCAAAATATCATAACTCTGTAACTAATCTCAAGTTTCAACACAAGCCAAAATATCGTCTTTCCAAAATCCTCATATAAAAATAGATCGACTATTATTACCTAGTATGGGCCAAAACCCCTTAAAGCTACTATACTCTATAATGAATCTAAACACAATATATCCTTGACTTGGTACACAATGCCAACAAAGAGCTTGCAAGCAATCAAAAAAAGAGAAAAAGAAAAGGGTTCTTAAGAGAAGCAATTGTTAGAAACATATTTACCTATTTAAATTAAATGAAAATGCTCAACCAAAAATTTAAAAAATGCAAACATACATATGTACATTGTAAATCTAAATTGGCGAAATGTTTTTTTTTGCTATATTAAGAGAGGGCAATATTATGCGGCTAAATGCCTTTGTTAACTAGGTATATGGCCATCTTAGAAACCACAATATGCTTATAAACACCTCTTATTTCCGGCCTTCGACGCTTTATTCGAATCCTTGGCCAGGACTTTGTGCCGAGTAAACAAACGGCCCTCACAAGCACGCGTATAAAGCACTGCCAGAAAATTTCTAGTGCATCTGGAGGGCATTGTTGTATCAAGTGGAACTTTTCCTTCGACCGAGGGCGAGGTGCTTCTGAAAAGTGGAATGTGTGCTCTCACAGGCATTTTTCAGTTTAGTTAATGCCCAAGGAGCAGATTCCCGAACTAAGCTCTGTTAATGCCCAAGGAGTGGATTCCCGAACTAAGCTAGGCTTCAGGTGGTTGCTTATTTGGGGAATGCCCCACAACTTGCCTACTTCTAACTTGACATGGCTGAAAAAACATACCCTTTACAACAAGAATCATTCGTCCAGAGTTAAGCTGCACCCATGTTGGTGGTACCTTTATCTTTTTGATTGAGGCCTCGTAGTGGTCATATTAAGCCCAAAAAATCATTAGATTTGAAATTGGAGACCTAGATTTAGTATCGGAATGGTTTTTTGCAATTTTTGTGATTTTTACTATGGTACCAACATGGGTGCTGGTTCACCCCAAGGCCAATCATCCAGCCCACGTTTACTCACAACCAACCTCTCAATAATAAATATGCTCGTCACTAGTGAAGAAAATGAAGTCCCAAAGGCTCCATGCACACACACACACACATATTATACACACAATCATGGAAGTCGGTGCAATGTATTAGCAGTTGTAAGATGTTCGGTAATGATGGAAGTGTGAAGAAGGAGGCTTTGTGGGGTTGGGAGGCGCGGGTGGGCACTGGGAAAAGGGGGGTTTTGGGGGGTAATGAAAATGGTGGAAGAAAATGAGTGCTAGCAGCAAATCACAAAAGCAGCTGAGTGCACAAACAAAACTCTGAGGCAGAGTATAAAACACGGATGACAAAAGAGAGAGAGAGATGAAATTTATTTCTCCTCTCCTCCCCTCTCCCTCCCCCCCCCCCCCCAAACCCAAAAAAAGAATTAGAATTTGTAACACACATACAAGAACTGGAACCAGAAAAAAGAGGGAAAAAAATCATGTTATTAGGTAGCAATCTTTTTTTTTAAATAAATTTTTTTTATTGAGAATTAAGAACTTGCATAATAATTACATTACAAGTTACAACCATAACCAAATGCAGAATAAAAACATTGGAAAAAAGAGAGAGAGTCAGAAGAGACATGACAAAGAGACCACATAATGGAGAGAAAAAGAAAGAAAGACGGTGAGAGAGAGAGTGAGGACGATGCTTAGGAGGATGGTTCGAGCACATGATTAGATAAAAATTCGGCTAACAACGCAGCAACACGGTTTACAGCATTATGTTTGACTCATGAAACTTTTTTTCTATTTTTAAAACTTTTTTTGGGGTCATATGAGGCGGACATGAATTGTTTTGTCAGTGGGGTTGACAGAAGCCAGCCAGTAGGTAAAATGGCTGCTGCCAGGCACATACATACCTTACTAATTCGACACTAATTATATTATTTTCAGAAATGTTCAAAAGAAAAAATTAATTATTTCTTCCACATCAAAAAATGTTGGGAAGGAAAATATTGAATATTTAAGAATATTTCATTTGTTGAAAATTAATGTTTCTTAAATTAATTAATTATTTGACGATGGACATGTGTTGAAATGGCCAAGGTACTATGGTAGTCTCTCAGGGAAGTAAGTAAAGGGGCACGTTAAATAGGTAGGTAGGTAATGCCCAAGGACGGGCATGTTACCTGAATTTGGAGTCTGCCCAAAGGACGGGCAGACTCCAAAAGTCTGGTTGTGCACCCCCACCCCCTGTACAAGGGCCTTACCACGGGTAAAGACCTAAGTGAAAGTTTTCTTTACAGCAGTGCCACAAGAAAAAGAGCCCAAAACGATAGATATGTAAAAGAAAGAAAAGAAGGAGCCTTATAAAAGCTTCAGGTGCTGACCTTAAAATGTAAAGGCCTAATTTTTGGAGATGATCTTACCTTTTCAAGGTGCCCTCCAACTACACTGTAAAATTTTCACCAGTTCTTTAAAGGGTTTTTATGTACTAGTAGTAGTAAACTTGGGTTGAGTTTTTCAATCATGTTTATCTTTTTAAGGAAAAGAAAAATGAACTTATGAAAACAATTGAATTTTAATATTCTGGCAATGCTTTATTCTGACAATAGTAGGTGCTTGAAAGAAAAATATAACATAATCTACTTGGTATTCATGCGAAGGGGAAAAAAAAATTGAGGATAAAAAGAAAATTAAAATATAATATCTACTTCATATGCTAAGGGAAAAAGAATGAGTGTAAAAGAAAATTGAAATTGAATCTACTCGGTATGCCAAGGGAAAAATGAGTGTAAAAGAAACTTAAAATCTAATCTACTCGGTAAGCTAAGGGGAAAAAAAAAACATGGGCACCAAAGAAAATTTAAATTAATTTACTCAATATGCTAAGGGGAAATGAGTGTAAAACATTTAATTAATTTATTATAAATAAAACTGATTTTTGTGACTTGTCTTATGCAAATTACATGTGTTTTATGTAATTAAAAATGTTGCATGCAATTATTTTTAGTTGCATATAACACATGTAATTGTGTAAAAAAATTACATAAAAAAATTTATTAGTGAAATCTAATTTACTCGGTATGTTAAAGCGGGGAAAAATGAGTGAAAAATAAAATAAAAATCCAATTTATGTGGTATGCTAAGGGGGAAAAAAAAAGAGTGAAAGAATTATTTTTTAATGTAATATACTCGGTATGCTTATTCAGACGGTTTTAGGAGCTTCTATTAGTAGTCGTAATTCATGCTTGCACGTTAGTCGTCGTACAAGGCACGTTGCTCTCCGGAGTCACCCTTTTCTTTCTTGCACGCACGCGCCACCCCCCCCGCCCCCCCCGCGCTCCCTTCTGTTTTTTTCCCCTTTCCTACCCTGTTTTGTGTGGGCCCCTTTCTTTCTCTCTGGTCTCGTATGCTCTCGTCTCGTCTGCTCTTCTTCTACTCCTAAGAAGAGTCTCTCCAACTTTCCCCCTTACCTCCCTTGTGCTCCCCCAACTGCAACTGCTTTTCTTTTTTCCTTTCTTTCCCCTTCCTTCGCACAACCCAAGCCCTTAGTTCCTTTGGAACTTCTCCTCCGCTTGCTCTCTCTCTCTCTCTCTCTCTCTCTCTCTCAAGTTTTTACTCGTTTTGTATTGTAATCTGAGGACTTTTTTTTTTTGTTTTTTTGCTTTTGTTTGCTTTCTCCTCATCAAGCTTCAGTGTTTTTTCTTGCTTACTTGCTTGCTGGTTGGAGCCTCACTCACTCACTCACTCACTCACGCAGTAGTGCAAACTCTGGCTTCTTTAGCCCTTTGTTTTTCACCCACTTTGGCTTCAGTCTCTGGACACACAATCTTCTTCTTCCCTTGCACCCACTCTTGATTGATTTGGGAGCATCTCTAGTCTTGACTTCCCAATAAAACACTGTCCCGCCTAGAGCCTTTTTGATTTGGAATCTTCTTCTTCTTGCTGTTTTTTTTCTTTTTTTTTCTCCACAAGTAGCTTGCTAGTGCACATCCCGGATCCTCGCCAAGTCTCTTCTTACTTACAGCAGCTTCGAAGTTTTGTGTCAGCTAGCTACTGCTGCATTTACAAATTCTCTCCTCCTTGACATAAGCTGCAGAAGAAGAAGAAGAAGAAGAAAGACCTGGCAGCGCGCAAGTATTCTCAGCTTCTAGTTCAACAGCCCGTGGGTGTTGTGTTGTTTCTCTCTCTCTAATCGAGCTTTTTGAAGTTGAATGTCGCGTGTCTCTTGTGTTTTGGGTGAGCTTCAAGTGAATTGAGCGAGAGTTGTATGCAAAAGGATTTGCATTCAAATGGGGTGTAGCTCAGTTCGCCACGGATTCTCCACTACGTGAATGTGTTGTCTGCAGTGCACAGCTTGTAGCAACGGATTCTCTTCACCTGCATTTGTTGGAGGAAGAAGCTTGATTCATGTACATTTTGTAGCGCGAAGAAGGAGCTGCCGAAGTTTGTTCCGTGAGATTCTGGAAACGAGTCTCTCTCTCGGGGCGGGCGACTTGGGGCGCCGCAAGCTGGTGAGGAAGCAGCTTGGAGCTAGAGGCTAGAGAGACTAGCGGCTAGAGGAGAAAGCTGTTCCTGCAGGTGCAGCTGCTTCGAGACTGCAGTTATGGACTCGGCAGCTCTCCTACTACCAGCAACTGGGCTGGCGGCATTTGAGTGTCCTCAGCTGAGAAAGCAACAGAAACCTTTGCTGGTTCCCACGGGCGCGGATGCAGCAGCTGCCGGCAGCGCCGTCCTTGTAGACGTATTCCAGATTGACGACTTGCTGGATTTCTCCAACGAAGACATAGCCGGGCCGATAGGAACTGAAGCAGATAATCTGCTTGCAGTAAACTCCTGCAGTAGCAGTTTGCCAGCGCCTGTTCCATCTTCGGTTGCTGCTGTGCAGCAGAAAGCCGAAGCTTTTGATCACCTTCAGGGAGCGGCAGCCTCTTCTGTAGAGAAAGCAACAGCAGAGCAGCTGCATCACCATCACCATCACAGTACTGCAAAACCACAGCAGGTAGAAGAAGAAGAAGAAATCGAAGCTCATGGAATGATCGAAGCGGACCTCTGCGTCCCTGTAAGTCCCGAACTCCCTGCATGTCACAGTATTGTCGTCTGTAGAAGCTTGCTGCTGCATTGGGTAGCTGCAGTTCTGTCGAGATTTTGCAAAGAGACTAGTCCTAGGGCAAAGCTGCAAAGCTTGCACCAGCAGCTGGTGCTTCTCTGCTTCGCTGCAGTTTGGTCTCGGCATTGCACGCACGAGTGAGAGTACTCATGTCTCTCCCATGTCGCTGACTGGCTGTTTTCGTTCGGACGCATGCAGTATGACGATCTGGAAGAGCTGGAGTGGGCCTCAAGGTTTCTGGACGATTCGTTCCCGGTGGCCACCACGGGCGTCGTGCCGGACTCGTCTTGCTGCAAGGGAACGTGGTCTATGAGCGACGCGGGGAGTGTGATCTCGATAGAGGAGAACGACTGCATGGAGAATATCTCGGCGGCATTCTTATTCACCAAGCAGCAGCAGCAGCAGCAGAAGTACGAGAAGGCAACGAGTCCCGTGTCTGTGCTGGAGCAGCAGACCAGTGCGACATCCTCGGAGCTCACGAGTACAGGCAGTGAACACAGTCTCGACCATTTCTGTACAGCAGTAACAGTACCTGGACGTGCTAGAAGCAAGAGGTCACGCAGCAGCGCGGGAGGAAAGAAATGGACTTCAGGCATGATTCTGTCCTCTACCGCAGCAACAACAACAACAACCACTACCTCATGTGGTACCAATGAAATCTCCATAGCTCCATCACAATGGAGCACAGGAGAAGATGAAGAAGAAGATGATGATGATGATGATGATGATGAAGACACAGTAGAGGATGGAGAGGAATGGCAATCTGGCAACTTCTTCCACAAACCCAAACAAAGCAGGAAGTTGTCGTCTGGGTGCCAGCAGCAACAGCAGGATCATCAGGGGGGAGCTGGAGATTCAGCTGCTGTGTTGCGATGCCGGCATTGCCAGACACAAAGGACACCCCAATGGAGAACAGGACCCATGGGACCCAAAACTCTGTGCAATGCTTGTGGAGTGAGATACAAGTCTGGCAGACTTCTACCCGAGTACAGACCTGCTTCCAGCCCGGCTTACATTCCTCACAAGCATTCCAATTCCCACAAAAAAGTCCTGGAAATGCGGCGGCAAAGGGAACTGATGGAAGCATAAAACCAAAAGCACATTAGATTCAGACCCCACAGCTTCTTTGCCAGTCACAAAATGCAAGCATTGAATCTCGCATAGGTAACCTGCATTTTGCAACACAGAAGAAAGAAAGACAGACAGACCAGACAGACAGATGGGAAACCAACCAAAAACATAATCCCCAAAAAAAAACCCAGGATTTCGCACAACCTCAACACCGAATGTCAGACAAGGGGGCAAACTGAAAGAAGAAGAGGCAGCAGAAGAAGAAGAATTTGTGACCAAAGAGTGTTTGTTTGTTTACTCTTGTGAAAGGGCTACGAGTACTCTCCTTCATGTCACAAGGAGCGAGCAATGATATTTGTAAATGGTGGTTCAAAAACTCCAAAGTAGCAAGCACTTCAGAGCAGCAACAGCAATTACAACAGGAACAGCAGCAGAGCAGGGAGAGCAGGAGAGGCAAGAGGAGAGCTTGGAGAGAGGAGAGAGTTACAGCAGCAACAATACACATTTCAGAGGAGCAAAGGAAAATTGAGAAATTCTCTTTGTCACTCATCATTTTGGTAACATGGTTTTTTAGAGTTTGGAATTGTGGTCGCAATTTGGAGGAGGGATGACGTCCCCTCCCTTATTTCCTTCCTCTCTCCTTCCCTTGATCTCTACCCAACCCCCCACATTCAAATTTTGCTATGCAAAAAACAGTTTTAGAGATTTTTACTTTGCAGCCTTAAGAGTTTCAATTTGTTCTTATACCCCAGCCCCCCTTCCCACCATCATTGCTCGAATTGGGCTCATTTGAAAATTTTCCACATTTTGTGTTGTTTCAACTCTGGCTCCAGATGATGTATAATCCAATTTGATGATTCATTGCTTCCAACATTTTGATGGAGTGGGTTAGTGTGTGTGTGAGCAAGCTGAGTGCCATTTGATCATTCTTTTTTGATGTTTTGGAAATGCATTTGAGTCCCACACCTGGAGTTGTGCCTGGCTGCATGAAAGTGCATTGGAAATTTTGTGCAGAGGTGAAAAGAGGATTGGCTTTTGGTTTTTTTGCTTCTTGTTTCTGAATGAATAAAGTGCATTGGAAAATTTTGTGCAGGATGGAAGAAAAGATGCTTTTAAAAAGCTTCCTGTGTCTATTTTGAATTCAAATGTTCACGTTAGTTTCTTGAGTATACTACAGCTTCACTATCTCTGCAGAAAGAGATCACTAGCTCACTTCTTGTATATTTCTTGTAAAGAACCATGTTCTCTCAGTTGGATACTGGATTAGCTTCTGGCAGCTTGAGTGCTCTTTTTCAATCTCTCTCTCCGAGTTGGACACTGGATTAAATGCTGGCAACTTGAAACCCCTCTAGATAATGCTGTCAGAAGTAAGACATGACAGACATTAAGGTAAATAGAGTAT
Organism: Sphagnum contortum; assembly: GCA_963920785.1. Lineage (NCBI taxonomy): Eukaryota > Viridiplantae > Streptophyta > Sphagnopsida > Sphagnales > Sphagnaceae > Sphagnum > Sphagnum contortum. The sequence goes on from OY987288.1 coordinate 4,309,160, forward strand.
TGATGTGTTGAACAATGAAGACAGTTTCTAGCTACTACCACCCACTGGGCAGAGTACTGTGAATTATGAGCAGATGTGAGGGCCCCCTTCCCTCCTCCCTTTATTTATGCCAGAAGTATTGGAGGAAACAGAGAGATGAAATCTATATATACAATTAAATATTCCAATACCTGTCTATTTAATGGGCAACTACTGAGGGAGCGAATTCTTTGAATGAAATTAAGTTCATTAAGATTCCAGTGAAGTACACAAACACTCCTATGAAGTAGGTGACAAAAAGGATAGAAGGGTTTTAAATCAGACCATCAAGGAAGGCAGGAGAGTCTGTCTTCTCGTGTAGGCAGTCAGAGTCCTCATGTTTCCTCAATAATGGCCTGTTGAAACTGCTACACCTCCCTCTTGTCACACAACAATGTCTGACTACATGCCCACTCACAACACAGATTAGCTGACAAGCCATGTTACAGACAGTGCATTGGGTCAGGTGAAAAAGGTCATTACCCTTGGAGTTTGATCACAATCATATTAGAATAGGGTCAGGGCATCTACATTATGTACAAAGGTACATAACTAGCAGAATAATAAGCTGGTGGTTGGAATAGGTTTTTAAGTCATGATTGTATCCAATACATGGCCTGGGCACAAGTAACAATTTTCCAATACAGATTCTGAAATAGAAAAAGTCTTACAACACTAGTCAGACTTTAGCTGATCATCACAAATCATGAATGCTATTTTTTCTCTAACAGTTGAACTCAAACTACAAGCCAACTCTCAGAAAAGGTACCCCACTATCCCCTAGAGTTTCAAACCATGTGCTCAAATTGACAACCCTCTAGATTTGCTCATTCTAATTTTTTACCACTCTGGAATCTTGTTTACAGATTCCTGTTGGACAAAGATGTGCTGTGAAAACAGGCCTTGACAAAAGCACAAAACTTAGTCCAGAACTTTCCAATTTGTGCCTCTACAACATGACTAATGTCAAGGTTTTTGTAAATTGAGACAGTGCATTTGCCTTTACTAACCTCATCCCTCAAACCTTTTTTATTTTGGACAAATTACTTCTGATGTTGCTTAATCCTGCAAGAAGATGCTTCCACATCACAGATGCCAAATTGAAAACAATCCAGATCTCGAGATCCATGTGTTGTCCCAGAATCAATCGATTCTCAGCTTGGGAAGTTGACATAACAATTTGTTCAACAAGCTGATTCTAAACAAAGGTGTATATCTCAAGGTTCTGAATGGCATATTGGCACACCAAGATGAAAATCAATGGAATTGTGAGAGGATTTCCTGTTAGAAGAGGAAGCTACAGATGTCACAGTATAAGCTAATAAAAGCATGACTTCAGACTGCATAATTTCCTCTTTCTTAATACTTTCAGCCAGACCTGGCTCAGCAACAATACATATCTACTGTCCTGTGTGCTGGCTGCACAAAACCTAGCCAAGATTCTTTTAGGATTTATCTAGGGGACCTCTTGTACAAACCTGATCCTCTTGTACAAAAGGGGTAGAATTCATGCCACCTTCAGATACAAGGACCTGTACGAGCTCTCAAGTCATGTAATTTCAGGACTGTGATTGCTGTTGGCTTCACATAAGTGAATAGGTTTGCATTAGACACAAAATGTGAAATTCATACATTTTTACAGAAAGAAGTTGGAAGCCAAATGCACCTGTCAGAACCTGAATTATGGACTCTCATTCTGTCTCAGCAAGAACAACCAAGAAGGTAATTACCATATTCAAACATTAATTGCGCTGGCATAATGCTCTTGAAATCCATCTTCTTCACAATTCCTTACTACAAATCCTAGTACTTAACACACTGTATAAAGAGCCTTGGTCTCTGATCTGCATTTCTTTAACCAAATCAAGTAGGTGACTCCATATTACAGACATTTCAATATGCAATGCAGCCACCAGAACAACAAACAATATACTTGAATTTCATGGCAAACAAGAACTCGATGATGCGAACAACATCACATTTACATGAACAATCCACAGATATAATGATCGAGAAACACAAATTGTATGGAAGTCGTACAATCTTGTAAAATGTATCAGCAAATGAATAATTCCTAAATTTTTCTTACAATCGCTAAAGTGCAATCTTTGTCGAGATGCCGGTACTAGGAGAAAGGAGTACCAGAGTCTTCAAACCAAGCAAGATCGCAGACAATGAATTACTTTTCGAGAAAGAAATGAGCGGCACAGTCAAAACATCTGAAGGGCGAACTTGGTTCTTGGTTCTGCACACAATCCGTTGACCAGAAAATAGAGTTTTGAGTTTACGAAAGTTGGCAACAAGCACCATAGGGAAAACAAAAAGAAAACAGAGAAGAGTATCTAGGTACCTGGCAAAACTCCTGGCAAGCTCGACACAAGAAGAAGAGAAACTGGAAAGAAGAATTCCCGTATGTACACGAAACAATAATTCCAGAACAACAATCGTTCCACGAGCCTCATATCAAATTCACGAGAGCTGCAATCCGGAAATCTCAGGCATATGTGCATCGCATTATTAAATTGCTCGCCTGAATGTCTTGCTCCGCAGGCTCGCCGCATTCAGAGTACGCGTAGGGTGCTTCGGCACCCTACGAGCGTACGCGATACGGGAAGATGGGCGTACTCGGATACGGGAGAATACGGGAAAGACGGGAGAACGAGAATACATGTGTGTATTAGCTACGTATCATATGAAAATACCTAAATTGCGATCCTGTACAAAATACGTAGGAGTACAAAAGAATTACGTATATAAATTAGAACTTGGAATCCCTAGGCAGTTTTAGGGTTCCCTCATGTTCCCCATAACAGATGCGAACTTTATTTACCCTTCAGAACATCGGGAACAACCTTGGGAGAAATTCCCTTATTCATAAGTATCCACTACCCCTAACCTTTACCCAAAGTTTGGGAAAGAAGGTGGATGAAACCCAAAGCAAAAGTTCCATCCCTAACCAAGAGTTCCATCCACTATGTTTAGGACAAATTAAAAGATGTATTCCAATCTCATCCACTTGTTTAGTTTTGGGACAGGCAAAAAAGGTGCACTTACTTGGATTTGCCACATATGGAACTACTAAGTATGCATGGGTGAATGTATGGATATCAAACATTATATGCATTGCATCATTTTGATGAGTCATATGTGTAATAATGTCATTCTGATGAGTCATGTGTGATGTCATTTTGTTGAGTCATGTTTATTACATTCATTTGCATGAGTCATGTTTCATGGTCATAACTTTCATGGAAAACATTAAAAAGCTCTTTGAAAGCTCTTGGAAAATACTCAAACGTATAGTAGGCGATTTTTTTTTTCTGGAAAAACATGTTTTTACATTAGAAAGATTTCTTTTCTCAAGTTTTTTTTTCCTGAAAAAAGAAAATTTTCAAAAAAATTAGAAAAATCTTGCCACAAAAATAAATAAATAAATAAATCACTGATTCCAGATGTTCAGTACCCAAATTAAGGAAAAATTCATGACCACTTTTGAAAGAAAATTAAATTTTAATTTCAAAGTTTCAGAAGTTGTATTAGTTGGAGTTGCAATTATAGACACCGCAAAACAAAAGTACCACATTGGATTTAGGATTGGATCCTACAATTTGAATCCTACAAATCCAAAGCTTGATATGACATTGAATTGGTAAGACATGAAGTCAGGAAACTTTATGTCGAGGATGGGACATAGGATATGGATTAGGTGACCAACAAGAGTGCATAGGTTACCATGAAGAGTTGAGGTGGTGACACACCTCGACTATCCACAATGTCATGTACACAAATACATCATGCCTTACTACATTGAACTAGTCTGGATAGAAACAACAATATGAACAAATAAGGAAATCCTAATTAAATTAAGTGAGACTTTATGGAAAAGTAGAGGAGTTTTCTTTATTCACCCCCTTAGCCCATGTGGAAGACCCTGCCCACACTGGCTGGGACTAATGCTTTGCTAATATTGGGACTTTGAGTTGAGACTTCTCATGGTCCTTCCTTGTCCATAACTAGGGTCACCAAGTGGTCAGGTGCAATTGAACCCCATGGTTAATGGTTGTCTTGCAATGAATGTCATAGAAATGGATCACACATATTTGGTGTGTGTGTGTGTCCCATTGCAGTGTGGACACATCCATTACCTGATTGGGATTATTAAAAGGGGTGATGTCAAACATTGCATATGTCATCCCTTTTAGCATCTAACACATAGCAACATGGTGGCTGGCCCTTGAGCATCTTTGCACACGATGCACTTTAACCCGACTAAAATGCAAGCAAAGCATGGATCCATTCTACTATGAACGTGAGGGAAGTGACATGGTGCATAATTATGTGTATGATCTTTTCATATTTGTTTAGATTGTGTCCTTCCAACAAGAGTACCCTTGAGTCCAACATTGCACATATGTGTAAAATATTGCGATAGGCACATCTAAGTCTACCATCACCTCCACCTTGCTTCTAATAAAAGTTGGCAAAACTTGATCTCATCCATACAACAAGAAATATGGGGAGAAGGTAGCAAGACTTGCTTGCTAAATCAATATCCCATCTTTAGCCATGGCAATTGCAAGTCTCAACTATTGTGATGTCCTTTTTTCATTTCACCTTTTTTCCAACAATGGAAATAGAAACAAAATTGTTTGCTAGGTTACCTACTTCATTTTGAATGAATTTGGAAGGCATCATGGGTATTTGCAAGCTAAAGTGGATCAAAAACGACATGATAGGATTAAATAAAAGTACCTTTTATAGTGTATTTTGACTATGATAAAGATGTGACATTGTTGGATGCCTAAATCACATCTATTTTTGTAAAAAATAACCTAGGACAATTGTTGCGATTATATTATATTCATTATTCATCTATATAAATTTCATGTTATGAAATGGCATGAAAACTTGCATTTATGGTTCATCAACATGTAATTAAAACTTGGGTAGAAAATAAATGTTATTTAATGAGAAATTTTTACTTAGCGAGTCCAATATGCATAATTTTGCAAGATGATTTCACTTCCAATGATTTAAATGAAAAATCCCTCCATCAGATATATTTAATCATTTTGATATTTTTTTTACACTCAACAATTATAGTTATTCAATGTGTAGAAATTGAGTCCCTTTCTAATAAATTTGTGTTCTAATTTATCATTGAGGTTTTTGAGCTTGAAAAGGTGTAAAAATAATTGTCCTTGTACATGATTTTATGGACACTTTAATATATAAATGCCTTCATGGCCTTTTGTCCACTACCTATTTGCTAGTAAGTTGATAATATGTGATCTTTTCCCAAAAGTCTACCTAGAAGCCCATGGGATACAAAATCATGGCTCCTACCAACACATTGTAAGATTGTGCCTTTATAACAATTGAATGAAGAGTTTTCCATTACATCAATGGACCACAACTTAACTATCAACTCATTTCCAATGATTCCAATGGCCTTTTTAACATCACCTAAAAATGTGTTTATGGTGCTTGGACAAGCTTCCAATTTGTCCCTTTTATAAGTGTTAGGCCTTTAATGTAACATCCCCTTTATACATCCCTAGAACTCAACAATGGCATCTACCAATGGAGCCATATAGCTTCATTGACTACTAGTCATATTGCCATGATGATTCCATTTATTTGTTGGGTCCATCGCCATCTTGTTGAACAACCATTATAAGATGTAGCCAATGGCACCATTGAGGTCATTATATAGTCACATTCAATTAAGGTTTTAGGGTTTGAGTCACCAACAAGTTTGTTAATAAAGCTCTTCATTGCCATAGTTCCCATTATTTCTAGCAATGTTTGTTGCCTGATTACATTTTGTGTCCATTAGAGATTGTTTGAATAATCAAATTTTGAAGCAAAGTATTGTAGGGTGTTGCATTAATAACAACCATAATTATCGCTTAATGTTGTTAAGTGATGTGAAGATTATTTCTATTGAACTTGTAACCGTGAACACCACCACAAAATGAATATTGGTTTTTTCCAAAAAAATTCAAGAGTTTTGATTTAAATATGGAATTTGCTTTGAATTTGATTGATGTACAATTTCAACTTTAGTTTCTTTGCATTTGAATCCAAAATGTTTATAATGTTTGAACATTGTGTATTTGGTCAATTTGACACAATTTTTTTGCATTTTGTGTTTTGCTTGTTTTTAAATAAATAAAAAATTCATTGTGAGAAAATGGAGTGATTTGCAAATGGCGTTGCAATTGGTTTTTGAGCTGCAATCACCATTTGCAATTCATTGCACCTCAACATATTTCTACAAGTGTGATTGATATGGGATAAATCATATGAGTTGCAATAGATGCAACTACTATATGTGAAATGGTATACATATGCAACTTGTGCAATTTAGTTATAACTATGTAAAAACAACTACTATGCAACTTTAATGTACTAGTTTGCAACTACCATGGTAATGACATGTTAAACATCACTTTTCATCAATCCATCAAAATTTGACATTTGGCATTATAAAGATTTTTGGGTGATTTTTTAAAAAGTATTGATTTTCCCCATTCATTACAATTATTCATTTTATATGGTCTTAGTTGTGACATGTGGTGTAATAAAAAAATTGCCACATGGCATATCGATTGAATTTTGAAAATAAATAAATAAATATTTAAATAGTTATGTAGGTCAATACATAAGCACAAATAGATAGATTGGTACGTCCTACCTACCTACTTAGGTAGGTAGATAAATATAGGTAGGTGGGACCGACCCACATTACAGACCTACTTATTTTACCTAGGTAGTTAAATAAGTAAGTAAGAAAGCAGAAAGGTAGAAAAGTATGTGAGCTAAATAGTGGTTATGTAAATTTTTATTATATATATATTTCTTTCTTTCTTTATTTTTTTATTTGGTTAAATTTTTTTGAGTTCATCCCAAATTGGCACATGTATTTAAATGTGAATGTTTAACACAAAAGAAAATACACCTTGTTTATATAGTTTGTGAAATGGGATTCATGGATAAAACATATGGGTTAAATCTTTTAATTGCACACTAGTTGCAAATCAAATTACAATTTTTTTTTTTAAATTCCACATTTTTAAATGTTGATAATTCATTATCAATTCATTTAGCAAACTAAATGTTTGGATTGGATTAAATTCATATTATTTTTATTAAATTCATGAATTTGAAATAATTAATATGTTATTGAAAGATGAATTCATCAATAAATATTAAGGATTAAATATGAAACATTTTAATTATTAACTTATTAACATTTTAACAACAATCACAAAATAGTGGAAAAATAATATTTCTATAGTGACAACATAGTGACAAAATAATGGCACAATTAATTGTATCAATGGGAATCATACTTGATAATTATTTGTAAATGTCATATTTAATTGGCGATGGAAATTTGTACACATGGCATAATTGTATGTGTCAATATTATACATTAATCGTAATATAGTTGTTGATTGGGTGCTACATTTACACCAATTGCAATGTAGTTGCCACACACAATTAAAGTGCAACTTGCCCAAAAGTCAAACATGATTAATTGTGTTCGTATGTATAATGCGTACTACATTGTATAAATGTCCCATTTGAAATTATGTTGCATTACAATACAACTCCTTGATTTTTTGATGTGGCATTTTATTTATTAATTGCATGTATTTCCATGTTCTAGTTGTAGTCACTACAACAAAAGGTGTCCCTGTACGTTAAGTGATTTCATTAAATTTGAATGAATTCATTGATCTTAGTGAATTCATTAGTCTAGTGAACATGGACTAGTTGGAAAGTATTGAATTAATTGGTCTAATGAATGCTGACTTGTTGGAAAATATTGAATTCATTAGTTTAATGAACAAAGACTAGTGAATTGCACCCACATTTTGTAGTAATGAATGTAGTTTTATATTAGTTGTTTTGGAACTTTAGTTATAGGGTAGTATGGTTCTAATAAACAAGATTTTTCTTAAGGTTTATGTATGTTTGTTATGTTTTATGATGCACCCCCAAGCTCTTGTATAGATTCAAATGTGAGTTTAAGGTGAGAACAGCAGAAGAATAAGGAGTTGGGGCCGCTCCCTGGCTCGCAACACTTTGGGGGTAAAGGGGTGTGTTGGAGCTCCAAGATGAAACTAGGAAGAACGACAAGCAATCAATCACTCACACGGACCTACACAAACCAAACAACAAGTTGGTTAATGCATAGCTGGAACATTTTTGGTGCTACAACAAGCCATGAGCAACCACAGACTCACAAGATTCACCACAACCTGAACTTGGGGGAAGCCACCACCTTGCCCCTTATAGTATACTCTGTGCATGGCCATGGGACCGACATCCAAATGGCATTTTGTCCCAAGATTCTCAAGTGGGAAGCTCGAAATTCCCAAAGTTAAAGCTCCCGCAACTTTGGGGGCCCATAACTTTGTGTGTAGACCTTCGATTGAGATGAGGTCTGAAGTAAAGTTGTAGGGTATGCTACACGCCACCTGCATGCAAGGAAATTGGGGCGATTCTCAACTTTTAGTGGCCAGGAGTCAAAATGCCAGTTTGATTATCGGCCTTTCATTTGGTCATAACTTGTGTTTCAGTTGTCCAAATGGGCCATACAAGCCCATTTCAGACATCTACGTTCGAAGAGCTTTCCAATGATGTAAGTAACTTTTCAATCCAATGAGTTTTGGCCCTTGCAATCACTCTCTTAAAAGCTTCCAAAATGGGAGTTCACTTGGGAGTGTGAAGGTTCATTCCCTCACACTCCCCTACACTCCCAAGAACATGAGATGTGACTCTCGAGCCTCCCTCTTGGTTCGCACCCTTCCAAGCCCTTGCCTTGGTCGTGAGCCCAAGGCTAAGGTTGCAACATCTATTTAAAATTCATTATAAAACAAAAGTCACTAAAATCTATCAAAGTCCACATCCAAGTTGAAATTTGTCTTATTATGATATATTCTCAGACATGAAACATGTCAAATGAAAAACATTGTGATCAGTGTGTGATTCAATGCCCTTACCTTTTAATGGTGATGGCCCATTAGACTTTTTAGGGTTGATTCCTTGTGGATCACATTCTCCTAAGTTCTCAAAAATCCTTCACCTTCTCTTGTAGTTGATGTAATCTCCTAAGTATGTTCCTAGTGGGCTTTCTAATCCTTCACTTCCTCATAATCAATTGCCTTCTAGTTCTTGTGTAGGCCTTTTTCTTGTAGCCACTATGTTTCCATAATCAAGGTATGTTCCAAGTTCTAGTTATAACTTCCATGGTGACTCACCCACATTCTTAGTAAAGGTTGTTGTGTTGAGTAACATACCTTAGATTTGGACATGTTCCCTTCTCCCCCACTTCAAAAGTTTAAAAAGTCATATGATCGCACACAAAAATTTTAGCTTGAGTGGACTACAAAGCTCCCTTGAACTTGCATATGTAAAGCAACTCCAAGGTTGCCATGGAACCACCAAATGATTCACTGACTTGTTTTTAAAGAACAATTCATGCATCTTGTGTTCTAACCCATTTCTTCCCTACATACCTTAAGCTCGTAGAGATGGCCATACTTCATGGTCTAGGAAGTGTAGAGGATGAGTGTTATTTCTAAAGATTAAGCTCTGGACCTACCTGAGATCGCCATATTTCATGGTCTAGGAAGTGTAGAAGATGAGTGTTATTTCTAAAGATTAAGCTCTGGACCTACCTGAGATCGCCATACTTCATGGTCTAGGAAGTGTAGAGGATGAGTGTTATTTCTAAAGATTAAGCTCTGGATCTACCTGAGATTGCCATACTTCATGGTCTAGGAAGTGTAGAGGATGAGTGTTATTTCTAAAGATTAAGCTCTGGACCTACCTCTTGTGATCGGCATGTATAGCTAGAAGTTCTACACATTAGAGAGTTCTTCATATATTGTCACATTTTATACATGGATGGGAACAACAAACTGTTATGGTGTTCTTGTGTACATAAATTTTGTGTAAACATGTTTCGTGCAGAGTGGCTGAATTGCTGGTTTTATGATTGGAGGCTATGATCTTTGCATTTTTGGAAGTTATTCTATGAGCTTTGCTATTATTTGCACTCTGTTTCCATTTCTTTCGTAGGCCTAATGAAATTGGTGCATTTGAAGGTATGTCCTTTCCTATGGATTTGGACATTTTTATTGAGCGAGAGCAAGGCCCTTCTTGAACTACATCATAGCCTGAAGTCTGTTTTTAAATTTTGGTTGTAGCCATTAATGGAATGTCTCTATTTCCCTTTTGATTGCCACTACACTTGCCTTGCAACATACTCAATTTCACCACTTTCCTGCACTGTTGAGCAGAAGATGGCCAGCTCCTTTACCTTTACCAAACATTAAAAAAATATTGCCACTTGGAGGACTCCAGAGTGCACAACTCCTGCCCAAAAAATTTAATGTAGGCACTTTCTCAACAACAAAAAAAAGTGGCTGGCAACAACATCCTCAAACAGAAGTGAAGAACCAACCTGATATAAATTGATGTAGGTTTTACTCCACAGCTGGATGCTGAAACAGAATAAAAATTGTTCAAGGAGCCCTACCTCACTAGTCAAAAAAAGAGAGAAGAAACTACTAGTCTGCAACTACTAAATACTCTATCCTACAGACATCTGTGCTTGACACTTTGGGTTCCATAGAAACCCAAGAAAGAAAGAAAAAAGGTGGGGAAGGTGAAAAACAGTCTCCTTTGCAGCAAAATCAATCCAAGGAAAAAGCTTATACTGAATTGTCAGATGCAATTGTCTATGACCTTCAACTATATTTATGTTTGTATAGAGTTGGGCACAATGTACTTGGGTGTCAGAGATAAATTTCACAATCTAGTCCACATCCTCATCATTCACAAACTTTCCTGTTCCAGGGTTGATGGCCGCAACTAGGAAGAACGCAACATTGAAGAGGATGAGAGGTTCAATCTCTGTAATGGGCACACCGGTTTCAAGGTTGAGCTGTGCAAGAGTTCCTTTTCCTGTGATGATCTCTCCAATGATAGAGAAGGCGATTCCCAGCTGAGCCAAGCGTCCAACAAACAACTCATTTGCTTTTGTGAAGCCGAATGTAGGACCTGCAATTGTTGAGGAGTCACATGAAAAATGTTCACAAAGCTCAGACTCCAGATGTTGGAAATTGATTGAAAGTGTGATAGATTAGCAGTGGGAATAGATAGATTACATGTTCATCATAAGGATAAAGATTGATTGTGTGCACAGTCTTATTGTATCCTCAACTTGAAGGTTATTACCAGAATCAGACATTGGAGTCAAGCAATGTGAATTTCCACAACAAAAACTCACAAAATTCTGAGTCCCTACAACTTGAATGAGTGACAAATTCACCAAGCAACCCAACAGTTTACAGTTTCAAGGTTACTAGTACATCAAACAAGCAACCTATTGGCATTTGACTCTAGACAATCACAAGTTTCTTTATGATATTATCTACTAGTATTCTTATGATAATGCAACCACCACACATAAATTTGCTTACCCTTCTCATTCAGGCCAAGAGCAGACTTGACACCCTTCCCAGGAGCAATGACAGCTCTGTCCAGTCCTGTTGAAGGTGCAGCATCGACGAATTTTCCCCGATCTCCCAGGGCTCCAATAGCACCAAGAAGGGTGAAAAGGATGAAGAAGAGCAAAAGGGGCTCAGTTTCAGTCAGTGGAATGCCGGTTTCGATATCAAACTGGGCAAGTGTGCCCTTTCCTGTGAGAGCTTCGCCCAGAATGGATGCCTGTGCAAATCAAAACCAGGAGTTAAAAAGCTAAACTCTGCACAAATTCTGCAAAGGGAAAGCTGCAGGGAAGAACTGCCATGACCAGGCCAGAGTGCATCGACAGGAAAACGCTGTACGGACTGTGCCAAAATGGGAAAGGTGTGACTCTGGAAGTAAAAACGAACACACATACCGCAAATCCGAACATGGCAACTCGGCCGACGAATAGCTCGTTCGCCTTAGTGAATCCGATTCCTCCGGAAGTACCAAAAATTCCGTCCTCGGTTTTCTCCTTCACTACCTGCATTTAGGTCCAAAAGTTATGCTTCCTTGAACCGCTTTGGATGAGGGAACGACCTGAGCTCTGAAAGGGGATGATATCGAGGAATAAAGTCCTAAACGCAGTCGGACCAATGAACATGTATGCAGGAGAAGAGGTCAGCTTATAGCGCAGAAACACGACAACCTGAAGAAAAACTTGGCGGCAGCAATGACTACTGAAAGACCTGATCTAGATCAATACACTAATAAAGCCATGAAACCTCTGTATATCTCTGTATGTGTTTTTCCATCTTGCAACTATGATGGAAACTAAAACAAGCTTGATGCATGACCAGCTCCTGAAAACATGCTCGACGAACGCAACATATGCGGAATGGAAATCAGAAAGTTTCGCAGCAAAAGAAAAACCAGAAATGCTACACAAGCTAAGAAGGGCTTACCTTTCCGCTGGTGGTCTTGGGCTTAGCAGCAGGCTTAGACCCGAACAACGCAAAAGTCTTGCCGGCACTCGACGACAGTCTCATGCTCCCAGTCGCAATTGTCGAAGGTGAGGAGGAAAGAAACAGCGACGAAACATGTTTCACAGACGTCAGATGATTCCGACTACGATCGCCGGCAATGCCAGTGCCGCTCAACGCAGCGACACCGCGACAAATGAGAGCTGCTTGTGCCATACTTACCACGTACTCGTTTGATCACGCACGCACGCTCACAAACAAAGTATTCAGACTAGGGCAGGCGACGCAGAAACACGAAAGAAGCTCTTCGAGACAACGAGAAGACTTGGAAGTTATGGCGTCGCAGCGACGACGAGGAGACGACAAGAAACAAACAACAACAATAACAACAACAAGAGTCGCTGACAATGTAACTCCGTTTCACTCTCTTTAGAGCAATGAGGCGTTGCAAAGTGGAAAAGAAAGCATTCCGAAGACAGTGGCGTAGAACCATTCGCTATAAAGCATCCATTCTATCCTTTCCCGCCACACCTCCGTCTCCTCAGCTTCGCGTGCTTCGTGCTCCTACCACATCTGATTGTACGGAGTACTCGCCCTCGACAAACCTGTCTATCAGGCTCGTCTCCGCTTGACGAACCTGTTTATCAGGCTCCTGTTTTATTAGGCTCGTTTCTATGTATATCCCATGTAGGTAGCTAGTTGTACCAGGCTCATCTAGCTTGACGAACCTGTATGCACGAACCCGTTTATCAGGCTCGTATCTGTCGTCGAACCTGAATCCACGGACCGAACAGTTCATCAGGCTCGTCGATCTCGACGAACCTGAATGACTGAGGCCTGAAACCCTCGAACCTGTTCTGCGGATGCACCAACCCATTTTCTCTTGGGTGAGTGAGAGTAACTTAGTGGGTACATCCCATCGGTGCGGCTATGACATGCACGACTTGGCCTCATCGAAGCCGCAGATCCAGGGTGCTTGAGAGACGGATACTTGGCCTCATCGCGGCCACAGGTGTTCTTTTGCGGGATCATCGTACACGAATCTCATTTGACCGTAAGTTAGGCCCTTTTGTAACTTGGGAGAGGAGATTTGAATTCTTCCTTCCCTTATTTATTTATTTATTTATTTATTTTATTTATAGATTTGAATGTTGCTGCAAATATCACCCAGGTGCATAAATTTGAATCATGAAAAAAAAAAGGTCTGGTGGAGAGACTGACTACCCAATGAATGAAGGAACTAATTTTCACTGCTCCTGGAATTGGAGGAAGGTTCACCAAAGCTGCATTCACACATGGGGGTAAGTTGGATGTTGAGTCAGTGTTATGAATGGTAGATTTAAGATGCATTCACACCTAATGTTAAGTCAGTGGTAAGTGAAAATCTAGGTGGCAGCCAATGTTAAATGGACTATTGTTTAATATTAAGTGAATGTTAACTTAACATAAAATCTTCATGGTAAATACATTTAGGTCCTGAATGACTAGCTTGATGTTAGGGGACTTAATATTAGAGTCCTTAACACCAAGTGTGAATGCACCTTCATTGTGGGATTCACATATGCAATGTTAGGTCACACCATATTTGATGTGTCATCCTATGTGGGAATGAGTGTTAAAGTGGGTGTTAAGTAGTGTTAGGAAAATGGTAAGTTGCCATCAAATCTTCCAAAAACTTACATATTATTTCACAAATCAGTGTTAGGTAATGGCCCCAAAATGGACCAAATAACTCAATGCTAGCTATCTGTCAAGTTCTCAACCTATTCCCTTCTTTGTTCCCTCCACGTTCCCATCCACTCAAACACCAATACCCCCTTTCCCTCTCATTTGTTGCCAAGGACAAATGCCATTGTTCAAGAAATTGATGTTGCACAAGAAACTCTTGTTGCTTTGATTTTGAAGCCATGGACATCTAAGGGACCACCATCTCGAGCACCTTTGAAGAAGAATCTGAAAAATGCAAAAACATCCAAACCCTCGAATCTGCTTCAATGTCTTCATCTCCAAGCCTTTTTGTTCTTCAAACCCTAGCTACAATTTTTTGATGAAGAAATCCTACAAAAGCATACCACCAAAATCTGCGACAAATTTGTAAAGACGCAACAATGCTTCTTGTTCAATTTTTTGGGAAGAAAAATATATATTAAAAAAAATAGACTACTAGTGTAATAATCGTACTTTAATTTGCAGTTGTCATGTTTGTGGTGTATCTCCCCATGATAAAGTAACAAGCCAACCAAGAAAAAAAAGGAAGGAAAAGGAAAGAAGGCCCAAAGTGCAGAATCTGTGGAGTTGCAATCCAGGAGACCAAGGAAGCCTAATTGGGAACATGCAAAAGTTCTTGCTCTCATCGAAGCCAAGAAGAAAGAACACCTCACTTACCTAGATAGGGTTAATGGACAAGATCAATTTGAGACTGTTCTGAGCAAGTGGAAAAAATCTCAGAATTTGTCATGAATGTTGGACACTCACTTCACTTGAGGAATGGCCCAGCATGTAAAAACAGGTGGGGCTCCTTGTTTGGAGACTTCAAAAACATTTATGATTATATGGCAAGTACTGGATACAACGAAGATTATAGATTTCACTATGAATACACTCTAATACATTTTTTGTTATGTGTAGGTTGTTTGGCAATTTTCTTTCTAGTTTGCTTTCCCTCCAACCATGTGTTATAGATGTGGTGGATTCGAAATAATTTAAGCAAATTCATTGTAGCTCATTCTAAGCCAATAGATGATTAAAATATTCAAAATTTAGGCGACCTAATGCTATGTGTCAAATCATCTTGTGATTTGATGGGAACATTGATAACACCTTGAACTTCTAATGTTGACATTTGATTTGAACACAAAGTTTGTTTCAAGTCAATAAAACCCCTTGCATTTCACCTTAGTTCCTTTGGAAACATCTAGTTTTGGTTTTCATGTCTTTAATAAAATAAATCAATTATATAGCTTGAATATGAAATTATTGCTCCAATATTAGACATTAAATTATTGTTATGGCCATTTTGTAATATCTCGGGTTTGGAAACAAAATGGATAATAGGAATAGAAAATGAAAATACACTTTTGTAATTTTATGGTGATAAATAATTGCTAGAAGACAATTTTACAAATGGCACTACAAATAGACTACCAAATTCTAATGTAGATTTAAACTAGAATTGGTAGTAAACTAGAACAATTAAGCATTCAAACTTTCAAAGCAAATACAACTTCAAAAGAAGCAAATCAAAAAAATTGTAGTGGAAAAGATAATTACAAGAAAAACAACAATTTGTATAGCTTTAGCATAAAATATTTCACAAGAAAATAAATATGCTTTCCCGAGCATGCCCAAGCTCAACTCAAGTACATCCAAGTAGTAGTCACTAATAGAAATATTATCATATGCAACTAGTCATTTTGCAACTTGTGTGCAATTAACCTGCAACTAATGTTGTACAAAATGAATGTGTGCTATAAAAATAATGGCTTAAGCTATTACATATTAGGTATACTAAATTTACTTAATATATCCAATATTTTATTTAGGCTAATACCCATTAGTGCTAGTAGGCTACACTACCTAACCTACCCTACCCTACTGGATACAATATTAATTCTATTGATGATGATTCATCGAAGCTAGTTTAGGTAGGATAACTTTAGGTTCCTCAAGTCATCATGCATTAGAAAATTGTTGAATTAGAATTGAATTTAGATTTAATCAAACTAAATTCATGTTTCTAAACAAAAACATTGAATGGATTTCAATTTATATAAGAAGGAATTAATGTCTTTCACTTCAACATTTAAATTTTTTTTCCTACACAATGATATTAGTCATTTCCTTGTTTTCCAATGTTTTTAATCTCGGTGCAAATAAGGAGGGTTTATTGCATGTTACACATCACATCATATCATCAAACAACGTTGCACAATTTGTGAGCTAGAAAGATTGAAGGGGGTCCAAATGTGTTGGAATTACTTCGCATCTGGTCATTGCAAGGGCAAAGTTGATGGTGAAGGTGTGTTCTTGAAACCCGAGATTTGGAAGGAACAAATTTCTAGTCTTTATAGGTCATTTGCAAACCTTTACAAGTATGTAGCTAGTCTTAAGTTGCATTTCACAACAACACCTTCATAGTGCTTTGAAAGGAGTCCTTTGTCGGTCCTTTTATGGGAGAAATTATTTGCAAAATGTTCCTTTGACACATATTTAGATGCTTGAAATGTATAATCCTTATATATGCAAGTATGACATATGAAGTTCACCTTGTTCATCAAAGGAACGTCAACAAGCTATTTTGGGAAATCCTTCTATCTAATGTGGATAGGACTCACACGTATGGATGCTCCACAATGGTTGGAAGTTGAAGTGTGCATCAAGTCCATTAATCTCCTTAAAACTTTTTGTTCAAGTTTATAAATATTTTTTCATTATTCTTATAATTATCTTATCTATTAAAATTAATATTGATTGTTAATGTAATTTCATTCAATGTGCCTAGGTCAAGAGTGTACCTAGTTAAGATTGCACACTTTTGTGATTTTGACATCTGTCATATTTTTGTGACATCTAAAATAACACAATTAACATTGGGGAATGCCATCAGGTGGCACATGTTCCATCTTGGTATATTGTTCAACTTGATCTCTTTGACAAACCTACAACTTGATAATCCATGTTGGAAATAGAAGAAGATACATAATATGGACTTGCAAAAAAGGCTATTGTTAGTGCAATTGAAGTCGGTGACAACATTATTATCCCATGCAAAAATAATTTTGGTTTTTGTTTTTTGATAAAACAAAACATGTGGTGACAAAAACTTTCACCGATGCCTACAAAAATACCTATTACGAAAGAGATTCTGTCATTCGAAGGCACTACTATGATTTGTTGCGACTAAGGAGTTGGATTTATTACTTCAATGATGGCACTACTCCTGCTTATGTCTACTCACACATAATATATGCATCAAAGTTTGTCATGCCACCAACCTCGCATAGTGTGAAAGGAAATCATCCAACATATGAACTACCTAATGAAACTCTTCAATTGATTAATGAAACATTTGAAGACTGTCAGACCATGGATGATGATGCATAGTTTAGGGTTATGTGCTTTCAAGTGTAAATAATATGGCAAGGATGTGGATTAGTTTACTTGTTGTTGGTGGAATATGTGTGTTAAAGTTGTCACTTACAATTCGCATTTTGATGTGCTTGATAGACTTGCTACCATTTACAGTTCACATTTTGATGTGTTTGACAAACTTGGTACCATTTATAGTTGCATTTTGATGTGTTTGACAAACCTATTGCCATTTATAGTTCACATTTTGAGGCCTTACATTCATAGTTATATTTATCTAGGCCTTTATTTCCCAACTTGTTTATTATATTGGGAATGTACATGAATGTTGGGAAGTGTAATTTTCCTTGGTTGTCATCTTTGGTATTTTCTTACCAATTTGTATATTAAGAAGGTTGAAGCACCTTGTTCATTTCATGAGGTGGTCATATATCCATGCAAATGGATTTATAACCATTCATAATAAGAGCATGAACTCATTTGTTCTAGCAAAATGAACTATGCATTTGGACTTGACTTCCTTTTCGGGCATTATAGTCTTTAAATATATATATATTTCTATATTTTAAACATTGCACATTCTTATAAATCAAGCACTACAATTCATTTTTTAAAAGTAGGACAATCCTTCTAAAACATTATGTAGTCATTTTATATCATCGAAGTCCATCTCAAGTACTCTAGTCCTTTGTAAACACTATAATATAACATGTGTCAAGCATTGCATAATAGTCTAGGGTCAATAGTTGTGATGTCTACCTACACTGAAGTTTTTTAACCCATTAATGCTTCAATTTAGTAATGACATTCTCCCCAAAATCAAGGGTTGGAGTGATGAATATGGAACCCTAAACCCTAACATTCATAGTTAATTTAAACAATCACAAAAAAACAAGTAGCAAGAGACCTTCATATGTAGTTGCAAATATGTAGCTACACAAACTTAATTGGTACATTGTAGCACAAGAAATGCATATGGTTGCTCTTTTATATACATATCCAAGGTAAACTACTAATAAGACAAGGGTTACAAAAATGGGTTAAAATCAATGGGCACAAAACAAACAATAAGATTACTTATGCATAGTTCCAACACAAGTTATGAAACATGTGTAGTCCTACAAATCCTAGTTGTACACTCAAAATTGGCCAATAAAAACACATTTCACAAGTGTATATGTACTTATGTTGACGCGCCCCCAAGTTCCTTATTAGACCCAAAGAGGGTCCAACTATGTTAAAATGCGAAAGTAGTTGGAACTTGGTGCCGTTCCCAGCTTCCAGCACTAAAGGGGGTGAGAGGGGTGTGCTGAAAGCTCCGGGATTAGACTAGGAAGAGGGACAACTTAGTTAGCTACTCGTTCCTGCAACAAAAACCAACCACAAGTTGGTTAGTCTTCATTCTGGATCAACCTTGGTGTTGGGAAAAGCCACGGGCAACACGGACTCATTTGACTCACCACGGCCCGAACTCGAGGAAGCCACCACCTTCCCCCATATAGTATTCTATGCGTTTGCCCATGGGACCTACATCCGAATGGTTTTTTTGTCCCGAGACTCCCAAGGAGGAGTCCCGAAACTGTCCGAGTTTAGACTTCCGAAACTTTGAGAGCTCATAACTCCCAGCTCAGACCTCCAATTGGGATGAGGTCTAAATCAAAGTTGTACCTCTCCTCAAGAGCTTTTCAATGGTGTGTTGCACTCCACCTGCACACACCGGGATCAGGTCGATTCCCGACTTTTAGTGGTTGGGAGTCAAATTGGCAATTTGACTCCTGGCCCTTCTTTCGACCATAACTTGTGATTCAAATGTCCAAATGGCTCATGCGAGGCCATTTTGGACATCTACACTTCAATACCTTTCAAATGGTATAAAAAGAACCTCAATTTAAGGTGTTTTGACCCCTACAATCAAGCTTTGAGGTTTCGGGAGTCCCGGAGGATTCCAAGTTCCCACTTTTGGGAATGTGAGTTTCATCCTCACACTTGCCTCAAAGTGGGGTTGCAACATATGTAGTAGGTGCGTTTCCATGTACTCAAAATTGACCCAAAATAACACATTCTCAACCTTTTGCAAAACTACCACGAGTCTATAAACCTTTGATAGGGACATTAGCACATGTTTTATTTTGTGTTTAGTATCCTTACTTTCTTTGGCATTAGTAGCCTTGCTTTCTTTCTATTCATCATGCACCTTTTCAACCAAATTTTCATTAAAAAAATTGAATAATGGTACACCATCTGACCCATCATCAAAATATGTTTCAATATCTGACTTTCATTCATGTAAGGGCAAATTTTTCATCTTCTTGGTTGGCTTACCATCCTACATGGGCCCATACATCTTCCTAACAAATGGTGGAGGACTTCTCTTACCCAAAGGCATTTTTTTTATTGTTTGGGGCTTTATGTCGTGACGTGTAATGTCATGACGTACGGTGTTGTAAGGGTGTAAATCCATAGGAAACTCTACTAAACAAAAAGACTAAAACTAGTCAAAGGTAAAAACTAATCAACCAAAAAGAGATGCACGCACATATATATAATGCACAAAAGGAGGCTGAGATGAAATTCTCATGTATCTCCCCCCTAGACCTGAGCCGAGAAAAGTGTGGCATGGTCTGAGTAGAAATCAAGGTGTTGCAGGAGAACATGATGAACAATACCAAATGTCGACAGGAACTTGAGTGAGTTCTAGTTTGAGGCAAAAAAGATGGTATCCACCATTATAATTATCGCAAAGCAACATTTGATCAACATCGTCTATCCTCTGACATACTTGACATGGATAATAAAGTGGAGGAATCCATGTCAACATGATGATGGTAGGATCCAAGTTTGGCAAGTGGCAAGGCGCACAATTTTTGGAATGATTTCGAATTATGCGTCTGTCAACTCCTTGTAACTCTAACACACCTGAAGCCTTGATCGCCTTAATCCTCAAAATAATGTGACTAGAAGAAATGTCTAAAATATCATTAGGTTCCCATTGGAAATACATAAAATCACCAACATCAAATTGTCTCACCTTAGGTTTGTAACTACCACCTCGTGTGTGTGCATACCGAAAGATGTCTCGATGTTGTGCAATGGAAAGTTTTCCATGGCCATGGGCATAACCTTCCTGAATAGAGCAGCCCTTTCTATGATGACCTTAACCCAAGTGGCTGGTGAGTCCAAGTCCACAACCTGGTCCATTTGAGCAACAATGGAAGAGGGTGGAATGGAATGTCTCCCAAAAATTAAAAAATAAGGAGAGAAATGAAACAAAGAGGCGTGTTTGGACATCCTATAACCCATGGCAATGTAAGGTAGGGCCAAGTTTCAATCCTCTTTGTTCTTAGTGAGGCAAATCTTTTGAAATCCCTTCTTACATGTCTAAACCATCCTCTCTACAATGCCATAAACTTGGGGATGATCTTTTGAAGTCCGGCAATGGTTAATGAGAGCATGGTCAAGTAGGTCTTGGAATTTTCCTCTAAATTCTGATCCTTGATCAATAAGGCACTCAACATAAGCCTCAAACCTACTTAGGACATGTTGTAAGAAAACCTGGTTGGTGTTGTGTGATGACTTGTCTGGCAACGCAACAAGCTTGACCCGCTTTGAAAATGCTTAATCATAATCATGATGTAAACATTACCCCTAGAGGCTTGTGGTAACTTTCCAGTTAAATCATATGACCAACGATAGGGAGTGGGGAAAGCATGAATTGTCGAGAGGAGAAGGAAGTTCTCAGTCTATCACATTGTTCACACTCAACAATGATGTTTCATACATACCTCTCCAATGGTAATGAAGAGCGAGAAGGCTATAAGTACGCTTAACTCCAAAATGTCCAAGCTCCAAGTGTAGCTTCTAAATAAGACCAGGTCATTCATGTGGTGGAGGAACCATTCTGTCGCCTTGTGGTAAGCATCAGACGAGGTGATTATCCCTCCATGAATAGCATTTTGATCATTGTTGTATGTGATCCCAATGACTTGATGTAATTTGGAGAAGGTATTCCCCATGTTGAAAAAACCTCAAAATGTCCAAGTCTTCCCATATATCCACAATGGGATGATCAATTAGATTACATTGCAGTAATGCAAAATAAAGTAAATGCATAAGATACATGTACTAATAAAAGCTGGTTGAAGTCTTGCTTGACTTTTAAAAAATCTTCAGAAGTAATGAAAGGTCTCCTCGACATGGTATCCACGTTCTGATGTGTAATATTAAGTCGGTGAATAACCTTGAACTCATACTCCTGAAGTATAAGCACCCAACAAGCTAACTTACCAGTAAGTTTGTCGTTGGTCATCAACCACTTGATAGGCTGGTGGTCAGTATACAAAGTGAAATTGGTGCCATAAAGATAGGGCCTGAAATGTATGATGACCCATACAACAACAAAACATTCCCCCTCATATGAAGAATAATTATTCTCAACCTTGTTATTACTTCGGGATGCATAGGCGATAATATATTCCTTGCCTTCCTTATCAAGTTGGCCAAGAATAACACCAATACCAAAAGCATTCCAATTAATGTGTAGAATGAAAACCTTGCTGAAATCATGTCTTCTCAAAATGGGGAACTCTGAAAGCTTTTCCTTGAATGTGTTAAAAGTTTCCTAAGCCTCTTCACTCCATGTCCAGACAACATCCTTTTTTAATAATGCATAGAGAGGATGAACGATAGTACTAAATTCTTGGACATAAATCTTGTAGTAATTACATAGTCCAATGAAGCTCCTTAAAATGTGAACATCAATAGGATTGGGCATTTCTGAAATGGATACTACTTTGGCCCAATGAGCCATAAAATCATTTAGCAAAATTTTGTGTCCAAGGTAGACTACTGAGGTGACAACAAACTCACACTTTTTAAGATGGATTTTCGTATTGATTTCATGGAGCCTCTTGAATAACTCTTCAATATGAACTAAGTGTTGCATGAGTCCCTTGTTATGCACTAGGATGTCATCTATGTAGCATTTTAGGAAATTTTCCCCTTCGAAAACCTGGTCCATGACTCACTGAAAAAAGACAGGTTCATTATTCAATCCAAAAGGCATCATAAGCCATTCCCACAACTTGTTGCTTCCATGGAATGTTGTTTTCTTGCGATCCTTTGCAGTGAGCACAATCTAGTTGAAGCCTTGCTTCAAATCCATAATTGTGAAAATGTTTGAGTCTCCAATGTTATCAAACAGTTCTTCAGGGATGGGCATGGGGTATTTGTCTTGAGGTGTAACTAAGTTTAAAGGCCTATAGTCCCCCCACATCCTTTTTTTAGTCCATAATCTAATTGAATCCTTCTTTGCTTACATTATTGTAGCGGCTACGAAATCAAAATTTGATGGTTGAATGAGACCAGTCTCATGGAGCTTTTTACATCTTTCATCTACTAGTTCCCACTCATGCTTGTTAAACCTATGTTTACTTCGATAGACGAGTGTCTCATTTGTAAGGTCTATAAAGAATTGCATGGTCTTACACTTATCTAAGTCTTTCATTGAGAATGCAAACACATTCTCATACTTAATTAACAAGTCTATGACCTGGTCTCTCTCCTTCTTAGTGAGCTAGTTCCCCATAACGAAAGGGTAGTTGGAAACACATGGAATGGAGTTGGAAAGTGTGTTTGAACAACTTGGTGTATTGGGTTCTCCATTATCCAACTGTGCAGATTCGTAGAAGGTTGTAATTGTTTCTCCAGAAGCTTATGTACTTCTAGGTGTAGCAAAAACAACTTGATTAAAATTACATGGTACCTCCCCCCCCCCCCCAAACACTAAGAGTGAAGTGTAGAGTGTTGAAGATAGGCAAGTGTATTTGGTCGGGGTGCCATGTAGTCGCATTGCCAGAACTACAAATTGATTGAATCAATGCTAGTGTTGTGTACATCTAAAAAAATACACAGGTTACCAATAACCATCTAAGGGAGTTTAGGTCCATGCCTCTCCCCAATAGAACGTTATGTTCCAATCTAGTCACCTTGGTGTAACTAGTAATGTCAGTTTGGAACCCCATAGCCATTTCTCTTTCTTCTAGGTTTGGTTCATCCCAAGTGGCCGAAGCATGACAATACACCAGGCCTAGTCCATCTCCATGAAAGGCGTGTGCTCCTAGGAAGGAAACAAAGGTGGGCCAAACACCTTTTGGTTTTCCTATTATATTTGCAGGAAACGAAGGAGGTTTTTTTTGCCTTGCAACTAGTTGGTAGGAGCTCTAATCATTCAATATGTGAGAAACCTATAAGTTGGGGTCTCTGCTGGTGTATCTTAGAGCCAACTGTAAAATTCAAAATGGTGCAAGGTTGGTCCACCAATTGCACAATTGGTGTGCATAGGAACCGCATTGTGCTGCATCGAGTAAGAGTGGCTCCCCAAGGTAATGCCTAACCAACGTGTAATGTTCTTAGACTTTCTCCTTTTGGTTAAGTTGAAAAGGGTTCTTCTCAATTACATAACCAAACGTAAGAGAAATGCATTGAACTCAAGGGATCAATTGTACCATGTCCATAAACAGACTCGATCTTATGTCACTCAAGCCTTCTCCAAATCCAGCCATTGAAAATCCTTGACACTCCCAACCTAAAATGATGAGGTCTATGGGGCGAAGCAATTCCATATGCTTCTTTTAAATTAGTTGTATGTTAGAAGGCAAGAAAGTGAAATTAGCCTTCCATGTGGTGGTTACAAATTGTTGTGGAAATTTGGTTGTGAGCTCCATCATTCTCGATGTCACCACTTGCCTTACAATAAGATCAATGTCTATGTAGACATACTTGCAAACCGCCACCCCTGACTGTTGCAAGGCTTCGAGACTTGTACCAATACCACCAAAGAACTCTGGTAATGTAATTTTTTCCTTAGGTGGTGTCTAGCCTGGTGGTCAACTGACAAAATACTGGTTTAATCGGTTTGCCATGGCTATCCATGTTCTCAAAACTAGACAAAGCTTTGACCAAGGGCTTGTGGGTTACTTTGAACCTTTGTAAAACCTCTGGTCCGTGTTGAATGTCAATAGGAACCACCTTCAAGCTTTCAATAGCTTGGGCATAAATTGTCTCGTCTTCATCTCCCTCTATCCACTCGTGGTTAATGGTGTGTGCTTCTTTGAGCATACAATGGTGAGCCATAGGACTATGGTTCCCATGTAAATTTAGGGGTATGTATCCCAGGTGGTGGCCATTAGTTTCCCAATCCATTCGGTAGTACACATGTTCGAACCAATTGTTAATTATGAAACCTAATGGAAACATGGCCTTTTGCCCAATGAGCACGTCATAATTGGTGGCATTCATGACTAAACATCTAACTTGTAAGCAAAGCTCCTGATCTATACCTTCATTGAAATTAAGTGTAATCAAATTCGAACTCTCCCCAAATACCTCCTTTATGCTCCCACTAATAGTGCGAGTTTGCCACATAGATTTCCGTAGTTTAGAGTCAAGCATGCCCATCTTTTGGGTGAATTGAATTCCAAGAATCACTGGTTGGGCACCTATATCAAGAAATAACACTTTGGGTGTATGTCCTCCCACTTGGATTGCTGATTCAGTATTGTCGACAATGGCAACTCCAATGGCAATGGAAGTTCTCTCACTAGGCACCACCTTTGGAAATGAATGAAAGATTTTGTGAAAATAATGATTATCCACAACGCCTTTGTTGAATAACAAATCCACATATGAGGTGTTCTTAACTTCCTTCTGATATGTGAATGTATAATCAAAGGTAGGAGAGCCCACTAGTTTAGTCATGTTAAAACTAGTGACCAGATCACGAATGCCATCTGCAATAGGTGAGCCAATTGAATGTCTCTCCAAGGTGTTAGATGGGAGCCTTATAACATGTAGATCTGAGATTGGTAGAGGGCATGATGTAGTGTTCAGGGTATCCTTTAGTACTATAATTATGTCCCTGGTGCTTAACTTCAAATATTGAAAACAAAACAACGATGTACTCACAAGCTTTTGAGCCGCTTCATGCATTTGAAGTTAGCATTCCATAAGTTGATTAGTGGAAAATTGTGTGTTTTCTTGATGTACATGTACTCCTGGGACACGATAATTTGATGCCCTAACAATTTGTGGTGTAATAATCTCCTCCCCCCTTGCTAACAAGGTGCATTCCTCTTATGTGTTGAGAGGTCAAAAAGATTGTGGCATGACTGTTCGAGCTCCTCTAGCCCTAGTAATAAGACTTGAACTAGATGCGAGTTCATCCGTTTGAATTACCTGCCTCGTGGAAGAGACTTTAGGTGCCACACTAACCTCTTGTGCGACGAAGTAGGAAGGGCAAAAAGAAGTAGCAAATTTTGGTGTAAGACTAGAATTATGTGTATTGGAAAACACATACTCCCCAACCATGGCATCGTGTGAAAGGCCATAGAACGACCTAAGAGGTCCCTCCCATGATCTTGAACCCTGCATAGGTTAGGCATGACTAATTGGTTGGGAAGACTTGTTTTTTAGATCAACAAGTTGGACCCTTAATGATTCAAGTTCATTTTGTAAAGTTTGAACTTGAATGGCATGGGCTTGAAGCAGCCCCCTTTTGTCAGAATTGTGCTCCTTCTTCTTAACATTTTTACTAAAATTACCCTTTGTGGGAAAAGCTTGAATGGAAGGTTGAGGTGCCTTGGCTTTTGGTTGAGGGGCAATGGAAGATGCTGGTAGATTTTGCCATGGTAATCGCAAATGTTTCCGTTCCGTGAACTTGGTAAAATAAACAACTTCCTAATGTCCTTCTTTCCCATAATAATCACAAAAGAAATCCTTAGAAGGAATGTTGCATTCACTAGCTTTGTGGGCAGGATTGCCACAGTAGTTGCAAGAAGGTAGGATGGGTGTAGCCGAGTGCATCACTTTAGCCTTTAAAGAAGAATGTGATGATCTGGTTGGCATAACTAGTGAAGGCTGAAGTTTTGAACATGATGGAAGCCTCATAGTACTAGCCTCATAGTGTGCATGAACCAGTTCCAGTTTTTCAGAAACGTTGTACACATCCATAAAATGTACGAATTTTTAAATTCTACAAAAACCCGTTGCAAAACTTACGCATGGAGTGTCAGAGTACCTTCCAACAAACAAAGATACCAATGAGCAACTTCCAAGTCTGTGATGCTTTGGGTATTTTCTTTGAGCTTGAGAAGCCTCTTGTAGAACATCTTGAGGGTTTCATCCTTCTGCCGAGAGAAGATGGCAAGTTGTAGAATTTTCTCAAAATTCTTGACCGAAAATTCTAGCTCAAGAACTCGAAAGAATTCCCCCACTGGATCAACAAAAGCTAGTACATCGATGGTGGGAGGAATGTTTGCAATAACAACAATGAATTGTTGAAGAAAATTTTTTACTGGAATAAGTACCGGATTTGGATTATTGGGCATAATCCCATGATGTGCAATGGCAACATGTAGTGCAACTTGTGAGGCGGTGGCGATGGTTGTGGCATAAGCTAGATTGGGAGTCTGAGTGATGCCCAAAATCCTTGGAGAGTGTTGTTCGTAAACATTCAATGCCTCATAGTGCACATAACGGGCCAATTGTTTGAATGCAAATGCCTCGGTATAATTAATCCCATACTTGAGCTCCAATTCACAAACCACAATTGAGAA
Organism: Sphagnum contortum; assembly: GCA_963920785.1. Taxonomy (NCBI): domain Eukaryota; kingdom Viridiplantae; phylum Streptophyta; class Sphagnopsida; order Sphagnales; family Sphagnaceae; genus Sphagnum; species Sphagnum contortum. The sequence continues at coordinate 4,336,350 of OY987288.1, forward strand.
AATTGCCTTCAACTCCTTCAAAGAAATGGTACTTGGCCTTTTACTAAACTTCTCAATTCTCCCAAAGGAACTGTTGACCTCCATGGTGTATATGGGTGTAGAGGTAACGACTTGGAGCAGAATATATGGTGATGGTGTGAAAGCATGTGCGATAATAGGCATACCCCATTGATTAACCCTTCCAAATGGATTATGATGTATTATTGATGTAGTGTAACCTGAACTTGAATTCATGATAGGGGTTATATTGGATGACGGTGGCATTGTACATGCTTGATGATACCATTGTGAAAATCGTGAACTCAAAGATATTAGCTCAAAGGATTGTGTGTTACTTCGTAGCTGATACCTGGGTTCTAGCTGAGTGGTAGTGTTCTCATCATCTTAGGACATGGTGTTGTCCCATGCCCCAAAAATTTGTAACAATACATAACACTAATTATAAAATTCTAACACAACATATAGATTGAAGAATATGATCTGTCAACGAGAATGAATGGCAACAAACAGACATCGAAGAGAATGGCAGGACGTCAAGACGTAAGATGGAACTATCGTCGAACAGAGGTTGGATGGACGTTCGACAAAAGTTAAACAAACATCAACAATGACGTAGGCAAGACTTTGACTACACCAGTTAATGACGCGACAACCAATAACGCAACACTGCAAATGGTTACGACGGCCAGTGACGCGGCAAACTCATGACGCAATAGACATGTCGCTACGACAACAAGTAATGTGGCACTACAAGTGGCTACAACGACCAGTGACATGGAGTTGCAACAATTGCGGACTCAATGCTAGAGCTCGTTGTGATGCAACGATGGCAGCACTACAGTTCGCAGCGTTGCAAAAATAAATTTTAATTTTTTAATTTTTTTAATGACTCCTAGTAAGTTCAAAAGTTTTCAAGGCTCCTTTTGTGTTTGAAATAGAAGATATATAAAGGGGGAAAGAGAGAGAATATACTCATCTACTCCAGGATATGTCACTCCCCTTTGGTCTCGCTCTTCCCAACTCCTTCGTTCCCAACTCCTCATGGTTGGCAGAGGTGTAATAACACAAGCTCCTTCCGGCAACAACAACACCACCACCAAAAACACTAGCAGCAACACTAGCAACAAAAGAAACTCAAAGCCAAAAGAAATTTGTTACTTTCAACATTAAACAACAAAGAAATAGTTTTTCTAGAATTCAGTTGTAAAGAAAGAAAAAAGATGTTGTGTATGTAAATGGTGGCCGTGTAATGGCCGCCGTGAACATCTAGAAATCATGTCTGACTATGAAATAAATTCTTCCTAATAAAGGAATTCTAGAAAAACTAAAAGGAGAAGGGAAGGGCTTGGCCTTATATACAACCACCAAAAAGTTGAAACCCTAAGCACCTAATAACGTATAGTCACCTAAAAATGTACATTAACCCTACAAATGTACATTAACCCTACAAATGTACATTAACCCTAAAAGACATGATGGACATGCCTGTAACCGGCCATCATGTATGAGGTTGTGCATACGGGCATGACATTTACCCTTTGGTGGGGAGGAATACACATAGTACTTTACTATTTTTTCCTTGGTTAAAGTGTCCACAATGGCTTGTGGGGCCTTCTTTGTCATAATTGGACTACCTTTCATTGCTTAGGTTGCCTTCTCCTTCATGGGGCTGCCACATGATGTTGAAAGTGCCTTTTCCATTTGGGCTACCCTTGCTTGTTTGTGGGGACATATCTTCAAGTTTGTTGCCCCTAGTAGTTTGCATTGGTTTGTCTTTGGTTCGGGCCCTTGTGTGCTTCTAATGTTGTCCTTTTAGATGCAATACTAAAGGTTTGACCTTGTGCTTCAACTTTGCTTGGGATGGCCTTTACACAAGCAAACTCAACTTAGTTTATGCAATACAAATTACATGTCTTCTTTAGGTGTTACTTACATGGGCTCAAAACATAAAGATAGATTAATAATATAATAGTTTGATAACATAATATAGTTCCAACATTACCTTGGATGATTTTTTTCAGAGGGGGTGGCCAACTAGGCTCATGGTTTCTAACAGTGGAATTTGAAATTGTCATTAATTGTAGTGTGCATGTCTGGGTTTTGCAAGATAAGGTTCTACATGATCATCCCCACAACAAATCATAGTTGCTTTGATTACCTATAACTAAAAATGAAATTGCCAAACCACACCCATAGCTAAATTATAAAATGTAGAACATAATTCATGGGCATGCATTAAAAAATGTACCTATTACTTATTCTAATGCCTTCTCTTGACCACTGGAGTTTGGAATCAAGTCTTTTAATAGGCTACACTTTGTTGCATCTCCTACTTGGTCATGATGTTGGCTTGTTAATGATGGTTTCACTAAATAACAATCCACTATAGTTAGTTCTTAGATGGGTACCCTCATGCATGAAAGTGATACTCCAAGGACTATGCTCCTTGTCATATGTGCTAGTAATAGCCTTGCTTGAAACAATGTTAACTAACGTAAACTTCATGTCTTCATTTGGACCAAGGTTAGAACTTGATCCAAGCCTAGTCTGTTGTAACTCAATCTTTACCTCCTCTCCTAGAATTCAAAAGCACAAATTATAGGAAGATAAACTTTTACCTTGATTTAAAACAACATATAGGAAAATTACCATAAATAAGATGGAGTTTGTTACCTTTGTTTGATTGTCATGAAATAAAATCCATTTCTAACATCTTGATTTCTAGAATGTTATTAATTGCTTGTTATCACATCAACAACAAAAGCATCCAAAAAGCTATAAAAATTGGGGTATGTATAAATAATGACCATCTTTCACTAATTAGAACATGATCTGAAAATTTTGACCAATAACCCAATTCATAGACCAAACTACATTGGTGAATTAGACATGCATACCTTGGAAATCATGGACATTGATCCTTGCAATCTATTTCAGTTCATTCAATAACCTCACACATTCTTCTTCGACACCCATTTCTTGTGTAGCAAATAGCAAACCATCATCCATATTTCTAAAACCCCAATATGACCACCAATCTAGGTGAAATCTTTGATTACACACCTTGCACTTATTGTGGGTCTTTAGGTGTTCCCCAAGACATGCTGGGTGGTAAGTATATAAGCAAGAGGTGACAACAACATCAAAACAATGATACCATTGCCCACATAACCCACATCCTTTGTTTATTACCATGCTTGGACCATCACATGGGGGTCCATCAGGATTCAAGATAAGTATAGGCCAAAATGACATCCTCCAACCTTTTTCATTTATGTTACTTGTACAAAAATTGCAACCTCTTCCCTTTCTAAGTCTCCCAACTCCAAATTTGCCAACATCAGCAAATTTTCCAAGGCTTTGACCTCAACTCGTGGTTCATTATATGCCTCCTCTCCCAAGGTGGCTCTACGGACCTTTTCATCCAGTATTTTTCACCTAATTTCTAGTCTCCACTCCTACCACATATATAGTCATCACTCCACAAGTTTGATTAAACTTGGCAAAAACAATGCGCTGCACAACAATACCATGACATATCAACAACATTTTTTTCCTAATATGTAAAAGATACACCTTGATCATTTAATTGTAATAAAAGGTAATGGATCATGGGAAAAAAAAGTTGTGAAAATGGCATTGGATGGCATATGGCATCAATGATATAGATTATGCTTCTTCAATTTTGCTAAAACTTGTTTTGCTTTTGTTAGTTTTGCTTGGACCTCCTCCATTGCACAATTCCTATCATCTCTATTATATTCCATCTTGAACAACTTCTTGTTTGCAACTACTTGATTTGTTGCAAAAGATTTGATCTTGGACTTACATATAATATGTAGGTCCCTCTTCAATTGTAGAAGCTTAGTAACTTTTCAAATATCATGGATTGTCATTCCATTGGGACACTTGTTGATCAAATAATGTGACTCTCCTATGGCATTGTTTGGATCCACAATAATCCCATCCTCTAAGCTTGATTTAGTTAGAGGCAACTGTGATTGCAATATATCTTCATTGGGAATCAAGCTCCCACCACTAAGTACCAATGTATGTGATTACAATTCATTGGGATTCATGCTCCCACCACTGTCTAAACAGGGCATAGAGTGTTTTTTTTTTACTAGTCCTAAACACCCATTCTTAACTATATCCCTACGAGCTTTTTCTTTTGATGTTGACCTAGTTACCTTTGCCCAATTAATCGAATGGCCTTTGGTATGGGCAATGTAACCATGCACATTTCATGCTAGCATGTCATTGTTAGTGACAATATTTGTCCCAAATAACTTGTAATAAATCTCCTCCATCGTTATCTCATATTCTAGTTTCAAATTAGGGGCCTTGATATTGAACTTCTTGGAACCCCCAAACAAAGCAGTGCACTCCTTTACCATGACATGTTCGTTGTTTAGGTCAATTTTTTTATCTAAGCTAGTATCAACTAATTGTCGAACTGGGGAAAGAAAGCAAACTCTTGCTTTTTGATATCCACTACTAACCAACTCTCCAAAATTTGACCCTTAGGAAACTTTTCACCTTTTATTTCCTTGAGCTTCATCATTGCCCTATAAGTACATAAACACATACACACACCAAAATTCGTTAAAATGATGTGTGTGTTTTAACTAATTTAAATCAAATCATTAGTATAAACCCCTAGTCTTTACAACAATGATTTGGTGGTGCTGGTACATTACCAATGCTTACACAAGAGCTACACATTATATCAAATCACTAATCTTAATGTTTGTTCAATAGAGGTTTGAACTTTTTAACACTAGTACAAAAGTGGGGTGCTATTTATTAACTTAAATCACTATGGACTTTTAAAGTGAAATAAGTTCACTGCACTTTAGTGATTTCACCTTGGTTAAAGTTATTTCAGTATAATATCATTATGTAAACATCGTGTTTCATTACTAGTTGACATAATTCACTATTATAATTTACTATGGTAAATAAGTTTATTCTTATGTTGTTGTTTTCAATACTTTATGTTATTTTAGGATATACCCTATATTATTTTAGGTTGCCTTAATTATTCTGATTTATACCCTAAGTTATTATAAGTTTTTATAGGTTATTATAAATTATTATACATTATTATACTTTAAAATATATGGACTAGTTTAATATAAACTTTTCATTTTAAATTATTTTAAATTAAATTATTCAATGAACATTAGGTTATACATTAGGTTATTTTATTTTAAGTTAATATATGTTATTTTAAGTTATATTTTAAATTATTCAAGGTCATTCTACTTTATGTTATCATAAATTATTTTATCCTAAATATAACAATTTAAAATAATCTAAAATAAAATATAATGACATATAGTAAAATAACTTATAATAATATATGATATATAGCCTAAAATATTAAACAATAACTTATAATAAAATAGCCACAATAGTCGTAATATAACATTGAATCACCACCAAAAGAATAATCACCATTAGCCACCAATAACCTATGGTAATTTAGCCACAAATATAATAATTAATAATAACCAATAAAATAACCATTAATAGCCACTAATATTCAGTAATAACCACCAATATAATAGCTCCCAATAGCCATTAATGGAATAACCATCAATAAAAAAGAACCAATAGCCACCAATATAATAACCAACGATAACCACCAATAAAATAGCCACAAAAAGCCCATTGTAATATAGCGTAGAATAACCAATAATAACATAAGGTGAAATAATCTTCAATAGCCAAAATTAACCAATAATAACCTTACATAATCGAAAATAGCCTAAGATGACATAATTTAAAATAACCAAAAATAACTTACAATAGCCACAAATAACCTAAAATGAAATAGCCTACAATAGCCAAAATTAGCATAGAATAGCCAAAAGAACTTACAATATTAAAAAATAGTTTAAAGTGAAATAATTTAAAATAACTAAAAATAACATGAAAAAACCAAAAGTAACTTAGAATAATTGAAAATAACCTAGGGTGAAATAGTTAAAATAATTAAAAATCACCATAAATAGCCATAAATAATGTAGGGTGAAATAACTTAGAATAATGAAAAATAACCCTATAATAGTTAAAAGTAGCCTAACATATGTAATATTTTATAGTAGCAAAAAAATTATCCATTCATTAAATTATTTTTTTCAAAAAAATTGTCATTGAAATGTTATTGAATAGTGATATTCCAAAAAATAATTTGTTCAAATGATTTTACATTTTCAAAAGGAAATAAATGTAATTATACATATGATTGAATTTTTTTTAAAACTTTAATAATTTTATTTTGACAAAATCTCAATAAGATATGAATTTTTAAATTTTATGTTTTTATAATGTTTAAAATGAAGTATTTAATAAATTGAATACAATGTAACATATTATCACAACAAGTATGGTAGTTTGATGGTAGGGGTGTTGCCTCCATCTTAGAGGTTAAGGGATCGAACTTCACAAATAATGTGTTTGTGGTCAATAAGATAAGTTGATCGAATATTTTCCTACGTAGTTCCTTAGAGTAAGTGGTTACTAGGTTTATTATATGGTCTATGTACTTAGGTTAGGTTTTTAACCTAGCATAGGTAGTGACACGTGTCAATGATTCATAGGTTTTAAAAAAATCAATAATATTAAATATTACATTAATTATTTAATGAATTGAAATTTAATTGATTCCATGTTGCTTAGTTAATTAACTAACAAGTGAAATGATTTGGTAAATTAACTAACATTTGAAAGTAACCTTGTTTCATTAAATATTATTGGACTAATTCATTGTTCGTAGTAATTAATCTTCGTTCATTGGGGGGTTGACCAATTTCACCATGGTAAAAATGTCCAAATTCACTCAAAATTTAATGAAACCCAAAGTGAACTAGGATACATTTCAGTGTAATGTAACCATTGTCAATGTTTTTTAAAGGAATAAATAATGGTTTCTTAACACCCTCTTGGTTTGATAAGAGAAGAATTGGACAACTAGAAAGATGATTTTTACAAATTATTCATGGTGTTAATACTAAAGGACAACAACCTTAGTTCTCTAGCTCAAAACATAATGAAAGACCTAAAAACCAAATATTAACAACAAACTCATAATTAGTGATTTAGGAAAGGTAAAATTATAATCAAAGCTACATCACATTAACAAGGTTGCTGGCAAATTTATGATGTGTTTGACCATTTGAACAATGTTGCTTAAGATTGGTTGAAGCTCATATGAACCTTTTATCACATGCAATATGTCCCAATCTATGATCCAAAACATCCAAACCTAAACATGTAACATGAATATTCTTACAAGTATAAAGAGAGTTGAACCATGACATTAACAAATTAACAACAAATTACATGGAAGTCCAACAAAATAAGCAATTAAATGTACCGGATACACTTGTGTTGAGTTTTAGCCCTCAATCTCTTGCCCTCTCTACTCAAACTAGTAGAACCTTTAGAAGTTAATAGACCTGCAACATGTAACCAACATGAAACATAAAAGGTGACAAAAGATGCAAGCATAGTAAGAATCTACGAGCAATTAAATAGAACATTGAATAAACCCCAAAAATGATCATTCCAACATGACAACATCTAGAAGATGTTACTTAATCAATTTCAATGGCACGTATCAAGAATTCAGAGCATGTTGAATATATTAATGTTTGAAAGGCAAAATTGCATAAATATACAAGGCTAGGTTTAGGCCAATAATTGTTTTTTCAAGCACCCTAAATGCTAAAAAAGGAGACCACATTATTATTATCTAGGATCATGATTTAATAATCAACATTTGGGTAAATACACGGTCTAGTGGCTCATTTTTGGTAGATATAGCTCTCACAAGAGTCACAAGCAAGTTGTTATAAATGATCCATCTATATATGGTTTCAATTCCTAAGGTTTTCATTAATGTAATCTTTGATTATTTTAGTTTCAATCATTTATGAAACCTTTTCAAACTAGGTCAAAACTCATGTTGAAAAATATTGTTGTTAACTGGTATGGTGAAATCACTTTGAAAATCCTAAAAGAAAAACCCATAAAGTCCATAAGAATAAAGGCCCATTTAGGTATACCATCTATGTACCCATGGGACACAAAAAATTTGAGAAAAAAAAAAAAAATTCATTTCAAAAGGACTTTTGAAATCATGGTCCAATTTTAACCCTTCAAAAGTTCATAACCACCATTTGGTTAATGTTTCACAAAATAACATTTCAAAAATAACTTTATGATATAATTCTTCAACCCATGTTTTGTCACAATAAACAATTTGGAGTGGAATTCAACATGAATTCTTGATTTTTTTAACAATCAAATCAATTGATGAGTCCAATTTATTTTTTTCAAAAGTCCATTATTTATAAGGAATGCATTACTTTCAAAAAATAATTGTGAAAATGTCTTCATAATCAAGTTGTTAATCTAAAATGAATCATCATTCAATGTATTTAAAATTAAATCATTCACCATAAGCATTTAAACACAAAATACTTACAAATATCAAGCTTGTGACGCAAAAAGTGAGCCACTTTACCTTACATTTACCCATTCAATAAGGTGTTTGAAAGAAACCTAATGATTGTTCAACATTCTAAAGCGATGGACCATGACTCCAAACTATTACTCCATTATTACCATGTGTTGTACAACAACAACCCTATATAACCAAGAAGTCAACTAGGTGTTGATAACGCACATAGTAGTTACCCAATATTTGCAGGTGATGGGCAAAAACTCCCACTACTACAATGTAGTGCACAAGAGCCTCTATTCCTAAACAAGGACTCAATTAGGGCCTTGAGAAGGAACATAATGGTTTCCCAACACCCTAAGATGATGGACTAGGACTCTAAATTATTTATCCACCACTAGCAGCTTATGTATGAGAACCTATCTTTCTAACCAATGATTCAATTACGTACTTAGAAGGAATACAATGGTTTCCCAATACTCTAAGGTGATGGATCAAGAGTCTACACTACTTATCCAATATTAACATCTTATTTACAAGAACCTATCTTCCTAACCAAGGATTCAATTAGGTGCTTGACAAGCACACTCAATGGTTATCCAACACTTTGAGGTGATGGACCATGACTCCCAAGCTTTTGTCCATTACTACCTTGTAGTGTACAAGAACAAATTTCCTAACCTTGAGGATTGAAAACTTAGTGGTTTAACAAGGACCCCCTTTGAAACCTATGTACTCTAGCAAGTGTTTAATAATGACATTGTGCACTAGCCACTTATTTTACTTGGTACTAACAAACAAAGTCAGTTCACATCTTATAAACATAACATGGAGATGACAAATCAAGGGCAACAACTTAACTATACATATAAATTGATAAACATGTAAAGTCACTATGAACATAATGAACTCACCTCTAGCAAGATTTTTATGGTGAAGTCAAGAAACCGTAAACCCTATTTTGCTTCATAGTGCTTTCTCAATATATTTGTTCATGTATTGTTGTGGCCTTGTCAAAATTTATATCCTAGAATGCATGTAATGGACCAATAGCAAGCAAATGAACAAAACAAGTTTATAAATACTAGGTAACAAGTTAAGAAGATTACAAAATTCTCCTTTTGGTACGCAGTGAAAAATGCAAATAGTTGCACAAAACTAAAACTAGAAATTAAAATTCTAATGTACATAGTCAAGGGGAAACACTTACTAATCACTTGGGCAATGGGTGACATATTAAAATAATAATATGCGAGTCTAGATGTGGTTTAAAACTATTTTGTCAAGTAAAGATTCAAAGAATGTATGTTCCATTGGACCCACAACCTTCATAAAAAATAATGCTATACTTATCAACCCAACAAATTGGAAATGTGCCTTTTCATAACAATGTCAAATATGTATAGCTCCTTGTTGTCAAATTTTCTTCTGAACCCTAGTTCAGCAATATCTTCTCCTTTAAGTCTCAAAGTTGATATTTTATTAACAAGTAAAATTTGAAAATAGGTATTAGTGGCATCTAAGAAATTATAATTAAATTGAATGTTTTCGGCCATTTCAAACTTATTAAGTAAGTCAGGGATAATTATTCAAATATTAGAGGTTGAATAACCTTATTAATATAATGAGATGTGCATTAGCTATCCAATTATTATTCATTAAAAATATTAAAAATATTATATAAATTGTAGGCATAGTTTTGGATTTGATTGTTTATTAATGAAACATCCATAAAATAAAACTTATGAATATAGTTGAATACAAAAAATCATTTGATTAAGCAAAGGTTGAATACAACAATGTTTCATAAGTAAACATGGTACTCTATTGATGAGCATGTAAGAAAGTTTTATATGTTACTAATAAATCCTATGAAAGATATCACAATAGAACTTGTGTAGCTTAAATCAAAGCCTAGTAGATTTTCATAGTTGTAAGAACTCAATCAATCGATGAATGGTGGGAACAAAGTATTCAACTTTTTATTCCATTGAAAATGGGTTTATTGAACCCTTGAGCCAATGATAATGTCCATCCCTAGGGACCAAGGTCCTATAAAAAAAACGAACGTCATCATCCTCACATTGACATTCATCAAATCTTTCAACCTTAATTTCTAAGGCATGAATTAATTATAGGTAGGTGGCAAGAGCACGAGGGTTACACAACATGTGACGATCCCACATTGATCGAACCATTCAAGTGTGCACCACCCTTTTGATCAGTTTATTTTTGTGCGATCGTTGGGAAACATTCACATAAATCAATGTTTCTTCAAGTTCTTCATCTTATACTGGCATGATTAGAAAAGATGAAGACATAATGGCATCATTCGTTATGGTTTGATCCTTGCTTGTGTCAACATAAAACAAAACAGTAATTGAAAACAATAACCTTGAACTTGCATTCGAAAAAAAGATGATGTTTTATCTAAGAATTTAAAGTAGGCATAATTATGGTGATGTAGGTATGACAACAAAATTATGAGAAAATCTCGACGCCTTACTTTCGTCATATTCATAAGTTTTAGTTTCGACAATGGATCCATATAGTATGTAAAAATTCTTATAACAAAAAACTTATTCACCACTAATATAATTTATTATGTATTACGCAAGTAATTAATAAATGGTAATGAATGATTAATATGTATTAAATAAATAAATAGTACGTAGGCTACGAAGAAGGTTATTAATGTTTTTGAGTTGCCTTGGTCAAAGAAGAACCAAAGGATATTATTTCTTATTACCTGTCGCAATCCTAGCTTTGGGCTTGCGACCAAGGCAAAGGGGTTGCAAGGATGTGGGCCAAGAGGAAACCCGGGAGCCAAAGGCAAAGAGGCCACAAGGGTGTGGACCAAGAGGAAGCTCGGGAGTCACATCACATATTCCCGGGAATGTAAGAAAGTGTGAGGGATTGTGATGGAGTGAACACCCACATTCCCAAGGCAACTCCCACTTTGGGAGATGGAGTCTCGGTGGACTCCCGAAACTTCAGAAAGCAATTTTAGGGGTCAAAACTCAATGGCTTGTGGTGTTCTTTATATAATTGCAAAGATCTTGGAACGTAGATGTCTAAAATGGGCTCCATTGCTCATTTGGACATCTGAAACACAAGTTATGGCCAAAAGAAGGGTCGAGAGTCAAATTGGCAGTTTGACTCCCAACCACTAAAAGTCAGGAAGTGACCTTTTCCTGATGTCTGATTTTGGAGTACAACACGACGTTGGAAAGCTCTCGAGGAGAGCTAAAACTTTGGTTCAAATCTCGTCGCGATCGGACTTTGAAGTCGGGAGATATGAGTTCCCAAAGTTCCAGGACTTTAACCCGGGACAGTTTCGGGACTCCAAGTTGGGAGTCCCGAGAAAAAGAGCCATTTGGATGTAGCCTTTGCCGAGAGTTACAGGGTGAACCCCTTACGGGAAGGGAGGCAACAACCCCTTCAATCATTAGAAAAGTTGAGAAAGTACAAGGGGGGGAGTAGGCGCCACGAAATGGCAGCCTCGCCCTCCCCGAAGATGTGGCCGTGAAGCCATTTAGCCTTAAAGGCTTGTTCAATACTAAACTTAGTGTTTTGCTCTCTCTTATGGCTAGAGGATCTAATGGCCTTCCAGGAGGCCATGCCAACCTCGGCGGTGGCCTCCCAAGCCTGCAACAACACTCTCTTGAGGGAGTATTGGTCGTCGAAGTGCATGCGGCATCTTTCGGACCAAAGGTAGAAAAGGGGGAAACTCCTTAGGATGTCAAGCGGTTGCTTCCGGTAGGAGAAGCCCCCAAGGTGGTAGCTGTGGAGGTCCGGAGGGTCATCCTCTTCTTCAAACACAGCTTCGCCAAGAAGCACGAAAGGCTAGGTGATGGTGAAGCGGCAGGGCGCCTCCCATTCCTCCCAAACCCTGAGGAAGGCCTTCCATGCCAATTGGGCGGGAGGGCAGTCCATGATGCAGTGTTGAGCGGATTCCGGGAGTCCTTGCTCACAGCCTTTGTAGGGGGCGAGGATGCCCATCTTTTGGAACCAAGTGCCCACCGGTAGCCCGTTGTTGAGGGTGAACTAGGTGAGGGCTCCGACTTTACGCAGACATGCATTGTGCCACATCCTCGCAATGACTTGGGCGACGGTGGAGTTGTGCAGGTTTAGTTGTTGGATGAAGGTGGTGATGTTGGGGTTGTGCTGGTTTTTTTTTAACATTTTGGTACCCTCTCTTGGCAAAATAGCCAAAGAAGGGGGCGTCTCCCATGTTGTGCGCTTCTTGCCAATACCAATCTCCGGGATCCCACTTAAGGTTAGAGATGAAGCATGTTTCAAAGATCCAGTAGATGGGGGGTTTTTTACCTGGAGTCGAAAGGTCTTTGGCAAGCCTAAGCGTTGCTCCATGATATTCCTGAACGAACATTTTGACCGGCTCATAGCCCGCCAGAGGTATGATGACGCTTTGCTAGTTGGATGGTTGAATGCGGCCAGCGGGAGAGATTTTTCTGTACTCCTTGGCGCTGGCCAAGGACTGGGAGGTTCCATTATCTGATAGACCCAATTCGGAGTTGCACTTCTATGCCTTTCCCTTTTGCTGACCTAGTCGCCCACCAGTGGCCTATTGTTGAAAGCGGCTAGGTTCCAGGGAATAATGTTAATGATAAGCTCCTTGTTCTGCCTGTTGACTGGGTGGAAGCTCACCCCCAGCGTGGATAGGCTTTTCCAGTCTTGTGACTCCTGGTCCCAAAAGTCTTTGACCTTGGTGCAGTCGGCACTAGCAAACGCGTTTCCTTCATTTCTGCCGTTGAGTCCAAGAGGTCTGTGTTCTGTATTGGTGATGAGGGGTTCGCGAAGACTAGCTGTCTAAGCCACTCCGCGGCGTTGGTTGGGTACGATTTGCTTAGCCCCGGCCTCATGCTGATCTGAGCTCCCAATATACTTTTCTAGAGGGAGCATGGAGGTCTTTTAAGTTTGGGGGCAGAGAATAGCCAGTTTATGTCCTGGGTGTTGGGGCCTAGGCCGTGGACCGGGAGCCTTACCTGGTCAGTTTTGTGCCTCACGAGCTCCTTCCAGGGCTCGCCCCCTAGCTCGAGGCCTTTGATGAAGAGCTTCGCTACGAGTGCTTCTGACTGAGTTTTTGGATTGATGATCCCTAGTCCTCCCTTGGTGGTCGGGAGCACTAAAGTTTCCCACTTTACCTTTGTTCTAACGTTGGTGGCTTTCCCTCCCCATATGAAGTTCCGCACAACACCTCGTACCTGGTTGCATATCCTGGGATTGGGATTCCAGCATGTGGTCAAGTACCACATGGATGCCAGGAGCACTTGGTTTGCCACTAATATTCTCCCTACCAGGGAAAGGCGGTAGGTGTTCCAGTTGATGAGCTTGTCCTTGAGGGCGGATAACATTTTGTCAAAGTTAGCCTCCGGGGGGAGGTGAAAACCGACCTAAATGCCCAGGTATCTCACACCTTTTCCCTTTGGAACCCATTGGAGACCCACCTCCTGGCCCCACTCCCAGGTTCTGCTTCTTTTGCTGGCCCAGATAGCAACTGACTTATTCCAATTCACTTTGGCACCCGAGGCCTTGCAAAAGAGGTTCAAGACCTTTTGAGTCCTCTCCAAGTTCGCGTAGGAGCCTTGTAGGTAGAGTGCGGTGTCATTCGCAAAGGTCTGCTTTATTATGCGCCCTCTTTTTGGGAGAGATAACCCTTCCACTCTGAATCGCTGGTCCTATAACATATGGCTGAGCACATCCGTGGCCAAGATAAATAGGTAGGGGGCGAGGGGGCATCCCTGCCTTACTGACCTAGCAAGGGGGAAGCTCTTCCCCACCACCCCGTTGAGTTTGATCACCGAAGAGGTTGCGCGGTACAGGGAACAAACCCAGTGAATCCACTGGTTGGCGAACCCGAGCTTCGCTAAGGCTTCGAATAAGAAACCCCACTCGATCCTGTCGAAGGATTTCTCAAAATCCAATAACAACATGACCAGGTCTTGGTCATTTTCTACTACCTAATCCAGGGCCTCCTGCGCCAGGAATGTGTTGTCAAGGATACTCCTTCCTTCCACGAACCCGGTTTGGTTAGGCCGAACTATGCTTGGGAGGTGGACTTAAAATCGCCTGGCCAGCGTTTTGGCCAAGATCTTGTAAAGGTTGCCTAGCAGCGTTATCGGGCGCCAGTTTCCCAATCTGGCGTGGTCTCCGGTCTTTGGAATTAAGGTTATGATACTTTTATTGATCTGCTCGGAGGTCTCCTCGGAGTTGAGCATCGCTTTTAAAGCGAGGAGCAGGGTTGGGGCTATTTCCATTGTGAACTCCTGGAAGAATTCGGTGGGTATGCCATCCCCTCCCGGCACTTTGTCCTTTGGCATCATGGTGATGGCGTCTTGGACTTCTTTGAGCGTGAGCTCTCTGATCAGCTCAGAGTTCATTTCTGTGGAGACTCTTGTGGGGGTGCTGGCCCAACATTCCGCCTGTGCCTCGACTATGCTTGGGTCGTGGGCTTTTGAGGTGTAGAGGTGCTCATAGAAGGTTCGCACATAGTGGGCCAAGTCTGTCTAGCCCGTGATTGACCCTTTTTCAATTGTGAGCTCTTTGAGTGGGGTCCTTTTCCTACCAATATGGTGGCAGTCGAAGAACTGTTTAGAATAGGTGTGTCCATATTTGAACCAGGATGCAACAGTGAGCTGCTGGTTCCAAGCTACTTGGTCTTGCAGGGAGTTGGCCATGTGGCCTTGAGCTTCCGATAGGATGCTCCTGACCGATTCGTTCTCAGGGTCGCTTTGTAGTTGAATTTCCGCCAGTCGAATTTTCTGTTGAAAAGCTCTGAAGCGTGTCCCTTTTTCTCTCCTTTTTTCTTTGCTAAGCGGGTGTTGCAACTGAAAATTCTATCCATTGTTGCACCTAGCCAGCCTGACCACTCGAGGTCGTGTTTAGGTGGGGGCTCGTGCCTTCCCAAGCCGCGAGAAGGGCATCTCTGCTCTCTTTCTCCTTTAGGAGGGAGAGATCAAAATAGTGTGTAGCAACTGGCGGAGCAGAAGTGCGCCCCCAAATCGTCATGACCAATGGGGAGTGGTCAGAGATCCTTCTCATGGATGGGGCGGATTTGATTCTCCCTCCTTTGGCTTCGATCTCCTGGGAGACGAGGAGTTTGTCGATCCTGGAGACGGCCAACCTAGCGCCCATTGTCCCATTGTCGTATGTGAAGGCCTTTTTTGTCATTTTTAAAAAATTGTCCAGATTCCAAGCGTCCATCAGACCATATTGCAGGGTCAAGTTGTGCCAAGCTGCAATTTCCTTTCTATGCATTCTTGTTTCCCCCGCTCTACCTCTACGGTCTTCCTCTTCAAGGTGATTGAAATCTCCTCCTAAAATGGTGTGGTCGGCTGAGAATTCAGCTTCACTTATTTTCTTCCATAATGGGGCCCTATCCTTGGAGGATCGAGGTGCGTATGTGTTGATAACTATCATTTTGGAGTTGCCCGGGAGGTGGAGGGTTATGAATTGAGTCCTCCCCTTAGTAAGGATTCAGCTGTCCATGATTAGAGGCGCGGTCGCCCTGTCCATTAGGATGGCAGTTCCTGCGCTGGTGCGCTGGGAGATACCCATCGAAATTCTAGGGTTCCAAAAGGCCTTGCCTTGCCAGAATTCGAGTCCCTTTGCGTTTGATACTCCCAGCATGTCTAGACGGTGGTCATATAGGAGGAGAATTTGTGGAGGGTTTTGGAGGGAGGCGATCCACGTTCTTATGAACTTTTGCTTGGGCGAATCCTTGCCTAGCCCTCTGACGTTGAAGGATGCTATTGTAAGAGGTCGTTCAAACATGAGTTGGGTTTAGGGTTTAGTGACGCGTTCCTTGGTCCCGGGGTGAACCCACTTGAGGGTTCACCAAATGTCAAGTTGCGGAAGTTGGGACCAAAGGGGCATGCTCCCGGCTTCCAACTCTAGAAAGGGGTAGAGGGTCGAATTGGGAGCCCCGGGATTAGACTAGGAAGAGGGACTAGAAGATCAAGCTTGAATCTGCATCCAAAAACGAACCACGGGAGGTTAGTTTAGCATTCAGAACACCCTTGGGTGTTGGGACATGCCATGGGCACTTGGACACACAAGACTCACCACGGCTCGGACTCGGAAGTAAGCCACCACCTTACTCCCTATAGTATTCTCTGCAGCTCGCCGTGGGGATTACATCCAAATGGCACAAATTCCCGAGACTCCCGAAATGGAGTCCCGAAATTGTCCCGGCGGGACTCCCGGAACTTTGAACCGCCATAACTCCCGACTGCAGAGTCCGATCGCAACGAGGTCTGAACCGAAGTTGTAGCCGTTGTCAAGATCTTTCCAACGCCATGTCGCACTCTCGAATCGGATGTCGGGAAGAGGTCGATTCCCGACTTTTAGTAGTCGGGAGTCAAATTGCCAGTTTGACTCCCGGCCCTTCTTTTGCCCATAACTTGGGCTGCAAATGTCCAAATGGCCAATGAGATGCCATTTTCGATATGTACGTTTCAAGACCTTTCCAATGACACTAAGAACACCCCAATGCGAGGTGTTTTGCCCCCTGCTGTCGAGCTCTGAACATTCGGGAGTCCCGGAGGACTCCAAATCCCAACTTTTCCAAGTGTTGGGCTTCACCCCCACACTTGGCCAAGTTAGGGTTGCGACATTGGGAGTCCCGGGAAAAAGAGCCATTTGGATGTAGCCTCAGTGGAGAGCTACAGATAATACTATATGGAGGAAGGTGGTGGTTTCCCCCGAGTTCGGGCCGTGATGAGTCTTGTGTGTCCAAGTGCTCGTGGCTTGTCCCAACACCTAAGGGTGTCCCAAATGCTAAACTAACCTCTTGTGGTTGGTTTTTGGATGCAAATTCACACAAGTTAAGCTAGTCCCTCGTCCTAGTCTAATCCCGGGGCTCCCAACACGACCCTCTACCCCTTTCTAGTGTTGGAAGTTGGGAGCGTGCCTTTAAGTCTCAACTTTCCGCAACTTGACAAAGTGAATTTCACCCCGTGACTTAGGAGTGCGTCATTAGGGCATTGAAATAGAAATGTGCATTGAGAGGGAAGAGGTCAATGGACCCATGCCTAGATTAAGGCATTGATAATCAGACAATAAGAAACACATGAAGAGAATGTTCATCCCACGAACTCATTATAAATCATTTGCACCTTAATATTTGATTTCCCAAAGCATAGAATTTTCAAATGTGAATTTTGATCCTCCCTGTTAATTGCTAGTCTACCATTTCATTGCACTCTAGGTTCTTTGGTGGAATGAAGTACTTGTTGGAGTCTTCTTCATCTGGAGTTTGAACCAACACTGTTTTTCTCTCAATAAGAGGTGTTTTACTTTTCTAAAGTTTTGAATTTTCTTATATATTCCATAAATTCATTTTTTATTTTTGTAAATAATCAAATATGGATGTCAATTGATACCAAATTAATATTGAAATATAGATCGTGTGATTGAAAAAATAAAGAGAATAATTTTGAATGATGATATTACTTTTCACGAGATGATTTTACCTAGGTTTAAAATGGCCTCCAATAAATCAATGATCTCATGAAGACATTGAACTTCCTTTTTGCTTACATCAAGTCCATTGAGAAAATCAAGTTCTTCCTCTCTTTATGCAATACACCACTGCTGATACACATCTTGAGATTGTTTCATGGTTTTCTTATTTGATCCTAGTTATTTCCTCTTGTAAGATTTATTGTTTACAGTCTCCCATGATAGAATTGCAACGTGTTTTCCAATAGTCTCAACAATTTTCTCAATTTAAGTTGTGTATTATTTCCCAAGTTTTAACCGTGTCCTTATAGGTTTCCAATAATTTTAGTTATTACCCAATGCATATTTAATTTTCTTTTATTATCACATCTTTTTCAATGGAGTTTTATTTCGACTTCAATGGGTTTTCCCATTCAATTTGATTGTATTTTATTACAATTCATTGTAGAGTGTAACTTGAGGTCAAGTGTTCCATATTCAATGTAGGAGTTTTTTTTTAATGTTTTCTTATGTTTTGTTCCATGGATAAAAGTGGCCAATATTTTATATTTGTAGGCTTTCGCTTACTTAAAAAATTCAGAAGTGATGTGATTGTTTTCTTGAACTCGATTCTATCTATTATTTCATAAACCATATTATATTTTTCAAAATTATTTGAACTTCTTCATCAAGTTTAGATGCTTACGTATCCTTGGAAATTATCTTTGCATTCATTATCATTTTTTTAGTTGGTTCATCATTCTAAACTCTTTTGTTATTTTTTGTCTTTCATCCATTTTTATTTTGTCCCCTATACATAACACTCAATGATTCATGTCTTGTTTTATTATATAAATGAAATGAAATGAAAATTTTGGGCTATCACTTGTGTCAAAAATTTCAAAATATGATGCCTAGTTTTGGACAAATATCGTCCTACTACAACTAATTGATGGATTTTCTAGCAATTATTTTCTCCCCCCATAATGTAATCACTGCATGTTAAAGATTATTATTGTTTTTATTGCAAAACACATTACAAAATCTATTTCTACATGCAT
This sequence comes from Sphagnum contortum, assembly GCA_963920785.1. Taxonomy (NCBI): domain Eukaryota; kingdom Viridiplantae; phylum Streptophyta; class Sphagnopsida; order Sphagnales; family Sphagnaceae; genus Sphagnum; species Sphagnum contortum. Next base: position 4,355,346 of record OY987288.1, read on the forward strand.
TGAAGCCTCGAAGTTGTTTATCCACACAAAGTTGTTGATTGTTACACATTTTTACTCGATGCTTCTTGTGTTAGGTTTTCCAATTGTGAAATTTAGAAGTGTTGCCAAACTCTATTATGAACATATTGAGCCAAGCCGGGTGCTATTGCTAGGTTGTTTAGTTTGTTGGAACCCATTGTAAAGTGTGGTGTAGTTGTTGGCATCACAATTACAAAATGTGGGTGCAATTCACTAATCCCCATTCATTAAAGTAATGAATTCACTACTTTCCAACTAGTCCCCATTTATTAAACCAATGAATTCACTCAAAATCTGGTTAAATCACTTAGTGTACATGGACACCTTTTGTTGTAGTGCATGGTGTCCTTCGAATTTGTTGTCTCCTTTTTTGAATCCATCATTGTGTCTTTTGGATATGGTGGGGAGTTCTCCTCTTCCACCTTGCTTCTGGTAATATTATTGGCCGACATTATCTGATCCATTCCTTTGCTATAAGTGAGTTTGGTGTTTTGTATGCATCATCTTCAACATTAGAAATGTTCCTTGGCCACTTTCATAGCAAGATTAATTCGCTTATATTTTAGTCAACCTGAAATATGTGTAGGTTATCACATTGCCTATGAAACCATGTTGTATAATTTCAATTCATCGGTTGTGTTGGCCATGAATTGTCTTTAGAAGGTTGTCACAAGATGTTCAAAACTCATGGCAAAACATTTTTATCACTATCCTCTATATCTTGTAATCTTGCAAGTGGATAAAAGACGCCCAATACCCAACCTTTGCCTAGAACTTTACATCTATATTCTTCAAATCTCTTTTTTCTACTAATAGTTACAAGTCCAAGTCTTGCAATGTTTAGCAAAAAATGTTTTGGATATAGATATCTTGACATGGTGCAAATGAAAAATTTAACTCATAACTTGTTTACTTTGATTGCTACCTAGATGCTCACCAATTCAAGAAATTAAACTCTATTTGTTCAATGATACAAAGTTGTAAACATCTCCCAAAAAGATAGTTTTATGAGGTTGATTTTCAATTTTTGCATTCAATGGCCTTTTGAAAACTATCTAATTTCCATTGGACTATCTATGGGTAATCAAGTAATTGTGAACGCTTGATTGCCCTTTAGGCCTAATTTTACTTCATGCCATTTTTGGTTGGGATTTTTATTTACATGCCATGTGTCCAATTTATGCCTCTAGCAAATAGGACTCCTATATTTCATTCTATTCTTACATAGGCCCTCATATTTAGTGTGAAACTTTCAATACATTTTCCAAGCTTCACTTGATTTTTGGATGTACAAGAGATTTTTTAATTATGTAACGAGTGCAATTAAACAATCCTATCAATGATTTGTTTCGTGTAAATATTTTAATTGACGTGTATTCTAAATCTTAGAACTGAGATTACACATATTGGAGATATTTAATTTGGTGCAATTTTCACCCTATGAATGCCAAGTGGCTATGTTGATGACTTGGTCCATTTCCATGTTAACATCATCCATAACTTTGGTCTATTTCCCTATTATAAGCAAGTGTTGTTTCTTCATATATATCATATTCTGCATCTAAATTATTTCTTGGCCAATTCTTTGCTAGGATTGAATCATTTTTTTTTGGGTGGTTCGAATCCCAATAGGTATTTGCACTATCGATGAAATTGCATTCTTAAATTTTGATTTCTTGGGTCTCTTGGCCATGGATTGTCTCCAAGTTGTTGTGGCAAACTATTAATAAATTCTCATAATAAACATTTTCATCACTGTCCCATATATCTTGTAATCTTGCAAGTGATTAATAAATCTTTAGTATCCAACCATTGCCTGAAAATCTACATCTACACTCTTGAATTTTTTTCTTTCTACTAACATGTACATATCCAAATTTGGTGATGTGCGTGACTGTTTTAATGATTGTTTGTCATATTTTCAATGATTTTATTTTCAATAATCACAACAAAAAAATTTCAACAAGCATCTTCACTATCCAACTTTAGCCACTATTCATGTTAACACGTTTATTGAACCATAATTTATTGCAAAAAATCAAATTTTTGTTTCCCTTTCAATTGTTGAATTGTCGTTTTTTTTACTATCATACGCATCTGGTGGTTTTGAGGCCGGTCCTATCATTCGACAAATCACTATATGTTTTAAAATCTTTTTCTTTAAATCTTGTGGCACGTAGGTTTGTTTGCTTGGAGTTACAGACTTATTTTCAAGGTTTCAAGAATTCTGTCGATCGCAACAAAATTACCAAATCCTTTGTGGACAAATCATTAAGTAAGTTTGTGCAAAACTGTTTTGGAATTAGCCTCTTCAAACTTGCACGTTCTTTGAAGAAATCCATGGCATGTGTACACATTGCCCAATGGTAGTTTTCCATATCTTCCTTTGAAATGTTTGTAGTTTGTTAAGTAATGCAAGACTTTATTTGTCTATCTTAACATTCACCCATCACCATGTTGTCCATTCATTTGTTTTGTTAATTGGCCTTTTCCATTCTATTCCCCATGTTCTGATTTCTAGCAAATGTTGGAGGGGGACTAACCAGATGTCATCTCTTGGATATTCCCAAGGTTTTGTTGTCATCTCACATATTCTTTCTAGTATGCTTGAGATTAATGTATATTCAATCATAGATTTCAAGGTGTTTGGTGTGAAAATTGGTGTCAATTTTCCTTTTGCCATTGTAAAATAGAGGCTTAACAAGTGCAAACACACGGTAAAGGTAGAAAGGATGTAACTAGGTAATACGAATGGAAAAAATGTAAATTGTTGTATAGATTAGACAAATTAATAGTAAAGGGGGAAAATGCAATTTGATTGTACAAATAACAATAATGGTGCTAGATACAAAAGGTTGAGAAAGTGAATGAAAATAAAAAATAACTTGAAATCGTATAAACAATGTAAAATGTCATGGACTACCTCATATTGTCTCAATTCCTAATAGGCATGCTTCTTGGTGGTGAACATGTATAGTTTGGATTGGCACATATACCTTTTGGTGGGTCAACATGTTTATATGCCATCGAATTGGATTTAATTTAACATTCTATATGGTTTAGATGTTGTAGAACTTGCATAATTTCAAATTAATGAAATATGAAGTATGACTTGAACATTTTGTGTGTCAAATGTTTTGAAATAAACCAACTTAAATTGTTTTCACCTTGTTTCTTTTGTTCAATTTTCCACAACAAAACATTTGTTGCCAACGTTCATAAAAAATATCCATTTAAAAAAAAATCATAAATATCATTCATCCATGAACATGTGGAAAATATTCCTCCATGTCACCAAACATCATGTCCCATGTGTCAAAAAATATTCAATATTCTGTTGACATGGGTAGAATATTCTAAAAAAGGTTTGGTCATGGTCACTTGCTCATGCTCACACTCACAAGCTCATGAAATAACATCCTTGATAAAAAAACATTGATCATGTTCTTTCAAGGTGTCATCCTCCTAAGTAATAGGCATACTTTCTTTCACAACATTGGAGAATTATTAAAACTCCTACACCTCACCTATAAATCTTGGTGACTTGTAAAGTTAAGCAAATTCCAATTTTTTTTTGTTGGACCTCTCCAAACCCTTAAGCTCCTTTGTAGGTGTCACCACAGTCTTGCTCCAATCAACCCCCACAAAGCTCCTTCAAGTTTCAACTCTTGTTATACACAACTCTTTCAAAATGCAAAACTTTCATTACATCCTCCTATCAATTAAACATCTAGTTCAGCTGTTTTTTCACATGATCGTCACAACTATTTTCTTTTATAGCAACAAGCAATCATGCTTAAGCACTTGTGCTCAAACATTCATGTTCAAATACACATTAGAAAGCTCACATACTCACATTCACTCACACAACACAAAAAGCTAATAAAACATTCACGTGCAATCACACATGAGCAAAAAGAGAGAACTCTAGGGCACAAAAACTTGCATGAATTTGGCACCAAACTCATTTGGCTTTGAGTTTTAATCCAAAAACAAGTCTGAACCCAATTGATTCCTTTGTTTAAATTATGCACCCTATTTTGGCATACGCGCTTTGTTTTGACAATATTGGGGGTTCCCAAAGCTTGTTTGAAGGACTTTACAAATAATTTTATTATTATGTATACATTCACCACCAATTGTTCTAGAGCAGATGGAATTAATGGATAGTTAAGGCAAATTTGGACATTACTGGGTATAATGATGAAGGTGATGGTTTGACATGTTGCGAGCAACTTTTGTAAGGTTATCACTACATTCATTGGACAATAGAGAATCAATCGTCACCAACGCACAATCCAATGATTCAATTATGGATGAAGCTCAACTAAGCTGATGTTGGGCTTCACTTGACAACCTATCTTGTTAAAAATAAGTCATGTAGGTAAGTAGGACAATAGGTGATTACTAGGTAATAGATGTATATGGATGGTTAGTAGGTAGAGGAAATAACAACACATCTAAGGATTGTGGTTATCTAGGGAATTGGAACCTAATGAAAAATGTTTCCTATCCACCAACTATCCATCCTTCATGGTGTATTGCTAGCTATTGGTTCACTCTGGTGGATTCATTGTCATTGTGGTGTCATCAAATTGTTGTGGACATTTCTCTATGGTTTTGTGTGTATATATATATATATATATATATATATAGTGCTAGATAAAGCTCAAGGTTGTGGCCACCATAAATCCTGATAGATAAACTGCAAAGCCAAAGCAATTCACCCTTCAGCATCACATCTGAGATGAGCCAAGGAAATGTATTGCCAAGTACACAACATTAATCATCTGTTGCCCACCAGATCTCAATACACAAGGAAAATGTGAACCCATAATTCATGACTAAATACTAACTGACAACAAGTGCAAAACTCAGGCCTAAATTCCTAACTTTCAGAAGCATTCAACAGATCCAGAAGCTCTCCTTTCTTCAGTTTGGAGTATCCTTTCAAGCCCCTGGCTTTAGCAAGACTTCTCAACTCTGCCAGCTTATAGCTAGAAAGATCTTGAGTTATGCTGCCATTCTCCGATGAAACATGTGCTTTGAAATGCTCCACACTAACACTGATTTTCAAGTTCTTTTGTCTTTCATTACCACCTCTTGAGGTATGGGTCTCTGACTTGAGCCCATTGTCAGAGTTGCCATCATCCACAAGAAGCTCAGGGCCTCTTCCCAGAATTTCCTGCAAGTCTTGAGACAATGGAGACTCTTTGGAAGGTTCTTGCCCATAACTCTTAGCATTTGCAGAGGCTCCATGCTCATTCACAACTGGTGCTGGTGACATTTCTGGAACAATCTCAGATGATGAAACAGGAGAGGACTCTTTCTTGGATGGTATTGGTGATCTCTTTGAGAAGGCAGAAGGAAATCGAGGCGGCACATTTGCCTTCACAGTACTGCCAACAGTCTCTTGCAATTTCTCCTGCACTAAGTGCATAACTTCTGCAGCTTTGTCCACTCTATGTCCAGGCCTTCCCTTCTTGTTACCTGCTGAGGTAGGAATTGGTGACCTCTTTTGGAACTGTGAAGTGCTACGTGGTCTGCGCACAGGTGCCCTATGAGTGGGTGCATCAACATCAATATGCTGCTCAGCCCGTGGCTGACTTGCTGTCTTCTTACTTTGAGGTGGTTGAGCCCCACTGAAGGAAAAAACAAGACTCCCATCTGCAAGCTCTGCGAGTCCCAAAGGCTGCATCAAAGTTCATACCTCAGTTGCCAAAACAAAGTTCATAAACTTCTCTGTAGCCTCATATAAGCAGCCCAATTACTTGTCTCTGTTCCTCTGATGTGGAAGAGCTCAGCTCTGCCCAAAACTAAGAACAGCATGAAATGGCTCTTTGTATGCTGCATTGCTATGGCACCTCCTCAAGCCTAGGGCTAAGTCACCAAAGCTTGTCATACAACAAGAACTCTGTATACAAGTTGATATATAACCACAACTAGTTAGCAACTGAAAAAGGTTTCTGTGCCTTCCAGTCCCTAGCCAAAAGACCCATGTCAAATCAAATTGACAAGCATCCACCACAGTGCATGTGCTTCAGATTTTGTACATCATGTAGCAAAATGCTGAACATTGAAATTGAAGGAATTCAAACACAGGAAGTCAGAGCAAACTAGGTCTTAGGAGAAAAACGAACAGAAAGAAGTAGCAGAAGTCAAGATGGGGAAAAGAAAAAACCCACCCTAGAAACCAAAAGATGGAAACCAAGGACCACTGCAAGTAGAAAAGCTAAGTAATTGTGACAAAAAAGAACCCCAAATGCACAAACCCTAAACACATTCAATTATATAATGACTTGGGCTTCAAACACCCAGGAAACATTTCTTTCCCTGGCATGTTATGGAATCACGGTCCAGCACCTCCCCTCCTGATCAAGAGAGAGTTCATCATGTGCTTCTGACCTAGTACATATACCAAAGCCATGTCAAATCCAAGAGTTCATCATGTGCTCAAGACATACTACATACATCAAAGCGATGCCAAATCCAAGGGTTTGTCATTTGCTGAAGCCCTAGTACACGTATCAAAGCCATGCCAAATCTCATATCCAAATGCCGGTGCTAAAATTCATTTGAGCAAAACCTGTCCTCTTCTGTAGGATTACAAAGAACGGTGAAAACCAGACCTTGAACAGAAGTAATATCGGCTTCCCCCTCAGTCATTGCCAGAACAGGTGTGTCAATCCTACGGCTGGAAGAGTTGTGCAGCGAAACCCTGCTGCTGCTGCTAAAAGTCCTTCCACTGCAATCATAATGTAAAACCAAACCATTGGGCACCGCTGAGTCAGTCAGTCAAAATTTTACCCTCACGAATGCCGCTGTTGCTGCTGCTTCTTCTTCTTATTCTGCCGCTTGTCATATACAAAAAAACACACCAAACTCCCCCTTATCATCATCACACATGTAGCAGGTAGGCAGCCACAGAAGAAGAAGAGCAAGGTTTGTGTTGATCATCATAACAGCAACCACGAGAGGGAGAGATTTTCCATAAAACTTACCCGGAAGTGAGCCGCCGAGTGTCGCATCCCTTATTGTTATTATTATTATAATATCGACTTCTTGTTGATGATGATGATGATGTTGTTGTGGTAGTAGAGGCTGATACCAGCGTGCGGTGAAGAGAGAGAGAAGAGGGAGGGGACGGCGCTATCGCCATGGATTATCAGGTACTTCTCGACCTCAAAATCAATTTTCCTTCCCTCGACTCTTGGTCCCAAGTTCTTCTTCCGCTGAACTTAGAGCAGCTCCAGCGCTGCTCAGTATGTGACCTTGCAAAAAAAATTCACACATCCAAGTTTAGTTATTTCATTTTTTCCCCCAATCCCCACTCATAAAACTAAAACTGGGACTGCAAGTGGGTGGGAGGGACTCTACAAATAGCAAACAAATCCGCAATAAAGAAGCAAAGGTGCCAAAGATACATCCTGTGCAAACAGGAGCCAATTTGCGAGAGGCGAGCAGGGTAGGAGGGACGCGCGGCGCAGAGAGAGAAAGAGAACGGCGCGGGGACGATGAGGAATAAATATATTTTATAAATAATTAGAAAAGAATTGGCCACCTATCGGTGACCGTATGGCCCAATGGATAAGGCGCTGGTCTACGGAACCAGAGATTCTGGGTTCGATCCCCAGTATGGTCGCTTACATGGTTGAAATTTTTTCCCGCCTGATTTGGATCAAAGCCCATACTTGGGATCTAAATGTTTTGAGTCTCTGATCCAAGTTACCAAGTATGGTCTCGGTAACTTAGTTTTGCTACACCCTTCATTTATGTATGATTGCAAATTTCTGTGATTTTTGTTTTCCCCCAATTTTTCCCCTAGTTTTCTTCAACGAAAAAGTTGAGAAAATTTTGGACAATTGTGTTTTTCTAGTGTAAATTTAGCTATTTGTTAATATTTAGGGGAAAAGTTTGCCAAATTTCAATATCCAAAATTGAAAACAGAAATATTGCTTGTAAACTTGCCATGCAACCAACTTTCTAAAATATATTTTTCAACTTTTATTTGGTTATTTTATCATCAGCACCATCACTTCCAGAAGGAATCAATACATCCACCCTTCGCTTCATTTTGAAGGCAGTTGTTTATACCAGACTGAAGTTGATCATGGGGTTTTATGTTTTTACACCTAACACCTAATAAGACATAATACTGGTCTTTAGGAATTTAAAATCGATGCAAATAAAATCTTCTACTATTTCAAAAATTCTTTTTGTGCCTTGTGGAGTGTGGTCATAGATTCTAGAGGGCATGCTAACCAGGGAAATCCATGTCAATTTAGTGGGTTTACCAATGAAATGCTGCATTGGCAATGTCTAAGGGAGAGAGGAGAGGTTTTCCACCCAAAAGCACAAGGAGCCAATCAATTGGAGGACATTATCAACACAAGTTGCAGTTATTTTGGAGTGGGGGCAGGTAAGCAACACTTAGTATTCACATAGGGATTTCATTCTCACATCTTTCATATTTTGCATGGCACTGTGCTGGTTCAACTTTTTGTCAAAATTATGAAAGAAAGAAAAAACTCCCAATGGGGCCCAGAAACCCATTACCCCCAAGAAACTTGCCATTGACCCTGTAATCCAATTTATAGGCCCACAATTATAGGCAAAACCCTCCTCTCTGGAGCCGCATATCAATCTCAGTAGAAAATTGATTGTGTGAATTTGGAATCAAAAAGAAAAAATGATCTGCACACTTCAATACTGGCTGTCATCTGAAAACCAGGACTGGGAATGGGCACCACCATAAGCTCTCACTTCTGGTTATAAAAGAATGTGACACCAGTTTCCTTACAAAATTCGTATGATTAAGCAGGCAAGATGATCAAAGCAAAGAATGTGCATGGGAAGTGGCAAACTGATAATTAGGATAGGCATCTTGCCACTGTAATCTGAGAACAAAAATGCAAATAGCAATAGTTACATATAAATGGGTGAGTAATCTATCTATATATACACTATACCTGGGGTCCACTCTACAGTAAGAGCAAAGCAGTTCTTTTAATGGGAAAATTCCATTTGGTGTGGGGGGACTGTTTTCCAGGTTTACCCTACCACAATAACCCAGACATACCTCTCTTTTTTTGTAACAAAGGCCTCAAAATCTAAACTTTTGCTAGTATCTTTCTGCTCAACCAATGATGGAAGCTACTGGGAAGATAAACAGGTTCAGGGTAGTGTCAAAGGTGAAAGAAGGCCAGCAATTATTTGAAGAGGTGCTTCTGCATATTGACTACACACACACAAGGAGCAAAGGGGTTACAGACCTCGTAGTCAGGACACACACTGATGACGAGACTACAGGGGTAGCCCTTGATGAAGCCAATCATTCCAGGACTTAAAACTCAGCTCCTGATGCATGTAGAGATTATCTTGTGATCTGTCATATGATAGCTAGCAGAATCAATCGCTGATGTTGCACTGCTGAATGTAGGGGTGGTCATACTTGACAAACTTGGACCACAAAGGCTTGAACTTGCTCATGCCAATATCTAACCAGGGCTTCATGTTGCCATTGTAGTGGATAACAGCTGCAGTTGCAATTTCTGAGTCCTCAACAGCTGATTTGTAGCCCAGCCCCAACACATGCCATGACTTCTCAAGTGGATATGTCAAGTTGTAGAAGGTGATTAATCCTGGAGGTAGTGTACCAAGCTTCCACAGCAATCTATGCTCATTCTGTGCATACACAAAATGAAAAGATTAGTAGAAACCAAGGATGTCATTTCAAGTCTGAAACAAAATAACACTGCTGAACTTCTGTCAGATCTCAGAAAAATGCATGACACAACACTTCTTTTCCTAAACAATAGAAGTGAAGTTCATTCAGAATGTGAGGGGAGAACTGCAAGCAATACACACCTGGCTCTGCCATTTGTGATAGATGCCCGTAATATCACGCTTCTTCCACTCCTTCAAATCGAACACATTCATACCATATGCCCACCCACATGCATTTGGATCAAAGTTCTCTGAGATCAGGGGATTGGAGAAGTTCAAGTACTTATCAAAGCGATGGAAACTCTCACCACAGGTTTCGACAGCACCATTAACATTGCCCTCAAGATCAACATCCCAAAGAGGTGTGAGATCTTTCTGAACAACAATGTCATCATCTAGAAAGACAATCTTATCCAGCTTGGGATATACTTCAGGAAGATAAAACCGTAAGTGATTCAACATTGATAGATACTTAGGGTTCCGATACTTCAAATTGGATGTTCCTGCAGCCAAGGTCATTGCACTATCAGCCTTGAAGTAAAAGTTCTTCATTGCAGACGATTGCAGTTGGTGCAGCACTGGACAGTAAGAGGAGTTCAGCCACTTGAAATCATCAACATTCTGAACTTCAATACTCGCAGCTCCAGGAGGATTTGCCAAAAACCACATTTTCATAGCTCCGAAGTTCAGCTTGTCTGTTACGATGTGGAATACATGCTTTTCAGGTTCCTGCTATGAGGACAGACAGTTAAAATGATATACTTGATCTTTCTGATGCATTTCAAGGCAATGTCTGGATGCTATGCAGTACACAGATAATGAAAACACAAACTTCTAGCTAAACTATGCCTACCATCCCACAGCCTGGGTTAAGAAGCTTATGCGCATATTTCAAAACCTCTGAGTGATCAGCCAGCTAAGAACAATTTGCACAAAAAAACTGAAAAGGCTGAGATATGAACACCAAGAACAGACCTTTGCATTTGAAACAGCTGAGTTTACAACCACTGATGCTGCAAGGATGTTGTCAGAGAAAAGCGCATAGTGATAGAGACTAGGGTCTTCAAGTCTCTCCTGATGAGGGAAGTCACGTTGATCAAGTGGGAGCATATGGTACTCCACTGTGAGCCGCATAGAGAAACAATGGAGACCCTTCGGAACAGTTTTGGCAGCCAACTGACTTAAAAAAGTGCTCTGTTTCTTGAGCATACGAGCATTCTCCTCAGCCGATTGAAGCATGGCTCTCAACTTCTTGACCATTATGGTGGTGTCATAGTTATTCTCCTGTGCTTGTGCCAACACCTCAGCCATCAGCTTCATCTTCTCTTCTGCCCTGTACATTCCAGTTTGGATACATCAGGTTTTGAATATATGCACCTTGTGTAAGTGGCAGATCCTTCAGGAAAGTATCCTGTTGGTTGAGATCCAATGCAGTAACTCATTACATGCATACGAATGACTGCATCTAAAACTAGAGACTCACCCACTTGGAAGTTCAGTATCAAGACTGACATCCCCTACAAAACTTTTGTGCTCCTTGATACACTGTTTCAAATCACGAACAAGATCCAAATGATTTTGACCCTGTGCAAGATTGGCATATGCCCTGGCCATGATGATCTGATCCCGCATATGTCGCACGACAGTATCTCCAGTATGATTACCAGACTTGGATGAAACACTTTTGTCCGCATCTTCAGCACTCTTCCCCTGGTCTTCACCCTGTTATACCTCAAATCTGTTAGATTATCATATACCTTGCTAGCATGACCCCCTGCTTTCACAAAGAATTGCATAGTGCAGTCACCTTAGCTGCATATATAAGGCTTAAGACCCTGAAGTAGTTCCTAGGTTGCAGAGGTCTCTGAGAATCCCTATGACCTAATCTACCAAGCCCATCACACTATCTTAATGTATCTTGGAATATAGCAAAAACTCCTGCAGACCATTTGAGCACAAATGGAATACCAGGATTTAGGCATTGGGTGCACACCCCAACCCTGATCCACAAGTTCACTACATAGAATCTCCTTGACTTGTCAAGGCTTTGCATGAGATCCATCCAAAAAGATTCACACCTTTGCTGGATTCTGGCTCTCACTGCCCTGTACAACTTGCTCAATGACACCACCTGCACATCCCACAGCCAAACACACATGGCAACTTTGTAAACACAATTCCATCACATGTCATGTGAGCCAAACTACTACACAAATAGAGCACCACAGTATGTAGGATCTTTTCACTAGCATACTTGCCCTAAGCCTGCCCTAAAACATGAATGACTCATGAACTCCTCTACATGCACATGCATAGTATCTGGTCAATCAAATGGCGAAACTTCAAAGCTCACCTCTGCTCCATGATCCTGAAATATTTTCTGACCTGTCCTCCAAAAGCTTTTTTGACTCCTGAAATTTGACATACAATAACAGATCAAGGATGAGGGTTGCAACAATAACTGAAAACCTCACTCACTGATAAGTTCTTTCACTATCTGCCATCCTGTAAACACAATTAGCTCCAAGACTCTATCCAACCCTGCAGAAAGCTTTGTCCTTCTACCCATGTGGACACAAGCACATCCACAGCTGCTCAATCAAGCATCAGCCTATTTTAGGAAAAAGTTAGAAATTCTACCTGATAGATGCTGAAGCTCTGCCGGCTAACATCTGCAGCATCTTCTCGAACCAAAGAAGATAATAGATCTTTCCCACCAACAATATTTCGGTTCAACAGTTCAGGTTGTTCTCCTGGCTTGGCACCTACAATATCAAGTACCTGCTCAAAATACAGTTTAAAAGACTTAAAAAAAGTAACCTGTCCAAATCACACACATTATATAGAAATGCCCAAATTTGAGTAAATCAACAGAAAATTAGATGGGTCATTGCTGCTGTAATTGAAAGTTGTACACAGGGTGGAGTAAGACAACTACAATCCTAGGATTGATCAAGTAAAATGGAGTGAACAAATCCATACCAGTAAAGCAAGGTCACAATTCTAGGGAATATGAGGCCAGGGGCATACCTCTTTGGGAATAAGGTACTCTATTGCCTCCAGTGCACTGCGCCTTCTAACATCATCTGTTCCAGACTGCACACCAGAAAAACCACGTAGCTCAGAAAGGCACTCAGAGGAAGCAAAGTGTCAGAACATATTCTTCCCAAGACTCACCCACAAACCACTAGTCTAATATTATCCATAATAATATGTTGTCAATGTAATTGCAGAGATCACTCCACGAAAAACATGGAAGTGCCCAAACTAATGTTATGTCCATTCTAGTCAACACCAGAACAACAATGGGTCTGATAATAACCTCATGAATTTCACTCACAAAGTGTCAGACCATCGCTTCATCATGAATTGCAGGGAATAAGAATAAAAAAATCAGCCCACATATACAGGGCAAACATTTGTACAAAACACTGTATTCTGGAGTTACTTTCACATTTCTGGAAGCAGTGTGAAGGCTCAGCATGCTGCAGTTAGCATTCAAGAATTAGAGTTAATCCCTAGCATAAAAGTGTGTAAACAAGCAGTGAGGTAAATCAGGAGTCAAATGTGGAGAGGCTGGTGGTGATAGGTTTTCAAATGATTGCTGAATGAACTCACCAAGTCAGATGATCCATATTGGAAGTATCTTCGACCTGCAACAAGCATGCCATTTGAGATCTTTCGTCAGAAACCATAGATAATACCTCCTCTGATCTTCAGTTGGTTTGCAAGATGGATAAGTACTCAATCACCCAGGAAATGGATTTTGCATTTCTTAAGATGATTTCATTCTTCTTCATATCAGGTCACAGATCATGTCCATCACATGTCACATTGCAAGAACTTGTTGTGTTAACATTGTCAAATCAAGTATCAACATCTACTTGCTCCACAACCAGACCAAGCAGCCCATCACCACTTGGCACAATACTGACACACCCCTGTTTGCTGAATGTACATAGTGAGCTGAGCTCAAACATCATGTCCACATGCACACTCTGTGCTAGGTCTAGAACTCATCGATTCCAGATATTGTTCTGAGCTACAGTCTCTTTCTAAACATATCATCAACACCACCTTCCACAACTATTCCCAGATGTGACCGACATCTCAGAAATCCCATCAACTGCAGTGTTGAGAACAAAACTGATAAGGTGGTTCTAATCCATCACCCACCTGAAGAGACAAGGAAAATGGGACTTACACAACAGTCATCCTCAATAATGCTACATGCTTGACATCAAGAGGGCCAAGTGCAGAGCACTGCTAAAGGACTTCACTACTACTGCTGGACCAGGAAATGTAGCATGGGGTTGAATGATCGAGGAGAGAGAAAACCCAAAAAAGATCCGTTGCTACAAGCTTGGATCACCTGCAAAAGTGGGCACTCAAACTCTAGGAAGAAGACAGTCACAGTCGCATCAGCTGGGAAGGGAAGGTGAGGATCATCGTACCAGATGTGAACAAGTTGCTGGTCTGCCCCGCTAGGATAGTGAGAGGTGCAACCACAGAGATGAGCAGCAAGGCGATGACAGAGAACCGGTGTCCACCATTTCTCGCGTTTGTCCGCGCGGAGAGAGGGCCTGAGACCCTTCGAAATGCCATGGTGACTACTGACTACTACAACAGTTGCTGCTGCTCTTCTAGCTCCTCGACCAGAATTGCGTCCACTACACAAGTAGTCAATCCTACCACTCCAGCTCTTGTGTGCTGCCGGACGTCACAGAAGCTCATGACAACACAAATAGTCAAGATCACACCGCCGTTGCTGCTGCCGCCGCCGCCGCCGCCGGCGTTGTTGTTGTTCCGGAATGCTGCAGCAGCCTTCTACCACAGTCTCTGTCCCAGCATGTGACAGCATGTACAGCTCTCTCCTACGGGATGGGGGAAGAGCATTTCGAGATCCACAGCTTTCATGAAACTGTTTCTGCTGCAGCTACTTACTGCACTTGCCAATAGCGAGGCGATCCGAACAACACAACTGATAGGAATCGGAACGCCGCCGTCAGTTCCATATTTTCTTCACCATTGCTGCGCAGACCTCCTGCAAGTCGGCAAACAGAAGATCTCTCTCACAAACCAGAAAAAGAAGAACAGAAGAAAACAAAACACTCGTGGTACGTGTAACGAGACAGTAATGCGAGAGTATTCTCACGTGTTTTGCAACGTGTTTGTTACTGCAAAACACGACGCACAGCAAAACAGCCAAAGAACGACACCGGAGCAACAACACCGATACTGCAAGAAAAACCGCGTCAACGAAGACAATATACAGACATAAAACAATACCAACAACAGCAGCAGCAGCAGCAGCAGCAGCAACACAAGCAAAGAAAGATGTATTCCGTGATCTCTTTCTTTCACACAAGAGAGAGCTACTGACAAACCTACTACGACTGTAACCTGAAGCAACGCCAACAAAGAAGAACGAAAACCTACAGCGAGTGTAGGTAACCTGAAGCAAACAGAACTCCAGAGTGAAGCAAGAAGAAGAAGACGAAGAAGGTAAACAAAAGAGGAAAAACCGTCTGGCTCTCTCTTGCTGGCAGAAGATGCTGTGTACCTCAACAGCAGAAGAACACCGGTATTGAAGGAGCAAAGAGATTCGGACGGGACACGGAAGGAAGACTTCTTGTTGGTGTTGTTGCGCATACGAGAAGACAGCACACGAGAGAAGAGAGAGAGAGAAAGAGAGCGAGCGAGCATAGTAGCGGGGGATTCCCGAAGCGCGTGCGTGCGTGCGTACGTGAAGGGGAGAGAGAGTTGTGGTTGCGATTGTAGTCTTGTGTGCTGCTGCAGACAGATACAGAGAGAGAGGGAGAGAGAGAGAGAGAGAAAGAGAAAGACGCTCCGTAATTGCCGCTGGCTGGCGTTGCCGGCGCCACCCTCGCCGGGAACCCTCCCTTCAGTCTTTATCAGCGTCGTAGTGTTTTTTTTTTTTGGTGTCAAATTTGTGATGTCGCTACACTGGCGATCATTCACGAGAACGTTTAGCCGAATTTGGCTATAGACCACATATGTGTATGCAGAAATTTCTCCCTCCTCTTAGGTTTTTTTCTTTTCTTTTTTGTTTTTTTTGTGGGTTCGCTTTAATTTTGTGATGTAGCTAGACTGGCAATCAATCATCCACAAAAGGTTTAGCCAAATTTGGCTATAGACCACATATGAAAGCAGAAATTTCTCCCTTCTCAAGTCTTTTTCAGGGTTTTGTTTTTTTTCTGGGGCAGAAGTTCCCTTTAATTTTGTGATGTAGATAAACTGGTAATTATCTGCAAGAAGATTTAGCCAAATCTGGCTATAGATCACATATGAAAGCAGAAATTTCTTCCTCCTCTTGAGTCTTTTATCAGGGGTTTTTTTTTTTTTGGGGGGGGGGTTCTCTTTTAATTTTGTGATGTAGCTAAACTGGTGATCATCCACAAGAAGATTTATCTAAATTTGGCTACAGACCACATATGAAAGCAAAAATTTCTTGAATCTTTATAAGGGGTTTTTTTTCTAATATTTATTTTCAATTAGGGCATTCCCATGAGCATTGTGATGCGCCCAACATAATTGGCAAGGCCGAGACCATTCCAAGACATTAAGGTTTGGGGTTTTGGATTCAACAATTTTTAAAAAAAAATTCATGTTCAACAAAGATTTTGGTCATGAGTTAGTTCTTAGAAATCTATTGATTTTTTTTTAATAACATGTGAAAATTTGCACCAAAAAAACACTGAGGTCCCAATCCTAAAATAATTAGAAAAAACTTTAAAAATATCCTTATACAATTTTGGTTATGTACTTGAACCATGTATATAAAATCTAGCAATTTTTACACTAATAAATAATTTTCCAAAATTTGACAAAAATTTCCATAAAATCATTAAACTTGCAACCAAATTGTTCAATTTTTTATTTTTTTTACAACAGTGAAAATTTCCACACTGAAGAAAAGCCCACCACCAAGGAAGATCACATGGTGCAGATAATAACAAATTATTCCAGAATTTCTGAGAGAGGAAAGGTGGTGTCGATGGTTACAAATTATTAGAGAGTTTTGGTATGATCGCACCACCCACCCAGACAAAAATAAAGATCCTCACCTGGCACCGAAGTTGTTACATATTTGGTACTATAGTAGTACACAATGGCAAGTTCAACATTTTGGGTGTTGAATAATTATGTTATTTCAAAGATTAAAATAAAATATTTCATTATATTCTAAAAGATTCATTCACAATTTTCCCGTCACAATTTTTTTTTCTCTTTTTTTTAAATTATAAAAATAGCACATATTTCAACATTTTCTGAAAATAATATAAATTAGTGTATTTTTGTATTGGAATTTGGATGTCAACTTATAGGTGTGAATATTGCATTCAATTTTTAGAATTATATTGCTTCATCCTAGGCCCCTTATTTTGGGGAATGCCCCTTGCCCCTCACCATAAGCCCTTAGGGTGACTTACCTAAGTTGTTACCTTGTACACTAAATCTTGTTGAAGTGAAGTGCCACCCCCAACACCTCTTCAAGCGAGATCACCCCCAAATACATGTAGCTAAATAAATACATAAAAATGTCGGTCGTTCATGATTGTGTCACCTTTGAATATTTAGGTAGTATTGTGTACATCTAAAAATATATCGGTATCATGTAAAAGTGCAATTTACATGCAACAAATTTAGATGAATAAGGCCCGCCCAAGTGACCAATTATGTCATATTTTCTTGACCATGTTAGATGACAATTTCTTAGCATTCAACCTTTGGGCATTGGGTAGTACCCCCCTTAACCACTAGACGACCTTTAGTTTTTCCGCCAAAGGAAAAACTAGTTGACCTTGAGATTCCCCCTTGAACCGAACCGAGAGGTTATTTCTAGGAATTGGTGAATAGAGAAACAGATTTATTGTAATTTTTTAAGCAACTTAAAAAAAAAAATTGTACATATTTGATAGCCTCCCAGGAGAAATCAACAATGAATATTAGAATTTATTTCCACTTTATTTCAATTGGCCTTTAGGACCCACACAAAAGCCATATGTAACCAACTTGAAAAGCTTCAAAATCTTTTTGGGGGGATGGGGGGCTAAAATGAGTTTTTTCATGGCCAAGTAGCATAAAACCTCAAGACCATCATATTTGTATCTTCTTCATCAAGAGCATTGGGTGGGTTCCAAACTTCCATGTAGCCTAATGTCCAAACACCATATGATGGCTAGACATGTGTAAGTCATTAATATTACAAATGAATTTTCTAAATTTGTAAGTAAACATGTTGAAATATGTAGAAAATGGTTTTAGCAATATCACTTCATTTTAGTACATAACTACTTCCATTTGTTGAATAGCCTAATTCGTGAATTAGTGAATCTCAAGAGACAACAATTTGGTTGTTTGTAAAACCTATTTGGGAACTAGCAATTTGATAATTAATCCAATAATTTCTTTTTGGTATTAACACATTAAAAACTTGTTGTTGTCACCAAGAAAATAATGTGATTCAAAGTGAACTTTTGACAAAATTGTAAATAATAATAAAAAATTGGTACAGCGGTAGACAATCACAATGTTGCCCTCTATTTTTACATGATGACATTTTGTTCTCATTTTTAAAAAACGGTTGGTTGCCACTTATGATGTTTTAAGCAAGGTTAATTTGATTTACATTTTTAATTCATTTGTAGCAATGGGTCAGCCCTTCTTTTTTTTTAATGGCTATGTATAGCCATTATTTTATATTAAAATTTTCTAAATGCTAAAATAAATCATGTTCTTTTTGAGATTTTCAGCAGCTAGAATTTGACCAAAATTTGAGAATGATCATCACATTTTTATACACGGTTCAAATAAGTAGCCAAAAATATTTAAAAAGATAGTAAAATTTGGCTAAATATATATTTGCAGATCATCACCAAGTTGGCTACAACACAAAATTGCTCTGAAAAAAAACGTGGGAGCTAAGTGTCAACAAATATCAGCAAACATTTCAACACAATACTTGGAGGACCATTGAAATCTCAGCTACTTGCCTTCCATCCTTTTGTCCAATGAATACAAATCATGAATAGTTTTATTGTACATGACTCCTTTAAGATCATTACCGATTACTCAAACCCTTCTCATTTCGATCTTCCTAATGATTACATAGTATTCAATCGTATACTTCTAGCTATACAAAATGGCACGGTATGCCATCCATAACGTCCCGAATATATGTGTAGCTAGTTAGGGTAGCACCTTATGTGTAAGATTCCAGATCTCAAAGGGCATTATGGTTTGTTAGGTGCTTCCCATCAACTTTTTTTTTCACATTGTGGAGGTCATAGGATGGTGGGGGGGGGGGGGCACTTTAGAATTTCAAGAGACCTTACTTACTCTTCTTTACACAAGCCAGTAGGTACCCACTCTCCTAGGAAGGGGCATTAGCCTTGGTCAAAAATGGTAAAAAACAACCCAAGGGTGATAAACTCATTAGTGTAGCCCCTTTTGGGACCTTGAGAGCACGAAAGGTCTTGGGTTCAAACCTAGTGGCATGCAAGTGAAACTTATGTCACCTCACTCCCCATGAGCTTGACTTTGGGTTGCCAACAGCTTGTAGGGTTGCGTCTACTATTGTGTTTCAAATTTTGAAAAAAAGGTTTTTTTTTCTTTTTTTTTCTTTTTTTTCTTTTTTTTAAATTTTTAAATTTCAATTTTACACAAATGGAAAAGATCCATTGCAATGGTGACAAACAGTTTTAAGAATAGAATTTTTATGCAACCAATGACAGAGTTTTAAAATGCACCCAAGAGAGCCCATTATTTCCTTTGGAGGATTTTTTTTTTTTGAAATTTCTGTTCCCACAAGTTCCATGTGATTCCCAGTTATGTTCCCCAAGTTTTCAATGTATTGCCCAATTTTTCCCCAATAGCACCACAATTTATCCATATGTTTTGCCTAAAGTTGAACTTTCAGAACCTATAAAGGTGAGTCATAAAATGGCACAATGCAACAGCATTAACTTTAAATAGAGCAAACACATTAAAAATTTAACAAGAAGAACATAATTTGTAGTAGTTACAATATCCTATGACGCTCATCTTTCCTTGGTTATAAGGATCCTTACAAGAAGATTCATCAAAACATCAACAATTTGATTACATAGTTATGAATGCATCAATTCCATAACATAACATCTGCACAACATCATTAGAGATCCAAGATCAAAGAAAAAAAAAAACTAACAAGCATAACAAACCAAGTGTGCCTTCGGATGACAAATCCAACATCAACTTGCAAACAAGAGGGAAATAAATAATAACACATATGAGAAAAAAACATGGTTAATTAATATAGATGCATTTCAAAAATTTAAAAATTCATAGCACACAAAATTGGAGAAACATATCCACCCAAAAAAATAAAAATTAAACAAATGGCACTCACTATTGTGGTCCTCAAATGGCAAAATGCAGTGTCCCATTTATCTTCAGATAACATGACATAGAAAGCATGAGCATGTTTGAAAAAGAAGTAAAAATCATCAAATCTCTATACTTGGTTTTCAGTGTGTAGCCATAAAATATAGAAGGTTGATTTATAAATTGCTTACTTCATATCTGGTTTTATAGCCAAATTTGGCTATATCTTCGTAAGGATCTTCCTAAGGACCTAGACTACATTTTAGTATTCCTTAAAGAAACCACTGAGTGGGACGGATCTTACACCATGAATAGGTGTAAGATCCTGAATAATAGGTTTAAGATTACTCTTCTTTAGTAAGAGGGATTGGGATGGCCTTTTAATGTGCCCTTCAAGTTTGCCATATTAAACCAAATACCCTACACCAAACCGAGGAAATGTTAAATTTGGACTTGAGACGTTATTGACTTGAGATGGGATATATTTACAATTTTTAGAATCAACCCCAAAAAAAATTAAAGGGTTTTTTAAACCATGGCACTATTGAGGTTACTATGCTAATGGAATCCCAAACTATGATATGCCCACCCACACAATTAAAGTCAACCTATTTATTATTATTTGAGCCACTTATCCCCAAAAAAAACCATGAGGGAATTTGGAAGGGATTTGGAAACCTAGCACCACCCCTATTGACCAAAAGAAAAAAAAACCCCCAAAATATGCAGTTAGGTAGGTAGGTAAGTAAATAAATAAGTAGGTACCTAGAAAAAAGACAAAAAATCCAAAGGTACCTAGTCTCTAGACCTAAACCCTAAAACCCAGCTAACCTGTTGAGTGGTAGCTGACAACTGGATTGGCCAGGACAAAAATGCAAGAAACACCTGTCATGCATTAATGGATTCACATATGGCCAAAACTGTTACCTGAATTTTTATTTTTATTATTTTATTTTTTTCGGGGTTGCAATGATGTCACAAGTCTACCATAAAATCATGATGAAGAAAGAGAGGGAGGGCGGAGGGGGGGGGGGAGAACTGATTGAAGCAAAAGATAGACTGATTGAAATGCTCCAAACACTAGGTACTTCTGTTGTGTTTTGTGGGGCCATGTGTTTTTCTTCATCTTTTTTCTTTTGGGGAATAGGGCAACAAAATGTGGTCCACCCAAAAACACCCAAAAAAGAAAAAAGAAAAAAAGGACACTCACTTCATTATCCTTTGAGAAATTAGGTGAGAGAGAGGAAAAAAAAAAAAAAAGACTTACAAAAAGAGCAACATGAAATGAAGAGGGTGAGGATAGATCCAACACCCAACCCTATATCCCCTCCCCTTCCCTTCCCTTCCCTTCCCTTTTCCCCTACCCAACACACCTGACAATATTGCAGAGACAAATGCAGCAGGCTTTGGACAATCAGCTCTACTCGCATATCACTCGTTCAATAGTAATTTAATGAGGTTTTGCAATTTTGTTGGAAAATTGTCCAAAGTATAGTATATTTTTATGAAGGTTTTAGAGAGAGATAATTCTCTAACCTACAAAGCTACCCCACCACGATTTTTCTTCTTCTTCTTCCCTTCCCTTCCCTTCTCCCTGTTTTCTTTTCTTTGATAGTCTGCACTGCAAATCTTGCATCTTCCACACCCACTAACATGTCAGTGCAAGAGGTAGTGCAAGAGGTAGCTGTGTCATGTGAGTGATATGACCATTTTACGTATACGATACTTGGTATCATCCTATATAGTGTAATAATAATACTACAGCCCAGGGGCAGCTTCAACACATGTCTGTCAATTAATTAATTAATTAGTTTTGAAGTTTTTTCATGTTGAAACATATTGAATCTTGTTGAATCTTTGTTGAAGCATTAAATTTCCTTATTTATCCAGAGAAGTGTTTCCCCCGCCCACCCATTTTTTCACGTTGAAAATTTGGCAAAAATATAACAAAAAAATTAGCAAATTTCATTTTTCACCAATTCACCGAAAAATGGAAAAAGAAGAAGAAGAAGAAGAAGAAGAAGCTGATAATAACATATAAGAAAGCTGCATGGTCTTGCTCAAGTTAATTATGAAAAAATAAAAATGAAATACAAAAGCCAAGATATTAATTAGTTAGTCACCATAATTAAAAACAAATCAATCATAATGGGATGCATTGCAAAAGGGAGAATGAATGTAAACAATATGATGATTTTTATTTATGCCCTTTTCACTCACCTCAAAAGCAATTATTTATCATTGTTGCGGAAAGTTCAGCCTTATGTTAATACAAATTGGTTACAATAAAAATAGGGTAAGTCTGAAACAGATACAAATCAAGTGCAATAAATTGGAAAGGAAATTTTTTAATATTAAAAAAATTTCAATTTCTTTTATTTCAATTTTCAGATGTTCCATCACTGCAGCCATTTTCTTTTTTTTTTCTTTTTTTCCTCAATTTTGTAATGTTGCTCAAGTGGTGATCATCCAGAAGTAGTCTAGCCATATTTGATGGTAATTAAAATATGAAAGTAAAAAATCTTAAGCACCTTTCATCTTGTAGGCAATTGTGGCAAATTTTGGAAAAGTCTTTTTTTTCATTTAGGATATATCCACTATTCTCTCTCCCAACCAATGTTTTTCTTTCCTTATGATGATATAGAAATTTTGAAATTTTTGAGAATTTTTTTGGAAATTTGGGGTTTTTAGTGCAAATTCAACCTTTTTTTTCTTAAAATTTTTTTTTTTCTAAATTTCTATATCATAAGATGGGAAAAAATTATATAAATTGAAAAATATTTTAAAACACTGGTTGGGAGAGTGGGATGTATTTCCCTCCACCCACAGGAGTAAATTGTTAGCTTTTGGATGAAGTAGAGCAATAGCAATCAAATGGTGTGAAACTCAGTTTGAAGTTTGCCTAGGATACTATGCACTCCACAAAGAGGACCTGTGGAAGGAAATGACCATTTTAGAAAAGAATTTGTCAGCCATAATGAATCACCGAGGTGACATGTAAAATAGTCTGCACATGGCAATTTCCTTCTCAATATATTTGTGTTTTTTATAATAGTTTAACGGTATGTTTAAAATTAAGTGTTAATAATAAAGTGTTGATCGATCATCTCAATGTGTTACAATGTCATAACGACATTCGTATTAATTATTGTATCAATATTTTGTTAGCAATTAATTTTGAACATATTATTAAAGTGTTGTAAAAGTTCGTAATGCAAGGTTGTTGTTTGAATCATTTTGCTAAATTTTTATTAATTTTTTTAAGATTTTAATAATAATAATAATATTATTATTATTATTAAATTAAATGCTGATGAGGGCCTCATTCTGGTGAAGACTGCGGCCAAGAGTGAATTTGTTTTTGTAAAGGGCAGGGCATTTTGCAAAAGGGAATGCTCACCCGCCTGCCCACCCACCTGCCCCAATGGGCATTCCTTTTTTTCAAAAACAGCCCCGAAGTAGACCGCTTGAAAAAAAAAATAAATAAATAAAAATCCTTGGGTAAGATACAGTCGATTATTTTTATACTAATAAATTGGTGCAAATAATAAGTCTTTAAATTTACGCCTGTGTTTTTTAATTGGATCATACTACTCGGCTTCTGCAAGAAAGCAAAAGACCTACATGACCAAACAACGTGATGTTTCTGCAACACTCTTCAGAGCACCAACACATTTAAATTGCTCCACACCAGACTTGGTCTCCTCCCTCACCTTCAAATAAGTGGGGTGTTCGATTCGATCCATCCGCTGACAAGTACAAACAGCGTATCACCTGCTCTATACTGGAGACGGATTCTCTCTCATGAGTATACATATGCAGTTCTTGAACTGAAAATAAATAGCATCACGTGGTCCAGGGTTTTTTTTTACCAATTTTGTGATATCAAAATTTTGGAGATTTTTTTTTTCCAAAAAATAGAAATTTTATTTGAATTTAAACTTGTTAAAAAAATTCCCCAAAAAAAGAAATCTCGATTTTTTGACCCCAAAAATGTGACAAAATTTGTCCGGAAAACAAACAAACAAACAAACAAACACCAATCATGTCTCTAGTCCCAATCCTTAATCTAGAAATGAACTTAGGAGATGACAAAGCCTTCCTATTATTTGTAGATTTTTTTGGAAACTTCCCCACCCCCAAAGACATCTCCCAAAGACTATATATAAAAAGGGTTTCCCTGTTTTTTTCTTTAAAAGAAAAAAGGGTTTGGGTACCATAGTACTTACCCAAGCATATCTTCAACACACAAACACACACACATATACCCCATGTCAAATAAATAGATTAAATAAATAAATAACTAAAACTGAAGATTCCATGTTGAAAAAGGAATATTCCACTGAAGATTCCATGTTAAAAAGGAATATTCCACCAATTATTTATTTATTTATTTATTTAATCTATTTATTTGACATGGGGTATATATGTGTGTGTGTGTGTGTTTGGGTAAGTACTATGGTACCCAAACCCTTTTTTCTTTTTAAAAAAAAAACAAGGAAACCCTTTTTTCTAAAGCAGCAGGCTGTTACCTCAATCTGACATGAAAACATGTGAGGCTTTTCTTGGGCCACATGCCAAATCCCAGCAAAGCAATGCAATGCAATGCAATGCAACACAATAGAGGCTTACATTACCATTTTGTAGTTGAATTATTCACCACCCATAATACTAGGGCTCTTCTTCCCCTCAACCTGTGTATTAAGCATAAGTCAACCTGTGGTCTGTGGGTGAGGAAGCATAAGTTTTTTTTTTTTTTTTTTTGGGGGTGGCATTATTATGGCATTTTAGACTCTCACAATGAACTTGGGACCACCTGATGACTGACCCTTAACTTAGTGGGATTGGCTGGCTTTGTTGCTATTACTGGAGTTTCTAGCATACCATGGCAGCACCAGCAGCTTGGGACACTATAATCTTACATTATTTTTTCAGAAATGTTGACATTTTCACCCTAAACCCAAACCAAAACAAATACTCAAAAAAATAATTAAAAATTTAAGGAAAATAAAAAATATATATTTTTAGAATTTTTTTTTCTGGGATATTTGAGTTTTCAACTTGGAAAATCTTTCAAAACAAAATAATTATTCCACACTGCAATGTTGAACAACTTAGCCATGGTACTTTGGTATTCTAATGTTTGTCAAACTACTGGTAGCCCTAATGCTCTTCATAGCAAAAACTACTTAAAAATCTAATAAATTACTAAATTAAAAAGCAAAGTCTCCAAAGCAAAGCCCCCCCCCCCCCCCCCCCCCTTTGCCTACTAGGTACCTACTACTACTACCCAAGGCCATTTTTGTGGTGGCAACTGACAACTTGGGCCACCTTTTGCCTCTCTATGCAAACCCCCAAAGGCAACAAACAAGGGGCAGGATGAGGGTTGTGATTACAAACGTGGGATCTGACACAAAAAATAATTATCACCAACCCCATTAAAAAACAATGGGTAAGTTAAATAAGCCACACATATTTGCTTTGCTCAACCCCCTCACTCACTCACTCACTCACTCACTCACACACAGCAATTGCTGTGTCCCAACAACAACTCTCAAGCTTAGCCTGCAAAAACCAGGGACCTTTTGGGTTAGGGCGGGTCCTCCACTGACCCTAGTACCTACTGCTCACCCATTTCCATGGGAACCTAACCACTTAATACCTCATGTGGGAAGGTGGGAATACTACACTTTGATTTGTTGAAAGCATCCAAAGCTGATGTTTGTTTGTGCTCACATAGGAAACCAAACAAATTCAATTCACAAAATATAGAGTCACCTTTTTGTACAATTGGATTGGGGGTGGGGGAAAATGTTGCCTTCTGTTCTGTTGGTGATCATGTTTGTTTGTGAGTGTGGTGATGTCTTTTATTTCTATTGTTTCAAAAGTGCTATTGACATGAGAGATGATAAATTTTTTAAATGATGTACAATGTCTTGGTTTGAATTAGTGAAGAATATGGGTATGGATAATGTTGTCAAATCTTTACTAACGACAAAACAAACAAATAGATTTTTCTAAATGGTTTGATGCATTTTTTTGTGACTTGTATTTCAAGGGTCATGTGGTCAATTATTTCAATATAGTATTGTTGTGAGATTTGAGGTAAGCAAACATAGGTGGAAAAGAATGGTGAAATGGGCCAAAACTTCTTCTTTTTTAAATACACACATCACATGCTTCTTGAGGTGTGATTTGTGTGAAATTATCCTTGACTTGCATAATCCTTTGTTGTCATTATGAAATTAACCTCAAATTGCATAATCCTAGTGGAACTCAATTTGTGACAAACTTCTTAATGTAGTGAAACTCATGTTGTGATGGACTTCTTAATAAAAAAGACAACTAGTGTGGAATTTTGTTGAGAAACCATTTTAAACTTGCCTTGGACAACTTTTGTTAATGTATTGCACAATATGCTTTTGTCACTTGTCTTTTACCGAGGAATGAAATGTTGTGACCAATGTTCAAAGGGATGGATTCTTGGATTTGTATGCCAATTTTGTTCATGTGGTGGAGCTAGTTGTGGTGGCATTAATTAAGGGAGGTTCAATGGAAAACAACCTTGCATGGGAAAACATGGCTTGTTATAAAGACCTTTCAAAAACCATGCCTTGTTATTATGAAATCCACCATTTTCACTAGCACCAAATTTTATGCACCTCAAGCTTGTCAAATGGTATCAGTGGTAACTCCTCAATCTTAGCAACAACTTTTTTTTTTGAAAAATGTGAGGAATGTTATCTAGCTTCTCACAAGTAATAAGGGGCTTGAAATCTTTGGGATGATTAGGATGAATTGATTCATAGACAATTCTTGATCATTTCAACTAAACAAAAAGGAAGGAAAATAATGGTTAGTTCAAATTTGAACCAAAATTATGCCATATACTCATGATATGGATTCACATGGATTCATATGGATTCAACCATGAACATGACTATTATGAGAGGTAGTAGATTCCCCATGTTATATTTGCATGTCCCCATTGGGGCCACATTCTAATGACATTTTTTCAAAATTCTCAAAATCCTTTGCCCAAAATATTTGGGAATTCATGCCTCTTAACAATTTCATTCATTTTGAACATTCAACACCACAATTTTATAACCTTCATCAAGAACTATTCAAAACCATGTCTAGCTTTTCAATTTGCATTCTAAATGATCAAAAGTCATTTCGTAAAATTTGTTTTGTTCTTTTAAACTTTCATAACTATTGGGAAATGTTTTTTTCTTTTCACAATGCAAGTTCACCATCTTGTAACTCTTATTGAAAGCATTTTGATGATACTAAAATAATTCCATTTGGACATAATTTGACCTGTCAAACTTCATTTGACAATAGAAATCGATTCAATTGTTTCACAATTGATAAGATTTAATAGACCAATATTGATTTTATACCCCTATCAAAATCTGGTTAATCACTTAATACAACATTTTTCATATTCTTAGCCATGAGGTTAAGCCATGGGTTCAAAATGTTTGATTGCCCCAAAAGTATGCACATACCTATGCAAGTTCAAACTTGAATGCATCTTCCAAGATGTGCTTAAAATGCAAGCCATCTTCCATTCGGAATGTTTAACTTGCACCCTTTTTTAATAAATTAATAATTATTGGATATATCATTATTTCCATTTAACTTCCAGTATGTCTTGTTGGAAATGTATACATTATCTAACAATCTCATCCATTCCAATTGATGTTGGAAAAATTAATTTTCACACCAACTTGTTTATGAAAGAATGTGGCACCTCTCCAATTGCCCAACTAAACCCCATAATTTGTCGTCCAAAATCATGGGTTTTTCCCCCAAACTTTAATATCCTAACCTATTATTATGAATCATACGCAATGCATTCACCCTATGTGCAACCACACCAACAATAACCACATCAAATGTAATGGGCACTATCACTCACACTTTTTAAGAAGAAAACAATATGTCATAATAAGGTCGCGTTGGTAAGCATGGCTCTTGTTATCCCATTTGCACCCCCCTCTTCTACCTTAGCTTGAAAGTGTTCATTTGATTAAATGGCCTCACACTTTACCTAATTTTTGCCCGTACCCCCACATTGCAATGTTAAATTTACACAATATAATCACCTTATGTTTTACATTGTTTTCCATGTCCTCCATTTGCAACAACTTTAGAAATGTATTGGAAAGGGAATGAACTAAGGTACCTCCACCTCCCAAAACCTATGGGCCTTGGAATGAACTTTGATTGAAAGGTCTAAACTACAAAAAGGAAATAACTATTGTGATATTAGCTTTACCATTTTGATAAAAAAAAAATTCAATAAATGTTTTTTTAATAAAAATCAATGTTAAAAAATTTAGAATTGTGTTTGACATAACTATTAACTACATGCACTAAAGCTTGATGTTGGGTGTACCTAAGTAGTGCAATATTATCGAACATTTTGTGCTCCCACCTCAACTATAGGAATTTGAAGAAAAAAAACATTATTGCTAAAACGAAATAAATGTGTGTGTGTGTGTGTGTGTGTGTGTGTGAAAGAGATGTTAAAATTGTAAAAGTCCTGCAATAAATCTCTTGTCAATCATAGCCAACCAATGTTCCATTGATCCTATGGCCACATTAGACCACTCCATTTCATCATCTACAAGTTCAAGACCCACCACCTTGAGATTTGGCACTTCACAATGTTTGATTTTTTGAAAGACAATTTCAAGTTATGCCAAGTTGGGGATATTGCACGAGGTGTTCATTCAAATGTTCATAGCTTTTATAGTTATGTTGCCTAATTTTTTTTGAATAATTATCCAATCAACTTTGCATCCAAGGATCACCTCCACATATACCATTCAATGGCATTCAAAGGTGATGTATAAACATGAAAGACATGAAATTGATATTGATATTTGTTCACCCCAAAATGATGTATTGTATAATTCCAACTTGTTTGTCTCCATGTGTTCATCCAAACAAGTGTTAACTTCAACAACATTCTATATCATAAATGGCATCATGTAGCTTACCCCAATGTAGGTCACTAAATGTATTATGGGAATTTATAATTGTTTAAGAAATAAGATATTTCATTTAATTTAGCTTGTTATTGATACATGAAGTTCATCCACCATTATACATTTTTCATTCATAGTTTGTCATTAAAAAGGTGTTAAAAAAAAACCTTCCTCAAATGGTGGCCCTATGGAAGCCTTTAAAGATGAGAGCACACTACAAGGGGACCAAAATTGTTTCACATTGTATTGTATTTCAAAATATCCATGTTTGAATTTTCAACCATGTCATTATGAAAAAGGATTTTTTTGCAAGTTATGGTATGTCAAAACACAAAGAAGTCAAATGCCAAAAAAAAAAATTAATTTCATATGATGTGGTGTTAGAATATACTTGTGTAAACAAAATGTACATTTCAACATATTAAAAAATCATATATATTCAAAAAAATCATTGAAATGATTTTTAATTTTTATAAAATTTGTAAAATCTACTAAACATTGTGATTTCATATGATTGAAATAGGTTTTTAAGCCATGTGAAAAGTTTAATCATCATCATATCACAAATGAGGTTTTTTAAAGGAATGACCATAAATATGTGATAAATTAATTTTTGGATAAATACCCACTTTGAAATGGAAGATAACAAGAAATGTGAATTGGGTCCTTTTTTGAATTTTTATTTCAATTTTTTTTATTACTAATATAAACCAAAAACTATTACCATCTAAAACAAATACATGTTTTATTAGATTTTGTATACAATAAATATACCCATTATTTCTTGGAATTTGATTTAAATTTTTGATTTCTTGTTTCAAACAATATTAAATAACATTAACTTTGTGTGAACATGACAAACACAAAAGTGTTGAAAGAAGAAGATGCAAAGGTGGTCGTAAGCTAGGGTGGCTCATTTTCAATGAATATTCCATTTCTTAAAATTTTATACAATAACGTTAAAATGGCAATCTATTATGATATCATTAATTTAATGGGGAATTACATAATGTTTAATGAATTTTTAAAGTCCATAAAAAAAACCATTTTAGGGAATTTTTTTGACATAAATGTTTAAAAAGTTTGAAATTCATCAAAATATGATTATGATATGAACTTATGAAAATGTATTCCTTTAAGGTTTTTCTAACAATTATTTTGCATCTATGTTCCTATTGTTTTGATATATCATATATTGAGTCCATATATAAGATATCCCAAATAAAAACCATACACAAAATGCATGTATAAAGAGACAAAGAAAAGGAAACAATCCATGTATTTCAACTTCAACGTTCATTAAACTATATTTTGTGTATATTAATACATATATAAATAAATTTATTTCTACTCAAGTTTAAAATATAAATTAAATCACAAATTTTGCATATTGTTGATTTTTGGGCATGTTAGTAGCATGTAAATGCATGACATTCTACACAAAAATTACATTGTGATGCCAAAAATGAACCACCCTACCATGCAACCATTCATAATGATAGGGTTTTCAAGGACTAATGCTCCAATAAAAGCTTGTACCTAAAATAACTAGGGGGTGGGAGTTGTAGGGGAGCCATTGATGATCATATGCACACATGTACACTTAGTTTAAGTGATGAACTTAGAGTTAATTCAAGCATTGGAGTGCTTGAAATCAAGAAAAAAGCCCAAACTTGAAACCACTTAATGCAATTACAATTCACTAAATCGCCATGACCACACTTGACAACAAAACCACAAAAACCCAACCTTAGTTTTGATCCCCTATTTGTGAATTGTGATCAACAAAAAAGAAAAAAAAACCAAAACAAGTTCAATTTGTGAACTTTGATCATTGATGACTTTTGAACAACAAGAAAAATAACCCTTACAAGAGTGAACAAGCTTAGGAAAAGTTTTAGAAACTTACCAAAGTACAAATACTGCAAAATGAACATTGTGTGTTACAATATCACCTAAAGGCCAACACTCACCATCACAACATAATGTAACACAATTGGAAAGGACTTACGAATAGATTGCAATGTGCACCCTAAACCCTTCACAATGCAAACAAGCAAGCTTAAATTCCTATAATCTCACAAGTACAACGCTAAAAAACCTACAATGAAAAATATGCACATTGCACAATCATTCATAAATCATAATCACAAGCGCAATATGCAATTTAATATAATGTGCTTGCGTTTGTCAGTATACAACAAGGTTTGAAAAATATATATTTGTTTTTTTGGCCTCTAACCAAATTTGACTAAGTCCCATTTATTACCTTTATATCTATATAAGAGGTTTGACCTCATAGCTATGAAGGGAATTAGGACCTCAAAACTAGGAATACCCTTGAGGTTCATGTTACAATTTTTTTTAAATTGATCACTTGATCCAATAGGTGTGTGCCAAACCAAAGAACAATTGTTTGGGGATGATAAGGACATAAAAACACATTCATCTCATGCAACTTAAATTCAAAAGCACCTTAAACTAATAAAATATGACATTGTCCTTGATAAAAAGTCTTATATATATATAGTTAATGTTTACATCAAATATAAGTCCTATCAATTGCATTTCTTCCCAACATTCTGAAATACATTTCCCATATGTTTTTGGGTTCAAAATACATATGGACACCTATTATTAAAGATGTAGCAATTAAGCTTAATTATTACATGTTAAACTTTCATTTTTAAAAGGAAACTTAGAAAGAACCATGATTGTAATGTTCAAATGATTTTGTTCAAAGGTTTAACAAATATTTTTTGCTCCCAAGGTCATTTGCTAAAATGCTTCAAGGCATAACAAACTTCAATACAACAATTGAATTGTTTTACCATTCCAATGTCTTTTCAACAAATTCCTAGCATGGTCATGCATTAATTAATTGGAATTGGTGAGAATTTTGAAAAATATTTGCCTACCATGCAAAAACTTATAACTACACTAGTTTCATTTGGTATAATTTCAGTTTGTAAAATATTACAATTTGTATTGTGAAACGTAAATGAAAAAATAAAGTTAACTATTACAAACCTTGATGCCAAATCAAGCTAGGTACCATGGTATTTTAAAATATGTGTTAAAAGTTGAAAGATGGTCAAATTTTTTATTTCATTTTCTAATTTCAAATTTGGAACTAGAAGATGGAATATCAGGTGATAATTGAGTAGTTGCACACCACCATGTATTTATGAAGGTTTGTGTAAAAATATCAAAGTTAATGACGAACAAAACATTGTTAAAGGGATGGGGATGAACTAGATGAGAATTATTCGAAATTGAATGTCTCCCCCACCTTAGGTCTAGAATTCATAAATATCCTTCCAAGAAATCCACTTGTCAAGGGCTTTCTAATAATCCAATAATTTGCCCTACTTTTCTTTTAAATGTTAGTTTTGATTTTGTTGAATTTTCTTTAACAAAATTGTTCAATATTTGATCATTCTTACACTACATGTTTAAACCCCTATTTCCTATTCATTGGGGGGCTTTCCCCTAGTACCAAGAACATGGGGGGGGGGGGACAATGATTTGGGAAATTTCAACTTGACAAACAAAACAAACAAATTACCTTCCTTAATAGATAGACTAGTGTGGCATGTGTTAAGATTCAAAATATCAAATATGTTATGAAGTCTTGGCAGCCATTCTTTTACTTTAACATTTCATCCATGTATTTAAACAAGTCCTTCACTCCCATTGTCCCTTACCCAAATCCTAAATCTCACAAATGACATATTGTCACCTACCTCATTGCAAATCATTAAAACATATATTAAAACATTAATAACTAATTATAAAATTGAAATATTCCATTTTTTTCAATTTGTCACTCATAAATGAAATTCATCCATATGAATTCCCTTTTCATCCAATGGATGAAGTTCATCCATCATTGTTAACTTTCCATTCATGGATGCACAAAGTTCATGAACATGAACCTTCATTTTTTCATCCCAAACACATGATATTCATCCATTGCATCTATTATAAAATGGATGAACCTCATCCTTTTTTTCCATGATGATTATTTAGGAATGTGCCCATTAAAGTTTCTTGGATGGTGGGCCATATGGAAATTTAGGTTTCTGATCATCCATGCATGTGAACTTCCCTAGTGTAACCGCCCCCTTTTTAAATAAACTTTTGTTTGCTTAACACCAATATGATGTACTACATTATAACATTATTTAAAAAAAACAAATTCACATTTTGAACCTTCTTATGTTTTGAAAAAAAAATCTATTTCAATATTTTCACAAGCATATTTAGTGGTTTGGTTTTAAATTATCCTTTTTTTGTAGTTGGATTTAGGTTTAGGCCTTTTTTAAATAATTTGTTCTAGTTCTTGTGCACATTAAGAATGTTTGGTTTTGGCAGTTTTAGTGCTTGTGAACTAAAGGTAACATCACTTTGTGTTATTTTGTCAACAAGTCAGTGGCAATGAAATCATTTAAAAATTCATACATATTGACATATTTAATATTAATAGAGACAAAAATAGATCTGGCATCTTTGTTGGCAACTAGTGGCAAGTTAATGGTAATTCAATGTTCATCTAACACCCAAATCTTGCCCACAATGTTTAGATAACCTAAACACCACAACATGAACCTTTGACTTGGTGGTAACATAACACCACCATTTTTTTGCCAACCTTCATTCTCCATCCCTCATTCCCAATGTTCAAAATCCTTTTTGAAATCTTACCCATGAATTACCATTTTTATGATGTTTGAACATAATAGATGGGATCCTATTCTTATGTAACATCAACCAAGTGTGAACACATGGATGATGTTAAAAGATGATAAGCATGGTGATGGGAGGTTGTCCATGTGGCATTTCAAGGGATGGTTATTAAGTGTTAGGGAAGATAATAATAGGTACCCTAACATTGAATGTCATGCTACCTTTAAACATTTGTTTTGGCCCAATTCATATTTGCCTAACATTGTTTCCAAAACCTAGGCTTACTTTAATCATAGATGACACCTAGCAACAAACACCAATATAGATTAATAAAACACACATTTATGATATTTGATTACATGGTAGTCAAGTGCAATTCACTTTTTATTAAAACTCCCTCCCTTAAACCTTTGATACTAAGTGTTATGCCTTTTAAATTCATCATATAATTTTCATTAGCCTTGAAATTGCATACAATGGAAACTTTAGAACCTTGCATTTGCTTCCTAGTTCCTTGTGATTATCTCCAATCAATGGCATGTCCTCTCGAGCCTTTATTTGTGCAATTTATCAAGATTTTGATTTTGATATTAGGAACTATTACATGAAGATCTAATCAATGTTGAACAATTAATCCATTATTGAATTAAGATTGTTATTGATATTCATAATGGCTTTCAAGTATTGAATTTAAGAAAAGGTTCGTCATGTAAGGGAACAAGTTTTGATATTACTTAAATAGAAAGATGACATATAATAATGTCATTATCCATCGGCAATTTTTAAAAGACATTTAAACAATTTTGACTAAAAAAGTGGATGGAAAAATATTAATAATAAAGGATGGAGGATAATGAAAATGATATAAATTTTAAAAAATCAAATGCAATGTCTTCAATTATGATTTAACATGATTTATTTATTGAATTTGTATTCAAACTAAAAATTCATTTTGCATGTGAAATTTCATATTTCCATAATAATCACATATATTGTTTCACATGTATTTAATTAAAAAATTATTGTACATTTTTATGCTTTTAGTTCCAAATTTAAAGACTTACATTGATTTTTTTCTAAATAATCAAATGAAAAAAATCATGAAATTAAAACATGTTAAACCGCACAATTAATTTAGGTAATTTCTAACTAAGTTGATTTCAAAACAAGAGTAAAGAAATGAATTATGTGCTTTTATGTGCATTTAATTTGAATTTTATTTCTAAAAAAAGTAGTTTTGATGATCTCAATGTGAAAATATTATAAAATTTCAATAATTAATATGGTCTAGGTCAGAATTAAACAAAAAATAATACATATAAAAGCAATGTCAAAAGTTTTAAAATAATGTTTTTTGACATGGATATCTAAAATCAGATATAATATATTTACATTTCAATTGATCAAATTATAACTTAAATTAAAATTTGAAACTTCATAAATTTGAATTATTTAAGTATATTTACTTTTGTGATTAGAATGTGAAATTAATTGCATTAATTGGGGATCCCATAGTTCTCATGGGTGTTGCAAATTGTCATAAAATTTCTCTTATTACGGTGGCAAGGTTTTTGAAAATAAATGGTCAGAAGATCAAGTTTCATTCCATTTCAAAAAAATTGATGTAATATTTTATTTAATAAATACATTCATGGGTAGCATTGAAAGTTTTTTGTCACCAATGAAAATCCTCAACACACATATGCACATGTTGGCCATAGCTATGATTTGCATTCCCATCACCTACCACAATGGAAAATTTAAATTCTACAAATTTTGGTGCATGGAATACATCACACCCCACCAACTTCCACCTTAGAAGCTCTATTCCATACGTGCTTTTGATTCCTTATTGATCTTCTCACACTTGGTTGAGTTCCTTCATAGTATCCTTCAAAAAATTACAAACACTAATCCATAACAAAAAACCATCACCATCAAAGAGTTGAGAATGAAAAAACATGCACCTTTGCACCCTCCATCTTGAGGTAGACATCACACATGTTGGGTCTTTGGTTAGGAATTAACTCATAAGAGTACACAATTCATTTTTTGACATTCATGAACAAGAAGTTGCAATCTTCATTGTAAAAAGATTTTACTAGGTTGTTGGTACACAACTCCACAAAATTAACAACTTGCATATCATGGATAACATTCATTAGTAGAAAAACATGATTTTTCAAGTTGTTGAAATTGACTAATTGGTCATTTTTGAAGTGTCCGTTTTGACTAAAGGTCCACCTTATGAATGGACATTGTAGTTATTGATTGATCAATTTGACTAGTGATGACCCATTTGACTATTTGTCAAATGGGACATCTAGTCAAATTGTATAAAAAATGATATTCTTGGTTAAGATGGCCAATGAATTCTAGTTAAATGGAACATTTGGTCAAGTTGAACAAACCAAAATGATTACCTACCTACTTATCTACCTATCTATGTACTTACTATGGTACCTACCTACATGTAGGTAGGTACTTACTATGGTAGGTAGGTAGGTAGGTATGGTAGGTACCTACTATGGTACCTAGGCACTTACCTATTATAAGTATAATAATAGTAAGGTACCTACCTATAATATGTACCTACCTACTTACCTATTGTGATATCCTAGGTATATACCTATTTACAACCTACCTACCTACCTACCATAATGGATACTTACCTACCTACATACTTATAAGTAGGTATCCACTATACTAGTACCTAAATAGGTACCCACTATAGTACGTAGGTATGTAAGTAGGTGGGTGGGTAAATAATTATTTACCTACCTAATATGGTACTTACTTACCTATTTACTTACTATGAAATTTGTGTACGTAATTACCAATTAGGGTACCTAAGTACCTATCGATACATTGTAGGTACCTAAGTAGGTAGGTAAGTAGTTGGTAGGTACAACATTAGGTATTTAGGTCATTTTAAGATAGCAATTCTGGTGGGTGGGTAAGCTAGATTTAGGTTAGTTTGGTAGGTAGTTAGATGGCCAATACATTTTTTACTTGCTAAGTTAACTACTTGATTATTTCTTAATTACAATTTTAAAAATTTACATAAGTCTATTATATGTAATATAAGATATCAAATAAAAAAGATGACAAAAACTAGTCTATGAAGTTATAGTCCATTGGTAAGGACTTGGTCTATCATCATGGAGGTCAATGGTTCAATTTTGAATGCTTGCAACCTATGTTCATGTTTAGGGGGCTAGGCTAGGTAGGTTAGGTTGGGGAGTTAAGCTAGGATACCACCTAGCTACCTACTTTTTTTCAACCTACTTATAATTGTAATTTTATGTTTGAACATAAATTGAAAATAAATTGTTTTAATTTGATTAAACAAAATGACTTGTTGAAAATGACCACATAATCACAAGGAACATGTTAAAAATCAACTTGTCCAAAATGATGGCTTGTTTTTTTTCATGGGTGTTTAAATGATTAAAATTTTCGATTAAATAAATCATGTTTTCTACTAATGATTGTAGGGATGCAATTAAATGTTCGCTATGATCCTTGACAAAAGGTTGAGCGAGTGGGCTAAACAACATGGGTTGCGTGCCAAAGGTTAAGCGGGATTTCGCAAAAATTATCGCACTACTGACCAACTCTTCATATTGCGAACTCCAATAGAATAGAGCAAGGCGTTATTAGAAATATGAACAGATGCTTGGGAGCTATCATGGTGGTTTTTAGGATTCATAAGCATGATTCTCAAACAAATCAAAGACTTGGTTCTAGTATACAACCATGGTTCTCAAACTTTTGTGGAATTTGTTTTTCAATGAACTGGCCATAGAACTCGCAATTCATTGCTGATTCTTTCATGAAAAAAACATGGTTCTTTAAGAGGTTTGAAATAGCTAGGACCAACTTTTTTAAAATTATGATATTTTAATAAAAAAGAACGGGCACTAATATTTCTCTAATTGTGAATTAATCTAAAACCTAGAATCAAGGGTTCTTATAAACTCGTAAAACATTTGAAATTTTTTTGTAGTCTATTTGGAGGGCACCTTATATCCATCATTTTCCCTCTTAGAAATTGGACGGATATTATGCCTACTCCTCGATATTGGGTGGGTTCTTAGTAGCTGTAGGCATAATATGCCTCCCACTCCTACGATTCATGATTTACATTGGTTTTGTTCATGATAAATTTTGCCTTGTGCTTTACAATAGGTAAAGCCCATGGGTGGGGGACATTCCCAAAATGTGGGGCTGGACCCGGCTATCACCTCCTCCTAAGCCCCTTATTTTGAGAATGTCACCATCCTAGGGTTTTACCCTACACAAATAGCTCCATAACAACGGTGAAAACCTTGTCCCCTAATGTACAGATTATGTTCAAGATGGCATGGTGTGCTAGGAGGGTTGGTTATCTTATAATGTTGTCTAAGTTCTGCCCCATGTGGTCAGATGAGTGGCTGCAATTCAGGACTTTTTGATGGATTGTGCTAAAGATTATTTCTTCATCTTGTGCTTATGGTATGCACTTTAGCAGAATTTACATAGTTGTAAAAAGGCAATGTCCTATGCCTCTCTCCCCAAACACAATTTTTGTAGTCTTTAGTTTGTATGGTTTGTACTTATATGACAGGCCCATTTATGCACATCTATGAATAGCTTTATAAAAGATATTTCCTTAATCATAGGTGCTATATTTTGCCACATATGTTCAAGATGGATGGCTGTAATTGTATGTCTATGGTGGATATCCTTGATTTTTGGCATCATTTTGTTTGATAAATAGATGGATATCATTAGCCCCAAGTTGAACATCTTGTCAAATCACATCCCAACTTCAAGTGTAGTTTAAAGCCCTAGGGTGGGTCACCCATGTTCCCAAAATAAGCAATAGTCAAGTCCCATCTCACATTTTGGGAATGTCCCCCACATTAAAAGGACAAGGCAAACATTATTATGAACTTTAAAACATGGGAAACACGAGAGGTACCAAGGGTAAGGTCCTTACACCTAGTCCTAAAGAGTGGTAGGAAGAGTGGGAGAGATCTTGCACCTATAAGTGTAGGGTAAAGCCCTGAGGTAGAGGTAAAGGCTCTCCAACAAAAAGTGGGCTCCATGAGACCACCATGGAGTAGTGAATTACTCCCCCAAATAAAAACAAACCACATTTGCCTCTTCCAATTCCAATTAGATGTGGCAATACATCCTCATCTCTCTCTTTTGAGGTTGTCTGCTTTCTGATGTGGTCAGGCGCATGACAACCCAATCCATAACCAAAGGTTGGTTTCAAAGAAGAACTGAGTACCTTAAGCAGGTCTTGGAGATCAGACCTACCAAGGCAGAACAAGCACATGGATTTCAGAAATATGACAAAAGTCCAAGAGGAAACTGGAGGGAGATCCAGCATTGTCTCCTATTATTACATGAGGATCAACTTTGCCAATATTCTCCATGTCCAAGAGTCTATGAGAACTAGGAATTCTCCCTTATAACATGAAGAGTCTTAGTAATTCAAGGGGTAAACCTTGTTTCTTTTCTATTGCTACACAAAGAGTAATCAAATCGTGAATTTTAAAAAAAATATTATTCATAAGTTGGAGATGACATGTAAATTTGTTACTACTTCATAGAATCATGGGAACAATTTTCTCTCAATGGCATATTGGACCTTATTGGCAAAACAAAAGTTTATGTAAAGGCAAATGCATGCATACAAGAACCAAAAAATTGTAGCAAATGATTGGTGTTGTTAGGGTTTTGTTTTCTGTATTCCTCAAGTAAGTCCATTGGTGAGGATCTCTAGCATTAACTGGCAACTGTCGTATGTGGGTTGTAGAATTTTTGCAAAAGTGTTGTTACAAGTGACGACCTGTGAAGTGCCTAGGTCTAGATGTGGTTAATTTTATTGTTTAATTTCAAAAATGGAGAAAAACCCCTTTAAAATCACAAAAAGCTCATTTATTTTTTTCATTTTCTGAAATAAAATTCGCCACCAAAAAAAAACACTGATTAGTGTGCATCAAAATATATGAAAAATGATTCTTTCTTTCATTCATGTTGAAAATATAAATAATTTTTATAAAGGGGGCCAAAGACATTAAAAATAATGCCAAAGTGCATTAATTTTATTTTTTTCCCAGTGATAAATAATTAAAACCGGTATATGGGGGAATTTTTTTGGAATCCTTGGTATGGTCCATGGACCATTCCAAAAACAATTTCAGAAAAAATATCTCATTTTCAAGCCTACCTACTTCATTTCTTTTTTAATAACTATTTTCTTTTCTGATTAACTTTCTTAATAATTACCTCCATTTTATACCTACCTTACCCTAAGGTCAGTTTTGTCATTAAATAATCCTGAAAATAGTGAAATGAAATTTGTGAAAATATGAAGTTAACATGTTGAAAATCATCATTATTATCATAGGCTACGCTCTGAGTAATTTCATTACTCATATCACAATACTATGGTAGATGATGGAAAAAATCGATAATTTTCAAATGTTAAAAACGAATTCATTTTTTGAAAAAATAATTTTATTCATTTTTGTCAACATGGAAACTGACCCTAGGCTAGGGTACTTCACTCTCTTTCCCTATCCACTAACATGGATATGAAAAAACAAATTATCATATGTGTCTTTTCATGTCCATGAAATGTATGGTAATTTAAATGAAAATTTACATTGAAATAAATAATCAAAAAATCTGAATCCCATTGGGTATGGTAGTCAAGCTATTGCTGTTGCCAACTTACTCAAACCCAATCTCATCAATTTAGAAGTTTTCTTTCAGTCCTTTTTCTTACTCAAGTAATGCGGTGTGCTGAAAAATCATACTGGCAGTGCAGGAGGCCCCAACCATCAAAAGAATGAATGAAGAAAGAAAAAATGAAGCACTTGAGAACAACTGGTGGATTTCTCTTGAGAGAGAAAAGAACACACATTGAAGTTATCTGTAAAGTCAGGCGATTAGGGAGTGAGAACGGCCAGTTTCTGCATAACAGGGCATCAAATGTGAAACTGGGAATGAAATTTTACAAAATGAAACAACTGGGACCCAAACTAGTTTTTCCACCAATTTTGGTGATAAACTGAATTTCATCCCCTCTTTCCTTATTCCTGAGCGCCTCCACTGCTGCTACACATATTTTTCACCGCTCCTACTTGTACAACTACTATAATTACTCTCAAACCTTGTGCATTAAATGCAG
Source organism: Sphagnum contortum (assembly GCA_963920785.1). Lineage (NCBI taxonomy): Eukaryota > Viridiplantae > Streptophyta > Sphagnopsida > Sphagnales > Sphagnaceae > Sphagnum > Sphagnum contortum. Next base: position 4,396,362 of record OY987288.1, read on the forward strand.
AGTTTCAGCATTTCATACAGAGATTTAATAAACTTCCCTTACTTTACCACAGAAAGAGAGGATAGGGGGTGAAAGAGAGGGTGACTTTCCGAGTAACTTTATTAAGTAGAACTTCAAAACACAAGATTCACTCTATTGATATCTGGAGGCCTCCTTAACCAAAAGAGTGTAAAATGAACAACAATTGAATAATTGGAAAAAACAAATAAAGTGATTTGAACCCATCCAAAGGACTTGCAATGAGGAAACCCAGTAATTGAATGTTACAAGAGAAATATGTGAAATGATTTGACCAAAGGATCTGAAGAACCCAGCCTAAAAGAGCCTATCTTGTCTCAATATGTCCATGCCAGAAGGAATACTAGGTTGGTTGGATTAAACAACACACATTGCTAGAAAAAGAAAAGCCATGCCTCCACATTTGGAGACTTCCAGTATGCAATGCGATAGAAACATGCACACTAGAATGCTGAACAGAGGGAACAGAATCACCTTTCTAAAGAGAGTTACTTCACATGGTCTGGGGGAGTCTTTAGATTACAAACATCAAGAGAGGAGACATGGAAAAAAATCAGTAGAATCCCCTCTTCTCTCCTAATTGGCTATGAGCTAAACCTGGTAAGTACACCTCTTTCATGAATTTGTGTGCAGTAATCATAGCCTCTTCCCACTCCATAATTATGGAACAAAGAAAGGGGAAAAAAGGGAGGAGCACCTTTGTGTGCCATTTCAAGGAGTCACTGTCCGTGATTCACTCTCTGCCAAAGTAAAATTGCAAAGCCAAATCTAGCTGCCATCCACTACCTAGGCTAGTTAAGCTACCCATCTCAAAGGGACAAATCTCTATAATTCAAGGTTAATACTCAGAATGTTTGAAAAGCTCTGCCCAGTAGGCAATAGATCATAGGCAGTACTCATCTGGTGCTTGCTTGCAATTTGTTGTAACAGCCCTTCCCCTACAGCATAGTAAAGCCACAAAATACCCATGAGGAAAAAAGAATTTGAAGCTCCAGTCTTGACAAGATATCCAACTTGGTGTTAACTCTAGGGTCAACTCTTGTATACCTCCAATTTACATGTATGGCATTTCTTTCAACTAGAGACTGAACATCTATGGAGGAGTCAATTCACAAAACTCATAGAAACTAAAGCCACTTCCAATAATCTTCTGCAGTGAGTGGCCAATACACATTGCATGGAACTAAAGAACGTTTTTCAGATTGAGTTCACAACCAAGTCAACAACAGAATACCCCTTGTTTGTTCATACTAAACAACAGCTCTTCATAAAGAGTTGCAGACTTCTGAGGATTAAGGAGTGAGAAGAGGCAAACATATGCACATTATATCTTTTGTCATATGTCGAGAAGCAATTTAGAGGCTAATGCCAAGTTCTTCATTAATGGCATTGACCTGCATAGCCTACTTTCCTCTTCTTCCATTATAAACCTGTAGAATGACTTACCAGAGTCAAGAAAAGAACCCACCCAGTTTCTTTGCAAAATCTTCATCTTCATCATCAAGACCAAAATCTTCATCATCATCCTCTTCAAAAACAATGTCCCTGTCTCTGGTGTCTGCTTCAGAACTCTCCTTCCCAGCATTGAAAAATTCATTCCCAGCAGCCCTAACTGAATCCAATTCTTCCACAATGATGTCATTCCTCATGGCATCTGCTGAATCAACCAACTCATCATCCTGCATCATTGGGCTCCCTGACTCAAGCCTCCTTTCTTTGTAGCTGATGGGCTGGTCCTCAACATCTGGATGCTCTGATGCCAATCCTGTGTCTTCTGCCCTAGTGGTCACTCCAGGAATACAAGCATCCATCACTGCTGCTTTAGTGGGATAAGAAACAGGAGATGTGACACCCTCAGCTAACCTCTGCCTGTGGTTCTGGCCCAAGGTTGCAAAATCTGGGTTCCCTACAGTCTCTGACCCTCCCTTGCGTTTAGCTTGCAAAATGGCACTCAATGATTTTGGGCCAGCAAAGTTTGGAGCTTCTGGGCGGCCCTGTAATGACTTTGCTGAAATTCTCTTCTTATCTTCAGATACAGTGTCACCAGGAGGGTGTCCAGATATGGATGTAGCAGCTGCTTGAACTTGGGTTTTTGTTACTTGTGCACTCATTTTGCCTTCATGCGCTCCAGGTTGTAGAGCCAGCTTATTGAAGTCACTGGGCACATCCTGATGCTGTGAATCTACAACATTACTCTGATTTTGTGAATAACTTTCTATGGGCCCATCAACCTTTCCTAAATCACCAGACGTCTCTTTTGCTTTGCTGCTATCATCCCTTGCTCCTCCTTTCCTCTTTTCAGCAAGAATCTGAGCTAAGGTTTTTGGCCCTGCAAAATTAGAGGGCTGTTCCTTCCTGCCTTCACTTCCCCGGACTGCTGTTGAGTTCACTCCTGCAGGCAGTGTTTCTGCCTCTGTCATAGCTTCCACCTTGGAAGCTGGCCTAGGTCGGCCATTGTCTCTTCTCAATGCTGACCGCCCTGCATCTCTCCTCAGATAAGCCAGGTCAACATCACCAACAGCACCAGAGCCTTTTCCTTCCCCTGCACTCTCCCGACCATTTGGCAAGCTCCTCACAACAAGTTCTCCCTTTGTATTCAGGGATGATGCATGTCGTGCAACCCCAGCAGATTCTCCAGCTGATCTTTCAGTTGTTCGCCGTGAAGTGCTATTACTAGATTTATTGATACCTTGTTGCTGGACAAAAAGCTGCTGCCGCAAGTGAAGCTCATGCAGTTTTTGTGGATCCTCCTCCATCCGCCTGTGAGACCACACTTCATCAATCACACCATGTCCAGACTCTGTCCGTTGGCGGGAACGATTCTCCAGAATATGGTATGGAGGGCCATCCCCTCTTGGCCGCTTTAACTCTCGAGAAGCTTGATGGTTGGTGCCAAGACCAGATTCTCCATCCCTGCTAGAGATCATCCTATCTCTCTCCCTCCCATACATCTCCTCAATCCCCCTCCCAACATACACACCACTCCTTGGGTGGCCCCTTTGCTCATATGCAGGAGCATGCTCGTAACCTTGCTGCTCATAAGACTCATAACCCCCATGGTTGTATAGTCCAGTAGCATCATATGCTGCTGGCTCAAACACACCTTGGTACTCATAGTCATACTGGTCAATCTCATCAGCTCCATGCAGACCCCTACCTCTTCTTTGAACAGCTGGGCCTGGTCGTCCAGCCTCCAATCCTTCATAATTGCCTTGAAGGTCAGGATCTTCACTGTAGTGGGACCTCTCTGGACCAGCATCTACAAGGACATCAAATCCAGGTGAAGATTCTTCCCACCACTCATCAGGCTCCATTCCATTCTGTGGCCGCTCATCTCCACTGGGTTGCCGGACACGGAGGCGATTGTTGCTACCCAGCACTGCAGTAGATGTGGCTTGTTGGACATCTGCCCTCCCTATCCCTGCACCATTTTGCAATCCTGGAGTTTGGCCTTCTTTTCTTGGGCTACCTTGGGAGGTACTTTTACCAGCACTTGGTGTCGAGAGCCTTGCTTCTATGGGGCGTCGAGGGGGGTTCACAGGGCCCTCTGTGGTCTGTGGTTTCTCAGGAGCTGGGGTACTTCCAGTTTTTTTTTCAGTAACCTCAGGTGCAATTGCCTTTGCAGGCTTCTGAAGAGAAGCAGCTACCTGTGGTAAGCTTGATGTGGATGTTGCAGGGCCATGCAAGAAAGGACACTTATCACCTTTTGCACAATAACCTTGTGAGAAAAAGTAGCAGGGAGTCCTTGCCTTGTTCACACCTGCAGCTCCTGGAACAGGTGGCCCTGCTGTAGCTCCTCCAGCTGTTCTGCCTTCTAAAGGCTGTGGTCACCACATGTACCATTACAAAACAATATTCAAGAACACATTTCACCAATCATCAAACACAATGCAAAAGAATATTCTAAAGAAAAAACACAACAGAAAAGCACAAAAGGAGGGCAGCAGATGGAAAGTACCGGATGGCGAAATGGGCAATCAGGCATGAGACATGTTCCCGCCAGCCAATACCAACAATCCCTAGGGTTCACTCTTGCACTCTCACTGTGCCGAAACTCACAGTCGTTACCCTGGACGATTAAACAAAGCATACAACTTTGTTTCAGTGACTGCTAAAAGAGAAACTCACATCTTCAGCAGATTTGAGAAAACCAGAAATCAGAAGCCCAGAATCTTGAAAGAAGAACCTGAAACCCCTGAGCTAATAATGTGTCCAACACATCTTCAAACCCTACACACCACCTAACTCAGCTCCATGCCCTGAAAACCAAAGTACTGAAAACTGCACCAAGGAACACAAGAGCTCAAAGAACTTTTGCTCATGCTGTTTTCCATTATATCATCAGGCGCCATATCTCATTCCTTTGAGAAATATTTCCAAGCTCTCCGAGGCAAGGGAAAAAAACACTAGAAACTAACAACAACAGAAGGAAGATCAAAGGAAACGAGACTAGTGCTAGAAATGCCCCTTTCCAAAAAAGCAGATTCATCCCACATACCATTATTATTCCCTTTCCAAGTTACCCCAAAATCCCCATGCCAACAAAAATCCACAGAAACGACATAGCCACTAGAGGAGGAAAAGTCCTCGAAAAAAACCAGTGCTTCTTGAACTTCAATCCTTTGCAGAAAGCCAAACCGAAACCCTAGAGCCAATGAGCACCAAACCCTAAGGGGAAAAACAACCTTCGTTACGCACCTGGAAAAAATAAATGCATAGGAACGACAAGAAGAAGCAGAAGAAGAAGAAAAAGAGAGGCGATGAAAATTTGAAAAAGGGATTTTGGGGGATGGGGGCCAAAAGTATGCCAGAGATTGATAGACGGCGTTTTTTCTAACTCTGCAAACACACATCGGTACATACATAGATACATACCTTCTTGCACGTCAAAGGAGACGCAAGGAAGTAGACGCAGTCGGTTTTCTTCTTCAAAGCGTCATCATCCCTACTGGTCTGAGCTTGCGCCATATCTTTCTCTTTCGCTCTGTCTCTGTCTCTCTGGGTGTCTCTGGCGTGCCGTCGTTTCCGTCTCCCTCCCTCGCTCCCTCCTCCGGAATTGAGAAACGGCGAGTACAAAGGAAAGCCAAGAGAGAGAAGATAAACATAAACAGAGGATTCAGGTTCTGCTTATTAGGGTTTGGTCAGGGGACGGAGAACCGGGGGGCGGGGGGCGGGGCACTAGATTCTTTTAATACCCTCCGGTTCCGTTCACTCGAGACCGCCCAAGGTCAAGAACCTCCGGTTCCTAGAATCCGGAGCACTGTATTAAAAGAACCTCCGGGTCCGGTAATTTGAACCGAACTTCTCAGATTCAAAGAGTTAGCGTCCGGGCATTTGACGGAAATTCGGATTCAAAGAGCTGCCGGGTCTGGGTATTTCAAGAAAGCTCCAAAGAGCCGTCAGTTCTGGGCATTTCAAAAAGTTCAAAGAAGGGACGGGTTTCATGGAATAATGGGCAAAAAACCTGACAGTTTTTAGGTGGTTATTTGATTTTTTTGAGAACCATGTTTATATGTAGTGACACAAAAAGTATTTGATTTTTTTGATACCCAAGAGGGGTAGGTACATAATTTCTAATGCTTGCCCCGCTCGGGAAAGAACATGCACAAAATTTCATTTGTTTTTCTTACAAAGGCTCAAGTTATTGTTGTTGTTGTGTTGCTTCTAGTAGATGTTCTTTTAGATTTTGTGTGAGCTTGTCTCCTCTCGTATGCGAGTCCAGGGACTAGCGTTTAGTTATTAGCTTGTCCTACCGCAGTAGAAATTCGTTTATCATCAGCCCATTTTTTTATAACATTACATACCCATCTTGGCTTGTCACATCTTACATTGCACACTTTTCACGGTGTTAGTGTGATCATACTATTGACAATTTAAGTACCCATTTGCTTTTATGCCCTTATGAGAATGAGCATACAACAACTCATAACACATTTTGGAACATTGTTACAACTATTGTTTTGGAAAATGGAACACATGTTCAGAGTGAGGTCTCCCACCTTTTCATTCACCACACCCAACAACAAGTGGATATTCTTTTAGAAATGGTTTTTGAACTTCGGTGGATGTGGTCATTGCTAACTCGACTCGCACAGATATAGTGTAGTGAACATTGATGACAACAATACATGCAATGGCGATGGCTGTTCAAGAGAAGAGACGATCCTACATTAAACGAACATTAGGTGATGACTTCATTCCCCTTGTTATTGAAATGTATGGGTGTTTTTATTTTTGTTTTGATTCATTTTCTATTGTTTGTGCACATACCATTATCGTGCATCATCAATGGTCTTCTTTAGTCCCCTTAATGCTTATTTCTCACTATTGACAACATTACTGAAAATACTATTATTAGTGTTGAACTAGCCAAGGTACTAACTTGGTATATATTATTTTCAGAAACGTTAAAATTTTCCAAAATGGATTTTTTCAAAGGGAAAAAATTATTGCAAAGGAAAATATTGAATCTTAAAAAATATGTCGAAATGAAAAATTAATTAATTGTTCAACTTGGACATGTTTCTTTTGCTTTTTTTTTTGTGAATATAGGCCTTAACAATGTTACTTTAAATTATGACAATGAAATAGTTCAAATTAATACCTTTAACTGTTTTCGAAAATTGAATTAATGAACTACCTAATATCTACATGTTGGCATGCAAATGACATGCAATTTTTTGTTTTTGTTTTTTTTGTATGTTCCCAATGGGTTCTCATGAGATTCTCCAAGTTTTCCTCTAAACCTTCCCATTAGGACCTTATTTTTATTTCACCCCTTCTAATTGATACAAAGAAAAATAAATATTCTTTTATATTGAGGTCCATATATGCTTCCCTTTGGCATCCCCTTTACATTTTATATACATGGAAGTTGAATTGTGATTAAACAATACGGGAGAAAATTGAGGTGCTATTAGGAATGTCTTGGTAAACACATTGGGAATAGAAAAATAAAAATCCCTTACCTTCAACCCCAAAACCCAAAAGAAAAAAAGTAAATGCCTCTCACTACATGTTAAACATTCACATGCATTGCATGAAATTTCTCTTTTCAAAATTGTTTATCACCATTTTCAACATGTGTTAATACCCCCATGTTATAAATTTGGGGTACTTATTGGTTGAATTTAATATATTGTCCCTTATTATGATCTTAAATAAGGACTCTTGCCATATGTCAAATGAAATATGTATCTTAAACATGTCACTTTTATGTATTATAACACAAATTATGTTATATAAGATGTACACCAAATTAACTCACAAGTTGTTTCATTTATTGTTGCATGCTTTACATATTACATGTTAGTCAAAACTACACTTGCATGGACTGAAATTTTGAATTCACTTATGACAAATGACTATAGTAATTAATTTACAATCTAAAAATTAAAATGCAGTTTTGAAAAGGGCAATAATATGCACAAACTATCTTTTACATCCTAAAAAAATTAGACTTTGAGAAAAGTATATGAACAAGAGGGTCATCCAATAAAGAAACTTGATCTAAGAAAATTTGACATGGACCAACTTATCCTTGGTTTAAGGCAAAATCTTCAACTAAGTTTTTTATAAAGGGAAAAGTTTAAACATGATTGTTTTGTTTATGATTGTTGAAGAGACCAAGGAAAGTTGTGTATTAGTGTTGTGTGGGTATATAGGGGTAGATTGGGGTATCAACTCATAACAATTTGGTAAAAGGTTTTACTAATACCCAAGTTCATAACATACTTGTTGGTCTTTATATGTGTTGTATCCCAACCCATAACAAACCAAATTGGTCTTTTCATCTATAATATTATGATTCATACTTAGGATTTAGGGTCTTTTCAGTGTTTCACCAAGGTCCTGGTATTGTGTTTGATACTAGGGAGCTTTAATCTATATGGATAATTGGGTCATGGGTATGGCACTTTAAGTTTGATGCCTTCAAGTTTTAGCAAGAGCAAAGTGGAATATTAGGTGGAGAAACCAAAATGTTTGACATTATTGAAACCCTTAAAGGAGGTGTTGGCTATTGAAGCACGAGCCATTTGGATAGTGTTGCTATTTGTATTGAAGGCCAATCAAAGGTATTGGGTACCTTTTCACAGAAGAAGTGTAGTTTGGGCTTTCTTTTTGTTGTAGCAAAAGAACATGTTGCTTGATGTGGTTGTAATCCAAATGTTGAGGTGCATCATATGCCACCTTGAGTCAAACACCAATCAATGTGATGGTTTTATATCAAGTTCCCATGGTAGTACCACCCATAGTTGAAAAATAATTGTTAAATACAATCATTCTCATGGTAGCATCAATATGAAGAAACATTTGGTGCATGAACATGTTATTGAACTAACAAAATACAATGCATGCATGAAAGAGGTCGAAGATGGGGATGGTGGAGGTTGACAAAAATGTAAAAAGAGGGAAGACCATCACACCATTAATCATAATTGATTTATTTGGAGGAGGCGTTGGCTACAAAAAGGTGATCATGCACAACTAAAGTTCATTGAGGATTTGGTTCTGTACATTGCTAAGAGCTATGAAGCCCTATCTAATGTTGAGTTACCATGGCTCCATTGTCTTATTATGTGTAGGAATAACAAAATCCAATTTCCAAGTTGAAGGTAATTAATGGAAAAACATATTCTTTCCATGCTACAGAAGACTATGGATACATATGTAATTCATGCCCTATTTAGTTGTGTTATAACTCGTGTCACTTTTGATTTGTGGATGAGTCAAAGTGGATTTGACATTTTTGCCTTGGTCATGAACTTCATTGATGATGCATGGGTTTCTAAGCATGTTAATGATGGTATTTTTGAAGCACCCAACATTGTAAATGTTGTTTTGGCAAAAATTGTAAAGCCCCTACTTGCCAAATTCCAATTCACACATAAAATTGTTGCATATGTGAAGGATGAAGGCTCCAACTTGAATACATTAGTTATTGCCTTTCTACTATTGTGAACCATTATAGTTGGAGACACCATTTGAAGGGGTTTGTTTTGGACATGTAATGTTTAAAGCTTGTTAGTATGCCACCAATGATGCTAAGCTTTGCATTGGCATGAAAGAAATGTCTTTGAAGGATGTTCAACAAGCTTTGTAAAATACTATAACTTGAACTAAAAAGTTTGGAAAGGGGTGGTAAGAGTGGGATAAGGCTTGCATTGAAGTTGGATTGCTTACAAGGAAGTTGAAAACTCCAGTGAAAAATAAGGTTTATAAATAGAGTTGTCCTTTTCCAAGAGACTTTGCAATGTGCAAATGCAATTAACATTTGTTATCACAAGTAATATTTGCACTTGCAAGTAAGAATGTTTAGTGGATTAACTTGGGCCATTGCACAAGCTATGGTGGATGCTTTAAAGCTAGTTGTGGAGCAATGTGTTTTAAATCAAACAAAAAGTTATTGGCTCCTTTTTGATGCTTTGAATGTTGCCATTACCATATGCATGAAACTAAGGGTTGATTATAATCATTAAACTGTGCAGGTGCTTCTTCTTGCATATGGTGCAATTGATGAGCTAGAGATTTTGTATGGGCGTATGGTTGCAAAGACAATGGATGTGTTGGCCTTTTTTTTTATAATCATTTATGGAATCTATTACAACTACCGGTGCTCACAATATGTTGGCTTTAATGTTGGAGTTGAGGTTCAAAGTGCTAAAATGTGTCATTGATTTTCTTGGCCATGACAAGGCTAAACTTTTGGTAGTAGAATATGATAGTAAAATCTTGATCCCCTTACTTGTGAAATGTAGCCATTTCTTGGATTTTGATGTTGCAGGTACTTGTACTTTAACTTCAGATGGCCCACCATATTTTCTTTTTGATAATCCAACTTCAAGTACAAATGCAAAATAATTGTTTCTTTTTCATTGTTGTGTTGTGAATTTGAGTAATGATGCAAGGTCGCCTTTGATTTGATGGAAGGAACATGCTATGTTATATCCCAATGTGGCCTTTTTTGCTAAACAAAAATTGGCAATTCCTACTTCATAGATTGAAATAAAGAGGATATTCTTTGTGGTTGGAATCTTGACTAGTGTACATTGTTGTAGACTTGGGCTCACAAAATTGGATGCCTTGGTCATGATATACAAGAATTGGCCATAAGATGCGCAAGTTGGGTATCACTTTGCAAAGAAGGATGTTGGGAAGTACTTTTGAAATAGACCTTTTTGAAGCCCATGAAGAAGAATTGGACCAATTTGGTTGCTTTGAGGATGATTTGTAATTGTTGTAATATATTACTTATAGACATGGATTTGATTTTAACTTGTTTTTGCAATTTGCATTTTGAGTTTTAACTTTGCACTTTGCATCAATTTTGTGTAGTGCTCAATCACATGCTAACAAATTCTACAACATTTTAGATTTCAAACGTTTTAGATTTTAGATATGATTTCAATTTTCAATCTTCTATATGTGTTTGTGCATGGTTGAATGTGCAATTGGTGCCAATCTATATATATATATATATATATATATATATATATTATTGGTTCATTATGGAATTTTTTTGTCTTTGTTGGTTCATTGTGGAGAATTGTTTAAGGTTTGGAGTTTTTTATCTATCATGAAAACATACCAGGACCAAGGTTGATATCCATTGGTATCAACATTTAAAAACAAAAGATTAATACCAAATTTATATTTAGTCTCACATTTTAGATTTTAATACCAGATTTTACACCTAATTTGATCATTTCAATTACGTACCCGAATCATATTCATACCTCCCTTCCATGATACTAGACATACCAAGACTAGTTTGGTATGTGTAAATCTACATATTCACACAACACTAATATGTATCTCCATTTGTTGAATTAGTAATATTTACACTGTATTTTTTATTTTTTGGATGTAAAGGGAAGGCATTGATATTTTTGATTTTATTGTGCTTTTTTTGAATAACAAGTGAGAATCTTGTCATGTAACTATTGGATTTGTTTGGACCTTAAAATGATTCAACTAGGAAACTCTTGAGTTCAAACATGTAATCATTTTAAGGTCACAAAAGTTATGGAAGATGACGCCAAAAATCCACTAGAATGGTGGATAGTGCATGAAATATAATTTTTTTAATGGTCAATTTGTAGCCTGACAAACTTGAAGGATTATTGGCTCCTAAGTTGAGGTGAAGAAAGTCTTTAACATTGTAGGTATTTAAATATAATATTTTTTTTGTAGATTTTGCAAGTATACTAACTTTTGATGCTCTTAGGTGGCCACATAAAATCTTGAGATGCTTATAAGCACTTACAAAAATTAGTCAAATGATGCCTATGTTTGTAGCTTGGGATCCATAAAGCAATAAATGGAAATGGAAGAAACCTTAATAGACAAAAATGACTACCTTTAAATTCTCTCTTGTTTTTTTTATACTTTTGTACATTTTTTGAATTTATGATGTTTTTATAAATAAAGTTTTGTAGGGAGTTGTGAGTGTGAGATTGAAAATGAAGATGTCATTGATAAAATTGGGCGAAAACAATAATAGGCAAATTAGGTTATTTTTGAAGGTTTTTGTGTTTTGTCAATTTTCTTTTGCTTTGTTGGATTATGTTTAGTTGAAGTTGTGGTGTTCAAATTCTTATTGTTGCTTGTTGCAAATCTTGGAGCAAGGGAAAACCTACGGAGTGAAATTTTTGTTCTTAAACCTTAACCTTAAGATATGATAAACATTAATAATTTGCTAAGATTCATGGTTTTGGTTCTTTTTTTTGTGTTGTCATCTTGATTTAGGTTTTTCAAGGGTTTGAAATAGGGTTTTCTTGGGTCTGAAATAAGATTTTTTGGGGTTTTAAAAGAGGGTTTTTGGGGCGTTGAAATAGGGTTTTTGGGGGGAGGGGGATTGAAATAGAGTTTTTGAGGTTTGAAACATGGTGTTAAGGGGAGTTTTTGGGGGTTGAAATAGGGTTTTTTGGGGATCTGAAAAGGGTATTTTTGGGAACTGAAATAGGGGTTTTTCTGGGGGTTTGAAATAGGATTTTTGAGTGTTGTAATAGAATTTTTTGGGGATTTCTCAAGGGCTGAAATAGGGTGTTTTGAGAGGTCTGAAATAAGAATTGAGGGTTCAAGGTCTGAATTCAAGGGTGACAACCAGACAAACACTTGGGCGAATTTTCCCCACTTGGCAACCAAAAATAAATAAATCCAGTGCAATTCATGCAAAGGATTTTCGTGGAAAAGAACTCGCCAATGTCACCAGATTTTGAGGAATTTCTATTATCCATTCCAGCTGGTCACCAACGTATAGCAGGATCCTTGAAAACCAAATTGATTCATTGAAAAGTTTGTGAGTGTTGTGCATACATGCAATTTGCAAATTTGAAGGTTCATTTTGACCAAATTAGCTATTGTGAATAAAAAGGTCATGACCCATCCATCAAATGTGATTCCAAAAAAGACTCATCACGAGATAAATGCAAATTTGTTCTTGATGTTTGCAACATAACACAACCACCATACACAAGTGTGTTTGATATCTGTGTAGTATAATGTGACCTGATGCTGCAAAACATAACTTATCTATTGAAAAACAAAAAGGCAAATCCATTCCTGAAATCAACTTCGAACAATGTGAAATTCAAGTCTCACTCCTCAGGTCCAATAGTTCAACAATACCATTTCTTTTTTCTGCTCCTGAAGGTCAAAATACTCTTTCACTTGGTGAGATTTGCTGGACCATGTCATTCACATGTTGGGGGAGCTGTAAACTTTCCATTTATGAATCCCCTCACAAAAGATGCATATCTTTCACACAAACTCTGGAGTCCCAGATGTATCTCTGTGCAATCACCGTAGTCTACATCATTGGTATGAACTATGAACCATGGTCAATAAGTTTTGCCACATCAGGGACATCAACTGTCTCTGCAGGCTTTGCTCCCTGACAGTCACCTTTTGTGTCAACACATTTGAGGTCACCCACTTTTACATACTTGCTCATGAACCTGTACTCCCAGTCAGTGAGTGCTTCCAGCTCTGTTGCATTCAGCCCCTCTAAGTCACCAGTCAAATCCTTCTCCTCAAATGACATCTTTGCCAATGCTCTGCTTGTATCCCTCCCAGCAAAAAGAGCATATGGACCACCTGGTCCATAGAAGGCCCTGCAACAACAACAACAACAACACTAGACATATCAGAAACATCCATCCTCAAGGTGCACATCCTGAAGAGGCTCAGCAAGTCCAATGCCAAGTGCAAAGTGATATTCACAAGTCTTAAGGTCCTTCATTCTTCATACAAGTTTACTAATCCCCATGTGGGTGAAACCTTGAGGGGATTGCTCAAGGAGCAACTCTGGCACACCAGGACCAGTCAAAAAAACCTCAAATCTGCTTGAGAGAGAGAGAGAACACAGACCATGCTGACCAGACATATATCACAAACACTCCTCAAGGTGCACTACTTCTTCTCCCTTCATCATCAGCAAGTTCAATGCCAAGTTGGAAGCAAGATTTTCACAAGCTCCAAACCCCCAAGATTATCTCTTATTATGAGCTTACTGATTCCCATGCGGTGCAGGGATTGCTCAGAGAGAGAAAGCTGAAATCTGCTAAGATTGGGAGAACACAGAAACAAATGGCAGAGAAAACCACCTCACCTTCAAAGAAAACCACTTTCATTCTCCAAATCCTCCAAACAATGGCAAGAAAACCACCTCACCTCCACCACAAGGTGGTTAGGTATTCATTCAAGAAGACCAAGAAACTTGGTCACAAAAGAATTAATTTGGCAGAGATCCTCCTCCCTCCCAGAGCTGTGCAACAATTGATTGCCAGTGCTCATGAAAATCGCTGGACCCACAAGAAGAAACACCCGAAATGATCAAAGAACAGAAAAGACCAAAAAAAATTTAGGGTTAGCAGAGAAGAGAAGAGACGAGAAACAAACCTGGACTGCGAGACATCGTAGATATGAGACTTGATGGCCATGAGGAGAGGCTTGGTGGGATCGCTGCCGTCATACTGCCGCAGCTCCTCTGCTGTCACCACTCCTATCTGCACAGGTGCGGGCGCATCTCTGGGCACGTACTTCACCGGCGGAGGTGCGAGCATGGCTGCAATCAAGTAATAAACCGCCACCACCAAACCCATTATGGTGAAGAATGTGGTGGCTGACAGCCCCGTGTACGCAGGAATCGATTCCACCAGCGTTCCGATTACCCCCATTCTTAGCAGAGTCGGGATTACTAAAGCTACCACTACCCTGAAGAAGAAGAAGAAGAAGAAGGAGATCAACAACTCAAGGAGCACACACAAAGAAAATGTACTCGAACAGTTTGATGGGTGGAGACTCGAGAGGAGATTCGCGCACACATTGGGTTGTGGGTCACCCCGTTTCTTGAGGATTGTTCTGCGGACAGACGGATGGGATCGACGATATCTTAGATACCCTAAAATTCAGAGCGTCTAAACGACTGGCGCGCAACTCTCTGAATCTTCTTCTTCTTCTTCTTCTTCTATCCCTTCTCCCAAGCCTACCTTCAGCTTCTGCTGCATTGCACCAGGGAAAAACGTGGAGTTGCGAAAACAAACAAAACAAGGAGGAGCTTTAATCCCAGCAGAAGCTTGGTTCCGAGCTTCAATGCGAGCAGGAGCTTGAATCCCAGGAGCTATAACACAGATGTCTTGGAGCTATATAACACAGCACAACTTTCTTGTCTTGGGGTTTTCACTCCACAGTTCCCCCATCTCTTCCAATCTCCTGCAGAGCTTTGTGCCTGTTTGGTAATGCACAAATGACCTTTCTTTTCCAGGACAAAATGGTGGAGCACAATCTGTTGATCATTCCTTTAACTGCTGTTTTTATTTCCCCACTCTTTATAGAACAATGTGATACCTGAGGACTGCAACAAGATTAGTCTCGAGACGAGACTCAGCTTGGAGATTTGATCCCTAGAGTCAGATACCACATGGAACAAATTGCTTTGATTCATGTTATAGAAGTAAAACAAGTCTGACTTGCAGAATGATCAATCAGTCTGTTGTGAAAACAGAACTGAACTTCTATCGACAGGGAATATCTAGCCGCTTTTGGAAGCTTCACACAACATGGACAGCTCTTTTGTACAAACAGAATTCAATCCAGAGAGTGTGTTCCCAAAGGTTCTTCGCATCGTGAGGGGGGTGTCTTGAATGTAGGCTGTGAAGATCATCAACCTCAAAGACTATCATGCTGCAATGGGTTCACCGCATGTCTCCTCCAGGGTACA
This sequence comes from Sphagnum contortum, assembly GCA_963920785.1. NCBI lineage: Eukaryota > Viridiplantae > Streptophyta > Sphagnopsida > Sphagnales > Sphagnaceae > Sphagnum > Sphagnum contortum. The sequence continues at coordinate 4,411,603 of OY987288.1, forward strand.
TTCATCCCGGAAGAAACCCAATTGTGGAGCATCGAGCAGGCGGATGTTTTCTGCCCATTACTCCTGGTTTTGGTCCTGACTAGAAAATCAGGGCTGTTTTGAGCAGGGACAATCAATACAGAGAGGGCTGCCATCTAGGGAATGAAAAGCCCTTGGAAAATTTGACTGGTATATTGGAGTTCATCAAGAAAGGCTTTTGAAATCTTGAAGAGAGACTTGAGCTCATAAAACTGTTGCTGTCGCCCTGTGGGATGGCCATAGACCCCACAGACTGACTTTGACACCACTGTGAAGCCTTTGATGTTGTTGAGCATTAAGGCTGCTTCGCATGCCACAGCCTTTGTGGCTATTGACCATGCCCACAGTTTGGAGGAGCTAGACGAAGAAAAATGTGGAAAAGAGGTAAATTCTAGTGCAAGAAAGTTCCAAGAGGATGATGATGGGGTTCAGCTTGGGGAGAACTAAATGAGCCCAGATGCTTAGGAGTACACTGGTGTCTTTTGCATGAGGGAGGTTGTACTGGGAGGAAGCCATGCGATTTGAGGATGTGTGTTCTGGTTTACAAGATGTTAAAAACTGGTTTTTGCAGGTGCTTACCCCTGCTCGCAAGAAGCCAGAAAGAGGAAAAGAAAGAGAATGAAATCATGAACTGATGAAAGATTATAATGGCCAGTGCTGCACAGCTTGGAATCTGCTGCAAGGGTGAAGACCGCACTGGTTTTATATCATTGTCTATGAGAACAGTGATTCCTCTTGTGTGGAACATGCTGCTGCTACTAATGTCATTGTTGAAGTTGCCTGCAAGCAAGTTTACAGTTCAAATGGAAGCAATCTCCCACAGACAAGATCTCTGGATTTCACATATAACCTGGTATAAATAATGTCAAGAAATGTTGTTCAATGCTATGATGATGGTATTCAAACATCAGTAAATGCAATTACTTACCCTTGAATCACCAACAACAAAGAAGACCGACCAAGAAAGAGTTTCAGCAGAGATGTCGCCCTGATTTCAAGCAATGTGTATCCATCCAGAATTTTCCCTATGGGATAGACTACTCCATATATGCATTGAAATGCCATGGCTGCCACCAAATAACTGCAACCAACAGAAGGCCAAAGTCCTCATCCTGGGTGCAAAACTCAGCAATGTCAAACCCTAATATACAGCAGAAGATTGTCAGAAGATTGTTTGCTACACAGACAGTCTCCTTGCTATTGAGACAGTATAATTATCTCTCCAGGATCATAGCTGTGATCTGCAGGCATCCAGCAATACACATTTGAAAGATCTGATGCCCTTCCTCAGATGAACCAATTTGCTGCAGATCTCAGGCAATTGAGCAAGTAAGAAGAAATAGGAACAGAATGAGCATATTCAGAGAGTAAAATGCTTCAAGAAAATGCGTTAGACTGCCCCCAACTTTCGGACCCTATATCTTTTCTCATTTCTTTGAATGTTTTTGAAAGATTTATAAAGATATGGGTGTGCCAACTTGAGTTTTACAATCCTCTTTGAACTCCAAAGGCAACCAAACTATGTTCAAGGATCTTAAGCTCCAAATGCTTACATATCAAACAATTATTGCTCCAAACTAAACAACTACTTCCAAACACTATATATCTTCTTCATTTTTTTGTCCATTTCTTCATCTTCTTCATGGTGATGGGTGTACCAAGTGGAGGTCCACAATACCTTTTTGAACTCTAAAGATAACCAAGCTATGTCTAACGATTTCAGGTTCGCTATGATCTCATATCTTAATTGTTCAAACATCAACCTATCTACCCTACCATCAAAAAAATGATGGCCACAAACCTATTATGTACATGAAAGTTCAACTTTGGCCAAAGTGTATTAGAAAAAAGTGTGGTGGTATTGGGAACATCTTGGGGAACACATTCGGAACTTGATGGAAACCCTTTGGGAACTTGATATAGAACTCATTTTTCTTATAGGTAATTTTTTTTTCATTCCAAAAATGAAATATGTCTTTACATTCACATGGTATATCTTTCACTTGCAAAAGGAACAAAATTGACAAAGGTACAATCACCAAACATATTCAAGCATATGCATAACAATAGTTTACATGGTCAATTCGAATTGTTGTTGGAATTGCCTCATATTGAACTCAAGATGTTTGAATCCTTCATACTAAGTCATGAATGGAATCATGGAAATAGAATCTTGCAAAAAAGAGAAAGAAAAATATGAATGTCCAAGCAAATTGGCCCATTAAGCTATTCATTTCCATCTTACAAAACACAAACTCATACCCATTCAGGTTTGTCATCATGCAGAAGATGGCAATCAGGAGGCCCCAGAGGTTGATTCTCCAAAGATATTGTGCTCAAATAATGAATGGGTGTTGGATTTTTCTGCCCAAAACTCAAGTCCCATTTGCCATAATCGTTTGGAGACTCCCATCAATTGATTGACAGAAGCCTGTTATGAGCTTGCTTTTTGTCAGCGGGCATGTATGGTGGTGGTGGTGGTGGTGGTGTTCTTTTAAAATCACTTCAATCAAAAGAGTTGCATTTGTTGTTGCTCTATCTTTCGTAAATTCTCAAACAATTGAAGCCTCTCTCAAGACTCTCGAGTCTCAATTTATGTGCTCCAGGATTGGATTCCATCAATGACAATATGATCTTTCAACTGACCAAACTTTCTTGTAACCCTAAGACTACTTTTCAGCGTTTTTTTAAGGAATTTTTTGTTTGTAGTTGAAGTGGCTATCATCCGTAGCAAAGATGTAGAAAATGGGGGCGAAACTGTCCTTCTATTTTTTTGGCTAAAATTTGAAACCAAGTCTAGACATCTGGCGATTCTTTTTTCATGCTTCTGGCAATTGAAAACCTCCAAAATCATTTAATTTTTTAATTTCTTTTTTTTTTTGGGGCGAAATTGGGTCAATGAAAAAAAAAAATGTCTGACCTTATTGCAATGTCTCCTCACCCAAGAAATTAAGATACAAAGCCAAAGCTCCAAGTTAAATTCATTGGAGAGTTTTTAGGGTTTAGATTTAACCTAACTGTCTAGAATCCAAAATGTTTATGGCCATTCCAATAAGCAGGACAGATTTTTAATTTGGCACTTTTATTGTTTCTTTGAAAGATTTCAGTCTTGTATTGCTTCACTTTGTGTACAATGTTTTTAAAGTAATATTTATGGCATATTATTATTTATTATTTCATATAAAAATAGCTTTTGATGGAAAAGCACTGTTTTTTTTACAATGAAACAACATAGGTTTATTTTTTATTTTTTATTTTTATTTTTATTTTTTTTAGCGTGTTGGGGGGGGGGGGCCAAGTCTTAATCCAAATTTATTTGCCAGGTTTTGGAAACAAATAATTTTGAACCCATCAGATGTCCACAACAGGCTCCAGCATGTAACCAAAATATAAGAGGATTCTTTAAATTTTGACTTTATATCTGGTCTATAGCCAAAAATTGACTAAATCTTCTTGTGGATGATCACCAGTTTGGCTACATCACAAAATTGGAAATAAAAAAACCCTGCTCCAGTCCCCCCCTCCTCGCCAGTGGATATACTTGAGGAATTTGGAAAGAAAAAAACACAAGTGTTGCTACAAGGGGCGACCTAGGAAGTGCCTAGGTCAAGATGTGGCTAATTTATTTATTTTTCAAAAAATGACCAAAAGAAAACCCCCCAAAAAATCCTTTTTTTTTCGTTTTTTTTTTGCCATTTTCTGAAAAGAAATTCGCCAAGTTGTGCAAATTAGCCCAAAAGAAAAAAAAAAACGCTGCTTCCAATTGATAGTTGGTGGGACCAGGGTTGGTTTTAAATTTTTTTTTGTGATGCAGCCATACTGGCAATCATCCAGAAGAGGAAATTAGCCAAATATGGCGACAAGAAAGTAGAAAATTTAAGAAGAATCCTGCTATATACATTTTTTTTTTGGGCAACAAAATGGACCTATTGTCTAAATATGGCGATTTCAGAAAAAAAATAAATTTCCCCTCAAAATCTGGCAACTTTGGTGCCATTTTTTTCACAACAAAACACTAATACAAAGCACAACTGTTGTTTTGGTCATTCCTTTGTTATGATTGCATGTCTGTTTGTTGGCCTTGCCTACTACCAAGGCAAAGGATATTGTGTTTAGATTCATTTCTAGAGTATAGTAGCTTAAGGGATTTTTATAGGCCCCTAGGTAATAATAATAATAATAATAATAATAAGAAGTCTATTTTTTATATGAGAATTTTTGAAAGATGATATTTGGGCTTGTGTTGAAACTCGAGATTAGTTATAGAGTTATAATAATATCAGCTTGAAGGAGTTTGGTTTCTTTTAGAGGATTTTATTTGAAGATTTGATTTTTGCATGATGAAATCTTTGAGTTTCCAAAACTATAATTGAGTTCACCATGCAGCTAGCTAATCACCATGTGCATTTTCCAATTTATAAGTATGTTGAATATATTTATCATCATTTAAAGGGCAGCTGCAAGAGCCTGCATTCTGGAGACTCTCAACCTGCTTTGCTTTTGTTAATTTGTACTGTTGAGTGATTTGATGTATTTCTATGTTTTTGGAAGAAGCTCTAGTCGTGGCCATGAGGAGCACATCGACATCAAAGCAAGTTGTGTCGTTTCTGGAATATGCTAGCTGCTCATCAAAGGAATTATTTTTTTGGGGGGTTGGCTCTACCCTTCAGGGTCTAGAGACAGTGTGATGCAGCAGTCTTGAGAAATAGGCCAAAGTTTGGTATCCCTACATTCTAGGATAAATGTGTGCAGCTGTAGTCCTCCACTATACAAACATTTCCTGATGATCAGCAGCTTGACTGGGTCTGGAGGGTACATTAAGATCAGCTACAAGCTGCCTACAAGATTGGAGCTTGCAACCTCGAAGCAAAGGGCTCGCTCAACTGCACGTACTGATGGGAGTCCCTCATCATGCCTGCCCCCTTCCTGCCTCTCACTAGCGTCATCCCTCTCTTCTCTCATCTGTGGGGGTGAAAGACAGGTAAGGAGCTACTGCGGGTCAGGAATAGGCTAATATTATTGCATGTCTAGTCTCACATCAAGCCTTCAACCTCCTTGAGTGCAGTTAGTTTCTGTTAACATTTGCAGCTCCTGATCATGTCCATCTTCCTATATAAGCTCCTGGACTCCCTCTCTAGCTAGCCCTGCAAGTAGCTCTGTATTTTATATCACAAACCAAATCACCAGGAGCTCTTGGAATACGACTCCTTCCCTGGCGGGAAAAAATTGTCTAACTTTACCCTCAAGAATAGACTAAAAATGCAAGTAACAGGGACTTGTGCAACACAGCCTGGAGTTTTGCAACATTCCTTCCCAGAGTTGGAAGGGTACTACTGGTTTGACATTGGTTCTAAGAGGGATTTCTAGGATCTGGATCACTGAGAGCTTTCCCGCATTCAAGCACACAGGGAGTTGTACCAAAACTCCTTTGTGTAGTAGTAATAGTAGTACTACTACTACTGCTGCTGCTGCTGCTGCAGCAAGCAGCTTTCTGTCATCAAGGAGATCAAGAAGGTTCTCTAATCCTGATCATCATCTCACAAAAACTTTCTGTGTTTTTCTTGAACTGGGTACCTCGGACTTCAGCTGCTTGATCACGTGCAGCTAGATGGTAGCTGACTGCAGCAACATCTGGTTTGAAGTGAAGTCCAGGCCAATGTGTAACTGCACTAATTAATTCGTGTCTCCATAATTGCTAATATCTCATCAGGAACAGAACCTCATAATTCAATTCTAAGGACCTTTCTTAAATTTAAATAAATTGTAATCATTTTTTTCCCGATAAGTTGCATGTTATATTTGTTTTTTGCATTGTCATTTGAAATAAAATGGCTCAGGTTGACCTAACTTTCCTCTTGAGTCTCACTTACCATCTCATCTCTTTGCTCTCAGAGCTTGCACACACCTAATTTTAGTTGAGCTTTGGGAAGACTATAGTGATGGTACTTCGTGTCAGTCAAATAGCTTGCAGTGGCATGATGCTAGAGCTGCTGAAATTCTGACAAGTGAGTAAAATTGCAAGGAGAATGCACGTCCTGAAGTTCATAGGCAGCAGCTGATCAGACTCATATGCTATTGGATTCAACACTCGTGAACATCACAGGCTGAGAGTATTGAAGTCTTTATGGGAAATACTCAAACTGCAGTTGCAAGATTGGTATGTATGTTGATTCTTTCAAAGATTTGCAAAGCTTTCCACAGATTCAAGATCTTCAAGATGATCTGAAGTTTATGGATCTTTATAAACCAAGTTAAGATATGACATGATGAAGTGATATGCCTACAATGGCAAATGGGTATTCAAGAATTGACGGAGGATCTAGGACGCAAAGTCAGCTTGAATGAGCTACCTGAGATCCATCAGTTCCTTGATTGTATATGGAAGTGCCCCTGAAGTGTTGTCCAAGCCCGTTTCATGGATGATGACAATGAGTGCCCACCAATTGGGGTTGTGGTTGCAGATGGCTTTGAAGGTGTTACCATCATCAAGGTACTCTAATTTGCAATCTCTGAGTGTCCTTGCACAGAAACTTTTATCATGTCCGACTGCATTTTCTCAAGCAAGATTTGGAGCTCCCCTTTACTGCAGGTGACTTCAAAGAGTCTCGAGGGTTTGTGAAGGATTGTCCTTCCTGACAACATACCTATGCATCTGACGCTGGGTAACAACAGATTTCAGATGAAGCAGGGGGCATCCTAAGAAGTGGGCTGCTCAAAACCTGGATTTATTTGTATAGTACTGTGAAGATCCCAGTTGTTCCAGGGAGACTAGATCAGGAGATGTATCTAATGCGATGGCTGGTTATGGTTGTGGACTGCCAATCAATTGCCTCTATGCCAGTTACTTTGGAGGCAACCTGCAGATCATCTCCATGTAGGCCTATGGTACCGGACCAACTCTCATGACACTTAACCCTAAACCCCAAACAAACCAGCATACTTTTGGACTTGATCTTGCACACCATGGTATACACTCTCTTCACTGATGCTCTTGACTGTATAAACCAACCCACATTTTGCTGACTCTGTACATAGCAAGTCAACCTGCATCCACATCAAAAGAACACAATTTCAACAGGAAGGAAGAAGGGTCTTTCATATGGGAGAAGGAACATCCCATGCATAGCATCCAGTGGATTGATCCTGTACAGTATCATTACATGTGGGCTGCAACAGCAGGTTCTTCTCCAAAACCAAGTCCAAATTGCTGCGGTGCAACCATTTTGTCTCTAGTTCATGACATCGTTCTTACTATTTAACAATTTGACAAGAACAGTCACCAAAACTGTGAATCTAAAACAATTCTCTTACATGAAGTGAGAGAGGTAATGTGCTGGGTGGAAGCCTTGCAGGCATCCTTGGTAATTCATGAGGGGGTGTGAAAGACATGTGGTCCAAGAACTCGTGATCTTTGTATACACCTGCATCGGAGTCGAAATTTCCTGGTTCAAAAAGTGCTTTTGCAAAGGTCTGGGGTCTTCTTTGCATGTCCCAATGCTTGTTATCCTCCTGGTAAGACTCCTCACTAAAGCCTCGATCAAGGCTTCCAACAGAGGTGGATGGAGAATGAAGCAAATGTTGAGGTGAAAATAAGGAGTCTTCTTCAAATGATGAGCTTGGATTTTCAGAAAATGTGCTCTTCTGGAATTTGTTGTCCTCCTCCCCCTTTGGGCAGTCATCATGTATCTCAGGGACTTCAACCATGGACCACTGGATGTAGATTGGGTGGATGAATCTGTTGGACTGCCTAAGGAGGTAAGGGTCAAATGGAAAGAACATGTCAAGCTGAATTTCTCCACCAAATGATCCTGTAATCTGTGCCTCAGCACACTCCTTGGACTCCAGCCAGGCCCTACAGTTGACAAGTTTTGCTAGGCTTGCCTGCTTCACAAACTCTTCAACCACTGATGGCAAGCAAACAGTCAATGGATCAAGATGATGCTCCACCAACTCCTGCAATGGTAGATTCTGTAACATATTCTTGTTTTGCAAACTGTCCATTAACCCCTTTAATCTGAAGCAGAGAACATACATCACTGCCTGGCATGCAGAATAGAACACACCATGTGCAGATGGATTGATACTTGAGGTGGAATGGTTCCTCCAATCCTCCACCAACTTTGTGTATGACAGGCACCATGAAAGCAAACTTCTTACAGAGTTGAGAACCACAAATGGTGGCAAGTAGCTGGCACGTGCAAGGTAGCTTGCAAGGTATGCAGCTGCTGACATTTGCTTGTTGGGTGGGTTGGCCTTGGAGGTTAATATGTTGTAAAGGAGAACAGCAAACCTGCTGCCATACATTGCTGGATCCAGGGAGCACATGTAGAAGATTAAGAACTGCGTGAACTTGCATTTGTGGGTGTCCAGAATTGTTGTCTGGAAAGATCTAATGAGTGTATCAAAGACCAGGTTGCCATGGTCTCGTTTCATGCAGACCTGCAAGTGATCAAATGTCATATCCATCAGCATGTCCATCTTATCAGCCATATCATCCAAAGTTGGCACATCTCCTCTATGGATTGATTGTGGAACCACAAGCCCGTGCTGGGCCTCACTGCCAGGACCAGCCAAGTCGGAGACAATGTACGTGCCTTCATCAGCCTCCTTTGCACTGTCACCATGGTGGTGGTTATCATCTTCCAAATTCACATGGAACATGAAGACTTTACTGCTATCATCTTCTTTCAAAATGTCTTCCCACCTAATCTCAACATCAATCTCAATCAACCGGTCAACAACAGCCAACAGTATTTGGCTACCAAGGGCACCATCCAAGGTGCTACTACCCAATCTCAGCAAGCTTTCAAAGTACAATGCTAACCACTGCTTCCCACTTGTTCTGTGTGGCATTCTCTGGACAAGGATGTTCTGCATCCAAAATGCTGCTGTTGGAACAAGCTTGAGAATCTGGTGAAGGGCAACGTGAAGGTGCCCCAAAACCTGCAACAAGGCAAATACAAAATCCCAGGTCAGGAGGATTCCTCTATCAACCTGTTCACAAACTCAACAACTAAGAGGTTTATAGAGATGAAGCTTAGAAAAAGAATAACCAGGGCAATGAAAGTCAAATCAGACCCAAGAGCTTCAGCATCTTTGGATGTGAGCAAAGTTGATTGTGAATTGGAGGGGCTCACATCTCGTCTCCTCTCTACAGAAGGACAGAAAGCATGGAACAATACTATACAATCATGAAATGTGTGACTGTACCCCAATCCCACTGGAACTTCATGAAGTGGTGCTACAATCCCAAGTCACTACTGCATCCAAAAGGTACACCCTTTTTTCAAAGATCTTGTCCCTGAACCTCTGTATGCAGTCTTGTTGGTGGAACTTGCTGCGTGAACTAGTCTTCTACAAAGAGATTTGATGCTTGTGCAAGTTTCCTAGAGGAAGTTCCGGATGCTTGACCAAACAAAAAAAAAAGATTTCTAATACAGCAATTGGATGATGGTAGTAATTCCAGTGACAGATAGCATTGTGACACCCATCTTCAAGGCTAAAGCGAAAGAAAGACTTCAAATAAACCCTGACAGTGGAGTTACCAGGTTTTAGATTTTCTGAGAACTCTTCCAGACCAACAATTCAGTCAGAACTACTGCATCTTTGTTTGCTTGTTTTGTTTGGTGAATTGCATCTTTGTTTGTTTGTTGACATTGCATCTTTCTTTCTTTCTTTCTTTCTTTTGCACATGAGAACAGCTACCAGGCGAAGTCTAGAAATTAAACCCTAAGTGAGCTCCAACACATAAGGACTCCTGGCCAGCAGCAGAATTCTGGAGATTAGTGGAACTACCTTCCAGCTAATAGAGACATAATGAATTCATAAAGAAGATCGATGATGGCAGCAGGAGCAGGGGGGGGGGGGGAGAGAGAGAGAGAGAGAGAGAGAGATTTACTCCATCTTTCTTGGCCATGTGTTGTGAAGCTTGCATGCGGAGTTTCTCCATATTGAAGGTGCCTGTCATCAAGCCAGCCCGGGTGAAGGAATCCAGAAACGCCGGCAGACCGCAAGAAGGTGGCAAGAAATTTCGCACCAACATGTCCAAGCATTGAGGAACGAAGCTGCCACTCACAGTGGCCAGATTGGTGACAAACTTCAAGAGTGCTTCCACAACTTCCTCGCTGTAAAGCCACAGGCTCATCCCCAACAAGTACATGAGCAAGGCTTGATGCTTGTTCTGGTCCAAGTACGAGACTGTTTGCGCCAGTGCCGTGAGACGGATGCACATCGCAGACGCATTTGCAGGTGAATTCAATCGCGGATTCCTCAAATCGCTCAGCAATTTGGTATAATGTCCATTGTCTTCTCTTCCTCCTCCTTCATTGGCAGCAGCAGATGCAAGAGCTCGAAGAATCCAAGAGCGAGCAATGGCAATAAGCTCCTCGTCACTCACATCCACCACCTCCTCCTCGCCTGCTCTTCTATTTGTCGTGACCTCGCTGAACGCAATAGCACCAGCTACTGGACTCTTCCGTCCTTCTCCTTTTTCTTCTTTCTCTTCCACTCTTGCAGTCTTCATCTCTCTTGCTGGTCAGTGCCGTCTATCCAACTCTCAGTCTCTCGCAAACTCTGTCAACAACGACGACAACAGCAGCAGCAGCAGCAAGACAAAACAAAACCTCCCGCCATAATACGCACCGAAACAAACACAACCCGACGTAAACAGAATCTCCTTCTTGTTCCGCCTGTGCAAAGCTACCAGCCGCTGCATCCTTCTTCCAAACCCACCCCTTTAACCCCCCCTCCCCGGACAAAAACTCACTCTTCAACAAGTACACAACCACAAAGCCGACTACTCTCGTCTCTGTCGTCCTCTCTGTCTGTTTCTCTCTCTCTCAAAGACGACAAAACACAACTCTCAGCTTCAATTTTCCCGACTCTCTTTCTCGCTCGCTCACTCTCTCTCTCTCTCTCTCTCTTGCTTGCTTTCTTCCTCGATTGTCGACGAATCCGGAAACTTTTTGTTTTGAATAAAAAACCAGAGCAGCGGCAAGTGGAATCCCAAGTAGCAGCGGAATCCAAACGCAGCATGTGCAGGGATTGAGATCGACGCAAGGAGCGAGCCAGCCAGCCAGCGATGGAAAAGGGCGTTTAGGGTTTTCAGGTTTCGACGGTGTTTAGGGTTTTGAGGGGGTTCAATAATAGGCCTATTTTTACATGAGGATTTTTGAAAGATGATATTTTGGCTTGTGTTGAAACTGTGAGATTAGTTATAATAGAGTTATAACAACAACAATAACAATTTTGGTTTCTTTTTAGAGGATTTTTTGAAGATTATATTTTTGCATGGTGAAATATTTTTGAGTTTTCATAATTCTTCTTTTTTGCCTTAAGATACTTTCTAATGTAAATGGCAAGGTCATACATAGTGTGACACGTCCCTGTTACACTCTTCTCCAGCAGGTAGATGTTAGGGTTTGCTATGCCTTTTACAAGCCTTAAGCAAAGTGTGCAAAAGTGCTGGGCCAAAACTATTTTGCTGAGCCAAACCAACATGTTTCGACCTTTTCTTCATCCAATTTTCATTTTCATTTTAATATGCAGGGTAAAATACTGAGCGCTGGTGGAGTTGCTCTAAGAGCCTCTCCAGTTGCGCCCAAGATGTCACCCTCGAGAAATATTTTTCACATCCAAGTTTTTAGTTATATACCTTTTTGCAACCCCACCTATAAAATTGAAACTGGGACAGCGAATAGGTGGGGGGACTACTGATAGCAAACCACCTGGACCAATCATTATGATGGGCTAATGAGAAACAGTGAGCAGCAGTCAGATCATATTTATTGCACTCTTTTGTGTACATAGTTGTACAGCTTGGCTGCGCCTTTCACCAGCCATGCTGAGCCAAAAACATTTTCCTGAGCTAAACCCGCACATTTTGACTTTTCTTCATCCAATTGTACTCTGCAGGATCACATAGCATGCCTAACAACCCATAGGATGCTTTTTAATAAAAAAATTATTGTGATACCCACCAGGTATCAAGGCGAAAAAAAATTTAAATCAAGGAGGGTGTTTCGAAAAACAATGTAATTTTGACTCCTCAAATAACATAATAATGCCCACTCTCAATTGCATTACTTTTTTTTTGAAATGCTTCATCCTTTACAGAGGAAAAATTATAAGTTGTAAGATGCCTCCAATGACACCACAAAAATCCTATGAAGTCTGTACCCAGATATGGCTACCAATAACAAATAAAAGTCAAAAAATATATAAAGCATCCTTCTATATTATTTGCAAACCTATTGGAACTTAGCACAAAAAACCTAGCAATTTTTGAAAAAAATTCTGAGATCCAGTAACTAAAAAACCTGGGAAAAAGAAATTGTCACCATTTTTTTTATAAAAAAACATCGCTGTGGCAAAATTTCACCAAAAATTAACTCCTGTAAGTCTCAACTTGTGAGTATTTTGGTGTTGAATTTTTGTTCTTTGAAAAATATATATAGAATTTCAACTTCAGTTTCAAATGTGTTTGCTCATTTGAGCTTTGAACCATCAAAGTGGAAAGGTACTTGACTATGTGTTTTGCAAATCTGAATATATAATTAAATATGTAAAATAGCTTTGGCACTGATTGAACTATTTTATAATTTTTTCAATTTTCTGGAAAATTTGTCAACCCTTTATGTGAAAAACATTTAGAAAATCAACCAAAACAAAAGTCATGCAATCAATGCAAAAACCAAGGCATAATTTACACTTCAAAATTTTTAATGATTTTACATTGGATTTGAACCCAAGTTTATAGGTTGTAAACTATAAACATTTTTTTGGGCCTTGAACATTTGAACTTTTTTTTTATCAAATGACATTTTCACAAGTCTTGCACAACTTTTTTTTTGTGGCGAAATTTCGCAAAATTGCAAAAATAAAAAGAGGCCAGTGAAAGGCCTTTGTAATTTTAAGGCTGCTACTTTTATTTTTCGCCAAATTTTGACCATCGTGCAGACTAGGAGGTTGTTCTAACAATGGATGGCTTGGATCCCTCGCCACCCAAAAGCAATGGCCACAATCCTCTGGTTGCCACTTTGCTTGCTGAACGCAAAACTCGTCGCCATTTTACTCAAGCTCCTCAATGTCCTTCACCACCTCCATTGCAATGGGCTAAGGTTCCATCGCCATGAGAAGTGACAATGGAACATGAGGTAAATGCTTTTGGGTCTTAATTGTCTAAGCATTGTTGCAATGCGATTATGACTTGTTATAGTTGTGATTTGTTCAATGACTCTCTGCACTATGTTTTGGGTGGGCTTCCAACTCCAGTAGTGCGGCAACAAATTGTGAGGAATGATTGTATGAGCAAGCTCAAACTTGCAAGTGATTATGTCAAAGCTTTAAACATTGTTTGGGTAACGAGCTACTTCAATCCTTTGTGTTCATTAATGGTTCTTTGAAACCTTAGACTCTATAGGTTCTTAATGTGCACGTCATTCTAGCTTCTTTAGAAGCACCAAAGAAAAAAAAAAACATGAATGTGACATTCAGCGGGTTTCAAGGACAATTGGGCAACCAAGTTTCCATGGGTTGAGCTAGTGGTTGATTTTGATGGTAAGGTGTAGCAAGTGCATTGTAGGATTTGTTTAATTGTGGAGGGTGAGGAAAAGCTTTTGAACCTTAAACTTGATGGTCTCCATTAACATTTAGGTGAAATGACAACTTTGTTTGCTCATCCAAGATTTGCAATGGGTGAATATTACCAAAGTTCTAAAAGTCAACATCAAAAAAATGAGAGGATCCATGTTATTTAGGGTCCATAGTCAATTTTCAATTAGTGTTGAGTGGAGGAAGGGTTGAAAAAAATGAAGTATATTCAAGTTGTGGCAATTTTCCACCTTCTGAAAAATGGGAAGTTCACGATAGATTTTGAAAATTTAAAGGAGTTGTTTCAGTTTTTGAAAATTTTTAATGCCCCCAAAAAGCATTGGACAAATTCAAGTGAATGGGGTATGGCAAGAGCCATGCACAATGTGGTCTTAAAACAAATGAAAATGGTTTTGTAACAAAGAAAAATTATCTCCATTAATCGTGATGAAATAACCACTATGGATAATCAATCATGGATTTTAGTGTATGTGTAACTTGTTGAGAATTGGAGAAGGCAACCAATCCTTTTGAATCTTGAAAAAGTTGTGGAAGGAGGCACATTTAATAATTTTACTAATGTTATTGTTCGTTCTCTTACTAATTTGGGTGGTCTATCAATGGTTGATGTTGTTAACAAGGTGGCATGTTTTGGGGCTATTGGTGTAACAAATTTTCAAGGCTTGAAGATAGATGTTACTATCCAACTCATGAATAAGCATAACCCTTTTTTTGTTGGCATCCATTGCATGGCACATCGGTGCAACTTGGTGATGCAAACTTTTTCATCTTTGTTTCTGGTTGCAAAGATTGAGGTTTTTTTTTTCTATGTATATTTATTATAGTCAATCCCTTAAAAAACACCTTGAACGCATAAAGTTAGTTGAAGTGATTGAGTTAAAAAGTCTAATTTTTTTGAGGAAAATCAAAATGAGGTGGATTTCCATGTTGCCCCTTTTAAACGAATGTTTGGAGAGTATAAAACATTGCTGGTCATTATGAGTGATGATGTTGCTAATAATGTAATTGCTAATACTAACTATGAAGTCTTGTGTGATGTGGAAACAATTATGGGACTAATGTGTGTGTTGCCTATGTTGGAAGTAGTGCAGAGTTTAAGCAAGCTTGCTCAAAACAACAACACTTTCATATGTGATTTTGTTTCAATTGTGAACTTCTGTTAGTTTGAGATTTAAACCATATATGTGAATCTTCAGAAGCAATATCTTCAAGATCAGTTTCAAGCATTCGTGGATTTGGTGACATTCAAAATGATGCCCTATGCGTTGAATGGTGTATTAATCTAGAATCACATGTGGAATTTGTTGGTTTTTTCTTCATTCAACACTTATACATGTTACAAAAAACTAACCACACAACCAAGGAGGTGACAATGGTAACTAGGGATGATTGGGTACATGTTTGCCAAAATGTCAAATATCAATACACTTTTGTTGCCAAAGGTTTGATTGCAAAATTGGACAAACGGTTCCCGGCTCAAGATTTGATGAATGCCACAAACATCATTTACCTTCAATATTGGTTATAACCAGAAGTTGTTTCAATGTTCCTTGGTCATTTGCAAATCCTAAAAGTGCATTACTACCATGTTAAGATCACGTAACCAAATGGTGTTTGCCATATTCCTTTACTGGATGTTATTTTGTTAGAACAACAATCATCATTTTTTATTACCACTATGCAATCCAATTGTAGTTTTGCCATGTTGCCCTTGTGTGATTGTAACCCTACCACTCATATGTGGAGGAAAACGGCCTATAGATAAATTTTGAAGCTCAAGATGTACGAATTTTTCAAATTGATTAAGTTTGTTATTATTATGGTTTTGGGGAAAGTTGAAGATGAAAGAACATTTTCTACTTTCACTTTCATGAAATCAAAATCGAAAAATCAATTAACCACCCATCTTGATCTTGTTATGAGAATGTATGCACAAAATTTATTTACACTCCAGAGTTTCCCATCTACATAGCTATCAGTAAGTGGAATGAAGAGAAATCTCACTATGGGTTGGAGCTATAAGTTGTGTATGCAATATGGGACTCTTTGATTTGTCAATTATGTTTATGGATAGGGATTTTTGTACTTATGTGTTTTGTTTTGCAGGTCCACCTTCCATTGATATGGTAAAATCCATTTATGGATTAAGGTTCGATTCCCTTGGAAGGTAGAGAGGGTGGTGGGGTTTTGTAACAACAATAATAACATCAAAATAAACAGCAACAACAACAACATGAAACCTTAACCCTAAGTAGTAGTAGCATGAGTCTTAAACCTTAATTCAAAATTCTATTCGGATTTGTTTCTATCCATTCCAAATGAACGTCACCATGCATGGTGAAATTTTTGTTTAAATTATCACCATATTGCTAGAACCCAAAATACATATAGCCATGCGAGCAACACACAACTTTTGAAAATTCCACATAAAATCACCTTCCTTAAACTAATGGTCGCCAATTCAGCAACATCAAGAATCACAAAAAAAATCACTAGTCTTGCACTTCCAAAAAACTTCAATTTTGGTGGCAATGTTAACAACCAAAAACCTCTCAAATTTTTACAAATCAAATTAGCTCAAACAAGCTTTTGGCTCAAATACATCTATGGCAAAATTTATGTAGTGCCAAATTGAGGAACCACATGTTTTCAAAATTGAGTTGAACTACTTGTGTCACTTCACATAGATGATTGTTTGGTTTCAATGCACACAAGTTCCCAAAGGTAAATTCAACACTAAAATCATGTAGCAACTAGCCACCATGATGAACCTCCCCAATGCCTTAGATAATTGATGTTGGCATTTTGAGTGTCATTTGTTTTTCAAGATTTAAATGTGAAGCTAAACTACTTTGTTTTTCATTTGAATGAATGTAAGCTCATTTTGTTGCATGGTTTTTATTTTGTGTTTGTTGAATTTCATGAACATTATCAACTTTTAGACTTGTATTTTTTAATGTTTTATTCACATCTAAATTTTGGACTAAATTATTTGATAAAAAATTAAAACCTAACTTGTTGTTTTAGAATGAAATATCAAGCTAGTTATTTGGAAAGGTGTTTTTCAAGTTGGTATTTCAAATTCCCAACCCTTTGCATAATAGATGGGCACCAAAGGTTCTTGGATCAAATATTCCAAAAATCAACCCTTATGCATAATATAAGAAAACATTGACAAAAAACATTTCAAGCAAAATAGTTATTAAGAATATTGTTTAAAGATGCAAATCGATACTAGATGGGTCCATTGATTTTTCAAATTATTATTTTTTGGAAAAAACATTACTTGGTCATGTATTAAAAAAAATCAACATATAGCCAACACTAGTTGTAACCACCTTCAATAGATGTGATTATTAACAATCTAACTAACAATTAACCCCTTACACATGTATGTCAAAGGATTGAAATCACATGTTTATAAGGCCATGGCAACCCAAGAACATTCTTGTACTAAATTGTTATTCATGGAAAACACAAAGGTGGACCTTGTAAATGCAAGGTTATTATATCTAGAAATGGAAGAACCCATTGTTCTTGGGGTTCAATTTTCATAAGGGCATAATAGAAACTTTTGATGGTGTTCAACTATCTACCAAACTTCAATCTAGGACCATTTGCAACTAGTAGTTGTGGTAGATCACCACCCAAATAACACATCCATAAGCTCCTAAGAAGGAAAACAAGTTTCAAACTTGTTATATAGTTGACCAACATCAACTAATGCTTGTTGTTTCACCTTATTCACAACAACTAAATTGATTTCACAAGTTACAAAAACATGGCCTTATGTGTTTCCATGCATTCTTATGTGTTGTTTAGACATTGACCATTGAATTCAAACCCTAAATGATCAATCTTTGTGTTCAAAATAGTGATCTAGTAAGTCATGTACATATATCTTCTCATGTGATTAGTTTCCATTGGCCCATGGATTTTTAAAAAAATCATTGTAATTAAAAGCCATAATTACAAGGCCAAATAGAACTTGTGGAAATTGTTTTCACAATTAAACACACACAAAGACATGATGAAACTAAATAAAGTTCATCAAGTGAAGAATTAATCCACAACCATCTTCACCAAAAGTGGTTGATATTCATAATAAATTCAATTTACATGTGAATCAAATGAAACATGGTGATGTAAACAAAAAAGATGTCTTTCCCTCTATATCATGTGTTATGCAAATAAACAATAAAATACCATCAAAATTGGTGGAAATATGATAAAAACCCTTCCATGTCACTTTATTGAACTTATTCCATTTTGAATAATAATAATAAATAAATATTAAAAAAAAACTTCAAAATGGTCAATAAATTTGTGTTTGTGACTATTTCAAAACAAAATACTTAGTTGAACATGGTTAAAACATAAAGATCATTTTATTTTTGAAGACACCATTTTGAATATATAATCTACATTTGTTTTGTTAGCACACATTAACATATTTAAATACCAAAAATCCACATTGGAAAAAATAGACTTCATAATTAGTTGCATTTCAGAAGAAGAAATAAAAAGAAACTTAATAAAATTAATCAAGAATTAAAAATTAATGGGTCCAACCACACTATTAGGAGCCACACATGCCTCCTTAGACCATTGCTTTGTTCTTAGAATATTCTCAAAAGTTTTTAAATACATCTTTCAAAAATACATTAATTTTAAAAAAATCTTATTACTACTATGTTGAACTGTATATTAAAAAATTCTAGAATATGTCATTAAAAAATCTTTTAAATTGTGCTTTTAGTGTCAAAACTATTTTTAAGTTGCCCTTATGTAACTTTTAAGAAGTGGCTACAAGAGCTTAAAAGTCCTTCTATGTATTTTTCGTTCATTAAATCGATTTCAAATTTTTATGATATGTACATAATGTATTCACAACAATGTTTTATTGAAAAATAAAATAAAATATATTATTATTATTTCTTACAATCCAAAGTTCAAAAAATTAAGCAGTGATTACGACTACTTTTGGTACATGTTAGTATGATTGTACCATAATGCACAATAGTGAAAAGTTATATGGTCTTGGATCATTCAAATAAAAAAACTCAAAATATAATAATTTATGAATATGAATTTTGTTGTCACTTTATATTTTCATGCATGGAACATTAAGAAAATAATTTATATGTCTACTTTTGTGCTTAACATTGAAATTAACATGTATTTCTTTTGTGCAACAAATGGGGCGTAATCTTTATGGAATGGGAACAAAACTCCATTTCACACTCTTTAAAACAAGTGCTAATTCCATTTACTAAAAAATACACAAAATTAGCAACAATGTTTTAAATTTATTTTTTCCATTAATCATTAAAAAATGGATCAAAACTCTTCCAAGGATATTTGAGTTAAAGTCATCAACACTTTTCTTCATAATCAACAAAATTGAGATTTAACTCTAGTGTTTGACCATATTTCAATGGAACAAAACCCAATCTTTTTAGTTGTGAACATTGGGCATTTAGTTGTGAATGTATCATATTTAATAATCAAGTATTTGCAAGCCTTGAACACTTGGTTATGGATATAATTAACCATTTCATAATCAATTGGGCCACTTCAAGGTTTTTCAAGGTTTTGTTCATCTTTAAAGTTTTTTAAAAATTCACCTTTTCAATCACCTTGAGGCAAAAATATAGTCAAAGGAATTGTAAAAGGCGTTAGCTATAAATAATGAAATCTCCAAACTATTGTAAATTTAATTATAATCTTCAATTTGAAAACCATGGTGATCATGACAAGTTGCACATTAAATGATTCAAAAAAATATTAGGAATTCAAATTCAAAATCCATTTAACATAATTGTCAATTTTGGATATTATAATTGCTTTAATGATTTTTGAAATGAACAATGGTTATGTCATATAAATGTTTTTTTGCAAAGAATTTTTTAATCTCTTTTTTAGTAATTTTTTTGGGTAAAAAAATATAGATGATAAATACCTATTAACCACACTAAAAAATCATTAATAATTTGAAAATTATGAAAATTGGAAATTTCAAACTATGTTTCAAAATATTAAAATTTCAAAAATCTTTTGCTACATAGAAATGAGGTATAATGGACATGATGTATGAAACAAAATGAACCCTTATAACACAAGAAAGTGAGCCTTCAAATGGTGAACATGTTTTGATATCATTTGAAATTGTGATTATTTTTCAACCGTAGAGTTTACACATTAAAAAAATTTCAGATCCAATAAAAAAGATTAATAAACATGTGATATATTGGGGCACCTATAAGCATATATAATAAAAATTAGTTATAAAATTCAAAATTCCTTTTATGGAAAAAATGGTTTTGGGTTTAAAAAAATGTGGGTTTTTAAATAAAATGATGCTATTGATTCCTTTGTGCATTTGAACCCCATGCCATTTAACAAATAACATTATGCAAGTTTTGAACCTTAGTCACATTGATGTTTGAACAAATATTACACACCAAGTAGGATTTAATGGTATCATTATTAAAATAGTTTTGGATTTTAGTTTTGATTATGAACAACAAAATCTTAAGACATGTTTTTAAATTCTTTATGATTAAACAAAAAAGGGAGAGAGCTTCAAGATGAAGACTAGGATTGGATGACTTTTTAAATAATTTTTTTTAATGACATTAAATTGCACAAATCAAACAAATAGAACAATTAATACAATTGGAGGTAATTTCATGCATTAACCATGGTCTCAAATGGATTCACAAGATTCACCATGGCATGAATTTGGGAGGAGGTTTGTTTCTTCAATGATTATCTAAATGGTTGAGAAATTAGACCCTCCAAATTTTTTATGGTAGGTTAGATGTAAAATATGAGAAAATAAAATAAAAATAAATAATAGAACCATTTGAAATTGGATAAAACATGATTGTGTTCAAACCTATTTTCACATTAAGATTTTGATAGATTATAATTCTAATATGAAAAATTTGAGAAAACATTACTACACTTTAGGAATCCCTCATCAATTTGAAAATTGAAACTCCAATTAAAGTTTTATTTTCATTCACTTGAATCCTAATTTTGTTTGGTTGGAATTTTTAAGAGGAAAATATATTTTCAAAATCTACTTAAATACATTAATTAATTAAATTTTCAATACTCTTATGATGTAATAAAAGATTATTTTCATGTTAATTATTGAACGAATTAATATTTTTACTTTCAACATATATCAATGATTATTTATGGTGACTTGACATTTTTTTGATAAAGAGTGGAAGTTGTTTCTTTTATCATGCTTCCATCCTAAACCTTGTCTAAAAGGTCTTTAAGTGAATTTCCACATTGTGATGAAAGTTTTCTTTAAAAAAGTTTTAGATTTTTTTGAAAAAAATACAATTTTTTTGCGAAAAAACACCAAACTTTCAAAAGCACAAAACTGAAGAAACAAAATCTTGGCTAGGACACCACTCCCAAAGTGAGAATGCAATTTAGACTTATGAAAGTTCCTCCTTTGCACTCTCATAGACTTCTCATTCTATGTTTGAGCTATTCCATGCCATGCCTTGGTTTCATTCCTAAGTAGTTTTCTTTATTTTGTCTCATCCTTAATTGTGGCCCTGAAGGAAGGTTAGGGTCACAACACAAGCTCCCTCACTAAAAGAAGAGGTCAATGTCCCCCATTAACATTTAACATTTTTATAAAACATCATGCCTTAAATGATTGCCTTTCTAGTTTGGATCTCTTTTGATTTCTATGTCAAAAATGTCATGGCCATATTTAAATTTTACAATTGGAAGTTGCCTCTCCCTAGTTTAGGAATCCCAAACTTTCCAACATTCATTAACAACTCCAACGAAGTCTCATGAAAAATTCTCCCCTTGTCTTTTGCCAAAAGATTTGAACTAACTCGACCCATGTGAAATCAATGGTGATGATGGGCTCTTTTGGTGAACTTAATGAATTGTCCCATTGATGGGATGGCAAAGCTTGTCATTGTTGCCCCTTCTTTGTGATAATTTATACTTATGTTAGTCATGGGATGCCAATTTGTTTTAGCATTGGATCATTCAAGTGGATTTGTGATACTTGGGGTGAGGTAGATAGTTGAAGCAAAACTTTGCCCCAAAAATGTTGTTTTCCACAATTGGTAGAACTATGATGGGAAACAAAGCTCTTAGAACATATTTATGTAAAATAATACTTAAATTTAACCAACTTAATATTTTTTGAAGAAAATAAAATTTCAAAAAAATTCTTTAACCAAAGTTTTTTTCTTCGAAAAAAAGTTTCACATAAATTTAATTTTCTGTTCTAAACCAAGATGGAAATGCAAATTTCTCATTGATCTAGAAAAGATTGTTTTAACTTTGCATATGTTTTGTTGGAATTCATAAATGTTGAGAAGACAAATGCTTTCAAATCAATGATTTTTTTGGGCAAAATTTTGTCAAAAGATTAGTTTTTTTTTTTTGGTTTGGCCTATACATTGAGGGATTTTTTCATAAAAAAGTTGGCCCAAACTTTAAAGTTTGAGCAAGTAGCCAAAATTATGGAATTATGCTTATTTTTTTCAACTCTTGTATGTAGTTCATAGGCAATCTTGACTAAATCTTCATATATGGATGGTTACCACTTCCATTACATCACACATCTTTAGGGGGAAAAAAAAACCTCTACTTTTAATGTGAGTGTTCAACTTAACGTCTCTTGGTAAAAATAACAAAGGTCTCAAATTATTAACTTTCATTTCTTTTACAAATAATGCTTTTGCTCTTAATTGATAACCATTTTTTAAAGTTTATTTTGGGTATGCCTAATATATATATATATATATATATATTCTTAAGATTTTTTTGGATGGGCTTAAGTTTAATTTCTACATAAAAAAAACATATACATGTGTATGTACATGTATATGGAAAACTCTAGCCTTGATAAGAATGACCTTGAGATGTGTGTAACCTTGTACAAGAGAATAGTGTTCCAAATACTCGTATAATGTTATTGAGTGTGCCTATAAAAGTAGACCTCAATCCCTTACTTTGTAACCAAAAGCTTAGGTTCTTGCCATGAAGGGAAGAAGGTTATCACTCACACTAGCTTTGGCTAGTGTCAAAAGTTTTTCTAGTTGAGAATTTCAAGTTTGAAGTTAAAACATTGATTGGTGAAATTCCTACTCTACGTAGATATTTGATTTTCCTATATATATATATATATATATAAATTTTTAAATTTTTTTTTGTTTGTTGTGGTGGAATTTTCAACCTTAATCTTTCTTTATCTCACTCAATTTTTTTCACCTTTTAAAATTCCAAAAAACAAAACTTGTCAAATTCATATCTTCTCTTTACATTTAGTTGTTGATTATGTTGAAATCAAGGTGGAATCAATAATATGGTTTTGAATGCTTTAAAAATAAATAAAAATTACAATTATTTGTTTGGGTTAAATAATTTCACAGGCAATATATGCGACATGGATCGTCGACATGAATGTGTGAACACACCAAATCCCATTTCATCACCAAAGTTAAAGAATAGGGAACACTTCAAAAATGTACACTACCCTAATTAAAACACACCACCTCCCAATGTACACTACCTTGAAACACTTGAAGCAAAAAAAAAAAAATTAAAATTGGATTTTGACTCCAAATATTGGAAAAAAAACAAATTTCCCTTCCTTTTTTTTTTTTTTTTCAAATCTTTCAAGTCACGTTTGCTAATTGGAAAAATCTCAAACTTTGAAGTGTCACAAGATGTCAAGTGAAGTGAGTTGCACAACTACGACAAATTGTTTGACAATAATAGGAGTAAAAAAGTCGATGCATGGAGATTCTCACACACAACCATTACCATGTTATATGTACCTTATAATAAATAATAAGAGGTGAATCAAGAGTTTGCCAAATAACACAACAAACAATAATACCACTAATAATGCCTGGGTAGCTTCAACATATGTTTGTCAAATTAATTAATTAATTAATTAGTTTTAGAAAATTTCATTTTGAAAAATAAAAGATTATTCTTGAAGATTCAATATTTTCCTTTCACAATTTTTTTTTTTGTTATTTGAAAAATTTAAAAATCCAAAAAAAAAAAATCAACACTTGTGGAAATAATAGAATTAGTGTGGGAAGTTGCAAAAGGTAGTACCTAGTAGTAGTAGTAGTAGGGTGATTGACACATGGGGTTGCTTGTGTAAGAGGGACTTCATGTAAAGGGGAAGTTTGACATGCACTCTTTGAGGAATAATAGGCTAAAACCAAACCCATCATTCCTTCCTTCCTTCCTTCCTTCCTTGTGCTTCTTTTAAAAGGGTTGGAACTTGGAACCTTGACTTCACCTACATGAAGAACAATTATATATAGCCTATAATGCATTATTATTAGGGCTTATAATAATGGCTATATAGCCTAGCCCTAATAATAATTTGCTTTTTTCCAAATTCCATTCTCTTGGGTTTCACAACACTTGGAAACAGCACGACCAAGAAAAATTTCCCTTGTGTTTTTTAGGGTTTAGGGTTTGTGGGGATATCTCTCCTCGAGAAGAGAAGAGAAGGGGGGGGGGGGGGGTTTACAAGGGACTTGGTGGTTACCAATAATGGTCGAGATAAGTTCGTTCCTTCCTTGTTAAGGAGTAGGTGTGAGAACCGACCGCCTGCCCCCCCCCCCTCTAAAGCCTCCTAAAGAGCTACTTACTACCCACCTATGCGGGGTAAAGCACAAGGCAAAGGTTATCTTCAACTTATCGAGTGTGGGCGTAAAACCCTAGTTCGAGGGCATTACCAAAATAAGCGTCCAAAATAAGCATGTGCACCGTCCAAAATAAGCGTGTGCACGAGACGATAGATAACCGAATAATGGAGGTGTGACCAATTTTGGTAATAATTTTTGTCGGGTAAAACTTGGATCTGATGCAATAGGCCCAACCAAAAAAAAGCGTGCATGAGGTGTTAGCCGTCGAATGCAGGCCCGATTTTGGTAATGCCCTCAACCCTAGAGGGCTTTACTCGACGTAAAGACCTGCGAGAATGAATGAATGGGAAAACAACTGGGAAAACAACTGAACCCCTAATAAGTGCTTCTGAACCATGAGTAAGGTTTTTTAATTACATTTATAACTTTTTTTAATTTTAATTTTTGTGATGTATCCACGTTGTTGATCTTGGACAAGAGCATTTTAGCCAAATCTAGCTATAGACAACTTATGAAAATAAAATTTCTTTTTTAATAAAAGAATCCTGCTATATTTTGGCTACTGACCTTTTGGAACCTTTGTATTATTTTTTGAAATATTGACATATTCAATTTAATTTTTTAATTTTTTTTTTCTCCCCCTCGAGGATCCAAATTTCATGAATGAGAAATTAGTGCAACCAATTGATGCTAGATCTACGATACGAGGCTTCATAAATCAGGAGGTTGGGGCCCCACTTCCTCCATATTTGCCTCAGACAACGTAGAGTGTCAAAAGGGTGAAGCATAATATGCAACTGACTTTCATTGAAAAGCTTTTTATCAATTGCGAGATCAGGATTAGCGTGTAGACATGATACTTGTGTTTCGAAGGTATGTCGTATAAAAGCGAAAGTTATTTGTGTGACATCAAGACATGATACTTGTGTTTCGAAGGTATGTCGTATAAAAGCGAAAGTTATTTGTGTGACATCAACTGTGTTCAATTGCGAAAAGCTTTAGCCCAATTTCGATATGACAACTCATAGGTTGAGGTAGTGTTAGGTGCGTGAAAAGGCGTGCCATACACAAAGAGGCTTTGTCGAGGTTACAATTTGGAGAAGGTTGAGGATGAAGAGCATTTGCTCCTTGTTTGTCCAAATACACAAAAAGTCAGGGAATGCTTTTGTTTGACCCTGCCTTTCACCCACACTAGCATTCTTGCTGAGCTCATGCAGACTACGAACACGGTTGCCCTAACCAAGTTTTTGGCATGCTGCTAGTACTAGAGGACAATCTGTCCTCAATGATCTACCTTTCATCTAATGGACTTTTTTTGGTCCCAAACGAACATTAAATTGTAAATAGTAAACAATGAATGAGAAATGAAGAATGTTTTGCAATACTTTGGGTTGTATTTTAATTTTCCCACATAAAATCTTCAAAATTAAATGAATTATTTGAGGGTTGAAATGTTGAATTTGCCATGGTATACTTACTACTACTACTAAAACACCTTAATTTAGACAACCAAAAAATCGACAATTTTAAAAAAAAAATTTAGAACTTTTTTTTTCCAAAGAACTGGAACTGGCAATTCTTTGATTCCAAAATATTTATTAAAAAACCAAAATTGGCGATTCTTCTTCAGTACCAGAATAGTTAGCGAACCAGAACTCATGGTTCTTTGAATAAATTCAAAGAAATACCACCCACCCAACAACAACCCACCTAATTTCTTTCATCCTTGAGTGAGGCCTCTTATTAGTGCCCAAAATTAAACCCAAGAATTGTTTAGATTTGAACTCAAAGACCTTGATTTTTAGTCTAAGAAATAATGTATTTATGTAGTTTAATACTAATAATTTTATAATATCTAAAAAAGAAATAATTTAGAACCCGCCCCCACCCCCCCAAAAAAATCATCTAAATTATTTGGGGGGTTTTCACCATAGTTTTAACCATGGTAGGCTAGTAGCAATGTGTGGTTGGTGGTGTCACCCAAGACAAAATATATATATATTATATTGTGTCTCCTTTACCTACCCAAAAGATTCCAACCCTGGTAAGGGATTTGTAACCAGGGTTAATTTAGGGCCCAAAAAAAACTAAAATTGTAGATGGTTGGGTTCCCAGTCAAAAATAGAATGGAAAAATGGACCCGATATTGTACCGGGTGGAGAGAGAAAACCCCTGGAAACAGCGGGTTTCGTCTCTCTCTCTTCTCTCGCTCTCTCTCGTCGCCTTCTTTCCTTCCTTCCCTCCCTCGCACGCGCATTGAGCTCGCGAGTAGTGGCGCGCTTGAATCTCCGATTGCACGCCAACGAGTTGGATCCGATGTAGTAGAGGCCTTTCAAAAAAAGAGGATTTCATACTTTTAGTCAAGCTCTGGAAGGATCGTTCGCTGTGATTCGTTGTCAAGCTACAATTTTAGGCAGCAGCAAGCAGCATCAGCAGCAGCTGGAAAATTCTCTTGGGTGAAATTGGTATTGGAAAAACACAAGCTGTGTGTTTTTTTCAGCACCAGACTTGTGCATTTCCCCATTCAGTTCATCTGCTGAATCTATGTCTTGTGGGTGGGTGGGTGGGTGGCTTTTTTTTTTCTTTGTTTTTATTGGAGGGTCCTAGGATCCCTCTTCAACTCAGATAGACTTCTCTTTTGATTTTTCTGCTGATTTGGGTGTCACCACAGACATTTACTTTACTCTGCAACTTTTTCTTTCGTTCTTGATCCAGAAGAAAAACACCCATCTTCTACTGATGGGTTTTGGTTCTAGAAGCCCTTTATTCGGTAATTTCTCTACACTTTGCTCCTTACTCCTGTCATGGGTTTTCTTCTAGTTTTGAACCTTGGTGATGATATCCTTCTTAAACATTGGGTTTTGCTTTTGAAAGATTCAAGAATGTGAGATTGCTAAAAAACAAAGGAAAAACAAAAAAACTTTACTGTCACCCAATTTCCCAAATCATCATCTCCACAACCATGTTCTATACATTCGTTGCACATTGATCTTCTTTGACCTAAAAAAACTCCAGGTTTGAAGTTGTGGGTTCATTAGTATTTGTTTGGTTTGTTGTGAGGCTCATCAAATCAATTCTGAAACTTTTTTTTGGGGGGGGGGGGTTGGGCTTTTTCTTGCTTGATTGCTTGCTTGCTAGTTCTCTCTCAACATTCTGCAACTCCAAAACTTGTTTTTTCTTCCCAGCATTTAGAGTTCTGATCAGCTCAGGAATTTCAGATCAATTGTTTTTTATCAGGTCTCAGGAATTGTGAAACACTTAGTCTTTAGAAATTCTCTTTGAGAGCTTTGCATTCCATCTGTGGCAGAATTCTCCGTTCCCACCAGTTCAGGTATGAGCATCTTGCCAAGCCTTTTGTTTGGGTTCATCAATGCGCATTTGAGATTAGGGTTTTTGCAGATGTGTAGAGGAGAATTTAGGGTAGATGGACAAATCTTTTGCTCATTTCTTCACGGAGCATGTGTGAGTCTTGTTGTTGGTTTCTGTAGTGTATTTGCTTCAAATTTTGAGCTCCATTTTTTCTCAAGGTGGGTCAATTTGAAGCTCGATTCATTTTGTGGGGGAAAAAAAGAAGCTCAAATTTTGAGCCCCATTCATCTGTGATGCAGAAATCAGAGAACCCAAGAAGAATTTTGTAAAAGATTTCTAGCTCCTTGTGGTTTTGATCCTTTTTCATCTTTCTTCCAATTTGTGCAGGTGACCAGGTTCTTCTTCACTGTTTGCTGTTGTTGACGGATTGCCCTTTTGGTTTCCAATTGTGACAAATTGGAAAGATCTTTGTTGGTGGAGTGGGGTGTAGGGTTTAATGACAGTGAGTCAAGTCGTGGTGGATTGCTGCTGAAGACCGTTGCTGCTGCTGCTCCTGATGGGAGCAGCAGCTCACAAGGCCACACTGTTCCTTTACTACAAGAGGTTAGGTCTGATCGTTGAAACTAAAAAAAAATGAAATGGCCCCTCCCTTGTATTATGAAGATTTGTATCTGCCATCATCCCTGCCAAAAACAATGTGGTTTCAACAGTTGAAATTAGGGTACATTCGAAGATGACAGCTTCAACTCTGCAAGTATAAAAAGAAATGGTGTGTGAATTTTCTTAGGTCAGAACACACTGCTGCTGCTGTGTTCGAATCTGTGGACATTTGTTTTTGCCTCCTGCACAGAGGTGGTTGTTTGATATGTGTTATTACCTGCTGTGTGTGCTAATTTTTTCTATTTTTGTTGTTACTGAATGAATGTTTTTGCATTTTGAGATGTGGTGATCTGGCATGCTGATTCAAAGAAAATGTTTTCATCGGGGTTGTGAGGAAGATGGCAGATATGGACACTGAAATTGATGTTCCGTTGCTCCTAGACCAAGTTGAGGATAACCGCAGTGAACAGACTCTGGAATCACCAACAGAAGATGAACTAGGTGTTGAGAGTCTTGACTATGACCCAATACATAGCTTTGTGTCTTCGCAACAGAAAAGGGCTCAACAACGAAGGCATTTTTATGGGTATAAAACAAACACATTTCTTTTCCAACTACACCCAAACACACACACAATTATTTATTTATTTGGAGAATTTGATAAATTTGTGTTTTGCAAATTGAGAATCTCTAAAACCTCTTTCATGGCAATTCAAGGCAATGATCTGAAATTTCAGAGTTGATGATTGTGCAAAAACTGAGAAATTTTTTCGAGGTTAAGATTTTTCCAATGATCCTTTTTTTTGGTGCTTGTTATGCTTTGGATTTTCATCTGTTGAGAAAATTTGGAGTTTGGGTCGGCAGGTACACAGGCCTTACACTTGCTAAATGGAGCATCACTATTATGATCGGCATCCTTGTTGGTGATTGCCTCTCTCTCTCTCTCACCCTTTGACAAAAAAAACTACCTGAGAGCTGTCTTTCCCTACTACTAGCCACCAACCCACCCATCGACCCACCCACTCACCTACCCATGTAGATCAACCAGATTGTCCTTTTAGAATTGATCATTACAGAGTTCATATGATCTCTGTGTGAACATTTTGCAGGAATTGTTGCTTATGTTATTGAATCATCACAAGAAGTTATCATCAGTACAAAGGTAAATCAATCTCTTCATCACCACAATTTTTTGCGAATGTTAAACTATTTATCACAAGCATCTTTTTCTTTTTTTTTTGCTGTCATTTATTTTCTTCATTTCTCTTCACAGTGGGAAAAATAAGGTTGGTGCTGATAGAGAGCATAATGAGAGATGCTTCAAAAAAAGTCTAGTCTAGTGACCTTTTTGTTTGAAAAATCTTGTGTTCAATTGTCAAAATCTTCAATTATGATGCAGAAACAATGGACAGAGGAGGCAATCAATCAAGGGCTACATTTACCTCTTGTTTTTTTCGTGTATGCATCCTTTGGGATTGCTCTTGTTTTGTTCTCAAGCTGTTTAGTGCTATTTTGGGCTCCAGCTGCTGCGGGTGGAGGGGTAAATTATGTCTTCCACTTTTGAACTTGTTACAAATTGCTACAAACATTCTTTCTTTCTTTTGTTTTGGAACAATTTTTTTCCACTGGACTTTCACATTACATGTACATAATGCCAATTTGTTGGAAGCAGATGTTAATAATGCAAATTTCCAGACAAAAGTTACAAGGAGGTAGAATTCTAAATTGGTTTTAAAATCATTGATGATTCCACTTACATGGGGTTTAAATGAAAGCTTTTGAAGTGGAATTGTCATGTAAACCCGATATGGTTTGTGCTTCATTTTGTAATGCAAGAATTGATTCAAATTTTGGAATTTTTTGGCGCATGCAGGTCACTCTTGTAATGGCTTATCTGAATGGGAATGATATTCCGGATTTCTTCCAGTTACGCACTCTCATCACAAAGGCAGGATTTTTCTACCCTCATTATACCAATCATCCCTGTATACCAATTTACTATCAATGTCCAATGCTGTGTTTTGGGTCTATAGATGTTTCAGAAAGAAAGTGTTGTCATTTGTGAACTCCACTGTATTGGGTGTGTGCTAGATGTATCTGGATATGATTCCCCACATTTTACACCTCTTTTTTCAGTCATTTTTGGGAGTTGGGTTTAGGGTTGAGGGCTTTTCAGAAGGTGGGTTGAGGGTTGAGGTTTTTTGGGAAGTTGGGTTTTGGGTTGAGGGTTTTGTGGAAGCTGGGTTTTGGGTTTAGGGTTTCTCAGAAGTTGGATTTTGTGTTGAGGGTTTTTTGGAAGTTGGGTTTTGGGTTGAGGGTTTTTCTGCATCCATAAACTGATGGCATGGGATGTGTGTCAACAATGCTGATGTCATGCATTTCTGATTTTGCAGTGTTTGGGAACAATTTGCACCATCTCTTCTGGCCTACCGGTAAAGGATTGGATCATGGAATGAAGATTCATTTATTTGTTTCTAAATCCGATTCTCATAAATGATACTGAATTTCTAATCAATGGGGTTTCTGAAAATGGAAAAATTGATTTGTCCATGTGAAGTCTCTCATGTCTCCATAATGTTAATTTGAAGTGTAAATAAAGTCTGTTTCTATGGGGGGGGTGGTGTGGGTGTAGATTGGTCAAGAAGGGCCTATGGTGCATATAGGCGCAGCAATAGCATCATCACTCACATGGATGCACGGTCGATTTCCAACAAAGAAAAGACAAGGATCTTCTTCTTCACACTCATCTCGACTTTGTTGTGACCGTATCAACCAGCTTTCAAATAAAGCCTTCCCCTTTGCAAGTCTGCAAAACCCTTAAGAGCACCTATTTTCATCTGCCTGACACCATTAAAAACCAATGCTCTTTCTTTCCTCTTTTAAAAAAGTTTACTTGTCATGCGGAATCAAAAAATGCAAATGAACTTAATAATGCTTCAGAAAAGAGTTGTGTACATATATGTACCAAAATTTCTTAACTTGGGTCTTCAGGTTTGCTCCAATGTTGGGTGGGTATTTGATTTTGTTACTAATCGTTGGTTCCAATTTTTGAAGTATTTCAGAATCAGAGAACCACTGGTTCTGGTTTTTCTAAACCTCAAAGAACTGGTGGGTCTTGGTAAAGAACCAATGGTTTTATGGGTGGTTATTATATTTTTTTCAAATCTGTTGAGAGCCACGTTAATATATCAGATCCAGTTCCTTGATTTTCTGAGAACCATAGTAATGAACCCTAAGAACTGTTGGATAACCACTGGGGGTCTGTACAGGTTTCTGATAACCATCCAACACCGATTTGCACCACATTTTGAAACCCAGAAGCAGTAAAATAATTGGCTTTCATGTTCAATTGCAGGACTTCCATAATGACAAGGACCGTCGGGAGTTCATTTCAGCTGGAACTGCAGCAGGGTAAACTTTTGGATCTTTTTCCAGAGCTACAGGATTAGGGTTTAGGGTTTAGGAACTCTAAACAAGTTCCATGTTGCATTTTCAAAACACAAATGAGAGTCTATATATATATATATATATATATATATAGTGGTTAGAGATGGGTCTGAAATTTTGGTTTTGTTGCAGCCTTGCAGCAGCATTTGGTGCACCAATAGGTGGAGTGCTTTTCTCACTAGAGGAGGCATCAAGCTTTTGGTCTAGGAAGGTGAGCGTCTGTCCACAACCCCATCTTTGCAAAAAGTACGAACTTCCATTACAAGAAGCTTAGAATGTCTGCTTGTGTGGATTATGTATAATTCACCACACATTTCTGCAAGGTGAGAAGGAAAAAACCCAATGCCAAAAAAACAAAATCAAAACTCAAAAGTCTCAAAAGGTTTTCATTCGTTTCAATGTCAAAGATGTTGCTGAGGGTTTAGGACTCAGGGTTTAGGATTTTTCTAGAGAAATGGGTACGCTAAGAATCTGTGGAAATTTGTGCAGGTAATGTGGCGCTCATTGTTATGCACATCATGTGCAACTATGGTGCTCTCATGGCTTAACAAACGGTGGGTTAACAACAACACAATTGCACCCCAGTGGATATGTATAGGGTTCAGGGTCAGAGGGGAAAAACAATGATGCAATTCAAAACGAGCGCTAAAACAGAAAGTTTTTAAAGATGAGGCAAAGAAGTCTATGTTTACAACTATCATAAAATGTCTAGAAGCAATAATTATGTTGTATAGACAATGAAAGTGCAAAGGAGACACGGAGATTGATTGATAGAATTTGGATAGTTTTTCACATCATTATGTGGTTTTTATGTGATTTTTCAGAGTACAATTTTTTGCTGTTGCAGAAGTTTTGTGTCTGATCCTCTTAATTAATTTTTGTGGGTTGTGCAGTGACTTTTCTTTATCATTGCCAGGCAGCCTTTCATTTCATGGTCTCCGGGTAACCATCATTTTTTGAGTAGAGTCATCATCATCATGCTTTGTGGTACATAAATTAGGGTTAACGGTTCAGGGGTTAGGTTTAATTATTGTGTTAATGGAACTATTAGATCTCTCACTAGAGTTTAAATGGTAAGAGATGGATAAAGATGAGAGTCTGGTGTAGAGGGTCAATGGTTCAGATCATTTTGCACAACAGGGATGTTGGATCAATTTCAAAAGGTTGAACTAATTAATTATGGGTGACTTTGGGTGCAGCCAGAGTTTTCATTGGATGATTTGCCATTATTTGTGGTAACAAGTGGAGCAGCGGGGCTACTGGGTGCATGTCTCAACACTGCACATGGTTGGCTTTCTCAGTTGCGGCCTCCATCCCGACACAGGCTCTTAAGGTTTTTTTGTTTGGCCTTACTAACCAACCTCAGATGTTATTGATCCATGTTGGTTTTTAGGAGCATGCAATGAAAAAATATTTGTATTTTTCCTGTGTTTTCACGGGTATTTGCATTTTTCCTTGTCTTTTTACCAAAAAAATTCTCGAGCTGTGGCTTATCAAAAGTGGAACTGAAATGGAACAAATCGGTTTGCAGGATAATTGAGGCATGCTCAATAACTTTCATTGCGGTGGGTGCGATTTTTTCTCTGCCGCATGTTTTTGGGCATTGTCTTGAAATTCAGAAAGAGTGAGAGTTCTTTCATCTAACCCTAAACCCTAAACACTTGTGCCCAATTTGGTGGTTTGGGTCTTATTCCTCATTTGTGCTAGCTTATCTTCGGGTTTCAGACTTTCAATTTTGATTGTTATTTTTGTGATTTGCAATTTTGTTAATTTTGTCAAATGTCACACATCTTGCAGACAAAAGGAGGATGAGTATTGGTTCAGATATACATGTCCTGGTGCTGACTCTATTACAGGTGTTGGCTACTATAATGACCTTGCCACTCTATTTTTCTCAGTACCTCATCAGGTGATACTAAAGCCCTACTACCCTTTCTTTTAAAATTATTGAATTGTTTTTGTTTTAAAGCCTTGTTGCTACAAATCTTCAACAACTCACATTGCTGAATTGTGCAGCTTTCAAAATTAGGGTTTAGGGGTTTAGGGTTCAATTAAACTTGTTTCAAGGAAATTTTATCCCATTTGTTTTCACTTCATTTGGAAGATCTTGTGAAGTACGAAAAAAAAGAGCAGATTTCAATTTAATGGAAAATGTTGGAATTTTGTAAATTTGTCATATCCAGCAATAAGATTAAGATTGATGCTAAAAGAAGTGTTCTTTTGCTGGGTTTTTTTCTTTCTTTCTTTTGGGTTTTTGGGTTCTTCCCTGTGTACACAGTCCATTCAGCGATTGTTGGCGTTGGGAAGTTCAGTGGATTCCTACTTTACAGTGCAAAGTTTGTGCATTCATTGGATGTCATTTCTAGGGCTTTTTATCTTGGCATATGGTATTGCCACTCCTGGTGGCATCTTTATGCCATCCATCATGGTGCGTGCACACTGTAGAAAAAAGCATCTCATTTCTTGATGCATTTTTCAATATTGTTCAACCATACATAATAACAAACAATCTAGACTTGGATTTTAGGGGGAAAGTGGTGGGAAATCCACCATTTTAGATAAGACATTGGTTACAGCATCAGCCTCTGAATTATTATCATGTGTTTTTATATATGGGACTTTTGAGAGGGAGAGATTTATGGTGGTGATGGTGGGTGGCAGGTAGGTGCATCATTTGGAGCATTCCTGGGACGTATTTTCCAGATCTGGTTGCCTTCGTAAGCTCTTCAAAAATCTGCACCTCAATCCTATTGATTGATTTAAAACCTTAACTTTTAAAAAAAATTCCACAAATAGTGCCAATTGTTAGTAGCAAGGCATGGTAATCCCCTGTTGGCTACCTTCTTGAAAATAAAGGCGCATACTGGCTAGAGCTATGTATATAGCTGTGATTCGTTTGATAATAGTGTGGTGGGGAAGATGGCAGAGCAAATGTGCAGCCAGGATTACATGCACTAGTAGGCGCAACTGCTATGCTAGGTGGTGTGTTTCGCTCATCCATTTCTTTGGTACTTCAGAAACCCTTTTTTGTATCTGAGGGGAGATTGAAACATGACAAAAGAACAAAAACTAAAAAAAAATTCTAGAGCTTTAGGGTTTAGGGTTATGGTCAGAAAATTTCTCTTTCATGTTTATTCTGACCTCTCTATAGCTTACAAGAAATAACCCACATTGTACATTGTATGATGATCAACTTGTACAGCTTTTATTAAAATCTAGAGCTTCAGGGTTTATGGTTTAAGCTTATGGTGTAAAAATTTCTTTACTCGTATTGTGACTTTACAAGGAAAAACCCTATTTATTTACTTATTTATTTTTTGGATACGTATATAAGTGAGTTGAGAAATGTTTAATTTTATATTTTTTCTTTCTCTACAGGTTGTGATAATGGTGGAGGGCACCGGGGGAATTGATTTCATACTGCCAGTTATATTGGCAATAGTTATATCCAATTGGGTAGCACATCACATTCATCATGCGGGTGCATATGAAGCTGATTTAGAACGCTTGGGTATGGTGTTTTTATATTGATTTCAATGTGTTTGCAATTGACACCTGTAAAGAGTTGTGTACACCTTGTTATCAATTGTTTCATCTTCTCTTTTTGTAGCAATTTTTGGTTGTTGTTGATGCTGATTTTTTATGTGGTTTTGATCAGGTGAGGTTTGTTTCTTACCAAGTGAACCACCACATAAGCTTATTGCGATTACAGCAGGTGATATCATGGCCCCAGATGTAATTTGTTTCAATGAGGTAGCATTTTCTTACCTTGACATTTTCTTAACATATTCACTATGCTTGTGAGTCTTTCCCTTGCACACAAGTTTTACAGCAATTTTGAGAATTGGTTTATGTGAAAAATCATCCTAATAATCTTTGTTATGAAAGTCTGATTTTGATGTCCCAATTTTTCTCATGCAGATTGTGTCAGTTGCTGAGGTTGTTAAAGTCCTGCGTGAAACTCAGCACAATGGATTTCCTGTAATTCGCCATACAGAGTCAGATGGTTGTGGACAATTAGTTGGATTGATATTACGCCATCAGATTTTGCTTCTTTTAGAGCAACGCGCTTTGATGGAGGTTGATTCCCAATTGCTAAATCGACACCTTGCACCACGCATTTCCTCACGTCAACGAGTTACAAAGGAGCAGCAATTTTATGAGCATGCAATGCGGGTTTATCACCATAGTCATTACCCACATAGACGATATCTGTCATCCCGACCAGAAGCACTCGATGAACTAGATCTTGATGAAATCTTGCAGGTAAATGACCTAGAGAGGACTCTTTTTCTTAAAACAAATTAATAGTTTTTACATGTTTATTTCTGATTTTCTGGTTTTTGCTGAGTTTCTGAAACATCATCATTGTAAATAGGACCTTCTGATCATTGGAAAGAAAACAATCTGTTTTATTATGAGAAAGCAGATTTGAAGAACCACAACAACACACAATCTTTGAGTGGCTTTTTTCCAGGAGGCGGCACCGAGTGGTGCAAATGGGAATAATGATCAACATACAGAAGAAGCTAATAATCCAGCCAAGTCAAATTCTGCACGGAAAACAGTACTGGCTTTAGATCTCCGACCTTATATGAATCGGGCTCCTCTCACAGTTTGTACTACTGCCATTCTCTTCAGCCTACAAACTTCTAGTTTTCACAACTTTCTTCCTTCTCCAATTCCCATAGCAATGTCACAATTACAAGCCTTCATCCAATTCTTCATTCCAATCCTACCATTTTCCTTCATCTAATCCATAAATTTCCCCCCCGCATCTAGATCCATATCCTTATTTCCTATCCATTATGTTTCCTTCATGTAGTTCATGTTTTTCATCCATACGTTTCCTTTTCATCTAATCCATCTGGTTTCGTCCTCTTACAATGTTGGGTTTTAGGTTCGTGGGGAGTGTTCAGCACAACGCGTTTTCATCATTTTTCGTACTTTGGGACTGCGGCATTTATGCGTTACTGACTCCAGTAACAGGTTTGCCTCCGATCGTTTCCTGTGCAAATTCAGCCATGACATAACCAGTTGGTGGTTTGTATTTATCTCTTTTCTAGGTACTACATTTAGATACTCTTTCTTGGACAATTTTGTCTCTTCAAGAAGCTCTTACACAAAATTTGTTCTTGAGCAAGAAGAGATGGCTGTGGAATTCAGTGAAAATACAATGGAAAGAAAAATTTCTAAAATTATTGAAAACTTTCAATGCTTTTATGAAGATACTTTCATGTGTTTATTTGCTCTTAAGGGTTGTGGTCTAACTGTTAAGTTTGGGTGTTCTGTTTTGTTCACAACTTCTGCAGAGTAATTGGCATGATAACACGTAAAGATATTGGAAAGGCCCAACAGCAATTGGAACAATCCGAGGGTAAATTTGTGCTGGAAAGACAGGAATCAGATGGCAGTGCATTCTTCGGTGATAGAACCAACCGAGATGTACTCTTCTCATTGCCGTGAATGTCATTGGTGGCAATGGAATTGGTGTTTCAGGTGACTTCAGTTTTGCTCCTCCCAAGATAATCACAATTGAATTATCACGTAGAGTTAATTTGTTTCTTGTTTCACACAATCCACAGAAGAGTAATTGTGTTTCACTCATCCACATAGATGGGGATTGGGTTTCATTGAAATATCGTAGAACACTCTCGTCTTTGGCCCAACATGGAAGTTTAGAACCAGTACTTGCATTAGAAGCTTTTGTAAGATACATGTTTATAAATTGAGTACAAGACCGTTTGCAAGTATGATAGTAGTATTTTTTACAAAAACATTGATATTATCACATTGCCAAACATACACCCACATGAATGTAGACTCAAAAACTTCAATGTGAGCAAATGTCTCTAGATAAACATAATGCATCCGGATGTTTTTAGTACATTATGTTACTAAGTTTATTGCCCATATTATTCACATCTACTAAGGAAGGTGTTATGTTGACATCTCCCAAACCAAGCACCCCCTAATGCAGCTCTTGGTACCATTGGAAAGCCCTCAATGTGAAGAAAGCACTTTGAAAAAATGCTAGTAGTATGATGCCTGTATGGCACACTAAAATACATTGTTGAAGAATGTAAATAACAAACAAAATGGAAGATGGACGAGGCATCATCATGACACTCCAGCCCTACCCACTTAGTTAATAAGTTTTGAAAAAAAAAAATCATTTGTTAGTATTCTTCTGTGAAATATGTTTGGCAAATGTGATAATATCACTGCGCATCATAGGTCTTATATGTCATAGCTGCTACTGCAAGATCTATATCTAAATCAGTAGTATATGTTTGCAACCAGCAGAGGAGGTGCAGTAGAGTTATAGTACCAATTCCCTTTCCAATTCCAA
Source organism: Sphagnum contortum (assembly GCA_963920785.1). Classification (NCBI taxonomy): domain Eukaryota; kingdom Viridiplantae; phylum Streptophyta; class Sphagnopsida; order Sphagnales; family Sphagnaceae; genus Sphagnum; species Sphagnum contortum. Next base: position 4,449,610 of record OY987288.1, read on the forward strand.
TTGCAAATAGCTCTTCAACACAAGAATCCAGCTACAACAAACTATGATGTCAAGAAGGAATGCCCATGCACTGCTGCTGCTGCAAGATCAATATCTAAATCAGTAGTATATGTTGCAAGGAGCAGCAGAGGAGGTGCAGTAGAGTTATAGTACCAATTCCCTTTCCAATTGCAATTGCAAATAGCTCTTCAATACAAGAATCCAGCTACAACAAACTATAATGTCAAGAAGGAAAGCTCATGGACTGCTGCTGCTGCAAGAACAATATCTAAATCAGTAGAATATGTTGCAAGGAACAGCAGAGGAGTTGCTGTAGAGTTATAGTGCCAATTCCCATTCCGATTGCAGTTGCAAGCAGCTCTTCAACACAAGAATCCAGCTACAACAAACTACGATGTCAAGAAGAAAAGTTCATGCACTATCCTGATAAGTAACCTAAGAGACAAAGAGACCGAGACAGAGAGAGAAAGCTAATAGGGTTTAGGGTTCGGCCGGCTTTCGCAACAGCTCAGAACACAATCTAGAATAATGAATCGGAGGAGGAGGACTGGAGCTCTAAAGATCACCAAGCGCAGCAGTCTACACGCCATGGCAGCTCTTGTTGAAGGGGGGGGGAAAATGGCCTGTGAAGATCTGAGCGCGGGAGTTGGCCGTATGAGGTCTCATGCGTTTAGGGTTTGAGTATTGCGTCTTTGGTAGCGGCAGTTGCAGCTGCAGCACTAGAAGAAACAACAGTCTTCTCAAGAGGACCTGCACGTCTACCTGCAGCAACCCAAAAATGTGAAGTAGTGTGGTAAGTAGCTGCAGCGGCTGGTGCAGCTCCTGGAGAAGAACTAGGAGCTACAGCAGGAGTTGGTCCGGAAGAACTAGGGGCAGGAGCTGGGGTGGGTGCATCTCCGGAAGAGCTAGGAGCTGGAGCTGGAGCAGTAGCCGGGGTTGGGGCATTACCACCTCCGGAAGAGCCTCCTCCTGCAGCAAGGCGAGCAAACACGCCGACCAAGGGAGCAGTGTTGTAGGTAGCGGGTTCCGTCATAGCATAGTTGCCTCTTGAATCTTGGAAAGTATCGTTCTGGTCTGGACCTCCGACCAAAGCACCGTTGTGAACATTGGGATTAGAGTTTGTACTGTAGTAGTATGTACTGAAACCGTCGTTGCAGCTCACCAGCTGCGGATCTTGCTTGATGGAGATGATGGAAGAACCTCGATGATGGACCTGTTGCGGGAAGCTGCTCCCAAATCCAACCAGGTAACTGATACCTTTGGGATTGTTCCCCAGCATGTAATCAACCTGCAAGCAGCAGCAGCACGTCCACCCAAAACAGAAGAAGAAGAAAGCTCAGATCATGTGTCATGACCATGTTGTGTTCAAAGGCTCATCCGAAGTCTGAGAGTCTAGAAACATGGAAAGTTTTATAACTGAACAAGTGAAGAAGAAGAAGAAAGAAGAATTTATGAGCAGCACCTCACGAACATGCCCAGACAACCACACTGTACCTGAGTGGTGGCAGCAGCCAACAATTCGGAGTTCTGCACAGAAGATGTGCAGTGGGAGAGTGTCTTCCCAGCATTTGTGTAGTAGTCATATGCAACAGTCAAGACGAAGGTGGTGGTGGCGACATATTGCATGTTATTCCAGGGTTGTAACCAGAACATTCCTCCTGCACGCACAACAATATCATAAGCTCGCTCACAGTTACAGCAACGATCAGTACTACGATGTTGAAGAAGAAGAAGAAGAAGAAGATTGATGATGATCAAGGAAAATATATTCTGAAGTACCCATCATCAGCTGTAACGATTCATGAATACCCACCAGGACTGACTGTGATCTGTGTGCCACTGTTCTTCTGTAGAGCAGCACACAGGAAGTACTCGGCCTTGGCTTGGTACGCTTGCAGAGTTGAAACATCTGCCGTGGCTTTCCCATCTAGGAGCAACTGCAAAGACCCATGGCGGAATCTTCAGATTGTAAGCTCAGCAACTTGGGGTGCAAGAATCTTGTAATGAATAGTAGTACTGGCAGTACTGCTCACCAAGGATCGATTGATCCTGCATCCTCTGCAAGTGCTTGTCCTTACCTTGGTTGCTTTGAGTTGAACTCCGGCGTACTTGTTGTCCCAGCTGAACTGATCCATTGCGTTTCCGGTTCCTCCCAGCGAGTCTGCATTGCTGATCACGTAATCCAGATACGTTTGATCCGCGGTTGCATCATACAGCCAGATCGCTGCCCACAGCAACTCGTCCTGCCAAGAAGAAGAACATTACACTAGAGAATCTCAAGGAATTCAGTTCAAGCTCTTGTGCATGCAGCGAAATGTGTTGTTGATCTCTGATGAAGCTCAAGAACGGAACTACTACTTACATCGTATCCACTCCAGGACTGGTAGAAGTTCTGGACTACAGTGATGCTGTCAGAGTATTTTCCTCGACAAGTATCCGCGAAGGTGAAAAGCTGCACACATGATGTCGAGTCTTTGTCAGAGATCGTGCATGATCCACAACCATCATCACGTCCCCATGCATATTAAACCTTTCTAGTTCAAAGCTCAAGGGGGAAAAAAAAATCCCAACTGCAAAGAGTTTCTGCAAGAGTTTCTGTGTTTTGCATAAAAATGAAACAAGCTCCCGGACCTTGGATGATCTCGCGCTGCATGAAGAAGATTCAGCTTAATACAGTAGAGAAGCAAGCATGCAGTAGCAGAAATTGGGTTTGCATGATTTTCCGTTTTGATGGAGCTCTGGTATTCGTACCTCACGGGCGTGCCTCAGAAGAGTAGCGGAGTAGGAGGCATCCACATCTTTGAAGACGATGGACGCGGCTGCCATGGCTGCAGCTGTCTCAGCAGCAAGATCTGAACCTGGGTTGCTTGCGTTGATCTGGTACGCAGTCCGAGGCGTTGTCATGTCTTCTGGCCTCATCCAGCAAGCGTGGTCCGAGTTTCCTTCTCCCACCTAGTGAAGCAGCAGGGGGACCGGCAGGATCGATTCATGATCAACCAACATCATGTCAGACCAAGATTATTGCTTGCAGATCATCAGATTGCAACTGCAAATTCATCGTGATGGACTCAACATGCAGCTGATCAAGGATTGAAGTCGAATATATTGATCTATTGGACGGAAAGATGTTGCATTCGACATTTTCTCTTCTCGTACCTCGCCGAAGAGCACATTGGGTGCTGTATGCGCTTTGATGAAGTAGTCCGTGCCCCACTTGACAGCTTCCTGAGCGTGTGAGAGCTCGTTGCTGGATTGCAACTGAGTCTTGTATTCGATGACTCCCCATGAGAGCATGGTGATGGTGAACGCCATGGGAAATCCGAACTTCACGTTGTCGCCAGCGTCGTAGTAACCTCCCGTTAGATCGTCCTGCATGCACCTCACACAAGTTCCCAAAATCAACCAACAGCTCATGATCAGCAGCAACAGCTCCAAACAGGCATGCATGTGTCTGATCATCGACTCTGCACGAGCTTCTGATCTTCATGAGAAACAAATGACTAGCTGGACTTCCTGCAGCTGGTTCTAGTAGAAAATGACCTCAGATCTTCAAGTCTAGATCTTCATCACTGAGAAGATTACTGCAGCTTCAAGCTGCCGATCACACTAGCTGGAGTTGGACTTCCAGAAAATCGTGGATCAATTAGAGCTAGCAGCTAGTGTAGTCAAGAAGAAGAAGAAGAAGATAAGGGATTCATAATTCATACTCCTGCAGAACTGCTATCGTTGAGAGCTGAATCTCCCCGCCAGCTGACCCGCTGATCAGTAGGAAGCTTCCCGGACCTCTGTCCCTCGAAGTACAACAAGCTCCTCATGAGAGCATCACTGTAGTCGAATTGCGCAGCTGCTGCCGACGTGATCATCGGCACTGGACTCATGCTGCATAGCAGCAGCTGCAGTCCAATGACGACTAGTGCGACAAGAGCCGCGTGATGATGATCCCGTGATCGACCCATCAAATGATCTTTAAAACAAAAACTCTTTTTTTGTTGTGGATCGATTATGTGAGAAATTTTAGCAGCTCAAGATCTTTGATCAGAGCTTAGCTCTAATGTCAGCTAATACTGCATGAACGAACTGCGAGGATGAAATGGCAGCTTGATCAAAGAAATTAAGCACACATGCAATCACTCCCGAGGAGCTCAGCTGGTCCCAGCTCCACTAGAGTTTGATTCTGCCGCAACTCGATCATGAATTATAACAAATTCATGGACTTGAAATAAGCTTGCAGCTGCTCAAATGTACACGCGTGAACCCGAAATTCATGCGCGAGAAGAATCAGTGCCGCGACACGGCGCCGCAGCGGAAAATCAGTTTTCTTCCCGAACATCGCCGCCGACAAAAACAAACACGCACGGCTACTCGCGCGCGCATTCGGTTCGACCAATCGGCGCCGCACGATCGCATTGTGTCTCGTCTTCATGGATGAGAATTGTAGCAAAGGGCAAACCCCAATAATTCATCCATACATCCATACATCCATCCATCATCGAGTAAATAGATGTGAAGATTAGTTGCTAACCTGAAGAAACATGCTTTGTGAGGATGGAAAATCAGTTTTTATTATGGATGAAAAAGGTTAAGGGATGAGCCGCTGCTGCCCAGTAATCAAGGCGCCAAATTCGGGCCGACTTGAAAAGTTCTGAAACTCTGAGGGAAGTGGGTTTTTTTTGGATTGCCCTTCACCCAGAGGACAACAATTTGTGGCGGCCTGATTCATAGATCTCAAGATCAGTTTTCACAACTGAAATCAAGACTTGGAGTTGGCCTTTGGATTCAACCTCTTTAGCAGCGCCGTCTTTCGGCCCCATCTAAAAAGGACCCAACACACCTCATTTTAGCATTTCTTTTCCCTTTCTTCCTTTTTCTTTTACGGGTTCGGCCCTTCGTTGTCGTCTTCTTCTTCTTTCTTCCTCGTCTTCTTTCTTCCTCGTCTTTCTTTTCTGCTTCATCTTTTCCCACTTCACTGTCTTAGAGCATGCCCAGCGGCAGCAGTAAAATGGCCTTCGCAGTACATTTTGGATGAAGAATTACAGTCACTATAAAATGGCCTTTCCTAGTATAGTTTGGATGAAATATTAAAGTCACTATAAAATGGCCTTTTCTCGTATTTTTTTGGGATGAAGTAGTACAGTCACTATAAAATGGCCTTTCCCAGTATATTTTGGATGAAGGATTACAGTTACTATAAAATAGCCTTTTCTAGTATATTTTGGATGAAGTATTACACTCACTATAAAATAGCCTTTTCTAGTATATTTTGGATGAAATATTCCAGTCACTATGAAATGGCCTTTTCTAGTATATTTTGGATGAAATATTCCAGTTACTAGAAAATGGCCTTTCATAGTATATTTCGGATGAAATATTGCAGTCACTGTAAAATGGTCTTTTCTAGTATATTTTGGATGAAATATTCCAGTCACTATAAAATGCCCTTTCCTAGTATATTTTGGATGAAATATCATAGTAACTATAAAATGGCCTTTCCTAGTATAATTTTGGATGAAATATTACAGTCACTATACAATGGCCTTTCCTAGTATATTTATTTGGATGAAATATTACAGGGATTATAAAATGGACTTTTCTAGTATATTTTGGATGAAATTATTATTACAGTCAAATAGTGTAAAATTGCTTTGGGCATGTATGAACATACAAAACAATATAACATTGTCACTAATTGGCTCTTTAAACACAAAAGTTTTAGAACTAAAAGAAATCTTGAAGAAAAAACTACAAAAAGCTTTTGACACTCTTATTTTGTTTTTCCAAACATGAAAACCATGTTTCAATGATGTGGGGCATTCTCTTATATAATTTCAATAATTGAATTGTTTACAATTGTGGTCACAAAATAGATTTTTGAGACACACCCAAAGGACAAAAGAAAGGCTTAGATTCAAAGAATACTACCAACTTGACAAAGCAAAATGGTTGATCTCAAGTTTTGCATTGTACAAGAATTATTGACAAATTGTGTCATGGATATAATCAAATTGCAATCAAGTTTGAAGTGTGTTTTTGTTTTTGAAGTTGAAAGGATTGGTGACCATTGGGTTAGAAGCCTCCATACAAAGCAGGAATCCTTGGCCCTAACCCTCTTTATGGAAGAAACCTTGAAAGCTAGCCTGCATTTTCCAAACTGGAAGGGGGTTGATATTGGAGGATATGATGTCCAATGTTCATTATAGATCGATCAATCTGTGAGATTTGTGTTGCTTGGAATTGCAGGGTTTCAAGTTTCAACATGAAGGTGGGTGAGCATGGAATCCAATTATCTGGGGGTGAAAAGCAGTATGTGGCCATTGCAAGGGCAATACCGAAGAACCCGAGGATTTCACTTCTCAACAAGGGCAAATACTGAAGAACCCAAGGATTTCACTTCTGGACAAGAACAATTACTGAAGAACCTAAGGATTTCACTTCTCAACAAGGGCAATACTGAAGAACCCGAGGATTTCACTTCTCAACAACTGCAATACTGAAGAACCCAAGGATTTCACTTCTCAACAAGGGCAATACTGAAGAACCCGAGGATTTCACTTCTCAACAAGGGCAATAACTGAAGAACCCAAGGATTTCACTTCTCAACGAGGGCAATACTGAAGAACCCAAGGATTTCCCTTCTCAACAAGGGCAATAACTGAAGAACCTGAGGATTTCTCATCTGGACAAGAGCAATACTGGAGAACCTGAGGATTTCGCTTCTGGATGAAGCAACAAGTGCATTGGATCCAAACTCAGAGAAGGTAGTGCAGGGGACTCTTGAAAAGTTGATGGTGGACCACACCACTGCCTCACCACTATTTGATCTGCGGATCTCATAGCAGTCATAGAGCATGGTGCTGCTGCAGAAACAGGTAGAAAACTGCAATCTCATTAAGTGAGTTATATTGCATCAACAATTCTGCAAGACTTCTCATTTGCAAAGCATTGGCAATTTGTTCAATTAAGATTGTTTCTAGAACCAAACAGTAAGTCCTTATTGTGGAATAGTTTATCTTACAATCTACTGTTGAGCTGCTCTCATCTAGTACTGTTCATAGGTGAACCCCATTGATTCATTTGTAGTACAATTGAGCAGTCCATGACATGCGGGATTTGTGCCTGCAAATGATATGCAACGCAACAAGCAAAATTGGTTCTTCTGTTTCTTCAAAGGTCATCATTGGGACCAATCTTTGAAGGAACGATGATTTTTGCTCTGCTTCACTGATTGAATTAGTGAGCTATGATTCTTATTTGCTTTGAGAGTTTCCCTGGAGCAATAAGGAAACCTGGTGAAGGAAGATCTGTCCACTCATGACAACATATAAACCCAAATATTTTCTTTGGATCAGCATGAGTGCAATGGGAGTTTCACAAGCAGCTGGTCTTTCCCCTGATTTGATCAAGGTCAAGATCACTCTCAATTTCATGTTTGCTTTCCTGGATTGTGAATCTGAGATTGACCCACTTGCACAGACAGGAAAGACTTTGGAAGTGGTACATGTACTTTCACCTTTGTCACTTTCATCAGATGTTTCTTGATGTGCTAAGAAAACTTGCTCATATAAGCTTTGTCTGTGTGAAGATGACCACCTGTAAACTTGATCAAGCTGTCAATGCATTAGAGGTAGCCAGATGATGTCCATTGAGATTTTGGTGTAAGCTGATGATTTTGGTGTATCAGACTGTCACCATGTGGCAGGATCAAGAAGTGGGAAATCCGCAGTCGTCTCTCTCATTGAATGCTTTCATGATTCCAACAATGGGTGAAACTTGATTGATGGTATTGACATCAAGCAATTCCATGTTGTATGGTGGTTGAGGCAACAAATTGGTTTGGTGAGTCAAGAACTAATCCTTTTCAGCACTATCATCAGAGAAAACATTTGCCGATGGAAGAGACAATTTCATTCCAGACACTGAAATTGAAGCCACTACTAAAGTCGCAAAAGCTCACAAGTTCATAACTGCCCTGCCTGAAGGATTCAACACAAACTGTAGGGAAGCAAGGGGTGCAGCTTTCAGGGGGACAGAAGTAGCTGGTAGCCATTGCAAGGGCAATAATAGTAAATGACCCAATGATTTTGCTACTAGATGAGGCCACAAGCAGTTTGGATGCCGAGTCAGAGCATGCATATCATCGAAGAGGTTCTTGACTGCATGATAGTAGTGGTTCAACAATTGTGGTTGCCCATCAATAACCAACAATCAGGAATGCAGCTGGGATTGCAGTTGTGAAGGATGGAATGACAGTGGAGCAGCGAAAGCATGATGAATTGATGATCAATGAAGGCAGGGCCAGACGCTGTGCACTCTTGATACTCAATTTGTAGAGAAGATGACAAGATGGAAACGTTGCAGTTCACATGACAATACAATGCTATGGAAATGTCAACTTGGTGAGTTCTTGAGGTTGACAAGGAGTGGCCAATTTGTCTGCATTTCTGCAACGAGCCTCGTTCATTTCATAGTAAAGAACAAATGTGGCCAACATGTTGTGAATCAAGTGCTACTCCTTTTTTGTGGCATTTATAAGCTTTTCTTCTTAAGACCCATAAGGAGTGGTATACTTCAGATTTGCAAGCTACAGAGATTCATCATGCTGAATTCATTAGTTCCTTCATTTCATATTAACAAACACTAGTATATGTAAGCTTTTTTTCTTTTTTTTTCTTTTTCTTTTTGCATCCCTAGGCACAAGCCTTTTCCACTTGACCCATATACCATTTGTGTACATTTTTGTACACTAAAACTACAACCCATGTCTGAAGTTAATTAATTAATTAATTAAAGGAGGGATCTTCACTAGTAAAAACCAACTAGCCCTAATTTTCTCATGAAGAGCCAATGAATGGCCAGGAGCAAGCCACCAAAGCCATGAGAGTAAAATTGTTTTTGGGGGGTTGGGGGGGGCTTAAATGTTTTTTTTGGGTATTTTTAGACATTTTTCTTATCCAACCAACCAATGGCGCTGCATAGGATAAGGCCCTTAGGGGTTCCCAATTAGCCACATAGGTACACATATTTCCATTCTCGCTTTTTTTTTTTCTTTTTTTTTTTGGGTATTTTGGTGGGTGTTTTTTTGGAGGGGTTTGTATTGTTTTGCAGTCTTTGTGTGCGGAGCGAACTACCCCGTTTCTCGCTCGCTCTGCGCAAGCGCATCTTCTTCTTCTTCTTGTGTGTATTTTCCTCGCTCGGTGTTTGTTTGTTTGCTTTCTTTTTCTTCTTCTTTTGTTTTTCAGCGCCTTCGTATTGCGAGTGAACACAACGAGAGGAGAGAAACCAACCAAAAAAAAAACCCAACCAACAAAACCAACAAAGCATGGCTGCGATGGTGTCGAGTAGTCTGCGAGTGTTTCAGAGCTCTGGTAATTGTGTGACTGGAGCCGGCTTGGCGTCGTCCAAGAGTGCTGGGATTACTGGTGGGAGATTAGTAGTGGTGCCAGTTTCTTCTGCACGTGGTGTTGGGGCTCATGTGGGATTGATCAGCTTGCGAGCTTCCAAAGTGGAGGTGGAAGAAGAAGAAGAGACGGGAGTGGTCACAGGAGGAGGAGTAGGGGGAGTAGTAGGAGTGGTGACGACGCGTAGATTGGCGTTAGCTCTCGTTGCTGGTGTGATGAGTTCACTGAATTCTCGTGTCGCGCCTGCCAATGCCGCGTACGGTGAAGCGGGTACGTGCGTAAGGGGGGTCTTCTGTCTGCCAGTAGCTTGACTTTTGTTAGAGCAGCTCCACCAGTGCTCAATATGTGGCCCTGCACTTGAAATCTTCGATGAAGTGCAGCAGTAATATCCAGTGAATCCACTGAAAGACTCCTCCGATATTTTTGCAGGGTCACATATTGAACGCCTGTGGAGCTGCTCTTAAGGCGGTAGTTTTTTTTACGTAGAGAGCAATGTTTGTAATTGTAGTTTTGTTTTGGGTAGAGTTTTTTTGGTTTTTGGTTGGTTGTTTGCTTTGTCTTTGTTTGTCAATTCTCGATTCCTGCTACTTCGACATCAATGCGCTTGCTTATGGGTCCATTTTTTTTTTGATGGTGTTCTTTTGTTTGTCTGTTTTTTTTTCTGTTTGCAGCAAATGTTTTTGGTACCCTCAAAAAACAAACTGGTTTCACCCCTTACGTGGGTGCAGAAGGCTTCAAGCTGGAGATTCCCTCCAAGTGGAATCCCAGTCGAGAAGTGGAATTCCCGGGACAGGTCTTGAGATATGAAGATAACTTCGATGCCACCAACAATTTGTCTGTGTCAATCACTCCCTCGTCCAAGAGCTCTATCAAGGACTACGGCTCACCAGAGGATTTTCTGGCATCTGTAAGTTCACCCCCAGAACTGTAGAAGACGAGGAGTGTTTTTCCCCTTCCTGTAGCTAGTTCTCTTCTTTTCTCTCGTGTAGTCAGTCGGCCAGCACAAGAACTTGGAACCCTAATTTTTTACCTTGTGCTATAATGTGTAATGACTTCTGCACTGGAAATTTCAAAACCCATCTTCAGCCTGCAATGCTTAAACCCATGTCAAGATTTTTGGGTCAGAAATTACTTACACAAACGTTGAATGTTTGCTTTTTCCCAGGTCTCATACTTTCTTGGGAAACAAAGCTATTCAGGAAAGACATCCTCTGAGGTGGGTTTTTGTGGATTTCATGTTTGGTGGTGCACTTTTCTCTCATTGTCAAGTGAATCCGGGCAAAAAACCAAGAAGATGTCATGGTTGAGCTAATCCATAAATTGCAATTGAAAAATTTCACAGGGAGGTTTTAGTGATGATGCTGTAGCTACAGCAGCATTGTTGGAGTCATCTGCCACAGAGATCGATGGGAAACCCTATTACAAGTTAAGTGTGTTAACTCGCACTGCCGATGGAGATGAAGGAGGGAAACATCAGCTTTTTGTTGCCACCATCTCAGGTGGTAAACTGTATGTCCTCAAAGCACAAGCAGGTGACAAGAGGTGGTTTAAAGGCGCAAAGAAGTTTGTGGAGGGTAGTATCAACTCCTTCAGTGTAGCCTAGACTTTCAAGTTTTCTGATTTTTTACCATCTTGATTACTCCAATCCTTTTGATGGTTTTGAACTCAATCACAAAATTCATTCTTTTCCATTGTTCTCAGTGTAACTGGCTAGAAAAGTACTGACATATAGATGTTAACTTGTGCAATTGTCACGACACTTGTGTGTTCAATCATTTGAACATTGAAACCAAAAATCTCTCCAACACAAAACAGTTGGAATTGGTATACAAAAATCTGTACTGTGCCTGATGAACATCAAACAATGATAAATGTCAGAGTATTTTACAAGCACACAAAGCATGGTTAAGAAGAAGAATTGGAGTAATGTCTGCAGTACATGTCTCAACCTGTTGAGAAAGAGAGCTCCCAATTTTGCTCTGTGCATTGGACTGTTGCAAACAAAGTGCAAAATTCACACAATGTCACCATTCTCAATTGAACAGAAGTACATAAGATCTTCTTGAAGAAGAGTTGCACATAAATGTGCAAAATTTGCGTAAACATCAGGAATTATCCCTGTCCAGCAGCTAGTGCTAAAATTCCTACAGTACTAATAACCACACAGATCAAAACTCATTAGAATCCTGCTGGTTGGCAGATGAAGTTTTAAGCAGCAACTTCGAATCTTGTTGCTTGTTGTTAGGGTTTAGGTTTGTTGTAAGCTTGAGCTCATTCATAAACATCTCTGGGATCATTTTCACTTTGTGTCATATGATTCTTCATAATCATTGCCATGTGATTTTCCAAACATAACTGTGCAAGCACTCCAAGTGTCTGCTTTCCTCAGATTCTCCATTTTCGATCACTTTTCCAAGAAGCAACATAAGAATATGTAAAAGAAGTGTGTTGCTTGCTTCCCATCAGACATAACAATAGAGGGCAAACAGGAGAACATGACTGCAGGCAACTAAGTTGTTTATCCTGTAAAATCACCCACCGAAAATTTTAAGCAATCCTACCGTTTCATTAGACTTTTACTTAACACACCCATTCCCTCACAGAAGTAACAAATACTCTGCAGAAAACTTGTTTTGCTCCACTAATAACACCTGCAACTCAAGTCTTCTGCAGAACAAAAACTACGAAAACATTCAAGAGCATTTCATTCTGAGACAGAACTGACAAGATGGTGCTTGTGCAGAATCTGAAACATAATATTCCATCTCTTAATGTTTACTTTTGTTTCAGGAACTAATGCCAGAGATGATACAAAATGCTGACAAAGCTCTGATTAACGCAGGGCTTTCTTCACTATCAAATTCATTTTGGTATGCCAATCTAATATGCTTGCATTGAACCAAAAATGAACAACAAAAATATCAGCAATATCAATCCATCACTCTCAAAACCTTCTTATTTCTATCAATTCATCTTCACGTGGGTTGAACCCACAGTGCAATTACATGGATTTCCAACTCCTCTGTACAGCGGCAGGTTCACCTATTCAGCTATATAAATGCCTTTCTGAGAAAACCAACCTATCTAATGTATTCAAAACTATCCACATAGTAGACTTCGTACCTCTTCACACCTTGTTCAATACATATAGAAATCTGCATTGTTTTTGCTTCCAACTACTACATCTTTTTTGCACCTCCTTTTTTACACCTAGAAATCTGCAAATTTTTTTCATTCTTGCCACAACATTCTGCAGTCACACAGTAAACTCCCACAGAGAAGTCGCCTCTCTCCCCCCCTGCTGTGCACCTTTCAAGTCTCACAGCTGTTATAAAAGCTTGCACCTGACCTACCCTAACCACATAGAAATCTGCATTGTTCTTCCTTTCCACCATTACATCTCTTTTGCACCTTCATCAATACCCATAGAAATCAGCATTGTGGTTTTTTGCTTCCGCCATTGCATCCCGCAATTACACAATAAACTCCTACACACAGAAAGACAAACAGAAAGAGAGAGAGAGAGAGAGAGAGAGAGAGAGAGATCCCCATTTGCCCATTTTGAATTTTGCAGCATCACCATGGACAAAGCTTCCACCTGACCTAACCTAACCACATTTGCTGCGCCCACAACTTGAATCCTGTAACATCAATGGAACTTGCTTGCTTACTTGCTCCTCTTGTCTTCCGCACCATCATCATGCCCAGCATCAAACCAAGCAATGCAAGAATGAAAGCAAGGTGATATCATTGCTGCACACAAACAGCTTTCTTTCTTTCTTTCTACAGATTTGAAATTTCTTCCAATCTGCAAAACCTGGATTCAACCTGAGCTTACTATGGCAAAGAGTGCAAATCCTAGCAAGATGAGAAGCCAGTGGCCACTGTAATCCATCAAACCCCTCCAGACCCCGCTTGTCCAGTTCTGATTGTTCCCGTAGTACATGTTGTTGGCATCACGATATCCGTAGCCGGCGGGCCCGGCAGATGGCCGCCACCATGGCCAACCAGCACGTTGTTGCTGCTGTTGCCACCATGGCATCACCCTTGGTTTTCCACCGGAAGGGAACGACCTGCTTCCCCAAGAAGAATACGGGCGGTTGTGGCTGCCGGGACGAAAGCCTGGACGCCACGGGGATCCGGAAAGCCACTGGGTCAAGATGAAGAGCACCACGGGGATCAAGAGAAGCGGCAGGGGGAATGACGGCGATCTCTGATACACCACCGGCGGCGGTTGCGGCAGGCTCATGTAGGGCATGACTGCGATGACAAGGATGACACCGAGGATTGTCGCCGGCACCCATGGTGATGGTCCACGCATTTCTCTTATGCTTGGCCGCGACGGCTGCCCCCGCGCCATCCACGGAGATGGTCCGTACACTAGCGGCCTTCGCGGCGGCGGCACCATCCACGGCGATGGTCCATACATCATTGGCCTTCGCATCATGATGACAGAAAGAACAGAACAGAAACAGACGTCTTCTTTTTCCTTTTTTTTTTGCTTGAGTTGTTCTTTGCACAGAATCCTGGAGAAAGAGACGAACAGTTTCTAGAAATGGAAAAAAAAATGAACAAAACGCCCACAAAACCACTACAAAACCCTAAGCCTTCCGAAATATCAAACAAGCACAATGAAAACTCAGAAGGGGATGGGGGTAGACTTCCTTTGGAAGAGAGCTTGAAGGAAATTTGCACTACAAAACTTGAAGGCTTCCGAAACTTCAAAGGAGCACAATGAAAACTCAGGGGTACTAGACAGCTTTGAAGAGCTTGACAGAAGCAGTTGCAATAGCAAGTAATAATACTTACGAGTAGTATGCCCGAGCGCTTGTGCCACAAGGTGAAAGCTTGAAATCGATTTGGAAATTACTAGTCTCTTGAAAGTAGGTACCCAAAAAAGAGGGAAGGAGCCATTTCGTCTTCAAAGCAGCCGTAAGTCGCAACCACAGCAACAAACGTCCCACCAACTCTCTTCACAAAACTAGAGAGAAAGAAAGAAAAAAATCCAAAAAATCCCCAAAAAATTTGTTTCAAGAGCGAGCCCAAATTATACTGCTAACTGCATCACCACCGCGACGATCGACCGTTCATGAAATCACGAGGAAGAAAGTGACTTCAGGAAGGAGCGCAAAAGGAAACGAAGCTTAGTCTGTTCTGCGCGAGAGAGGGGAGAGAAGACAGTCTTGGGAGAGGGCAGAGAAGAAAGAGAATGTCAAGTGCCAAGTCCAGATCCCAATTCAAGTCCCAAGGGTATTTTGAGACTTGGAAAGGCATCTTTGGGCCTTGTTTCGTGGCGATTTCCCGTTGGAAAAAGAAGGGACTGGAATCGACCGGCTGCCACTACCGACGAAAAGATCGAACCGCAGATCATGCCACGTGGAGTGAATCTAGTGCATAAATGTTCACCACGTGTCATGTCACCTCGGAAATAGGTACCTATGTGAGATCTGATTCGGGATCTGGATTCTGGCTTCCATGGACCTCCTAAACCTAATTTTTGGGCTGGGCAGACCCTCGGGCTACCACCCTCAAATTAAATTAGTGGAGGTCCTCAGAAGCAGGCCTTCCCTTCTACTCTTTTTTTTTTTGGGGTGGGGGTGGGGGGGAGTAAGAGTAGACATTTTTTAAGGGCAAAAAAATAATTGGAAAACTTAGAGTGGTCTTTAAAATTGACATCACAAGCACCAATTTGGTTTCTAGGGGCCCCTCTTTTGGAATTATTGGGGAGAGACAAAATTGGGCTCCACAATCCATATGATCAATTAATTCATCATTCGGACACTTGAACTTTCTCTTCACTTTTTGCACCCACAAGCTCTCATGTAACCCACCCTTCTTTTTTTTCCTTTTCCTTTTCTAAAGCACAATTCATTATTGATAAATTAGAAGTAGAAATGATGGCAAATGGGGTTTTTTTTTTCTTTTTTTCTTGTTTTTTTCAAAGCTAACAAGAAGGTTTAGAGAATAACCCACCCCAAAAAAAAAAAATCATTTGTACGTGGTGGGTAGGTAAAAAACATGAGAAGGGCAGGTGGAAAATTGTGCCATAGTGACTAGGCACCCCAATAATGCACCATGCAAAATGGATCATGGATGAAATGTGGACAAGAAAACATTTTTTTCATTCTATTCCTGTCCAATAGTTAACCATAGTTAACCAGATTGGGGTCTGGTTTTGTCACCCAAGTTCATGCCCAAACTGGAACTGCAAGTGGGTGGGAGACTTGGGAGACTACTAATAGCAACCCACTTGGACTAATCAAACTTTCTACCCAATCAGAAACAGGGAATAGTACAGTTTCACTGTGTTTATTGGACTCTTCCAGGGCTCCTCGGGGGCTCTGAAAGAAAGTTGTGCATGTCGTTGTTCAGGGTCCCAGCAGTACTTCTAGTGGATTTAGTGGGTTCGAGTGATGATGAACCTCACTCGTCCAAGATGTGCAAGTGCAGGATCACATATTGAGCATTGGTGGAGATGCTCTTAGAACAATGAAAGATTTAGGAGGTTTGCCTGTGAGTGAATTGTCACCGAGTTTTTCTAAAATTGGCCCAAAAATTAGGTTTGAGTGCCCAAAAAAATTTCAAATTACACATGAAATCATGTTTTATACCCTATGATTTCTTTGAAATTTTTTTTTCAGTAATTGTAGGAGCTGTCGACACATGACCAAGTATATATAGCCTAGTATTGAAAAGAGACCCGGTCTTATAAGACCTGAACAAAATTTTGGAATTTTAGAAGTATTGCAAATGTTTTATCTGCACGTAATTAGAGAACGTATTATAACAACCATTCTCAGAAAATGGAAAAAACTTATGCTCTTTCTTCCTTTATGTTTGGTTTTGTTCATTAAAAAAAAATTAATTTTTTTTTTGGTGTTTTCCAAAAAATTCCATTCATGAATTATTTTCCTTTTTCTTAAATGTGTACAGCTTTTTAAAATTTTATTTTCCAATTTGATTTCACAAAAGTGATGATTGTTTGTTTGTTGGAAAATAGAACATTTTGCACAACCAAAAATGCACGGCCATTTTTCCAAGTTTTTTCCTTTTTAAAAAATCTGCAAAATAAACCCCCCCCTCCCCCCCCCACCCAAAAAAAAAAAATAATCGTAATAATGAAAATCATTTCTTGTGTGACATTCCCAAATGTTGCTATTAATAATAGCCCTAAAATTGTTCTCAATCAACTTTTTTTTCAAAATTAATCTCAATCACATGATTAAAACAAGGGGTGTGTCACAACTATGGCCTCGCCATTTACAGTTTAAAAAAAGTATCTTAAGGCAAAAGAAGAATTATGAAAATTCAAATATGTCACCATGCAAAAAACACAATCTTTCAAAAAGCCACGTATAAAAATAGACCTATTATTATTATTATTATTATTACCTAGGGGCCAATAAAAATCCCTTAAGCTACTATACTCTATAATGAATCTAAACACACTATTATTCTTGCCTTGGTAAGCAAGGCCCACAAAGTAGTTCCCCAAAATACCCTTTTATGCCCCCAAAAAAGTCCCAAGTTTAGCTGTTTGTTTTTCCCAAAATGTATTGTTCCCATATAGATATCCCCAAAGTGTGTTGTTCCCATAGATGTTCCCATATATGTCCCCAAAGTGTATTGTTCCCATAGATGTCCCCAAAGTGTATTGTTCCCATAGATGTCCCCCAAAGTGTATTGTTCCCATAGATGTCCCCCAAAGTGTCTTGTTCCCATAGATGTCCCCCAAAGTGTCTTGTTCCCATAGATGTCCCCAAAGATATCCCTTAATCATTCAGAGACCAAAGCCCCACTAGCCTACTTTGGGACACACATATTTTGAGCATGAAATTTCCCAATTTTCCAAAGGAGCTCATCATTGGGGTCCAAAAGGCCAATTTCCTTTCTTGAAGAGCATCCAATGCTGGACCTACCAGGTATCAATCATACATGAAACATGAGCTACTACTAGTGGGTGGGGGATTCGTTGTTCCCAATGAGTTCCATATGATTCCATCATCTCCTTCCCCCCCCCCCCCCCCAATCAAGTTCTCAATAGTTATTTATTTTGTTCCCATGTTGTTGTTCAAGTTCTTAATAGTTATTTGTTTTGTTCCCATGTTGTTGTTCAAGTTCTCAATAGTTATTTATTGTGTTCCCATGTTGTTGTTCAAGTTCTCGATAGTTATTTATTTTGTTCCCATGTTGTTCAAGTCCCCCAGAGGTTCTCA